>OZ024935.1:29367595-30744443 GCA_964017235.1 Sabellastarte sp. h YS-2021 | reverse complement strand
ACCTTGTGAAGGAGAGCCGTAGGAGGGTACGCATATGCTGTGAGGTTGGTCCAGTTTATGTTCAGAGCATCTATGTCCCAGGCCTTTGGGTCTGGGATAGGAGACACGTATAGAGGGAGCTTGTGGTTCAGGTGAGTGGCAAACAAGTCTACATGAGGGGTGAACCACTTCTGGCAGATCTGTTTGAAGACCTGTGGGTGCAGAGACCATTCGGTTGACTGCACTTGGTTGGACCTGGATAGCAGGTCGGCCATCACATTCAGGCACCCTGGAATGTGCCTGGCTTTCAATGTTATGTGATAGTGATGGCACCAGGTCATGATCTTCCACAGGAGAGCACACATCTCTGCCGAGTGTGTTCCTCCTTGTTTGTTGATGTAGGCTACCACTGTTGAGTTGTCCGTCGCAACCAACACTGTTTGATTCTGGCACTGGTCCTTGAAGTCTCGAAGGGCCAGGGAGACCGCCTTCAATTCTAGGACATTTATGTGAAGCCTTTTTTCCCGATCTGACCACAGACCTTTGGTAAAATTTTGGTCTAAGTGAGCGCCCCAACCTTCGTTTGAGGCGTCGGTAAAGAGTTGGATACTGTGGTCTTTGGGATGAAGGTCTGCACCTTTCATCACCTTGGAGGGATTTTGCCACCAATCTAGGTGGGCTGCAATGGCTTCTGTCCAGGGAAGGAGGTTGTCCAGCGACTGAGGATATCTCCAGTGCTCCTTGAGATGAAACTGAAAGGGCCTCATGTGAAGGCGTCCCTCCGGGACCATTTTCTCCGTTGAGGCTAGCAACCCAATTAGAGACATCAAACATCTTGCAGTCAAAACACGTTTTGACTTGAGTCGTAGGATCAAATCCTGAAGTTTGAGCCATCTCTCTTGAGTGGGTTTTACAAGGGCTGAATCGAGGTGGTATTCGTAGCCCACGAACGAAAACACCTGTGTAGGTTTCAGTTCTGATTTTTCCTGATTTATTATCCATCCCAAGGACTGAGTCAGTTCTACTACTGCCTGAGTGTTCACTTGTGCTTCCTCCTGAGACTGGGACCTGATCAGCCAGTCGTCCAGGTATTGGTGAATTCTGAGTCCTCTTGAGAGGGCCATTAGTTTCACTTCCTTTACGATCATTGTAAAGACCTGGGGGGCTGTGGCTAGTCCGAACGGGAGGGAGGTGAATTGGAACACCTGAGCCTTGTAGCAAAACCTTAGGTATTTCCTTGAGTTTGGGTGGATGGGGATATGCAGGTAGGCGTCCGACAGATCTATCGACGATACCCACTCCCCTGGAATCAGGGAGGTCCTGATGGACTCTGGAGTTTCCATTTTGAACTTTTCTACGTGTAGAAAAGTATTGAGCCTGCTTAAGTCTATGACTGGCCTCCACTTTTGGTGAGGCTTGGGTACTAGGAACAGGCGACTGTAAAACCCGAGAGATTTTACATTGTCTACCCTTTCGATAGCGTTCTTTGACAGGAGAGACTGGATACAAGTAGCCAAGGCTTGGTCTTTTTGTTGGGCCTTGTACTCTGACAGAATCAGAGGAAATCTGATCAAGTTTGGCTTTGAACGGAATGGCAGAACGTAGCCATTGGTGATAATGTTTAACACGTTTTGAGAACATTTGTTTGTGAGCCAGTCTCTCCTGAAAGAACGGAGGCGACCTCCTACTGGTGGACTGAGTGAGGCTTTGGAGGAGTCATTGGGGAGGGGGGTTTCCACGCCCCCTTCCTCTATTGTGGGGTCGAAAACGACCCCTGAAGCCTCTGAAGTTGGATTTTCCTCTTCCCGAAGGAAAGGACTGGTTACTGCTTTGAGAGGTATTGCCCCCATAGGGGCGTTTCCTGTAGGAGCCTCTTTTCTTGTGGGGACCACGAAAGGGCTTATTCTGGTAGGGTGGAAAACCCTGAGAATTTTTTGAGGTGCCTTTTTTGAGAAGGAAGTCCTCACCTTCCTTCACTAATTGAGACTCGAACAAGGAGGCGTCCCAAAAGGACGAGTTCCTGAGTTCTTGACGTCTCGTTTCTCCTAATTGAGGATGTAATAGAGTCATCTCGGCTTCGCGCCTAAGCAAGCCGGTATTAGCCATAGAGTATAATTCCCTCTGCAAAATATGGGCTAGAGATTTGCTGAGACAAGTGAGGGCCCTGTGTTGAACAAGTACTGTCTTGTTCCAAAAATCTAAGTAGTCAGCTACTTCCTCATATCCGCGCTTTGCTGCTCTCTCAGGATCGGCACCTTTTTGAATCTGAGATTTAATCTTCTTGACCGTAGACTTGATGCTATGTTGGCATTTTTCCAATGAAGCATTGCAAGAAGAGGAGGTCTTGGCAAAAGCAGCGGTGAAGTTGAGGGTAGAGATATTTTGTCTAGCCTGAAGTTCTAGCTCCTTGAGGACTGGAAGGGGAACTCTGGCTACTGGGGGCCCAGAAGGTCTAGGAGTAATACAGATCTTAGCAAAGTCTGTATTCAACTCCTGGATTTTGTCTTGAAAAGTTGGTTGTCCCACCTTGTACCACTTTGAAGTTGAGGGAGGAGGCTTGACATATTTTCCCTCAGATAAGTTGGCAGCCTTAAAGTCATGTTGGAATTTATCAAAGGCGTCCTTGATAACTGAGCTAAGTGGAAGAATAGAGGAGGGACCTCTAGGTCTGAGCTCTTGACGGCCTTTTTCATCATCCAGACCCAACACCGAGGTGGAAGACCTGGGCATAGATTCCCTGGGGTCAGGGAGAGACAAAATACGCCTGAAGGTATCAACTTCCTCAGAGTATTGTGAGGGCATGTCAGACAAAGCTACTGCCCTATAATAAGGGGGGTCTGGATCATGTTGTGGGAGGTCTTGATCAGAAGCAACTCCTGAGGGCTGAGCCCTAGAGGGCTTAGAAGACCTGTGTCTGGCTACAGGGGAGTGGTCCTCCTCTGAGGTAAAAGACACGTATCTAGATCTTGATTTATGTTTGCTCTTGTCAGAGTGCTTTTTGGATCTAGAAGAAGGGATCCGAGGTTCATCGGAATCCTCATTTAGTTGGTCCGAGGCAGAGCTCGGGTCAACTGGCTGCCTATGGCTTTGCTTTTTGTGAGAGTACGAAACCTCTTCGGGATGACCTTCAGAGGGGGCAACGTACTGATCCGAGGAAGGTTGAGTAGATACTAAACGGGGAGGAAGAGTTGGACCGTAGTCCACATCCATATCCTCGCTTGGAATGTTAGTACCAGATCTCGGAGGGGGCAAATCCAGAGGGGCAGCAGAAGTACTGGACAAGCCAGGTTTTGAAGCAAGAGTCGAGGGCTGTGCCTCGACTTTCTGTTTTACAGTCAACTCCTCTCGGAGTGACCTAAAAGCTTCCAACATGGATGCCTGAAAGGAACCCATTTGCTGCTGTAAGTGTATATTTAAGGAATCACCGAGTGATTTCTCTAAATTTGACTGGATTTTATTTTGCAAAGCAGTGCCAGGGGTGGGTGGGACGGTTTTTGCTGGCGTTTTCAAAGACAGGGAACTGAAGGCAAGAGGTTGTGGACGGGGGGGTGAGGTAAAAAGGCTATCAGCCGCACACTCGAGGTCTGCATTAGACCCAGTGAAGGAATCCCCGTCGCCTTCACCCAAAAGATCTAGTTCATCTTTGGAACTAGTTGTCGCTTTCTGCTTTTTCAAATACCGTTTCCGGTTTTGGATTTTCTGAAGTTGCTCATCTGTAAAAGACGTGCAAACTTCGCAAGGGGTTTCAAAGGTGACACAGGGGTCATCTCCCTTGCCAGCCTCCCTACAGGTAGGGCAGAAATTATGTGTATCAAAACTAAAGCAGAAATGGCGGCATTTCTGCGCTCTCGGTTTGTCTTTATTTGCTTGATGTGTAGACATTTTGTACGCAATAAAAGACGTAGAAAGAAATAGCCTGAACCGAGGAAAACTCAAAACACGCGACTGCAATAAAAATACTTATCCTGTGGAAATGAAACTTTAACAGAATAATCTATGATATATATTACAAGAAATATGCAAATATTAGCCTCCAACAATAAGTAAAGTCTGAGAAATAAATGAAAATGTCTGTATATTTACAAACTGCTACCAGTCAATCGTGGCCAACGAGAAAGTAGGACGATTGGTCAGAAGGTATCACGTGACGACAACTACCAGTATATCCGGTGGCTAACAAGAACGGTCTTTTTTTCTAAGACGTTGGCCCCGGGTGTGGCAACCCGAGAACAGCATTAAGTCCCACATGGTAAGCTATTGTAGCGTAATAAAATATAAAATTAATCGGTAATAAACACTTCAATATTTCTGCCAACAAATGCAACAACTATTTGGATAAAACTACAATGATGATTTTAATCTTCCAATTTTTTGTTAAAATGGATAAAACTGAATTGGATTTTTTGTCAATGTTCTGCATAATAAAAATGGCAGAAATACAAGTAAACCTTTACTATTCTATTATCTTACAAGAATAAATTGAAGAAACACATGTTGAAGGAAACAGTACTGTTTCACAGCGGTTATTCTCAAATCATACTGGTAATTCTCTGCCAATGATTTAAATTTATGCATACAAACAATAGATAAAACCGGCAAAAGTCTAAAAAATGTTAAGAATTTTTTTTTTTAATTTTAAATATTTCTTTCTTTATTTATTTTTTGGTAATTATTTCATATTTCCTTCAACTTCAATAAATTAGAATCATCTTTTTCTAATATATTTTGGCAAAACCCATAAAGTGTTAATGGTTAGTGAGGATGAGTTGCATATTGACTGTTCTTTCTTTGCTATTGTATATGTCACAGTAAAAATATGTGAAGTATGTAACTATGGAGATGCCCGTACCCCACAGCCTAGGGAAATATTTTCAACACCATGAGATACAGAAGTACTGTACCAGTACAAACTTCAGGATACTTTCAGAGCACTGTCAGTTATATAAAGGTCCAAACAATGTTTAAATGGAGAAATAATGTTTAAAAGAAAGATAATGCATATAAAGATGAAGTACTAAAACAAGATAATTCAATAACAAGATAACAGCATTAATCAGCAAACTAAAACTCAACACTCTTTATCTACCTGCATGGCCCAATTATGGTTTAGATGGTTTGAATATTATCATGCATACAGAAGTGGTAATACATTTAATGAATGCTTATGTGTGGTGTTGGAGCAAAATCTGTGGCTCACTTGATGAAATTCTATCTCTTACAATGGGAAGTTATGAAAGTAAAATTCTTAATAAATTCTAATATGACTTTAACAGTGCTAAATCTGCATAAAAAAAACAGACTCAAAGGTGCAACAAGATTTTATAGGTCAAGGTCACTACAGCAAGGTCAAAGGTCAAATCAAGGTCAGATCATGACGTTGCACAACTACACCCCCTAACCAATGTCCCTACCAAGTATCAACTTCCTACACCTTGCGGTTTCCGAGATATAGCCCGGACAAGATTTTCGAACTCAAGGTCACTACGGCAAGGTCAAATCCTTGTCAGACCATGACACTGCACACCTACACCCCCTAACCAATATCCCTACCAAGTATCAACTTCCTACACCTTACGGTTTCTGAGATATAGCCCGGACAAGATTTTATAGGTCAAGGTCACTACGGCAAGGTCAAAGGACAAATCAAGGTCAGACCATAATGTTGCACACCTATACCCCCTAACCAATATCCCTACCAAGTATCAACTTCCTACACCTTACAGTTTCTGAGATATAGCCCGGACAAGATTTTATAGGTCAAGGTCACTATGGCAAGGTCAAAGGTCAAATCAAGGTCAGACCATGACGCTGCACACCTACACCCCCTAACCAATATTCCTACCAAGTATCAACTTTCTACACCTTACGGTTTCCGAGATATAGCCCGGACAAGATTTTATAGGTCAAGGTCACTACAGCAAGGTCAAAGGTCAAATCAAGGTCAGACCGTGATGTTGCACACCTACACCCCCTAACCAATGTCCCTACCAAATATTAACTTCCTACACCTTACGGTTTCTGAGATATAGCCCGGACAAGATTTTATAGGTCAAGGTCACTACGGCAAGGTCAAAGGTCAAATCAAGGTCACACCATGACGTTGCACACCTACACCCCATAACCAATATCCCTACCAAGTATCAACTTCCTACACCTTATGGTTTCCGAGATATAGCCCGGACAAGATTTTCAAACTCAAGGTCACTACGGCAAGGTCAAAGGTCAAATCAAGGTCAGACCATGACGTTGCACACCTACACCCCCTAACCAATGTCCCTACCAAGTATCAACTTCCTACACCTTACTGTTTCTGAGATACAGCCCGGACAAACTCTTTTCCCGCCGCCCGCCCACCCGCCCGCCCGCCCGCCCGCCCATCCGGACACCATGGGTGAAAACAATACCCCAACAGCCCTTAAGGGCTGTGGGGTAAAAACGTAAAGTATTAGAAACTAACCTCAAATCTGAAGAAATTATTGACTTTTATCCAATATTTTCACATATTTTAGCACTTTTATAGTGACTTCTTTCATAACTTCAATGTTTTCTTTTCGCGAAACTTACTTCCGGTTGGTGGACCTATTCGATTGGGAATATGCTAGAATGCAATTTCTTCTTTCGGTATCCCGGAATCGGTACGGTTTTGCACTGGCGGGATACCGGAATGAAAAAATCTGCTACCGACCCTGCCCTAATTTACACTGAAATGTATATAATGTATAATTGGGTTCACATAAACCATAACAAAACTGTAGATAATGTTAGTATGGTTAAAAATGTTTTATGAGGCATGCAACAGGTTTTAATAAATACTTAATCAAAACATTTTATATTGAACATAATAAAATATTCAGTCAATTAACATAATTATTATTTTAATCAAAGATTGGAGGGGGGGTTCGGAACTGAATAAGGAGTTTCATTTATTTGAATGATGGGAACAAAACAAACCAATCTCATGCAAGGTACTGGTTAGTATTACAGAGAATATCACAAGGAAGAGGCAATCAAAATATAACAACAAAGTAACTTATTTTATATACAGGATAAAACACATCACACTTAATCAGGGGCAAAGTATGAACAAACATTAATCAGTCTAAATCTACAGCATCCACTAATATAGTAATATAAGACTAAAAGCAGATATTAATATTAAGCAAACAGAAAAAAGTATTATAAAGAAAAGAAAACATAAATACAAAGGCTACTTAACTTAATTCAAAACCACTGGGAAAATTGAGAGTAAACAGATCTTATTAATACCCCTTTTCCAGCACAAGAAAAAACCTGCTGAAGTTGAACTCTGTAAAGGCAGAATTCCTTTTTAAATAGGATATCCCTTTGACCTTCAAAGAAATTGTTAAATCTGTTAAACCCCTGATTACCAATGTTCCATTCCAGTGCCCTAATGGACCCCAATTTGGATTATAAACAGAGTCAGGCTATGAACAGAGCATAAAATTAGTTAACATGGTACACTCAGAACAGCTTATGGAGCTGCAACAAAGACTTCAAAATGAATGAGTCCAACAGACAGCATAGCCTAAAAAGGAAAATATTAGGTAAAGCCACAAACAAGCACACCCAAATGTTAAAGAGATTTTTTCTATTAATTTGATAACACATCCACCTTCACAAAGTCCATCTGAGGTCAACACTTGACAATATCGATAACCATCTTCCCAAATACCAATTTTTTTCCCCTTACCACAGAAGTATCATCCATTAACTCCCTTACAAATCTTACTTGTTTTCTTTCTTTTTAGGTCATCACCATGGAGACCACTGAGTGTGGCCATCATCCTATCTGGGTCAGGTGAGCCATCCCGGCTGAAACTGCCCTCCTTTTCATAAAATGTCAAACTTTGTGCAGGTGATCTTGGTGACAATCCACGGTTTAATTGTTCCTCTAATTTCTGGCGCAGCAGATTGTTGTTGTCTATAGACTTTTCCAGCTGGATCCTCAACTGACGGATCTCTTGCAGTAAGAGATTTAGGTCAAGGCCTTGTGAAGTCACTGTGGTACCTGTGGTTTTATGTCAAGGACTTGGGAGTATTAATTACTTTTTAAATGAGAAATAAGTGTTTGGCATGCTGACATAAAGAGTATGAATGATTCGACAGAGTTTAAGGAAGATGTACTGCTACGGAAGTATTTTTTTTTCATTTATTGGTGAAAACAAGTTATAACATTCAAAACGTCTGGATATTCTTGTTTGGCTTAAACTGTGAAACCAGTCAAAGCAGTTATCAAAAGGACTCGGGACTATATTTCAGCTGAGGCACATTTCCTTTTTTTCAGTATTTGTGTTCAGGTAATATTCAAAACTGGACACCTGTGCTTTTTGTCAAATTTTAATTGGTCTGTAACAACCGTCTGTTCATGCAAAACTAGGGAAATATTACAAAGCAACAAACACTACAAGAGTTACTGAGTATGTGCTCTGTGTGTACAAGTCATGTTCACATTGAGATTTTGTACTAGATGCAACTTGTATAATTAATGTAAAACTTCATAAACTTCAAAATATCCCACTGTACAAGTTGTAGCCTCAGGAGAATGTCAACACCCAACAAACCCAAGTTGTACCACAAAGTTGTACAAGTACGACAAAACCAGTTTTATTTGAATCAAACCTTTTGTTGGAATAATACCTTGTAAATATTAAAGTGGCTTATTGAACAAGAAATTGCAACTTGTAACAGTTCACCCATACAAGTTATAACTTGTATAAAAATCTCAACTTGTTACATGACCAACTGGCATTGCATAAACACGTCAACTAACACACACAGCATCTGACTAATTAGTAGCAACAACAAAACTATGTACGTCTTGATGAAGATCTGACATCACAACTTGTATTTGAAGTTTCTGATATCAGAATTTGAAGTTCAGATGGATTGAAGTTTCCGACAGCATATATACATACTTAAACTTGTCATTTTAACCTACTAGGGGCAATGTGAATGGTAAAAATACATAAACTATTTTTACAAATTTAATGCACAACAACTAAGGTAAGCACCAGAACTCAGGAAAAACTAGTATATTCACAAATATTAATGGATGTAAGCACACCGAAATCAATGCGATCACATCTGAAATATCAACAACTAAAGCAAGTTACTGGCTTAAATATATACTGCAATTGTATAATGTACATTGTAAATGACCCTAAAATTCAGTGCAACATTGTATAAGGGGATTTGTTTCCAAGCATAATTTTGAATAATACTTCAGCTCAATTTGACATAGAAAGCAACTGTGAACATCAGAAATATGCTTCTTTAACAGTAGAAAAAAAAAACAACATTAGCAATCAGACCCAAATACAGTTACTGTAGAACCTCCATTATATAACCTTCTAACAGTGCTGGGACAAGTTGGTCGTAACTCGACTCACAACTCAGTGGGTGATATACAGAGATAACATCAATCTGCATAATATTTACTCGAGTTTTTACGAAATATATCAAGCAGTATTCTTACATTTATACCTTTACAATTTAAGCGGCACAAAATACATATTTTCTTGCAATAAAATGGGACTAAATATAATTAGTGATACTATGTGGACCTTCTCGTTTCATTTTTAATTTCCTTCATTTACTCGAGTTCAATTCACTTCTAACAAGCAGTGCTCGATCCTAAGAAATCACCGATGATCCCAGCACTACCTTCTATTATACATATATTCAATTTTTTATTCTCAAAACTTTGTATTTCCTTCTTGCTGTGTACTTAAAAAGCCTGATATTTTAGGACCTTTTTATTATCCGTCCACTAGCTTACACTACTAGCACAGTTAAATGATAGATGTTATACAGTACACAGAGTCTGCAGAACTTTCATCAGTGTGAAAAACTTACTACAGAAAGACAAATTTATGAGTCTCTGCCATTTAACATCTTATGAATATTTGAAGTACACTTGTTTCTAGTGTAAGCACTGGACCTGTTTATTTATACAAGACAGTTGAGTACGGTTGAGGTCAAATTTGACAAAAAAATTAATATTTCTACCAAACAAGGATTTCTATATAACAGTGTAAATGCAAATAAAATTGCAAATTTAATAAGTAAATTAAATTTTTATAAGTTAATACTCTATCCAATGGACAATTGCTAAACCGGTCGGCGCAGACCGGCCCGCCAAACGCCAGAAAAAGACGTCCTGTGTTTCCACCGGCTGGCCGGTCCCAGTACTGTGCATTCGCCAGGTGGCGCATGGTATTTACTTCCTGTCTAGACAACATGACGTCATAGCATCTTTTTCGTTGTCTAAAACTATTAGACCCCTAGTAAGCTGATAGCGGGGTCGGTGGGAGGGTCTTGTGTGTCCATTGGATAGGGTATTAACTTATAAAAATTTAATTTACTTATTAAATTTGCAATTTTATTGCGTTAATACATCCTATCCAATGGACAATTGCTGAATAACTACCGCTTGGTTGGCGGGTAAGTTACTAGGGACTTATGTGAACTCACAAGTAATAGCAAATTTTAACCTACGGTCTAGGCTGACTTCGTCAGGAGACCTATAGGTCCAGGCCTGGGTTGACTTTAAGGTCAGGAAACCCTGCAAGGCCATGGTCGGTTGCCAGCAGCCGGTTACCCGGGGCTATACCGCCGTCCCCCCCCCCCCCCCCCCCCCCCCCCCCCCTTTTTTGCAGACCTGCTCTGAGGTAGGGGAAGAGAGGGATGAGTTCAGTCCCAGAATGCAACTAAACCTCCCAAAGGAAGTACGCCACACTTAATTCTTATGTACATGAAGAAACTGTTTATACATATATACATATCTCCTCAATCTAAGGGCCACATGTGGATCTGCTGAGCAGCCACTACCGAGCCCAATTGGTAAAGCTCTGAATCAGCCCAAGCCCCGCCCTTCATATAGAACTGTATGAAGGTATTGTGAATTCAGTGGCAGGCTGACAAGATTGGATCTAAGGAGACTCCCGACTGGAAGGCCTTAGAAGCAGCAAAGGCCCTGACATCATGGGCTTTAACCTGATGTTAAATGTGGGCCTCCTGGTCAGAGAGCTCATAACATAGGATCACAGTCTGCTTGATCCAAGAGGAGATAGTGGCAGGTGAGATGTCTTTGTTGAAACCTTTCTTAAAGGAGACAAAAACCACCTCCTTATTCTGCCTGATGTCTGAGGTCCTGTCCAAATAGTAGCACAATGCTCTGACCGGACAGAGGGACCTGTCAGACTTGAGGGATCTATCCAGAGTCGGGGCCAGGGCTGTTATAACCCCAGGGGCCACACTGGACACTCTATGGCCAGCTGATTCTAGGATAGAAAGCTGGGTGATGGATACAGGGACACCTTTGACCAATCGGATTGGTGTCCAATATATCAGTTTTGCCAGGCATGAATCTCACTTTTGCACTTGCCCGACCCAAGGGCCAAGAGGAATACCGTCTTGAAGGTCAAATGCTTCAAGGGGGCCTCCTTGATTGGATCCAATGGAGTCTTAGCTGATGCACGGCCAGTGAGAAGTTCCAGGAGGGTATGCCACTCCTGCCTCTGGGTCTGTCTCTGAGGAAACTATCCAGGAGACGAGCGAGATTTTCGTCCTTACTGATGTTGAAGGGTGAATTTCCAGTTTATCAACAATGGGTGACCTATAACCATCAATGGTGCTGGGCTGTTTGCCAAGCATGTATCTCACTTCTACGCTTGCCCGAACCCAGGGCCAAGAGGAAAACTGCCTTGAAGGTCAAATGCTTCAAGGAGGCCTTTAATTGGTTCAAAATGGACCTTGTCAGCTGGTGCAAAAACCAGGGAGAGGTTCCAGGAGGGGGTTCCCCTCCAGCCTTTGGGTCTGTCTCAGTGGAAGCTATCCAGGAGACGAGTGAGATTTTCATCCTTACTAACATTGATGGGCAAATTTCTAGACTATCAGCAATGGCTGACCTGTAGCCATCAATGGTACTGGGCTGCAACTTCCTGTCCTGAAACAGGTACCTAAGGAAGTGAACAACTGACTTTACAGGTGGTGCCCGAAGTCCACCTGATGAATGATACATCACTTGGTAAAAATGCCCCATTTGCCTCATAGACTGATCTGATTGACCCCCCTTGGAGGAGCCTCAATTCTTGCTGCCACTGCCTCAGACAAGTCCTGCTCCTCGATTGCTGAGGCTCTAGGAGCCCTGCATGGAGATTAAGATTTGTCAGATTTCTGTGAGGGATCTGATCGAATGGCTGTGAACAGGCTGGACAGATTGGGCAGGCTCAGCGGGATGTGGCTGGACATGGCCACTAGATCCCAAAACCAAGGCATGTTGGGCCACCCCGGAGCAATCAGAATGATTCCCTTACATGGGGAGTCTTGCAACTTCACCACCACTTTGCCCAATATGGCTGATGGTGAGAAGGTGTATGCTTTTAGATCCTACCATGGCCGACTGAGCACATCCACTGCTGTGGCCAGGGGATCCGGTACCGGTGACACAAAACAGAGGCGACTTGTTGTTGAACCTTGTGGCAAATAAGTTTATTTTGGGTCGGTGCCACCTACTGCATAGAGTGGAAGACCTCTGGAAGGAGAAACCACTGTTGAGATGGTCTGGCCTAGCCTGGACAGCCTGTCTGCTACCACATTAGGCCGGCCTGGAATGTGTCGTGCTTTAGAGTCACTTGTTTCCTGGTACACCAGGTCAAGATTCTCCATAGTAGGGCACAAAGTGGGCCCGACCTCATTCCTCCTTCCTTTATGTATGACACTACTGTGTTGTTGTCAGTTGCTACAAGTACTATCTTGTTGAGCAAAGGTCTTGGAACTCTTTTAAAGCCAGAAAGGCTGCTTTAAGTTCTAGATAGTTTATATACAACTTGCTTCCCGGAGGGGACCAGGTTGCTCTTGCCAAGTGCTCATCTAAATGAGCGCCCCACCCTTCTATTGATGCGTCTGTAAATATTTGCAGAGCATGTTTTATTGGGTGTAATGGTTGGCCTGTAAGTGCATTGTCTTCCTTCAGCCGCCATTGTAAATGGGGGTGCAAGGACCTGGGGACTTGGATCACCTTTTGCAGTGATTCTGGATACCCTCCAGTTGTTTTTGAGATGCTGTATGAGTCTCATATGAAGTCTGCCTAGATTAACATGCTTTTCTGTAGATGTTAGTAACCTATCCAGGACATGCATTCCCGGACCGGGCAAGCCGGCAGGGATAGCAGTTTTAACAGTCTCTTGAAGGTTCTGTCACCAGCCCAGAGTCGGTCGGAACCGATCAGACCTGAAGTCGAACTGGTAGCCTACAAAATCGAAGTCTTGTTTGGGCTCCAGCTGGCTCCAGCTCTGATTTCTCTAAGTTCATCAGCCAACCCAGTTGCTGACACATTATTTACTAGTTCCTGTGTATGTTGGAGACAAGCCTGGTGGGATCTGGCTCCCACCAACCAGTCATCTAGGTACTGATGGCTTCTTAAATCCTTGTGTAAGGCTATCAAGTTCACCTGCCTTGGTATCACGGTGAACTCCAAAGGTGCTGTGGACCAACTGAATGGCAGGGCCTTGAACTGGTATGCCCGACCTTGGATGTGAAATCTCAGGCATTTCCTGGATTGTTCGTGTATAGGTATATGGACATAGGTATCCCTCCTTCAACAGTTGTACTACCTAGGGTCCAGCCCCCAAGTCTTCCTACGTTCCCAAAAAGGGCTTAGTCTGGAACCTATAGGCAGACTGTGTGCCACATTTGGGACATTTGGTATTCTGACAAACATTTTCTGTCCCTCCGGACACTGGTCCGGTCTAGTGACAATGATCCAGGTTAACAGTCTCTCTGTTCTTATTGTGGTCCGGTGGGGCTGACACAACTTTTCACATTAATAGACTCTTCGCCCCGGGCCACCAGCCTGCAAGGTGCAGTATTTACAGAGCAATTGTCATTTGTGAGATGTCTGACCTCTGGCCGGACATGATGACAAAATTTATTATCTCTCCAGTCAAGTCCAGCACCGATAACAGGTTGTTGAGAGGTGTGATAAGGGACACTGTCATATCCCTGTCATATCACCAAGACCACTGCCCGGTCTAAGAATTCTCTGTAACCAAATAAACCTAAGGTAACTCTGTCGGGTACCCGGGCTCCATACTCGGTACTTTACTGTAACTAGTAATTCTCTGTAACAAAAAACTAGCAGGCTGGGGTCATCCATGAATTTTGACAGCTACTGGTCTATATCTAGCCAGCTTTTTTTTTTTTTTTTTTTTTTTATGTAACCAGTTGGGTTGAAGCACTGTACAGTAAGGACTGTGTAGCCAACACCCTGTTAGTAGACTTTGTAACCAGTAGGTTGAAGCAAGTGTACAAGACTGTGTAGCCAGTACCAGTCGGTACACTCTGTAACCAGTTGTTGAAGCAAGTGTACAAGGCTGTGTAGTCAGTACCAGCCGGCACACTCTGTAACCAGTTGTTGAAGTGTACAAAACTGTGCTACCAGTCAGTACACTCTGTACACAGTTGCTAAAGCAATTTTACAACTATCATCTGTGTTGAATTCACCTTGCTGTAGGTTTCCTCCATTAATTTAAGCATTTCTTTAATCGCACGTCTTATTTGTAGATTTGACAGTTACTGGGAAAGCCCTTGTGAACTATTTTTAGAAACACTTGGTGTTCGGTGTGTCACATGACCAGCTTGCTGGTCGGAAGACACGCAATTGGCTGATTGGAGCTCGTCAGTTGTGACGTTCTTTGTGATACTTAAACATGCAAATGCGCAGTATTCTGCTCATCCACCAACCCCACTACCGACAATGAAGCCGGGTCTGCAAGGCAGGGACTGGAATCACAAAAGACGTGAGTTCTGAAGAACGCATTTCCGACCTTCCTGGTCGGTGAAAACACGTGACCTGCTTCGTGATTGTTCGGAAGGACACGCGATTGGCTGACTGGAGATGACGTCAGTATTCGCGTTCTTTGTGTGATGCTTTACCGGCAACTTTACAGTCCACAAAACCCCACTACCGACAACCAGGCCGGGTCTGCAAAGCAGGGACTGTAGTCACAGTAGACGTGAGTTCTGAAGAACGCACTTCCGACCTTTCTGGTCGGTGAAAACACGTGACCAGCTTCGTGAGTTGGAAGGAAGGAACGCGATTGGCTGACTGGATATGACGTCAGAGGTCGCGTTCTTTTAAGCTGGCCGGCCGGCTGATGCTTTAAAAGCAGGGGAGCCTGGACCAGTGCGCTCTGAAGATTTGTAGATGAAATTCCTTCTTCCTTTCGTGATAAAACCAGTGAACTGGCCATCCACAACCCTCACTACCGACAACAAAGCCGGGTCCGCAAGGGAGGGACTGATATCACAATAGACGTGTGTTCAACCTTCATGCTCTTCTGATGGATGCCTTCTATGTAGATATATATATAAGCTTGCCGGTCGACTAATGCTTTGCAGCAAAGATGTCTGGACCAGTGCGCTCTGAAGAAATCTGAAGAATTCATCTATTGCTTCTGATGAAAAAAAAAAAAATACTCGAGCTAGGCTGGTGTGACTGATGCTTTACAGCAGAGAAGTCTGTACCAGTGCGCTCTGATGAAGAATGCACCTTCCATAGGGGAATTCCCTCTATATGCAGTGTTCAAAACTACGTAGACTGAAGATTTCCAGGATTTGCATATGTAGTACTAGAAAAGACGTTTCTATGGTAACTGTAGCTGGAAGGTTACAGAAGGTTCATTCAAACAAAAGACATGGATAAAAATACCTGTAAGAAGTATATCCATAATTCCTCCATATTGTCGATCTGCCCCTAAACAACACAATGGTTGAATGGGAGGAAACTAGCAAAATGGCTGCCTTCATATTTCTCGTCGATTACTGCCCTATCATCAAAATTAAATTGAGTCAACTAGGGAGCGTTTCCAGCAGATTTCTAAATGTATATCCGTGCTTGATTAGTAGATAACACTTCTACACTGAAAATATCCACATATGAGGTTGAAAATCCGCCATAATGCACACATTTCTTTAAAAAAATCTGGAGATTGTAGAAACTACGTCTGCACAGTACACGCGCCAAACGAAAAAGATGCTATGACGTCATGTTGTCTAGACAGGAAGTAAATACCATGCGCCACCTGGCGAATGCACAGTACTGGGACCGGCCAGCCGGTGGAAACACAGGACGTCTTTTTCTGGTGTTTGGCGGGCCGGTCTGCGCCGACCGGTTTAGCAATTGTCCATTGGATAGGATGTATTAACGCAATAAAATATTCTCTTCAAGAATCTGAAATTTACATCTACTTAAAAGAAAATTCTACTCAATTTACTTTAATTGAAGGAATTTAAGTGTAGTTACGGTACTACAGAACTTTTAATTGCCATCCTGCTGAAGTACAATTGGACTCACCTCCATTCTGCGAGTCATTCATCGAGTGGTTCATCTTGTCGTACACATTGAGTTCAAGACGCAATGTTTTGTTCAGTTCTGCCTGTTCCTCTGCGTCTGCTTTCCTCACATTGATCTCGTCTTTTAATCTACACAGAGAGGAACAAATAAAATTATTCAGCATGTTAACTGTAGAATTCACTTTCACCTAGTATAATATTTCGATCAAGTTCAATCATTGAACCAATGCTTTCAAACCAAGTAAAAATACTGAAACCTAACAAAAAAATCTAGTCACTTTGTTGAACATATGGTACAAACGTAATATTCAAAGACTTTTTGGAAAATTTTCACCATATATATTTTCTATAAAACAAAAGTTTTAAAGGTAGGCAGAAATAGCATTCCTTGTGCCATGCTAGTTATTATTAAACATTTTGTGGAGTCTGAATTTCAGATATATGAACCAAACTTTGTCTCCGGGGTAGTTAGCAAACTGTGGAACTTCTACGAACATTGTCGCAGTAGTAGTTACGATGGTATACTGTCACCGATCATAAATCAACAACTGCTTTATTAATCCATCCAGAAATTTCCATGTTACCTTTTAAGCTCCTGGCGTGCAGACCGCAGTTGGTTGGTCTTTGTTTCACCGTCCATGGTCAACATCTGCAGTGTGTGGTCTTTGGTCTTCAGTCGGTCTTCCAACTCAAGGAAGATTTTGTCTTTTTTCATCATGTCTCGACGTACTTCCTGTAGTTCTCTGAAAGACATGCTTCCGTGTGTAAAAATAACACATATAAAATATCGGAATAATAAGGGAATATCACACTGTACTTCGATGGCAATGTACAGGTGACTTTTGTGGTAGTCAAAATAGATAACAGTTGTCACACCTGAAACTAATTGATTTAAATGATTCAATTCTCACTTTTACAGCAATTAATCCCATTCAAGTCTTTTTTTCACTTTCTAACAGAATACCACATCTTTTTCACAGAGTTCACCCTCTTCCTCAATTGAAAATATGTTCTATAGACAAACACCCTTACCATTTCCTACCAGGGGCTATTTTTTGGTATCATCCAACTAAATGGTTAATGCAAGGATATGGATTTAAGGTCATATAAAATCCTTAACCAGGCCTTGAGTTACAATAATCAGCCTTTCCATATCTGATCAGTTCATCTTTAATCTTCAAATGAGTACAGTCAGACTGGATGTTATCTGTAGTACTGCCACCAAGACTATACTGGCTAGATCACTGATGGTCTACATTTCCTGTTTTAACAACTGCATGTATTTATTAAATTAACTGGACCATTGAATTTCTGTATCTATTGATGATAAAACGTAATATCATTGTTCTAGAATATTGTAGCCATCAGACTGACATGGTTTTGTTAGCCAGGATACTGGCATTTTACTCATCATTAACAATGAAGCAGACACAGTTTCATTAGTAAGCACATTGACACTTCTGCCCTAGGGATGGGTCTATTGGCCTGTTGTATTGAGAGCATTTTACTTAAGTACTTTAACAAGATTTTACAACTGCCATGTCGCTTGTCAACACATATAATTTAAGGAAAACTTAAACTTTCATTGCGATTTCTTGGATAGGAAATGTCCATGTTTTATTGGGGTGTACTAAAACACAGATGTCCCGGAAACGCAATGGTTTTGCCTTGGTGGCCTACAGACCTTACACATTTTTGATATCGACCGATCCCACTTTGATTCATCATGAAACACATTAAGACTCACCTGGTTAAGCCGTCAATCTCCCTGTTTTTGGCATGCACTTCCTGTTGTAGGAGTTCCAACTCTTTCGTCATCTCATCCAGATTCTGCTGTACCTCTGATGAGGGGCCACCTGGTGGCAGGCTGCTGAAACTGACTGACCGGGGCTTAGACAGGTACTCCTCCACAGCATCTGATATAAAAAGGTCAGGAATTAGCTATGGTCATTTGGCGACATCCACAATTTTTTTCACTAGGGTTTGGTGAGGTATCTCTGCCCTGCATTCCATTATTTCAGAAGATAATGTCACTTTGAGTACTTCTACACAGCATATGATACACAAAGATGAAAACTGTGATTTTTCAAAGGAGCTTTTATAAATAGACAATTACTCATTAAGGAAAAGAGAAACAAATTATTTGCACCACAAAATTTAATCACCAAATGCATTTTAGGATAAAGCTCTGTTATTTTTCACATGTGGACATGGCACTGAAATGAAATGAGCATATGTGACCACCACTATGTGATCACATGTCAAAAGCTCCTTCAATACTGATAAATTGGATACCCCAAACTTTCAAAAAACAAAATAACTGAGTCCAAAATTATGGCTTGGTCAAAATAATGGGCTTGTATAAAAGACGTTAATTTTGTGCACTGTTTTAGTTTTATATTCCAAACAGACACCCTTTGCAAAAAATTTACTTATAATGATGTCACATTCTACATACATTGTTTGGTGTTATGAGAACAACTTTGAATCATTTATGTCACCATTCGCAGAATTACGACTTACTATGATCGAATCCCACATTGGCCAGTTGTTTCTCTAGCAGTTCTCTGAGCTTGTTGTTCTGTTGTATCGATTCTTCCAGCCTCAGTCGTAATGCCCTGATCTCCTCCAAATGTTCCCATAGTGACAGTTCTCCTGTGCCACTGTTACCCCCGCCAACCTGTGTACTCAATGACCCCATTTTGTGCGAGTTATGAATGCCTGGGGAATTTCTACTCATAGTGTCGTAAAGACCGAGTTCCTTCTTCAAAGCATCATTTAAATTTTTTGATGCACTCAGCTGACCCCGCAGCAGGTAAATTTCCTTCTGATATTTTTCCTCCTTGTCACTGCGACCTTCAACAAATGTTGAATCATCCCCTCGGCTAGAGTATGGACTTCTCAGTGGACTATTTTCTCGACTACGTAGACTTCGTTCAGTTGATGATCTACTTCTTGCAGGGGATGGTGATATTTCTTGTGTTGGACTAGCTCTTGAGTTTCGGCCACTACTTTTGTCCCCATTTTCTCCCAATACTGTGTGGAATTCAGCTTTGTGACTGTTGCCTCCATTTCCAAATGTTGCAGAGACTGACTCAATACCAGAGCTTCCTGCCCGAGGTCGTGTGAGGGAGGATTCCAGGTGGTCAATGTCTCCGGGTTCTGAGGTAAGGTCTGAAGAAGGGATCTGGTACTTCCTCTGTACACGGGACAACTTGGACTTGAGGCGAGAGATGTTGTTGTTCTTGTCCTCCAACTCTCCATTGAGTCTGAAAACACACAAACCAGGAAGTGTGAATGATATGCATGAATTTCAAAATTGGGATTTACGAACCTAAAAAAAAAAAAAAACACATTGTGCTGTAAACAGAACTAAAGCTATTTTTTTCAGTTATTTGTCACAAAATGTCATTCAACCTTCAAGTGAAATCTGAAATGTAATCATCTTTGACTGCTTCACCTCTGTTCATTACATAATGCATGACTGAATATTATGTCTCCAAAGTTGTATTTGAGAGATCCAAGTAGTATTCCAATAGACATTTATACTGACATTGTACTGTACAATCCTTTAAGTGAAACTCTGTTAACCGAATTCAATTAAATAGTTGGTCATCATGAACCAAACTCCACAGAAATTAAGCCAGCTATCTACAACTCCTGCTTAAACCAAGCCTTATTATTTTATTATTATTATTTATTTATTTAATATTTTTTTCTGCATTTTGGGGGTATAGTGAGATTTAATAAGGTTCAATTGTGTGCTTTCCTGCTAAGTTCTAATGATTTCTTCTCTGCCTTTACAAATAAACTCAAGGCAGTTGAAGACACCTACAAGGTCTACAGTTAATTATTTATCAATATTATGCAAATTAAATCTCTCTATAACTAGATTGGGCCAACTCGGCGCCAACATATCCCCAGACAGGTCATCACTCACGCCACAGGTTTTGATCGGGAATTTTTTAAAACATAATTACCCATTATTATATGAACTTCAGCACATCAATCTACTCTGTTTATATCTTCCCAAGGAAGATGGTGTATCCCCAGACGCCGAATACATAACTCACATTATATTTTCAATCTTCTTGCAATGATAACTCTAAACCTATTTTCAAAGTATTTAAATGATTGATGATTGAATGTCCATTCTAAAATAATAATCCCAAAAGAGCATATCTGTTTCTATATTTGTTGACAAATAAAATATTATTTTTAACTCAACTCATCATACTTTTCAATCTTCCTTCAAAGTATTTAAATGATTGATGATTCAATGTCCATTCTAAAATTCATAATCCCAAAAGCGCATATCTGTTTCTATATTTGTTCACAACTAAAATATTATTTTAAAAAAAATTATTTATATTATTATTTTATTATATTATTTTTAGAATTTGCAAATTGTTTTCAGTTATTCATTTCTTCTATATATGCAACCTAAATATGTGACACAATCTCAGTTCTGACTCCCCTTTGTGTTATATGTAATGAAGCCCACCACCTCCCACCCCCACCCCTCTCCCCTTCTCCACACCTCTCTCACTATTACACAAGATCTGCAACCCCATTGAGTTCTTTGTTTCTCATCTGATATCATTAAATACCTTTGTTTATTTAGTGTCACTCAATATAGCTGGAGGTCCCAGAGGTGGGTGGGGGGAATCCGGGTGGGGGATGTGGGTTGGGACTACAAAGAGATGTTATGCTACAGCATAAATGGTAAACAATCTATATAAAAGGGGTACTCAAATACAAAAAGAATTGAGAATTTTAAGTATGTGATTATCAACTGAAATGAGTTCATAACTGTAGGAGCTGTGCCAAAATTAACTGAGGCAAGTTGAATAAAACTGGTTAAAACTGCTAGTTGAGGGTTAAAAATCCCCTAGTTTTACTACATAAGGATATAATTTCATTAATATTGGGACTTAAAGCTCACTTAAAGTGTCCATTTTGTCTACTTGAATATGTTTAACCAGTTTCATTTTAAAAAGTTAAAAACTCAGCAAGCAGAGGTATAACACACAAAAATAAGTTCTTAAAAGACTAAGATAGCCATAACATTATTAATATTCAAAATTTAAATAGACAGGCATTTCCTTTTAAAAATTCAAAGATTTCAGCTCTATAACCCACATAGTTTGACAGTTACTGGGCTTTAAAGTGGCATAATGCCCATAAATTGGGTTTCTGTGGGTATTTTACAATTGTTAAAGAGACCTTAGCAATTAAACTACAGATCTGAAACTTTTTGGGGGACATACATAACAAACAAAAATTATATATAATACAGTTTAAGACTTGTCACACTAAGCATTTCCAAATAATAGGGCAAAATACGGAAAAAATGTCCAAAAAGGCACTTGGGCGAGTGTCTATGGCCCTCATACACAGGTTAAATGTCTACTAAAAACCTTGATTTTCGGCATATGTAAAAAGGACATAATAATGCATTCCCAGATGGGATTTCAGCTCCATCAATCACATAGTTTAACAGTCACAGGGCTTAAAGGTGGTAAAAAGTCCAAATATTGGGTCTCTGTGGGCCTTTTAGAGATCTCGATGTGGCTTTCAAATTAAAGCTTCAGACTTAAAATTTGTTACATACTAAGATTACACATACAATATGTATCTAATAAAGTTTGAAACTTCTCAGACTTACCATTTCCAAGTTACAGAGCAAAATATGTGAAAAATGTCTTAAAAGGGTCACTCAGGTGGGTGTTTAAGGTCCTCATACACAGGTTAAATGTCTACTTGAAGCCTTGATTTTTGGCACATGTAAAAAGAACATAATAATGTATTCCCAGATGAGATTTCAGCTCTATCAGTCACATAGTTTAACAGTCACAGGCCTTAAAATTGGCAAAAAGTCCAAATACTGGGTCTTTATGGGGCCTTCTAGAGACCTAAATGTGGCCTTCAAATTAAAGCTTCAGACTTAAAATTTGTCACATACTAAGATTACACATAGAATATGCATCTAATACAGTTTGAAACTTCTTAGACTTACCATTTCCAAGTTACAGGGAAAAATATGTGAAAAATGTCTAAAAATGGTCACTCGGGTGGGGATTTATGGTCCTCATACACAGGTTAAATGTCTTCTTAAAGCCTTAATTTTTGGCACATATAAAAATAACATACTAATATCTTCTCAGATAGGATTTGAGCTCTATCAGTCACATAGTTTGACAGTCACAGGGCTTAAAAGTAGCAAAAAGTCCAAATATTGGGTCTTTGGGAGCCTTTTAGAGACCTCAATTTGACCTTCAAAATTAAAGCTTCAGACTTAAAATCTGTTACATACTAAGATTACACACAGAATATATATCTAATACAGTTTGAAACTTCTCAGACTTACCATTTCCAAGTTACAGGGAAAAAGATGTGAAAAATGTCTTATAAGGGTCACTCGGGTGGGTGTTTATGGTCCTGATACACAGGTTAACTATCTATTAAAGGCCTAAATGTTGGGGCACATATAAGAAAACACATAGATATATTCCCAGATGATATTTAACTTAGATGAGAGACATAGTTTGAAAGCTACAGTGCTTGAAAGTGGCAAAAAGTGCATAAATTGGGTCTCTGTGGGCACTTTTGAGACCTTAAGTCGACCCCTTTGGGTAAACCTACAGCCCTAAAATTTTCTACAGACAAGGATTACATATCAAAGTTATACCTGGCACAGTTTGAGACTCATCAGAATTATCACTTCCAAATTATAGGGCAAAATATGTGAAAAGTATAGCAAAAAATCCCTAAGTGGGGGTATTTATGGGCCTCAAACACAATTTT
Source organism: Sabellastarte sp. h YS-2021 (assembly GCA_964017235.1). Classification (NCBI taxonomy): domain Eukaryota; kingdom Metazoa; phylum Annelida; class Polychaeta; order Sabellida; family Sabellidae; genus Sabellastarte; species Sabellastarte sp. h YS-2021. The sequence continues at coordinate 30,721,280 of OZ024935.1, read as the reverse complement.
CTCCGCAAGTTAAAGTCATGATTTTCGGCACATGTACTAAGAACATATTAATGTGTTGTCAGGTAAAATTTCAGCCAGCTGAGCATCATAGTTTGTGACCTACAGGGCTCTAAGTGGCCAAAAGTCCAATTTCTGACCTTAAGGTGGCCATAAGTTCTTTTTTACTGGGAGTTTAAGGTCACCTTAAAATAGGGATCTTCCTTTGGGCACCCTTAACATGTGTACCAAGTTTGAAAAAAAAATATTAATTTGTTTTTGAGTTATCGCGTCCACAAGGAAATTTCTACGGCGGCGGCGGCGGCGCGACGGACCTGAATCCAATATATCCCCGACTTTCGTCTGGGGATATAATTATAATAACAGTGAAGATCTTTCAATACCCCAGCACAGGCACCAGTACAGTTGCCACATAATGTTTCTTCGGGTGAAATCTCGCTGCCATCATAAACTGGATCCGTACACTAAGAAATTCCAAACAAATCTCTTCCACAACAGACTTTAATGGCACTTAATCCTCACTCAATATCATGGCACAGAATTAAGACTCCTGATGTTATGAACCCTATCACACTCCATTTCTATGTCACAAGTCTACTTTGTAAGTAAAAATAAGTGCAAAATATAATTGCTTTATAATATTTCTAAATACAGTTTATGTAATCCTATGTGTAATATAAAGGTTCAGAGAAAGTACGGTCTCTTTACATGAAAAGCTATCGATATGATTTAATATTTATACAGAATGTATGTTAAGTATCCATTCAAATAACAATGTACTGCATTTATATAGATTTCAATAACCTTATCACTCCATAGAGAACGATCTTACGATGTATTTATATTGTCTTGTTTTGTGGATACTATAAGCCAATCAAATAATCAACTTCTTACAATGTGCCAATCACTGTAACAGTTGTACAATTTATTATGCCTTTTAATCCAATTTTTCCACCAGAATCTACATTTTTACAGTCAAGTCAACAATATGAAGAGATATTTCACCAATGATTTATGCAGATATTTTACAGTAAATTGAACAAGTTCAAACAGTTGATCTTCCAAAGCCAATGAGCGTGTTTTATTTCATGGTTACTTACTAACTTACACAGTCACTCTTTGTTAGTGATGTAGTGAGATGATTACAAAGTCTACAGTCTATTAAAATCAGGGTTCCAATACAATAAAACTGCACTTTGTTTTTGCACAAAAATCATCATCCCCTGTTTTTAAATAAAAACTAGAAATAGGCCGCCCTGTTGATAGTAGATGCGAATAGAAACAGGATAGCATAGAAAAACACACATTATCATGTGTAATGTCCACCCATGAATCTTTTGCCCAAATTGTACAGTAGTCTTACAAGACCCTGTTTCATTTGTAAAATATATCAATGATGCTTAAATATTTGTTAGTATAGATGTAAATTATTTCAGCTTCATGCCTTTTTGCATTGGTTGGGTTGAAAATTTTGACGAAATCACTCTATCTTGCACAGTTAAGAAGATAGAAGCAAATTCCTGTTTTTCTATTTTTGGCAAAAATTTGAAAATTCAAAATGGCACCCATTTTTGGGAAAAGGAAATTTTTTTGAAAATTGCCAAGAGTACATTTCTTAGATACCCTATGGGTCGAAAATTTCAACAAAATAACTCTATTTTGCACGGTTAAGGCCAGTTTGTGTTTTTCCATTTTGGGCAAAAATTCGAAAATTCAAAATGGCTGCCATTTTTGGGGAGGGGAAAATTTTTTGAAAATTGCAAAGATTACATTCCTTAGATACCCTGTGGGTTGAAAAATTTCGACGAAATCGCTCTATCTCGCATGGTTAAGGAGATAGAAGCAAATTTGTGTTTTGCCATTTTTGGCAAAAATTTGAAAATTCAAAATGGCCGCCATTTTAGGGGAGGGGAAATATTTTTTTAAATTGCCAAGAATACAATGCTCAAATACCTGTGGGTCGAAAATTTTGACGAAATCGCTCTATCTCGCATGGTTAAGGAGATAGAAGCAAATTTGTGTTTTGCCATTTTTGGCAAAACTTCGAAAATTCAAAATGGCCGCCATTTTTGGGGAGGGGAAAATTTTTTGAAAATTGCAAAGATTGCATTGCTTAGATACCCTGTGCGTCGAAAATTTTGACGAAATCACTCTATCTCGCACGGTTAAGGAGATAGAAGCAAATTTGTGTTTTGCCATTTTTGGCAAAAATTCGAAAATTCAAAATGGCCGCCAATTTTGGGGAGGGGAAAATTTTTTGAAAATTGCAAAGATTGCATTCCTTAGATACCCTGTGGGTCAAAAATTTCGACGAAATCACTCTATCTCGCACGGTTAAGGAGATAGAAGCAAATTAGTGTTTTGCCATTTTTGGCAAAAATTCGAAAATTCAAAATGGCCGCCATTTTTGGGGAGGGGAAAATTTTTTGAAAATTGCAAATATTACATTCCTTAGATACCCTGTGGGTCGAAAATTTCCACGAAATCGCTCTATCTCGCACGGTTAAGGAGATAGAAGCAAATTAGTGTTTTGCCATTTTTGGCAAAAATTCGAAAATTCAAAATGGCCGCCATTTTTGGGGAGGGGAAAATTTTTTGAAAATTGCAAAGAGTACATTCCTTAGATACCCTGTGGGTCGAAAATTTCGACGAAATCGCTCTATCTCGCACGGTTAAGGAGATAGAAGCAAATTTGTGTTTTGCCATTTTTGGCAAAAATTCGAAAATTCAAAATGGCCGCCATTTTTGGGGAGGGGAAAATTTTTTGAAAATTGCAAAGAGTACACTCCTTAGATACCCTGTGGGTTGAAAATTTCGACGAAATCGCTCTATCTCACACGGTTAAGGAGATAGAAGCAAATTTGTGTTTTGCCATTTTTGGCAAAAATTCGAAAATTCAAAATGGCCGCCATTTTTGGGGAGGGGAAAATTTTTTGAAAATTGCAAATATTACACTCCTTAGATACCCTGTGGGTCGAAAATTTCGACGAAATCACTCTATCTCGCACGGTTAAGGAGATAGAAGCAAATTTGTGTTTTGCCATTTTTGGCAAAAATTCGAAAATTCAAAATGGCCGCCATTTTTGGGGAGGGGAAAATTTTTAAAAAATTACCAAGACTACAATGCTCAGATACCCTGCGGGTCGAAAATTTTGACGAAATCGCTCTATCTGGCACGGTTAAGGAGATAGAAGCAAATTTGTGTTTTGCCATTTTTGGCAAAAATTCGAAAATTCAAAATGGCCGCCAATTTTGGGGAGGGGAAAATTTTTTGAAAATTGCAAAGATTGCATTCCTTAGATACCCTGTGGGTCGAAAATTTCGACGAAATCACTCTATCTCGCACGGTTAAGGAGATAGAAGCAAATTAGTGTTTTGCCATTTTTGGCAAAAATTCGAAAATTCAAAATGGCCGCCATTTTTGGGGAGGGGAAAATTTTTTGAAAATTGCAAATATTACATTCCTTAGATACCCTGTGGGTCGAAAATTTCCACAAAATCGCTCTATCTCGCACGGTTAAGGAGATAGAAGCAAATTTGTGTTTTGCCATTTTTGGCAAAAATTCGAAAATTCAAAATGGCCGCCATTTTTGGGGAGGGGAAAATTTTTGGAAAATTGCAAATATTACATTCCTTAGATACCCTGTGGGTCGAAAATTTTGACGAAATCGCTCTATCTGGCACGGTTAAGGAGATAGAAGCAAATTTGTGTTTTGCCATTTTTGGCAAAAATTCGAAAATTTAAAATGGCCGCCATTTTTGGGGAGGGGAAAATTTTTTGAAAATTGCAAATATTACACTCCTTAGATACCCTGTGGGTCGAAAATTTCGACGAAATCACTCTATCTCGCACGGTTAAGGAGATAGAAGCAAATTTGTGTTTTGCCATTTTTGGCAAAAATTCGAAAATTCAAAATGGCCGCCATTTTTGGGGAGGGGAAAATTTTTTGAAAATTGCAAAGAGTACACTCCTTAGATACCCTGTGGGTTGAAAATTTCGACGAAATCGCTCTATCTCACACGGTTAAGGAGATAGAAGGAAATTTGTGTTTTGCCAATTTTGGCGAAAATTCAAAATGGCCGCCATTTTTGGGGAGGGGAAAATTTTTTGAAAATTGCGCAGAGTACACTGCTCAGATACCCTGTGGGTCGAAAATTTTGACGAAATCGCTCTATCTCGCACGGTTAAGGAGATAGAAGCAAATTTGTGTTTTGCCATTTTTGGCAAAAATTCGAAAATTTAAAATGGCCGCCATTTTTAGGGAGGGGAAAATTTTTTGAAAATTGCAAATATTACATTCCTTAGATACCCTGTGGGTCGAAAATTTCGACGAAATCGCTCTATCTCGCACGGTTAAGGAGATAGAAGCAAATTTGTGTTTTGCCATTTTTGGCAAAAATTCGAAAATTCAAAATGGCCGCCATTTTTGTGGAGGGGAAAATTTTTTGAAAATTGCAAAGAGTACACTCCTTAGATACCCTGTGGGTTGAAAATTTCGACGAAATCGCTCTATCTCACACGGTTAAGGAGATAGAAGGAAATTTGTGTTTTGCCATTTTTGGCAAAAATTCGAAAATTCAAAATGGCTGCCATTTTTGGGGAGGGGAAAATTTTTTGAAAATTGCAAAGAGTACACTCATCAGATACCCTGTGGGTCGAAAATTTTGCCGAAATCGCTCTATCTCGCACGGTTAAGGAGATAGAAGCAAATTAGTGTTTTGCCATTTTTGGCAAAAATTCGAAAATTCAAAATGGCCGCCATTTTTGGGGAGGGGAAAATTTTTTGAAAATTGCAAAGAGTACACTCCTCAGATACCCTGTGGGTCGAAAATTTTGACGAAATCGCTCTATCTCGCACGGTTAAGGAGATAGAAGCAAATTTGTGTTTTGCCATTTTTGGCAAAAATTCGAAAATTTAAAATGGCCGCCATTTTTGGGGAGGGGAAAATTTTTGGAAAATTGCAAATATTACATTCCTTAGATACCCTGAGGGTCGAAAATTTCGACGAAATCGCTCTATCTCGCACGGTTAAGGAGATAGAAGCAAATTTGTGTTTTGCCATTTTTGGCAAAAATTCGAAAATTCAAAATGGCCGCCATTTTTGGGGAGGGGAAAATTTTTTGAAAATTGCAAAGAGTACACTCATTAGATACCCTGTGGGTTGAAAATTTCGACGAAATCGCTCTATCTCGCACGGTTAACGAGATAGAAGGAAATTTGTGTTTTGCCATTTTTGGCAAAAATTCGAAAATTCAAAATGGCCGCCATTTTTGGGGAGGGGAAAATTTTTTGAAAATTGCAAAGAGTACACTCCTCAGATACCCTGTGGGTCGAAAATTTTGCCGAAATCGCTCTATCTCGCACGGTTAAGGAGATAGAAGCAAATTAGTGTTTTGCCATTTTTGGCAAAAATTCGAAAATTCAAAATGGCCGCCATTTTTGGGGAGGGGAAAATTTTTTGAAAATTGCAAAGAGTACACTCCTCAGATACCCTGTGGGTCGAAAATTTTGCCGAAATCGCTCTATCTCGCACGGTTAAGGAGATAGAAGCAAATTACTCAAAAGTAGTACTGAAAATACACAATGAAGTACCTAAATGGCTATTACTCATGTACTGACAAAGCTATCAGTCCCAAATGCAATACCAAGCGAGCTATGGACATAACAATCTTGTATTCAAAATTGTAGTAAAATATCTTTAATTATTTTGGCTTAAATGCACGGAAACCAATGGGTACTGAAAATAGCTGTACTTAAGTATTACTCAGTAAGCAAAAGAGGTACAACAGCCAAAAGCAATCCCAAGCAAGCTACTGACCCAATAAGCCTGCATACCAAATTTGGTGACAATAGCTCTAATACTTTTCCTTTAAATGAGCGGAAACCATGCGTGACGCCGGACATCGGACGCCGGACGCCGGACACCGGACGCCGGACATCGGACATCGGACGGCGAAAAAAGCAAAAATAATATATCCACCCCCCAGGGGGGTGGACATAATTAATTCGCATGGATAAAATGTGTTAATCCAGAAAGTCTAAGGTATATGTATCAGACATATTTCAAAACTTTGTGTTTTAAAAAGTTTTCAGATTTTTCTTTCAAATGTTTTTTAATCATGAAGGTACACCTATATATCCTTCTCTAAATGACAGTTTATACATTTTTTTTATCAATACTTAGTAACGACACAAATTCAAGAACAAGTATTGATCTTTACTGGTCAAAACCACAACATGTCTCTGTCAATAAAATTTAGAGATCCTATTGAAGATTCCACATTCCAGAAAGACTGGTTTGGGTACACAAAAAAGGCCCTGTCCGTGCCTTTAAATCTCTTAAGATTTGTGTCTGTATGTAATATGTACAGTTGTAAATCATGACTGTAAATAAACACACTATCAGTAAATATGAGTATGAAATCTGTATAGAGAATCGTGTATCAGTCTTTGCGTGTGGGATTCCAATAACCGTGTACTTTTATTAATAATGACATTTTCTTGCATTGTATCCAGCCACATAATATAAATTTTCACTCCAATTCTCGCCACGTCTTGTTAAACAACTCTCACTGTGTGGATAGAAAATCAATCCTCTGTGAATTATGCGTTAGGGGTTTGGTAATCTGGAACCACCATGAATCAATCTGTGTGAAGGGAATGCATTAGGAGTATTTAAAGAGACTTCTTTTCAGATCAGTTTTAATGCGCAGAACACAATTGTTTGGAAGTGTGGGATAACAAATGGACACACGCCATGTATATCATGTCAGTTTATCAAAAAAAATGTTTGTCATAATAATACTCAGGAATTGATTCGCTATTTCTAAACAACCATGACAGGGGTTTCTAGTTTGTGATCTGGAGTATTTACATGCACGCATCACATACCCTTGATTAGAAGGACAAAATATCTCCATATTAAAAGCTCTGTGTGGTTACATAAACTTTTTTGTGTAAGCAGGAGCTTTTATAGTTACTTCCATCAAGGATATATTCATTGGTCTGTTTGTCTGTCTTATTTTGCAATTACTCAAAAACTAATGCATACCTCCTTAGGCTACTTGGGAAATTTTTTATGTAGGAAGGGCCGGATCCAAGGAAGAAGTGATTAAACTTTAAGAAACACCCAGATGATACTCTGGATAGAAAAAAAATACTCCTGATTTTCATGGTCCCACTGTCCAATTATGAGAGATATAATACAGCAGTATTTAGGTGAATATACAATATGGGGACAGTCAGTTGCCTGGACAGAGATCTGTAAGAGTGTTTTCTGGTTCTTCATAAATTAGAAAGACTTCGCTACTCGTTCTAAGAATTATCTTAATTCTCCTTTTATTCCTTGCTAAAGTCTTGCTGTTACAATTACATTTTGTTAATTCTGGACAGGGCATTACTTTCAAACACAAATACAGAGGAACTAGTATAATCCAAACATTGTCAACAGAGCGAGATTTTGTTCAATCACTATGGCAAGGTCAAAGGTCACATCAAGGGCACACCATCACATTGCACATCCTCATCCCAACCAATGCCCCTACCCAGTATCACTTCCTACAACTTAGGGTTTCTGAGATACAGCCCGGAGAGGATTATTGTTCCCACGGACCAGCCACCCACCCTGCCAGGCGCCATGGGTGAACACAATATGCGTACAGCCTTTAAAGGCTGTGGGTAAAAATGTATATATTTGGTAAATAGAAGTTTGGATAAAAATGAGTAACAACAGTATATGAAACTGGTGGCTGTAGACACCTATTCAATTTAATACATTTTCCAAGTCATGTTTTTTATTACAATTTTCAGCCGCAAAATCTTTTATCTGCATTAGGTACTTTATTCTAAGGCAAAGTGACAATGGTGGATTTATAAACCTTAACTCCTGAGAAGTATTCCTTATTCTCACATCAAAGGTCAAAAATTCAATAGCATAGGTTATACTGGAATATGGAACCAATATTTCCCATCTGTTGTTACCAGCTGGATTTGAACCAACAACCATTAAGGTGAGAGAGCCAGGTGAACAACTATTAAATATATTAAAACACCGAGGTTCCTCCCAGTGCTCACCTGTGGGTTTTCCTACAGATTTAAATGAAATGCACAAAGTCATCCATCATGATGACAATGTCTACCAGACATTCCATTGAGTCCATTCAAACTTGTACAATTTTATTATGAGATTGCAGACTGAACAACACTGAATACCACTGTAGACTACTTCCAGGCAAGGTAAACTAAACCAGACACCGATTTCTCCTCCTGTGTCCAATATATCTCGGGGCTGTTAACAGGTTAGTTATTTTATCAGACTTGAGCAAATAATGCACTCCACAATACATCAATGAAATTTAACCTGAGTGTTAATATATTGACCACATACCAAGGTTGGGGTAGGGGAAAGGGGGGCATATGGAAATTTACCAAACTTACAAAGTTATTTCTTGGTTTTAATAAACCCTTAGTCCAGACCCCCTTGATTGCTGTTTGTATTGTCACAGGGTATAATTCTGTACAACTAGATGTCTGTGATTTGCCTAGTGGGAAATAAATTATAATTTTTCATTATACCTTACAAATTCACAATAACTTTAGAGTTCAATCTGTGGATCTGATCAGCAGAATGCAGTCCAGTACCATTACAAGTACTGACATTATGGTAAGCAATTACATCTGAAGAGGGCACTCATGGTACATATATAGGCCTAACCTGATGTGGAAATCTTAACAAATACCTGTCAATTAATCAAAATTGATCCCTTGTCCAAAATTATAATCTTCCTTAACTTTTTTTTCATTTTCTTTTTTGTTTTTCTAATTATAACAATGAGGCAGATAAATTTATGAAAATCAATACCCCGGTATATTAAATTCTAAATCAAATATCACTGCCAACGTTGTACCTCAAATAAAACAATACAGCTGAGGAAAACTCAAAATCCTCTGAGCAGAACTATCAATCATAGAACGGGTACACATAAATAGTAGTAAATATCAGCTTGTCTTTTTCATAGAAATTTAATGTTATATGGAATTCTATGTCAAGAATATTTCTGATCACTTGACATTCGACTCCAGCGGTTCAATCCTACATGTTACATCAGAAGAATAAATCAATCAGAGATAAACAAAAACTTATACCCATCTATTTCCAGATTTATCCTAATGGTTGTCCACAGGGTGTCTTCATACGCCCACCAAAGTCTGTCCATCTTAGGCACAGTGGTCATGTGACCTGGATTTTGATTAACACTCTGGTTCCCCTTAAACCTTGCTGAGTTATCCTGACTCTCATGGATCGAATTCTTTACAGAGTGAACTTTTGGTGTCTGCTGCTCAAAACTGTCATGATATTCCATTCTTGTGTCTGTCTTATATTGATCCCTGGAGTCATTTGCATTGGGAATATATCTACCATGAGTCTTTCCATCAGAGCCAGTGTAGTTTTCATCCCAGGAACCTATTTCCACCCATGATTTCAGAACACCTTCATTCTCACTTGGATCACCAGGTCTGTTCTGGCATGAATTCACTAGTTTATGTGGAATTCTGCTATCATACATAGAACTCTGTCTAGAATTACAATTGACTTGATCTAGCAAGGCTGGCTGACTGATAAATGTATCAGTGCTTATATCTCCATCATAATCTGAAGTATCAGAAAGGTAAGTATTGTGAATGAATCTCTCATGTGAAGTGTATTTATCTATCTTCTTGCCAAAATCTACATGTGGCTTATCTTGGTGCTTTACACTCAACCTACTCCCACATTTGGAATGGCTTTGGATACCTTTTGTTAAACACTCACTCTTGTCTGTACGTTGAATTCTCTGTCCATGAACCCACTTCAGGGTGTGACGTGTATGACCTAACAGCTCATCAATCTGCCGCTTTATCACCAAAACAAAATCTTCTTCGACTTCATTAAAGCATTTGATAGCTTTGTTTAGAATTGCTACACTTGTTCTTCCATTTTTAAAGTGATATTCTGGCTTCAACACATTATCTACTTTCCGGTCTGCCTTCAAAATGGGCCAGAGGTAAATCTCATCCCACATCTCCTGTTCCATCCGAATCTCAGTGGCCATGGCATCATTGCTGTGATTGGAGTCATTTTTGCATGCAACATCGGTTAAATCTTCCAAATGGCGGACATAAGACCCAAGTTTACTGCAAGTTACTTGCACTTCACTGATCGTCTCATTATCCTCAGAAGAATGAAAACTTTCATCGCCCAACTCACTCAGATCATTAAATTGATCTGAAAACACTGTTGCTTTGTAGGAAGAGTTACTAAGGGTAACCGAAATCAAGCTGTCCACATCAATACTATCACTGATACGAGTTGGTAATTTGTAAAACATATTTTCATACACATCACCCATTTTGTGCTTATGATCTCAATACCCAAAATATGTGACTATATTTCAATTGTGTAGACTCGGTAACTTATGAAAAGGAGAGCGAATATACCTTGTTATCTGGGCTATGCATCACATGACATAATTAGATCTCAAGTTAACTTTTACATGTATATAACCATTCATCTGTATACATATTTATGAATGAAGCTTTATATTTTCACAAACAATCTGGGTTAAGTTGGTGCTGCTTTTTCCTTTCTTCAATCTTTGAGGATTGAAAAGTCCTTGTAAAATGTAACACTTCATCTTTGCAACCGAAACAAGTGTCCTCATGTATTCTTATCTCACCTGTTGATCAGTATTAACAAATGTTTCTTATTGTTTTCACTTTTCAGTCAAATATTCTCAACAGTCTCAAACACATGACATATACCTCCGCTATTGATAACTGTCCATAAACATGCGAAATGTCACTAATTCAATTTCACTGAATGAAAAAAATCACCAATCATCCAAATATAAACATGATTTATATCACTGGCAGGTAGTTCATTATTCCATTTTTGTCCAGATGTAAAATAACTCAAAATACCAAGGTAATTTTACATTGCAAATTTTCCATTTGCACAAGTCTTGTTTGGAATTTTGTCACATGCCTTAGCTCTTAATACATCTGTATTTCCACCAAGATAATATCTTTTTTTTATGACACTGACAATATTTATTACATATTGTTTGAAAATATTGAACTACTTCTTATTGTGAATGAAGTGATAGATTTTCAGGTAGTCCTAATCAGAGTGAATGGTTCTTATAGGCAAAAAAGAAAATACTCCACCATTTACAGCATCTCTCAAAAGCAGTGCAAGCACACTTGCCTTATCTTGCTTATAGAACACAACAATGAAGTTGATCAAGTACCATAACTTGCTCCTCCCATTTATTACCTATTACACTATTCATGCTGTTACCATGGAAACACAAATACAACACCAAGGACTTCTTACTGCTGATCTACAGTTCTGTAGATTAATCATACAACTTTAATGTACAAACTGGGTCTGGTGAAAACCTGAAACTGAGTTTCAATACTTTATTATATATAAGTAAGGGGCTCAATTCAATAAAAATCAGATAGGCATATGGTCATTGCAATAATAGAATGAAACTCAATTATAAACAAAGGTCAAAGTAAAAGTGAGGGTTTGGTGTCCTATTCAACAGGCAGGATCATATTGGGACAGGCGCTCAGTATTGCCACTTGTGGGAGTTGAAAATACATAGACATGACTACCTTTGATTAGATGCCAAACTGGCTTACCACTAGGCCACTGGGGATCTCTCATTTTTAAACATGCAGCAAAACTTACCAGCTCTTCATCATGAATGCTATGTTTCTGCTGATATAACAGGCTTGGCGTATTTTACTCATCCTTTTCTCCCATCTTGTCAGAACATCAATCAACCAGACCCTTGTAAATTGATTACTGAAGATTTGTCCAGTTACTTTCAAACCTGTCACTCACCTCTGAAGCTCCACCTCTTTTATTTACACCCGTCACTTGCCCCTGATGCTCCCCTTCATCAGTTTCACAGTCATCATTCTGAGGGAAAACTCCTTCCATTTATTTTTACAACGGTCACTCATCCCTCAAGCTCCTCCCTCATTTAGTCTCACACCTGTCACTTACCTCTGAAGCTCCTCCCGCAGTTTTTCTGCTGCATCCTGGTTGTCATGCAGAAGTTCTTTGAGTTGAACATTCAAGTCATCTCTTGACATGAGTCCATCCTTCTGTCTATCACGGTCAGCTTTCAGCTCCTCAAGCAGGGCTTTGTGTTTCGACTTTTCAACCTTAAACAAGTTAAGTATGTTTTGGTGACTTTAATATGACACTGAATCAAGTCTCATAGCATTTCAAATACTTTTAAGAGCTTAATTTGAACCACCAAGATGATAACCAATTAACCATTCCAAAGTAGTCAAACCACTTGCAAAACTCAAAATCAGTTTCTGGTAGAGTTACGATGGAAAGTAAATATGGAAACTGGGTCTTGAATACAAAAACTGGATTAGTTCGAATTAGTATACACCAAACTATGGTCACACTGTTAAATCTTCTGCGCGTGTACATGAACAATACTGCAACTAAAATGCGGTTTATTTTTTTATAAAATCTGACGTTTTGGATATTATTTCACTGTATATTGGCAAATATTACACAAGCAAATATTTTTAAGTGTTTCCGTGTAATATTTTATACGTTAGATGTAAAATACGAGACATTTCGGGAACCGGTTCTTGGACTTTAGTCACCGGATTTCGTTTACATTTATATGAATCAAATAGAAACCAACTATCCAGTTAGCCGTCTTTATCACTAGTTTCTGGAGCTTTAAAATGAACAAAATACTATATATTGTATCCTTGTCAGTTACATATTGAAAATTAAAAGTATGTACATATATGCTATAATTTATATCTGGAAATGTATTTGCCAGATATTATAAAGTTAATAAACCCCATTTCATTTCAAAGTAAAACGCCAGATATTACACCAAATTTATAGTTTTTTGATTATTTTGATTAAAATATCAGCACCTGTAAAGCCAAACTTATTGATCTTTTGATATACTGGTTCTCAAATATTTTTGGCATGTTTTATTATTTCTACAGCAAAAAAACAAATATCGGTATACTGGTTTACCACTGCCGTCACTACCATTTGCAAAATCCTGAATATAAGCACTTAACAACACTTAATGTATAGGAAGCTTCAGTTTGCAACATTTACTTCCCATTCTTCTTTCAATCTATTCAAGTGATCATGTCTCAACTAAATCATGTGATTATTTCTCAGCCAATGAAATTTTTCCATAAACTCACTCACCGTCATCTGGTTACACTCTTCTTTCAGTCTGGCCAACTCTTCCTGTAAGGCAATGTTTTTCTCCTCTAAAGCTGTCTTGTCAAAGCTCATGCGGCCACTGTCGGATCGAGACTTCTCCACTTCCTTTGCAAGAAGCTGTTTCTCATGGTCACAGAAGCGGAATTTTTCTTGCTCTTCAATGAGGATTTCTTTTAAATCACATGCATCCTTTTTGTATTTTTCTGAAAAAAAAAATCAAAGTATTTAATATACCTATGTTCATTCCATATCATTGTGTTGTTCATCATTATATCTAGCATTATTTTTGGGGGGTAAGTGTCAATAAAGTTGCTTTGAATATAATTATGTAATAATTATTAAATTTAATCACTAACTTTTAAAATTCAGAGATATTTGATTTTCATTACTAAGCAATTAACAGAAATATTGATGCATCAAATGAGGGGAAAAATACCTCATTTTTTGTTATAAAGTATTTTAAGCACACTTGGTCACAAAGAACATCCCCTGAAGCATCAGGTACGGAGTACAGTTCAGATCCTTTCTGCTTTTCACTTTGCAGTTTCATCTTCTATTTTCACACCTACCTAGTTCCCTCTGCTGGGCATCAATCTGATCGATGAAACGAACAACATTCTGTTGTTCAGAGGAAAGTCCCTCCTTCAGTGAGAGCCATTCCTGTCTCAATCTATAAAATAAGAACCCAAGACTCCAGACAAAACAGTTTTACACCCTTATATTTTAAAGGGAAAGGATGCTATAAAGACAATAATAAGAGATAAACAATTGATTTCATTTAATTTAAATACATTGCACACATAATGTAACAACTAGCAATTGCTGGGAAAAATGACAGTATCTACAAGCCGTTTGCCAGGATTCAATACCGTTTCAATGACCAATAACAAGAAACACCCAACTTTCCGACTCAATGGGAGTGAAGGATTTGTAGCCATGACAACATACACAGATTGCAAATGTATGTTTACTTATTACTTTATATCACTGAGCCCATCTCAAGAAATATAACGCTACATTAACCCATTTAACATGGTTTTTATATTATACATATGGCATAAGTCCATTGGCTTTGTGAATAAACTTCATTTGGTATCACAACAAGAGGAGAGTGCCCGTGAACGGGCACTGTGTCAGCTGACTGAGTGTTTTTGATTTGTGAAGGTGATTAGAGGACAGAATAATTATCAGGAAAAGGGCTGTACAGAAATACAGTAAATGGTAACTGAACAGCAAGTTCGAAAGAAATTCCGAAGCTGACAGAAGAAAAAGATAAAAAAGTTGTGCCCTGTAAATGGTATTATGAAGGAAAATAACAACGTAATTGTTTAAGTGTAAAAAATAGGTTAAAACATATTTAAAGAAATACTACAAATGCAATATCCTCGTTCGACCTTGAAGAAGGGGTCCAAGGTCAAATCTAACCACACAAATACATTCCCAGCCCATGATTTCCTATGGTTTACCATTCCAAACCTCTAGGACCAATTATAAATGAGTTATAAGCACTTTTAAGCTTGGCTGTCCTCATTTGACTTTGAAGGAGGGGTCCAAAGGTCAAATCTGACCATACCAAAAGATTCCGAGCCAATGATTTACCAAATCTCTGTCACCAATAATAAGCGAGTTGTAGGCACTTTCAATTTTCGCTATCCTCATTTGACCTTGAAGGAGGGTTCCAAGGTCAAATCGGACCATATCAACAGATTCACAGCCCATGATTTCCTGTCTGTTTACCATCCCAAACCTCTGGGACCAATAATAAGCGAGTTATAAGCACTTTTAAGTTTGGCTATCCTTGTTTGACCTTGAAGGAGGGTTCCAAGGTCAAATCGGACCATATCAACAGATTCACAGCCCATGATTTCCTGTCTGTTTACCATCCCAAACCTCTGGGACCAATAATAAGCGAGTTATAAGCACTTTTAAGTTTGGCTATCCTTGTTTGACCTTGAAGGAGGGGTCATTGAAGGTCAAATCTGACCACACCAAAAGATTCCCACCCCATAATTTCCTACAGGTTGGTTTATCATCCCAAACCTCCAGGATCAATAATAAGGGAGATATAAGCACTTTTCATGACTGACAAAAAACACCTGTGGCGGCCATCTTGTTTCTCAAAATGAGGCCAAAACTATTCGCAGACAACATTTTATGGTTATTAATATATACTGCAAACTTAAGAAAGCTAGCTGTAATATTTTTTTTCATCAGAGCAGTAATGGTGAAATCTCTCTCTACACACTGCGGCTATCCAGTGGATACAATGATTTACTCAACAGTGAGAACCTGAAAGTAGCTATTGCTCAGCTATGCCATGACATAGAGGTCTGCAATTTCACTATGTTATAGCTGACCAAAAATTCTGTGAATAACATATTTAACAAATTACTCTAAATGTAATAGTTTTCAAGTTACAACTGATTTACTCAACAGTGAGAACCTCAAAGGAACTATTACTCAGCTATGCAATGAGCTACATGTCTGAAATTTTACTATGTTATAGCTAACCCAAAAGTAGGTGAACAACATATTTAAGCAAACTACTGTAAATGCAATAGTTTTCAAGCCACAACTGATTTACTCAATAGTGAGAACCTGAAAATAGCTATTGCTCCGCTATGCCATGAGCTATAGGTCTGTAATTTCACTGTTATAGCTGACCCAAAAGTAGGTGAACAATATATTTTAACAAAATACTCCAAATGCAATATTTTTCAAGTTATAGCTGATTTACTCAACAGTCAGTACCTGAGAATAGCTATTGCTCAGTTGTGCCATGAGCTATAGGTCTATAATTTCACTATGTCACAGCTGACCCAAAAGTAGCTGAATAACATATTTGCACAAATTTCTGTAAATGCAATAGTTTTCCAATTATAACTGATTTACTCAATAGTGAGAACTTCAAAGTAGCTATTACTCAGCTATGAAATGAGCCACAGGTCTGAAACTTTACTATGTTATAGCTGACCCCAAAATAGGTGAATAACATATTGAAACAAAATACTCTAAATGCAATAGTTTTCAAGTTATAAGTGATTTACTCAACAGTGATAACCTAAAAGTAGCTATTACTCAGCTATGCCATGAGCTACAGGTCTGAAATTTTACTATGTTATAGCTGGCCCAAAAGTAGCTGAATAACATATTTATATGAAATTCTCTAAATGCAATAGTTTTTAAGTTACAAGTGATTTTACTCATGATGGAAGTTACTGAAAAGCCCAAAAGTAGCTACTACTAACTTAGCTATTGAGACAGACACCCAACTTACTCACCATATTGTAGCTATGAAAAAAGTAGCTGAATAACATATTTTAACAAAATGCTCTAAATGCAACACTTTTCAAGTTATAAGTGATTTACTCACAGTGATAACCTAAAAGTAGCTATTACTCAGCTATGCCATGAGCTACAGGTCTGAAATTTTACTATGTTATAGCTGACCCAAAAGTAGCTGAATAACATATTTATACGAAATTCTCTAAATGCTATAGTTTTCAAGTTATAAGCGATTTACTCAACAGTGATAACCTAAAAGTAGCTATTACTCAGCTATGCCATGAGCTACAGGTCTGAAATTTCACTATGTTATAGCTGGCCCAAAAGTAGCTGAATAACATATTTATACGAAATTCTCTAAATGCAATAGTTTTTAAGTTACAAGTGATTTTACTCATAATGGAAGTTACTGAAAAGCCCAAAAGTAGCTATTACTCACTTAGCTATTGAGACAGACACCCAACTTACTCACCATATTGTAGCTATGAAAAAAGTAGCTGAACAACATATTTTCACAAAATGCTGTAAATGCAACACTTTTGAAGTTATAAGTGATTTAGTGCATGATTTCATGAATTTTAATGCATTAAAAATTATTAAAAAAATTTATTAAAAAAAAAGTAAGACAGATCCAGGTCTCATACTCACACAAGAGAATCTACCTCTGGCCTAGTACATATATGCAAGATATGAGAGAAATCCCTGCAATAGTCACTGAGAAAATTGTGATAAAAAGTTGAAATTTTCACACTTTTGGTGGGGGTACCCCCCTTGTAATGTCTCTAGCAAACTGACGAACAGACAGATTTGCATGCCTTGAACAATTTTTCATCCTCGATAGATAAGGTATCTTTTAAAAAAAACAGCATGTCTCTAGGCCTTGTAGTTTTGGAGAAGAAGTTGTTCACGCGTACGCGTACGCCCACGCCGCAGAGTGATGACATAATGTCAGCTGACTGACAAGTCAGCTGACATAAAAATTCGGTAATGACAGAAAATATATTTTGACCAGATAAACTAAATATGATTGTTGTACCTATTTCCAGTCTATTAACAAAATTGTGCAGGCTTTTTTCACTGTAACATTTGAAACATTTCATCGCACTTTTCTTGTTCCACAAAATCGTCTGTATACCCAAAAACAATTCTATTTTAAGAATATATAACTTCTGTTTATATATTGGCACAAAAACATGCACAAGTCTGATTTTAAAACCATTTAGACCGGAAAGTGGAATGGACCGGATTCTGGTTCATGAAGGATACAATTTCAATATCAGTGTCCATCTCTAATTTGTCTTTGTATATTCATGAATATTAAAACCCTGGGAACTCCATCAATTGTGAAATATTACTAAATCATAACTTGTGACCAACCACACACTGAATGGCTCACCTATTGATCTCTTGCTGTAAGTGAGCATTTCTCTCTTTGCCCAAAGATTTCTCCTGTTTCAAGGACTTGGTCTGAAAAATTAAAAAGAAACAATGGTTTTATTTATCAATTTTATTATGTTTGATTTATTTTTTTATAAAATATAGTTTTAAAATCCAATTGTAATATACAATCATTTTTTAATTTCAAATTACCTGCAGTCTTTCCTCAATATAAATTTTGGAGAGCATAGTTAAATCCACACCAGATCACTAAAACTTTAACTGTTGTTTGTGAGACCTGTATTCTATAGTTATAAAATTTGATGAGTTAGTTTAAATTAATATTCAACTTGACTCTATTTCAGTGATTTGATGTACAAAATGTGCCCAACTGTACAACGGTTTACGTCAGCTACTATTTAAAACTGACCACATAAAGGGCTCAAAAACAGATTTATATATTAGAGCATGTTGTCTGTCTTAATCTGAAAACATATTTGGAATCGTGAATCCTCCATTGTTTATACACATATTGTCATTCACATTCAAACTAGACAATAAGCCAAATAATGCACAACCAGCTAAATTTGCAAATTTTAATTAGTAAATTAAATTTTTATTAGTTAATACCTTACCTAACAGACGATAGCTATTGTCCGGCGCCAGCCGGTCCCGCCAAACGCCAGAAAAAGACGTCCTGAGTTTCACCTCCGGCCGGACCAGTACACTCCTCTCCACTCGCCAGGTGGCCTAGTTCCTGCTTTATTCGCCAGAGGGACGTGACGTCATAGCATCTTTTTCGTCCCAAATTAGGTTAATTGAAGCTGAAAGCGGGGAAGGCCGGGTGGGAATCTCCCGTCTGTTAGGTAAGGTATTAACTAATAAAAATTTAATTTACTAATTAAAATTTGCAATTTCATTGCGTTAATACATCTTACCTAACAGACGATAGCTAGAATAACTACCCAGTGGAAGGAGGGCAGCTTCCTAAGGACTAGAAGGAACTCTATAAAATAGGCACGTAACCTCTGGCCCGGCTGATAAAGAAGCTAACAACTGCTCCTTAAGTTACCAAGCAGTGCCATTCCCCCCCCCCCCCCCCCCCTCTTTTTTCTGCTCTGAGAGGAGGAAGAGAGAAGAGTTCAGTCCTAAAGATTCCAATTAGCCTGTAAGAGTGGAATAATGGTCTCATACTCAGTGCCTCAGGCAACCTAGTAAAAAACCTTAATTATTATGTACACTATTTACAAAATAGGAGCCAAGAAGGTTCATTGGTGGATCTGCTGTGCAGCCACCACTGGACCTAAGTGAAAAAGCTCCGAATCTGCCCACGCCACATCTTTAAGATAAAACTGAGTAAAGGTGTTGTGGGACTTCCAGTGGCATGCAGCTAAGATCTGGTCTAGTGAGATGCCACCTTGAAAGGCTTTAGAAGCCGCGAAGGCTCTAACGTCATGCGCCTTCACCTGGTGAAGGGTTAGAGACTCCTATCTGAGAGATCATAGCAAAGGATAACCGTCTGCTTGATCCAAGACGAGATCGTAGCAGGAGAAATATCCTTCGTGAAACCCTTTTTGAAGGAGACAAAAACCAGCTCCTTTCCTTGTCTGACATCTTGAGTTTTGTCCAGATAGTAGCGCAGAGCTCTCACTGGGCAGAGTGACCTGTCCTCCTTCAAGGACTTGTCCAGAGTAGGAGCCAGGGCTGGTATAACCACTGGCGCCACGCACTCTGGACCTTCTTTTGCTAAGTGGTTTTTAGCCAAGAACATCGGAGACGGGTAAAGGGACACTTTTGACCAGTCAGCTTGGTGTCTAATATTTTTGTTCAGCCAAGCGTGTATTTCGCTCCTACGTTTTCCAGAACCTAGAGCGAGGAGGAAAACCGTTTTAAAGGTCAGATGTTTTAATGAGGCCTTTCTGAGAGGCTCAAATGGTGGTTTGGTGAGCTGATGTAGAACGAGAGAGAGATTCCATGAAGGAATTCCTCGCCTACCCTTTGGTCTATCTCTGTGAAAACTGTCCAAAAGACGAGTTAGGTTTTCATCTTTGCTCACATTCAAGGAAGAATTTCCTAATTTGTCCGCAATGGCCGATCTGTAACCATCAATGGTACTGGGTTGGAGATTCTTTTCCTGGAATAGATGCAGGAGAAAATCTGCTATTTGTTTGACAGATGGAGACCGGAAGTCCACCTGACTTGATTCACACCATCTGACAAAAACGGCCCACTTTGCCTCATAGACTGTTCTGGTTGAACTTCTTTGAGGAGCCTCAATTCGTGACGCCACTGGACTAGAGAACCCTTGCTCCTTGATAGCCTCGGCTCTAGGAGCCAGGCGTGTAAGTTTAGATTGGTCAGATTCCTGTGACGCGCCTTGTTGAATGGCTGTGTCACTAGGTCGGGATGACTGGGTAGGCAAAGAGGGATCTGAGACGACAGTTCCACCAGGTCCCAGAACCATGGCATGTTGGGCCAACCCGGAGCTATGAGGATCACTCTCTTGTAAAGATGGTCCGACAGTTTGCTGACCACCTTGCCCAGGAACGATACTGGGGGAAAAACATACATGTCCAGGTTTTCCCACGAGACTGTTAGGGCGTCCACTGCCCAAGCATTGGGGTCCGGCACTGGAGACACATATTGGGCTAGTTTGCAATTGTACTTTGTTGCAAACATGTCCACCTGGGGACGGTGCCAGGTCTGAACTATGAGGTCGAAGACCCCTTGGTGCAGTGACCATTCTGTCTGAATGACTTGGCCTTGACGAGACAATTTGTCTGCAATCACATTCAGACGACCAGGGATGTGTCTGGCCTTTAGGACTACCTGTCTCAGATTGCACCAACACAGGAGTCGCCATAGAAGGGCACAAAGTGAGCCTGACCTCATACCTCCTTCCTTGTTGATGTATGCCACAACTGTCGTGTTGTCCGTGGCAACTAGAACTACTTTGCCTTGTACCAAGTGCTGGAACCTTTTCAAGGCCAGTAAGACCGCTTTTAGTTCCAGGAAGTTTATGTGAAGATGACTTTCTGGAACTGACCAAACGCCTCTTGCTGTGAAGTCTCCTAAGTGAGCACCCCAGCCTTCTTTTGAGGCGTCTGTAAAGATTTGCACGGCATGATTCAAAGGGTGCAAGGGTTGTCCTGTCAAGACATTTGTCTCCCTGGTCCACCATAGAAGGTGTGGGTGAAGTGACCTTGGTACAGGAATCTCCTTTTCCAGGGATTCTGGAACTCTCCAATGTCGTTTTAGGTGCCACTGGATGGGTCTCATGTGGAGTCTCCCCAGGGGAACCTGTTTTTCCGTCGCTGTAAGTAGGCCTATCAGGGACATGAAGTTCCTGACTCGGCAACTTGGTTTGGATAGGATGGATTCCAACTTTTGAAGGATCGACTCCCACCGGTTCTGAGTCGGTAAGACCAGTCCCTGGGAGAGATCGTACTTGTAACCCACGAACTCGAAAGTCTGTTTGGGTTCTAGTTCTGACTTGTGTACATTGATTATCCAACCCAACTCCTGGCAAAGGGCGAGGAGGGATTGAGTGCCCTGGTGGCAGGATTCTTTGGTAGGGGCTCGAATCAACCAGTCGTCTAGGTACTGGTGGATCCTTATACCCCGGGATTGAGCCATTAACTTGACCTCTTTGACCACACAAGTGAACTCCATCGGAGCGGTGGAGAGGCCGAAGGGAAGGGCCTTGAACTGATAGGACTGATTTTGGAAATGGAACCTGAGATATTTCCGGGACTGCATATGAACTGGAATGTGGAAATAGGCGTCGCTGAAGTCCAACGATGTCACCCATTCCCCCTGTTGCAAGGAAATCCGAATTGTTTCTGGGGTTTCCATTTTGAATGTTTTTACGCTCAAAAATTTGTTTAGAGCACTGAGGTCCAAGATTGGTCGCCATTTTTGGTTTGGTTTTGGAACTATGAACAGTCGGTTGAAGAAGGCTAGAGATGTTCGAACCCTCACCATCTTTACTGCCTCCTTCTGCAGCAAGGCCTGCAAAGCCTCCTTCAGGTAGAGGTTCCTGAGGGGGTTTGCATAACCACTGACTATCAACGGATCCCTTACCAAAGGGGGTCTGATTTTGAATGGGAGAATGTAGCCGTCCCTCAAAATGGACACTACTCTCGGATTTGCACCCAGGAGGGACCACTTCTGCCAAAATTTTTGGAGACGTCCCCCTATCAGGTGAGCATTGACAACATTGTGGACATTTGGAGCAATGGGGGCAAAAACGCAATGATCTACAGAAAAAACACTTTTCACACATTTTATTTCTGCTTTCACTTTTGATGAGGGACTTCCGCCTTTCTTTTGTGGCTGCCCTCTCACATTTAAGACAGAAGGTACAGGACTGGCAACAGGACAAAATACAGGTTCTTGACGTACATGAAAGTTCTGTCCCAACACTCTTAGTACACAATCGACCGGCCGGGCCATCGGCTCCGGACTTAGTAAACAGTAATTGTCATTTATATGGATGGTTATCCTTGGCCGGGCGGGTGCCGCGTCCTGGTGGACCACCCCTGCCACGACCCCTAGCTCTTCCTCTGCCTCCAAAGGATTTCCATGCAGGTATATCCTTGCCAGTTGGACCTCCAGATCTGGTCGTGTCCTGAGATTTTGTCCAGTTTGTAGGGTAAGGCTGGAAACGCCCCTGTTGTTGTTGCTTTTTAAAGCCACCAGTGAACCCCCCACGGCCCGATCCGGGCTGGGAAGTACGCCTGGCGTTTTCAACATGAGTGATTTCGTCCTCAGCTTTCCTTATGATATCATCAGGAAAAAGTGCGTATCCATTGAGAGGACAGTTGCGAAGAGCTGAGAATGTATCCGGTTTAACTCCGGCTTTCAAATTCTCCAGGTATGAATCCCTGCGAGTCAATGTCAAGTTGGCCATCTGAACAAAGATAAAATCTGACAAATGTTGCAGAGATTTTCCAATGGCAAAACTGACGTTTTGGTTGAATGAAGCCAAGTAGTGCAATTCATCTAAGGAGGCCTGAGCCTTGGAAGAGGATTTTCCTTTGGATAATTCTGCTTGTAAAGACTTTAATTGCTCTTGTACGGAATCCTGGATCTTTGTTATACACCGGTTAAAACCAGCAGCTTGGTTACATACATAGCTTGTTTCCTTAGCTGATTTCTCCCACTTGCGTAAGGTGTCCTGGTTAATGGGACGGCTTGGAGGGTGGGAATTTGCAACAGCAGGCTTACAGATTCTGGGGAAGGCACTGTTTAATTTTGCTGCATCGTTGGGCCATGTATTTACAGATTTCCTAGGCCTCAGAGGGTCTGTAGGTTCTGCAGGATGGATGCCATACCATCTATTCTGTGATTTTGGTGGTCTAAGAAATTGATCCACATGGAGTCCTCCGGGTTCACTAGACTTGGAGGGGTAACCCTCGAGCAACACTAAATTCAAAGTTTCTAGTTTACGACATAACCAGTCTTCAGGTGGAAGGTCTACAGAAACTTTTCCCACTGGTTGTGCATGGTGTCCTACCCAGGGGTTATCAGATTTTGAGGAAGGGGAATACTCCAAGTCGGGGATGTGTGTCCACCCCATGAACGCTCTCACTCCTCTTACAGTTTCTCTATAGTTCTGTTCTTCACTCAGTACTTTGTCAGAATCCCCGGCTTCAAAATCCGGTTGTTCTTCCGGGTCTGATACTTCCCCTTCCTCAACAGGTTCCGGGGGCAGGTAACTGGAACTGGAGACCGGAACAGAGTGAGATAAAAGGTCACCATAAGACACCGGACCGGGCTGAGAGAACACCGGTTCGGTAGAGTCAATGTATGCTTCTGGTTCCGGGTAAATGTTTTCCAGAGGAGAAGTCATGCCCACACTTGTAGTAGTTGTAGTAAAGCTAGTTCTATCCGGACCGGAGGCCGGACCGGCCTGGCCAGAAGGAACGGCTGAAAGTAGAAAGGGGGAGGTGCATGAGAAACCGGTGCCTTGACCGGTGAGAATGTAGGCTGTTGGGGACGCTGTCCCATAGTTATTAATGCTTCAAGCCTAGCCATGCGCAGAGACCATTTTTCGTCCAAATCCTGTAAGTCTTTCTTAAAGGAAGGCTGAGGTAAGGACAGATCTTGAGAAGTAGATAAAGAAGATGAAGCACCCACCGACTTGTCCTGATCCACTGAAGACAAAACAGTAACAGTACTGGGATCAATAAGGGACTCACGCTCTAGTTTCTTTTCCTTTCTGATTTTATAAGTAGGGGTTGAAAGTTGTAAAACCTGCTCCGGCGTTAGCAACTCACAAAATTCGCAAGGTAGTTTCTTCACGCATGCGTCATCCCCCAGACTTTTGTCCCTGCATCGAGCACACCTAGAATGTAGGTCAAATGAAGCCATAATATGGCCACAGGCTCCCTTCCTTTGTCCTGGTGATGCCATGATAGATAAAATATCCGTATATCACACCAAGAAACACAAAACACTGAAATTAAGGTTATATATCCAATTTGAAAACTTTGTGAAAAAATTCACTACTTCCTAATCGCGCCAAACGAAAAAGATGCTATGACGTCACGTCCCTCTGGCGAATAAAGCAGGAACTAGGCCACCTGGCGAGTGGAGAGGAGTGTACCGGTCCGGCCGGAGGTGAAACTCAGGACGTCTTTTTCTGGCGTTTGGCGGGACCGGCTGGCGCCGGACAATAGCTATCGTCTGTTAGGTAAGATGTATTAACGCAATGAAATTGTAAGTTGTTTACATCAACTTACCACAATATCTTTCTCTGTCAATAGTTTGTTCAACTCATTAATTTCTTCCTTCAAGGATTTGTTCTCCCCTTTAAGTTGCTTCAGTTCTTCCAAATTAGGTCTGAAAGCACAAGACACAAAACTTGTATTGCCAAGTTATCTGGTCAACTGTTTGAGTGCCACCAATCATGAATAATAAACTTAATGTGAAATATGAATTTAACAACAGAATATCAAATCTACAACTTTTAAAACCTTCTTATTTTTTCTAAAAATTATGAACAATCTTGAAATACTACTGACTTTGACACTTTTTAGGCCAGTATGATAATAGTAGTAGTTTTGTTATACTATGTACATTTTTTTTCAATATTTGTGTGCTTATTTTTCTTTGAATATGATGGATATGTCACCAGTGGTTAAGAATTAAACACTACTCTAAATTATTCTGTGACCAAAACAAAACACAAATGCCAACTGAAGTAGATACATATACTTGCTCCTCACCCCATCCTCTCAGCTCAACCTCCAGACTGTAGCTCTAGCTGGTGAATCCATTCTTTGGTTTACTTTTATTACCTTTACAACTATCTGTCATTATGTGTGACCTATGCATAACCAGGCCTGTTGAAAATGTACTCAATACATAAATCTGTTCACTTGTCAATCAAATGACCTTGACTGTGTTTTTCAAACAAAATTACAAACTAAATGCAATACATACACTGGTTCACCACCCCGTCTCCCTAGCTGAAGCTCTAACTGTTGAATCTGTTCCCTAGCCTCATTGTACTTGAGCTCGATGTCCACCTGCCCGGGTCCCTCCCCATCATCCGGTGGAGTCAGGCCGATCTGACGCACCTCAAAACTCCGCTGTGTGCTTAGCAAGCTCTCGCCGTCTGGAGCTAAAAATATATACAAAATAAAGGTTGATTAAGGGAAAGACATTTTGATATTTTGAATATCCTCCAATCGCTCAAGAAACAGCAACTGTGTTCAAGTTTTGAATTCTAAGATTCAATTTTGTCAAAGTTCCATATATTAAGCAGTTTTCATGGTGCCTCTTTTAATAAATTTACAAGACCTTTAATACTGCACTGAAGAGTCTTTTTGCCAAGAGATCCACATTGAGGGTTTGAATATCCTCTATAAAGGTAAAAAATCAGAGAATGTTTAAGGATGTGAAGTAGGTGTTGGACCCCAAAATGCAAAGCATGTTTTTTCAAAAATAAATTGGTTTAAGATCAAATTTGCAGATGGTCTTTGTTTGAGGTATTGAATTTTATGATATTAATTTTACAAATGAAGACGCCAAGAATGCAATGCATTTGGAAGGTGCCATCGCCCATATAAAGAGGGCATTTGTCAAAAAATATTACAAAATCAGTTTTAATATAGCTAAATGGCAGAAATTTTTTTAAATCAATCATGGGGTATAAGACAGTGCATACTACCCTCTTTGCACTCATTAAACTGGTTTTTACAAAACTGAAAAATGCCAAATATTGACTGAAGTATAAAACCTGTTGCAAGCATCCATTGAATGATCTAACTGTGCTACTAAATCAATGTCTCAAGCACTCTTGTGACAGAGACTACTTTGTTGTTTGCCATGTTCTTTTGGACACTTCACCTTTAGCTTTTCAGATAAGCTTCTTAATACAAATTTCTGTAAGTTTCGGTAATTACTGTCCTGTTAAAATTAGCTCCTGCTACAAATACCTGATCAAGGACCCATTTATGGAAATGTTGATTGAAATTTTATCATTTCTTTTCATATTTAAACCATACACCAATTTAATTAAATGGCTGATCCCACTGATGTTAAAATACTTAATACCAAAGCCTGACAGCAGGATAAAGTGCCCATAAAATAAAGGAGGCAAAAATATCTTTATATATTGTGCACTATGTTATACAAATGAACATTCCAAAGTCTACATTTAGTGTTTTCCTGAGCCCCACCCTATAATTATTCCATTATGAAGTTCAATTTTCTGTATACATATACACCTTTTGGCAAGCAAATTTGAAATAATATTAGCTTTTAATGCAGTTAGTTAATTTAGTTTACCTTGGAACAACAAATTAGAATGTGACGGGTGATAAAGCTATAATAGTGGGGTGGGCATTCATGAAGAAATGGGCATTTCAGACAGCAGTGACTGCCCGATATCGTTCCTTAACATATTATGACTACCAGTGTCTTGACACATTATGGTATGCTACTGCTGGCAGATTGCCATGGTATTGCCTGTAGATGTTTGTATCGGAAAAATGTGAACAAACATCGAATATGGAGTCAGAAGTATGAGCTAATCAGAAAAATCCAAAAAGACAGAAATCATCACAAATATAACCAAAATATAACTTAAAAGCTTTTCAAAAATGTCTACCTCACTCCATACCATGCTTTTAATAATCCATGCTCACCTGTGATTGGCTGATTTTATTATCACCTTGACAACTGTGGAAAAACCCCAATCAGTTTTCTGCTTACTTTATATTTTTGTATTTACGGCTAGTTTTGTCATTTTTATCAGTAAAATTAGCACATTTTCACAAATGTTCTATTATTATGAGATTGTCAGTGAGCTTAGAAACTATCAGTTGTACTTAAAGTTTACCGATCATCGCTCGGGCTATAGGTCAAGTGAGCGATAATTGTGAAGTCCACAAACATCATCCCAGCACTATGGTATGTCTCAGAATACACTAGCTGAGAATTCATAAGCACTTTTGTAATCCCTTGAACAATATCTTACCTTGACTTGCCACATCCACTGTTGGTACATGTACCTCCACACCAATTTCTCTCTTATCACATATCTCTACATTGCTTTCAGACTGTACACCTTTATTCTCCTTAGTAAGCTCATACTCTATTTCATCCTCTGTTTCTAAAACTTTCTCTCCATGTATAATCTCACATTGTACAGCTTGATGTATATATTCTAATTCAGTCTGGGTTTCAAATTCGTAAGTACACATGCCCCCACCACATTGAACAATCTGGTCTTTTGTTTCCATCTGTACAGCCTTGTCACTTTGAACTGCATCCTCAGGTTCAGAAGTCCATATTTGACACTGTATACACTGATCTATAGTCTTCAGCTCACTCTGAACCGGCACCAGATTCATGTCAATCACCCTGGACTCCACAGTTTCTTCAGCAATTTTTTCAAATGGAAAAGCTTCTCCATCATGAGACACACTGGTATGATTGGTATCTTGGAGTGCCAAACTCTGCTCTTTGGAAAATAGCCTTGAAGGTACACCACCATTTAATAGGTCGTTAGTATCCTCATATTGACTATCTTGGTCCTTTGTCAAAACTTTAATTACAGCAGGACTAAATTGAGGCATAACCTCACTTTCATGTTCTATTTTATCATGCTGTACCCCAGCATCTTTTGTTTGTACAGCTCCATACTTGTACTCATCACCTGGCTGCTTACCATCAAAAGGATCATCCATGTTTTGCTCAATCCTTTGCAACTCAAATGAAGTTTCAACCAGGTTACACTGAACCATGTCATCCTTGGTCTGAATCTTGTACTGAAATCCACTGTCTTTTTTAGTTTTATTCTCCAACCATCTGTCTCCTTCATCAGCACTGGGCTGTTCCACAAACACTCCTGCCTCTGATTTATAGGTCTTGTCAGCTGGTTTCATTGGTACTCTGACTTCATTATATCCATTCACCACATGCTCAACTACAGCCACCTTCTTCTTTGCCACTTCTTTGATTATCAGTGGTTCATTGACTTCAACCAATTCCAATGTTGTATCAACTTTTTTGGTTTCTCTGGTATTTGGAATGTACATTTCATGTTGAGATATTTTTAAGTCCGTCTCTTCAATTATATCTGTTTCACTCAAGTCACTTCTATCACTTTTCTTGCTATCACATTCCTTGACTTTTTGTTCTTTTTCATCCATATCAAAAGAATAATGACCCTCCTCTTCCTCACTTGCTTCAGTGCAAGTAGGGAAAGTTTCCTCAGTTATGTCCCAAGCTTCAGCAATCATTTCTGGGTATTCTCCAGTGGATATGTCTGTAGGTTTCGTATACGTTAAACTGGGTATAAAATCAACAGATCCACTTGTAACTCTCTCCTCTGAGCTCTGACTGTTTTCATTCAACAAATCATTTAAATCAATTAAGTCATTCACAATAGTATCATCAGACATATTGTCATCCTCAACATTTATTGACTTATTGAGGAGTCCATCATTACCATCTGTATTCTTTTCACCTTTCTGGTTTTCAGTTTCCGAGTATTCTTCAATGGTTTCAAATGGATTAAAAACTGCTGTTGACTCTTGTGGTAGTTCTTGCTTTTCCTTTACACATTCCTGTCCTATCACTTCCAGCTTACCTTCTTCTCTGTCAGACAAACAACTTCCCAAAGCAGAGTCTGCACTGCTCATAGTTCCATCTCTTTCTGTGATTTCCAATGAAATATCATTGACATCCATCAGTTCTGTCTCTCCTTTTTCCACTGTCACTATCCCGCTGAACCTGTCCAAACAATCAAAAGATTCAAAAGCTTCCTTTTGGGCCAAGATTTTGTCCTTTACCTTTTCCCAATGAGCAGCTAAAGCGATGTTTCCTTCATCAAAATTCTCCCTGGCTGAGCTGTAGGCTGGGATGTCAGGGGAAACAACTTCAAAATCTTCAGTCCTTTGTACAGTTTCAAAAATATTATCAACATCAGAGTACAACTCAGATACTCTGAATCTATCCTGAGGAGTTATTATTTCTTCATTGCCAGTATCATTGCCAACCAATT
Source organism: Sabellastarte sp. h YS-2021 (assembly GCA_964017235.1). Taxonomy (NCBI): domain Eukaryota; kingdom Metazoa; phylum Annelida; class Polychaeta; order Sabellida; family Sabellidae; genus Sabellastarte; species Sabellastarte sp. h YS-2021. The sequence goes on along the minus strand of OZ024935.1, from coordinate 30,691,825 downwards.
CTATTTCATCTGCAGCTAAGGTTTCTGTAGTTTCTATATTTTCCTTATTTAAAGGTTTATTTTCCTTATTTTCATTGCTAGTCACACTGTTTCTTGCAGCTAAGTCTTCTAGGACATCACCAAGTCTCTCTTCTTCATTTAATTTGAGTTTCAGAAAATCTTTATCAAAGATCTCTTTCTCTGAATGGGTTACTCCATCATCTGTTGGCTTCACACCCACTGCATCTACAAAAGATCCCTCTGCATCCACTTGAGCTTCCTCAAGCTGTAGTTCTGGTGTATTATAACCAGTGGAATTGGATGTGAAGCTTCGATTCTGTAAATAATCTACATTTGGACTCAAATATCCAGGCGATGAAAACACAGAATTAGCAAACGATTCACTTGGGGTCAAAAAACTTGGACTAGATTTGTTGGAATATGACCTTGTTGAAACTCCTGTTATTGTCTGTCCTGGACTCGACCATGGCCTCTGAAAATAACTGGGATAGAGACTCGACGTATGATGAAGGGTGTCATCGAAGCTATGAAACAGATTCTGACTGGACTCTACTTGGACTCTCAGCCCTCTCACTGTAACAGTCATCCTCTCTCCACAGGCTTTGCACACAATATGAAATCTCTGTTGCCTGTTGAACAATGAATCTGCAGACTTTCTTCTGGAACGTCTCTTTCTCTCACCAGATGTTAAGAACAGTTTTTCCAGTTTCACCTCTTCAAATCTTTCCTCTGCAAAAACTTCTGGCATTGTGTCAACACTGATGTCTCTGCCAATGGCAGATGAAAATCCATGTTCACATCTGGCTTGTAAGTCTCTCACCTCATAGTTACTATTTTCTCCAGCATCTTGAAAAAAGTCTACATTTGGATGAAATTCCGGTGGATCCCTATGACTCAGACTTGAAGTGAAGTTAAGACTGCTAGTGTCTGAGAAATCAGTCTGACAGTCACTTGACACATAAATTGGAACTTCTGCAGGGTGTGCAAGATCCTGGTCCACTTTTTGAAGGTGACCTTGATCTTCACCAAGAGGGTCTGGTGGCCTTGAACCTGACCTAGGTCTTTTTGTGCCAAATAATGCACTGTAGGTCTTTGCAGCTACAACCAGATCCATTGTTTCTGTGCTTGTTCCAGAGCAAGTTATATGTTTAGCAAGTAGTACTACTCCTCTGTAGAATTCTTTTGGGCATCTGTGCCAAAATCAGAAACTGAACCCTCCATGTTGATGTCAAGTATAAATACACTGCCTTTTTTTCATTGGTAGAAGTTGTACAAATCCTATGGCAGTTATTTTGAAACTAAATTCCGAGTATGAGTAGAGATTTTGTAGATAAATGCTCAAGGTATTTTACTTATTAAATGTATTTACCACAGACATACACCTTTGTGTACATGTATATTGATTTTGATCTGACATTTAGTTGGCTTCTAGCTTTTAATCAATTGAAACTGTTACATTTACCTCCTACATTCATTTATCTGTGAAGAGCATTCATTCTAAAAATAAAGTGCTTGAAGTAGTATACAAAGATAATGCAACATTTGTACTAGCTAAAACATTAAATATTTTCTACCTGAAGACTCAAAAACCTTTTCAACACATTTTTTTCTATTGTCTAAGCCTTAATTTAAAAGAAAATATTTGAATATACGACCTGTTGGAGATAATATAAGTGAGACTTCTGAGCAGGATAATCTCTCATTGCGGCTAGCCATTCCAAGAAAGCAAATAACTTGTGAAATAACTCTGACTATTTAGTATTTACACTTATTATTTTATCCAGAAAATCTAAACATTGGGCCAAAGATACTGACAACTTTTATATAGCTTTATTAACTACATCACTTAATTTCAACCAGTAACGATCCTTAATGTCTATAGTAATTTTTCCGCCCAAATACGACCTCAGCCCAAACAAGCTCTCCTTCTTTCAAAACTATTTATCACTATTTATCAAACAACATCCACAGTGGATCGATCTTAAAAGAAAGGACATTTTAATTGCTTTTTGAAGACGTTATCTTGACATAAGAGAAAACCACTCTGGGGGATGTGTACTTTCTAACTATGTGCGAAATAATGTCTCAAGACATTACATAGTCTCTACTTTGGCATGCTGACTCCTTGTATATAACAGCCATGGCAGAGAATTTATATGTACATGTTTTTCACTATTGGCTTGTGTCCTAAAGATACTCTGGAACATGACTTATCACCAAACTATCTTTCCTTTTCACCCAGTTTCCTTGACAGTGGTTCTGGTTCAATTTAAAGCTTGGTTCCTTTAAACATCTGTTGCAGAACACTTTTACTGTAATTTCAATCACTATTTTAATATTCTAAATAGACACCTGGTTCTAATTAAAGCCTACTAGATTATCAAAATAATTGATCCCCAGACTAAATTTTGGAATATTACAGTATTACATTCCAGACAAAAGTTTTTCATTAATTTTGCTAATTTATTTGTTTTCCAATTGTTTTGGCTTTTTTGTTGCTTTCTTTGATTATTGAGCAATAATAATGTGAGGGCAGCAGGATGTTCATCATGTCACAATTTTTAGACAATAAATAAATCGAGCCTAAGTTTATTCTATAAGCCTTCAATGCTTAATATAGTCCACTGACATTCAAACGTTGATATTCCTTGAAACATTTGTAATTTTGTATAACAGTTTTGCACATAATGATTACAAATTCGGATCACACTGCACACATGTGGAAATGATATCCATGTCGCTGGAACCCCAGACCAACAATTGAAGTGTGTGGGCCGGAGAAGGTAGGTTTTATATCAGAAAAACAGTTGGCTATAAACCAGAGTGTTTATAACATCCCGGCAATTTGTCCTGACTACATATTCTCAAGTATCAAATCCACCCATCAATCCACCAATAATAAAACAAATCAACAACAAGACCAGTCTTTGACCTCATTGGATGTTTATTTATTACAAGCAACAGTAAAATCTTTAGAGAAAAGCTCGAAAGGGGGGGGGGGGGGGGGGAAGTTGTCATTGCAGGCACTTCAGTATCTCCATATCATACATAAAATTACGCAAGAAATCTTTAGGTGAAACCTTGCATCTACCTGCCAAACTCTTTGATTGGTCCTCGCATAGTATGGACATACGTTAATAAGATATTTGTTATCACTGGTAAACAGGAGAGATGTTTGTGTGTTCTTTTTTCAAGAAGTTAATTTTACTGTAGCGGGTGATGTGTATACAGTCTTTAAAAGATTCATGAAGTGTGCTATCTTCTGGACTGAAGTGTTTACTATATGTGTAAAATTAACACAATCAAAGGTGAAGTGATATTAATTTCTTTTTTAATATTTCAATTTATTATTTTTTTCTCTATATACTTTCACTTTATCAAAAAATAAAAGGATACGAGCTTGATATATTGTTAATTTATTAATTTATTTGCATAATACATGTGCCATTTACAGATACACCCCATTTATTTGAATCTCAAAAAATCAGAAGAATTTTACTTTACCAGGATTCCAGATAACATGATAAAATTCGATGGAAACAACTCACTACGGATCTGATATTTATTTATTCTTAAAAGAAAATTCTACTAAATAGAATTCTACTTAAAAGGCCTTGAAAATGTATTCAGTTGCAGAAAGGTATTTAAAATATTTAACCAACAATTAATGTGCCACATTTAAAACACATGTAAGACACTTGATTTACAATGTCAAATTAGTGTTTTTGTTGTTTAAACCCGATGCTCTATCAGGTAGCAGCTGTATCAGTGAAAAACAGTGGTTATAGGGACACTATTGATTTCACTGCCAATACTTCTAATCTACTGCTACTTGGGTTAAAGGACAACTAAGCCTACTAATTTTCTCTGATAAAGTGATTTAATGGAAGAAAATGAGGACACATCTGTTACTGACATTGTTAATTAAAGTCAAGGTAGTTGCATCAAATTATTTTTGAATCTACATAATCTGATGAACATTGAATAAGATTCTTGCAATTTTATGACAAAACACATTCTGCCATAACTGTTTCTTCCCTTCAAAAAAATTATATACAACCAGAGTACCCGGGCATATGCAAACATTTCAACCGAAACACACTCCACCTTACCTCGCTAAGACTGAGTTTGCTATGGTTTAAGCACGAATGTATCTGAACTGGGACCTTCATCCACCTTACCTCTAAGGCTCTAAGTCTGACATTAAGATTTCTTGTCATGTGAGGAAAGCCACAATAGTGGTGGTGGAAGTACAAAGCAACATACTTCATTAGATTCTCACTGTTCCTAAATACCCCTTTCACTAATGGTGATTAGACGTCTGCTCGATTAATCGTCGGTGACAGTGCATAATTGTGGTCAGTCACAAACGTTTTCTAATGATCGATTATTCAGCTTAAATCTTACCTTCCTTTATTTTTCTGAATATCCACGTATTTTAGGCATTATTGCTTAATAAATTGACAGATTGGTCATGAAATTCGACATTGTTTGTATCTACCGCCATATTTACAGGAAGTGGGTACTTTTGGTAGATTCTAAATGGTGGAACACCATTATTCTTACCGGATCGACCTATATTTATCCCGGAAAGTGTTTCTTAATCAATGGACAACGATGGAGTAAAATAATCAATTGGGGGTCGATCATCGGTCGGAAAAATGGACGAATAATCGACCCTGAAAGTTGGAGGCGAGTCCCAACACTACCTTTCACACTACAGGCAGTATACCACACGGTGAGAAGTTTTACTCGGCAGCAGAACCACCTCCCAAGAGGCTCCATATCTTCAGACATTTGTGGTATCCATAAGGTATGACTCGCACACCACTGACGGAACACCATATGTAAGTGGCAGTAACAGTAGCATGACAGTGGTACAAATGTCTATCACTGAGACACAACCTCCATTTACCTCTACTCACCTTATATACCCATAGGACAAACACCTGATACCGAAACAAGAACGAGTCATAACCTTCTATAAACCACAAACACCACCGCATCAAAAAATACATACGGAAGGTCACTGAAATGGACTGACATCATACCATGGGGTTTACCGGCTGTAGTGTGCAAGGGGTAGTGGCTTGTTTTGTTTTTTATCTAAATTCTTCCCCACTTACAGCACTCATGGATGTATCACAGTTTCTCTAAGTAGTTGTATGGTTCATTGCATATTTTAGAGCAGGCTTCTGGAAGCAGACATTCAATGAAAAACCAGGTACGTTTGAGTTAGCATACTCTTTGAAGTGTTTTTTTTTTTGTAAGAAAATGGCTAATATATTGATAGAATATAATAAAATACCTTGAAATATTTTTTGAAGATGAACATTTTTGGGAAATGTAATTTTTGCAATGTTAAAATAGTGATTATATGAGGAAACTAGTTACGGTTACATGCAAATGTTCTTTTTCACTATCACTAATCCACTTTAACTGGCTTGTACCATACCTTTGAGACTGACACTCAGGTCACTAGTTGGGTTCTGTGAATCTGCATCAGGTCCCACAATATACAGACACACACACCTAAATTGCCAAGCTCAGTTCCTTACCTGTCTGATCAGGACTAAAGTATTATTTCAGCATAAATTTCCTTCACAAAGGAACCCCAGACTATTCTGGTTAACATTCACATTTCCTCTCAAGTCCCCCTCCCCGCTCCATTGGACACAGTTAACTAACTCCTTTTATTGCCCTTACCTCGGAGACTGACACTGAGGTTGCTGGTCATGTTCTGTGTATCGTTGAGCTTTTCTTTGAGTTCTGCAATACTTGCTGGCGTTATACGCCCCAGATCCACCTGTCCTTGTTCGTCCTCAACAAAGAATTCCTCCAAGAAGTCGCTCAGGTCCTGCAGCCGCACACGCAATGTTGCACACAGACCCTGGCTCTCTGCTAGTTGCTGCCGCAGCTGAGAGTTATCATACTGCAGCGACTGTGAATAAGACAAGAAAATAACTTACATTTAAAACTTTCATTTATTTATTTCCTTTATTCTTTACTGGGTAGAATAAGTATGTGTGAACTAATTTAAACTATTTGGACGTGCAGCCCAACTCAGCTATCAGCACTGTACTTTCTGGGACACCTACCCTAAAAACTAACTGGACAACAACAAAGAATCCACAGCTGCCTTCAGACATTTTACACTGAGAAATTAGCTGAATTAAACTGTGAAAAATCTGTCATTCTCTATTCCTCACTGGATAGGGTTGCAATATGAATGAAACCAAATACCACAATGAAGACCAGGAAATCTTCCATATTTGGGCCCTCTCTACACTCAACCCATAAATATGTTTGTGTGAGCTTTATGGCCCATTAAATGCAATTGTGCTCATTTTAGTGCTAAGTTAGTCTGATGTAATTATTCATAACTACAACATGTAATAATTTATCGGACCCAAAATTTACATCCTCCTCAAATGAATATTTTGAGAGACAGCATGTTGTAAAGTAAGTGAATATACATGAACTGATTTTGTCTGATTATGTGTAAATATGTCAAAAGTATTTTATATGATTGCTCCTTCAATCAGAGCCAAATGTACCCAATTTATAATCACATTTGTTTGTGCAAAGCTACATGACGTTGGTCTAATTGGTGTGAAACTTATGGAGCCAATATATATGAGAAGTCATGCGTGTAAAAAAAATGAGAATTGTATGTCCTAGTGAAAGTCAATAAACTCTATTATTACTGTGTGTGTTTTTGCTTTTATATCACAATAACAAGTTTCAAAAATACATTTTATCTGATAAAATTATACAATTTTATCTCAATCTTAAGGAGCATTTTTTTAATATTTTAAAATAAATTGTTTAATTTTGTCTCAAGATATTTTTTAAGACTCTCTATTATTTAATTATATATATGATAACATGACACACAAATACACAATTATTTTATTTATAAAATTAAATGATCTTCCAATATTTAAGCATAGTCTGCCAACTGAATGGAACTGAAGTATTTGCAGCATTTTCCCAAGGAAGTAGTTCTGTGAATATTGGTAGGCAGTTGATAAGACTAGCAAGATGCTGATCTGGTGAACGATGTCATATGTACCAAAGATACCAGATACAAAATACTTGAAAATAGTGTTAAGTGCTTACCTTATCACAAAAATATTTATATGATTTATAGGTCAACCCAACCATCTGTCAACCAGATTATTTCATCATATAATGACCAACAATGGGATTAAAATAGTTGATTCTGGTTGATTATTGGTCAGACAAAATGGGTGATTAATCAATCATGAAAATTGAGGGCGATTCCCAGCACTACATAACGCTGATTTCCATTTTACAGTGTTCTACTGTGAAGGTTTTAAATGTATCATGACAAGGGCTCTTTTTGCAAGCATGGGATCCTAACAAGAATATTTACTGAAATATTATATTTGACACAATCCAATGTGCATACACAACAAAACTCAGGATTATGACTCTCATCAAACTATGGGATCCATTTCCATTTAACAGTGCATTCCCTGAGTAAACCTCAAACTCTAACATATTAATAGTTTATGTCAACTGGCATTCTATGGTGTAAAAGGAAACTTTTATTATTCATGTAACTGACACAAGAGTCGTAATCAGAAACAATAACAGATCTTAGAGGACAAATAAAAAGATAGAATGTTGTGATCCAAAACATTTGATCTGTTGGTCAATACATATCCACTCATCTACAAACAAGAACCATGAATAAAGATACTGGATATACAATAAAACCATGGCCGATCAAATTTGATCATACAAGATAAATATATATGTACATAATGAACATCTAGGATATCAATGTGTTCTACCAGACACTTTTTTTTTTGCTTGTCTAAGAAGATTTATGAACTGTCAGTTCAAAACATACAAGGAAAATTCACTTGAAGATCATTGCAAATTTTGTTAATTCAAACACACAATTAAAGTACTTATAATCTAAAGCCCAGTTTCAAATTGACCACAAATAATTACAGGTTCATTATTTTCACCAAATAATTGCCTCCACCAAGGTAGTTAGGTGATCAATGGATTCTGTTCGTATGTTAGCAAGATTACCAAAAAAAAAAAAAATACAAATACTACACAAATTTAAATCAAATTTTCAGAATAGGCGGGTCTGGCTCGAATACAGAACCAATTTAATTTGGGAATGATCTGCAACTAATCCCAGTCTAGGACTTTTTCACAAAAATTTGTAGTGCCTTGGCAGAGGTCTGCGATCTCCAAATACTCTCGTTCTATAAGAGTATTCTGTGTAATAAAAGTTGATCAAAAGTCACAAGTAGCAATTTTTTTGTCCCTTTCAACTGCCAGGGCCGTGTCAGAACAGGCCCTTCAGAAGTCATCCCAAACTGGACTCAAACCCACGACTATACAAGTGAGAGTCCAACAATTCAATGACAAACTTGTAAAACATGCAGCCCATGAGGCATCATGCAGAGATTGTACAGTAATAAGGCTGAACTACACAGCACTCTTAGGAGTGTAGATCTACACCAGGGTGCAAAACTTCTGGCTTTTTTTTCCGTATCCAGAATTTTCGATTCAGATCATTCCCAAAATGTAATTATTAATTCTTCTTTTTGCCAGGCCCTATTCACATAAAAAATTTCATTAACTTCCACTCATTACTTTGGAGTTATGACAGACAAATGAACACAACCAAAAACATAACCTACTGGTGGAGGTTATAATGGGTTGACTTTATAAAATTTCTTGAATGTTAAAACTGCATCATTAAAAATATCAACTGAAGCAAACTGGTGAGACATATACTGAGATATGGATATGTGTGATATACCGGTATTGTCATGCCAATATATCATTTCAGTTTAAAGAATCAACATCTTTAACAAGATGGTTAGTTCCGAATACCACTTACGTTATCCTTTCAGATATTACAATATCCCAAATATGTAAAGAATCAAAACAATATTATAAAATACTTGTGATAAGATGTATCCAGAACTCAAGTATTAATTGGGCTGAACATAAACAAATTTCTTCTCACCAATGCATATTACATGAAATTAGCAAATTGTATCTTCAAAGACATTTTCTGAAATAGAAATATTTTATTTCAAATATAGATATGTATATTCCAGGAATAGAATGGCTATCCAGTTTTATTCCAATTCCCGAGAAATAGCAATCCTGAATAATCAAGACACAACAAATTTGTGGCATCTATCATCATATAACTGTGAAAACTACAAAGAAAATATCAAATAATTTGCACAACTTAATATTATAATGTCACACTTATCCATGTATAAACTACATGGTACAACCCACTTCAGTAAATGTATAGATTTATACTAATTCAATAATACAAACATACATTTTCCACTTTATGTTGTTTTTTGTTCAAATTCCTACCCAACGTCCAAGATCACAAAATACAGAACACAAATACATACAAATGTATACCAATATTTATACAGACATCTTACATCTATATAATATATAAATAAAAAAAAATGCATACAACTCTACAACAAAATAAGTATTTTCACACACAAACCTCCCACTTGATAATATTTTTTCTATTGTTTTTTCTCTTTTTCAGACAGGTATTGTGTGTTATATATAAAGATCCATTCACATTAATTATCCACATAAAACTATGATGTTCTGGTTACTAAAACTCATACTTGACAAAAGGATCTCCTCCTAGTTCATGTCTAAAGTTTCTCTCTGGATTTTCTCATTAATCCCGAGTATATTAGAGGCAGTCTATGTACTTAAGTGCTTGACACCCTTGTATGAACATGTTGCCACAAATAGCCCGCTCTTTTAGATTTCCATTCCAATAAGGTTATGCATTTTATGTAGAGTAATTATTATCTAAATATACCGTATTTTGTTCAAATAATGCCCAGGCATTATTTTCAACCACATCCAGACGGTGTGTTAATTTTAAACAAATTTTTATAATACTCTATAAAAAACTTCAAGAAATTCACTGAAACTGAATTTCATTAATACTTAATATCTAGTTTCAAGCAATTAATTACAGATACAAAATTTTATTTGGAATTGAAAACCATTAAATCTCGGATCAAAAAACCGAAATAGTGATGGTGTTTGTTTTTTTTTAACCAGGCAATAATTTGCAATAGATGTTAATATAAACCTGTGGAATATTTTGGAAATTTTATGGTATGCTACCTGCTTTTACTTTACCATCAGACCTTTAGTTAAATTTTGCTTTTCTAATTTCAACTATTTTGGGACTAAATCAACTCTATAAGTTATAACCACCCTAGAAGTTTATAATACAGGTTACCCCCTGTGATTCTTACTCATTACATACAGTGTGTCTGTTACCAACAGAATGTAAGAAATGTCCTACATGGCACTTACATGGAAAATTCGCCATTAGTAAACCACTTGAAATGTAACTCACAAAATATGTGAAATTTTATTTAAATTTTACATTGGAAAAGATACACAGCTTGATATAGCCACAAAACTAACAAATACATACAGAATTTTCCACAAATCTGTGAAAAATAATTTAAATAACACAGATTTTCTTGATAGTGAACTTCACCAAATTCTTTTTGTTTGCACATATTACCACCTACTTGTTAACTCATCCCATTTTTTTTCAATATTCCCTCATTTCAATAATCCTGCATTCTACACACACATAACAATGCATTATGATAATAACGATATGGTGTACATGCTTACAAATGTCCCCTGGAGTTATATATATGCATTACATGGATCTTTTACTGACACAGAAGAGTATACATTTCAGTAGGATCATTAAAACCACCAACCGAGAATTTGAGGACAGCCGTTAATGACAGCAAGTATATTGACAGATATATTATTGCAGGGATTTTTTTCTGACCAAAGCGCAACAAAATACTCATTATATAATGCATTCTTCAAATTCTGAATAATTCCATATGACAAAGATGTCAGCTTTTTTTTTAGACATTATTCAAGTTCATTCATCTTATTATATAACAGTCTTTATTTATTTCAAATACAAACGTTTGAGTGCAAAATATTCAAAGAGTTTAAGTGCAACCTTAGCTCACAGTTTTCTATAGATCCTACCTCTGCCCAATAATCTGCTGTAACACTAAGCTGGTGGATCAGAACTCAATAAGCTATTACACTTTCTGTGTACAGTTTTATTCATGAGCTAAATACCTCGCGGCTCAAGTGGTTGTTTTAATAGGATTGAGAAAACGTACAACTTGGGTCCAACAAGTAAAGTGTGTGTAATAGTTCTCAATGGAAAACCTCTCAACTGCTCCAAGCAATGCAACTGTGGCATGTCTCTTTCAATTAACATTTCTGTATAGTTGCCTTACATCAGTGGTTATGAATAATTCCTGATACATCTCAATATTATTCCATAATACCAATGTTTTGTTAATTATGATGGGAAACTGATAACTGAATGTAGCTCAGCATAAAATTAGCTTTTGTGGCTGTTCCAATTCTCTCAGGGGAGTTTGTCAAGTCAAGTAATTTTCAGTTTAAATTCATATTCAATCTGTTCTCTAAAAGCGACAATAAAGTAATAGGTATTTGCTGGGACTGATAACTGGTCAGTGTACTCAGTTGTTTAGAGTGACAGAATGGGTCAATCATTTTCGTACAAAATAGAGAAAGATAACTATATGTGTTTTTTTTTTTCTTTTTTTTTAATATTTACATTTCTGTTGATATTCAGACAAATGGTCATAAATTAAAAGTTGTGTTCTAGTGTTATTCCGATCAAATTAATGATTCCATTGACGGGAATTAAATAATGATAAAAAACTAATCTGATCTAATCTGAACTTTTGCAGTGCAGATTAAGATTTTTGCAGTGCTTAATCTCCATCAATTAACAGGCTCTAAGGCGCAAGTGAACAAAACTAGTGTAAATGATCTTAAGTCCAATAACTTAGCAGGGTCCTACCAAGACACAGGGGTGACTGAGAGGCTATGGCAGATAGGCTTTTGCAAACAGGAAAGTTTTGAACCTTGAAATAGGCAAACATAATGCAGAAATGGTCACAATATCTTCAGTTTTATAATGTGTACAATTTTGCAAATTTAATAAGTAAATTAAATTTTTATAAGTAAATACCCTATCCAATGGACAATTGCTTTACCGGTCGGCATGACCGGTCCCGCCAAACGCCAGAAAAAGACGTCTTGTATAGAATACCGGCAGGACCGGTCAGGAGAGTGCATTCGCCAGGTGGCGCATCATACTTCCTCTTCCTGTCTAGACATCGTGACGTCATGGCATCTTTTTCGTGTCTAGTCCTAGTAATACCCCTAGTAAGCTGATAGCGGGGCCGGTTGGGTGGGCCTTGCCTGTCAATTGGATAGGGTATTAACTTATAAAAAATTAATTTACTTATTAAATTTGCAATTTTATTGCGTTAATACATCCTATCCAATGGACAATTGCTGAATAACTACCGCTTGGTAGGCGGGTAAGCAGCTAGGGACTTATGTGAACTCATAATAAAACAAAATAGTACAGGCCCATTTGACCTAGGGTCAGAGAACCCTGACAGGTCAAGGTCGGCCACCAACTCACCGGGAGTCTACCGACGTTGCCCCCCCCCCCCTTTTTCTTTCCTTCCAGAGTTGGTTTGAGAAGGGAAAGATAGAGAGAGAGGGGCTGAGTTCAGTCCCAGAAGAATAAACTTCCCAAGGGAAGCAAGTCACAGTTTTTTTGTTTTTTTTTTGTTGTTTTTTTTGTTTTTTTTTTAAATATATGTACAACAAATATTTACATTATGTACATATTGTACATATTTACATATATACAATATCTCCTCACTTCTGGGCCTGGTGGTGCACCTGTTGGGCAGCCACTACAGGTCCCAGGTGGAAAAACTCTGAATCAGCCCAGGCAACATCCTTCAAATAGAATTGGGTGAAGGTGTTGTGAGACTTCCAGTGACAGGCTGACAAGATCTGATCTAAGGAGATCCCTGATTGGAAAGCCTTAGATGCAGCAAAGGCCCTAACATCATGGGCTTTAACCTGATGTAAGGTGAGGGCCGCCTGGTCAGAGAGCTCACAGCACAGAATCACAGTCTGTTTGATCCATGAGGAGATGGTGGCAGGTGAGATGTCTTTGTCAAAACCCTTCTTGAAGGAGACAAAGACTAACTCCTTATTCTGCCTGAGATCTGCAGTCCTGTCCAAGTAGTAGCGCAGGGCTCTAACTGGACATAAGGACCTGTCACCCTTGAGTGACCTATCCAGAGATGGTGCCAGGGCTGGAATGACCACTGGAGCCACACTATCTGGACCTTCCTTAGCCAGCTGGTTCTTGGATAGGAAGCTGGGTGAAGGGTACAAAGACACCTTAGACCAGTCTGACTGGTGTCTGATGTTCTTATGTAACCAAGCATGGATCTCACTCCTGTGTTTACCCGAACCTAAGGCCAACAAGAAAACAGTCTTGAAAGTCAGATGTTTCAAGGAGGCCTCTTTTAGGGGTTCAAAGGGAGCCTTTGTCAGCTGGTGAAGCACCAGAGAAAGGTTCCAGGAGGGTGTGCCCCTCCTGCCCTTGGGTCTGTCTCTATGGAAACTATCCAGGAGACGAGTGAGATTTTCATCCTTACTGACATTAATGGCGGAATTGCCCAGTTTGTCAGCAATGGCTGATCTGTAGCCATCAATAGTGCCTGGTTGCAACTTCTTGTCCTGAAACAAGTGCAGGAGGAAGTCAGCAATGGCTTTCAAAGGTGGTGCCCTGAAATCCACCTGATTACTGAGGCACCACTTTGTAAAAATGGTCCACTTTGCCTCATAGACAGATCTGGTTGATCTTCTTTGAGGAGCCTCAATTCGTGCTGCCACTGCCTCAGAGAAGCCTTGCTCCTTGATCGCTGAGGCTCTAGGAGCCAGGCATGTAGGTTCAGATTCGACAGGTTCCTGTGAAGGACCTGGTTGAAGGGCTGAGACGCTAGGTTTGGTATGCAGGGCAGACACAGTGGGATCTGGCTTGACATTGCCACCAGGTCCCAAAACCAGGGCATGTTGGGCCACCCTGGAGCAATCAGAATTATTCTGTTGCAGGGGTAGTCCTGGAGTTTCTCCACCACTTTGCCCAAGATGGCTGCCGGTGCGTATGGGTCCAGGTCCTCCCAGGAGAGGCTGAGTGCATCCACTGCCCAAGCCTGGGGGTCTGGCACCGGTGACACAAACTGTGGCAGTTTGTTGTTAAATCTGGTGGCAAACAGGTCCACTTGTGGCTGGTACCACCTTGAGCATACAGCCTGGAACACTGCTGGATGAAGTGACCACTCTGTTTGAATGGTCTGGCCAAGTCTGGATAGCTTGTCTGCTATCACGTTCAGCCGGCCGGGGATGTGACATGCCCTGAGGGTCACCTGTTGTCTGGTGCACCAGGACAGGATTCTCCACAGTAGGGCACACAGTGAGCCCGACTTCATCCCCCGCTCTTTGTTGATATAGGCAACCACTGTTGTCTTGTCTGTAGCTATCAACACTGTCTTGTTGCAGACCAGGGTTCGAAACTCTTTTAGGGCTAGAAATACAGCCTTTAGCTCTAAGTGGTTTATGTGTAACTTGCTCTCTGGAAGGGACCAAGTTCCTCTTGCAGTATGGTCGTCCAAGTGAGCGCCCCACCCTTCGTTTGATGCGTCTGTAAAGATCTGCAGAGTATGTTTTAGAGGGTGTAATGGTTGACCTAGTAGCACATTGCTTTCCTCCAGCCACCACCTTAGATGGGGGTGGAGGGACTTGGGAACTGGTATCACCTTTTCCAGTGATTCTGGGACCCTCCAGTTGTTTTTCAAGTGCCACTGTATGGGTCTCATGTGTAGTCGCCTAAGTGGGCTTGTTTTTCTGTTGCTGTGAGTAGCCCTATGAGGGACATAAATTTCCGGACCGGGCATACCGGATCTGACAGTATTGATCTGATCTTGTCTGTCAAGGTCTGCCAACATTCCTCTGTTGGTCTGACCCTGCCCACTTTCAGGTCGAACTGGTAACCTACGAAGTTGAAGACCTGTTGTGGGACCAGTTCTGATTTTTCCCTGTTCACCAGCCACCCTAGATCCCGGCACAGTGTGATCAGGGTTTGAGTATGCTGGAGACAGGTGTCGTGGGTAGAGGCTCTCACCAGCCAGTCATCTAGGTACTGGTGGATCCTTATACCCTTTTGAAGTGCCATGAGTTTGACCTCTTTGGTGACCACTGTGAACTCCATGGGGGCTGTGGACAGGCCAAAGGGAAGGGCTTTGAACTGGTAGGACCGACCCTGAAGGTGAAAACGCATGTACTTCCTGGACTGACTGTGAATTGGCATGTGGAAGTATGCGTCTTTGAAATCTATGGATGTGACCCACTCCCCTGACTGTAGGGAGGTTCTTATTGTCTCTGGGGTCTCCATCTTGAACGACTCTGTGTTCAAAAAGGTGTTCAAGGTGCTCAAGTCCAGAATCGGTCTCCACCGGTTGTTGGGTTTGGGTACCAAAAATAGCCGGTTGTAAAACCCCAGTGAGTTTGGGTTTTCCACCGGTTCGACTGCATTTTTGTTTATCAGCTGATGCAGTGCCTCCACAAGGAAGGACTGCTTGGTTGGATCGTGGTAGTTGCTTATTACAGTCGGTGACCTTGTTAAGTGAGGTCTGAACCGGAATGGAAGAGTATAACCCTCCCTCAGTGTGGTGACTACTTTTGGACTCGAACCCAAGGCTTCCCATTTCTCCCAACACTGGTTTAACCTCGCCCCTACAGAAGGATCTATAACAGCATGTTGGGCATTGGTGACAAGATTTACAGAACACAAGTGACCTACACAAGAAACATTTTTCACATATTTTATTTCTGTGTACATTTGACAAAAGGTGGGATTTACGCCTTTCCTTTGTGGCAACCCGGTGACAATATGAGCATTTGCAACATGAGAGTCTACATTGAAATTTAAAGTCACTTTGCTGTTCTCTGACACCACTGGTGCTGGGTTCAAGTCTCCCTGACCGGTAATAAGTACAGAGTTCTTCTGACCGGTCACTGGAAATATACAGTGATTGTCATTTATGAGACTTGAACCCCTTGGCAGGTTTCTGTGTGAAAGTTGAGGCCTTGCCACGACCTTTCCTAGCCTGCTGCTTGTCTTTGATCTGTTTCCAAGCAGGGACGTTCTTCTTGTCGGTGTGATGGCTAGTAACCTTGTCACTTGCAGCATATGGGTGAAAGCGACTTGGCTGTCGGTGTGATGTACCGGAAGAACGCCTCTCTTCGCTCTTACAGATTTCTTCCTCAGCTTTTGATATAAGCTGGTCCGGGAATAAGGCATTCAAATGAACTGGTGACGTTCTCAAGGCATGCAACGTATCCTGCTTAACTCCAGCATGGAGATAGTCCAAGTAACTATCCCGGCGAGCCAGGGTGAAGTTGGCCATGTTAATAAAAACTGCTTCTGAAAGGTCTTGCATAGTCCTGGCCATTGCTTGAGATACTGACCGGTTGAAAGTGGTCAAGTACTCCAGTTCACTAACAGCCTGTTTCATCTTTTCAGATGACTTGCCTTTACTGTCCAGACGCAGGGTTTTTAACTGAGAGTTCATCGAGTCCTGAACCCTGGTCAGGCACCAGCAGCCTGGTTACACATTATTGTCTGTTCACGAGCTGCCCTCTCCCAGTGTCTGAGGAGATCCTGACTGAAGGCTCGAGAGGGTGGAGCAGAAGGCAAATTTCTTCTGGCAACCCTGCTGAGTGGTTGAGTTTGGCCGGGTCCGGTGAACAGGTACGAACTGCAGAACTTTCACTGTCTTTCTCAGCATGCATCCCATACCATCTAAACGGTCTAGGGGTTTTGATGAACTGATCTCTGAGGAGGCCAGTGTTGTCAGTGTTTCTGGTTGGGTAGCCTTCCTTGATTGTGAGGTTAAGACTGGACATCTTCCTGTACAACCAGTCATCCACAGGAAGTTTCACACTGACTTTACCGGTTGGCTGGACATGGGTACCGGCAAAGGGGTTGTCATCTGCAGTAGAGGATACAGTTTCAAACTCAGGAACCCTGTGCCAGTTCATGAAACTCCTCACACCCCTCATTGTTTCCCTGTAGTTAGCCTCCTCAGTGGGTTCAGTCTCAAGATCATCTCTGGAGGCATCCTTGTCTGCTGACCGGTCCCGGTGGATGTCACCATCCAGGGAACCGGTTTCGCTGCACTGGTCAGCTTCACTGTCAGAGGCTGCACTTAGATCTACATCACCGGTGGGCTGAACCTCTGGGAATGAACCGGGGGCCTGAACAGGCTGGGTTGCTATCCCTGCACCGGGAGCCCCAAGGGGCTGGGTGGCAATCTGCATCTCCTCTACAGCACTACCGGTAGCCTGGTCAAGGCAGGGACCGGATTTCTCAGCTGGTAGACTCTTCTCCACAGGAAGACTGCTGGTGGTGACACCAGGGTCAAAAAAGGGCTTCTGAGAGGGAGTCACATCTGAAGCCGGCTTCACAACCGGTTCAACCGGCACTGTGAAAGCCTTGGCTAGCAGCATAGCTTCAAGTCTGGAAAATCTTTCTCCCCACTTGTCATCCAGATGTTGGAGATCTTCAGAGGTAGGTCTACTGCTTGAAGATCTTTTCTTACTGGCAGACGGCTTGGGAGACTCACTACGTTTCGTCTTCTTGGAAGGTGTCGTCTGCACAGCCTTGACCTTTTCCACTTTACCCAGTACGCTAACGTGTGCTGGGTCCACGAGAGTGGGGGTGGATGAGGTCGTAGCATTGGAGGTTGTCTTCTTATCTTTTCTGTAGGCGTAGCCAGCTGAAGGGACTGCTCAGGAGTAAACCCTTTACAAATCACGCATTCCTTCTTCAGGACGCAGGGGTCATCGCCTAGCCCTTTGTCCCTACAACGTGCACACTTGGAATGGGTGTCGAACCCAGCCATAGCGTGTCCGCATGAACCTCGTCTTTGTCCTGGTGATGACATGGTTGTAGATAAAACTTCTGAATTACTTCAAATATGAAATAAAACGGATGAGTTCGGTATAAAACCAAAATTTCCTTGTCGTTGAAAACACGTCTTCACTCTCCACGCGCCAAACGAAAAAGATGCCATGACGTCATGATGTCTAGACAGGAAGAGGAAGTACGATGCGCCACCTGGCGAATGCACTCTCCTGACCGGTCCTGCCGGTATTCTATACAAGACGTCTTTTTCTGGCGTTTGGCGGGACCGGTCGCGCCGACCGGTAAAGCAATTGTCCATTGGATAGGATGTATTAACGCAATAAAATTAAATTTTCTCACTTAACATGACGACAGTAATGTAGGTTATAATTATTTTTTCCTATATTTTACCAAACTGTCTTCATACTGTGATGCTAGCACAACGATTTTTCCCTAGTTATGTTACAGAACTTCAGTAAATTATTCTTATTGTTCTTTAACTTTTAACAGGTAGTAAAAGTGGAAATACTGAAAATGGCCTCTCTTATAATACAGCAACTAGAAATAGGACGCCCTGTTGATAGTAGGTGCGAATAGAAACAGGATAGCATAGAAGAACACACATTATCATGTGTAATGTCCACCCATGAACCTTTAGCCAATATTGTACAGTAGTCTTACAAGACCCTGTTTCATTTGTAAAATATATCAATGATGCTTAAATATTTATTAGTGTAGATGTAAATTATTTCAGCTTCATGCCTTTTTGCATTGGTTGGGTCGAAAATTTTGACGAAATCACTCTATCTTGCACGGTTAAGAAGATAGAAGCAAATTCCTGTTTTTCTATTTTTGGCAAAAATTCGAAAATTCAAAATGGCCGCCATTTTTGGGAAAAGGAAAATTTTTTGAAAATTGCCAAGAGTACATTTCTTAGATACCCTATGGGTCGAAAATTTCAACGAAATAACTCTATTTTGCATGGTTAAGGCAAATTTGTGTTTTTCCATTTTGGGCAAAAATTCGAAAATTCAAAATGGCCGCCATGTTTGGGGAGGGGAAAATTTTGTGAAAATTTCAAAGAGTACATTCCTTAGATACCCTGTGGGTCGAAAATTTCGACCAAATCGCTCTATCTCGCACGGTTAAGGAGATAGAAGCAAATTCGTGTTTTGCCATTTTTGGCAAAAATTCAAAAATTCAAAATGGCCGCCATTTGTGGGGAGGGGAAAATTTTTTCAAATTGTAAAGAGTACATTCCTTAGATACCCTGTGGGTCTAAAATTTCGACGAAATCGCTCTATCTCGCACGGTTAAGGAGATAGAAGCAATTTTGTGTTTTGCCATTTTTGGCAAAAATTCGAAAAATCAAAATGGCCGCCATTTTTGGGGAGGGGAAAATTTTTTGAAAATTGCAAAGAGTACATTTCTTAGATACCCTGTGGGTTGAAAATTTCGACGAAATCGCTCTATCTGGCACGGTTAAGGAGATAGAAGCAAATTTGTGTTTTGCCACTTTTGGCAAAATTTCGAAAATTCAAAATGGCCGCCATTTTTGGGGAGGGGAAAATTTTTTAAAAATTGCAAAGAGTACATGCCTTAGATACCCTATGGGTTGAAAATTTTGACGAAATCGCTCTATCTCGCACGGTTAAGGAGATAGAAGCAAATTCGTGTTTTGCCATTTTTGGCAAAAATTCAAAATGGCCGCCATTTTTGGGGAGGGGAAAATTTTTTCAAATTGTAAAGAGTATATTCCTTAGATACCCTGTGGGTCTAAAATTTCGACGAAATCGCTCTATCTCGCACGGTTAAGGAGATAGAAGGGAATTCGAAAATTCAAAATGGCCGCCATATTTGGGGAGGGGACAATTTTTTGAAAATTGCAAAGATTACATTCCTTAGATACCCTGTGGGTCGAAAATTTCGACAAAATCGCTCTATCTCGCACGGTTAAGGAGATAAAAGCAAATTTGTGTTTTGCCATTTTTGGCAAAAATTCGAAAATTCAAAATGGCCGCCATTTTTGGGGAAGGGAAAATTTTTGAAAATTTCAAAGAGTACATTTTTTGGATACCCTATGGGTCGAAAATTTCGACGAAATCGCTCTATCTTGCACGGTTTAGGAGATAGAAGCAATTTTGTGTTTTGCCATTTTTGGCAAAAATTCGAAAAATCTAAATGGCCGCCATTTTTGGGGAGGGGAAAATTTTTTGAAAATTGCAAAGAGTACATTCCTTAGATACCCTGTGGGTTGAAAATTTCGACGAAATCGCTCTATCTGGCACGGTTAAGGAGATAGAAGCAAATTTGTGTTTTGCCATTTTTGGCAAAAATTCGAAAATTCAAAATGGCCGCCATTTTTGGGGAGGGGAAAATTTTTTGAAAATTGCAAAGAGTACATTCCTAAGATACCCTGTGGGTCGAAAATTTCGACGAAATCGCTCTATCTCGCACGGTTTAGGAGATATGAGCACATTTGCCTTTTTCAGTATTCAAAATAGCCAATTACTCATTTCTTTAATTAATTACTCACTCATCTATGAAGCAATTCCCCCCAAAAGCAATCCCATACAAGCTATTAACCCAATGAACCTCCATACCAAATTTCAGAAAGCTAGGCTTAATAGCATTCCTTAAAATGTCTGGAAACCAAAGAGCTACTCAAAAGTAGCAAAGTAGCTATTACTCAGTTAGCTATAGAGCTATCATCACCAAAAGCAATCCCATACAAGCTATTAACCCAATAAACCTGCATGCCAAATTGGGTAAAGATAGGATAAGAACTGTTGCCTAAAATGTCTGGAAACCAAGTGGGACGGCGGACGGCGGAAAAAGCAAAAATAATATGTCCACCCCCCAGTGAGGTGGACATAATTAGGCCCATAACAACACAATGAAGTAAAACATTTGGTTGCTCAACATTTCAACAATTTAGAAGCCATAATGTACTCATTCATTTCTACAGTTATAAACTTGTAAAATAATGTCAAATTTGCATTGTATTGTGTGTCTGTTTTAACTCTGGGGCATATAATATAGGCTTACCACTTAAGGTTAATCTTTTAATGTTTATTTACTGAATGACAAAAAATCTTTAATACAGTAAGGTCCTAAAATATTGCCCGTGAATGAATACCCAGTTAAGTTTTTTCATTGTTCTTTTACATTTCATACAGACTTTTGGTGAATTGGTATTGAAAATAAAATAGTCTCATAGTCAAACAAGAGCACTCGGAGTGAGCGCAGACCTCCGCCACGGGAACTCAATTCCTGGACTTTCAAAACCTACCATTAGCACTGATATTTCCCCCTCTATTTCACATTTTTGCTGATAGTGATCCGGATCACTCCCAATTTATTTTTCATGGATCCAGACAGTGATCCAGATCACTCCCAAAATCTAATCACTTGTTCCATGTCCCATTAGGGGACATATCCTGAAAATTTCATCAAAATCCCTCCATAAGATTTTGAGCTATCTTTCTTTAAAAATTACATTTCATGGATCCAGAAGATCCAGACAGTGATCCAAATCACTCCCAAAATCTAATCACTTCTTCCTTTTACCATTTCAGACATATCCTGAAAATTTTATCAAAATCCGTCCATACTTTTTTGAGTTATCTTGTTCACAAACAAACAAACAGACGGACAGACAGACAAACCCAGGCGAAAACATAACCTCCTTGGCGGAGGTAATTAACTAAAAATATAGTACATCATAGATCAATGACATCAGTTCAAACATAAAAAGCATATTTCTTCTCTGTTGTTGGCATACAAGTGCATTTTAAAATGAGTTCAAACAATCGGGCACAGATAAGTATTGTTTTACTGAAGTGGGAAAACATCAAACAAAAGAATTTTTGTTATAACTAAGTGACAAAAGCATTGATTTTTTTTATGGCATCACTTCTATTTGGGTTTTTTCGATATTTGACACAAAATACAATACTCAGCTAACCATGACAAAATCTGGTGAAATGATAACTACTGCTTAGTTCAGAATAATGCCTTAAGTACAATTTTTGTACTATTTGCTTTATTTAAATTAATGCTTGATTTGTTGGGCTTATCAAAACCAGGGGATCATTTGTGGGGGAAAGAGAATGATATAAAGCTGACATGACTGAAACAAACAGCTGCTCAGTGCTATTTTCATGTATACTGCACTGATTTAATTAAAGGAGCAGCTGTTTATCAGAAGCACATTATGAGTAAATAACTACAGTAATTTATTATTTATTACATATTACAATGGCATGATTCAAGTACTTGAGGCATCTACTGCAAAACACCCCAGCTCATAATGGTGTATTAGGAACAGTGTACATAATTAACACCTACCTTACTGTCCGAGACTGGCAACTGTTCTTAAGATCTGTATCCTTCTAGACTTACAGGTCCAGATGTAATGTAACTTAAGAAAACTGTTCATATTATTTTTTTTTTTAATTGGCAAAACTATTTTGGGACAACAGCCACCACAACAGGCTTCCTTGTCATTATAGAAATCAACATTAAGCCATTTACTTTTTAGCATTTGCCACTTGGTCAGTTTTGAAACTCAATATTGAGTTAGCCTACAGTAGTGCTGGGACGATGTTCGCAAACTTCGGTATTATCGCTCGCTGGCTCATTGCCAATCAATGATCGGCAAAATTTAAGTAAAACCGATATTTGCTAAATCCATTTCTTTGCAGCCTTTTGGTCACAATAAAATACTAACCTTAATAATATTTTGTAAAAATCTGAAATATCCATCAGTTAAAATCACAAATCTAGCCGTGAATGCAATAAAAATAACGTAATTAGAAACACCTTGGGGTTTTGCAACTGTTGTCAAGGTAATCAAAATCAGCCAATCACAAGTGAGGATACATCAAGCATGGTCTGTTAGTGAGGGAGACGTCTGTGAATGGCTTTTAGATTATATTTTGGTCATATTTGTGGTAATTTGTGTGTATTTTACTTGATATAATTTAATATTAATATTTTATCTGTCTTTTTTACACTTCAACTCCATAATCGGAAATGTTCGAAGTTTGGTTACAAATGTCCGATACGAACATCGACAGGAAAAATCCAAGCGATCTCCCAGCACTAGCCTACAGTGAAAAACAGACTGGCAACTTATGCTACAGAGTACAGACCCCTATAATATTTTTGAGTTGTAGGTCCAGCATACCTAGAAACTTTCTGGTAAACTTTGGACAATGACTGGGGAGCACACTAGGCTCCAACCTTTCAAGTCATGAGTTCAACTCCTGGCCTGAAGTGGGAAATCGGCAGTTGCTCGCCAGTACCAATGGCTTTCAGGGCTGAATCTTAACCTATTAGTATGCAATACTCTACTGTTTCCTCTCAAGTACCTGTTGATATATGACCCTATACAATGGGTTTAAAAGTTATACCAAACCCAAATCATTCAATTCCGCACACCCAAAATTAATTCATGTTGTGTCATCTATCCCTTATAAAAAAAAGGGAGAAGCAAAATTTGCTGGATCCAGATTCAAAAAAAAGACATTTAAAAACTACAAACTAATTGTAGTACTCTGGTACCCATACTTTCTGTTGTTCTCCTTTTGCTTTCCCCCGTTCTCTGCCTGTGAATATGCTAAATATTACTAAAAGGATAAGTAAAGTTTGTAAGAATGCTATTGAAGCTGAAACTAGAGGATCGCTCGGAAAAAAAAAAGATAATGTTTTTGCATAGCAAAAACAAAGCGTCCCGAAAAGGATATAAAGGTGAGTGCTAAAGTATTAAGAAAATGCTTCGTTTCTAGCCTTATACTGTTGTGGCAACCAAAGTCAGCGCAGTCTGCTCTATCTAGCACGGTTTTCAAGATATAAGCATTTTTGTGTTTTGCAAAAAATAAAAAAATTAAAAATGTCCGCTACATTTGGCGAGACAAAAATATTTTGAAAATTGGCATGGCTACTCTGCAGAGATACCCAGTAGGTCCAAAATTTTGTTGAGTTCGCTCCATATAGCATGGTTTTCGAGATAAAAGCATTTTTGTGTTTCACAAATACTTTGAAAATTCAAAATGGCCACCATTTTTGGGGAGACAAAAATTTTTGTCAAGACCACTGCCGCGGTGTGTATCTCCCGCCGAGCATTAAAGCAAAAGAAATAGCTTTTCCAAGATATTCACAATTTTTCATTTTCGTGTGTGAAAGCTCTGCCAAAAGTAGGTGAATGAGTTATTTGAGAAAAATTGGCTATCTGCAATACTATTAAGAGATAATTCACATTTACTCATTTTGAGTAGGTGAATAATTATCTATGGGTCTGAAACTTCACCAAGTGAAAGCTCTCCCAAAAGTAGGTGAATGAGTTATTTGAGAAAAATTGGCTATCTGCAATACTTTTAGAGATAATTCACATTTACTCATTTTGAGTAGGTGAATAATTAGCTATGGGTCTGAAACTTCACCAAGTGAAAGCTCTGCCAAAAGTAGGTGAATGAGTTATTTGAGAAAAATTGGCTATCTGCAATACTTTTAGAGATAATTCGCATTTACTCATTTTGAGTAGGTGAGTAATTAGCTATGGGTCTGAAACTTCACAGAGTGAAAGCTCTCCCAAAAGTAGGTGAATGAGTTATTTGAGAAAAATTGGCTATCTGCATTACTTTTAGAGATAATTCGCATTTACTCATTTTGAGTAGGTGAGTAATTAGCTATGGGTCTGAAACTTCACCAAGTGAATGCTCTCCCAAAAGTAGGTGAATGATTAATTTGACAAAAATTGGCTATCTGCAATACTTTTAGAGATAATTCGCATTTACTCATTTTGAGTAGGTGAGTAATTAGCTATGGGTCTGAAACTTCACCAAGTGAAAGCTCTCCCAAAAGTAGGTGAATGAGTTATTTGAGAAAAATTGGCTATCTGCAATACTTTTAGAGATAATTCACATTTACTCATTTTGAGTAGGTGAGTAATTAGCTATGGGTCTGAAACTTCACCAAGTGAAAGCTCTCCCAAAAGTAGGTGAATGATTTATTTGAGAAAAATTGGCTATCTGCAATACTTTTAGAGATAATTCGCATTTACTCATTTTGAGTAGGTGAGTAATTAGCTATGGGTCTGAAACTTCACCATGTGAAAGCTCTCCCACAAGTAGATGAATGAGTTATTTGATAAAAATTGGGTATCCGCAATAGTTTTTGAGATAATTAGCATTTACTCATTTTGAGTAGGTGAGTAATTAGCTACGGGTCTGAAACTTTACCAAGTGAAAGCTCTTCCAAAAGTAGGTGAATGAGTTATTTGAGAAAAGTTGGCCATCTGCAATACTTTTAGAGGTAATTCGCATTTACTCTTTTTGAGTAGGTGAGCAATTAGCTATGGGTCTGAAACTTCAACAAGTGAAAGCTCTTTGGGATAGCTGCTCTGCAGAGATACTGCTCTGCAGAGATACCCTGTGGGTCAAAAATTTCGTCGAAATCGCTCTATCTAGCACGGTTTTCGAGATATAAGCATTTTTGTGTTTTGCAATTTTGCGAAAAATTCGAAAATTAAAAATGGCCGCCATTTTTGGCGAGAAATTTTTTGTTTGAAAATTGGCATGGCTACTCTGCAGAGATACCCTGCGGGTCAAAAATTTCGTCGAAATCGCTCTATCTGGCAGGGTTTTCGAGATATAAACATTTTTATGTTTTGCAATTTTTGCGAAAAATTCGAAAATTCAAAATGGCCGCCATTTTTGGCAAGACAAATTTTTTTTGAAAATTGGCATGGCTACTCTGCAGAGATACCCTGCGGGTCAAAAATTTCGTCGAAATCGCTCTATCCTGCAGGGTTTTCGAGATATAAGCATTTTTGTGTTTTGCATTTTTTGCGAAAATTTCGAAAATTCAAAATGGCCGCCATTTTTGGCGAGACAAAAATTTTTTGAAAATTGGGAAAAGTACTCCGCAGAGATATCTTGCGGGTCAAAAATTTTGTCGAAATTGCTCTATCTAGCACGGTTTTTGAGATATAAGCATTTTTGTGTTTTGAAATTTTTGCGAAAATTTCGAAAATTCAAAATGGCCGCCATTTTGGGCGAGACAAAAATTTTTTGAAAATTGGGAAAACTACTCCGCAGAGATACCCTGCGGGTCAAAAATTTCGTCGAAATTGCTCTATCTAGCACGGTTTTCGAGATATAAGCATTTTTGTGTTTTCCTTATTTGGAAAATTCGTAATGATTAATTAATCATTAATTACTCGGCCATTTCTTGACCAATCAATGCCAAAATCTAATGATTTCCAGATTTTAATAGAATGAATGTATTTGCCAAGTTTCAGGTGAATTGATAAAATTCCTTTCAAGTTATCATCCGGACAAGCTTCCCCATCGAAAAAAGACATTTTTGGTCATGTGACCTCTCTGATTGGTTGAAATGTCACTGCAGCATATTCAAAAAAATTCCCCAAGGCTACTGCCTAAACCTGCCAAATTTGAAAAGAATCCGCCTACCGGTTACAGAGTTATAAGGAAAACAAAATGCGGAGCCGCCGGAGCCGGCGGAGCCTGAAGCTCTCCCATACACAAACAAGCGTCCCTTGCGGGACGCTTAATTACTTTCTATGTTTCTGTCCAGACCTGAAGAACATTTGTGATATATACTATGAAAGATTAGATATAAATAGTTATATAGACTCATTTATTGGTGTTATTTGTAGCCATGATATTAAGATATCTGCCAGTTTGGTTTCTGATATGTGAGAATACTGAAGTAATTTATTGTCTGTACATATTCTGCTTACACAGTACAATGATGATCAGTGACTAATAAGCCTTTCAAAGCAGGGACTGGCTTCCATCTTTGATTATTTAACCAGGCTTTATGTCACATATTTATACAATATTACTTTAATAAATGAATAACAAAAATAACAGTAAATGGTTCTGCTTTAACCCTGACCCATATTCGTTTTGATATCTTTTTGATTTTACACCCATCTAAAGCATTCCCTCTGGAAAAAAAAAACAGAGGGAAAAAAAAAACATCTAAATAACGAAAGTTTCTATACAAAAGACATACCATTGACTAGTTTACTTTAAGAGTTTAAATTAAACTAATTTAACATGAATAGTGAAATCAAAGAAAAATGCATTTATAAATATTAAAGTAGGAAGAGGTTTCAATAGTCCGAGTGGTGACTAAGTTATAGCAATAAATCACTTGGATCTCACCTCTGGTTGTGGGTTCCAATCCAGTTCCTGGCAACATCTGGAGGTCACTCCTCAAATTATGTTACCTACTAAAATAACCACAATTCTTATTTCTTAACTTTTACCTCATTTTTACCTACCTGAAGCATTTCCTCCATATCCTCTCTTGCTGAAGAAGCCACTTCCATGGAGGAGTTGTCCATCTGACTTCTCAAGGTCGAATTCATTTCTTCCACTTCATGTAACTTCTTCTTCAATTGCTGCACCTCACTGGTCAGTTTGTTAAACACCTCCTGATTGGCTGCCTTGGTTTTACTGAATGGTGTGAGATCAGGTGGTGGGGAAATTACCCCAGCCATCCGTCTATACTCCTCCTCATTTGAGTCTCCCACTAAATCCTCACGAAACTGCCCACTCCTAGACAGTCTCGACAAGTTCTTTCCTTCCACCAATCTGAGCTTGGCTTTCAAATCGTCCACTTCTGACCTTGCTTGGAGCAATAGTCCTTTAAGTTCTGAGATCTGTGACTTGAGTTCACCTGCATTGGTAGTTTGTCCAAAACTCTGGAAATAAGAAGAGTCTACACCCACTGATATACTCGGACCACCACTGTACCAAGTGTCTGGCGAAAGTTCCTCACCACCCGTAGGTGATCTACGTTCATTATCTGAATATACTAGTGCCTGACGCCCCCTAGGACCCACGATTTGGGGGGAAGGAGAGCGGTTTCGGAGTCGTAGGTTACTTTCACTGTTTTGTCTTGAAGGGCTGGGCGTTCGTGGTTGAATGCCATTCTCTTCTAACTGGGATCGGTAACCCCGCAGTTTCTCAGACATACTGCGCACTGTGGCTTCAGTAGAGGCCAGTTTGTCCTGTAGGTTTTGGTTCTCAATCTGCAAAAGAAATATGTATTTGTTTGTGTATGTGTATTAATATTCATTTGTATACATAAATAGAGAGAAAGAGTATACAAAATTCACAAAACGCTTAATAAGCAAGCTGGATGAGATGCTCCACATCACAGTTAGTCTGATGAAAATTAATCTGTTACAGAATATAAGGTATTTTGAGGGTTTCCATTGGTATACTGAACTTTTCATTTTAAATGAAATATCTGTAAAATCTATAATTATTTTAGTTCGCTCACCACATTATCAAGCTATTTTTTACTTATTTATTCTCTTTCAGTCTACCTTTTATATTTAGCTAGGTTAGACATTGATAAGTGGCTCACCTTTCAACAAAAGATACAAAAATTAGGCATTCTTTGGTATAAGACAATATTTTAAGAATTTTGAAAATTTAAATATGGCCACTTCAACAATATTGGATTTATATTAAACTTTCAACTGACTATGGCTATATTGTGACAAAGAGTTGTAATTATGGAGAATAGCACCTGTATAATCTTGGAATTCACTCAATTGAGACTATTTTATATAAAAACCAAGTAAAATATGATAACCTCCATCTCGATCATCAGCCTAAAAATGTTGGGAAAGCTTAAAATAATTACAGCCAATAAACCTGATAAAATTGTTATGTTTTCTCATGTATCACAGAAGTGGAACGGTTGTGCATTGGCACGATACTAATATAGGAAACTATGCTATCAAGTTATCAACCCAACCGTAAGTATTAGGCTATGATACAAAATATATATTTGCATTATAATTTTATGAATACTACTTATTAAACCAGAAAAGCACTTGAAGAATGCAGACATCCACCAAGTAGCTTGTTTCCAGCCTTATTTTTTTCCTATTCTGGACCACAGTATCCACAATTTTGCTAGAATCAGGATCAAACTTGTGTATATTAATAGTAGGGATAGGTCGTTACCAAAAATGTGTACATTGGGAGGTCGCCAATGCAAAACCGTACGGATTCCGGGACTCTGTGTTTTAGTACACCCCAACTAAACATGGACGTTTCCTCTAACAACATCACAATAAAAGTGGTCCAATGCACAAAATATGAGATAAAAGCTTATATTTTCTTCAAATTTTTGGTTTGTTCCCAATATTTTAAGTTTTCCTTCAAGTATATGAGCTGACAAGTGAGTTTGAGATTAAAAAGTGTTGTGACCAAAACATGGTAGTTCTGCTCAACACAATCGCTATAAAAGTCTGTAAATGCACGAAAGTATAGGATAAAAGCTTACAATTTCTTCAGATTTTGGGTATGTTTCTAATATTTTAACTTTTCCTTCCATTATATATGGTCACAAGCAAAGTGGCAGTTGTAAAATCTCGTACTCTCCATACCGAAATACCGGCCCCACCGACCCATCCCTAATTAATCGACACTATTGTGGGAGTATCCTGCCAAGCAATCTGACTATTATTTATGGAGGTAAATACATATAAATTAATATGCACTGAAAATGGTCCATCTGACAATGATAAAAGTTCCTTCAAATATTTCTTGGATCCAGATGGTGATCTGAATGTTCAATCAAAATCTTTCCATAATATTTTGAGTTATTTTGCAAACACATAAGCAAACAAACATCATTAAAATTATATCCTCCTTTGCAGAGGTAATTATAATACTTTAGATATTTTTTTCACAACTATCACCATTTATTTGGATTGGAAATAAATACCAAAATACTGCTCTCTCTTCTAACCTAAAGGAAAATGTATTGAATATTGACAAAGTCTTCAGACACAAGTAACATAATTGCATGCAATAACGGAGGTCATCCAAGGCAACGACAAGTGATTAAACACAACTTCATTCTAAATCCACAACATATTTCATTACACAGCATTCGGTGGACAATTTAATTTCAGCAATATCAATAAATACTGATTTGCATATAAAACTTTAAATTGCAGAAATATTGAACTTGCAATGCATGGGATATCCTTCTTGCTTTTTATCACATTTTTCTAATTATACATGTCTACAATACAGTTACTAGTTTACTATTGCTGTGATGACTAATATATCATTTTTTTTATCTCCGAGAACTTTGGTCTGAAAAATGTCAGTCCAATTTAAAACTAAAGCTGTTTGTCTGGTGCTGAAACACTTTTCGGGCAAAATTAATTCTGTTAAGTCAAATATTTTTCAGATCAATTAAAAGCTTAGACAATGCCACAAGAGAATGCTTACCTTTGTATCTGTTACAGTTTTCACAATGTTTGTGAAAGTTAACAAAGCAGTAACTATGTTATAATAAAATGTTAACTCTAGACTCTAACCATGTTATGTTTTATTTTTATTTTATTTATTTATTTTGGGTTTCAACACATTATATAGGTCATATCAGGACGGGTAGTTTTATGGGCAGAGGAAACCAGTACAAACAGTTGGTCAAGGTTCTGTACTGTAAACTGCCGACCAACAGCAAGCAACTACCAGCTTTCCCACTTGAGGTCGGACCGGGATCTGAACTCCGATCTCAGAGGTGGGAGGCAAGAGTGTTACCACTCTGCCACCGTGGCCCGCTCTAACCATGTTACGATGTCAGTTTTAGCACCAATGGTCATAACATAACGATTACTTTTTACCCAACTGAAAAAAAATTTCAAAAGGCATTTATAAATCTCTTCATTAAAAATCCTGCAGTCCTCTTTTTAATATGTTTACATGTCCAAAGGCTCCTGATTTCTTGAATATAAATTCAAATGTAAATCAAAATATCAGAAACAATAAACAGTATAAAATACGCTTATATGCATAGATTGTGGGTTTCTAATAGTGCCACCAATAAACCATAATTTAACAATCTGCATAATAAATTAGTGCAACTTGATTAAAAGCCGAGCCACACAACACAAACACTTTGTGAAAACACCAAAGCCAGGTAACCACAGTAACAAGTTTTATATGAGCCTACATAGACACATTATGAAGGCTATAGAGGAGTGCATACTTACAGCAGACACCTCCAAATCACAGAAATCCTTGAGGCAAAACAGTGACAAGTATGTATAAACAGTGGAGCTAAGTCTATTCAACTTGAAAAAAATATGACAGTATATAGTCTCATAAAAGCCTTTACAGGAGTTATACATATTTGATGTGTGCTCTATAAAGATGTTTTTCAAAAGAAATTTGTTGACAAATGACTTATTCATTGAAGCTCATTGTTGACATGAATGATAACAAAGTAACGAGTTTCCTGGACCATAAATTTATTTTATATATTAGTAATCTCTCTTCAATTCAACTCATACTTTGATCTTATTTCACATTCAGTTGTCAGTTATTTCAATTTTATTCACTTAAATTTATGTCAAGGTATGTCTCAAAATCATGCAAGATATTATTAAATGCAAGTGTGCATATACATAATATGTACTGGAGAGATTAAGTTCTGTAAAAATCTCATCAGATTACATTATGATTACATATCGGCAATAAACCACTAGAACCTAATTCTTCCTCCACATTATGGCTTCAATCAAACAACAACAACTTAAGAATCCAGTTTTTTCTGTCACATTGATTATATCTTTACAAGAATGGCAATGATTTATTGAACCTCAGAACCTTTTGTAAAGTAAAAAGATAAAGTACCACCACAAATACAATAGAGTCACTCTGAGAAAGCCCTGTTCTTCCAATACAAATTCAATCACACAAACCACATGTGACTAATTTGTTACACTAATAAAATACTGCATGAAACATTCAATCAATCTTCCTGACGCATCCTGAATAGCGTCATTTTAAAAAATAGCATCAGAGATGCCCATACCCCAACAGCCTGGGGAAATAGTTTTCAACATCATGAGATATAGAAGTAGTGAAACAGTACACGGATTGTGATACTTTCAGAGCAGTGTCAGTGTCCAAATAATGTTTAAGTAGAGAATATAACATCTAAGAGAAAGAAACTGCATGTAAACATTAAGTATTAAAACAGGACAATTCATTAAACTAAAAATTATGAAGCTTTAAGACTTCTCCCATTTTGCTATTCATTTATATGGTCGAATTATGGTTTGAATGTTTTGAATATTACCCATACATACAGATGTGGCAATAGATGCTTTTATGTGGAGCTGGGGCATTACCTGTGGCTCACTTGATGCAATACCATCTGTTACAATGGGAATTTGCAGAAGTAAAACAGTTACTGAATTCTAATATGACTTTAACAGAGCTTAATCTACATCAAAAGACACCCAAAGGTGCAACAACCAAGATTCAAGTAAAAAGATTTAAGAGAGATATAAGAGAGATAAAATAGTATCGGATATCCCCGTAGAGAGATAAAATAGCATCAGGTATGCAAGATCAAAGGTCAAATCCAGGTCACACCATGACGTTGCACACATATAATGTATAATGTAGACCAATGTCTAAGTATCAACTTCCTACACCTGACGGTTTCCGAGATATAGCCCGGACAAGATTTTCAAACTCAAGGTCACTACGGCAAGGTCAAAGGTCAAATCCAGGTAACACCATGACGTTGCACACCTACACCCCCTAACCAATGTCCCTACCAAGTATCAACTTCTTACATCTTATGGTTCTGAGATACAGGCCGGACAACCTTCTTCCAGCCATCCGCCCGCCCGAATGCCCACCTATCCGGACACCATGGGTGAAAACAATACCCCGACATCCCTTAAGGGCTGTGGGGTAAAAACTCATTACATCACTGAATATATCAGTCTTATCAGCTTCAATGTTCGCATGAATATTATACTTTGGTGATCATTACTTTAACTTGACCTCAAAATGACCCTCATAATTTTCATGGTAAAATATCCAAGGCCTTCCCTGTATGAACTTTACAGTCTTTACAGTATATCTAAGGGACGTAAATGTACTACTTTGCATGTACTCTGAGCCAATCAAATTATTAATCAATCAACATATTAGTACCTGACTATCAGCTAGGTCGGCTCTCATACACTCAATCTGCTTCTGTAAAACCAGCTGTGAGTTTTGAACAGGAACTGATGTGGAATGGCCATCTTTGTTCTTCAGGATGGGTATACAGCTCTTACCTGTCAACAGAGACAAATGACAGCATTAATATCAGTTCAAATCTGTTAAGTTAAACCTCAATGGACCACAAAAACACCTGTCCATTTTCATATTCGAAAAGAAATTATATGTTACAGTAAATTTCAAAGGGAAATGTCCCAAAAAGGGAAATTCTTGTAAACAGAGTTAGGCATGAAGAGGAACTGTAAAACAGCAATGTTCAGTAACAAACTTTTCAATTTTTTATCCACCTACAATCAGTTTATTCAAATGTCAAAAGTGCCAAACTACTGCCCAGTGCAGAACACACCAATGGAATTCCTTATGGCATATTTCAGACAAATGCCTGTTTGAAAAGTCAAAACAATATCTTATTCACTGGGTGATTTAACATAATTTACCACTAGGCCCTATACTTTTGGAATCATACATAACTGAAATGACTTTGTAAAATTCTGAGTATTATGTTTCTTTATTTAGTAGTTTCATATCAACACAACTGGACAATTGAAAAAAAACCCAATAAATCTACTTCAATCTACTTTGATTTACTGTAAAATCTGCAACTTCAAAACTGACAATCACCACTTACCATTGGTTTTCATTGACCCAGCACTACTCTGTGAACTGTCATTTCCATTTTTGGATGACCTGCCAATCATTCCAACTGACTCCTCACCCTCCACTCTTCTGGCTTTTTCAACCTCAGCTCCTTTAGTTTTGAGCTCAGCCTTCAACCTCTCAATCTCCCCAGCCATCTGGCAGATGAGTTCTGGGTTGAACATCGGCTCTGCCCCATCATTGCCACTCATGGAGTTCAATTCAATCTGTCTCTTGAGTAACATGTTGATATTCTCCAGTCTGTGAACTTGGTCCTTGAGATGTTGCAATTCTGCTTGAGAAGCATTAAAATCTTCAGAGTCCCTTGCTCTCTCATCCATGAGCTCTTCATCTTTTTTAGCTTCTGTCCTTTTCAGGGCACTTTGCAGATTCTCTAGTTCTTCCTGTTTCTGGCCCAAGTTTTCTCTCAGTTCCTGCAGTTCTTCCCTTAACACTGGGATGATCCTGATATCTTTGTCAGAGGTTGGTCCAAACATGATCATATCCAGCTGCCTCTGCAGTTTCTTTCTGTCACTGTCACTCTCCTGCAGCCTCTGTATCACCTGTTCTGTTTGTGGACCACTCAGACCCACCCTTCCATTATCTGGCTTATCTTCATACTCAGACTCCTGTCTACCCGATTTTACACTCTTTCCCATCTTTGGCATAAAATCCAACTGACGCTGTAGGTCACTGTTCACTGCATGAGAGTGACACAATTCTTCCCTCAGGTGACCTATGACCTCTTGAAGGTCATCAGAGGTCATCTCTCTTAATGCGTCTTCACTTGGCACTATTTCTTCTACTCCAGGCAAATGAGCAAATGAAGGCAAGAAGCTGGAGGACAAATGCATAGAGTCTGATTGAGAGTTAGCAGGGGCTGTGGATTTGTTGGTCATGTGACCCGATGATGCCCCATCCCCTTGGTCATGTGACTGTGTTTGTTTGGCATACTGGGCTAGCTGTGACTGGAGCTGTTGATTGGCTCTCTGACTGGCTCTCAGCTCAGACTCCAACTGCCTCAGGCGAGATTCAAGGTCAGGAATATTCTTACCTGCAAATGTCAGAAGAAAATAGATTTATGATTAAAACAGAAGTAGATCCAACAACAACTTAAAGCAAAGAGTACTGGAAGAATGCTCAGTGATCTCAGTATACGGCTGTCACCTTTAAGTCAGCATAAACAGACATACAATGAGTAACAATCTGTGATAAATTGTCTTCAGCTGTTGACATTTAATGGAAGGTTTTTCAGTAACCGCAATAATTACCTGGAATGTATACGGCCAAAACTTAGCTGTTTTTTGTATGATCTTGACAAGTTTCCATTTTGTTTTGTTTGTTTGATGTAATGAAAGCTCATATCTGGGTGTATCTTACCAGATTGGTTTGGGGTATGAGGGCCTTCAAAATATATATAAATAAAAGATTTACCTTAATAAGCAACATATAAATCCGACTGTCTCGTAGGGCTCTAGATTGGGAAGATTCTCAAACATTAGTGATCAACTGATAAACATTTCTTAAACAAAGAAGTTTATTTTTGGTTTGGCATTTTGGCTTCATTAAATCATATATATTAATTTTGTTGCAGCCCTAAACAACTCACACTATGAGTGGAGCCTGTACTTACTGCCATTCATTTCTTGTCTCCTTTTGGTTACTTCTCGTTGCTTCATGGATGGACTGAGTGGGATTCTCGTTATTTTACCCGCATTGTTCTTACTTAGAATAGGCACACAGTGTACTGGTAAGCCCGGCACGTTACTAGAGACTGCTGACATGCTGTTTCTTGTACTTATGTGGAAAATATGAACAGAGTTGTATATCAGACCAATTCAATTGTTTCCATGGTGTTTCTTGTATTTATATATAAAACAAGAGTCAAACCCTTCTCAGAGTTATTATTAGGCAAAATATCTCCTGCTTCTTTCAACTATTCTATTGCTGCTTTTTTCATATATGTGGAAAATGAAGGCATCATGTGTTACACCCATCTATCACATAACTCAATTATTGTCCAATAATACTCAGATTACAAAAAAGTTAAAAGCATGTGGTTTTACAGCCCTTAAAAGATCTGATATCATATCAGAACAGGTCTTCAGTTATCAAAGTTTCAGCATTCCAGTAATACAGTGACTGTGGCCGAGCTTTCATGGCTCGGCAAATTGTATTTTAAATCTTCAGTGCAAATGACTTTTCATATTCACTTCTTTATTATGTGTCATCAGTTGCATTTAGATCATTTAACATTCTTGTTATTTGCTTCACATATTACTGAATACCATATTTACAGTTACATTATTTACATTTCCTACACCCACAGAATCCAATTTTATTATTATTACTAGCCAAGGGTCAATTAAAATATAGTCTTTGTTATTATAAGTAAACATAAAATACCAATAAACTCCTTTTCTTGCTCTCCAAGTGTCCTTTTCAACAATGACTGCAAAAAAAACTGCCACCTTAATGGATCGTCGCAACAAGTGACCAGTTTATTACTTGTTTGAAGCATGTGCTATCCGCTGCACTGCATTCATCAATAATATAACAGACTGGCAGTTAAAAATAACTAAAATAACAATTTCTTCTCCAGAAAAATAATAAAATCATTGATCTTTTCACTCCCAAATGAACCAAACCCAACATCCAGCAGAAAGTAACAGCACTATAATTGTATGTTAGCTTGTAAGATTATTACAAAACATTTGTCTCTCTTTCATAAATCATGCTTCTCCTTATCTATTTCTACTACCTTTTACAACTAAAGTTTATGCATGCACTGATATATTATTATTACATACAGTAAGAAATGTCCACTTCACCCCAGTAAGTGAAATTCATCCCTGTAACTTCCACTTAAAAATCTATTTTACAAGAAGTACACTTCACCGAATTTCTGCAACAGATTATATAAAAATTGAATATACACACAAAAGTCATGAATATTTCTTAATTCACAGTAACTCGTGTATATTTTCTTTTTGTTAAATTTCACATTCAGTGGAGTATTTGATATTTGTTACTGCAGAAGATAGTTTCAATGTCTTGGTAGATTAATGTTATATCCAGATTGAGTTCCTGACCTCCAATGGGCATTAAGTATACTTTATGTCAAAAAACATCTCACTTAATGAGAAATCCTTTACACAATTACACTTAAATTAACATTGTTTCTTCATTATGTCATTTAACTTTTGTAAAAATATTCAACTGATAGATGACTCTCCAAACCTGTCAGATCCAGCCTTCTTTACTGATGACATGTAGTAGTAATAATAATCCTTCTTTAAGGGTTTTGTGTTTTGAACTTCTTTGTGACAAGAGTTTTTGTCATCTGACTTTTATCCATTCAAACATAGTCACATACCCTTTTACCAGATCAACAAATCAAACAGATTTACTTCATCTGTGTGTACTTCTCTTTCAATTACTGGTACATTGTGTGGAAATAGAAGTAAGAATGTAAAATTTGCCACAAAAGAAAAACTCGCTTATTTTACCCTGAATTACAGGCAATGGTATCGATTTTTTGAACTATCGATTTTGCCAGATCCGGCAAGCAATTGGCAGACATCTGTTTTGCCATGGTAAGTAATCACCTAACACTTCCAAATGTCTCCACATGTAATCCTGTATATTTTTATGACTCTTGGCTGCTTTGAACTGACAAGAGAAGGCACTGCATTAGCCCATGTCCATTTATCTTAGACTGAATCAGATCAAACTGGGAATATTTATTGTTTTGGGATAGTGTAGCCGATATCAATGGCTAAAGACGTATAACAATAGCACCATTTTAAGTAAAACTTACACTGCAAATTGTAACAAATTTTATTGTAATTTAACTTTTTACAAGTTAAATACTTACCTTATCCTCACAAGTGCTTGGTTTGGTTTTGTGGAGCAAAACGTATCGACCGACAAGAATTTTTTAAGGAATATTCTTGTCACAAGTGGTGACCCCTTTGTCTGCGCATGTCCGCGCTTGCGCAGTAGTCGTTGTCGACAGACGATTGTCGAGAGTTCTTCATTGTATTTTTGGTCCCCAGCAAAACAAATTATGCGGGGAGGTAGGGTGGGTTTATCCTTGTGAGGATAAGGTAAGTATTTAACTTGTAAAAAGTTAAATTACAATAAAATTTGTTACATTTTATTGCGTAAAATAGCCTTACCTTATCCTCACAAGTGCTTGAATACAACCATAACAGGTGGAGGGTATTTGTTTTGGCCACACTGTTAGATGATTGTCAGACAAGGGGTCACCAAATAAAGCACTGATAAGAGGATAAGATAAGGTTCCCTAAGCCACATCTTAGGTTATATGTTACTTCTTCAACACAGATAAGTAATTTGCTAACCTCAACAAGAGATCCATGATGTGGTCGTCATTGTTGCTGCTGTTGCTGTTGTAGAAAATTTTACAACAAATCACATAGCAGTATTAACCATCACCCAGTATTGGCTGGAGATGTCTGCATGACTCCCCAAGCAAGATGTCATCATCTGACAATGGGAATATCTCCAAGCAGGCAAACTGAACTGCATAAACTGCAGATATGGGGCCATATGTAAGCCAAGAAAGACATATGTCAGTGACACAAGACTTGTATAACTGGAGAGAACATAAAAATGTGAGTCATATCAATGACATGTATAAATACACAAAAATTGACTACATGCTGAGGTGAATCCACAAGGCCCAATTTGTTCATGGACTGGTCATGGGATTGCCAAGCTACATCTTCGAGTAGAATGTAGTAAAGAATTGTGGGTCTTCCAATAACAAGAGTTTGATATCTGCTCAGGTGAGACCCCACTCTTGGAAACTAAAAAGGCAGCCATGGATCTAATATGTGTCTCAAAGTATAGATTGTGAGACTCAAGATTAAAGGACTGGCAATCTAATCATGCAGCCAGATTGATCCAGGAAGAGATAGCAGAACTCAAGATATCTCCATCAAGCCTTCCTTAAAAGATATGAGCAAGATTCTTCCCCTCCTTGAAGTATTTGTACTGTCCTGATAGTAACTAAGCACTGTAAGAGAGCAGAGTGTCACAACATCAGTCCAACATCAGCTCAAGAAAGGTTTGTGAGCTGGAATGACCACTGGTTTGAGCCATCTGGGCCATCAGAAGCCAACTGATTCTTGCTAAAAGGCAGGAGAAGGAGACTTTCCCTTTTCTCCAAGCAGTAGTCCTGTCCAAGAAGGATCTAAGTGCTGTAAGAGGACAACGAATCAAGTGTCCAGGCAATTTGAGTTCAGGAATGATCTAGAGCTGAAGTGACCACTGGAGGTAATCTAGACCAACTGCGGCTAATATGTCCTTGCTGAAAAGGTAGGTAGGAGGGAGAACTGTAAACTCCTTCCTATGAGGCTTGTGTCTGAAGGAGCCAAAATCCCAGAATACACTTCCAATGGCATTGCAACAGTCTTGCAAGTCAAACTTCTTTAGACTGACCTCCTTTTAAAGGTTAATAAGGAGCCTTTTGTGAAAACCAACAGAAGCAAAGGCAAATCCCTTGATGCTGCACCTCTGTTAGCAGTGGGCTTCTCTCTATAACACTTGCAATAGGCCTATAAAGATGCAGGCTTTGGCTCAACTCCTGCACAAAAAATGTAAATGATCAGCTATGGCTGCTGCAAAGCCAACAATAGTGACAGGTTTCAGATTTTTGCAAGTAAATGGATCAAAAAATCTGGTATATTTGAGACCGTAGGCTCTGAGATGGCCACCTTATTCTGTGGGTACCAGAGCTCAAAATGGCCCATCATGACTCATACATTCCAAGATGAGGGTCCTTGAGATGCCCTAAATCTCTCTATCCCTTGCCTAGAGAATGATATAAGAGATTCTGAGTGGTGTTAAGGTGCCAAGCATGAAGGTGCCAATGCAACAGATTCAGATGGTATTTCTGACTGAATGGCTGTTTCTGAGACCAGTGAAGTAGCTGTAATGGAGGTTTGGTTGAATGACTCACCAGACCCCAAAGCCAATGTATCATGGGCCACCAAGGGGCCACTACAATCATTTTGCACCTGGTGTTCACTTGTTCAATGACTTTTTGGAATAAGTGGTATAGGACAAAGGCCTAGCAGTCCAGAACCTCCAACAAGATGTTTTATTCATATATGTTCAGAGCATTTGCATCCGGGACTGGCAACATAGAATGGAGGTTTATGACTGATATTGGTGGCAAACATCTCTACCATTGGTATTTGACAAACTATGTAAATCAAATAGAATGTTAAAGATGAAGACTCTCCTGTCTGTATTATTTCGTTCTTTGTGGAGAGGCTGTCATGACATCTAGGCAACCCTGAATATATCTGGCTCATATGAGAATATTTCAAGGATTGCAGTAGGCCAAGATGCAGCATACCTGCATAAAACACCTATTGTTGATTTGTGCCAAACTTGCACGTTGTCTGGAACCATAAAGGGAGTAAGAACCATTCTGTACATATTACTTTGTCACTTCTGTAGAGATCATTGAGCATGACATTTAAGTAACCCCAGAATATTTCTGTCTCTTATGAGTATATTTCAAGGATTGTAGTAGGCCAGGATGCGCCAAACCTTTATCCCTTCTGGAGATGATGTTGAGTATGACCTTTAAGCAACCAAGAATATGTCTGTTATGAGTATATTTCAAGGATTGCAGTAGGCCAAGCTGCGCCAAACTAGGAGGTATACGCTCCCCCCCCCCCTGTTTGTTCAGATAACCGAACACAGTGGTGTTGTCTGATGCTATCAGAATTCTTTTGTGTGGAATTTGTCTTGAAGGCTTTTAAGGGCTGAACACACTGTCTTCAGCTGTATGACATTGAAATGTAATATATACATTTTTAACTGTCCAAAGCCACTAACTGTGATGCTTATAGATGGGATCATCAACCCTGGTTGAATGCATCTACGAAAATAAGGGAATTGTGCACCTGTGTATAGAAAAGGCATCCTATTTCCCATTTTTTGGCATTTTCCACCACTGAATATGCTTTTTCAGAAGGATTTGAAACAGGAATTCTCACAACTAGTGACTGGAGATATTGCCAGTTGTAGTAGATACCAGTGAAAGGCACACCTACATAACTGACCCATTGGTATAGTCTTTTCGAAAGGTGCTCGTACCCCTACCTGGGATATAAGCAACCTTGGGGTCGATTGTGATAAGATCTCCATGTCTTGAATAGATTCTCAGGTATTTAATTTTTTCGAGGTAGAAAGAAACTTCCTGGTACCAAAATGCAGTGGTCACCCAGGAAATCGATATAACGAGGTCCAGTTGATGAATAATTGGATGAGTTCTTTGGTTTGAACCCAATACTGGTGTCTTTTACGTACACTAAACAACCAGTAGTCTAGGTATAAGGTGAAAGAAATTTCCTGGTACCAAAATGCAGTGGTAACCTAGGAAATCGATATCACGAAGCCAGTTGTTGAATAATTGGATGAGTTCTTTGATCTGAACCCAATACTGGTGTCTTCTACATACACTTAACAACCAGTGGTCCAGGTATATGGTGAACTCCTATTCCGTGAGACTGAAGAATGAGATTTGCCTCTTTACTACTCGCATGATACTGTAGAGGGGTCGCTAACCCGAATTTCCTAATGCTTTGAAGTGATAGGTTTGCCAGTGTACATTAAACTGAAGTAGATGTTGAGAAACTTGTGAATCGGTACATAGAAGAACGCATCTTTTGTAACCGAATTTCTAATAATTTCTGCTGTCTCCAGTTTAAATGATGGGACAAGCAGGTATTTATTGACGTAGTAAACGAACTTCACTCGTGGGCAGTGATCGTTGAATTCGTAGTTAGAAATCAATTCAGGACACTGAGATCTATCAGAGGTCGTCATTAGCCGAGTTTGTATACAAGAATAAACTGCCATAGAAACCTGGAGTTCTGCAATTGTAGAGTGGATGAATTGCTTTCTTTTGAAGGATTTCCAGCAATATTTCAGCGGTATATTTACTGTAGCCATGTTTTCCTGTCTGACGTCATCGCTTTGCATTGTGGGTAGTACAGGCATTGGCGAATTCGATTGGGGAGTAATTCGACAACTCCGTCTGAAGATTCGCACAACTCTGGGATGGCAATGAAAATCTCCCATCACTGCCAGTAACTCTGCAAGAAGAGCCTCCATGGTGACTTGCATTAATGTAGCCACGTTCTTCTGTATCCCTCTGACCTGGTAAACTAGGCAGAGTGGTACGACGATCTTTTGTGGTTAGTAGGGGAAATTACAGGACATAGCTCCTGTCCTGAATATACTGTGCAAAATACACTGTAAAAGTTGGAAGCAAGGACTTCAACATATAAAATAATAGAACATAAAATCTCATCTAGCCAGTTTGATCTTCGTTGAGTTTGCAGAAGAATTCTTCAACAGGGCTAAACAGACAAGCAGTACACATACTGCCCGAAAGATGTCTGTTGGATCTTCATCCAAATTTACAGCAAAGGAAGGTAATCTGTCCATATTTTCATGTCTTGAAAAGCAGGAAGTTCACTGTACCTGCTGGGAAACAAAATAATAACTGCAAGGATCCGTGGATACGCTTCTGTAGTCGTTCTTTTGGAGGGAGACCTGTTACTGTAACAGAGTGGCGCTCCACCCACAGTAAAGAATCTACGACCTCCGCTGCCAAGACAACTGCATTCTTTTCACTTTTCACAAGGAATATTCATGGTGTGCTATCAAAAGAACCATAAAGCAGTTTTCCACTGAAAACTTTACAGCAAAATCTTCTCGGCATACCTTTCATCAACAAGGAGGTAGTTCCAGTCGAATAATGGGTGAGTACAGCCGAAGATATACACCGTCTTCCACTGAAGACTTTACAGCAACATCTTCTTGCACATCTTATTCTGACCCTTTTCAGGACAAGGGAGGCAGAATTATTGGTAGTACCAGTCGAATAATGGACAACTACAGGTAGGTGCACGCTTGCACGCTTCAAAACTTCATAGATCTTCATCCGTGAATGGACGATAATAAGGAAAAGTACGTGTTGCTCCCATCTCGACCAAAAATATAATGAAGAACTCTCGACAATCGTCTGTCGACAACGACTACTGCGCAAGCGCGGACATGCGCAGACAAAGGGGTCACCACTTGTGACAAGAATATTCCTTAAAAAATTCTTGTCGGTCGATACGTTTTGCTCCACAAAACCAAACCAAGCACTTGTGAGGATAAGGTAAGGCTATTTTACGCAATAAAAATAACACTTCCAGTACAAGAAATGGAGAATAGCAAACGCTTCCACTGTAATCCTGTATATTTTTTATGATTCTTGGCTGCTTTGATCTGACAAAAGAAGACAATGCATCACCTCATGTCCATTTATGTTTGATTGGATCACATCTGTCACCATTGGGATCTGTGAGGAGTAAGTGTAGCCTTATCCGAATCAGTGGAATTCGATTCATCTCACATACTTTAGAGGGTGTCATCATTAGTGGCAAATTTCAGAGTGTGTGGCAAATTTCACAAGTTTCCCTCTATATAGTAATAATCAGCCTAATATGCCAAGGATTAAATGTAAAAGCTATTTGAAAGTCACAATGTATAGTAAACATCCATAATTCAATGGTTCTTATTAGTTGTTAATAAACATCACTTTTCCATTAACCCAGTCTGATCCTTTTTCACACACATTTAACAAGAGGATTAATTTTTTCTCCACCATACAATGCTTAATATTACCCTTGTAAAGCAGTTATGTACTTTATTCAGCTGAAGAATGACTTATTATCAGTGTATGTATATGGGTGTGCGTTTTGTCCATTATCTGTGGTAGATTTCTATACAATCCTGCAAAACATGGATCTCTGCCTGTAGGATGTTTGCTATTGAAACACACTAAGCCACAGCTGATTAATCTGGACACAAAGAAACTATTCCATGTGTCCAATTTTCCCCACTTGTGTTGACATTGTTTTTTTTTATTGTTTCTTTTTCTGTTAATGCAGTTTTAATAGTTACTGTTATTTTATTGATAGAGTATTTTAAAGATTCTCAATGTTATCAATGAATAATTGAACATTAATGGTGTTGACTGCAAATTTATACATGAATCCAGAAATAGTGATGATAAGGCATGGACCAATTAGAAAAAATGTCGACAGTGTTGGAATAATTTTCCCAAAAAGTAGAGGTTGACAAAAACTGCATACTAATGTTCAGTTAGTATAATTTAATTTCAACAGTCCAACTCTGTATATATTTAAATTTACAGGAATTAACACACATGTCGTAACAAATCAGTGAGTTACCACTAGACTTCAGTAAAAATTTATTGTAACCATGTAATAGACACAACTTGCGTTTTTGTCAACATAAAAACACTTATGTGATAATTGGATGTGCAAGGTCATATTGAGATAACACCTGCACAGATAATTAATCTTTTCAAGTTCATTTTGCATGTAATTTTTAAAGAAATGTGCATTCTTTATGCAAATATTTACCCCCTACAATCCTAGGTGATTTAGAATTGGACGGAAATACAGCATTCCACTGTTTCACTTAAAAAGACACTTTCCTAGAGTGTCAGAAATGAAGGAGTTTCATAGAATAATCAAAACTAAAGGATTTTGTATAGAATAATTATCGGACGCAATTTTTCAATTTCCATTGTTGAAACTTCAGGAT
Source organism: Sabellastarte sp. h YS-2021 (assembly GCA_964017235.1). Lineage (NCBI taxonomy): Eukaryota > Metazoa > Annelida > Polychaeta > Sabellida > Sabellidae > Sabellastarte > Sabellastarte sp. h YS-2021. Next base: position 30,647,488 of record OZ024935.1, on the reverse strand, counting down.
ACTCTCCACCATCAAAAGGAACAGAAATCTTGTCTCATAATGCACAACCCAATAATTCCTTTATTTCATCAAAGATACCGACATTCTATTGGAAATCATTCTTACCTTTGAATTTACTATAAGAACTATCACTACCCCTCCCCCAGTGTTCTTTAAAATCTGGCTTTATAAATCCCTTATTTTTTATTACTATTATTATTATGATGCCATTACTCCAGCTAGTGTTATCAAACATCAATAGCATTCCATATCTGAAGAACTTACAGGAATTACCATCCTTTAAAATAAACTTACAGTATACCTTAAATTTGGAATCAGTCGAGTTTACAGCCCAGTGCAATTCTTCTTGCTAATAGTTTTTGTGTCTACTTTACATTAGATGACAGACATAAAACAACATCTGGTCTGCTGGTCTTTACAATTAATTATACCCAGGTGAGGTCCCTTTTTGGACGGTGTGTACTTCCTGTTAAAAGCTCTATTCAAATGTTAGGTATGGTAAAGATTATTTCTTGTGAAAAAACTTTGCCACACTTGTTTATAAAGTTGCTTTCAGCTTAATTATCTTGTCTGCAAACAATCTCATATGTTTGAGTTTTTAATGTATAGGTTTAGTTAAAAGGTCTAAATTGAGGTCATATGTGGACAGGCCTTTTCAATCATGTGACCTCTTTCTGACATTAACTACACTGGCTCCCCATTTAGTACCATATACGGTAATAGAACCTTCTCACTTACAGTTTTGTCCAACTCCGATATCTGTCCTCTTTAATTATGCGCAGTGACAAACTCTCTCGCGCATTCAAAACCCAGGACAGTATTACTGGATTAAGACAATAGTTGAAGAAATACCTCTTCCAGTTAGCCTACCCTCGACCACAGTCGTTCTTCCCTATCAGATGCTAACATGGACATGGACTTCATTCTGGAAATTGGACTATCTTTTCTTGGACATCAGTGCCTTAGAGGACGTCTTCATCAATTTGGCACTTTGTAAATACTTTATACTTTACTACATTATACTACGATATGATGAATTTTATCTCACAATTTTGACTATATTTTTCTGAACATCAAAAACTAGATAAGAAGCAATACTATTGAGGTGGTAAGTTCTCTCACTTAAATTGACACATATAGTCCTATTAGTCATCAATTGGCTGTCTAATAAATATTTCAAGTGCCTTGTAAATAAACCCATCAAAGCAGCATCCTCCATTAAAAGATAAGACGCATTTGCTCTTAGTACATTTTATAGTATACAGAATGCTTACTTAAGACAGCATCATGATTACCTTCAGGATTTGGATAGCTTATTATTTATTGCAGTGTAGTATCACTATTTATACACTTCTTATTTCTCTGCCTAGCTTCACATAATTCAAAGCCCATATGTCCCAAAATGAGTACCTTTAATCAGGATTTTGCAGGATTTTCAAATTTTGACAAGAGTTTGAGGAAACAATTTTTTTTTTTTTTCAATAAGTGTTTGGTTTTAGGAACCTAACTGTACAGAGATTTATCTGTACAGAAATGAAACAACTGGACAGTATGGATTGGATTATTACAGAAATGGAAACATTTTAAGTATTGGAAAGGATCATTCTCAAAATAGAATCTTTGCAAATGTAGCTCTCAACAGAACAGTTTCCCTCACTGTATACTGGAATATTTCGGAAAATACAGTTCACAGATTCAACAGCAAGTGCTTTAACGATGTCAATGACATAACACACGAACGCACACCCATAATGCACTGCATAATAACACCAAATACATACAAAATTTGGGGACATTAAAATGATACAATTATGGTGACACCCAACTCACTGAATATTTGTTAAAGACTGTATCTTACATTACGGAAAACATTCCTCTGAAATACTTGTTCATTGGGATGAGCTGCCAATTTTACACAAGGCAATATTTCAGAAATTTACTTGCAGACTGGAAATTAAGGCAGAAACTACATTGAAAATTTAGAAGTTACAAACATAATATCAATAAATGATCTAGTAATACTAACATACTTTATCTTAAGAACAAACTACACTCAACCGAAGGTAATATTTTGAACTGCTTTATCTTATACAAAACAATACCTTTCACTTTATGCATCATTTCACTCTCAGAGTATCTCCAGATAATGCAAAGTCTACTGGCTTCTTGGTTAATTTGTAAAAGCTCATGTCTCTAGAGCTCACCCTTTTTGGTGAGTTTATTTTTTGGGTTTTTTTTTTCCGGATTTATGCACTACCCAAGTGTGCTACTTATGTTTCTAATTGCTTTGCAGTTCATGCATGTAGACTGAAAGAAATTTTAGCCTTGTTATGATATTTATCATTCAGACCCTAAATCAAGTCAGACCTACCTCTAAGCTGGCTAGGCCTCACTTTGTTGACACAGTTCTCAAGGTGGCGACGTAATGCTGCAATGGCTTCGAGCTCCACCTCCAGAACTTTTCTCTGCTCACTTAAAAAACATACACATATTTATGATATTGATGTAATTACAGTATACAACAAAGTATAGAAATGCTGAATGCTCAATCACAAACAAAACTGACATCAAGTAGTTCAAAATTTCTAAACAGGCATATTGATGATAGCAAATGTATTGTGAGCATACAGCAATACAGTCCAACGACCTTATATGTAAAATTATGACAAGTAGAATTTCCCTGTAATTAGACATCACGATCAAATCCCTTGAGGGTTCCTTTCATTGAAATTTTCCTTGTTATCTGTCCACATCATGTTGAAGGATTTGAATTAACATGGTTAAACTACATTCGCATGTCAATCAAAACAGGATATCAGGACAGTGTTTCCAACCATTCCTGCACAACATTTATTGTTGTGGCTTATTTACAGTTTTCAATTGAATCATGAATTTATATCTGGGGAAGTTTCACTGCTTTTGCTGTTTTCCATTATTAAATTTTGAAATCACTTTGTAAACAATATAAGGACAATCATAATTGGGTAAACCATGGATTACATATATACTTTATTTCTACAGTCAACTGTTTTGTAAACTGATCAAGTTAACACCTGTTTCAGAAAAATGTCAAGTGAAAACCAAATTATTTTTTAAAGCCATGAATAGATAAAGAATGTTTGTGACTAGGGCCCCGGGTCTACTGGTGTTTCAATCTAATTCAATGTCTTGCCGATATTTTGATAAATTCTGGTGCAACTGACCCTGGTTTGAGCCTGGCCATCTGGTTGAGGTTATGGTACACTTCTCTCTCAGCTTGCAGAGCCTCCTGTAGAGCCAGCAGATCCTCTGTCTGAAAATAGCCAATCAGATAGCACAAAACTCTATCAAATGAGCATGGTCAAAACTATGACAGCACAAATACGACAGACGTTTCAGAAATAGAACTGCAGACATGCCACACACCCAACCAAAGGGTTAAGAACTAGGCCACAACACATACACACACACAACAACCAATGAAAGGCCTGAGAACCTGAGCAACATTAACACATCCAAATATCTAAAAATAGGACAACACATATGGCACCCAGAGGTGTCAAAACTAGGACAACACAAACATGAGAGTCAATGAGACAGTTCATTTCCAAGTGTATACTAAGGCTGTGATAGGTAACCCTGTTACCCCAAAACGGTCCGAATTCCTTAAGAAACTGAGTACAAACTGGCGAAGCGGGTAACCGAAAAAATATGAAATATAGCGTAAATCAATGAAATACTTGGGACAAACCTTAGTATTCTGTCAGATTTCTTTAACTGATATTAGTTTTTCATATAATTTTCCTTATTTATGCAGATATTTAACATTATTTTTCGTAACGTTTTGTTTACATCATCCGCCATGTTTGTTTCTCTGCTACTTCCACTGGGTGACAACAAAAATATGGTTACCCGAATTCGGATCGGTTCTTACGAGGCGAATACCCGGTGTCGTTTTTCTAACAAAGTCACAGCCCTAGACTGTATACCAGCCAAATACTTAGGCTAGGCCACAGAGTGAACATAAGGTTTAGAAATAATAACAAAATCTCCAGACTTGATTAACAGATACTTGAAACCTGCATTACCTGTGCAAGTTGGGCAGGAGTACGGAGACTGTTGAGCAACTGCTGAGTCTCTTCACTGGCAGCAGATTTTTTGCTGGACAGATCCTGAAGTAATAGCACCACATTTATAATGTACACCTAACAATTATGGAACTTTTCCTCAGAGAATAATCATCACTATGTTACAGTTTATATGAAGCATTGTGTAAGTAATTCTAAAATGGTAGGCTGCGCAACGTGAACACATCTTTTGCACAATGCTGGAACCACGAATATAGAACGGCAAATAAAACAACACTGTTGAATTCTGCGTGCATCGTCCCTTGGCGTACAAATATAAATAAGAAGTCGCAGTAAAATAAAACGTAAATCATATGCAGCAAATATAAAGTCACATAATTCAGTGAAGATTTTTATCCATATTTTATTTAAAGATTGACTATTCATTAATATTTATGAGATCACGGTGGGGATTTCCTAACAATATTTTAATCAAGAGGCTGTTTGCACATCCATCAACATGTATGTTTAGTTAATGGAACACCCAACATGGCATTGGATTTGTTTTGATTTTTACGTAAGATTTGCCGCTTATTCCGACCAAAATATAAATGCAACCATTTTAGAATTGGCTTCGTGACTTAAATATTCAGCCAATCGATAGTTTAAAACCATCATAAAGCACTCGAATATGTCTTTTATTCCTATAATAACACATTTGAAAACATGAGTTGTGAATCACACAATTTAATCATATGACTGTTTAATTGTTACATATGAATTTACCCTGCACTACAAATTTCTCAAACCTTACCCAAGCTCAAAACTGCTTCAGGTTTAAATAAACTCTCAATACAAAACTCCTGGATTAAAAATTAAGTTTATTCACGTTCTTTAAAATTTGAATTAAATTCTTGATTCAAATAACCACACTCTACAGGCATTTCATATTTGATAACCACAATAAAGAATACTCAAGTCACATCCAGAACAAAGATTGCTCTAAACTTATTACAAGAACAAGAAGACTGGCTAGAACTCTAGCATCATGCAAATGAAAGCTTACTTCACTGATGTTTGGTCACTATGAAAACTCAGGTCATATTTTGGAGAAAAAAAGAAACAAAAAAAAACCAATTAAGACAGTCTGAACTTCTACTATAAGACCATTGGTACATATGAAATCACCATGCCATGTGGTCCATACCTTGATCTGATTCTGTTTCTGTTGCAGGGTCTTACTGAGGTTTTCAATCTGAGCCTCTTTCTCAATCAAAGTCTTGTCGTGCTCATCTTTACACACCTGTAAAGTATACAACAAATTTATACTAGCTAGGTGGCAATATTAGGGAGACAAGTACCAGTACCAGCAAGAGTACCAGTAAATTATTTGCAGTACTAAATTTGAGAAATTCCATTTCTTTTTTTTTGTATATATATAAGTAGTAAGTATCAGTTTCCAGTTTATATACATACATTCTTTTATTTTTCTATCTCTCTCTCTTCTTCTGAGAATGTTTTCAGAAAAAAAAAGCATTTTTCATTCAACAAACTCTGAGAATAAAAATAATCTCCAAGAACAAACTCCCATCCATTATGACTGAAATTATAAACTGTACAGCAAATGGGCGGTTGGGAGACAAACTCAGAAGTACAGAACTGGAGCATTACCTGCAGCTGTTGCTGACTGGCCTTGACCTTTTCTCCCAGCTCCTGTAGCGTGATATCCTTCTCTTGTGTCTCTTTGTCGAGAGTCTGGAGGAGGTAACAGAAAAGAAGGTTAGTTAGCTTATTCCCTGGATCCAAACTCGACCTGGATCCCATTGTGATCCCATTTCTCAACTCAATGTCTTTTGTAAACTGACCCAACACACTGTTGGGATGACATATCACAGAATTGAGTTTGCAATCTGGATCAGAATTTTCAAGGTTCTGGATATCCCCAGTTTTATTGCAGTGAAAAGTATTTCTTGACTCTAATGTCCCCATTCCATTTACAGAACCCAGAAACTCACTAAGCTTATCCATAAACACATTACCAAACTGTACATCTTTTGTAAACAGATGTTTTATACTGTCTGATTTAGATATCCCCAAATCAAGTTTGTGATCCAGAAATTTGTGATCCTGATTGGAATTCCCAAGATCACTGCTTTCACCAGATTTGTCACTGTATGGCATATTTTCTGACTTCAAAATTACTGACTCAAAACTGGTACCAAGTTTACTGTTTATAAAGTGACTTTGACTTAATGTCCTTGAATTGAGGCTCATATCAAGAGGTTTGTCAGACACTGACGTCCTTGGATATGGAATCCTGTAACTCAAGCACTGAATGAGTTTCTCCGTGAACAAATGACCTGGTCCAGTAATCCCAGTATCTAGCCTGCCATGACGACTGACGTGACCATGGGAATTGTCATCCCTACGACACAAGTCAATACAACAGCTACTCATGATAACAATGTCTGTGTCATGAATTTACTAGGTTTGTTGTTTCACTGACAAGATGTTAATTCAATAATCTACCATGAGCACTTCCGTTCTACAACATCCGTTTGGTACTTTATTTCCAAATCTGACATTTGTTTTTTAATATATATTTCAAATATTTATATTGCTAGATATCCTTGCAATTCTTGCAATACATAATCTGGCCAGAGAATTTCCTTTTATAGTAATACACTGAACACTGAATATCATTTAAACATTCTCTGATGTTCATGACACACCGATGGCCTATTCAACAGGTGCCCTATATTAAATATTTTACTGAGGTCTGTAGTAATGAAAGGGTTACTTTTAAATATTTGGTATCATAAAAGTAATTTTACTGTTATATTTATTACTACAACACAAATCACACTGTTGTATATCATACCTTACATAAATGATATGAACTTAGAGTTTTCTGTTGTTATTTTTTATCTTACTTTGAACACTTAATAATCTAATCTTATCGATTCTCAGATGTTTCTGTCCTTCTTAGCTTATTTCTTTACATTTTTAAGCATTGCCAGATATCTCCAAATCCTGCTTGTAATAACTGTTTCTCCAGAGAAAGTCCTTCTCATATGATACCATTTTAAATTAAAAAACATTAAAATAAAGTCACCCTTTTTACCCCTCATTATCTATTAACCTCGTTATTTCTACAAACACTACCTCCACTTTAAAAAGAGACATCCCACACCAGTTTATGTACAATCGGCACTTGAAGATGGCTTTATCAAAGCTACTCAGGTTTCACTGTTTAAACTTCTCCTTACTAGACACAATTGATATGCTACAAAACTCCCTTAATATTTACACACTTGACAGTTGTAGAATGTGGACAGGTTTACACTGACCAAACTAAGAACTGTAAATTACCAACATCATGTCCAGGGTCATATTTACTAATTACTGTGTTGCCTAGATTTAAATTCATGCCAAGACCAAACAACGGCATGATACAGGTTACATTCCAGAGTGTACATTTTATCACTTTTTAAATTTGTTTCAGAATTCAAATATACTTCAACTTAACATCAAGGCCCATATTTTTACTAAATAAAAATTCTGGGAATAAGAAAATTCTGAAGAATAAAAATCTTTTAAAATGTTTAAGAAAACAGTATTTGCACTACTCTTTTTTTTTTCTGAAAATAATATCTTCATCTTGGTCAATAAGTAAAAATCTAAAGCTACGTATATTCTACATCGCTTCTACACTTCCAACTTGTTATTATAACCTTTAGAAGTCTAAAAATTCCAATGAATTTTAAAATTTGATTTAAAGTAATTTTTCACATTCTAAGAAATATTTTTTTGTTATTTTTTTTTTTATATAAAATGATGGTAAAACCTGATTACAACGATATCACTTTATTTCTATAATGATGATATAATATCCCTGATAAGTGAAGAATTAAATAAGTTTTATTTATTTTTTTTGACAATTTTGACATCCCAGTCCGTACAGATGGCGTCACATGACCTATAAGAAGCATCGTCAAATGTAATTCCAAATTTGCAACTTTATAATTTTTTCTGGTTCTCACAAAAATAAAATTGTTGCAAAGCCTTATATTCCAGTGTGAACATTTTTAGCTTTTTATATTTAGGGTACATGTGTCACCATATAGCCATTTTACAGCATTTTTGATATATTCAGCACAGTTGGACATTTATTTCGGGATGGTTTCAAAGGGTTCACGTATTTAAAAATGCTTGAGTGAAATAAAAGACAAATCCAATCTGATACTATATATCACAAGAATATACAGAAAATGAAACAAAATTATTCCACATTTTAATTAAGCAATTTTATTTTAAAGAGAGTTAAGTCAACAAATGTTGGTAATCGGTCAGTCAAAACAGGGGATATTTAACATATGTGAATCGTCTATCCTCTTTAACAATAAAGTCTGATTCTAATTAGATTCCATGTGTGTCCTTGGAACTACCTTCAATAGGCACACTCCTCCTCCAAAAGGATATACACAAATACACCCTTCATGTATTCACAAAACAATCAGGATCTGAATACAGATTCACCCACTGTCAATATCAGTCACTTTCCAGAAAGTTAAGTATTGTGTAATATGCCACAGCAGGTGAACTCCACCCCCTGAGAAAAAAGCATCTGTCTTCGACTTATAAGATATTCTTTAAAAATACACCTGACCTAAATGAAAATCTTTAGTCATTTATGCCATCTGCAGTTTGATTTCAGTAAACTTTTCTTCTAATTCTTCTAGTTGTTTAATTTTTAACGGTTGTTCTCCCATGGTGGTAGAGTTCACATGCCTTGGAAAAATTTTACAATAATTATTTTAGCTTGTTACAATATATATTAATGTGTTCCTGAAATGAGACCAATTATGTATGAAAAAAAGTTAATAGTTTCAAGCTGTACAACAGAAAAAAAATATACAACTGCTTTGTCAATTAACCACTACACTGATTTAATGAACAACTAAATTAATTTGATCATAAATAAAATTGATTCTGAGATGTATTCTAACACTGGCATTTAAAATCAGTTAAATAAGCTTTTTATTTTTATCTTGTTTTGTGTGTGTGCCTTTCAGGAAATATTAAGTTCAACAGAAAAACCTATTGATTTCTTATATCTCTTCAACATATTGTTTTCAATCAACTTTCACATCATTCCACACTGCACACGATAACAATACTATTACTCACATCAATCGTCTGTTCTGTGGCTAGTAACATCTGATTGGCCCTTTCAATATCGTGGTCTCGTTCTTTTAGCGCCATCTTAAGCTGCCGGATTTCAGCGTCCTTTTCTTCAAAGCCCTTAAACTTTTCCTCTAGAACATTCTGAAAAACAATTGCCTTGTAAATATCTCAGCCTCAAAACTTCCACTATGGAGGTCTCAGAATACTGATGTATTGTCTCACTTAAACGCTTGAATCATACTAAGACAGCTCATCACATATCACATGTTGTCATGAGCTCCATTCCAAATAAAACCACAAAGTTTACAACAGAGTGGTTCAGTTTTTTCAGTAACTTGTATGTATTGTTCACAAATGATTCTGTTATTTAGCCCAAATAATTTGGTTATTCATTGAAAAAAGCTTCACAATTAGGCTTAATTTGACAGAAATGCTATGGAACCTGCATTACCCAGACATTTTGTCCATTATGTTTGGATATCAGAAGGTCAGTACAATGGAGTGTAATTCAGAAAAAAATGATCAAACCTTTGGGAGTCAAAACTACTGTGTATTTTGGATTGCAGAGCATCTTTACATTTGTTATTATATTGCATCTTTACGTAATAATGTCACTTACTTCTATCTCATAGTCTTTGTCCAGTAGCTGCTGTTTGAGGCTTTTCAGCATTCCCTCTCTGCTTTCATTCTGTGGCTGGAAAATACAACAAATATATACAGGAGTTGCACTTAATAGTAACCATGTCAGGAACAATTGGCTTGTTTACAGAAACCTTAAATTTCCAAAATACTGCAAGCTTTACATTAACCTTTTGTCAAATCATTTTTCACATTTGAAATAGATGCTTGTTTTAACACCTGCTCCACTGAAGCTCTAAAATGCCCAGGCGAAAGTTTATTTTTATGATTAACAGCAAATTCAATGTCTGGTCAAGTTCATTTTTTTTTCTAAATCATCAATGTGTGATCATCTAGTTGCTGACTGTTTACAAATTGCTGACTGTTTATTACTTTCTAACTGGTGTGCAAACCTGTTGCTGTTTACCTAATGCTGACTTTTAAGTATTACCACCTGTTTACCTGCTGTTGACTGTCGCTGACTGGTCTGCTTACTTGTTACTCTATAACTGACTGCTAACCTGCTGATCTCTCACAGACTGTTAACTGTTGCTGATTGGTCTGCTTACCCGTTGCTGACTGTTAACTTGCTGCTGATACTTTGTCTCCAATCGACTGTTTAACTGTTGCTGATTGGTCTGCTTACTTGTCGATGACTGTTAACCTGCTGCTGATACTTGGTCTCCAACTGACTGTTTAACTGTTACTGATTGGTCTGCTTACCTGTTGCTGACTAATCCTCTCTTCATACTCTTGCACCCTCCTCTCTGCATCCCGTGCTGACCGCTGTAGTCGCTGACATGCTGTCTCCTTGCTCTCCAACTTCCTCTGCACCTCGTCCAGCAGTGACTGAACACACACACAGATTTATTAACACATGTATCAACACCCCATCCAGCAATGACTCGAAAGAGTGTGTCTTTCAATTAATTCCTCTAAAAGACAACAAGCTGCATAAAGAAGACATAACAGTATTAAGATCAGAGGTTACAACTTCAGAATGTATCTATAAAACTGTATCTTCATAAATTGATAGAATTGCATAAGCATTACAATTAATGACTTAATTTTTTTTAAATAACAGATCTGGGGATTTAGGTAATTTTTTAACATACAATATATTGCTATCCATGAAATGATAATTCATTAAAAGATGAAGATTTACAGCAAACCATCCAATGAAAATACCATCACCATGAAGATTTAGGCAAATTTAAGAGAGGTATTGTCTTTGCAAAGCTTCAACTAAAATCATGTGTGAGTTCTAATTGCTATCTTTTTAATGCAGGAAAAGCAAAACAACAAACAGTTCAAAATAGTAAGATTTCTATATAAGAAAGGTGGGCTATGCCTACTCATTTCACTAAAACACTAACAACGTGTATTTTGCAAAACCTCCTGCTTTCAATACAAGCAATATAACACAGTGGGGACATCAGTAGATACAAACCCAGTAATGCAATTATACTGTGACAGTTCTCATTATTTCTTGTACTGCTTGTGGTAATATGTGAAGTGCACTTGGCTATTGAAATCGATATAAAACCTTCCGTTTGGTCACACCCATAACTCCGGATTACTGACCTCGACTATCCTTATAACTAATGTATTTGTTACTATAGTGCACTGAGTTCCCCTTTCTGGGGAAGGTATTGCGCCCGCAAAGTAGTAGATTAGATTAGATTACATAAAACCTCAACTTTGGCTTTTACATTATAAATACAGGAGTCAAGCATCAGGGTAAAAAGAAGCAATGACCTCAATGACCAAGCTGACCATTCACTTAGCTCTCAGCTCTGTTGTCATGGCTTTGAGTCACACCAATGGCAACATGCACCAAGAGACCATACTGATATGACCTGGACAGCAATACCTGGGCTTCCTGTATTATTAACTATTGTGTAACAAGAACAGCCTCAATTTCTACATATTTTAATTTACTGAGGATCTGATAAGATACTAATTTAGCTGTTGAGAGGGATGTAAAGCCTACACTTTGAAGAATAAAATCTATGCAGTGTCGTTCACTATTTTATACTTAACACAAGTAGAGAGATGTCATTTTTATATTGCCATTATATATATATTGTGCATAACAAGTGATATCGATATGTATCTTAATTATCTTTTCACACAATAAATTGTAACATTTGATGGCTACCAATGTCTGCTTAACAATAAAGGGGAATATTAGTAATAAGATATCAAAAGTATCAATGAATTTAAGCTAATATTTAGAAATTCGCTTCAACTTCATAAACCACCTTACGATGTTTATGAATAATATTGATGAAAGTATAACATATTTACAACACTTCTGAAAAAATTTTTAAAATGTAGCTTTGCGAGTTATTTGAAAAAAATATCTAAACAGAAATTTTTAATATCTATAATAAATTCGGGGAAGCAGTGTCAATCACTATTTAAAATATCTATATACGATTCCTTTCATACGTGACATATACAGACACCTGATAGTGCTGGTCCAGGGTCTCTGCCTTGGTTCCCACTTTCTGCCTCTCTGTCTGTATGGCCTCTCTAAGACCCTGTTCACAAAAAACCCCACATGTTCTCAAAGGTCACTCCAGTTCAACTCACACTACAAACTTCTAAACCCTGTTCTATACCAAAGTATCAGCATTCAGTATGAAGCAGGGAGACCTCAGGGTGACAGAGTGGTAAAAAAGATCTTATATTGGTTAAATCACAACATAAGTATAACACCCGTATTCTAGGTTAAATAATGGGAAGATATTATCAGATTTAAAACTTTTGTGACTATGAAGGACTGCCACTAAAATGAATTTAATTCAACCCACTTGTTGGCAATGGATAAAGTGATACAAAGTTAACAAATGAATAACAATTGCAAAATATTTTCAAATTAAGTCTGAGTTGATCTGAAGTAGTTTTTGAGAATATGGTTCAAAAAGTGAAAAATCTTACCCCCAGTTATAAACAGAGTACAGAACACTAAAACAAATAAAGAAACAATGACTGGTATGTACTTAGTGTAACTATGGTAAGCCTTCAATTGTTTTGATCTACATTATTTTTTTCCCCTTTCAGTTTTTTGTAATTTTTGTTTCTTCATTTTGTAAGAATTTCATTTTTGCATAATTGGAAAATGAAAATGGATATCATCATGACCTTTAAAGGAAAATTCTGTCTCTCCAATGTACATTCAAATCCTTTACGCGACTGATTGTGGAGTTATTAATGACTTGTAATCTGTTATTACTGAGTACACCTGAAACAGAATAATCTTTATTCCTGTTAAACAAGAGCAAATACTAATAGCAAACTCCATTCATTTTTTTCATTACTTCTAAAATATCCCTAGAAATACTTCATTAGTTCTTTGCCAAAGGTATCTTTTTTCATCAGCAATTTTTTCACCATTTTTTGTGGAAAACATAAAGACTCTCCAAAAATGCTGAAACTTTTTTTCTTAAGAATCTAGAATGGAACTAGAAATATGCCGCTCACTTTATTGTGAGCCAGCTTTGTATCCCCAAACATAGCAAACCTAAAGAAGCAATAATAAAAGATATCGAGGAAATGAAGAGTTTTACCAATATTATTTCACCTTTAAGGATGAGTCCATGGTGAAATCTGAGATCTTAAAAAGATCCACAGCTTATTATTTCATATAGGCTGGTTTTACAAATGAAACCTATGGAAGCAAAAATATGCAAGATAGACGTACCATAAGGTTGGATTACCATCGTTTGACCTTGAAAAAGGGTCAAAAGTCAACTGTGATTCCATTGATAGATGCACAGTAATGTTTTTCCATAGGGTATTACATAAGAAACCTCTTGAAGCAATAGTTTTCAGTTTCATGTGATTTACTCGATAGTGAGTCGGTAAAATTTACCGTGTGCACATATAAATATTCGCTGATTAGCGGCCTTAGTCACATACAAAGTCTGAACCTTGTGTGAGATCATAGTAAGTGCAGCCTAGGTTTCCTGTCAGGTATATGAACATCCCAAACCTCTACCAGCAAGAACCAACTGAAATAAAGGCCTTTGAAAATTCAGTTTTACTGTTTGACCTTGAAGGAGGGCCAGAAGTTGAAATCTGACCACATCAGAAGATCTGAAGGCCAGGGTTTCCTATAAGTTATATCAACATTCTAAACCTATATGAGTAATAACAAGATGCACTCAGAGAGAGCAAAACGCTCGACTCCATGTGACCAGTCTCTCAAGTGATATAAAGTATTGTAAGGAAGACAATGAAATAAAACCAAACATGTAAATTAATCTTCATAGAAATAATTTAAGTAGAAAGCCAAAGTCATTAAAAATACATTGAAATGAGACCTCTGAAAAATCACGTTTTTTTTGTATCCAAAATAATATCCAGATCTTTCTTTTAGTAACTTCTTCCTTCAGTCAGGTCCTACCCACAAATTTTTAAATAAAGATCTGTTCATTAGTTCTGGAGTAATCTAAACACACACACACACACACACACACACACACAAAAAAAAAACCCAGACAAATAGACAAATAAACAACAAGCTGAAAGCGCTTTTAAGTTTGGTTACCCTTATTTGACCCTGTAGCAGGGGCCCAAGGTGAAGTCTGACCTGATCAAAAGATTCGCAGCCCATGATTTCCTATAAGTCGTTTTCACATTGCAAACCTCTAGGACCAATAATAAGCAGGAGGGGCCCAAGGTCAAATCTGACCACATGAAAAGATTTGCAGCCCATGACTTCCTATAAGTTGTTTTCATATTAATGAGTTATTTGAGAAATACTGGCTATCTGCAATACTTCTAGAGATAATTCGCATTTACTCATTTTGAGTAGGTGAATAATTAGCTACGGGTGTGAAACTTCACCAAAGGTCTCCCAAAAGTAGGTGAAGGAGTTATTTGACAAAAATTGGCTATCTGGAATACTTTTAGAGATAATTTGCATTTACTCATTTTGAGTAGGTGAATAATTAGCTACAGGTCTGAAACTTCACCAAGTGAAAGGTCTCCCAAAAGTAGGTGAAGGAGTTATTTGACAAAAATTGGCTATCTGGAATACTTTTAGAGATAATTTGCATTTACTCATTTTCAGTAGGTGAATAATTAGCTATGGGTCTGAAACTTCACCATGTGAAAGCTCTCCCAAAAGTAGATGAATGAGTTATTTGATAAAAATTGGATATCTGCAATACTTTTAGAGATAATTGGCATTTACTCATTTTGAGTAGGTGAATAATTAGCGACAGGTCTGAAACTTCACCAAGTGAAAGGTCTCCCAAAAGTAGGTGAAGGAGTTATTTGACAAAAATTGGCTATCTGGAATACTTTTAGAGATAATTTGCATTTACTCATTTTCAGTAGGTGAGTAATTACCTACGAGTCTGAAACTTCACCAAGTGAAAGCTCTCCCAAAAGTAGGTGAATGAGTTATTTGAGAAAAATTGGCTATCTGCAATACTTTTAGAGATAATTCGCACTTACTCATTTTGAGTAGGTGAGTAATTACCTACAGGTCTGGAACTTCAGTATGTGAAAGCTCTCCCAAAAGTAGGTGAATGAGTTATTTAAGAAAAATTTGCTATCTGCAATACTTTTAGAGAAAATGCAGAATTACTCATTTTTAGTAGGCAAGTAATTTAGCCACAGGCCTAATTTTGACATAAAGCCTACCAATAGAATACTGTGGTGCACCCTCTAATATACCTTGCAAACTTGAGAAGGCTAGCTATAATATTTTTTTCGTTAGAGCGGTAATGGTGAAATCTCTCTACACACTGCGGCTATCCAGTGGATACAATGATTTACTCAACAGTGAGAACCTGAAAGTAGATATTGGTAAGCTATGGCCATCTGCCAAATATGAAAGAAATCCGGAAAGAAATATGGAGTGTAGGTCGCTAACAAGAAATCTCTGCGGACGCGGACGAGGGCGCGGACGACGACGATGATGAATCCATAGTATCCCCGCTTCGCGTCGGGGATACAATAATGCAGCAATTGAACAAGAAGTACAAGGACTACCAATTATTTGCCAAATCAAGCTATACACTGGTTTGCCAACTGTTTCGAACAGTTTTTATCATATACACAAAAATATATTTCTAAACAGAGACATAAAAAAATGATGTCAGTGCTTAAAACTCTTTTCTCTGGAACAACATGATTATTCTGCTTCAGTTATAGACCAGGAAGAGTTAAAGTATCACACCATGTGCAACCACAACCAAGTATAGAAAGTGTGCTTAGTTAAAGGTAAAAGCCTTTGACACTATAGAGTGCAGAAAGTTACAGTGTGTAGAATATTACAAAAAGTATGTTAACTAAATAACAACACTTGATACTAAATAACTGGATTTTACAAAAAGAGACAATAGCACTGTGTAAAATATCAGCATGGTTTTAAGTATTTTAAATTAATTACCTAATTAAACAATCAATTTCTAATTAGAGTTAAGTGTAGCTTTGCATACGTACAATGAATAGCTACAGTTAAATCCATCACAGAAGAAACTTATCCAAACCCCTATTTTTATAAGGATACTGAATTACCAAAGCAAGTGTACATCTGACCATACTTTACTTATCTAATTAGTCTCAACAACAACCCTGCACACACACAAAAAAAGAATTTGTTTATACCTGCATAGAATTTTCTCTTTCTCTCAAAACCTCATCAGATTTATCCAGTTGTTCAGTTAAGCGTGCAATTTCCCCCTGCTTCCTGTCAATGTTTTTCTTTAATCTCTGGAACAGCCAAAACAAGCTTGTTAAGTGAACAGTTCAATTTGAACTGCAACACTAACATAAATGTTAGAGTAAATAATCAAATATGACATCAGTGGAAAAAAAAATACATTGAATGAACCCAGAAAATTTCAGTAAATATTTATATTGCCGTAATTCTGACCTCATTCTCAAGCTGTCTCTCTCTAAGTTCAGCCTCCAGTTCAGCAATCTTTTCCTCTCTAGTGGAGAGTGCATGCTGCTGTTCTTCTAGACTCTAAAACATAAATCCTCAATAAAAACACAGTCAAAAACCACATCAGCTGGGGATCAGTTCCCATCCATTCATAAAGTCCTTATGCAAAATATAGTATGATACATAGTTGAGGTATTTGGCTTTAACATCACTTTCAAGACACTGCATAGGTTACAATCAAAGCAGGTAGTTTTAAGGGCAGAGGAAACAAGCAGATACTATCTGGACAAGATTGAAGATTCTGCACTGTAAATTGCCAGGTACTGGTAAGCAATTACCAACTTTACCACATAGGGTTGGGTTCGTGACAGTATTATCCACACAGTACACTCTCTGTTGTCTGATGTTCTATCACTCAAATACTGGATCTTATGACCTATTTACATTATCTTTACAATTTGAATTTCTGTGATGTTACCCCTGCCAAGAGGTTATGTTTTTGGGCACATTTGTTCATGTATTTTTCTGTGTTGGTAATTACTCCAAAACTAATGAAGACATCTTTATGAAATTTGTTTAAGGTAGCTTACAAAATCTTTGACTTGCAGCAAAGTAAAAAAAAATATATCGTATCTTGCGGCTGCCACCCTTTTTCTGAAAACCCTGTTAAATCAGGCTTAACCACAGCCACTACACACACTCACCTGGTACTTGTGTAGATTTGCCTGGTGTAAGGTATCCTTGGCTTTGTTCAACTCTTCTGTCTTCTGTTCAAACTGTCTGTTGCTTTCCTGCAGCTGTTAAAATACAGATAAATTCAGCTAAGGGTTATAAGAAGTAGGGTATTTGGTTGGTACCCTGTCAGTTTTAACGCATGGGGCATCACTGGATTAAAATGGGGTAAAAATCACATTAAACTGCTTTACTAGTCATTTCATGTTTGGTAAATTGGACAGAAGCAACCTGAACATTTGTTATAAAATGGTAAGTAGCATTATCTCATTCAATAGAGAAGTGGTCACAACTACAGAGTTTTAGCCATAAAGGTAATTTTCAAAGAATTTTACATCATACTTAATAAGAGTGATGTCTTTTATATATATAACATTTTTTTGACCATCAATACCATTCCTTAAATACATTCACCTTGCAGCAAATAATTCATATACATATACAGAGTCAATGTGACAAATATACTTGAGCATAGGAGTTATTTAAGTTCAATGTCACTTTGAACACACAGTCAAAACCCTCTATAACCCTGTGCTAAGCAAAATTCCTTTTAAATAAAAGTATGAGGTCATCAGAAGTCAATTTTCCAAAGAAATTTGCAAATTTAATAAGTAAATTAAATTTTTGTAAGTTAATACCCTATCCAATGGACAATAGCTTATCCGGTCGGCGCAGACCGGCCCGCCAAACGTCAGAAAAAGACGTCCTGTGTTTCCACCAGCAGGTCGGTCCGGAGCACTTGTGCACTCGCCAGGTGGCGTGTCGTACTTCCTTCTGTCTAGACAGCGTGACGTCATGGCATCTTTTTCATTGTCTAAACTAATTAAACCCCTAGTAAAGTGCTAGCGGGGTCAGTGGGAGGGTCTTGTGTGTCCATTGGATAGGGTATTAACTTATAAAAATTTAATTTACTTATTAATTTGCAATTTTATTGCGTTAATACATCCTATCCAATGGACAATAGCTGAATAACTACCGCTTGGATGGCGGGCAAGTTACTAGGGACTTAAGAATTGAACTCAGGATAAAGAACCTACTGGCCCGGTCAATGACCCTGTCGGCCATGGTTGAATATCATCATCCGGTTATCTAGAGTTTAACCGTCAGAATCAACCTCGTTCCTCCCCCCCCCCCCTCTTTTGTACAGACGTGCTCTGAGGTAGAGGATGAGAGGGATGAGTTCAGTCCTACAGCAGTAAAGACCTCCCGAAGGAAGCACATTCCATTTTTTTTTTTTTTTTTTTTTTTTTGTAATTCTTAACTGTATATACACTATTTACAATTTTTACATCTCCTCTAGGCCTTGGATTGTTGGTGGATCTGCTGAGCAGCCACTACAGGGCCTAAATGGTAGAGCTCTGAATCCGCCCATGCCACATCCTTCAAATAGAATTGCGTGAAGGTATTATGTGATTTCCAGTGGCATGCGGACAATATTTGCTCTAAGGACACTCCAGCCTGGAAGGCCTTGGAAGCTGCAAAGGCTCTAACATCATGAGCCTTGACTTGGTGTAGGGTGTGAGCCTGCTGATCAGAGAGCTCATAGCATAGGATCACAGTCTGCTTGATCCATGAGGAGATGGTGGCAGGGGAGATGTCTCTATCAAAACCTTTCTTGAAGGAGACAAAGACTAACTCTTTGTTTTGCCTGAGGTCAGAGGTCCTGTCCAAGTAGTAGCGTAAGGCTCTCACTGGACAAAGGAATCTGTCAGACTTGAGGGATCTATCCAGAGTAGGGTCAGAGCCGGAATGACCACTGGGGCTATGCTCTCTGGGCCCTCCTTGGCCAGCTGGTTCTTGGAAAGAAAGCTGGGAGATGGAAAAAGAGATACCTTAGACCAATCGGATTGGTGCCTGATATTCCTATGCTGCCATGCGTGGATCTCACTTCTTCTTTTCCCCGACCCTAAGGCTAAAAGGAAGACTGATTTGAAAGTAAGATGTTTCAAAGATGCTTCCTTAAGGGGCTCAAAGGGAGCCTTTGTTAGTTGGTGTAGTACTAGAGAGAGGTTCCACGAAGGTACTCCCCTCCTTCCTTTGGGTCTATCTCTGTGGAAACTGTCCAAGAGACGAGTGAGATTATCCTCCTTGCTGACATTGATTATAGTATTGCCCAGCTTATCAGCAATGGCAGACCTGTATCCATCAATGGTACTGGGTTGTAACTTACTGTCCTCAAAGAGGTATAAAAGGAAGTCAGCAATGGACTTCACAGTTGGTGTTCTGAAGTCCACCTGATTAGAGTCGCACCATTTTGTAAAAATGGCCCATTTTGCTTCATAGAGTGATCTGGTTGAGCTCCTTTGAGGTGCCTCAATCCTTGCTGCCACTGCCTCAGAGAAGCCCTGTTCCTTAATCTTTGTGGCTCTAGGAGCCAAGCATGGAGATTCAGGTTGGTCAGATTTCTGTGAGGAATCTGATTGAAGGGCTGCGTCAGCAGGTTGGGTAGATTGGGAAGGCTGAGGGGAATCTGGCTTGACATGGCCACCAGGTCCCAAAACCATGGCATGTTGGGCCAACCCGGAGCAATCAGAATGATTCTCTTGCAAGGGGAGTCCTGTAGCTTTTCCACCACTTTGCCCAAGATGGCCGTCGGTGGAAAGGCGTATGCATCCAGCTCCTCCCATGGCAGAGTGAGTGCATCCACCGCTACTGCTAGGGGGTCCGGAACTGGAGACACAAACTGAGGTAACTTGTGATTGAACCTCGTGGCAAACAGGTCTATCTGAGGCCGGTGCCATCTGTTGCATAGTTTGTGAAAGGTTTCCGGAAGGAGGGACCATTCTGTCTGTATGGTTTGACCAAGCCTGGATAATTTGTCGGCTATCACATTGAGGTGGCCGGGGATGTGCCGGGCCCTCAATGTTACTTGCTTCTGGGTACACCAGGTCAAAATTCTCCAAAGTAGAGCACAGAGGGGCCCTGACCTCATGCCTCCTTCCTTGTTTATATACGCAACCACTGTAGTGTTGTCGGTGGCTATCAGAACCATACGACCGGAACAGTGACTTTGAAACTCTTTTAAAGCGAGGAAAACTGCCTTGAGTTCCAAATAATTTAAGTGCAGCTTGCTTTCCGGAACCGACCAAGACCCTCTTGCAGTGAGTTCGTTTAAGTGAGCACCCCATCCTTCTTTTGATGCGTCTGTAAAGATTTGCAGAGCGTGTTTTATAGGGTGTAAAGGCTGACCTTGTAGCACATTGCTTTCTTCTAGCCACCATTTTAAATGTGGATGGAGTGACTTGGGTAAGGGTATGAACTTTTCTAGGGATTCCGGTACCCTCCAATTGTTTTTGAGGTGCCACTGTATGGGCCTCATGTGCAACCGGCCGAGGTGAACTTGTTTCTCTGTGGCTGTCAGTAGACCTATCAAGGACATGAACTGCCGGACCGGACAGGCCGGGAGTGCCAACAGCTCTTGTATCTTGTCCTGAAGACTTTTCCACCGGTCCTGTGTCGGTCTGACCCGACCAGACCTGAGGTCGAACTGGTAGCCGACGAAGTCGAAGATTTGTTTTGGTTCCAGCTCCGACTTCTCCAAGTTCACCAACCATCCCAGGTCCTGGCACAGCTTGACTAGGATTTGTGTGTCTTTGCAGCAAGCTTGGTGGGAAGTAGCCCTTACCAACCAGTCGTCTAGGTACTGGTGGATCCTTATACCCCTGCATATAGCCATCAGTTTCACCTCCTTTGCTATTACAGTGAACTCCATGGGTGCTGTGGACAGGCCAAAGGGCAGAGCCTTGAATTGGTAAGTCCGACCCTGAATATGGAACCTGAGATATTTCCTGGACTGTTCCTGTATTGGTATATGGAAGTAGGCATCCTTGAAGTCTACTGAGGTAACCCATTCCCCTTGTTGGAGGGATGTCCTGATGGTTTCCGGTGTCTCCATCTTGAATTTTTCCATTTTGAGGAAGAGGTTTAGTTTGCTTAGATCTAAAATTGGCCTCCATTTGTTGTTGGGTTTCGGGACCAGAAAAAGTCGGTTGAAGAAACCCAGAGATGTTTGATTGTGGACTAATTCTACTGCGTTCTTGTCTATAAGCTGATGTAATGCCTCTAACAGGTAGCTGTTCCTGAGAGGATTGACATAACAGCTTATGACGGCTGGGGACCTTGTAAGATATGGCCGGGTCCGGAAGGGGAGAGTATAACCCTCTCTCAAGATTTGAACTACCTTTGGACCGGCATCTAGGTAAGACCAAGTTTTCCAAAAGCTTTGAAGTCTTGCCCCTACAGGTAGATTTGACACAACATTTTGGGCACATGTTACAGGTGGGGCACAAGGCAACTGAGTGACACACAAAACACCTTTCACAAGTTTTAATTTTTGACTTTTGTACTGACAATCTGCTCTCCCGGGACTTACTTCTTTCTTTTGGGAAGGCCCGGGAGCAGAAGTGACATGATTTGCAACAGGCAAGTTTACAGTTAAATTGTTTAAAGTCTGTTCTTGGTTGGTGTCCGGGGTCAGCAGTCGCGCCTGTAACTGATTTACAAAATAACTGTCATTTGTATGACTGCTGACCCTTGGCAGGTCGGGTTGAGAAATTAGCATTCTTCCCACGGCCTCTCCTGAACTGACGTCGGCCTATGTTTTTCCAAGCTGGTCTTTCTTGTTTACTGTCTGACCGACCTTCAAACTTCTTGTCAACCCGCTCATAGGGGTGGAAGCGATTTTTGCCCCTGGCATAGGCCGCAGAGGACTGATTCTTACTGTCATAATGAGATATTTCTTCCTCTGCCCGTTTTATAATAGCATCCGGGAAAAGTGTTCCAAGCTGAAGAGGAGCTGATCTAAGTGCAGCCAGAGTGTCTGACTTAATCCCATTCTTGATGTGGCTGAGGTAGGAGTCACGTCGGGCAAGGGTTACATTCCCCATGGTAATGAAAACGAAGTCTGTTAAATGTTCCATGGCTTTAGCAGCCGCTTGAGTGATACTATTGTTGAAGTTTATGAGGAACTGTAACTCATCAGAGGCTTCCGACACTTTCTTTGATGCTTTACCCTTTGCCTCCCCACGGATGGTCTTTAACTGTGTCTGCATTTCCTGTTGAACCTTAAAGAGGCAGCGATTAAAACTCGCGGACTGGTTGCAGATTACAGAAGCTTCTCTTGCGCTCTTCTCCCATTTCCGGAGTGTATCTTGTGAAATGCGCCGGAAGGCTGGGGGGGTAGAGGTCATACCCGCCTTCCTTGATATTCTCCCAAAACTACTATTAAGCTTAGTTGATCCTGTGTGCCAACTAGTTACTGGAGAAGTCTCCTTTTCTTGTCCGGGGTAGAGCCCATACCACTTATTCTGAGACCTAGCCGGCTTAAGGAAACTATCTATAGGTAAATGTCCGGCCTCAGCAGTCCTGGAAGGATATCCTTCTATCAAAGTCATGTTAAGCCTGTTTAACTTCCTACACAGCCACTCTTCGGTGGGCATGTGTACGGACACCTTGTTAGGAACCGGCACCTTGGGTCCTGCAAATGGGTTATCGTCGGAAGGATTAGAACTTTCCATGTCCGGCACGTGAGACCAGCCCATGAAGGAGCGTATGCCACTCATGGTTTCTCTGTAAGTCTGTTCTTCGGATGTAGGTAACTCTTCAGCAAATTCTTGATCATCCGAAAGTTCAGCTTCATCTACAAACAAGGAAATTGGGGGCTGATCCGACACCTCACTGTCCGGGTGAGATTCAACACTTGAAACACTGTCTCTCCGGCCACTTGGTAAGAAGGGTGATTCCGGACCAGTGATAGCAGAGGAAACTGGTCGGTGAGATGAAGGTCGGTCGGTGGTTGTTTTGCTGGTAGAAAGATGTCCGGTGACAGGAAGATCAGAGTCTGAAGATTGTCTGTCGGGCATAGGCTTGCCGGTCGACTGAGGTTGTAAACCAGCGTCTGGACCAGTGCGCCTGGATGAAGTTGATCTGGGCCGGTGATGCTCCGGCTTAAGCTTACCGGCCGACTGATGCTGTGAAGCATATACGTCTGGACCAGTGCGCTCTGAAGACACCTGTTCCTGAGAAACTTGTGACGGTTGAAGCTTACCGGCCGACCGCTGCAAAGCAGCATCAGTGTCTGGGCCAGTGCGCTTAACAGGTGAGATAGTTCCTTGTTGATCAGTAGGCTGGAAAAAAGGTTCTGTGTCTTTAGCAATCCCTGAGGGTGGAGAGTCACACGAACTTCAGAAGAGAAGGTAGGTTGGAGAGACTTGGAAAGCAAAAGGGCTTCAAGCCTATTGAAGCGCTCCGACCACTTTTCATCTAATTGAGTAATCTTAGAATCAGTAGAAGCAAACTCAACAGATTTCTTGCCTTTAGCTGGAGCTTTGTCCTTCTTAATTTTCTTCTCAGGGGGGGCAGACGAAGACTGTGCACTATTAGATTCCTCAACAACCCCAATAACTGACACTGTGTCAGGATCCACCAAGGCAACGTCCTCAGGAGGGTTAGTATCCAAGCGTTTAGCCTCACGCTTTTCTTTTTTGATCTTGTAAGATGGCGTAGCAAGCCGGACACGTTGCTCTGGGGTTAGGGAGTTACAAATGGTACAATCCGTAGTGTCTTTCTTAGATACACAAGGTTCCTCCCCTTTTCCTTTGTCGCGGCAACGTGCACAGTACATGTGTCCATCAAAAATGGCCATGGCGTGACCACAACTGCCCCTCTTTTGACCCGGGGATGACATATTGTTCTACACACTCTTAGAAACACAATAATAATAAAATCACACGAAAAACTTGAAGAATTCCACTCTATTTCACAAAAAAACTGGCTGAGATAAATTTCCGTCCACACAAGTGCGCGCCAAACGAAAAAGATGCCATGACGTCACGCTGTCTAGACAGAAGGAAGTACGACACGCCACCTGGCGAGTGCACAAGTGCTCCGGACCGACCTGCTGGTGGAAACACAGGACGTCTTTTTCTGACGTTTGGCGGGCCGGTCTGCGCCGACCGGATAGCTATTGTCCATTGGATAGGATGTATTAACGCAATAAAATTACCTTTTCACTTAATATTCCTAATATTCCGGCTACACTGACTTTGCTTTTCTTTTCTTTTTTTAATTAGCAGGTTGTGACATTTTTTAAGAAACAAGATTTAGTTGTTTTGTACAGTTTACATGGTGATTACAGTTGCAACAGTGGAGGATATAGTCAAAGTTGTAGTTTTACACCCTATTCAACAGCCAAGGTGGAGGAAAGCAGTGTGCAATAGTTGGTCAACATTCATCACTGTAAACCACCAGACAGACACAAACTGCCAGCTTTCTAACTTTTGGCTAAGAAAGACATTCAAGTCCACAATGTCAAAGGTGTGTTATCAGGTAAGTACCTAGTCCTGTAACCCCAGTAAGAAGAAAAAAAAAACTTTATTTTCTTAAAGATTCAGATTAGAAACATTAAGCACTAATGGGTTATGCATGGTATTTTTTTTAAATATTGATACACTGTTGTTTGATGTTCCACATATTATATATCTAAGAAAATGTGAAGAGGAGAAACATTAATGTTAAGCAAGATACATCATCAGTTAATCCAGGGCAGAAAATTGCTAAATATGATTTACATAAACTCAGTACATCTATGTTATCTGAAGTTCCATTTGAAGCAGAATAGCAGCTTCTTTAACTATTTTATTCCACTGAAATATACTTCGTTGCTTGGAAATCTTGGCGAATTATTTTGAGTATTGCTTTCTGCTTCCTTCAGCTTGCCTATCCGAGGTTGAACTGTATTTCAAACTACAGTAGAACCTTGATTATCCGAACCCAATGGGAGACATACAATCCGGTCAGATAATCGTGGGGTTCGGATAGATGAAGGAAGGCAAAATTCACTGTCTATGGGTTACCGAGTGGACGATAATTGAAGAAATACTATTTATATGCATTAAATATTGATGTCGGTGGTTATTGATGACGCAGTTTAATATATTTGTGTAATATAATATAACTGACCCTCTAATTGTCACTTATTTGCTCCATATCTATGGATATTTTCATTCATTTTTATTCAAGATATTACCAGTACGCGGATTTTAACTGAGTGTGTTCGGTTTGTACATGCACTGTCGATGTTTTCATTTTAGACAAACATCGTTATGCATTTTGTCAACTGAAAAACTCCGGGAGATTATTTATTGTAAAACGCAAAGCGAACACACCTTCAGTGATAGATGTGTTCGGTTGGTAATGCATTGTTGACATCTTTTCTTTTGATGCACGTTGTCAGTCTGTGAATGGACCTACGCCGGGAGATTATAAATTGCAAAACCCAATTGAACACGCTTTCATTGATTGGTGCATATGTCAAAGAAGCTGTGTAGTGGGGTCATGTAATTGAATTAATCCCTCCTCTATTGTAACAAATTAACAATGGTGATAAAGATCAAAGAAGTTAGGCTTTCAGTGGATGGTATGTTTTATAAACGACGAGAATCAATAGTTTCCGAGAATGTGTAAATTCATCTATTATCGCTCACGCTACACGGTGTGTTTATATAGGGAGACAAGATTTCGGTTCGGTTAATCCAGAGATTCGGATAATATAAGGCCAGATAATCGAGGTTCTACTGTACTTGCCAAAGGCTAGATTGTTCTGAACAAAGACAATAGGCACAAAACCTCAGTACAAAATTAAAATTCTGCTATGAATTCAGTCATCATCTTCAAAAATCTATCTCTTAACTTTTGTGATGGTAGATTATTTTGCACAAAGAAGAAGATTACTTTCTCATTTATAACTCTATTATACATAAGTAGTAATGTCAATAAAATTGTATTCAATTAAGCAAAGTAATTTATCAAAATTTAAATGGGGCATTGAAAATGGAAAGAGCAACAGGTATTGATCTAAATAACATATTACATTAAAATATATACATTAATCATATTGCAAGTACATATGTTTCACTTAAGATATTTAAAAAGTACAGAACTATTTCTATACAAAGACAACACAAATTCAGAGCTGATAGTATTTTGTGTAAAGAGAAACAAACTGTTGCAGTAAATAAACATTGATGAAAGGTAAATCAGAATGACCTTTCCAAAAATATATTGACAAATTTCATGTTGAAAATGTAATTTAGTGAGAAACAGGAAAATTCAGCATTTTTTATTTACAATTAAAGGGTAAAAGGAGAAGCTTAAAAGTATCTGTACAGTGTTTACCATGTATTTCTTCCTGAATTATCTGAGTGTAAATACAAAATAACCCCACATAATGCAACAATATATAACTGATAAAAAAGGATACGTACACTGAACATCGCTACAACAAAGTTGAGACTTAACACACATACCACAAACTCAAAAACCTTTGAAGAAAATCAACTCACGCTAGAATAGCATACATTACGAAATTATATTCTTACAGTAGACTTTTGATCAATCAACCTCATAATGTCAAGATTTTACCTAATTCATAATTTTTTTACATAGCTGATGTTATCTTGTTTTGTCTCTTGTCAGGACATACATCTACTTTACTTGCTTTTTGTGACTTGTAATTTTTCTACATTATCACTTATACACCTTGTTTAGAATCATCCCTGTTTACATCTACATCTACCTGACTTGACATTTGACCTAATTACCTTTATTAAGTTGACTGACCTCATTACTTTACACAGTAAAACAGATCTCAGTCCCTCCATGGTTTTGTCACACATCAGTTGAACTTTAACCTACCTATCTTTATGTAACAGAGCATATGTCAGTTCCTGCATGACCCTGCCTCTCTTAAGCTGACCTCTGACCTACCTCATTATCTTTACACATTAGAAGAGAGGTTAGTTCCTGTTTTGTTTTCTTTAGTGGACCTTTGACTTAACTCATTATCTTTACACAATAGAGCAGAGATTAGTCCCTGTTTGGTTTTGTCTTTCTTCAGCCGACCTTTGACCTACCTCATTAGCTTTACACAATAGAGTAGAGGTCAAGCCCTGTTTTGTTTTTCTTCAGCTGACCTTTGACCTACCTCATTATCTTTCAACAATAGAACAGAGGTCAAGCCCTGTATGGCCTTGTCACTCTTCAGCTGACCTTTGACCTACCTCTTTATCTTTACACAATAAAATAGAGGTCAAGCCCTGTTAGGTTTTGTTTTTCTTCAGTTGACCTTTGACCCACCTCATTATCTTTACACAACAGAGCAGAGGTCAAGCCCTGTATGGCCTTGTCTCTCTTCAGTGCATTCTCTTCATGTACTTTAGTCATTCTCTCCATCTCACGGGTCTTCCTCTCCAGTTCCTGTAATTTAGATTTCAGTAAACCTTCACATTTAAAAACATATTATTTAAGTATATTTTGCAATTATGTTAAGTTCAATGTTTATTTTACAAAGGCATGTAAAGTTAGCAGTATAACTATGGATTTGTAAACCCTATATCTCCTTTCTAATTAGTAAATTTCTTTTCCTTCACATATTTTACCTTTCCAAAAGGATTTGATTTGGGTTTTCTGTTTTACCTGTTTTGCGATATCATGACTTGTGAGGGATAAAGGCAAAGGTAGAGGAAACCCATGCAAAGTAGTTGGCTCCTCACAATGAGAATTATCTTCATCAGAGTTTATCTAGTAAGTCTGTTTGGTTTTTCTCTCATTGAGTGTCAGCAAAATTCCTCAACCTATGTTAAACTGATTTTAATTTTTTTTCAGAAGTGAAACTATTCATTGTAATGCCCACCACAGCTGAATACCAGTAACAGTAAATTTGGATATAAAATGCTTGATCTGGAGAACTCATGGTAAACTTACTCTTTTCTTTGAATCCTTCTCTCTGATAATGTCCTCCAGTTTCTGTTAACACACACACCACCCAACACAAAAACACATTAGACAGAAGCAAGAAAAAAGAACGTTTTAAGTCATTAATATAAATCAAGTGCAAAAAACACCACAAAACAATGTAAACCTTCCACCAGTTGAAAACACAATAATAATTTCATACAAATATCATAAATACTAGTTTGTTTAAAATTTTGCGTACACCATAATTACCAAAAGGAACTGTCTTACATCATGTGGACGTGTTTACTGACTGATTTATTTAACATAGAGCCCAGTGCATTGTGTCAGTTATATTGCAATGCGACTGCCATTTAAGTGATCATCCGAGTTCTTATGTACCTGCCCATAGCTAGCGCAGAATTCAGATGGTCACCCATCCAAGTACTAACCAATGCCCAATGCTGCTTAACTTAAGTGATCAGATGGGAACTGGTCAAGCGACATAACATAGACAGAAGCGTAAGTACATTGAGATATCTAGACGGTTAGAAAACAGAAAAGATCTATACTATACATCAGGTACATTTTTTGATGAATTTGGACAGATTAGAGTGTACTAAAACCTGTCACAGTATATCTGTACCTAATTTAAATGTTTAGCAACCATTACAAGAAACAAAAGAACCATATCCAGCAAGCCTAAATACACACACATATGTCCCTATCTGACGCACTAAAATGAGCTACTCTGCCAGAAAGCAAAAAAAAAATTGTTTCTTGTTGTTTATTTTACTGTTATTTATCAATATTGTAAGCATATGAAATGAGATAATCTGGTATTTTAGGTGATCACATACTTCACTGTGGAGCCATCAATTGGCGGAGTACTGGCATTTGGCCCCCTGCACTTTATTGTAGAAATCATCCACAAGTAGAAGTGTACTGTTCAGTAATTTTTCAACTGGACTACAACAATCCCTCTTGTGGATTATTTTAAAACTAGATTGGGCCAACTCGGCGCCAACATATCCCCAGACAGGTCATCACTCACGCCACAGGTTTTGATCGGGAATTTTTAAAAACATAATTACCCATTATTATATGAACTTCAGCACATCAATTTACTCTGTTTATATCTTCCAAGGAAGATGGTGTATCCCCAGACGCCGAATACATAACTCAAATTATATTTTCAATCTTCCTGCAATGATAACTCTAAACCTATTTTCAAAGTATTTAAATGATTGATGATTGAATGTCCATTCTAAAATAATAATCCCAAAAGAGCATATCTGTTTCTATATTTGTTGACAAATAAAATATTATTTTTAACTCAACTCATCATACTTTTCAATCTTCCTTCAAAGTATTTAAATGATTGATGATTCAATGTCCATTCTAAAATTCATAATCCCAAAAGCGCATATCTGTTTCTATATTTGTTCACAAATAAAATATTATTTAAAAAAAAATTATTTATATTATTATTTTATTATATTATTTTTAGAATTTGCAAATTGTTTTCAGTTATTCATTTCCTCTATACCTATATATGTGGTCCATATATATGCAACCTAAATATGTGACACAATCTCAGTTCTGACTCCCCTTTGTGTTATATGTAATGAAGCCCACCACCTCCCACCCCCACCCCTCTCCCCTTCTCCACACCTCTCTCACTATTACACAAGATCTGCAACCCCATTGAGGTCTTTGTTTCTCATCTGATATCATTAAATACCTTCGTTTATTTAGTGTCACTCAATATAGCTGGAGGTCCCAGAGGTGGGTGGGGGGAATCCGGGTGGGGGATGTGGGTTGGGACTTAGTTTAGTTTATTAGTTTATTATAGTGACATGTATTATGTTGACAAGGATTATACAAAAACTATTGAAGTAATACCCAGCCCTATATGGGCTTATAAGTCACTTTAAATAGAGAGTTAATAACAAACAGAGCAAACATATTTTGAGGTAAGATACAGTAAATAAAGACAGCAATTCAATACATAAAAATTAACAACATAATTTACTTTTTCTTTCTTGCCACAAATCAAAAATAAAATTAATAACCATATTGACATTCATATGAGTTAATACCCTTGATAATTGATCTATTAATAATTCAGATTTATCTATATTTAAAATTTTGAAATATTTCATACGAATCAGCTCTAAAGCTGGACAAACACAAACAAAATGTATCTCATCTTCTACATCTTTTTTACACAGTTTACATGTTCTCTCAAAGAGATGGAGTGCTACAGCATAAATGGTAAACAAACAATCTATATAAAAGGGGTACTCAAATACAAAAAGAACTGAGAATTTTAAGTATGTGATTATCAACTGAAATGAGTTCATAACTGTAGGAGCTGTGTCAAAATTAACTGAGGCAAGTTGAATAAAACTGGGCTAGTTGAGGGTTAAAAATCCCCTAGTTTTACTACATACGGATATAATTTCATTAATATTGGGACTTAAAGCTCACTTAAAGTGTCCATTTTGTCTACTTGAATATGTTTAACCGGCGTTTAACCAGTTTCATTTTAAAAAGTTAAAAACTCAGCAAGCAGAGGTATAACACACAAAAATAAGTTCTTAAAAGACTAAGATAGCCATAACATTATTAATATTCAAAATTTAAATAGACAGGCATTTCCTTTTAAAAATTCAAAGATTTCAGCTCTATAACCCACATAGTTTGACCGTTACTGGGCTTTAAAGTGGCATAATGTCCATAAATTGGGTTTCTGTGGGCATTTTACAATTGTTAAAGAGACCTTAGCAATTAAACTACAGATCTGAAACTTTTTGGGGGACATACATAACAAACAAAAATTATATATAATACAGTTTAAGACTTGTCACACTAAGCATTTCCAAATAACAGGGCAAAATACGGAAAAAATGTCCAAAAAGGCACTTGGGCGAGTGTCTATGGCCCTCATACACAGGTTAAATGTCTACTAAAAACCTTGATTTTCGCCATATGTAAAAAGGACATAATAATGCATTCCCAGATGGGATTTCAGCTCCATCAATCACATAGTTTAACAGTCACAGGGCTTAAAGGTGGCAAAAAGTCCAAATATTGGGTCTCTGTGGGCCTTTTAGAGATCTCGATGTGGCTTTCAAATTAAAGCTTCAGACTTAAAATTTGTTACATACTAAGATTACACATAGAATATGTATCTAATAAAGTTTGAAACTTCTCAGACTTACCATTTCCAAGTTACAGAGCAAAATATGTGAAAAATGTCTTAAAAGGGTCACTCAGGTGGGTGTTTAAGGTCCTCATACACAGGTTAAATGTCTACTTGAAGCCTTGATTTTTGGCACATGTAAAAAGAACATAATAATGTATTCCCAGATGAGATTTCAGCTCTATCAGTCACATAGTTTAACAGTCACAGGCCTTAAAATTGGCAAAAAGTCCAAATACTGGGTCTTTATGGGGCCTTCTAGAGACCTAAATGTGGCCTTCAAATTAAAGCTTCAAACTTAAAATTTGTCACATACTAAGATTACACATAGAATATGCATCTAATACAGTTTGAAACATCTTAGACTTACCATTTCCAAGTTACAGGGCAAAATATGTGAAAAATGTCTAAAAATGGTCACTCGGGTGGGGATTTATGGTCCTCATACACAGGTTAAATGTCTTCTTAAAGCCTTAATTTTTGGCACATATATAAATAACATACTAATATCTTCCCAGATAGGATTTGAGCTCTATCAGTCACATAGTTTGACAGTCACAGGGCTTAAAAGTAGCAAAAAGTCCAAATATTGGGTCTTTGGGAGCCTTTTAGAGACCTCAATTTGACCTTCAAAATTAAAGCTTCAGATTTAAAATCTGTTACATACTAAGATTACACACAGAATATATATCTAATACAGTTTCAAACTTCTCAGACTTACCATTTCCAAGTTACAGGGAAAAAGATGTGAAAAATGTCTTATAAGGGTCACTCGGGTGGGTGTTTATGGTCCTGATACACAGGTTAACTATCTATTAAAGGCCTAAATGTTGGGGCACATATAAGAAAACACATAGATATATTCCCAGATGATATTTAACTTAGATGAGAGACATAGTTTGAAAGCTACAGTGCTTGAAAGTGGCAAAAAGTGCATAAATTGGGTCTCTGTGGGCACTTTTGAGACCTTAAGTCGACCCCTTTGGGTAAACCTACAGCCCTAAAATTTTCTACAGACAAGGATTACATATCAAAGTTATACCTAGCACAGTTTGAGACTCATCAGAATTACCACTTCCAAATTATAGGGCAAAATATGTGAAAAGTATAGCAAAAAATCCCTAAGTGGGGGTATTTATGGGCCTCAAAGACAATTTTCTCCTCAACTTAAAGTCGTGATTTTCGGCACGTGTACTAAGAACATATTAATGTGTTGTCAGGTAAAATTTCAGCCAGCTGAGCATCATAGTTTGTGACCTACAGGGCTCTAAGTGGCCAAAAGTCCAATTTCTGACCTTAAGGTGGCCATAAGTTCTTTTTTACTGGGAGTTTAAGGTCACCTTAAAATAGGGATCTTCCTTTGGGCACCCTTAACATGTGTACCAAGTTTGAAAAAAAAATATTAATTTGTTTTTGAGTTATCGCGTCCACAAGGAAATTTCTACGGCGGCGGCGGCGGCGGCGGCGGCGGCGGCGCGACGAACCTGAATCCAATATATCCCCGACTTTCGTCTGGGGATATAATGAAGTGCAGGGGGAAGGGAGTTGAAATATCAGGGCTGGGCCAAAATTAGACTGATGCAAATTTTCCTTCAGCTTTCACAATCATAAGTTCCCACAAAGACAACCACCTTTACAGTGTTTCATGCAGATATTATTAATAAGTCCATTTCTTTACCCCGATCATGTCGTCCTTGCTGATCAGGTCGAGTGTGAGCTGCTCTGATGCTATCTCAAGTTCCTGGAAGCGTGCCTGGTACTCATCATACTTTTCCGCCTGCTGAGCGGTGAACGACTCCCGTGTCTTCTGCAAACGCTCACCCAGGTTCTAGTGTGAAATGTGGCATTTACAGATAAGTTTACCATGACACGTCTGTCTCAGTGATTCTAACTGGCCGAGAGCTATGGTAAATTTGTTGTATACAGGCTCTTCCAATAATAACCCAATTGAAAATAAAATTAATTGTTTCATTATAAAATTTGTGATTACTAATAATGTTAATGTGTTTTGTTATGTTTGAATAGGAATAAAACCTCCAAAACCATGGCATATGCACTATTTTATCACAATTCTAGGCAACAAACCATAAAGGGTTCACCTTCATGGTTTATAACCCCAAATCATGATAAACTTCTGTACATACCATGGTTTCTTAGTTGTTACGCCTATAATAAGCAGGAAAATGTTCCACTTTTAGCAGGGATGGGTCGACGGCCCCAATATCTCAGAATCAAGAGCACTTTACTGTGATTGCTTAAATGCAGACATTTGCACTATGAAAGGCCAGTATAGAAAAGAATGGAAACACTATAACAGGAAAAAGTTAAAATAGTAGACATAAACCTGAAGAAATTATACCATATTTTTTCTGCATTTGCAGACCTTTATAGAAATTTAGTTGAGCAGAACTGCCATGTTTTGGATTCATGAGTTTCACTTCCAGTAACTAGGTACATTTGTTTAAGGATGTACCAAAAACTCATGTATTTTTCAGAATCCCGGAAATCAGAAGGGCTTTGCACTGGTGGCCATCCCTATCTACTTATGTCTGATACCGAGCCATCCCTACTTTGAAGAGGCGCCCTCTATGCTCCAGTGAGATTCCACTTAACAGAGATAAACTTGGACTGTAACAGGGTGACCGAATACTAAAAACAGGTCTTGTATGTTGAAAAACCGAGTGCATTCCAGCAAACCAGGGAACTGGGTACTCGTAAAACTATTAAAATATTGTGTATTTAC
This sequence comes from Sabellastarte sp. h YS-2021, assembly GCA_964017235.1. NCBI lineage: Eukaryota > Metazoa > Annelida > Polychaeta > Sabellida > Sabellidae > Sabellastarte > Sabellastarte sp. h YS-2021. The sequence continues at coordinate 30,613,313 of OZ024935.1, read as the reverse complement.
TAAAATATTACATGGGTTAAGTGCTATTATCAGGCAAATTGGTCCACTTTTTTTTCGCTAATTTCCCTGATATCTGACATTTTATTTTCAATATATTTGTTTTCAACAGCCATTACATTTGATTTGCTGTTAATTTCAATTGGTTAAAATATAGGTTCCAAGATTCTGGTCACTTGTAACACAACGAATACCCAGCCCAGTATTTTGCCTCAAGGTTACACCATTTTATTGAACTGTATTAAATTTCTGATAAACTGCATGTTACTTGTGCATAAAAATCAAACACACCTCAAGATCAGTGGTAGAACACTTCAAATCACCTATTATAATATATTCATATTTCATTATTTCCATTTTATAACAAACTGTTAGAAAAAAGAAACAAAGTATAAATACTTCCAACAGCAACAGATATCATTGATTCCCAAGTATATAAGACTTTAAGGACAGTAGAACCTTTACTATCCAATATGTTGGTAGACTGAGAATGTTTGTTTTTTTTTTGTATAACACAGGTTTATAAAAGGAAGGTTAAAATTGTTTGTTTGTTTTTTTGTCTACATGCATGAGCTGCAAAGCAATCAGAAACACAAATAGTGCACTAGAGCTGTACACAATTTGTGAAAGTCTGGAGACAAAAAAAAAAAGAGGTCATCTCTATTACCTCAAAGAGAGCTTATGCTTAGTAATAAACTAACAGGTATTTTAGTGTAAAACAGCAATAAATAGTCATAACAGAAACTTAGATAATAAAGATTCTACTGTAATTGCATTAAAACCAGCTTATTGTGACCTTGTTAGCAAACTGGCACGTACACAGACACACACAATAAACTGTTAGCCCAGTATATATTGGGTATACCTCATTGAGGATCAGTGTGTTGATGATTTCACCCGGTTTTGTGCCTTCCAAAGCCTGACTTAGTTTCTGTACTAAAGTCTACACAGGGTAACAAGGTAACAAAGAGAAGAACAGTGATATTTAAACATCGACAGGAAATCACACATGGAAAGGCATGTAGCTTTTGTCTATCTGTATCCCTCTAATGAGAAGTTAGTTTTTATACTAAACCCAAGACAGGGTATAAGGAGAAAAGGAACAAGAAAATATTTTTGTAAACAAATATTGTATCCACCAGTATACAGTATGGTTTTCCTATAAATGAGCAAGATATCTATTTCCAAGGTGGTGGACATCTTGTATTTCAGAATGTCTTTAAATCAACTCCGACCAGTCTACTGATAAACTGGACTATACAATATCTGCAAAGCATTTTAATCTAAAACTGAACTAAAAACAGTGGAAACAGCGGCCATCTTGTTTTTCACAATTGGCCCAAAACTTGTGGTTTCACATCCAGCTCATGGGAACATGCATGAAATGGTGAATAAATTTCCAAATATGTACATTGTATTTACGTAAATATCAACTGTTACCTCTGCTCCATGCCAAATATGAACAGAATCCTAAACATATGACCTACCTGCACCTCCCTGTCCTTGACCTCTAGCTGTCTCTCCAGTTGTTTAATACGGTTCTCCAGAGGCAGCCGGGTTGTCTTGGCAACATCCTTCTTCTCTTCTTCCGTCTGTTCTAGAATCAATTCCTTCGTTTTCAGGGCATTTTTCAGCTGGTCAATCACTCTGCACAAAACATTGGAGATAATTCGAATAACAAAGTTGAATCCCTGCCTGATTTCACTGATTTATTTATGAATTCCAAAGTGTTGAAGCAAAAGATGTATTACTGTAACTTAAAAGGGATTAAGGGCTTCTACAAAATAGAGTTCTTTGTGTTTTACTTTTCGGGTCTCAAAACTCTTTTTGGTGCAATAGTTTTTAAATCAGATGAAGGTACCTACCTTTGTTTGTCTTCTAGTTCTTCTACCATCATGCTCTGAAAAAAACAAGGTTAGGATAGGTTACCAATCAATCAATATGTTTTAACCTTTATATTACGTTATGCATTTCAATTGTAAGCAATGCATCATGTGTGAGATTCTACAAGGTAAACCATTAGGTAACGTTGAGCAAATGCCAAACTTCTTTTTAATCACAATTTTGAATCTGTCACCAAAGTTAAATCACCTTTTCATTGAACAATAATGCAAGATTATAAGTTTCATCCTTTGATTTTGAGAGAGAACCCAGAATATATATACAAGGCATCCTTCATAATATTGATGACAGTAAACAGGTAACCAGGAAGTAGGTTGGCATAGTAAAATGGAGACATTCTTCAAAGATGAAAATTGAAGGCCATAATGTCTCACATAGGCTAGTACTGTGATGATACATATCCTTCATCCTTCCAAAAAAAATTCAGGCTTACATATTCTCACAACAGGATTTTCATCAGATTTTAAAGCTCCTAGCCAACTTAATGCTGACCATTGTAATAAATCAGATAGCAATAGTATTTCTGCTGTCTTCTGAGTAGGGCTGTAATGAGTTGACCGTAACTCGAGTCGTAACTTGATGGGCTATAATTGGAGATGACATCAATTTACACAATTTAAGCTCGAGTTTTTAAGAAATAAATAATGATATACTAATCTTGTTACAAACTAGCACTTTTGCAATTTATTTAATCATAAAAACGTAACAAGAGGAGAGTGCCCGTGAACGGGCACTGTGTCAGCTGACTGAATGTTTTTGATTTGTGATGGTGATAATGAGAGGAAAGCATAATTATCAGGGAAAGGGCTGTACAGAAATACAGTAAATGGTAACTGAACAGCATGTTCGAAAGATATTCCGAAGCTGACAGAAGAAAAGGACAAAAAAGTTGTGCCCTGCAAATGGTATTATGAAATAAAGTAACAAGGTAATTGTTTAAGTGTAAAAAGTAGGTTAAAAATATTTAGAGAAATACTATAAATGCAATATCCTCGTTCGACCATGAAGAAGGGGTCCAAAGGTCAAATCTGACCATACCAAAAGATTCCCAGCCAAAGAATTTAGGATGGTTTACCATCCCAAACCTCTCGGACCAATAATAAGTGAGTCATAGGCACTTTTTAAGTTTGGCTATCCTTGTTTGACCTTGACGGAGGGGTCCAAGGTCAAATCCGACCACACAAAAAAATTCCCAGCCCATGATTTCCTGTAGCTTGTTTACCATCCCAAACCTGTAGGACCAATAATAAGCGAGTTCTAAGCAATTGTAAGTTTGGCTATCCTCAATTGACCTTGAAGGAGGGGTCCCAGGTCAAATCTGACCACACCAAAAGAATCCCAGCCCATGATTTCCTATATGTTGGTTTACCATCCCAAACCTCCAAGACCAACTAGACAAAAGTTTTTGTACACAAAAACAAAGCGTCCCTACAGCTTTTAAGCTTTATATAAAATGCTAAAGCACTAATGTGAAGAGGTAAATGTTATTGGTGAAGAGAAATTTTCGTGAAAAGGACCATGTTAGGATCACAAGAGTGACCTTAAAACGAAAAAAACACTCAGTGCCTATGAACGGGTTCTGTATCAGCTGACTGTGTGTTTTCAGCTGCAAAGAAGAAGAAGCACTTTAAAGTTTGGCTGTGCTTGTTTGACCTTGAAGGAGAGGCCCAAGGTCAAATCTGACCACATCAAAAGATTTCAAGGCCATCATTTCCTATATGTAGGTATACCATCCCAAACCTCTAGGACCAATAATAAATGAGTTATAAGCACTTTAAAGTTTGCCTATCCTCGTTGGACCTTGAAGGAGAGGCCTAAGATCAAATCCGACCACACCAGAAGATTCCCAGCACATGATTTCCTACATGTTGGTTTACCATCCCAAACCTGTAGGACCAATAATAAGTGAGTTATAAGCACTTTTAAGTTTGGCTATGCTCGTTTGACCTTGAAGAAGAAGCACTTTAAAGTTTGGCTGTGCTTGTTTGACCTTGAAGGAGAGGCCCAAGGTCAAATCTGACCACATCAAAAGATTTCAAGGCCATCATTTCCTATACGTAGGTATACCATCCCAAACCTCTAGGACCAATAATAAATGAGTTATAAGCACTTTAAAGTTTGCCTATCCTCGTTGGACCTTGAAGGAGAGGCCTAAGATCAAATCCGACCACACCAGAAGATTCCCAGCACATGATTTCCTACATGTTGGTTTACCATCCCAAACCTGTAGGACCAATAATAAGTGAGTTATAAGCACTTTTAAGTTTGGGTATGCTCGTTTGACCTTGAAGGAGAGGGCCAAGGTCAAATTCGACCACAGCAAAAGATTACCAGCCCTTAATTTCTACATGTTGGTTTACCATCCCAAACCTCTAGGACCAATCATAAGCGAGTTATAAGCACTTTAAAGTTTGGTTATGCTCATTTGACCTTGAAGGAGAGGCCCCAAGGTCAAATCTGACCACACCAGAAGATTCCCAGCACATGATTTCCTACAGGTTGGTTTACCATCCCAAAGCTCTAGGACCAATAATAAGCCACTTATAAGCACTTTTATGTTTGGCTATCCTTGTTTCACCTTGAAGAAGAGGCCCAAGGTCAAATCTGACAACACCAAAAGATTCCCAGCCCATGATTTTCTATATGTTAGTATACCATCACAAACCTCTAGGACCAATAATAAGCAAGTCATAACCACTTTTATGTTTGGCTATACTCATTTGACCTTGAACGAGGGGCACAAGGTCAAATCTGACCACACCAGAAGATTCCCAGCACATGATTTCCTACATGTTGGTATACCATCCCAATCCTCTAGGACCAATAATAAGCGAGTTATAAGCACTTTTAAGTTTGGCTATGCTTGTTTGACATTGAACGAGGGGCCCAAGGTCAAATCAGACCACACCAGAAGATTCCCAGCCCATGATTTCCTACATGTTGGTTTACCATCCCAAACCTCTAGGACCAATAATAAATCAGTTATAAGTACTTTTATGTTAAGCTATCCTCTTTTGACCTTGAAGAGGAAGCCCAAGGTCAAATCTGACCACACCAAAAGATTCCGAGCCCATGATTTCCTACATGTTGGTATCCCATCACAAACCTCTAGGACCAATAATAAGCGAGTTATAAGCACTTTTAAGTTTGTCTATCCTCGTTTGACCTTGAACAAGGGGCCCAAGGTCAAATCCGACCACACCCAAAGATTCCCAGGCCATGATTTCCTACATGTTGGTTTACCATCCCAAAGCTCTAGGACCAATAATAAGTGAGTTATAAGCACTTTTATGTTTGGCTATCCTCTTTTGACCTTGAAGAAGAGACCCAAGGTCAAATCTGACCACACCAAAAGATTCCCAGCCCATGATTTCCTACATGTTGGTTTACCATCACAACCCTGTAGAACCAATAATAAGCGAGTTATAAGCACTTTTAAGTTTGGCTATGCTCGTTTGACCTTGAACGAGGGGCCCAACGTCAAATCCGACCACACCAGAAGATTCCCAGGCCATGATCTCCTACATGTTGGTTTACCATCCCAAACCTGTAGGACAAATAAGAAGCGAGTTATAAGCACTTTTATGTTTGGCTATCCTCGTTTGACCTTGAAGAAGAAGCCCAAGGTCAAATCTGACAACACCAAGAGATTCCCAGCCCATGATTTTCTATATGTTAGTATACCATCCCAAACCTGTAGGACCAAAAATAAGCAAGTCATAAGCACTTTTAAGTTTGGCTATACTCGTTTGACCTTGAACGAGGGGCACAAGGTCAAATCAGACCACACCAGAAAATTCCCAGCACATGATTTCCTGTATGTTGGTATACCATCCCAATCCTCTAGGATCAATAATAAGCGAGTTATAAGCACTTTTAAGTTTGGTTATGCTCATTTGACCTTGAAGGAGAGGCCCAAGTTCAAATCTGACCACACCAGAAGATTCCCAGCACATGATTTCCTACATGTTGGTTCACCATCCCAAAGCTGTAGGACCAATAATAAGCGAGTTACAAGCACTTTTATGTTTGCCTATACTCGTTTGACCTTGAACGAGGGGCCCAAGGTCAAATCTGACCACACCAGATGATTCCCAGCACATGATTTCCTATATGCTGGTATACCATTCCAAACCTCTAGGACCAATAATAAGCGAGTTATAAGCACTTTAAACTTTGCCTATCCTCTTTTGATCTTTCACGAGGGGCCCCAGGTCAAATCTGACCACACCAGAAGATTTCCAGCACCTGATTTCCTATATGTTGGTACACCATCCCAAACCTCTAGGACCAATAATAAGCGAGTTCAAGGCTTAATCGTAGTAAATTTTTTATGAACTTATAATCAATCGCCCGTCAATCACTCAATTATGGCCCGATTGATCCCAATATCGATTGGCGCCTAGATTCCTCTGTCAGAAATGTGCCTGATTGGCTCCTTAAGATACAGAAATTCAACAAGCAACACATACAATGCATTCAAATGTTTAAAGTTACGGGATATAACAAAATTCAAAACATGTACTCATATTTTCAAAGCTCATAGGAATTTGCTACCACCTAAACTAATGGAATGATATAGATATGTCAAGCATGTTCATAACTATAATACAAGGAACTGTGGAAACATTTATCAAAATATCCCCAAAACTTTCCAAAAAAGTAGATGTCCTAGTATTATAGGGGTTAAACTGTACAATCAAATTCCATCACATGTAAGATTGTTGCCATCTATAATAAGCTTCAAAAAGAGATTAAAAGAAGAATTCCTCACTAAATATAAAAAACCATTGCCTATCTAACAAATTATGGTATGACAAATGGAAGTTACGGATCTGTGTACTAAATCTGTGTGTATCTTAATCTATATTTTTACCATTAAGTACTTTGTCAAGTATGTTAAAATTTAATTAACAGACAAACAGTTCAAATTAGCATATTCATTGATAAATAGCTTCTTTGTGTCATAACTCAAAATCTATTTTATCTGCTGTATTTCTTTCTTGACTTTCTGTTGTCAGTTATGTCCAAGTTAAGTAATATTTACTAATAAGTTCATTTGAACTTCAGGCATTTCTGTTTAGTATTTATTGTATGTTCTTAACTTTATGTTGTCAGTTCTCTCCAAATTTAGGGATGTCTAGTTATAAGTTCATTTGAACTTCTGACATTTACTTTCAGCATTTATTTTAAAATGTTGTATTATTTCATTGTAATGTAATGCTGAATAAAGATCTATCTATCTATCTATGTATTCCTCCATAATAGTAAAACACCCGACACCATGTTTGTATACATAGTTCTTCACAATGTGTGTGGTTTTATTGCTGTTTACCTTTATAAAAGGATCTAAGAGTTCAAGAGGAAATTATTCCCATAAACTGATACATTTGTTGTGTTTTTAACATCTGCATTTTCCAACTATCTTAGTCTTTCCCAAAGTCTCTATTTATAACTATGTACCTCGAAGCAGGACCCAAGTCCAGCTTATGGTTTCCCTTAGGTTGGTTTCATATTGCAAACCTTAGGACCAATAATACGTGAGTTATAACCACTTTTAAATTTGTCATTACAGGTTAGAATGTTTGGTCAAGGTTACTGTAAATATAAACCACCAGCAATTAACCTTACTTATTTCAAAAACAGTTCTACAGCTTGAAAAATGCAACAATTATAATATTGTAGGTCATTGTTTTCCTTAACAAAAATATGTGTCCGGTGTATAAAAAAACAAATTATCTGAAAGCTATGTCATATGTAGATAATGTCAGTACAGTAGTGAGTAGCACACCATATTATTTCTACAATGTTCTGTGACATATTACAGGAAATAAAATGAGTATGATGCAATGTATATTATTATAGGGACTTGTTAAATATGATGCCCATCTTGGGCACATCGATTACCAATATTCCATCAGACAATGCCACAAAGTGATCTGATATTAAAAAGGTGATAAAAATGTTAATTTCAACAGAAACAATCTGTGCACCTGAACAAGGCTACATGATTGTTTTCATCCTTGAAGTATACAACAGTGTCTTTTCTCTAAATTCTCATTGAGTGAGTTAGCCTTGCTTAAGGCTCAAATTTGTACCATATGTTTTCATACTTGTACACAGATATTTGGTATTCATAAAGCACTCATGCATGTTTTGAGATATAAACTGAGCAGACATATCATGTGTAAAATCCAGTACATGTTAATTGTAAGAATACATTATGCAAAATGACCATGTTTTCTGTATATTTTCTCTTAATTACTAGGGTACTTGAGCCTTAAGCAAGGCTATGAGTGAGTGTAAAGAAAAGGTTGAATCTACTATTAAGGTGGCATGGATCTCTATACTTTTTGAAAAAAGCAGTAAATCAGACATTTACAACTGTAGCAACTTACTATCCTAATATATATCATTAGAACATAATTCAGTGGTAATTCACTTCAAAATATGGTAAACTGAGTGAAGTTTCTGTTTGTTGGATTAATGAAGGGGAAAGATTATAAATTCCTTTTTACAAATATAAAAGAAAGAGAACAAAGTAATATATAGAGTTGTTGTACTCTACAGGAAAAAATATATGTAACTTTAGTCAAAAGCAAGAGGTTGCAAAGTAAATACACTTGTCACAGATATGAAGGCCAACTGCAAAACATTTCAAAATCACAAATGAAAAAAAAATTGCAAACCATGAACTCCTATAGGTTGGTTAATATCCAAAACTTCTAGGACCACTAATAAGCGACTCATAAGCAAGTTATAAGCAGTTTTAAGTTTGCCTATCCTCATTTGACCTTGAAGGAGGGTCCCAAGGTCAAATCTGAACCCAAGAAAAGATTCCAAATCCATGATTTCCTACATCTTGGTTTACCATCCCAAACCTGTAGGACCAATAATAAGTGCTTTATAAGCACTTCTAAGTTTGCCTATCCTCATTTGACCTTGAAGGAGAGGCCCAAGGTCAAATCCGACCACACCAGAAGGTTCCCAGCCCATGATTTCCTATATATTGGTATACCATCCCAAAGCTCTAGGACCAATAATAAGTGAGTTATAAGCATTTTTATGTTTGGGTATCCTCGTTTGACCTTGAAGGAGAGGCCCAAGATTAAATCCGACCACACCAGAAGATTCCCAGCACATGATTTCCTATATGTTGGTATACCATCCCAAACCTCTAGGACTAATAATAAGCGAGTTATAAGCACTTTTAAGTTTGCCTATCCTCGTTTGACCTTGAACAAGGGGCACAAGGTCAAATCTAACCACACCAGAGGATTCCCTGCACATGATTTCCTATATGTTGGTATACCATCACAAACCTCTAGGACCAATAATAAGCGCGGTATAAGCACTTTTAGGTTTGGCTATCCTCATGTGACCTTGAAGGAGGGGCCCAAGGTCAAATCTGACCACACCAGAAGATTCCCAGCCCATTATTTCCTATATGTTGGTATACCATCACAAACCTCTAGGACCAATAATAAGCGAGTTATAAGCACTTTTAAGTTTGGCTATCCTCGTTTGACCTTGAGGGAGAGGCCCAAGGTCAAATCTAACCACACCAAAAGATTCCCTGCCCATGATTTCCTATATGTTGGTATACCATCCCAAACCTCTAGGGCCAATAATAAGCGAGTTATAAGCACTTTTAAGTTTGACTATGCTCGTTTGACCTTGAAGGGGGGGGGCCCAAGGTCAAATGCGACCACACCAGAAGATTCCCAGCACGATTTCCTATATGTTGGTATACCATCACAAACCTCTAGGACCAATAATAAGTGAGTTATAAGCACTTTTAAGTTTGGCTATGCTCTTTGACCTTGAACAAGGGGCCCAAGGTCAAATGCGACCACACCAGAAGATTCCCAGCCCATGATTTCGTATATGTCGGTATACCATCCCAAATCTCTAGGACCAATAATGAGCGAGTTATAAGCACTTTTAAGTTTGGCTATGCTCGTTCGACCTTGAAGGGGGGGCCCAAGGTCAAATGCGACCACACCAGAAGATTCCCAGCCCATGATTTCCTATATGTTGGTATACCATCCCAATCCTCTACGACCAATAATAAGCGAGTTATAAGCACTTTTAAGTTTGGCTATGCTCGTTTGACCTTGAAGGGGGGCCCCAAGGTCAAATGCGACCACACCAGAAGATTCCCAGCACGATTTCCTATATGTTGGTATACCATCACAAACCTCTAGGACCAATAATAAGCGAGTTATAAGCACTTTTAAGTTTGGCTATGCTCTTTTGACCTTGAACGAGGGGCCCAAGGTCAAATGCGACCACACCAGAAGATTCCCAGCCCATGATTTCCTATATGTTGGTATACCATCCCAAATCTCTAGGACCAATAATAAGCGAGTTATAAGCACTTTTAAGTTTGGCTATGCTCGTTCGACCTTGAAGGGGGGGGCCCAAGGTCAAATGCGACCACACCAGAAGATTCCCAGCCCATGATTTCCTACATGTCGGTATACCATCCCAATCCTCTACGACCAATAATAAGCGAGTTATAAGCACCTTTAAGTTTGGCTATGCTCGTTTGACCTTGAAGGGGGGCCCCAAGGTCAAATGCGACCACACCAGAAGATTCCCAGCACGATTTCCTATATGTTGGTATACCATCACAAACCTCTGGGACCAATAATAAGCGAGTTATAAGCACTTTTAAGTTTGGCTATGCTCTTTTGACCTTGAACGAGGGGCCCAAGGTCAAATGCGACCACACCAGAAGATTTCCAGCCCATGATTTCCTATATGTTGGTATACCATCCCAAATCTCTAGGACCAATAATAAGCGAGTTATAAGCACTTTTAAGTTTGGCTATGCTCGTTCGACCTTGAAGGGGGGGGGGCCCAAGGTCAAATGCGACCACACCAGAAGATTCCCAGCACATGATTTCCTATATGTTGGTATACCATCCCAAACCTCTAGGACCAATAATAAGCGAGTTATAAGCACTTTTCAGTTTGGCTATCCTCGTTTGACCTTGAAGGAGAAACCCAAGGTCAAATCTAACAACACCAAAAGATTCCCAGCCCATGATTTCCTATATGTTGGTATACCATCCCAATCCTGTACGACCAATAATAAGCGAGTTATAAACATTTTTATGTTTGGCTATGCTCGTTTGACCTTGAAGGAGAGGCCCGAGGTCAAATCTGACCACACCAGAAGATTCCCAGCACATGATTTCCTATATGTCGGTATACCATCCCAAACCTGTAGGACCAATAATAAGCGAGTTATAAGCACTTTTAAGTTTGGCTATCCTCGTTTGACCTTGAAGGGGGGGCCCAAGGTCAAATGCGACCACACCAGAAGATTCCCAGCACATGATTTCCTATATGTTGGTATACCATCACAAACCTCTAGGACCAATAATAAGCGAGTTATAGGCACTTTTAAGTTTGGCTATGCTCTTTTGACCTTGAACGAGGGGCCCAAGGTCAAATCCGACCACACCAGAAGATTCCCAGCCCATGATTTCCTATATGTTGGTATACCATCCCAAACCTCTAGGACCAATAATAAGCGAGTTATAAGAACTTTTAAGTTTGGGTATGCTCGTTTGACCTTGAAGGGGGGGCCCAAGGTCAAATGCGACCACAGCAGAAGATTCCCAGGACATGATTTCCTATATGTTGGTATACCATCCCAAACCTCTAGGACCAATAACAAGCGAGTTATAAGCACTTTTCAGCTTGGCTATCCTCGTTTGACCTTGAAGGAGACGTCCAAGGTCAAATCTGACCACACCAAAAGATTCCCAGCCCATGGTTTCCTGTAGGTTGGTTTACCATCCCAAACCTCTAGGACCAATAATAAGCGAGTTATAAGCACTTTAAACTTTGCCTATCCTCGCTTGACCTTGAACGAGGGGCCCAAGGTCAAATCTGACCACACCAGAAGATTCCCAGCACATGATTTCCTATATGTTGGTATACCATCCCAAACCTCTACGACCAATAATAAGCGAGTACAAGGCTTAATCTTAGCAAAATTTTTATGAACTTATAATCAATCGCCCGTCAATCGGTCAATTATGGCCCGACTGATCCCAATATCGACTGGCGCCTAGATTCTTCCCCCAGGAATGTGCATACCAAATTTGGTTGACCCACACCCAGTACTTTCTGAGGAAATCTAGTGAAAAGGAAGTAAATTTTTTTTTGAATTTTTGATAATGTGACCTTAATAAAGGTCAAAGGTCAAATTTATGCCTGTCAAAAAATTTCCCCACGCCTATAGAAGAACACTGCCACATATCATTTGGATAGGCCTAATAACAAGGGAGATATTCAAGGGAGACGATAATGCGGCGGCGGCGGCGGCGGCGGCGGCGGCGGCGGCGGCTGACTGAAAACCGGGGGTGAAACCAATAAGCGTCCCCTTTTCAAGGGACGCTTAATAATACGCGAGTTATAAGCACTTTAAGTTTGGCTATCTTCGTTTGACTTGGAAGGAGGGGTCTAAGGTGAAATCCGACCACACCAAAAGATTCCCAGCCCATGATTTTCTATAGGTTGGTTTTCCATTCCAAACCTCTAGGACCAATAATAAGTGAGTTATAAGCACTTTTAAGTTTGGCTATCCTCATTTGACCTTGAAGGAGGGGTCCAAGGTGAAATCCGACCACACCAAAAAATTCCCAGCTCATGATTTTCTATAGGTTGGTTTTCATTCCAAACTTCTAGGACCTATAATAAGCGAGTTATAAGCACTTTTATGTTTGGCTATCCTCATTTGACCTTGAAGGAGGGTTCCAAGGTCAAATCGGACCATATTAAGAGATTCCCAGCCCATGATTTCCTACAGGTTGGATACAATGATTTACTCAACAGTGAGAACCTGAAAGAAGCTATTGCTCAGCTATGCCATGACATAGAGGTCTGCAATTTCACTATGTTATAGCTGACCAAAACGTCTGTGAATAACATATTTAACAAAATACTCTAAATGTAATAGTTTTCAAGTTACAACTGATTTACTCAAGAGTGAGAACCTCAAAGTAACTATTACTCAGCTATGCAATGAGCTACAAGTCTGAATTTTTGCTCTGTTATAGCTGACCTAAAAGTAGGTGAACAACATATTTAAGCAAAATACTGTAAATGCAATAGTTTTCAAGTTACAACTGATTTACTCAATAGTGAGAACCTGAAAATAGCTATTGCTCCGCTATGCCATGAGCTATAGGTCTGTAATTTCACTATGTTATAGCTAACCCAAAAGTAGGTGAACAATATATTTTAACAAAATACTCCAAATGCAATATTTTTCAAGTTATAGCCGATTTACTCAACAGTCAGTGCCTGAGAATAGCTATTGCTCAGTTGTGCCATGAGCTACAGGGTTTGCAAATTTTAATTAGTAAATTAAATTTTTATTAGTTAATACCTTACCTACCAGACGATAGCTATAGCCCGGCACCAGCCGGTCCCGCCAAACGAAAGAAAAAGACGTCCCGGGTTTCACCCCCGGCAGGACCGGCACACTACAATCCACTCGCCAGGTGGCCTAGTTCCTGCCTCACTCGCCAGAGGGACGTGACGTCATAGCATCTTTTTCGTCCCTAAGATTGAATGATGAAGGCTGGAAGCGGGGAAGGCCGGGTGGGAATTTCCCGTCTGGTAGGTAAGGTATTAACTACTAAAAATTTAATTTACTAATTAAAATTTGCAATTTCATTGCGTTAATACATCTTACCTACCAGACGATAGCTAGAATAACTACCCAGTGGAAGGAGGGCAGCCTTCTGAGGATTGGAGAAACTATTATACCTAGGTGTGAGGTTCTAGTCCTTTGAGGAGACATGTTAGTCTCAAGGGTAACTAGACCCACCTGCCCCCCCCCCCCCCCCCCCCCCCCCCTTTTGACTGCTCTGAGGGGAGGAAGAGAGTAAGAGTTCAAGTCAATGATTCCCACGGTTAACCTGGAAGAGAGGGAAAGTCCTATACCCAGAGGATTACTCTGAAGTAAAAGACTTTGAGAAGCCAAGGCCTAGGCTAAAAGTGAGCCTACACCTAAAACTAACTAGTATGTACACTATATATAATTATATACAAAGAAGCTTAGGGGACTAGTGGTGGATTTGCTGGGCAGCCACCACAGGACCCAAGTGAAAAAGCTCCTTATCTGCCCAGGCAACATCCTTAAGGTAAAATTGTGTAAAGGTGTTGTGGGACTTCCAGTGGCATGCTGCTAGAATCTGGTCCAGAGATATGCCACCTTGAAAGGCTTTGGAGGCCGCAAAGGCCCTAACATCATGGGCCTTAACCTGATGTAAGGTCACGGAATCTTGGTCAGAGAGATCATAACACAACACTACTGTTTGTTTGATCCAGGACGAGATAGTGGCAGGAGAGATGTCCTTGTTAAACCCTTGTTTGAATGAAACAAAAACTAACTCCTTTCCCGTTCTTAGGTCCTGCGTTTTGTCCAGGTAGTAGCGAAGAGCCCGAACAGGGCAAAGGGATCTGTCTTCCTTTAAAGACTTATCCAGAGTGGGGGCTAAGGCTGGAATGACCACAGGGGCCACGCACTCTGGTCCCTCTTTTGCCAAGTGATTTTTCGCCAAGAAGCTTGGTGAAGGGTAGAGGGAAACTTTGGACCAGTCAGCTTGGTGTCTGATATTTTTGTTTAACCAAGCGTGAATCTCACTCCTGCGTTTTCCTGAAGCCAGGGCTAGGAGAAAAACAGTTTTGAAAGTAAGGTGCTTCAGAGAAGCCTTTCTGAGTGGTTCAAAAGGTGCTTTTGTAAGCTGGTGTAAAACCAGGGAGAGGTTCCAAGCAGGAACCCCCCGGCGCCCTTTGGGTCTATCTCTGTGAAAACTGTCTAACAGTCTAGTCAAATTTTCATCCTTGCCGACATTAACCGAGGTATTTCCCAGTTTGTCTGCAATGGCTGACCTGTAACCATCAATAGTGCTGGGCTGGAGATTCTTCTCCTGGAAAAGGTGCAGGAGGAAATCTGCTATTTGTTTTATAGATGGGTTCCTGAAGTCCACCTGACTTGTTTCACACCATCTGACAAAAACGGCCCACTTCGCTTCGTAGACTGTTCTGGTTGAACGTCTTTGAGGCGCCTCAATTCTTGACGCCACTGGGCTAGAGAACCCCTGCTCCTTGATTGTCTGGGCTCTAGGAGCCAGGCATGGAGATTTAGGTTTGTCAGATCCCTGTGACGTGCCTTGTTGAAAGGTTGGGTCACTAGATCTGGGTGGTGTGGAAGACAAAGAGGAACCCTCGCAGATAGTTCCACTAGGTCCCAAAACCAAGGCATGTTGGGCCATCCCGGGGCAATCAGGATTGCTCTGCGATACCAGTGATCTTACAGCTTGCTGACCACCTTCCCCATCAGAGACACTGGGGGGAAGAGGTACATGTCCAGGTCCTCCCAGGATAATGTCAGAGCATCCACTGACCAGGCCTTTGGGTCTGGAATTGGGGACACAAATTGAACTAGCTTGCAGTTGTACCTTGTTGCAAACATGTCCACTCGGGGATAATGCCAGGTTTGACAAAGGAGGTCGAAGGTCTCTTGATGGAGGGACCACTCCGTCTGAATGACCTGCCTTTGGCGAGACAATTTGTCTGCAATTACATTCAGACGGCCTGGAATGTGTCTGGCCTTCAGTACTATTTGATTGAGGCTGCACCAACATAGGAGCCGCCAAAGAAGGGCACAGAGTGAGCCTGACCTCATACCTCCTTCCTTGTTGATGTATGCCACAACTGTGGTGTTGTCTGTGGCAATCAGGACCTTTCCTTGCACTAAATGTTGGAATCTTTTTAGTGCTAACAACACGGCTTTTAGTTCTAAGAAGTTTATGTGCAACTTGCTTTCGGGCACTGACCAAGTACCGCTTGCTGTGAAGTCGCCTAAGTGAGCACCCCAGCCTTCTTTTGAGGCGTCTGTAAAGATTTGAACTGCGTGTCGCAGGGGGTGTAAGGGCTGACCCTTTAGGACATTTTCCTCTTGGGTCCACCACTGCAGGTACTGATGGAGAGACCTCGGAATTGGGATCTCCTTTTCCAGAGATTCTGGGACTCTCCAGTGTTTCTTGAGGTGCCACTGAATAGGTCTCATGTGCAGTCTGCCTAGGGTCACCTGTTTTTCTGTCGCAGTGAGAAGACCTATAAGAGACATGAAAGTTCTCACTGGGCAAGATCTGTTCTGTAAAAGCACTGTTATTTTCTGTTGAAGGGTTTCCCAACGATTTTGAGTAGGTCTGACTACTCCGTTGAGTAGGTCGTACTGGTAGCCTACGAAGTCGAAGACTTGTTGGGGTTCCAGTTCTGATTTTTGCATGTTTACCATCCAGCCCAACTCCTGGCAGAGGGCTAGGAGGGATTGGGTTCCCTGGTGGCAAGATTCTTTGGTAGGGGCTCGAATCAACCAGTCGTCTAGGTACTGGTGGATTCTTATACCCTGTGACTGAGCCATTAACTTGACCTCTTTGACCACACCAGTGAACTCCATGGGAGCTGTTGACAGGCCAAAGGGAAGTGCCCGAAACTGGTACGACTGGTTCTGAAAGTGGAACCTGAGGAATTTTCGGGATGTGTAGTGAATTGGGATGTGGAAGTAGGCGTCGCTGAAGTCTAGCGATGTCACCTACTCCTCTTGTTGTAGAGAGGTCCGGATTGTCTCTGGAGTCTCCATTTTGAATGTTTTTACGCATAAAAACTGATTTAGAGTACTGAGATCCAAGATTGGCCGCCACTTGTGGTTCGGCTTTGGGACAATGAACAGTCTGTTGAAAAAGGCTAGTGAGGTTTGAACCCTGACCCTCTCTACTGCCTTTTTCTCGATCAGAGCTTGTACAGCTGCTTGCAAGTGGGAGTCTCTGATGGGGTTTGCATAGCCACTTACTATCAGGGGATCCCTTACTAAGGGAGGTCTTACTTTGAAGGGAAGAACATAACCCTCCTTTAATATGGACACTACTTTTGGGTTTGCACCCTTGTGAGCCCATATTTCCCAAAAACTCTGAAGACGTCCCCCCACTGGTTGGACACTTGCAACATTGGGGACATTTGGAACATTTGGAGCAGAAACAAAGTGACCGACAAAAGAAGCACTTTTCACACACTTTATTTGACTTTTGATCTTTGATTTTGGTCTTACGTCTTTCTTTTGCGACTGCCACCTTGTTACAGTAGGTACACGACATACAACATGATAAGAAACATTTGTTGGAACAGATACAAAAGAGTTTCTTGTTATGACACTTTGTACAGAACTGACTGGCCGGGCCACCGGCACCGGACTTGACTTGCAGTAATTGTCATTTATACTGTGTCTTCTCATGAGCCATCTTGGTACCACGTCCGGGTTGACCACCCCGGCCTCTGCCCCGGCCTCTATTGCGGGAACCAAACGCTTTCCAAGCTGGTAGTTCCTTTCCGGCCTGAGAAGTTGATTTAGCAGTGTCTTGAGGTTTCCAACCAGTACTGTAGGGTTGGTATCTCTGCTTTCTGCCTCTACCGGCGAACCCCCCGCGGCCCGGGCCGGGCTAGGAGGTACGTCGGGAAGCTTCTAACTGGTTGATTTCATCCTCAGCCTTTCTAATAGCAGCGTCTGGAAATAATCCATATCCATTCAGGGGACAATTTCTCAAGGAATTGAAAGTATCTGGTTTAATCCCCGGTTTCACAGCTTCCAAATATGAGTCCCTACGGAGTAGGGTCAAATTCGCCATCTGCACAAATGTAAAGTCTGCCAAATGTTGTAAGGATTTACCCATGGCGAAACTGACATTCTGGTTAAATGAGGATAAGTATAAAAGTTCATCCAATGCACCTTGAGATTTGACAGAAGACTTGCCTTTCTTAAGTTCACTTTGTAAAATATGCAATTGTTCTTGGAAGGCATCCTGTATTTTGGTGATACAGCGATTAAACCCCGCGGACTGGTTGCAAATATATGAAGACTCTTTTGCTGCTTTCTCCCACTTACGCATAGTGTCTTGTGATAGTGGGCGGGAAGGAGGCTGAGGAGAAGTAGAAGATATGGTTGAAATCCTGGGGAATGAACTGTTGATCTTCGCCGCATCATTTGGCCAAGAATTCACCGATTTACCCAGTCTAGATGGATCTGTAGGCTCCGCCGGGTGTATCCCATACCATCTGTTCTGGGATTTTGGGGGTCTGAGGAACTGGTCCACATGAAGGCCACCTGGATCACTAGATTTTGAAGGATATCCTTCTATCAGTACAAGGTTTAGAGTTTCTAGTTTTCGGCACAACCAATCTTCCGGTGGAAGATCCACAGAAATCTTACCCACAGGCTGAGAACGGTGACCTGCCCAAGGATTATCAGTGCGGGATTGCGGAGAAAACTCCAGGTCAGGAATGTGTGTCCATCCCATGAACGCGCGGACACCTCTCACAGTCTCGCGGTAGTTTTGATCTTCACTGAGGACCCGGTCCGGGTCTGAGGTTTCTACGTCTGGGGATTCCTCTGCGTCAGATAACTCACCCTCTTCAAATGTTTCCTGAGGATTGACATCGCGGAAGGTGACCGGCCCGGAGCCGGAAGAAGGTTGTTGAAATGAAGATTGAGAGGAAGCAGACATAGCAGCTGACGAAACAGTAGCCACCGGAGCAGGGTGTTTAAACATAGGTTCTGCTTCCGGGTAGAGGTTTTGAAGTGGAGATTGTCTGTCAGCAAAGGAAAAATCCTGATCTCTAGCCTCATCTGGGCCAACAGCCGGCCGGCTGGGCCGGAAGAAGCAGAAGTAGTGACAAAAAAGGGTGTCTGGGAAAGAGCACCTGCTGGAGCAGCATGAGAGACCGGTACTTTGACCGGAGAGAATGACGGATTTTGTTGCACAGAAGGTGAGGGGCGATGTCCTACAGTAATAAGTGCCTCAAGCCTGGCCATACGAGTGGACCACTTTTCGTCCAGTTCTTGAAGTTCTTTCTTAAACTGAGGCACAGGAAGGGACAAATCCGGAGCAGAAGCAACAGAAACATCAGGTTCTTGTTCTGGCTGGGTATCAAGAACTACCACAGAAGACGGGTCGACTAATACCTCCTTTGCTTTAGCCTTTTCCTTTCTGAGTTTATAGGTAGGAGTACTTAACTTGAGCACTTGCTCCGGGGTAAGGACACTGCAAAAGTCACACTGCAGATTCTGAACACAAGGGTCATCACCATGTCCTTTCTCGCGACAACGCGCACACCTACTATGTTTGTCAAATGAAGCCATAATATGGCCACACGCACCCTTTTTCTGTCCTGGAGATGCCATGATAGAAAAGTCAACTAATGGCAACTATTCCGACACAACTTAAACAGATATAACACAAATATAAAACCAAAAGGTTCACAGATAAAAATCCACAACTTTAAATATCGCGCCAAACGAAAAAGATACTATGACGTCACGTCCATCTGGCGAGTGAGGCAGGAACTAGGCCACCTGGCGAGTGGATTGTAGTGTGCCGGTCCTGCCGGGGGTGAAACCCGGGACGTCTTTTTCTTTCGTTTGGCGGGACCGGCTGGCGCCGGGCTATAGCTATCGTCTGGTAGGTAAGATGTATTAACGCAATGAAACTGTAATTTCACTATGTTATAGCTGACCCAAAAGTAGCTGAATAACATATTTGCACAAATTTCTGTAAAGGCAATAGTTTTCCAATTACAACTGATTTACTCAACAGTGAGAACTTCAAAGTAGCTATTACTCAGCTATGCAATGAGCCACAGGTCTGGAACTTCGCTATGTTATAGCTGACCCCAAAATAGGTGAATAACATATAGAAACAAAATACTCTAAATGCAATAGTTTCCAAGTTATAAGTGATTTACTCAACAGTGATAACCTAAAAGTAGCTATTACTCAGCTATGCCATGAGCTACAGGTCTAAAATTTTACTATGTTATAGCTGACCCAAAAGTAGCTGAATAACATATTTATACTAAATTCTCTAAATGCAATAGTTTTCAAATTATAAGTGATTTACTCAACATTGAGAACTTCAAAGTAGCTATTACTCAGCTATGCAATGAGTCACAGGTCTGGAACTTCACTATGTTATAGCTGACCCCAAAATAGGTGAATAACATATGAAACAAAATACTCTAAATGCAATAATTTCCAAGTTATAAGCGATTTACTCAACAGTGATAACCTCAAAGTAGCTATTACTCAGCTATGCCATGAGCTACAGGTCTGAAATTTTACTATGTTATAGCTGACCCAAAAGTAGGTGAACAACATATTTAAGCAAAATACTGTACATGCAATAGTTTTCAAGTTCCAACTGATTTACTCAATGGTGATGACCTAAAAGTAGCTATTACTCAGCTATGCCATGAGCTACAGGTCTGAAATTTTACTATGTTATAGCTGACCCAAAAGTAGCTGAATAACATATTTATACTAAATTCTCTAAATGCAATAGTTTTGCAATTACAACTGATTTACTCAATAGTGAGAACCTCAAAGTAGTTATTACTCAGCTATGCAATGAGCTACAGGTCTGAAATTTTACTATGTTATAGCTCACCCAAAAGTAGGTGAACAACATATTTAAGCAAAATACTGTAAATGCAATAGTTTTCAAGTTACAACTGATTTACTCAATAGTGATGACCTAAAAGTAGCTATTACTCAGCTATGCCATGAGCTACAGGTCTGAAATTTTACTATGTTATAGCTGACCCAAAAGTAGCTGAATAACATATTTATACGACATTCTCTAAATGCAATAGTTTTCCAATTACAACTGATTTACTCAATAGTGAGAACTTCAAAGTAGCTATTACTCAGCTATGCCATGACCTACAGATCTGAAATTTCACTATGTTATAGCTGGCCCAAAAGTAGCTGAATAACATATTTATACGAAATTCTCTAAATGCAATAGTTTTGCAATTACAACTGATTTACTCAATAGTGAGAACCTCAAAGTAGTTATTACTCAGCTATGCAATGAGCTACAGGTCTGAAATTTTACTATGTTATAGCTGACCCAAAAGTAGGTGAACAACATATTTAAGCAAAATACTGTAAATGCAATAGCTTTCAAGTTACAACTGATTTACTCAATAGTGATGACCTAAAAGTAGCTATTACTCAGCTATGCCATGAGCTACAGGTCTGAAATTTTACTATGTTATAGCTGACCCAAAAGTAGCTGAATAACATATTTATACAAAATTCTCTAAATGCAATAGTTTTCCAATTACAACTGATTTACTCAATAGTGAGAACTTCAAAGTAGCTATTACTCAGCTATGCAATGAGCCACAGATCTGAAACTTCACTATGTTATAGCTGATCCCAAAATAGGTGAATAACATATTGAAACAAAATACTGTAAATGCAATAGTTTCCAAGTTATAAGCGATTTACTCAACAGTGATAACCTAAAAGTAGCTATTATTCAGCTATGCCATGAGCTACAGGTCTGAAATTTTACTATGTTATAGCTGACCCAAAAGTAGCTGAATAACATTATGTATACGAAATTCTCTAAATGCAATAGTTTTGAAGTTATAAGCGATTTACTCAACAGTGATAACCTAAAAGTAGCTATTACTCAGCTATGCCATGAGCTACAGGTCTAAAATTTTACTATGTTATAGCTGACCCAAAAGTAGCTGAATAACATATTTATACGAAATTCTCTAAATGCAATAGTTTTTAAGTTACAAGTGATTTTACTCATAATGGAAGTTACTGAAAAGCCCAAAAGTAGCTATTACTCACTTAGCTATTGAGACAGGCACCCAACTTACTCACCATATTGTAGCTATGAAAAAAGTAGCTGAATAACATATTTTAACAAAATGCTCTAAATGCAACACTTTTCAAGTTATAAATGATTTTGTGCATGATTTCATGAATTTGAATGCATTAAAAATTATTAAAAAAATTTATTAAAAACTAGAAATCGGCCGCCCTGTTGATAGTAGATGCGAATAGAAACAGGATAGCATAGAAGAACACACATTATCATGTGTAATGTCCACCCATGAACCTTTTGCCCAAATTGTACAGTAGTCTTACAAGACCCTGTTTCATTTGTAAAATATATCAATGATGCTTAGATATTTGTTAGTGTAGATGTAAATTATTTCAGCTTCATGCCTTTTTGCATTGGTTGGGTTGAAAATTTTGACGAAATCACTCTATCTGGCACGGTTAAGAAGATCAAAGCAAATTCCTGTTTTTCTATTTTTGGCAAAAATTTGAAAATTCAAAATGGCCGCCATTTTTGGGAAAAGGAAATTTTTTTGAAAATTGCCAAGAGTACATTTTTTAGATACCCTATGGGTCGAAAATTTCAACGAAATAACTCTATTTTGCACGGTTAAGGCCAGTTTGTGTTTTTCCATTTTGGGCAAAAATTCGAAAATTCAAAATGGCTGCCATTTTTGGGGAGGGGAAAATTTTTTGAAAATTGCAAAGATTACATTCCTTAGATACCCTGTGGGTTGAAAATTTCGACGAAATCGCTCTATCTCGCATGGTTAAGGAGATAGAAGCAAATTTGTGTTTTGCCATTTTTGACAAAAATTTGAAAATTCAAAATGGCCGCCATTTTAGGGGACGGGAAATTTTTTTTCAAATTGCCAAGAATACAATGCTGAAATACCTGTGGGTCGAAAATTTTGATGAAATCGATCTATCTCGCACGGTTAAGGAGATAGAAGCAAATTTGTGTTTTGCCATTTTTGGCAAAAATTCGAAAATTCAAAATGGCCGCCATTTTTGGGGAGGGGAAAATTTTTCGGAAAATTGCAAAGATTGCATTTCTTCGATACCCTGTGGGTCGAAAATTTCGACGAAATCGCTCTATCTCGCACGGTTAAGGAGATAGAAGCAAATTTGTGTTTTGCCATTTTTGGCAAAAATTCGAAAATTCAAAATGGCTGCCATTTTTGGGGAGGGGAAAATTTTTTGGAAAATTGCAAAGATTGCATTCCTTAAATACCCTGTGGGTCGAAAATTTCGACGAAATCGCTCTATCTCGCACGGTTAAGGAGATAGAAGCAAATTTGTGTTTTGCCATTTTTGGCAAAAATTCGAAAATTCAAAATGGCTGCCATTTTTGGGGAGGGGAAAATTTGTTGGAAAATTGCAAAGATTGCATTCCTTAAATACCCTGTGGGTCAAAAATTTCGACGAAATCGCTCTATCTCGCACGGTTAAGGAGATAGAAGCAAATTTGTGTTTTGCCATTTTTGGCAAAAATTCGAAAATTCAAAATGGCTGCCATTTTTGGGGAGGGGAAAATTTGTTGGAAAATTGCAAAGATTGCATTCCTTAGATACCCTGTGGGTCGAAAATTTCGACGAAATCGCTCTATCTCGCACGGTTAAGGAGATAGAAGCAAATTTGTGTTTTACCATTTTTGGCAAAAATTCGAAAATTCAAAATGGCCGCCATTTTTGGGGAGGGGAAAATTTTTTGAAAATTGCAAAGATTGCATTCCTTAGATACCCTGTGGGTCGAAAATTTCGACGAAATCACTCTATCTCGCACGGTTAAGGAGATAGAAGCAAATTAGTGTTTTGCCATTTTTGGCAACAATTCGAAAATTCAAATGGCCGCCATTTTTGGGGAGGGGAAAATTTTTTAAAAATTACCAAGAGTACAATGCTCAGATACCCTGTGGGTCGAAAATTTTGACGAAATCGCTCTATCTGGCACGGTTAAGGAGATAGGAGGAAATTTGTGTTTTGCCATTTTTGGCAAAAATTCGAAAATTCAAAATGGCCGCCATTTTTGGGGAGGGGAAAATTTTTTTTAAATTACCAAGAGTACAATGCTCAGATACCCTGTGAGTCGAAAATTTTGACGAAATCGCTCTATCTGGCACGGTTAAGGAGATAGAAGCAAATTTGTGTTTTGCCATTTTTGGCAAAAATTCGAAAATTCAAAATGGCCGCCATTTTTGGGGAGGGGAAAATTTTTTGAAAATTGCAAAGATTGCATTCCTTAGATACCCTGTGCATCGAAAATTTCGACGAAATCGCTCTATCTCGCACGGTTAAGGAGATAGAAGCAAATTAGTGTTTTGCCATTTTTGGCAAAAATTCGAAAATTCAAAATGGCCGCCATTTTTGGGGAGGGGAAAATTTTTGGAAAATTACCAAGAGCACAATGCTCAGATACCCTGTGGGTCGAAAATTTCGACGAAATCGCTCTATCTCGCACGGTTAAGGAGATAGAAGCAAATTAGTGTTTTGTCATTTTTGGCAAAAATTCGAAAATTCAAAATGGCCGCCATTTTTGGGGAGGGGAAAATTTTGTAAAAATTACCAAGAGCACAATGCTCAGATACCCTGTGGGTCGAAAATTTTGACGAAATCGCTCTATCTGGCACGGTTAAGGAGATAGGAGGAAATTTGTGTTTTGCCATTTTTGGCAAAAATTCGAAAATTCAAAATGGCCGCCATTTTTGGGGAGGGGAAAATTTTTTAAAAATTACCAAGAGTACAATGCTCAGATGCCCTGTGGGTCGAAAATTTTGACGAAATCGCTCTATCTCGCACGGTTAAGGAGATAGAAGCAGATTGGTGTTTTGCCATTTTTGGCAAAAATTCGAAAATTCAAAATGGCCGCCATTTTTGGGGAGGGGAAAATTTTTTGAAAATTGCAAAGATTGCATTCCTTAGATACCCTGTGGGTCGAAAATTTCGACGAAATCGCTCTATCTCGCACGGTTAAGGAGATAGAAGGAAATTTGTGTTTTGCCATTTTTGGCAAAAATTCGAAAATTCAAAATGGCCGCCATTTTTGGGGAGGGGAAAATTTTTGGAAAATTGCAAAGATTGCATTCCTTAGATACCCTGTGGGTCGAAAATTTCGACGAAATCACTCTATCTCGCACGGTTAAGGAGATAGAAGCAAATTAGTGTTTTGCCATTTTTGGCAAAAATTCGAAAATTCAAAATGGCCGCCATATTTGGGGAGGGGAAATTTTTTAAAAAATTGCCAAGAGTACAATGCTCAGATACCCTGTGGGTCGAAAATTTTGACGAAATGGCTCTATCTCGCACGGTTAAGGAGATAGAAGGAAATTTGTGTTTTGCCATTTTTGGCAAAAATTCGAAAATTCAAAATGGCCGCCATTTTTTGGGGAGGGGAAAATTTTTGGAAAATTGCAAAGATTGCATTCCTTAGTTACCCTGTGGGTCGAAAATTTCGACGAAATCGCTCTATCTCGCACGGTTAAGGAGATAGAAGCAAATTAGTGTTTTGCCATTTTTGGCAAAAATTCGAAAATTCAAAATGGCTGCCATTTTTGGGGAGGGGAAAATTTGTTGGAAAATTGCAAAGATTGCATTCCTTAGATACCCTGTGGGTCGAAAATTTCGACGAAATCGCTCTATCTCGCACGGTTAAGGAGATAGAAGCAAATTTGTGTTTTACCATTTTTGGCAAAAATTCGAAAATTCAAAATGGCCGCCATTTTTGGGGAGGGGAAAATTTTTTGAAAATTGCAAAGATTGCATTCCTTAGATACCCTGTGGGTCGAAAATTTCGACGAAATCACTCTATCTCGCACGGTTAAGGAGATAGAAGCAAATTAGTGTTTTGCCATTTTTGGCAACAATTCGAAAATTCAAATGGCCGCCATTTTTGGGGAGGGGAAAATTTTTTAAAAATTACCAAGAGTACAATGCTCAGATACCCTGTGGGTCGAAAATTTTGACGAAATCGCTCTATCTGGCACGGTTAAGGAGATAGGAGGAAATTTGTGTTTTGCCATTTTTGGCAAAAATTCGAAAATTCAAAATGGCCGCCATTTTTGGGGAGGGGAAAATTTTTTTTAAATTACCAAGAGTACAATGCTCAGATACCCTGTGAGTCGAAAATTTTGACGAAATCGCTCTATCTGGCACGGTTAAGGAGATAGAAGCAAATTTGTGTTTTGCCATTTTTGGCAAAAATTCGAAAATTCAAAATGGCCGCCATTTTTGGGGAGGGGAAAATTTTTTGAAAATTGCAAAGATTGCATTCCTTAGATACCCTGTGCATCGAAAATTTCGACGAAATCGCTCTATCTCGCACGGTTAAGGAGATAGAAGCAAATTAGTGTTTTGCCATTTTTGGCAAAAATTCGAAAATTCAAAATGGCCGCCATTTTTGGGGAGGGGAAAATTTTTGGAAAATTACCAAGAGCACAATGCTCAGATACCCTGTGGGTCGAAAATTTCGACGAAATCGCTCTATCTCGCACGGTTAAGGAGATAGAAGCAAATTAGTGTTTTGTCATTTTTGGCAAAAATTCGAAAATTCAAAATGGCCGCCATTTTTGGGGAGGGGAAAATTTTGTAAAAATTACCAAGAGCACAATGCTCAGATACCCTGTGGGTCGAAAATTTTGACGAAATCGCTCTATCTGGCACGGTTAAGGAGATAGGAGGAAATTTGTGTTTTGCCATTTTTGGCAAAAATTCGAAAATTCAAAATGGCCGCCATTTTTGGGGAGGGGAAAATTTTTTAAAAATTACCAAGAGTACAATGCTCAGATGCCCTGTGGGTCGAAAATTTTGACGAAATCGCTCTATCTCGCACGGTTAAGGAGATAGAAGCAGATTGGTGTTTTGCCATTTTTGGCAAAAATTCGAAAATTCAAAATGGCCGCCATTTTTGGGGAGGGGAAAATTTTTTGAAAATTGCAAAGATTGCATTCCTTAGATACCCTGTGGGTCGAAAATTTCGACGAAATCGCTCTATCTCGCACGGTTAAGGAGATAGAAGGAAATTTGTGTTTTGCCATTTTTGGCAAAAATTCGAAAATTCAAAATGGCCGCCATTTTTGGGGAGGGGAAAATTTTTGGAAAATTGCAAAGATTGCATTCCTTAGATACCCTGTGGGTCGAAAATTTCGACGAAATCACTCTATCTCGCACGGTTAAGGAGATAGAAGCAAATTAGTGTTTTGCCATTTTTGGCAAAAATTCGAAAATTCAAAATGGCCGCCATATTTGGGGAGGGGAAATTTTTTAAAAAATTGCCAAGAGTACAATGCTCAGATACCCTGTGGGTCGAAAATTTTGACGAAATGGCTCTATCTCGCACGGTTAAGGAGATAGAAGGAAATTTGTGTTTTGCCATTTTTGGCAAAAATTCGAAAATTCAAAATGGCCGCCATTTTTTGGGGAGGGGAAAATTTTTGGAAAATTGCAAAGATTGCATTCCTTAGTTACCCTGTGGGTCGAAAATTTCGACGAAATCGCTCTATCTCGCACGGTTAAGGAGATAGAAGCAAATTAGTGTTTTGCCATTTTTGGCAACAATTCGAAAATTCAAAATGGCCGCCATTTTTGGGGAGGGGAAAATTTTTGGAAAATTGCAAAGAGTACAATGCTCAGATACCCTGTGGGTCGAAAATTTTGACGAAATCGCTCTATCTGGCACGGTTAAGGAGATAGGAGGAAATTTGTGTTTTGCCATTTTTGGCAAAAATTCGAAAATTCAAAATGGCCGCCATTTTTGGGGAGGGGAAAATTTTTGGAAAATTGCAAAGATTGCATTCCTTGGATACCCTGTGGGTCGAAAATTTTGACGAAATCGCTCTATCTGGCACGGTTAAGGAGATAGAAGCAAATTTGTGTTTTGCCATTTTTGGCAAAAATTCAAAAATTCAAAATGGCCGCCATTTTTGGGGAGGGGAAAATTTTTTTTAAATTACCAAGAGTACAATGCTCAGATACCCTGTGGGTCGAAAATTTCGACGAAATCGCTCTATCTCGCACGGTTAAGGAGATAGAAGCAAATTTGTGTTTTGCCATTTTTGGCAAAAATTCGAAAATTCAAAATGGCCGCCATTTTTGGGGAGGGGAAAATTTTTTGAAAATTGCAAATATTACATTCCTTAAATACCCTGTGGGTCGAAAATTTCGACGAAATCGCTCTATCTCACACGGTTTCTGAGATATTAGCAAATTACTCAAAAGTAGTACTGAAAATACACAATGAAGTACCTAAATGGCTATTACTCATGTACTGACAAAGCTATCAGTCCCAAATGCAATACCAAGCGAGCTATGGACATAACAATCTTGTATTCAAAATTGTAGTAAAATATCTTTAATTATTTTGGCTTAAATGCACGGAAACCAATGGGTACTGAAAATAGCTGTACTTAAGTATTACTCAGTAAGCAAAAGAGGTACAACAGCCAAAAGCAATCCCAAGCAAGCTACTGACCCAATAAGCCTGCATACCAAATTTGGTGACAATAGCTCTAATACTTTTCCTTTAAATGAGCGGAAACCATGCGTGACGCCGGACATCGGACGCCGGACATCGGACGGCGAAAAAAGCAAAAATAATATATCCACCCCCCAGGGGGGTGGACATAAAAAAGTAAGACAGATCCAGGTCTCATACTCACACAAGAGAATCTACCTCTGGCCTAGTACATATATGCAAGATATGAGAGAAATCCCTGCAATAGTCACTGAGAAAATTGTGATTAAGTGTTGAAATTTTCACACTTTTGGTGGGGGTACCCCCCTTGTAATGTCTCTAGCAAACAGACGAACAGACAGATTTGCATGCCTTGAACAATTTTTCATCCTCGATAGATAAGGTATCTTTTAAAAAAAACAGCACGTCTCTAGGCCTTGTAGTTTTGGAGGAGAAGTTGTTCACGCGGACGCGTACACCCACGCCGCAGAGTGACGACATAATGTCAGCTGACTGACAAGTCAGCTGACATAAAAATCAATGAGCAATGGTCGTTTTTTATTTACCTTACTTACGTGGCTGCTCCATGAAGTGCTCATACATGTCTGCACAATTTAACCAGCAACAAAATATATTTCCTTTGCAATAAAATGGAACTAAGCATAACTTATGGCAATATTTGGACATAATATTATTTTATATATATTTTTTATCATTTACTCGAGTTCAGCTCGAGTTCAACTCGCATCTTATAGGCAGTCCTTGATCTTCAGACATCGCTGATGATAAAAGCCCTACTTCTGAGCTTCTGAGCTCTAAACACATCTGAAGCTCCCCCATCCATCTTTTTACATGCTGTTTACATTTCCATGATAAATTTTAAAGATTAGGTGATTTTAAACTGTTTTTGCTGGAGTGAAGTTTGCTCAATCAGTCTTACCCAACCATTTTTAGATTAAAAGTTCCAAGTAAGGGTTTTACATCCCATTCAACAACCAGGGTTATATTGAGACAGGTCCTCAGCATTTGTCACTTCTATGAGTTGAACCCACTCAGAAGTGACAGCCTGGGATTAGATGCCAAACTTGCTAACCACAACCCCATTTTCAGACATAAAATTTGACAGATATAGATCAGCTAGGGTTAGTTATCATGCTGTAATCTGACCATCTTACCCGTCCATTTGAAGCCCCTCCATCCATCTCATCCTGATCCCCACCGTCAGGCTGTGACGTGTACCGACCCACTGGAAGGGCACTGAAACGGGAAGAAATGACAAAAATATTGTGTACAATATGCCTTTTAGTGACAACTGAGAAATAAATAATAGCACAAATCATCCACAAAAGACAGATTTTGCTAAAACTGAATGTCACTGGACACAAAACACTTGTCTTAACTTGACCTTTTGTATGTTACATAAATTACAGTTGTATCTGAAAAAAAGTTACAACTGAGTCAACAAGCACCGTGGTGTGTGGCGACTTATAGGTGTAGTACAGGAATGGATAAAGAAATAGCAGAAATATTTTATAAAATAAAAGTATCAAGTGAAAAGAAAAATCCATTTTATTAACCAATATTTATAGGTTGCTGGTTTTCTTGACATATCAGCCTAAAATACTAATGAATTTTAAAAATTCACTTTTTAAATAGTCATTGCATTTTTTGTCATGTCTAACCCAATCAAACAAGACAATCAATTTGATATATAAATGATGCAGCATATTGATATCACTGAACAGTCTCTGTTTCTCACCTTTTCGGTGTCTCTAGCTGTCTTTTTTTACACTCGAGTTGTTTGTAGGCAGCATCCAGACTCGTGTTAATCTCCCTGAACTCAGCCACCCGTCGATTGGCATCCTCAAGTTGCTTCTTATACTGAGTCAGCTCCTGCACATTTAAAATATATGGTTTGATTCACAATTAATGTTGCTTTCAACAGATTATGCCTGAATACAAAACCATTACCACAGCTTAGGTTCAATCACTGTAAAAGGTTGAACCAATGAAAGATATTTCTACTTTGAAAAAAGCAATGTGGCAGCAGGCAGTCAGTATCTACACACTGGAATTGGATGATACAACAGAACTTCATTAGCTTTCCCTCTTGGGTGAGTAAGAATTATGTTAGATAATAGAAAGGCTAAAACAACAAGTTTAAATGGAGTTGGGAGAGTGGGTTTGAGGTTGGATAACTGACATTTTGGATAATAGAGGGTCAGAATATACAGGTTCTACTGTAATTAACATCATATTTTAACACTATTTGGCTAATGAAAGTGTTTTGCAGCCCAGGTTAAATAGTTGGGTGTTAACATAATCTACACTTATTAGATGTTTGACCAGATTTGGTTAATCTATCCAAACCAGCTGTTTTTTGCCATCCATCACTTACAACATACCAGTCCTCCACCTTTTACTGCATCTATCTCATCTATTTGTGTACCACTTGTTTAATATTTGAATCAGTTGTTACACCAGTTTGAATCACTCGTTATCACATCTTTTCACACCACCTGTTTATCACACCTGTCTGTATCATTTGTCAAGCACTTACCGCATCCCGTTCCTCCACCTGTTTGCTGAGTCTGTCCATTTCTTGCTGCGTTTTCTCTGCATCTCTGCCTGCCTGTGTTGCCACCTCCTCACATGCCTGATCCCTGGCCAGCTGCAGGTCTGTCTGGTGCTGTGTGCTAATGCTCTCCAGTGCATTGCTGTGCAAAAATACAACAAACGTACAATCAACAGCATTAATCCACAGAAATAAAATCCAGGGCATTAACACACAGAAATAGCTGACTGCCCTGAAGATGAAGTTAAGATTACATATTTAAAATCTGGACTCTGCAAAACACTTAGAAAACACCAACATGGCACAAAAGTTATTATTTTCACCAAATTATAAAACTTACATGCGGTAAACTTTTTCCAAATTATCTATGGAGAATATATTTTTACCATATTTTCAAGATAGTGACAAGATTTTATGGCAGATTTCTGTGCTTTCATTGGTTTTGAAAACATTGGTTCGATGATTGAACTGTATCAAAGTTCATTAGCTTGTAGAGCTACTAAACACTGAAATAAAATATTTTAAACCATTTCACAACACTAGTAATGATGACCAACTAACATGTATTTTTAGACATCATTGGCTTTGGTGATATCTCCATAAATTTGTCACTTTACAAATACTGCCTTTGTCCCTCAGTCACCCACCTGGCTTTTTTCAGTAGCTCCTGTTTGTCAATGAGTTCTTTCTTCAGACTCTCCACCTCCACCTTCAGCTCTATGTTCTGCAAAAACAAAAGACAAATTTGTCAATTTCAACTCAAAAACGCCACGTTCATGAAGTGTATTCGAGTAAGAAATGTGAAATGTGGGACAGTGAAAACCCCTGTAATGTTCCTTGAATTATTGAACTTCTGAAAAATTCCATCACATTGATGAATTTTAGAACTATATGGATAAGTCTAATTTCTCTGACGATTCATTAAACTTTGTTTCTTTTTAAACTTAATTTTCAGAGTTGTTTCCCAGTGTTGAACTTTACAGACTGTGAAATGACTTCACATTTTTTAAGCTTCTCATCCTTGTAAACAGTGAACACAAAACTTATCAATACTCCATTACAGATCATGGCCAGAATTGGGGAGTTCTGGTTCAAGCTTCCAGTTCAACAGGATGAAGTCCAGCATTAAATACAAAACCAGGACTTATATATAGTGAACAAATTCACATGTGCACTTAGATGCATTGGGAGACCAAAAATGGATTGTTTAAGATAAAGAAATACCGGTACACACCATCAGTACATATTGCAGTAAAATATTTATTTTAGGCAACCAGCCTAGAAAAGTTTGGGACATCACTGCAGGCAATATCCATTGGGGTTTTATAATTCTAGATAAATGACACACATTCACAGCAACAGAAATTATGAGATAATGCTGAAACAAAAACAAGTGCAAACAAACAAGACAATCAGAAAAATACAGTTTTAATTTTTAAAATGGTCAAGGTTGTCACATGACAAAATATAAGCTTCCACTTGTGTGTTGAAATATGACTCCATCTTTACATAGGAAAGTCGTTAACACTACCAGATGACTAAAACATACAAAGTCTTGATCAACTTGTTTGCATTATTACCTCTATCCCTTCAACAATCTTTCTTGCTACAAACTCTAGGGCTGGGATTCACAAAAGGTCTTAAGTCTTAGGCAATTTTTTTGCTTAGACCAGTCTTAAAGTTATAACTTTTGTCCTAGCTAAGATTTCTCTTAAATTGGGATTCACAAAAAGTGCTTAGCAAAATCTTAGCTGAGACAAAATTTGTGCAAAAAGTCTCAACTACTTTGAATTCAAATTAACAAATCTTACTAAAACAAAAACATTTTTCATCTAAATACACCAAACATGCTATTCAAAATTATAAAACAGATTTATTAGCTTTTTTTGTAAAATTATGTAAAAATAGTAGTCTTTGTGTTTTACTGTGAGTCAGCCATTTTTATGACAATATTTTTACCAAAAGTCACAAGAAAGGTAAAATGTGGATATTTATAGGTAATTAAATGGTGGAAATTTCTATTACAATCCACAGAAATTACTTTTATAGGAAGTATAGATCCCCATAGTATATTTTTTGTTGGCATAACAAAAGATAAAATGTAAATACATGCAATGGAATATTTTAAAAATGACTTAAGTCTGCCCTGCAATGGTCTTAAAGTTATGACAAAATCTAAGACAACTTTTTGTCTAAGACCTTTTGTGAATCCCATTTTGTCTAAGCAAAAAAAGTCTTAACTTTATGACAAAATTCTTGCACAGTTAAGACTTTTCTCTTAAAGTTATGACAATTTTTTGCTTAAGACCTTTTGTGAATCCCGGCCCTGATCTGTTGACAGTGACACTGAATCCCAATCTATCAGCAGTTTATTCTTTAATTGGAAGTAAAAATATTGTAGCCCAATCAAATCACAATGAACAGATTAACTGGTAGTATGAAAAATTGAAAATATTATAAATGTCTAATAAGAAATAGATTTATCAACTTTACAGTAAGTAATTTGGTATTCCTTTATTCATCTGATGATTGGTAGTGGTCAAATTAGCAAAACCCACATGAATACTTAAAAATATGTTATTGAACAATGCCATTATGGCATTTATGCAATGAAAAAATTAACATTTTATGAAAAAGTATTGGTGTATTAGAAAACAAGATTTCAAATCACAAAGAGAAAACACCAAAACACACACTTATCACCTGATTTGTGGCCTGAAACACATAAAATGCAATATCAAAAGTAACTGTTCTATAGTAAACATTATATTTACCGTAAATTTCCAAAATAACGCCCAGGTTCAAATAAACGCCTGGTTCAAATTAACGCCTGGTACCAAGCACACTGTTTACAATTTATAACACTGTTTTTTATATTTCAAAAGAACGCCTGGTTCAATTTAACGCCTGGTCTGATGCCATTTGAAAATAATTAACGCCCGGGCCATATTATGAAAAAATATGGTATTCATTGTGGTCATAGGTGAATGTTTTTGCAAAACTAAGATCTGTACATAACAGTGTCAGTTTGTTCTAAGGGGTTAACATCTTCACAGGTGAGTTCTACCTTAAGGGCTTGCTAATAAATTTAATTCAAGGTCAAACATATATAATCAATATATATTATATTTATATTTCATAATGTAGTTTAGGACAACATGGATTGTGGTATGATATAAACATGTAATAAACATATTTAAACTATAATATATCTAAATTTATTTATGATAATATCAAAATAAATATATTTCTCAGAACTCTAACAATGTTAAAAAGTTGAACACTAATATCAAATTTCTATTTAAAAGCTTCAGGATATTTAAATTAGTTTGCTGCCTTTGTAAAACAATGTACATGTCTAATGTATTGAAATTATTTATTCTAGGTCAATTTAAAAAGAGGATATTATTTCAGTGAGGTTCTACATAGGAAATCACAATCATTGAGAAATGTATGCCTTTGTATTCTGAAATAAATGGTTTTTGAAAACTTTCTCCCACTGCATATCAAGATACATGCTAAAATTCATTTGGATAATATTAATACCATAAATATTACAGCAATACCATGCTAGTCTAATAGTTATAAAACTTAAATAACAATGAATTCTGTTTCAGAATCTGCTAAGTCAATTCAAAACTGTTAAAAAAGTAATCAGGATTGGTGGTCAAGCTTCCAGTGTTTAAAGTTATCCTGTATTTTTTGTTTCAAAGCACAAAACATGGAGCATTTAAGAAACTTGCAAGCCCCATTCATTATAAAGGAGGATATTTCAACTGAACAAAAATTTCAAGGAAACAGTTTAAAATATCAATGGATGGTAGATTGTGATTAACAGATTTTAGTGACACATTAAAGGAAATTGTAACACTACACTAAAAGATGTTTAGCTAATAAACTCACCGTTTTGAAGAGTTCCTCCCCATCCCCTGTGAACTTTGCCTGAACTCGTTCTTCCAGGAAATAAATCCGCAGCTTTAGACCAAAGTTCTCCTTCTTTAACTCTCCTATTTGCTGTTGTAACAAATATATACAAAAGGTAAAGGTTGACGTTTTGTGCCCCTTCCTACAGCTGGGGTCATACAAGAAGACATCTTCAGTTCATCATATTGCCAAGAGTTGGGTTTGAACCCATGACCAGTTAGGTGAAAACCCAATGATTACATAAAACACAAATCTCAAACATTTCTGCTATCTTTTTTTTATTTTCATAGCTGTTTGTTAATTAGGCAGAGAAGAGGCAAACCTTAAACAGGCAAGATATTGCTCGACCTTTGTAAGACATGTCAACTGTTGACTACTTGTACTTGACAATGTCTTGTGCAGCTTGAAAATACTACACTCTTCACCAAAAGAAAGAAAAAATTAAAATGGAAGATCACACCCCTAATCACCCTTAATAAAATTTATAAGGATTGTCTACTTACCAAACTGTGAAATGGTGTATTATTAATGAGTACTAAAGACACATACCTAACTCAAAACACTTGGAAAGAAGCAATTTTACCCGTGTTCAAATCTGAAATCTCATTCTGTCATTTTGACCGGTTACCAAAATGCTGACCTGCCTTTTGATCGGTTAAATTTTTTAAACTTTATCCAACATTCTCATTGATTACCTGAATGAAATATTTTTCTGTTTCTTGATATATGTTTAAAATTTACTTAGTCTTTTTAGCTGGTTCTTTATTTGGATATCTACACTGCCTTTTGATTTGTTACCTGTTCATAATCTTTCATAGTTCTGGCCCGAACTGGAGACATGCGTCCAGAACCCGTCTTTGTGACCACTGGAAAAACCCCAAACAAAACATAGAGGTATAAATATACAGAGAACACAATAGGTCTGTACAAAGCGTACTCAAGTTAACAGGATAACAGTATTTAAAATGCACGAATTTCTGTAGATCTTAGTAAGTAAATGGTTTCAAATTAGTTAAACTTGATGAAATATCAATGAACAGTGAACTATTTTTTGTCATTATATCCAACAATAAAATGAGAGATAAAACTGTGAGGACTAAATTGAAGAATTTTTCTACATATTCATATGTAAATAGTGTCAGATAAGTTCATTTCTATGGCATAGCAAAGACTGCAAGTTATTTAAGTTTTCGTATCACAATAAAGAGGATTCATGAACAAGTAACGGTGAATATTACCCGAGCAAAACTGTGCCAATTTTAGGACACCAAAAAAGGATGCTACTCACTCTGTATGTTGACTCCATCTGGGTACTCTAGTTGTGTCCCTAGGGTCACTTCATCCAGCTGATCTGGATTGGAGCTGCAAAAAGAGAAAAATAAATCTCAGGTAAAGATTGTAAAGAAAGCAAGGAACTGGGATTTGAAGTTCAATGGTTGAATTGACAAGGGTCACACTGAGATCAAATTATAACAGCATACTTTATAACACCAGAATAATAAGTTGTAACTGATAATAATCGTGACAACTGTCAACTGTTTATAATTGTGGCCAACTCTTGAAATTCGCAAAATTTTGCAGCAAATTAGACAGATTGGTCAGAAAGTGTCATAATTATGACAAATTTTATGAGAATGTTCGATTAGACCGAGACAATAATAGGGTTTCATCAGTTGTAAATTTCATATACTAAATAGTAAATTTAACAGATGTTAATCATGAAGGTTGTGCTGATAATGTTCTTGGAGCAGGAAAGCCAAATCTCCAATTCAGATGCCACAGATAACTGTATACCCACCTCCTCACCAATCCCAGAGGATAAAACTACAGGTACACTCATTCATACAACCACAGTTGGTAATAACATTAATACCACAGCACTTGTTCTGCATTACTGTACTCAGCAACAAGTGCTCTTTTTAGTGATAAAAGCAACCCAATGAGACAATTTTCCAGAAATATTAACAGGAATTTGTAACAATAGTGACGACCTTTAAAGCAGATATATTAATAACTAATAAATGAGAAACAGTAATACTTTCTCAATCTTTTACTCCAAGTATTCAAGGACTCTGCTTCTTCAATAAGTACTCGAGTACTCCTCAAAAAACCTATTCCACATTTGCCAAGAAGAAATGCATTCATACTTCTGTCCATGTGATCATGAGACATTCGCACATTGGAAGTATGTACCGGTAAGACTCACTTTTTAGGGGAGCGTCCAGGGCTGAGGTATCTGTGGGGTGAGCTACTGTATCCTCTCCTGGAACTGATCCAGCCAGACATAGTAAGACATGGCAGGAGAGGCTTTGTGTGCACACACAAAGATCAAAGGTCACACCACTGAATACAGGTCAAATGTTATAACCCTCAAACTAGGACAAAGGGTAGTCTTTGTGCAGAGTATGTCTCTATACTCAACCTTTAAACTGAAGTAGCTTACTGTATAAACTTAACAACCCAGGGTAAAGTCTTTGGATTGAATATGCCTTTATACTAAATCTTACTTTAAATGTGCAAGTAGCCTTCTGTATAAACTTAACAAATTAATCACAGCTTTGAATTCTACTCAACCAGTAGACATACTTGCTGAACAAAACTCTTAAATCATAGCTGGTCACATACTGGATACTACACACAGATGGGTTGTTTCATAAAAATGGTATCAAACTGAGTATTTTGATTTGAATCCATATACAATAGTGCTGACAGCCTACACAGCTTTATTATAGCTCAGAATGAAGCTGTTTGGAATTCTTTCAAATAATGCCTTTCACCAGGATTTAGTCTTCCATCTCAGGCAAGCATTAAGGTAATTGCAGAATAATAAGTAAAACAATTATTAATTGAAGTAATTTCCAATATTGGAGTTACTGGAAAACTCTACTGTGAATGGGTTAATCAGAAGCCTCCCATGTTTGTGAATCACACTAAGTTTATCTACCCATGCTGCTGCAGTACTTGTCTACACACAGTACAAACCAAATTGCGCTGCAGTCACTTTCTGCACACATATTCCCAGAAGCACTTTAAATCAAGACAAAACACCCTGCAATAACACAGCTGACCATGGATAAACAACATCAATATATAACAATCTTGAATTTATCAGTTATCCCAGTCAACTTCAATCAAATAATGAAATGAGCCCCTTTTAGTTTCAGTTCTATTTTATAATTTTCACAAAGTTATCCGCTTATCAATCCAATAATAACAGTCATCATTCACTGTTGGTTCTTCCTGTTTATACGAGACTGTACAAAATATATGTTTTCAATATTACAACAAACTGCTCCTCAACTTCATGTATCCAATTAAATATCCATCCAGGATGCTCTACTGGCACCTTGTGTCTAGTGAAATGTGTAACACCAGTAGATTAATCAGAAGTATTTCCCTCAATGGCAGCCTGTTATGATATCACTCCAAGAAATACACAGATACTAGATGCTATTTAGTGGATACTCATATTGTGTACAATGTTCAAAAATCACAAGTAATATTCAACTGATTTCTAAAACTTAAAGCAATAGCAAATCATACTGACAGGAAATAATATCGACTGTCATCCCAGAAATCACCTGTTCTGTATGCGTGATATTATTATATACACTATTATAATGACAGTGAACTTATATTAAATTATTCAATATTCCAATTGCTTATAATCATAAGTAAACTATTTTTTGTGTAGGAATTATGTTAATAATTCAAACCATAAGAATTATCACAATAATTACAACTAGATTTTTGATATGTCAAGTATTATTCTCATATTACTCTCTCCCTCTATTCCCAGACAAACCATTAATCTATTTAAGTTTCCAACTTTCCATATCCTATATTTCATCACAAGTTCATTTTCCAGCCTGGGATTAGATTTTACTGATAATGTAATACTTTTTGTAGAATGTACACCCAGACATATGATGAATCAGTGAGCCTACAAAAAAGTTGGATGAAAACCACTAACATAGGATCCTGTGTTTATACCAGTATAAATATCACAACTGTACTACAGCTGTATGTTACACTGCATTTATAAAAGGAGCTTGAGTGAACTCCACTGATGCACAAAAAACTAGCATACACAGCATAAACAAACACAAGAGTTATTCAGTATTTGAAATGCGAATAATAAGTTGTGTTTTTCTGTGGGAAGGGATATGGTGTGTGGTGCAGAATAAAATGATGGAATTAATAATTTAACAAAAGATAAAATTAAACAAAGAACATTAAAATATGAATAAAACTATATCAAGTATTCTCTCTATTACTCCTATGATACCATAATTTTCTAAAAATATGGCCTGGGTGTTTAATTATTTTCAAAGCACCAAAAAACATAAAAGCCATAACCCACAAGGCCAAAGAGCATTTAAAATCAATCATTCCTCTGTGATATGTGATGCTAAAGTAAATGGGAAGTACCACATTAATCAAACGCTTCCAAATCATGCGGCTAACGAGAAAAGGAGGAAGAGTTGAGAAGAGTTCCACGAGAGTACAACCTGTCTATTTTTCTTGGACGTTGGCCGGATGCCTGCGGCCATCTGAGATCAGCATTCAGTTCTACATGGTAAGCTATTGTAGCGCAATAAAATAATGTTTTTTTTGAAGATTTCACCAACAAACAGATGGTATGCTATACCTCAGTAGAAAAATGTGTGTATTTTCGTAGATAAATATAACCAAATGACATTTAATTGAATTTTCATTCAGGAATGAAAAATTTCCCTTTTATCTTCATTCAGGTAACTTTCAGCTTTGGACTTTTGAACATTTATTTAAACATTTATTCAAACGAAGCCTTAACCTGAATCCTGGTAATCCTTTGAGATAACTATGGTACTTGCACACTATTTGATTTTTTTGTCTCTCTACTGTTAACCAGGCTTTTTTACTGCATTATAAACAATTGCCCATTTCCCTTACTACATTAATTTTTTCAATTTTCACAAGTCAAACTCAATAAGCAACAATAATTGTTATCTTTTGTTTTTATTATGAGGAGTTTTATCTTTGCTTTCTGGTTTAGTTATTGCAAAACTGAAAACAGAGTCACTGAAAGTCTGAAACAATGTTCTCTGACAGTATGATTTCAAAGTCCCCCAATCAATCATGGAATGTTGATAGTTTAAATATTCACTTGTTTGCCAAGTCACAGTGGTATCTTCATACAACACACAAGTAAATTGTTTCAACTGGTTTCTGGGATTTTGCAAACTGCTGATGATACATATATTATCATAATTGTGAGTTTGTAACATATACTGTCAAAAATATACTTCATTCTGGAAATGAACATTTTCTTTTTGAATTTTCAGTTAATTCTGGTCAAGTTACCATATATATAGTTTATAAACAAATGCTTGGTAATGTATCTTCATTTTAATCAATATATTTGCTGACAGAAACAAAATTCATCTTAAAAGTGTGTTAATTTAAAATGTACGTTGTACACATTTTCTTCTTTCCTTCCCTTCAAATAATGCTAATTACATTCTGTTTCATTTTCAATAAAACATACAGCTTCACAAAATCCAACAATGGAGGTTTCACAAAACTGATGATGAAATAGATGCCTGGATACTCTTCTTAAAAGACTTTATTATGGTTTTCAACTACAGAGTTAGATAAACACTTAGCACAACATGCAGGAGATTACAGTAACTGCTGACTGCATTTGTAGCCTTCCTGGAAGCACAAAACTGATTGGCATCAAAGTTGGGGTTTTAAGTTCTAATCAACAGCTGGGATCATGCCATGAAAGACCATCCATATTTCACAAATGTTGCCATTTGCTGAATTAAAAACTTAACCACTCAGACTTTGAGTACCTCAGTTCCAGTGTCAAAGTTAATTTTAGTTTTATAACATCAAATTTTGACAGGATATCAATAAGCCTAGAAAGATGACAAATTCATGA
This sequence comes from Sabellastarte sp. h YS-2021, assembly GCA_964017235.1. NCBI lineage: Eukaryota > Metazoa > Annelida > Polychaeta > Sabellida > Sabellidae > Sabellastarte > Sabellastarte sp. h YS-2021. Next base: position 30,572,810 of record OZ024935.1, on the reverse strand, counting down.
ATCTGATACATAGGAATGCCTAAGATTTCAGGCAAAGTTGTAAACAGGAGACAGTAATTCACAATATATATCTGTGATCAAAAATAAAACCAAATGAAACATTTTTTTCCTGTCATCTAACTATAATAAACTTAACACTATTATTTTTCATCAATACTGAGAATAATACAGAAAGCAGACTTCACATTCGTCTTAATCAAGGTTACTACTGACTTTCATAAAAAATGCTTTTACAGTTTAAACAACATTGTTTTCATTTCAAACATTGGTTGGTACTTAACTGGTATAACTACTCAAAAAAAAAAAAAAAAAAAAGAAAACTGAAGACTGTGAAGTAAGTTTTTACTTTTTTTATTATGAAGTGTAATGTGAATGTACTTTTGCCTCAGACACAAAAATATGCAACTTATCAATTTAAACAAATGTCAAACATTGGAAATACAGAAATTGGAAAAAAAATTATGACAGATTGTAAACAAAAGTTATGTGACAAATATGTTTAGAACTTGTTTGTAAAAATTGTAATGTATAAATTACCAATTACTAATTGGTGTAGATTCAGATTCTGAAACCCATTGAGAACCAGAAAGGAACCACCAACTTTACCACTTCATGTCAGGCCAGGAATTCAACCCAATACCTCATAGTTGGGAGCCTCAGGAAAGTATATCACCAAAATACATTAATTGATATCACAATTAAGAATTTAATTACACGTTTTCCTTAAAATCTTATTCTATTCCTGCTGCAATTAATGAAGAAGTGTTTTTAGTTTATTTTGATATGAATGGAGGTTAAGTAGGTTAAGTGGGTTTCTGTTGATTAAATTATTTTAAAATATCCAAATATTAGTGATTTTTTTAATTGAAATTTAAATTATTAAAATACTTTCATATGATTAATAACACATCTCTACCACGATATTATGTAACCATGGCACATAAAACATTATTAAACATTAATTTGACAATAAATGGAAATTTTCCATTTGTTATGATAAACTTGACAGCAGGTGTAAATCAACATAACATTGTATGGCTTAATAAAATCTGATTATTATTTATTAATATCTAAATCTGTAGCTATTATATACTTATACAAAGATGTATGTTTACATAAATTACACAAACTAGTGAATGAAATAGCAGCAATAAATATGAAGCTCCAGTCAAACTGCACTAATCCACCCCCAATATTTGGGTATTAGATCATGCATCAATGGAATACACATACATACCAGTGTAAACAAAACATCTTATTCCAATTCTCCAATCGGTAGATCCTTACTATTTACTTACAAAAAGCTAGGGTGGATCTCTGCAGGATTACCAGTATAACAAGTGTTTTTTCTACTTTTTATCCCTCTTACTTGGTCCCATTTACCTTTGTTATAAATATTTAATATAAACAGCCTGTTAAAATAGGACATTAATTTCTTGCCTGTTCTCAGTTGCCAGTTCGGTAACTTTCTAAAATTTTAACTGGTAATGTCAGATAATACCAAATAATTAAAGCAATTTAGCATGATAAATATACCCCTTAATCTCACTGAGTAATGTGTAAGACATCAACAGAGAGAATTGACTACAATTTGTATATAGCTCAAAGGACTGCAAATATATCTTATCAAAATTGTTGATATTATTGCAGACTGTTTAGTGAAATCTGATGGGTTAGAAAAATATTTTGATTTAATAAAAAAATCCAGATAATAGCAAATTTTATGGGCAAATGATATCTCATATTCTGTCTACATAAATATGAATTTTATTTAACAGAGGTTAACTTAAGCTGATTTGAGAGAAGAATTACCTCCTACTTGGCTGACTTGGAATACTTCACAAATTATTAAATATAAATAATTTGGAAATTATTATCCTTACATTTTTTGTCAAAGTATCTCAAGTACTTCTTAAAAATAATAATACTTCCTCTTTTTAATAATCAATAAGATACAGTCAAAACTACACTATATGATGGTACTGTTCAACATTAATCTTTTTTTATTATTTCATTTGTACAAAAAAAAAGAAAAATATTTTACGGGATCGTTCAATTTCTGTGAGTGTGGTTTATGATAGGTTTACGATCTGAACAGAAGCAATTGAAAAATGCCCAATCCAGGGTATAGTTTATGCAGGTTTAAGATGGGTCTAAGGTGTGTTCCCGATGTTTTAGACATTTTCTAGCTACCCAACTGACATTGCCACTGATTTGAAATTTCCTCCGACAGGTTTGTGGCAGTTTCCCAATCCATCCGATTGGTTTACAATAGATGTTAGATGAAACAGGTTTACGATCACTATAAGATGGAAAAGATCGCTTTACGACTGTAACATAGGTTTAAGATCACTGTAAGATAACAAAGATGACCTTACAATGGGTTTACAATGTGTATAAATCTGATGAGGATTGGGAGAGGTTTGCGATAATTTCAAACAGTTTAAAATTGTCGTAAACTGTTCCCATCAGGAAGTACTGTATTTTCCGTACACTGTTTTTTCCCCATACACAACAAGTTTACGATGGTTTTAAGATCATTAAGATATACAAGATTCAGTTTCTGATTCCTAAAATTTCACAATCGGGAGCAAGGTTTATGATATATCGCAGAAATGGAACAGCCCCATAACCTCTCAAGGAAACCTAGGGATGAAAACAGACCTACTTCAGACTTGAGTAACACATGTTGAGTAAAGAGCAACATCTGGCACACTGTCCCCAAGGGTAAAACAGTAAAACCAATAATGTCATCACCTTTATAGTGCTTTCCATCTTACAATCTGCCAGGGGAATTTCAGAATGGATTTCTTGTGATTTCACTTAAAGGAAAGATTTCAAAGATAAATTTATACCCAATCTAAAGTGTCTCTCTTCTGCAAAGTATTAATTATTTTTGAAGTCTACTTACAATTTCTCTAGAACTATAATTTTACCAACTGACAGATTTTAAATAGTGTGTAGAAGTAGAAATAAATATCACAGCGTTAGAGGGTCTTTTCCACAGAAATTTACCATAATATATATACTGAATTTTTATAATAAAAAAGTGGAAGTATTCCATCCTTGAGATCTCACTTAATGAGGTTCAAAGGAATATACAAACTGACAAAGATATTCTCATTTTCTTGTCCCATGTTCACTGTACAAATAAAATGTTGTACGACTTTAGAAATTATCTATCATTGAAAGGCAGCCTCAGAGCCTGGCCAATCGGTCATGTATGTCATTTTATTATCCACTGGAAGCCGTATTTGACCAGTATAGGGGGATATATAGAGCTTGATACATTTTTTGTACACAATGGCACCTCCGTATCATGGATTATGAGCATAAATAACTTCCATTTTTTTTTTCCATTAATATTTCTGTAACTGTGTAATCTACAAATATGTTTTATATATCATTAGCATCTAAGGCTGTTTTACAGCGCTTCTGCTCAAGATTGTTGCATAAAAATCCATGCAGAAATGACTGAGATATTGCAAGTTAAAAATTGAAGTTTTTATTTTCACTGTTGTCCATGCTTTTTGACAGCCTTTTTCACATTCTCTCATTAAATATTTATTAATTTAGATCATAAATCATAAAATCATACAAAATGGTGGACAGGGTGCATCCACTAAATTTCAATATTCTTTCTTTGACATTTCCAGGACTTCTCCATGACCAAAGCTCTAAAATCAAGGACCTTTTACATGCTTCATGGCATGAAAGAGATATGTACCGAGGCCACGGGCTACCACCGTTTTGCCTTCGAGCACTATGCACAAGGTTCCAGTCACAGTACAGGAAGATGTGGAAGACACCAAAATATGGTCTGATTTCATAAGCGTATCCTTGTATTAAAATGCTGGATCAAAGAAAGAAACAACACCGTTTAGCGAGAGGATGCCTTTTAATTTCCATGACCTTTTATGAATTTTCCAAACCTGGAGTCAATTTCCATGACTTTTCCAGGCCTGGAAATAAAAAATGGAATTCCATGACTTTTCCAGGTTTTCCATGACTGGATACATCCTGGGTGGAGAATAAAAGATCCTTCATCAGACATATACAGATAAAGTATATCCCTCATGCAGATTAACAATATACCGTATTTATCCATATAAACGCCCCCTCCCTATTAATCACCACCACCACCCCACCCACCCCCCCACCCCCCCTCCTCTTCTCAACCTTTGCAAAGTTCATATTTCAGGGTTTTACATCCCTCTCAACAGCCACCGGCCTTGCGATTCTGGGATTCCGAAAAGAGATGTGTTTTAGTACTTCCCCAATCGAATACCGCTTACGAGAAATAAAGAAAATCACAATAAAACATGGCAATTTTGATCACAGACGCATTAAAATCTGTAAAAAAAAAACAAGATAAAAGTTTAGAATTTCTTCAGGTTTAAGGTTGGTTTCTAATATTTTAAGCTCTCAGGCCATTATACATGCTGTAAGTAAGATCAAGGCTGTCAGTGTCCATTATTGCCCATTGCCACTGGACTCCAGAGTTGATTTTTTTATCTGTAATAGTAGCGCCCCCCTTTTGAAAAATGCATCGCCCCCGGGGCATTTATACGGATAAATATGGTAATACTCATGCTATGCACTCGTATAATATTGTTATATTCATTTGGGATATATTTTTTCTGTATATATCATTTGGGAAGTTTTCCTATTATATTCTCTTACATACGTAACAAGACAGAAATTAACATGCAGCTCAAATGTTTTGTGTTTCTTAATCATGGTTCTCCTCACAAGCTTCAAAATCTGATAATTTACTCAACAGCCACTGCGACTGAACTAAACACTGTGGCTTACACTTTGAAGCTGCAAGATTTACAACCAAAATCTAAAATTTACCAGCAGCCTCATTTTTATTAAAACATCATTGATATAAAGCTAATAAAGGACAAAAGTCACAATAAACTTACCTCCCATTGAGTATATCCATTTTTTGCTACCCACAATACACCAGTATTTGTGTAGTAATAATGTGTGTATTATTTTTGAAGCTTGGTCAACTTTCCACAATTAAACTGTTATCAACTATGTCATAGTTTGTTATTTCCCTGATATACCTCATGCACTGAATTTCAAATAATATCCAAAGTCATAAATTATATGTTTCATTGCGACTAATGAGCGAGATCTAAAAGGCTGGATACCCCTTTTTTTCTCAATTCATGAATTTGTCGTATCTTTTCTTCTACTAGAAATGTTTAATTGTTATATCATGAAATACACATATTTATAACTTGTCAAGTTGTAAAATAATATTCCAGCTAAAAGAGAAACCATATTCACAGGCTCACAGCAGAGGATAGTGGCTACACAGTTAATCTACCACATTTTGGTTTTTGTTTGAACACATGTCCCATAATATAATCTGACTTTCTTCAGTAATACACCACTTAACCATTTAAAGGCACCACACCATTTTCTCACTACATCCTCTTCATAATTTCCCTCTTTAAGTAAGAGGTAAAATAGGCAAGTCAAAGACAAGAGACCAAGTAGAACTAGGGAGGACACACTTCTCCCCCAAATATACTCCACAAACCCAATAGGTGATAAATACTCAATGATCAGGAAGGTGTTTATTATTATGCCTATTACACACACATTGATCTATGGATTAAACCTGTCCTAATCCCTTTAACAATCTGACACACAATGACAACAGAATTAGCCAGGGAGAGAAATATGTGTGTGCATTCCTACTACGTCAATCACACGTGTTGATCTTTTTATACAGGAAAACAGTTCTACAACACAAAATAATGACAGACAAAATTTTAATTAACTTTTGTTAAAAATTATTGCCAATTTCATGCCAATTATACACTACTATACCATAAATCAACTCTTTTTTATATCAAAGTTGAATAATTAGTTTTGTATGATTTACCACCATAATCCATATCCATTCTAGTCACCTGTGTAAATAGTTAAACAAGATACAGGCAAACACATATGACAGAAAAGTTAAAACTAGAAACTAGAAATAGTGAAACAAATTCCCCGAGTACCGACTTCTCCACACAAATTTCCCACTATACAGCTACCACTCACAGTCTCACACAGGTTTTTGTCTAGCATTCTGTTTTTTGGTAAGTCCGCTATTGACTGCTTATTGACTGTTGATATTGATATGACATGCAAGCTGGGAATTTAATGAGAAGACACTGCAGCAACAGTGCTTTAGAAATCAAACATCCCACATGGTATTGACTATTGACCATTGTGCTGACGAATGTTTTTGTACAATACAGAGTGCATGCAGTAAATCACATCAGTGATTCTGTGCCCAGAACTAATAAATATGGAAGCATTAATTCAATGGCTCACTGAATTCTATAAAGTTTTCAGGAATGCTTTATTGTATGAAGTGCACTTCAGAGTCAATGGTAAATTTGGAGCAAGAAGTAGAAACCCTTTTAGTTCCCTGTAAATTTTTAAGCTTTAGTTACCTTTAGGACCCTTAGTATATCCTATACATTGTGCCATGAACAGGATTCACACCCCTGACACACAGAGGTGAGAATGAAGTGATAAAATCAATTTAAATGTCAAACGACAAAACTAATATTTCCACAGAGAACTGTGTAAATGTATTTGACTCCTAGTCTAGGTAATCTTGACATTTTCCTAATGATCCTAGTTCAATAAACTGGCAAGTGGTCAACTACTTTCATAATATGACGAAAACATTTTTGAAACATTTTTTTAAATAATTGCATACTAAATATCATGTTCATATGTACATTAGCATAATGTATGTGTATACGTCTGTTAAAAGGATTTACAGCATCTTTGAATGAGAGAGAAAAGACTTGAACCAAGGGAAGATATTTCAAGATATTACTGTGTCTATCAAATTGTGTAAAAGTGTAAAAAATAGCATCAGAGTTGCTCGTACCCCACAGGCTGGGGATATAGTTTTCAACACCACGAGATATAGAAGTAGTGAAACAGTACACAGATTGTGATACTTCCAGAGCAGTGTCAGTGTCCAAATAATGTTTAAGTAGAGAAAATAATATCTAAGAGAAAGAAACTGCATGTAAAGATTAAGTATCAAAACAAGAAAATTCAGTAAACTAAAATTATGAAGCTGTAAAATTTATTAACTGGAGAATAGCTATCAATGGAAATATCACAATTAAATGTAAACATACATATCAGTTGCAGCAATCCATATCCTTACGGTTGCCGAGATATACCCGGACAATATATTATAAGTCAAGGTCAAATCAAGGCTGGGTTCGAATTAGCACTGATCCACCAGTCCACAACCAGCAGAAATGCTTTCAGGTTGAAAAGATTAACACCCTGCCAGTCTGTTTGTCCTAGAAGCTGTAAGATGGTTATACATGGAAATTTTGCACAGTTGAATCATTATTTGCATGTTTTCGATATTGTTCAACCATACCAAAGTTACCTCGTACATTTATCTGAAGATTTAAGACTTCTCACATTTTTATATGCCTTTGTATGGTTGAATTATGGTTTGAATGTTTTGAATATTACCCATACATACAGATGTGGCAATACATGCTTTTATGTGGAGTTAGGGCATTACCTGTGGCTCACTTGATGCAACACCATCTGTTACAATGAAAAGTTGCAAAAGTAAAAGTTACGGTTAATGAATTCTAATATGACTTTAACAGTGCTTAATCTACATCAAAAGACACCCAAAGGTGCAACAACCAAGATTCAAGTAAAAGGATATAAGAGAGATAAAATAGTATCAGATATCCCTGTAGAGAGATAAAATAGCATCAGATATACAGGATCAAACATCAAATCCAGGTCACACCATGACGTTGCACACCTTTCTTACTTAGTTTTACTTACTACAACCCCCGACCAATGTCCCTACCAAATATGAACTTCCTACACCTTATGGTTTCCGAAATATAGCCCAGACAAGACATTATAGGTAAAATCACTCTTAAATCGGTCAATTTTCATCGTCTTGCTCCCAAAATCTAATCAGCTCACGTTTTTGATAGTATGAGTATGTATATGAATTTATGAAATAACAAGCCTCTGTGGCTAGTACATTTGTTACTGTTGTTGGAAGTATTAAGTCATAACAATAAATAAATAATTATTTACAAATAAAAGTATTTTATAGTTTATTTTAATGTGCAATTCCTTATTTCTCTATGAAGTGATTCTTTTTTTCAAATAAAGTTAAAAATATAAAGCAGATTTGACAAGCTGGGGGAAATATTTACTTTTAAACGGGTTATTGAAAATGTCATCATTTTAGACTTTCAATTGGCTCAGACTTCATAAAAACGGCAAAACAGGTCCCACAAAATATAACTATATCTCACATCTACCCCACCTCTACCACAGCCTCTCAATAAAAATTACTGGGATAGACCTCTACCACGCCCACAAAATAGATACTATATCTCACCTCTACTCCACCTCTACCATGGCCTCTCAATTAAAATTAATGGGACTGACCTCTACCACACCCTCAAACCGTGGTAGAGGTCCAACAAAATATATAATATATCCCACCTCTACCACGCCTCCTTCAACAAAAATTACTGGGATAGACCTTTACCTCTACCATACATGCAAAATGTGGTAGAGGTCCCAATATGCATGTATTTATATCTCACCTCTACCCCACCTCTACCACACCTCCAACTAAAATTACTGGGCTAGACCTCTACCTCTACTACGCCCTCAAAATGTGGTACAGGTCCCACAGAATATATACCATTTCTCACCTCAACCCCACCTCTACCACGGTCTCTCCATTAAAATTAATGGTACTGACCTCTACCACACCCAAAATGTGGTACAAGTCCGACAAAATGTATACCATATCTCACCTCTACCGCACCTCTACCACAGCCTCTCAATCAAAACTAGAAATAGGACGCCCTGTTGATAGTAGATGCGAATAGAAACAGGATAGCATAGAAGAACACACATTATCATGTGTAATGTCCACCCCATGAACCTTGCCCAAATTGTACAGTAGTCTTACAAGACCCTGTTTCATTTGTAAAATATATCAATGATGCTTAATTATTTATTAGTGTAGATGTAAATTATTTCAGCTTCATGCCTTTTTGCATTGGTTGGGTCAAAAATTTTGACGAAATCACTCTATCTTGCACGGTTAAGAAGATAGAAGCAAATTCCTGTTTTTCTATTTCTGGCAAAAATTTGAAAATTCAAAATGGCCGCCAGTTTTGGGAAAAGGAAAATTTTTTGAAAATTGCCAAAAGTACATTTCTTAGATACCCCTTGGATCGAAAATTTCGACGAAATAACTCTATTTTGCACGGTTAAGGCCAGTTTGTGTTTTTCCATTTTGGGCAAAAATTCGAAAATTCAAAATGGCCGCCATATGTGGGGAGGGGAAAATTTTTTGAAAATTGCAAAGAGTACATTTCTTAGATACCCCTTGGATCGAAAATTTCGACGAAATCGCTCTTATCTCGCACGGTTAAGGAGATAGAAGCAAATTTGTGGGTTGATACTTCATGTTGGAACCCGCGAAAATTTGGGGAGGGGTGGGGGGTGGGCTAGGTAATAAATGGAATATGTGGTACAGGTAGAGGTCTATCCCAGTAAAATCAATTGGAGAAGGTGTGGTAGAGGTGGAGGAGAGATGTGGTAGAGGTCAGATATAGTATATATTCCTTACAACCCCTACCACGTTTTGGGGGTGAGGTAGAGGTAGAAGTCTATCCCATTAATTTTAGTTGGAGAAGGCATGGTAGAGGTGGGGGAGAGGTGTGGTAGAGGTCAAATGTAGTGTATATTCCTTGCAACCTGTACCACGTTTTGGGGGTGCGGTAGAGGTAGTAGTCTATCCCATTAATTTAAGTTGGAGAAGGCATGGTATAGGTGGGGGAGAGGTGTGGTAGAGGTCAAATATAGTATATATTTCTTGCAACCTCTACCACGTTTTTGAGGTGTGGTAGAGGTAGAGGTTCAACCCAGTAATTTTAATTGGAGAAGGTGTGGTAGAGGTGGGGGAGAGGTGTGGTAGAGGTCAAATGTAGTGTATATTTCTTACAACCTGTACCACGGTTTGGGGGTGTGGTAGAGGTAGAGGTTGATCCCAGTAATTTTAATTGGAGAAGGCGTGGTAGAGGTGGGGGAGAGGTGTGGTAGAGGTCAAATATAGTGTATATTTCTTACAACCTGTACCACGGTTTGGGGGTGTGGTAGAGGTAGAGGTTGATCCCAGTAATTTTAATTGGAGAAGGCGTGGTAGAGGTGGGGGAGAGGTGTGGTAGAGGTCAAATATAGTATATATTTCTTACAACCTGTACCACGGTTTGGGGGTGTGGTAGAGGTAGAGGTTGATCCCAGTAATTTTAATTGGAGAAGGCGTGGTAGAGGTGGGGGAGAGGTGTGGTAGAGGTCAAATATAGTGTATATTTCTTGCAAACTCTACCACGTTTTGGGGGTGTGGTAGAGGTAGAAGTCTATCCCATTAATTTTAGTTGGAGAAGGTGTGATAGAGGTGGGGTAGAGGTCAGATATGGTTTATATTTCTTGCAACCTCTACCACGTTTTGGAGGTGAGATAGAGGTAGAGGTGTATCCCATTAATTTCACTTGGAGAAGGTGTGGTAGAGGTGGGGGAGAGTTGTTGTACAGGTCAGGTATAGTTTATATTTATTGCAACCTCTACTACATTTTGGGGGTGTGGTAGAGGTAAAGGTTTGTCCCAACAATTTTAGTGGAGAAGGCGTGGTAGAGGTGGGGGAGAGGTGTGGTAGAGGTCAGATATAGTATGTACATTGTCATTATTTCTAACAAGCTCTACCACATTTTGGGTGTGTGGGAGAGGTAGAGCTCTGTCCCAGTAATTTGAGTTAGAGAGGGTGTGGGAGAGGTGGGGGAGAGGTGTGGTACAGGTCTGACAAAGGGGAAACTAGCACACAAACTAAAGCATTAGACAAGTGAGAGTTACATACTTTTAGAGGTGATTCATATTACTTAACAAGAAACATTTTATCCACTAGCCAGTGTTTTCTTTCCTTCATAATATTATTTGGTGTTTTTCTGTACTTTAATTTATTTTATCATTATAGTTATAACAGAAACACAATGTTAGGGTAATCTTACATTCATAACACTTGTTTCAATTGAAGTGCTCTGGAAATGTCAAACTGTGACCAGATAACATACCTGCTCCCAATGACACCCCCCCCCCCCCCTTCCTGTAGTCAATCTTTTGTGGTTGTTTACATAAGATATTATCTCTGTCTTGTCTGTGTAAGCTTAGTGTGTGGCAGTTGGGGAACAGACAAAAGCCCCCCCCCCGACAAAAGCCCCCCCTGACACAATCCCCCCTTAAATATGAGGGAGGAGGGCAAAAGCCCCCCCCCCCCCCTTTATATTTGTCAACGCTATTGACACTTTTATTTTTTTCATTTAATGAATGCTAGATTTCCACAAATGTCATTTGAGAGACTTCTATAAGTTAGATCCAAAAAAAAAATGTTTTTAATCATTACATGATGATCAGACAATTACATGATGATCAAAGCCCCCCTTCTATTTTTAAACACTATTGTCACTTTTAATTTTTTTTTCATCTAAGGAATTTAGATTTCCAGACATGTCATTTGAGAGACTTATATAAATTAGATAAAAAAAATGTTTTTAATCATTACAATATTTACAATGTTTACTTGCCCCTCCTTGTTTTTGTAAAGTGTATTGTAACTGCCCCTCTGTAACATGTGAATAAACCCCCATTTCAAGTCCTCTTGTACAAGAACAAAAGCTTTCATGTATCTTAAATAGGTGCATTGTTAGGCAAGATTAAGGCATCTAAATCTGATAAGATTGTAATTCATGGTACCACACACAGGTAGGCCAGTCCTTGTAAATGTTCTTTTCTGGATATACATGTATATGTATGTGAAAGTATTTAAATTCTAATTGTGCAGTAACATAGAGATTGAAAACGTCTTGTGGAAAAAGTGAGAAAGTAATTCTGTCAAGGTAGAAGTTTATATATCTTGGTAGAACACAAGACATTTGTTGCTGCAAAATGTTTTGTTCTAAACTTACCAATTTGAATATTTTGGGTTATATTTTTTAGAGAATTCCAATGGTAAGGTACAATTTACAACACTTATATATGTCCATATGGGGCTCCTAAAAAACGCCACCATAAAAAACACCACCTTTTTGACTAACCCATAGAAAACCGCACCCTCAGAATTGCAGGGTCATTAAAACCCCACCCTTTGTATAAGCCCTTTAATATAGTATTTTTAATGTTTTTACAAACTCAATCAGTCTTCCTTTATAACTGGTAATATTTTAAAATATATTGCCTTAGGGTACCGAACTGTGGAATACTTTTAAAATTGGACCGTCTTGATCTCATGCTTAGGGTACTTCATGATTACTGACATAGCTTAGGGTACCTAGGCTAGGGATAGGTCGGAATTGGACTGACTGTATTATGATTATGGTAATTGATGATTAATGGCAATATATAATTCTGTAGTAATTTAGGGTACCAAACTGTAGAATATTTTTACAATTTCACTTACTTCATCTCATGATTAGGGCATTTTATGATTACTGACATAGCTTAGGGAACTTAGGTTAAAGAAAGCTTGGAATTGGACTGATCATACAATGGTTAAGGTACTTGATGATTACTGACAATATAAAATGTTGTAGTATTTCGGGGTACCAAACTCTAGAGTATTTTTAAATTTTGCCTAACTGTAAGTCATCTATGGTACTTCATAATTACTGACATAGCTTTGGGTACCTATGTTATGAGTAGGTTTTCCTTGCGCTGAGTTTATGCAATGGTTAGGCTACTGGAGGATTAGTAGCAATATATAATTCTGTAGTAGTTAGGGTACCAATATTTTTCATGGTTTGGGTACATCATGATTGCCAACATAGTTTAGGGTACTTGGGATAACAAAACCTTGGAATTGCACTCACTTTGTCCATTTGTTATGGTACCTGATGACTAGTGACAATATATCTTTTTCTAATAGTTAAGGGTTCCCAAAATCTAGAATATTTTATCAATTTTACTGACTTTATCTCATGTTTGGGGTACTTTATGAGTACTGACATAGATTACATAGTTTATGACTATGTTTCAATTAGACTCACCTTATGTAATGGTTAGGGTACCACAGGATTAGTGACACTATATAATTTTGTTTTAGTTTAGGGTACCGAACTGTGGAATAGTTTTTAAAATTGCACTGTCTTTATCTCATGCTTAGGGTACTTCATGATTACTCGCATAGCTTAGGGTACCTAGGTTCGGGATAGGTCAGAATTGGACTGACCGAATGCCATGATTAAGGTATTCAATGATCAATGGTAATATATAATTCTGTAGTACTTTCGGGTACCAAACTGTAGAATATTTTTACAATTTCACTTACTTCATCTCGTGGTTAGGGTACTTTGTGATTAATGACATAGCTTAGGGAACTTTGGATAAGGAAAGCTTCGAATTGGACTGACTATGCAATGGTTAAGGTGAATCCCTGAAAAGTTCCCACCCAGAAATGCCCACCTGGAAAAGTTCCCACCCCAAAAGTTTAAGGGGGGAAAAGTTCCCACATTAAAAAAAAAATAATTACTCATGATACATATATCAATATTACGAAGAAAAAATGAAATAGGATTAAACAATATTTTATCACTAATCCTTTTTTTGTACCCCAGCCATATGCAAACGAAACAAATCAAGAGATACCTTCTAAAGTAATAATAATAGCAAAGGATTATAATTAAATGTCAGTATTAACTGAGTAAGATTAAGTAAAGAAGGTGCCAAAAAGCAAATCTATTCTAGCTCATCTACAATATTTCTTTGAAAAATTAAACGATAAATCCCTCCTTAATTGATCTTCCTGTTATGTGAATTTGTTTAACATTTCATATTTACCTTTTAAACAGCCCACTAATATTTAAGTGAAACAAATCAAAATCAAGACAGAGGAGTATTCACCAGATAGGAACATATTTCTTACCCCAATGATTTATCTTCTCAATGTGTCCCATTTATATCTTTTCTGCTTTTTCATATATCTTTCCACCAAAACTGCTTTGCTATTATTCGTGAAAACACATCAAACATAAGATCTTCTGTCGATAGCCATGTAAAGATTGCCTCAAAGCCCCTCCCAATAGTAAGGGGCACAGAGGGGAGGGGGCATTTCAATAACAGTAAGGGAGGCCTCTCTTATCTGCATTGTCTTATCTGGCAAAGTTTCACACTGTGAAAGGAATTTTGGACAAGGAATGGTGTAAAGAATATAAGGTGGCCTCAATATCATACATGCTGTGTGAAATCATTCATATGGCAAACAGAAATTATTAAAATGAACATATAATGATACAAAAATATAATGTTAAGTGCTGTGTGCCTTGTCCTATTATGAAGCAAAGCTACACAGAGTAAAAGAAAGTAATTTGATAAGAAAGTAATTTAACACTCCAGTTGAAAATAAGTCATACCTTTCACTTTCCACGCAAATCTTTGTAAGATCTCTACCCACCTCTCCCCCACCTCTACCACGCCTTCTCCAATTGGAATTACTGGAATGAACCTCTACCTCTACCACACCCCCAAAATGTGGTAGAGGTTGCAAGAAATATATACTATATCTCACCTCTACCACACCTCTCCCCCACCTCTACCATGCCTTCTCCAACTTAAATTAATCGTAAATTAATGGGGCAGTCCTCTACCTCTACCACACCCCCAAAACATGGTAGGGGTTGCAAGAAATATGTACTATATCTCACCTCTACCACACCTCTCCCCCACCTTCTCCAATTAAAATTTCTGGGATCAACCTCTACCTCTACCACACCCCCAAAACGTGGTAGATGTTTCAAGAAATATCTACTACATCTGACCTCTACCACACCTCTCCCCCACCTCTACCACACCTTCTCCAATTAAAATTACTGAGTTGAACCTCTACCTCTACCACACCCCAAAAACGTGGTAGATGTTGCAGGAAGTATATACTACGTCTGACCTCTACCATACCTCTCCCCCACCTCTACCATGCCTTCTCCAATTAAAATTACTGAGATGAGCCTCTACCTCTACCACACCCCCAAAACGTGGTACATGTGTCAACAAATATATACTATATCTGACCTCTACCACACCTCTCCCCCACCTCTACCACACCTTCTCCAATTAAAATTACTGGGATCAACCTGTACCTCTACCACACCCCCAAAATGTGGTATATGTTGCAAGAAATATATACTATATCTGACCTCTACCACACCTCTCCCCCACCTCTACCACGCCTTCTCCAATTAAAATTACTGGGATCAACCTGTACCTCTACCACACTCCCAAAACGTGGTACATGTTTCAAGAAATATATACTATATCTCACCTCTACCACACCTCTCCCCCACCTCTAACACACCTTCTCCAATTAAAATTACTGGGATCAACCTCTACCTCTACCACACCCCAAAAACGTGGTAGATGTTGCAAGAAATATATACTATATCTGACCTCTACCACACCTCTCCCCCACCTCTACCCCGCCTTCTCCAATTAAAATTACTGGGATGAATCTCTACCTCTACCACACCCCAAAAACGTGGTAGATGTTGCAAGAAATATATACTATATCTCACCTCTACCACATCTCTCCCCCACCTCTATCGCGCCTTTACCAATTAGAAATTACTGGAATCAACCTCTACCTCTACCACACCCCCAAAACGTGGTAGATGTTGCAAGAAATATATACTATATCTGACCTCTAACACACCTCTCACCCACCTCTACCACGCCTTCTCCAATTAAAATTACTGGGATCAACCTCTACCTCTACCACACCCCCAAAACGTGGGAGATGTTGCAAGAAATATATACTATATCTCACCTCTACCACATCTCTCCCCCACCTCTATCACGCCTTTACCAATTAGAAATTACTGGAATCAACCTCTACCTCTACCACACCCCTAAAACGTGGTAGATGTTGCAAGAAATATATACTATATCTGACCTCTAACACACCTCTCACCCACCTCTACCACGCCTTCTCCAATTAAAATTACTGGGATCCACCTCTACCTCTACCACACCCCCGAAACGTGGTAGATGTTGCAAGAAATATATACTATATCTCACCTGCACCACACCTCTCCCCCACCTCTACCACGCCTTCTCCAATTAAAATTACTGGGATCTACCTCTACCTCTACCACACCCTCAAAACTTGGTAGACATTTCAAGAAATATATACTGCATCTGACCTCTACCACACCTCTCACCCACCTCTACCACGCCTTCTCCAATTAAAATTACTGGGATGAACCTCTACCTCTACCACATCCTCAAAACGTGGTAAACATTTCAAGAAATGTATACTATATCTGACGTCTACCACACCTCTCCCCCGCCTGTACCACACCTTCTCCAATTAAAATTACTGGGATCAACCTTTACCTCTACCACACCCCCAAAACGTGGTAGATGTTGCAAGAAATATATACTATATCTCACCTGCACCACACCTCTCCCCCACCTCTACCACGCCTTCTCCAACTAAAATTAAAGGGCAGACCTCCACCTCTCCCACACTGCCAAAACGTGGTAGAGGTTGCAAGAAATATATACTATATCTCACCTCTACCACACCTCTCCCCAACCTTCTCCAATTAAAATTACTGGGATCAACCTCTACCTCTACCACACCCCCAAAACGTGGTCGATGTTTCAAGAAATAGATACTATATCTGGCCTCAACCACACCTCTGCCCCACCTCTACCATGCCTTCTCCAATTAAAATTACTAGGTTGAACCTCTACCACACCCCCAAAACGTAGTAGACATTGCAAGTAATATATACTATATGTCACCTCTACCACACCTCTCCCCCACCTCTATCATGCCTTTACCAATTAGAAATTACTGGAATCAACCTCTACCTCTACCACACCCCCAAAACGTGGTACATGTCGCAAGAAATATATACTATATCTGACCTCCAACACACCTCTCACCCACCTCTACCACGCCTTCTCCAATTAAAATTACTGGGATCAACCTCTACCTCTACCACACCCCCAAAACGTGGTAGATGTTGCAAGAAATATATACTATATCTCACCTGCACCACACCTCTCCCCCACCTCTACCACGCCTTCTCCAATTAAAATTACTGGGATCAACCTCTACCTCTACCACACTCTCAAAACGTGGTAGACATTTCAAGAAATATATACATCTGACCTCTACCACACCTCTCACCCACCTCTACCACGCCTTCTCCAATTAAAATTACTGGGATGAACCTCTACCACACCCTCAAAACGTGGTAAACATTTCAAGAAATGTATACTATATCTGACCTCTACCACACCTCTCCCCCGCCTGTACCACACCTTCTCCAATTAAAATTACTGGGATCAACCTTTACCTCTACCACACCCCCAAAACATGGTACATGTTGCAAGAAATATGTACTATATCTCACCTCTACCACACCTCTCCCCCACCTCTACCACGCCTTCTCCAACTAAAATTAAGGGGGCAGACCTCTACCTCTACCACACCCCCAAAATGTGGTAAAGGTTGCAAGAAATACATACTACATCTGACCTCTACCACACCTCTCCCCCACCTCTACCATGCCTTCTCCAATTAAAATTACTGGGATCAACCTGTACCTCTACCACACCCCCAACACGTGGTAGATGTTGCAAGAAATATATACTATATCTGACCTCTACCACACCTCTCCCCCACCTCTACCATGCCTTCTCCAATTAAAATTACTGGGATCAACCTGTACCTCTACCACACCCCCAACACGTGGTAGATGTTGCAAGAAATATATACTATATCTCACCTCTACCACACCTCTCCCCCACCTCTAACACACCTTCTCCAATTAAAATTACTGGGACCAACCTCTACCTCTACCACACCCCAAAAACGTGGTAGATGTTGCAAGAAATATATACTATAACTGAGCTCTACCACACCTCTCCCCCACCTCTACCCGCCTTCTCCAATTAAAATTACTGGGATGAATCTCTACCTCTACCACACCCCAAAAACGTGGTAGATGTTGCAAGAAATATATACTATATCTCACCTCTACCACATCTCTCCCCCACCTCTTTCACGCCTTTACCAATTAGAAATTACTGGAATCAACCTCTACCTCTACCACACCCCTAAAACGTGGTAGATGTTGCAAGAAATATATACTATATCTGACCTCTAACACACCTCTCACCCACCTCTACCACGCCTTCTCCAATTAAAATTACTGGGATCAACCTCTACCTCTACCACACCCCCGAAACGTGGTAGATGTTGCAAGAAATATATACTATATCTCACCTGCACCACACCTCTCCCCCACCTCTACCACGCCTTCTCCAATTAAAATTACTGGGATCTACCTCTACCTCTACCACACCCTCAAAACGTGGTAGACATTTCAAGAAATATATACTGCATCTGACCTCTACCACACCTCTCACCCACCTCTACCACGCCTTCTCCAATTAAAACTAGAGGATCGCTCGCAAAAAAAAAAAGATAATGTTTTTGCATAACAAAAACAAAGCGTCCCGAAAAGGATATAAAGGTGAGTGCTAAAGTATTAAGAAAATGCTTCGTTTCTAGCCTTATACTGTTGTGGCAACCAAAGTCAGCGCAGTCTGCTCTATCTAGCACGGTTTTCAAGATATAAGCATTTTTGTGTTTTGCAAAAAATAAAAAAATTAAAAATGTCCGCTATATTTGGCGAGACAAAAATATTTTGAAAATTGGCATGGCTACTCTGCAGAGATACCCAGCAGGTCCAAAATTTTGTTGAGTTTACTCCATATAGCACGGTTTTCGAGATATAAGCATTTTTGTGTTTTGCAAAAACTTTGAAAATTCAAAATGGCCACCATTTTTGGGGAGACAAAATTTTTTGTCAAGACCACTGCCGTGGTGTGTATCTCCCGCCGAGCATTAAAGCAGAATAAATAGCTTTTCCGAGATATTCACAATTTTTCATTTTCGTGTGTGAAAGGTCTTCCAAAAGTAGGTGAATGAGTTATTTGAGAAAAATTGGCTATCTGCAATACTATTAAGAGATAATTCACATTTACTCATTTTGAGTAGGTGAATAATTATCTATGGGTCTGAAACTTCACCAAGTGAAAGCTCTCCCACAAGTAGGTGAATGAGTTATTTGAGAAAAATTGGCTATCTGCAATACTTTTAGAGATAATTCGCATTTACTCATTTTGAGTAGGTGAGTAATTAGCTATGGGTCTGAAACTTCACCATGTGAAAGCTCTCCCACAAGTAGATGAATGAGTATTTGATAAAAATTGGGTATCCGCAATACTTTTACAGATAATTAGCATTTACTCATTTTGAGTAGGTGAATAAATAGCTATGGGTCTGAAACTTCACAGAGTGAAAGCTCTCCCAAAAGTAGGTGAATGAGTTATTTGAGAAAAATTGGCTATCTGCAATACTTTTAGAGATAATTCACATTTACTCATTTTGAGTAGGTGAATAATTAGCTTTGGGTCTGAAACTTCACCAAGTGAAAGCTCTGCCAAAAGTAGGTGAAGGATTTATTTGAGAAAAATTGGCTATCTGCAATACTTTTAGAGATAATTCGCATTTACTCATTTTGAGTAGGTGAGTAATTAGCTATGGGTCTGAAACTTCACCAAGTGAAAGCTCTCCCAAAAGTAGGTGAATGAGTTATTTGAGAAAAATTGGCTATCTGCAATACTTTTAGAGATAATTCGCATTTACTCATTTTGAGTAGACGAGTAATTAGCTATGGGTCTGAAACTTCACCAAGTGAAAGCTCTCCCAAAAGTAGGTGAATGATTAATTTGAGAAAAAATTGGTTATCTGCAATACTTTTAGAGATAATTCGCATTTACTCATTTTGAGTAGACGAGTAATTAGCTATGGGTCTGAAACTTCACCAAGTGAAAGCTCTCCCAAAAGTAGGTGAATGAGTTATTTGAGAAAAATTGGCTATCTGCAATACTTTTACAGATAATTCGCATTTACTCATTTTGAGTAGGTGAGTAATTAGCTATGGGTGTGAAACTTCACCAAGTGAAAGCTCTCCCAAAAGTAGGTGAATGATTAATTTGAGAAAAATTGGCTATCTGCAATACTTTTAGAGATAATTCGCATTTACTCATTTTGAGTAGGTGAGTAATTAGCTATGGGTCTGAAACTTCACCAAGTGAAAGCTCTCCCAAAAGTAGGTGAATGAGTTATTTGAGAAAAATTGGCTATCTGCAATACTTTTAGAGATAATTCACATTTACTCATTTTGAGTAGGTGAGTAATTAGCTATGGGTCTGAAACTTCACAGAGTGAAAGCTCTGCCAAAAGTAGGTGAATGAGTTATTTGAGAAAAATTGGCTATCTGCAATACTTTTACAGATAATTCGCATTTACTCATTTTGAGTAGGTGAGTAATTAGCTATGGGTCTGAAACTTCACAGAGTGAAAGCTCTCCCAAAAGTAGGTGAATGAGTTATTTGAGAAAAATTGGCTATCTGCAATACTTTTAGAGATAATTCGCATTTACTCATTTTGAGTAGGTGAGTAATTAGCTATGGGTCTGAAACTTCACCAAGTGAAAGCTCTCCCAAAAGTAGGTGAATGATTAATTTGAGAAAAAATTGGCTATCTGCAATACTTTTAGAGATAATTCGCATTTACTCATTTTGAGTAGACGAGTAATTAGCTATGGGTCTGAAACTTCACCAAGTGAAAGCTCTCCCAAAAGTAGGTGAATGAGTTATTTGAGAAAAATTGGCTATCTGCAATACTTTTACAGATAATTCGCATTTACTCATTTTGAGTAGGTGAGTAATTAGCTATGGGTGTGAAACTTCACCAAGTGAAAGCTCTCCCAAAAGTAGGTGAATGATTAATTTGAGAAAAATTGGCTATCTGCAATACTTTTAGAGATAATTCGCATTTACTCATTTTGAGTAGGTGAGTAATTAGCTATGGGTCTGAAACTTCACCAAGTGAAAGCTCTCCCAAAAGTAGGTGAATGAGTTATTTGAGAAAAATTGGCTATCTGCAATACTTTTAGAGATAATTCACATTTACTCATTTTGAGTAGGTGAGTAATTAGCTATGGGTCTGAAACTTCACAGAGTGAAAGCTCTGCCAAAAGTAGGTGAATGAGTTATTTGAGAAAAATTGGCTATCTGCAATACTTTTACAGATAATTCGCATTTACTCATTTTGAGTAGGTGAGTAATTAGCTATGGGTCTGAAACTTCACAGAGTGAAAGCTCTCCCAAAAGTAGGTGAATGAGTTATTTGAGAAAAATTGGCTATCTGCAATACTTTTAGAGATAATTCGCATTTACTCATTTTGAGTAGGTGAGTAATTAGCTATGGGTCTGAAACTTCACCAAGTGAAAGCTCTCCCAAAAGTAGGTGAATGATTAATTTGAGAAGAATTGGCTATCTGCAATACTTTTAGAGATAATTCACATTTACTCATTTTGAGTAGGTGAGTAATTAGCTATGGGTCTGAAACTTCACCAAGTGAAAGCTCTCTCAAAAGTAGGTGAATGAGTTATTTGAGAAAAATTGGCTATCTGCAATACTTTTAGAGATAATTCACATTTACTCATTTTGAGTAGGTGAGTAATTAGCTATGGGTCTGAAACTTCACCAAGTGAAAGCTCTCCCAAAAGTAGGTGAATGAGTTATTTGAGAAAAATTGGCTATCTGCAATACTTTTAGAGATAATTCGCATTTACTCATTTTGAGTAGGTGAGTAATTAGCTATGGGTCTGAAACTTCACCAAGTGAAAGCTCTCCCAAAAGTAGGTGAATGAGTTATTTGAGAAAAATTGGCTATCTGCAATACTTTTAGAGATAATTCGCATTTACTCATTTTGAGTAGGTGAGTAATTAGCTATGGGTCTGAAACTTCACCATGTGAAAGCTCTCCCACAAGTAGATGAATGAGTTATTTGATAAAAATTGGGTATCCGCAATACTTTTACAGATAATTAGCATTTACTCATTTTGAGTAGGTAAATAATTAGCTATGGGTCTGAAACTTCACCATGTGAAAGCTCTCCCAAAAGTAGGTGAAAGAGTTATTTGAGAAAAATTGGCTATCTGCAATACTTTTAGAGATAATTCACATTTACTCATTTTGAGTAGGTGAGTAATTGGCTATGGGTCTGAAACTTCACCATGTGAAAGCTCTTCCAAAAGTAGGTGAATGAGTTATTTGAGAAAAATTGGCCATCTGCAATACTTTTAGAGGTAATTCGCATTTACTCTTTTTGAGTAGGTGAGCAATTAGCTATGGGTCTGAAACTTCACCAAGTGAAAGCTCTTTGGGATAGCTGCTCTGCAGAGATACCCTGAAGATAAAAAATTTTGTTGAAATTGCTCTATGTAGCACGGTTTTCGAAATATTAGCATTTTTGTGTTTTGCAATTTTTGCGCAAAAATTCGAAAATTCAAAATGGCCGCCATTTTTGGCAAGATAAAATTTTTTTGAAAATTGGCATGGCTACTCTGCATAGATACCCTGCGGGTCAAAAATTTCGTCGAAATCGCTCTATCTAGCACGGTTTTCGAGATATAAGCATTTTTGTGTTTTGCAATTTTGCGAAAAATTCGAAAATTCAAAATGGCCGCCATTTTTTGCGAGAAATTTTTTGTTTGAAAATTGGCAGCTAATCTGCAGAGATACCCTGCGGGTCAAAAATTTCGTCGAAATCGCTCTATCTAGCAGGGTTTTCGAGATATAAGCATTTTTATGTTTTGCAATTTTTGCGAAAAATTCGAAAATTCAAAATGGCCGCCATTTTTGGCGAGACAAAAATTTTTTCAAAATTGGGATAACTACTCTGCAGAGATACCCTGTGGGTCAAAAATTTCGTCGAAATCGCTCTATCTAGCACGGTTTTCGAGATATAAGCATTTTTGTGTTTTGCAATTTTTGCGAAAATTTCGAAAATTCAAAATGGCCGCCATTTTTGGCGAGACAAAAATTTTTTGAAAATTGGGAAAAGTACTCCGCAGAGATATCCTGCGGGTCAAAAATTTTGTCGAAATTGCTCTATCTAGCACGGTTTTTGAGATATAAGCATTTTTGTGTTTTTCAATTTTTGCGAAAAATTCGAAAATTCAAAATGGCCGCCATTTTTGGCGAGACAAAAATTTTTTCAAAATTGGGATAACTACTCTGCAGAGATACCCTGTGGCTCAAAAATTTCGTTGAAATCGCTCTATCTAGCACGGTTTTCGAGATATAAGCATTTTTGTGTTTTGCAATTTTTGCGAAAATTTCGAAAATTCAAAATGGCCGCCATTTTGGGCGAGACAAAAATTTTTTGAAAATTGGGAAAACTACTCCGCAGAGATACCCTGCGGGTCAAAAATTTCGTCGAAATCGCTCTATCTAGCACGGTTTTCGAGATATAAGCATTTTTGTGTTTTCCTTATTTGGAAAATTCGTAATAATTAATTAATCATTAATTACTCGGCCATTTCTTGACCAATCAATGCCAAAATCTAATGATTTCCAGATTTTAATAGAATGAATGTATTTGCCAAGTTTCAGGTGAATTGATAAAATTCCTTTCAAGTTATCATCCGGACAAGCTTCCCCATCGAAAAAAGACATTTTTGGTCATGTGACCTCTCTGATTGGTTGAAATGTCACTGCAGCATATTCAAAAAAATTCCCCAAGGCTACTGCCTAAACCTGCCAAATTTGAAAAGAATCCGCCTAACGGTTACAGAGTTATAAGGAAAACAAAATGCGGAGCCGGCGGAGCCGGCGGAGCCGGCGGAGCCGCCGGAGCCGGCGGAGCCGGCGGAGCCAGAAGCTCTCCCATACACAAACAAGCGTCCCTTGCGGGACGCTTAATTACTGGGATGAACCTCTACCTCTACCACATCCTCAAAACGTGGTAAACATTTCAAGAAATGTATACTATATCTGACCTCTACCACACCTCTCCCCCGCCTGTACCACACCTTCTCCAATTAAAATTACTGGGATCAACCTTTACCTCTACCACACCCCCAAAACGTGGTAGATGTTGCAAGAAATATATACTATATCTCACCTGCACCACACCTCTCCCCCACCTCTACCACGCCTTCTCCAACTAAAATTAAAGGGCAGACCTCCACCTCTCCCACACCGCCAAAACGTGGTAGAGGTTGCAAGAAATATATACTATCTCACCTCTACCACACCTCTCCCCAACCTTCTCCAATTAAAATTACTGGGATCAACCTCTACCTCTACCACACCCCCAAAACGTGGTCGATGTTTCAAGAAATAGATACCATATCTGGCCTCAACCACACCTCTGCCCCACCTCTACCACGCCTTCTCCAATTAAAATTACTAGGTTGAACCTCTACCTCTACCACACCCCCAAAACGTAGTAGACATTGCAAAAAAATTTGCAAGTAGTATATACTATATGTCACCTCTACCACACCTCTCCCCCACCTCTATCACGCCTTTACCAATTAGAAATTCCTGGAATCAACCTCTACCTCTACCACACCCCCAAAACGTGGTACATGTCGCAAGAAATATATACTATATCTGACCTCCAACACACCTCTCACCCACCTCTACCACGCCTTCTCCAATTAAAATTACTGGGATCAACCTCTACCTCTACCACACCCCCAAAACGTGGTAGATGTTGCAAGAAATATATACTATATCTCACCTGCACCACACCTCTCCCCCACCTCTACCACGCCTTCTCCAATTAAAATTACTGGGATCAACCTCTACCTCTACCACACTCTCAAAACGTGGTAGACATTTCAAGAAATATATACATCTGACCTCTACCACACCTCTCGCCCACCTCTACCACGCCTTCTCCAATTAAAATTACTGGGATGAACCTCTACCTCTACCACACCCTCAAAACGTGGTAAACATTTCAAGAAATGTATACTATATCTGACCTCAACCACACCTCTCCCCCGCCTGTACCACACCTTCTCCAATTAAAATTACTGGGATCAACCTTTACCTCTACCACACCCCCAAAACATGGTACATGTTGCAAGAAATATATACTATATCTCACCTCTACCACACCTCTCCCCCACCTCTACCACGCCTTCTCCAACTAAAATTAAGGGGGCAGACCTCTACCTCTACCACACCCCCAAAATGTGGTAAAGGTTGCAAGAAATATATACTACATCTGACCTCTACCACACCTCTCCCCCACCTCTACCATGCCTTCTCCAATTAAAATTACTGGGATCAACCTGTACCTCTACCACACCCCCAACACGTGGTAGATGTTGCAAGAAATATATACTATATCTGACCTCTACCACACCTCTCCCCCACCTGTACTATGCCTTCTCCAATTAAACTTACTGGGATGAACCTCTACCTCTACCACACCCCAAAACGTGGTAGATGTGGCAACAAATATATACTATATCTCACCTTTACCACACCTCTCCCCCACCTCCACCACACCTTCCCCAATTAAAATTACCTCTACCTCTACCACACCCCCAAACGTGGTAGAGGTTCCAAGTCCTGTAGAAAATTTTCGCGGGAACCAATTTCGCGGGCTCCACCATGAAGCACCAACCAATTTGTGTTTTGCCATTGTTGGTAAAAATTCGAAAATTCAAAATGGCTGCCATTTTTGGGGAGGGAAAATTTTTTTGAAAATTACAAAGATTACATTCCTTAGATACCCTGTGGGTCGAAAATCTTGACGAAATCGCTCTATCTCGCATGGTTAAGGAGATAGAAGCAAATTTGTGTTTTGCCATTTTTGGCAAAAATTTGAAAATTCAAAATTGCCGCCATTTTAGGGGAGGGGAAATTTTTTTTTAAATTGCCAAGAATACAATGCTCAAATACCTGTGGGTCGAAAATTTTGACGAAATCGCTCTATCTCGCACGGTTAAGGAGATAGAAGGAAATTTGTGTTTTGCCATTTTTGGCAAAAATTCGAAAATTCAAAATGGCCGCCATTTTTGGGGAGGGGAAAATTTTTTGAAAATTGTCAAGATTACATTCCTTAGATTCCCTGTGGGTCGAAACTTTCGACGAAATCGCTCTATCTCGCACGGTTAAGGAGATAGAAGGAAATTTGTGTTTTGCCATTTTTGGCAAAAATTCGAAAATTCAAAATGGCCGCCACTTTTGGGGAGGGGGAAATTTTTTGAAAACTGCAAAGAGTACACTCCTTAGATACCCTGTGGGTCCAAAATTTCGACGAAATCGCTCTATCTCACACAGTTAAGGAGATAGAAGCAAATTTGTGTTTTGCCATTTTTGGCAAAAATTCAAAATGGCCGCCATTTTTGGGGAGGGGAAAATTGTTTAAAAATTGGCAAGAGTAGAATTCTCAGATACCCTGTGGGTCGAAAATTTTGCCGAAATCGCTCTATCTCACACGGTTAAGGAGATAGAAGGAAATTAGTGTTTTGCCATTTTTGGCAAAAATTCTAAAATTCAAAATGGCCGCCATTTTTGGGGAGGGGAAAATTTTTGGAAAATTGCCAAGATTGCATTCCTTAGATACCCTGTGGGTCGAAAATTTCGACGAAATCGCTCTGTCTCGCACGGTTAAGGAGATAGAAGCAAATTTGTGTTTTGCCATTTTGGGCAAAAATTCGAAAATTCAAAATGGCCGCCATTTTGGGGAGGGGAAAATTTTTGGAAAATTGCAAAGAGTACATTCCTTAGATACCCTGTGGGTCCAAAATTTCGACGAAATCACTCTATCTCGCACGGTTTAGGAGATATGAGCACATTTGCCTTTTTCAGTATTCAAAATAGCCAATTACTCATTTATTTAATTAATTACTCACTCATCTATGAAGCAATTCCCCCCAAAAGCAATCCCATACAAGCTATTAACCCAATGAACCTCCATACCAAATTTCAGAAAGCTAGGCTTAATAGCATTCCTTAAAATGTCTGGAAACCAAAGAGCTACTCAAAAGTAGCAAAGTAGCTATTACTCAGTTAGCTATAGAGCTATTACCACCAAAAGCAATCCCATACAAGCTATTAACCCAATAAACCTGCATGCCAAATTTGGTAAAGATAGGATAAGAACTGTTGCCTAAAATGTCTGGAAACCAAGTGGGACGCCGGACGGCGGAAAAAGCAAAAATAATATGTCCACCCCACTAATACTTTCCTACTACCCTACGGGTCAAAAATTCTGTCCAAATCGCTCTATCTCTTACGGTTTCTGAGATATTAAGATTTTTTTGTTTTTCGCAAAAATTCAAGATGGCCGCCAAAAGTGGCGAAAATTGAAATTTTTTAATTTTGTACACAATACTTTTCTACTACCCTGTGAGTCAAAAATTCTGTCCAAATCGCTCTATCTCTTACGGTTTCTGAGATATTAAGATTTTTTCATTTTTCGCAAAAATTCAAGATGGCCGCCAAATTGGCGAAAATTGAAAATTTTCAGTTTTGTACAGAATACTCTTCTACTACCCTGTGAGTCAAAAATTGTGTCGAAATCGCTCTATCTCTTACGGTTTCCGAAATATTAAGATTCTTTCATTTTTCGCAAAAAAATTAAGATGGCCGCCAAAAGTGGCGAAAATTGAAATTTTTTAAATTTTGTATAGAATATTGCTCTATCTCTTACGGTTTCTGAGATATTAGCAAATTACTCAAAAGTAGTACTGAAAATACACAATGAAGTACCTAAATGGCTATTACTCATGTACTGACAAAGCTATCAGTCCCAAATGCAATACCAAGTGAGCTATGGACATAACAATCTTGTATTCAAAATTGTAGTAAACTATCTTTAATTATTTTGGCTTAAATGCACGGAAACCAATGGGTACTGAAAATAGCTGTACTTAAGTATTACTCAGTAAGCAAAAGAGGTACAACAGCCAAAAGCAATCCCAAGCAAGCTACTGACCCAATAAGCCTGCATACCAAATTTGGTGACAATAGCTCTAATATTTTTCCTTTAAATGAGCGGAAACCATGCGTGACGCTGGACATCGGACGCCGGAAAAAGCAAAAATAATATATCCACCCCCCAGGGGGTGGACATAATTACTAGGATAGACCTCTACCTCTACCACGCCTTAAAAATGTGGTATTGGTCCCACAAAATATATAATATATCTCACCTCTTCCAACTAAAATTACTGAGATAGACCTCTACCTCTACTACACCCTGAAAAGTATAACTCACCCCCCCAACATGAAGTATCAACCATATTGTCTACATACACAGCCGAAATTCACGTCCAAATCTGAAATTCCGCGTGTTTCACATACTCAGACGGCGTAATCGTGGAACGGCATATATGTACACATATTACCACAAATATAAAGTCAAGCTATGTCTATTTGAATTTTGTCTGGCGGTAATTGGTACCCGGCGATAATTGGTAGCAAGGCAGTATATCAATAGCAATTGGTGACGGGACAGAAACTCGGTCTAAGTCGAAAAATGAACAGGGCGTACTGTACGTAAGCTTTTGAAAAAAGTTTCCGCTTTCGGCAGTTAGTACAGTACCTTCCATTAAAATCTATTGGAAGCGTTGATTCGTCACAAACAAACTGATCCATTGTATATTTAGGTTCCCATTATTCCAAACTGTTATCCAAATAAAAACACATTCAAACTTATGCAACAACGTATGACATAAAATTATATTTTTCCGCCGTTTCAAAATATAAACACGCGCATGCGTACTTAGAAAGTCTGGTTAGTCCAAAATATACTAGCGCATATATTGGCCAGAATATTTTATTGTCATGTTTTTGGTGTTTCAGTGGGAAATCAGAAAAACAGAACACAAATCCCACCAGACATTAAACATCACTGAAAAATATTAAAACAAAGTGAATCACCTTTAGACAGTTTTAATTTACTTACTGTTTACTGTTTAATTGCATAATATATTATGAAAGAATATTCCTTAAATTTAATTGAAAATATCAAGAATAGTACTACATTTGGGGACACCCATCTGTCAGTTACAGTTAACTTGTCACCGCTGTCAGTAAACGTGCTAATGAATTCCACAAGTGATCCAATTCAGAGCAGTGTTCCTCAACTAAATAGACATTTATGATCTTTATTCAGCATTTATATTGGTACAATATTGTTGGAAATCCCCTAAAAAGTGTGTGCCCTCAAATTTTTAAGGCAAACATGAAAACTGGTACAATAAATAAAATCTGGTGTCAGTTAAGGTCGACTAGTGGCTGCCTGATAATACAGATAATTTTCTGAATTATTTCGATCCCAAGTGTGATTAGAACTCATTAGAGGCTTATGGGTATGTTCTACTAACACTTTGAGGTAGAAATACTGCATCTAGTTTTTTCCAGTATTTATCCACTTTTATCCACCTCTTATTTGGTTATATCCTGTGATGGTCCTTAATTGACTGTTGGTCAATATATACTATAACTGTATGTCAGAAATTCCCATTAACTAGTTTGAATTAAAATGGGTAGAATAATAAGGAGTAAGGCATCACCATAGTAACCCTGATGTATATATATGGGTCATTATGGGTGTCAATCAGAATAGGATAAAATAGGGAGTTATGTGAGTCACAATTAAGGACAAGATGATATATTGTTTACAAAACAGACCAAGGAGTAGAGTCCTTTGGACTAAGGGGGAATGTGGTGTGTCAGATGAGGATTTCCAATTTTTGTTGCCATGGAGACCAAGAACTTTTAAATAGGTGAGATAACCTTTAGTACTGTATTGCATTCCAATTGTGGAAACTACTATGTACTGTAAATTGAAATGAAACGAAACACTGGTCTGTGTGTCAGAATTGGGCAAATCAAAGTATATTGTCATGGTAACCAAGAGATAGCATATGTGGAACACAGTAAATATGTTAAATTATTGTTTTCATACACAAATATATACACTATAAATAGTTACCCATTCAACGATGTAATATATGTGAATAAACAATAAAATGTGGAAAAAAGTTAAAACTCGGTAACTCAGTCAATGTCAGTGTGCATTTAAACTCTTGTATAATCGTCCTGTGTCTATTGTTAATGTCCATGTTATGACATATCTTTTATAAACAGAACATAGCAGGTTGAACTCATATTACCTAATATTTCCGTAAATGTTTCTAAGAATATTGAGAATGCTATAGTCATTATTGGTGGAATAACTGTCTATTTGGTCATCCTCATCCTGTCAACATGTTGTTCGAATCCATCCTATATATGTGATTCATAATCTATGTCAATTTCCCCATGGTTAATAACTGAGTTTGATTCCAACTTTAGATCCACATCCTCTAAGTCAATGGAAATGGGGAAAGTAAGGGGAGAATCTAGAGTGAGATTCTCTGGTAGCTGATCAATGGGTTCAGCAGTAGCTTGGGTAGATAAGCGAACTGGGGTTGTGTCCAGGTCGCCACAGGGGTGGAAAGCAGCTGATGTGTTCTCACCTTCACAATCATTATGGAGTTTGAGGTGTTCCAAGTGATGGGTTGGAAAAGACTACCATGAATAGACAGGTATGTATATCCATCCAGAATCACAAGTAGAGAATGTGTTAATCTGAAAGTCATAAGTAACAGTAATGATTCCCACACATTTGTCTTTCTGCCTCATCCCACAGTCAGTTCCAATATTCCTAGTACTAGGTGTAGTAACAGATGCACAACTATCTGTTTGGATGTTGACTGCTTAGAAAGTATAGGCTTACTTGTTTGAGTAGTCTGGCTGACTGTGCCTACTCCAGGGATGCTTTGATCCAGAATATCCAGGAGTTCTTTGAGGTCCTCTGTGCTATCCATTGTTCGTGCAGGGTGAGGTCATGTCACACAATTGATGTCATAGATGATGTTACCTCTTGTGTTGTCTGTGACGTCATAGAATTGTCATAAAATGAATGACACCACTCCTGATTAGTAATGACTAATATTCACCTGTATATAATTATTTACAACGTTAAAGCATTAGGGACACTAAAGATTTCATTAGCAAGATCATACAGATTGCATGGATAAATTCCAGAGGGGGCTCTAATAGACAGCTTGGATGTGTCATCACCATATACCAATATCCCCGATAAGGAGGGTATCTGAGGAGTGACTGACCATTTGCGTAGGGACCCCACCAAAAGCCCAATTGGCAATCTTATCCTAGATCTACTCAAAATAGCACTATATAGTATGCATTTTGAGTTCAACTCAGACCATTTCTTACAAATAGGTGGTAAGTGATATAGGCACATCATTAGCACCCAACTCTGTGAACCTATTCATGGATAGGTTCAAAACTATAGGGCCCTGGATAATTATCACCTTAAACCTATCACATGGAAAAGGTTTTTGATGATATTTTCATGGTTTGGCCACATGGATTAGATCATCTCTATGAATTCTTTGACAATTTGAACTCCATTCATGAAATAATTACATTCACAATGGATTTTAGTCATGATACTACCAACCTCTAAGACACTATAGTAGAATTCAATACAAACATAACCTTGTATACCACTGTTTACACCGAACCCACTGGCACACATCTCTATACTTGCTTTATGATTCTACCCATCCTGACTAAGTTAAGAAGAATAACAGATATGGTCAGTTCTTAAGACTCAGGCGAATCTGCATCTTAGATCAGGACTTCAAACACAAAGCCAATAACTCATTGAGTATAACGTAAGTACAAGATATCCACTTTATCTGTTAAATAACCATATAAGAACAGAGCTTTCACCTACACTCAGGATGATTTTACTGACAGTCAACACATGAGTGGACAAAATCACCGCCCAAGTCAGGGTTACACAATTCAACCCATGAAAAAACCTGAATATAGGGAAACTAGTACATCAAAACTGGAATATGATCAAGAATCGTGAAGAACTCTCAAGGGTCTTTCCAAAACCAGTACTTATTGGATTCAACAGATTACCAAATCTCAAATACAAACTTTGTAGTTCACCAATTAGATTTCCATCAACATGGATTAAAATTAAAAATCCTGTACCCAAAATATGTACCAGATTGGCACAATGCACCTATTGTCCACTGATTAATAAATTAGAAGCATTCACCAGTCATTCAAATGGTAGGGCATTTAAGTGTAATTCTATCCCTAAGAAAGATTACATATCAGGTGAGATTAATATTTTCAATGTTATTTACATCATTAACTGTAAACAATGCAGTTAACAATACATTAGGGAGACCAATAGACCATTCGGAAATAGGATTATAAACATGTATAAATTGAGTGTTTTGAAAACCAACCCAAAAAGAATTACACCAGTGCCCATCAATATTGGCCCGTGTTTTTATTAAAAATCTCCCCCCCTTCAAAGTAAACAGTACATCTGTCAATCAGATTCTCACGTGTGTAACTCCAATCAACTGAACTAAAACATATAGATTTGCACACGCATAGAGTGTGGCTGAACAAAATTAACATAATTTTCCTCATATTCAGAACAGTTTGATTCACTGTCTAGTCTTGTTGAAGGCTCAAGTTTGTACCTTTTGTAAGAGTAAGTGTTATTCTAAAACCAGCTGTATGAACAATGTCAGATTTACTTTTCCCAGTTATACTAGTGTGAGGATTGAGAGAGTTGATTCCAAGGGGGTCAATAATGTGGTGATTTTAGTGAATCATGATTGACTTTTAACCAACATTTAAAAGAACAAATTATTATCGCCATGGTGATGTTTTGCAACACCTGGTACTCCACATGCAGAGAGCCTGTGAAATGATTTAAGGACCAGTGTAATATGTGAACATCTTTTGGTGCCAGTGATTACACAAGCTAGACCATTTTGTGCAAACTGCAACTTGAAAATGTTGTTTTTAAACATACTTCAATAAGAACCTTGCATGCAGTAGTGTGTTGCTAACAAATGCACTTGCCAATAGAGTAGCTAGTTCTTGGAAGAAGATGCCTAATCCTCCTGAGATCCCTCAAATTTGTAAAGTTGGATCTGCAGGGAGCATTAATTTGATTGGCAAAAAATAAAATTGCAGTCAGATAAGACAACTGGGTTCATCACAACTTCAACTGGTGTGAATATATGTAGGGAGAACAGAAGCAGCTTATTATGTTGGGCCAGCATGCCAAAAAATAACCTAAATCTTATACATTGTTTTAGTTTAAGCTAATTTGCACATATTCAAACTTGGACACAGTCTAAACATATTTCAACATGATTTCACTGACTGGATCCAATTAAAACAGTTTAGAAACAAAATCTATATAAATTGCAGCCAAGTTTCACTGTTGAATTCATTCTGGGAACAGTTTTACAGCATGGACTTAGGCTAAGCCACATTCTCAAATATAAGCCTTTTTACTCAAGTTTTTCTCTCAAATGGTTACAACCATTTCAGCTTATCAAATAATCACAGTGGTTTTCTGGGTCATGTGATCCTTTATTTTATGTCAAAATATTCTATTATAAATATTATACTATTTTATCTCTGGACATTTTAAAGTTTTTACAAGGTTTTCCATTGCAAAATAGAATTTTACTGAATACTTCTTTCATGGTGATTTTAATATATTTGTACTTTATTTTTCTCCATTTTAAATTTTGTGGCAGTCATATATATGAGCTTTCTCTCAAAAATTTAAGTCCTCTACCTTCCTATCTCAGTGTCTGAGCCAGAGGTTCAGCAAAGCTGAGAGTGAGACCATTGTAAAATCTACAAAGCCTATGGGCTAAACTAATATATTCCAGAGCCTTTTGAAAAACATCTCATCTTTGAGCATATGACAGCAGGCTAAAACCTTTCATGAAATCAGCCCCTGGCAAAATCCATAAAGTCTGGGCCCATTTGTTTAAGTAATATATTCAAAAAATTTAATACAAAAGTCAAAATTTTGAGGCTAATACATGACCAAGCTAATACATAAAATAAGCTACTATTTTCTTATGAGAATAATAACCAATCTAATTCAACAGCTACCGAATGCATGGTTGCACAAATGGGTTTATTATATTGAAAATTAAAAATTAGTGGCACCTGGGTTAGGGGTGCATTAAGATGACACTACAGCTCACACAAACATATTAATGCCTGCTGGGTGTAAGGTGGGGAATGCCCAAATGTAGAATAATTCCTTGTCTCTGCGACCTACAGTGTCATTTGGGTCACTATCACTCCCCATCCTATGAAGCACTGAGAACTCCATGTTTTTTGTAGAATGACCTTGGTTAGAGAAATGTCTAGCCACTGGTGTTGAACCTTGGAGCTTTTTGTTTTGAACACTTCTGAAATGTTCATACATTCTTTGTCTCAGTGGTCTTTTGGTCTCCCCTATGTATTGGAGGCCACATTTTGAACAATTAATGAGATAAATCAAATTACTTAATTCACATGTAATTTGATTTTTTGGTGGGAGATTTTTGCACAAGAATGTTCTTTTGTTGGAGAAGGTAGTAACTGTGTCCAATTTTTTAATTTTTGGACAGTGTATGAACATTTCAGAAGTGTTCAAAATAAAATGCTCCAAAATCTATTACACACTCACCTTTCACACTAACAAACCACGGATTATTTTCATATTTTGTTTATATTTTAAAGAATTATAGCTTTTGAAGTATTTCACTGTCAAACTAGCCGCCATTGTTGTACAAGTATATCACATCTGATAGACTTTAAAGTAGGCGACAAACCATTGTTTTAAAATATTTGCAGTGTTGTGGCGTAGGGACACAAAAAAAACAGCCATGAAATCGAGAAAGGAGCTGCTGTCAGTGGCATTTTGGCTTTCGTTTGAAAAAGCCGCATTTGCGTTACGCGAAAGCTCAAAATCAATAAACAACCACAAAATGATTGTGTAATCACCGCAACTGCATAGTAATTGCAGAACTCGTATACATTTATTGTGTAATCACCGCAACTGAATAGTAATTCTAGCCGCAACCGCGAATCATTAGAAATCTCCAAATTTACCCTTTTTAAGCTGGTACCTGGACCTGTATTAAATCATCTTGCATGTTTGTTAGGTTTGATGTTACAATATAGCTAGAACTTTGCTGTAGTAGAGGGAAACAATGGTTAGAGGCAGCAGATTACATAGATTTTCAAAGAATAATCTATGCTGACTGAATAGAACCAGTTTCTTGAACTTTACTATTTTCAGTGATAGTTCTGAAGTAATCCTTGTAAGTAACATGTAAAAGTTACTCATAGAAGTTATACTTTGTGGGTTAAGAATTCTTCTTAGTCTTACTTAACTGTACATGATATCACATGTAAATAAATTAAGTTCAGTTATATAAAATCTATTTGTCTTTCTCTTGGCCAAGTTGATTATTACTTCAATTTAGTACATACTTTCAATCTTTGGATGACAGCTATTTTCAAGTTTAGATTTTATAGCAAGATTGAATCACTTGCATATACTCACATACAGTTGAATTTTACACATTGTGTGACATAACAAGAGTATAAAGTAACATGATTAACCTTGCTGATTGAACCTTTGGACTTTGTGCAACTTTGTCATATCAAATTGCCCACTTGTTGACTGATATGTTTGAGAGTTTATTTTGATATTCATATGGAATCTGAGACTTGGACTGAAACATTTTGGACTGAAGGTACTTCAGAGTTTCTGCATGGTAATGCAAGGCAAATGAGCTACTTCAGGTAGAGAAGTAGTAGGGACATATAAATTATTTGGACTAATTTACAAACTGGTTTCGGGCTCTTCAGTAATTTTAGTCTCAGGCCACACGCTACCAACCTCTTTTGCTGAGTGAAATACTGAGGCCCGCTACAGTTTTACTGGTGGCAGCGGTGGGATCCCATTCTTAAAGGGATCCAGTGATCTGAACTTACAGACTTCTTGGGTGTGATTGACTATACAAAAAGTTATTTGTGGAACAAACTCTGAGTATGAAATAAGTATATTTATAATTTCTTTATGTTCTTTTTTTTTCTGTCATATACTAATGCTGCCAGATGGACAGTGAAAATATTTGTGAGACTGCTCCTGGATCAAATGATCAGGACAAACATGACGAGAATCATGCCTCAGATGATGCTATTGCTCCAAGCATGGCTCAAGCACTCAACAGATGTTCTGATGATGAACTGAATAGAACCAACTTGCACAGGATTTCAAATAATCCTGAATGTTGGAGTTTCAATAGAGAAAGTCACCAGGGCATAAATGATGATGCAATTGAGCAAACCAATGCTTATGGTGGAAGAACCTTATTAAAGGATGTTCAAGAAACTCTAGAAGGCATAAATGTTTTGATGAGTCAGTTACAAAATGCTGATCATGGATCAGATGGTAAGATGACTCATCAAAGGCCAAAAGTGATGCCAGATGCCTTTGATGGTAAAATGCCATGGCCACAGTATCTGACACATTTTGAGACAGTTGGGGATCTTAATGGATGGAATGACATGAACGGGCACAGTACTTACCTGTTAGTTTACGTGGTGAAGCATGCCAGGTCATCCAGTTGTTGGAGCCAAGAGTGAGATGCAACTACAGATTGCTGATTGAAGCTATGAATAGAAGATTCTATCCAAATCATAGCAAAAGTTTGTATAGGATACAATTGAGAACAACTGTCCGAGAACCAAAGCAGTCGTTACCAGAGTTGGCTCAGTCCATCAGGGCTCTAGCATCTGAAGCATATCCATCTGCAGATAACCAGTTGCTAGATTCTTTATGCTGTGATCATTTCGTTGAGGCACTACAAGATAGAGAAATGAAGATACAGCTGATAAGTGGCAATAGTGACAGGTTTGATGACATAGTGTCACAAGCAATCAAATATGAAGCTTGGACTCAGGCACATAGAACAAAGATAGGTAAGAGGTTCATGTACAATGTGCATGCCGATAACTCCTCTAAAATAGAGGCAGAATGTAATCAGTCAGAAATTGACTGCAATGCTCTGCAAAACGAATGTCTGCGACTGAGTGCTGATTTGGGCATCCTAAAAAGAAAGCTGACACAGCTGCAGGATCAGGTGAATTATCTCATAAACAAACCAGATCACAAGAAGCAAATCAGGTACTACTATTGTCATGTAACAGGTCATATTAAGCCAAAGTGCCCTAATTTGGCAGAGAAGAGGAATACCTCTTCTGGTTCAAGGTAAATTAGTACAAATTAAAACTGACTGATTCTGGAGGCCGAGAATCAGTCATTAAAATTTCAAGGCCACATTCACCTTTATGCGAAAACTCATAGAAATGTCCAGTCTCAGATAATGTATATTGTTCACCTGACATTGTCAGGCAGATGAATAAAATGTTCAGTTAAAATCTGTGAATTTGAATAAAGAAGTGGGTGAAACCATGTCCTCTGTTTGGAGCAAAATGTATGGTCATTTTGCAGATAAGGAAGATTCTCAGTTGTAATCTGTTACATGGAATTGGATGATGATTCTGGAGACAAGTTAGCATGCTGGCATGCCAACTTTGCTTCTGACTCAGTCATGTCAATATGAAGATCAGTTTCAGGTCTGATGAACTTGTTGTTTGAAACCTGGGAGACAGTAAGCATGGTTGGTGGTGGTGTCCACCTTTGCTTGCTGAGATGAGAAGATCCAATGAAGATGTTCGAAACCTGGGATAAAGTAAGTATATTTGGTGGTGATGTCCATCATGGCTGAGATGGGTTTCGTTTCTGACGAACTCATTGCTTGAAACCGGAGTGTGTGATGTCCATCATGGGTTGCTGAGAACTGTTCCAGCCCGACAGTACATGACAGCCACCTAGACAATTCAGAGGAAACATCCAGTGATCTTTTTTTATCTTTTGTTTATTTTTCTTTAACATTATAACATATATACGGGGTACAGGTTACAAAAAACAAATACAATATCAAAAATGTGATCTAGCAGAACAAGAATTTAAGAAAAGATTCATGTAACAACCTATTAAGATAACCTTTACATATTGTCATTATTGTTTCAATTACAATGCCTGAAGTAGTATCACATACAAGAGGTGAGTTACCATTAACAATATATGGGTATATACTATACTTTTATTTGCGGGTTGATCTTACAACT
The DNA here is from genome assembly GCA_964017235.1 of Sabellastarte sp. h YS-2021. NCBI lineage: Eukaryota > Metazoa > Annelida > Polychaeta > Sabellida > Sabellidae > Sabellastarte > Sabellastarte sp. h YS-2021. Next base: position 30,534,696 of record OZ024935.1, on the reverse strand, counting down.
GACTCATAAACTACCATTTAATCATGCAGTGCATTATCTAAATACATAAACCTTGTATTAAATATGTGGTCTCTGCCTCTATTTTTATATATCACCTTTTCTATTGCAATTTTTGATTTTAAAACTTTAATAAAACCAGCCAAGCAAGGTTCTGTTGCCTTTTGTTTACATTTACTTATAAAATATTTTGCAATTATCACAGCAAAATTTAACCAGTAGAACCAATCTGCTTGAACATTAGTAACACCAAGTAAAATCTCTAACACTGACATACTTTTGCAAACTTGTAGGGATGTTTTCAACCAATCACTAAATTAAATCCAAAATAAATTAGATACTGGGCAATAGAAGAAAAAGTGTTCTAGATTATCAGTACCTGAGCAAAATTCACACTGAGAACTGTCTTTAATTTTCCATATATATAAGTTGTAATTACAATTGTAAATTCTATGCAAAATTTTAAATTGCAAAGTAATAAGATATGTATCAAGTGTGACTTTGGATGCTAATGAGTAAACATCAGACCAAAATGCTCAAGAAACGGATAATATTCTATCCACTTATCCTGGCTGGTGGGGGTTTTATAATTCAACATAACATAGTAAGTGCTTACATCTGGAGATTTAACATCAGCTATATTATTGAGGCACTTTCTGGCAAATGATACCAAAGCGAATCTATCAATACATGAAAAATATGACAGAGACTTCAATTTCTTATTGACAGAGTTGGAGAGTCTGTTATAATTCATATCTTTTATGGAAATATTATATTTAATTTCCAGTGCCACTTTATTTAAAACACATTTTTGTGCCTCATGAAATACATCACTAACTTTAGAAATATCAGCCTCCTTCCAGTTGCTGTACTCTTTGCCAAAAGTATGATCATCTGTTGTAAATAAAGGATTTTCAAACAGATCTTCTGCCAAAAACTCGTTAATAGTGGTTGGTTTTGTTAAAATTAAGTTAAACCATGTCGACAGTATAGATTTATTATATGTGGTTTTAACATTATGTTGTAAGTTTAGTGCACTTTTTTTAGTAAATAATTCAGACATTTTAAATCCCATCAAAAATTTAGTAAGTGCTTTCCATTTGGCATTTATATTATTAGATAGACGTTTAATGAACATAATATGAGCAGTACTGCAAACATATCTGTAGGAAATCACTTTAAGGCCACCTAATTCTAAAGGGAGAAGCAGTGAAGCTTTGACACAAGGTGTTTCTTGTTGCTCCACAAAAAATTGAACAAATTTGTATCAAGTTTCGATATATATGAATTGCTAAATGGAAGGACAGAGGCTAATTGTTGTATATGAGGTAAGATTAATGATTTAATTACTGTTATTTTCCCTTTCAAAGTTAATTTCCTGGGAATCCAAGCATTAGTTATAGAGTTAATAATCTCCACTTTAGCACTTGCATTTAGAGAAATCAATTTATCGAGGTCATTAGCGAACCAAATTCCAAGAGTTTTAAAAGGTTCAGATGTCCATTTTATACCCCAACTATCATCTTGTTTAACACAATCATTGTTAACAACAAAAGCTACGGTTTTTGACTTATTTAATTTCAACCCTGAGTATTTATAAAAAGTATCGAAAATGTCCAAAGCCGTTTTTACAGACAATGGATCGGACAGAAAGAGTGTTGTGTCATCTGCTAATTGACATAAATTGATTACCTGTTCATTCACATAAATACCATGTATACCTTTTGACTTGCGTATTAAAATAGCAGCTACTTCAGCAACCAAGATAAATAACAAAGCACTAATTGGACATCCCTGTCATATACCTCTGCTTAGTTTGAAAAAAGAAGACAGGTGTTCGTTATTAGTCACACAACTTTCACTTGCAGCGTACAATATTGAGATCCATCTACGAAAATTTTTGCCAAAACCATAGTAGTCTAATAATTTATAGAGGAATGACCACCTAACGGTATCAAAAGCTTTTTTGAAATCTATGAGAACTATACAAGGGTGTTTATAGATTTTACAATATTCAATAACGTCCGGGATCAACCTGGTGTTTTCTCCGCAAAAACTGTTCTTCATGTATCCAATTTGGTCCGGACTGATTATTTCTGAGAGTGTATTTTGGAGTCTTTTACTTAAAACCTTCGCAATGATCTTGTAATCAATGTTTAAAAGAGAAAGAAGGCGCCAAGAGCTTAATGTTGTTAAATCTTTGTCCTTTTTTGGAATATGGTGAATAACACCTTGATTTTGTGTGCCAATAGGGGCGCCTTTCTGAAATGCATTCTTATATGTTTGATGAACTATTGTTCCAATATCATCCCAAAAAAATTTATAAAATTCTGTGGTAAAGCCATCTGGACCAGGTGACTTATTATTTTGAAGCTCTTTTACCACTGCTGTAATTTCATCAAACTCAATTTCCTTATCACAAACAACCTGATTTGCAGGAGAAATTTTTGGAACGGACTTCTCTATATTTTCATAATATTTATCATTGGTGTTTGAGTTTATACCTGTTTCTGTGTATAAGTTGCGGTAGAATGACTTTTGTTGGTTGAAAATACGATTTGGATCAAATGAAACTTCATTTCAAATTTTTAATGACCGAATGTGTCTTACATTTTGTGACACTTTTTCAAGATTAAGAAAATACTTTGTTGGTTTCTCATGTTCTTCGATAAATTTGCACCTAGATCTGATCATATGACCTCTGGCTACTTCTTCGTGAATGCGATCTATTTCTTTTTGAGTGTCTGATTATCAGTGGAAGTAGAAATACTCAAGAGATTTTCAAGTTCAGCAAGTTTTTTTTCAAGAGAATCTAAATGTTTTTTACCTCTCTTTTTCTTTTGGATTGAATAAGATATTATTTCAGTGCGTATGCGACATTTTAAGAAATCCCATGTTAGTTCTTTACACTCTAAGTTTTGGCTGTCCTCTAAAGAGTTCTTTATTGTATTTTTTATCAGATCTATGAAATTGTTGTCACGCAAAAGACCAGAGTTAAATTTCCAAAGTCCGTTCCACAAGATCCATCCAGTGATCTTCTAACTACTATGTGCTCCATTGAATACTTGATTCTAGATGATTCTGTTGTCTAGTTATTATGTCCCACAAGTGGCAATTCTGAGGACCTGTCCCAATATGACCCTGGCTGTTGAACGGGACGTAAAACCCCAACTTTGACCTTTGTCTAGTTATTATTTGCTGAGATCCTGGATAATGCAGATAGATGCTCTTGTAGATGTCGCAAGTGTCCCAGTCATTAACTGTTTGGACTTCCTGAGGACTTGAAAAATGATAATTTGTTCTTGTGAATTTTCTTTCTATCTTTGTGGTCTGTAACATTGTAGTGCATGAACAATAATTTAATGTCTAAATATGTATATGTTTAGAATGAATGTTTAGGATGTGAATTATTAGCTATTACCTTACACATAAGAAGACTTTTCTTTGGAGATGTATTAATGTTATTATCAACTTTCTGATACATTTTCTAGGACTATTGTTTATGTCGTGAGCAATATGATAAAGTAATGCATAATGTTTCTGTTTTAGGTTAACAAACATGTTGGTGAGTATATTGTATAACATGTACTGTGGTTGATTGCCCATATATGGTCAATCTTAGGTGGGGGCAGTGTGACGGCGAAAACCGATGAAAGGTGAAGTGAGGCTAGCAGTTTGGTTTGGAATCGTGGACCACAGGTAATTTAACGATAATTCAGCCATTTGGGCTGAGAAAAGTGGTTTTTCACATGAGATTCCAACAAAATGACTAAAAAATGGCCGAAAATCTATTACACACTCACTTTTCACACTAACAAACCACGGATTATTTTCATATTTTGTTTATATTTTAAAGAATTGTAACTTTTGAAGTATTTCAACTGTCAAACTAGCCACCATTGTTGTACAAGTATATCACGTCTGAAAGACTTTAAAGTAGGTAACAAACCATTGTTTTAAAATATTTGCAGTGTTATGGTTTATTTAATTTGCATATTTTATACATTTTTAGGTGATATTATGTTGAATTTGAGTTGAAACTAACAGATCTGCGTTGGAACTATTTGCGGTAGGCTGGTGTAGGGACACAAAAAAACAGCCGTGAAATCTATATAAGGAGGAGCTGCTGTCAGTGGCTTTTTGGCTTTCATTTGACAAAGTCGCATTTGCGTTACTCGAAAGCTCAAAATCAATAAACAACCAGAAATTGATTGTGTAATCACCGCAACTGCATAGTAATTGCATAACTCATATACACTTACCGTGTAATCACCACAACCGCATAGTAATTCTAGCTGCAACTGCAAATCATTAGAAATCTCCAAATTTACCCTTTTTAAGCTGGTACTTGGACCTGTGTTAAATTATCTTGCATGTTTGTTAGGTTTGAGGTTACAATATTGCCAGAACTTAGCTGTAGTAGACGGAAACAATGGTTAGAGGCAGCGGATTACATAGATTTTCAAAGAATAATCTATGCTGACTGAATAGAACCAGTTTCTTGAACTTTACTATTTTCAGTGATAGTTCTGAAGTAATCCTTGTAAGTAACATGTAAAAGTTACTCATAGAAGTTATACTTTGTGGGTTAAGAATTCTTCTTAGCCTTACTTAACTGTACATGATATCACATGTAAATAAATTAAGTTCAGTTATATAAAATCTATTTATCTTTCTCTTTGCCAAGTTGATTATTACTTCAATTTAGTACATACTTTCAATCTTTGGATGACAGCTATTTTCAAGTTTAGATTTTATAGCAAGATTGAATCACTTGCATATACTCACATACAGTTGAATATTACTCATTGTGTGACACAACAAGAGTATAAAGTAACATGATTAATCTTACTGATTGAACCTTTGGACTTTGTGCAACTTTGTCATATCAAATTGCCCACTTGTTGACTGATATGTTTGAGAGTTTATTTTGATATTCATATGGAATCTGAGACTTGGACTGAAACATTTTGGACTGAAGGTACTTCAGAGTTTCTGCATGGTAATGCAAGGCAAATGAGCTACTTCAGGTAGAGAAGTATTTTATTTATTTATTTATTTGGGGTTTTACGTCGCTTTCAACACTGTACAGGTCATATCACGACGGGTAGTTGGAAGGGCAGAGGAAACCAGTACATACAGTTCGCTAGGGTTGTGTACTGTAAACTGCCGACCAACGGCAAGCAACTACCAGCTTTCCCACTTAAGGCCATCATGGGGATCGAACCCCCGGCCTCAGAGGTGGGAGGCGAGAGTGTTACCACTCTGCACCATGGCCCCTAGGTAGAGAAGTAGTAGGGACATATAAATTATTTGGACTAATTTACAAACTGGTTTCGGGCTCTTCAGTAATTTTAGTCTCAGGCCACACACTACCAGCCTCTTTTCTGAGTGAAATACTGAGGCCCGCTACAATACTAAACCTTAGAGATTCGAAATAATCAATCACAAAGAGAGATTAAAAGGCTAGGAGTTAATATTTCACTTACACATTGACTTATTTTAATTTCCTTGCGTTTATTATATTTACTGCTTCAAATGTACAGAAGGACTTGCAAATCCAACTTATGAATATTCATGAGCAACTCTATTTCATGAAATGCTGGTTTCAGTGTCCACTTTAGTCTATATTTGTCAGAATAGGTACATGTGTAAACCAGTACAAAAGAACACAGATGAAAAGGGAGTGAAACTGGAAATAATATAAATATTGCAACAGAACATGTACTGTACACATTGTACTAAAATGGGTGAGTGACGGTTTAAGAAATATATAAACACTGCTGAATTCACTGTCCCAGTGTGTAAACAGAAGAAAAATCTTGAAGAAATAAAACACCAATAAAGAAAAAAAGTGAAGAGCAGGATTGAAAATATTTATTGAAAGTCAAGGTGTAGATGGAGTAACTACCAACATGAGAAATGTGAAGAAAAAACATTTTTGTGGGAGTCTAAACAGAATGAAATATACTTGAAATACAATATTATGTATTTTAACTAAATTTATAAATTTCCGCAAAGGCTCACTTCATATATCTTACAAGCAACATAGTTTTCTAATTACATTTTGGACAAAGGCAGATACATGATTTTCTACATATATTAACAACTCATATCATGACTCCTTGTTGTCCATAAAGAACCTAGTGGGGTCATCATTGAATAACTGAATTAAAGGTACCTAATTGATAGGTTTGTTCTCTACCTCACAGATAAAAGGAATTCACATACATGCAAAAATAGAAATAATTTGTACACTAATAAGATAAACACAAAGCAGCAAGCTGTCATTTTTATGCAGAAGACACCCAAGTTTATGTGCATTAATCTCAACAATTCATCTGCTGCCTTTAAACTGATGAACAGTTGTGTTGATGATGTAAAATAGTGGATGTCAACTAGCTATAGTAAACTTGAAAATTGAAATCCTGACAAGACTGAGTTTAAGCTTTTTGGTTAAAAAGGATAATTTGAAGAACAGAGGGATAAGCTGAAGACATGTTTCCTAATTGACATCTTGGGTAGTCCTATCTGCCCTACTGGGTCAGTCAAGAACCTAGGTGTGTGGTTCAACTCTGATTTTTCCATGTCCAAACATGTTCAGAATGTCTGTAAAAGTTTTTTGTGCAACTCCGTGACTTGTCAGGTGGTTTCTTGTGTTAATATGGATACTGATCTCCTTTTTAGATCTGGACTATCCCTTCTTAGACATCAGCTCCTAGGATGTTTACATCAAATTCAGCACTTTATAAATACTTCTTACTTACTTACTTACTTACTTACTTGTAGTACTTCTGTACATGTGACCAGGACTCTTGCTAGTAGACAGTTAGATCACTTTAATTCACTTTTCAGGAGTCTCTCCAAATTCAATCTACATAAGTTACAGTGTATCCAAAACAGTGTAGCCACAGTTGATGAAACACCAGCAGATACACAAGTATAGCTTTATTTATAAGTTTCTTCATACTGACCTCCCTAAGTATTTCGCTCCAAACCTTTCTTCCTACAACAGTTCTTATAGTACCAGGCACAGTCACAGTGGTGTTGATTTCCCTGTTATTCGAAAGTTCTTCCTTTCTACTTATAAGTTTGTCTAACACCTTGGTTATGGTTTTGCTTTTATTGCCCCAACTGTTCGGAATGCTCTTCCTGATGATATTCATGCATCCCTCTCCCTAGCCTCTTTCAAAAAGCAGCTTAAAACCTACCTGTTTACCAAGGGATACCCACCTCAGTCTTAATCATGGCCTGGTATTTTCTGTGATGCTTGACCTCTTTTCTGTCCCTGAATACTGAAACCGGTGGACTGTCTTTGTGTTGTTGCACCTTAGAGTCCCCTTTTGTAAGGGGAAGATTAAGTACTAGAAAAGTCCAATTAGAATTTAGATTTTCCATGGACATTAGATATTTAGACCTATCTAGACATGAATAAGATCTTATGTGCAAGGTTACCATGAACTAGTGATAGTTAAAAAAACTTATGACTTTAAGGTTACAACATTTCTGCTCATTAAATCCACCCTGCTTGTTCTGGACACATTATTTTTGCATCACCCTTCCTGGCTGTTCATTTACAGGGAAAATTTTTTACATATATTTTTTTTTGTGGATTATTTGCCCATGGAAACAATTTTCTGTTTCTTGGATTTGTCATATGATGAGTGCCTTACATTTCAAACCCTGCTTTGATTTCATCCAAGTTTTAGCATATGTTCATACATCCAAAGAAGCACTTGCGCTGATTTGGTTTTAAACAACATCTGCCTTTAATTGTTGCTATGACATTATTTTCTTGTTTCTTGTAATTTCTGTATTCTTTACATTCATTCAAATGGCTTTCGGTCCAAGAGGAAGTATAAAACTAGTGATTATGCTTTTAACATCTGGTACCAACCTTTTTTTATGGTGATACTTTTTCTGTTTTTTTTGTACTTGTAATTTTATATACACTTTACATTCAAAACCTCTACACAGGTATTAACCAAATTGTTAGGATATGTTTATCCTAACCAGAACACTCTGGCGATGTTTGGTATCAACTGATCCCATGGCAAACTTTTTCCTGTTTCTTGAACTTACAATAGTGTAGGTGTATGCATTAACCTTGATCAGATCTTTGGATATATCTGACAACAAGTGTTGCCATGACACTTTTTTCTGTTTTTATATTGTGAATATGAAAAGTCCTGAACAAGATCTGTAGGGTAAAGCGTTCTGTCAACACATTATTAGAGAATTAACTCAACTGTTTGTTGTTCAGTTGCAGCAAATGCTGAACAATAAGCAGACCCTCTTCCCCCCATAAAGGTAGAAGGCCAACAAGATCAAGAGGAGACAGTGCACAGATATGGTGTTACAGTCCATGGGGCAAGTGCAGAAGCAATAACTGGTTGCTTTTAAGTTGCAACAGGAAAAGAAAAAAAAGTTATACAAATTTATTTAACAATTAAAATAAGGCTTACAGTCAACTGAGATAATCTTAGTAGTTCGTACCATCATATGATAACACAATAATGAAACCAATGTGACTTGACCACAGTCCTATTCACCTAATTAAAAGTTAAGTTTGTCCACTATACCCACTGTATTTCCTGTGATCTGTTTGGTGTCTACTAATATACAATATCGATATCCAGATATTCACAGAGTCTAGTTTTTCACTTCAGGATGCAAACAGCATCCTATATACAGCAAATCCATGAACTCTCTGGTAGATCCACGCACTATATGCAGTTCACTTCAAAAAGAGTTTGCCACAAAATGTTTTTAACACAGTATAGCAGGTGTATAGTACAATAACTCAACACAATCTCCTGTGTGGCCAGATTTTCAACCCTTTATATACTGTAGATAGAGAAAGGTTCTAGAAAAAATATATATAAAGACAGTAACCGGAAGGTTCCAGAAAGGAAACACAATACATTTCCAGTCTAGCACAAGAGAGGTCTAGACAAGCTAGATCAATTCTGTAAACTATACAGATTTATAATTCAATGTCCTTGTATGGTACAAGAACTCTGTAATCAGTGCACTACCACACACACAACATTGTTCCCTTTAAAAGACATGCTGGCAGAGTGCCCTAATATGTAGTATGGATATATGACAAGCATCTTTAAAGTGAGTGATCAAAATGATACATTGGCTTTTTAGTAAACTAGAACTTGGTAAGTAGAAGCTTCATATAATTACAAGTAAAAATAAACTATGCATTGGTTCATGGGTTATATTTTTCAACAAAGTGGGGTAATCGTAACTCAGTCCTCCTCTAAGATGGCCTGGATATTGCAAAAATATACTACCAGTTAACCAAGTATTTATGTTACTCCAACATTATGTGTTCTTTTGAATTTCATCAGTTTTAGTCAATAAAATTGGTGATACACTATACTGAATTCTTATTTCACTCAGTAATTGTGGTTCTTATTCTTATATACAATTCATCAGGCTATATTTCTGTCCACCTCCCAACTTTAATGAGGTCTTGAAGAATGAGATGTTTAAGATCATCAAAAATGTCTTTTAGATCCAGTGCCCACTTTCCTTCTGAAAATTTGTGCAGATATTTTACTTCCATCAATTACAAAACTTGTCAATTTGTCTTTGCCTAAGGGAGTTTTTCCTCAAAACTTCAAGAAGGTGGTCATTACTCCCCTCATAAAGAAATCATCACTTTCTAGCGAAGATTTGTAGAACTCTCATCTGGTATTAGGACTATATTCCATGTGAAAGTTGATGGTGTGTTGTACTTGGGGGCACCATTCCAGTATAGAAAACTGCATATCCTTAGCAGAGTTGTTTTTTCCAGTGAAATGTTTGGAAACAGAAGTCACTCTTTGCCTGACTCACCTAGCAAACAGCTCATGCAACATATCAACAATAACACCTCTGAAAGAACATGGGGCAGAGTGTTAAAAGGTGGAGGAAAATGTTCTTTTGTTAAAGTTTTGGATGGCTTAACCTAAAAATACTGACAGGATACATAATAAGAATATGTATGGATAATAGTACATCTTACCAATCAAAAAATGTGTTTGTATAGAGGATATGAGTGTTTTTAAATATAGGGGTGAAAATACATTACTTTTTACAATATTGTCACATTAATCTATCCCATTCAACAATGTTATGGAACCACCAATATTGTGAACAAAGACTCTAATGACATGTTCTGTTTTAAATGGACCAGTGTTAAATGTGTATGAATGACTGTCTACCTCTGCCTCTGCTGAATCTTTTGTACTGGCAGTGAAGTTTGTGAACAAGGGCTTGTTTTGTCTTAAAGCAAAGTTAGGGCTTTGGTCCCATGAGTGTGAATAAAAGACCAGTAAATGCATAGAAATCAAATAAATTGATTTATGCCTGTTGGATGGATTGCTCCAATATTCCACATCCACCACTGTTCACGCCTTCTTCTGTGGGCAGTTGATGGTGTGTTGTACTTGGGGGCACCATTCCAGTATAGAATACTGCATATCCTTAGCAGAGTGTTTTTTTTCAGTGATATGTTTGGAAACAGGAGTCACTTTACTATCCTTGGGTTTATTGACTGAAATTTTATGTTCATAGATTCATGCTGTGAACGCTCTGCCTGACATAGTATATTTTGCATTCTTTGCATGTAATTAAATATACTATGTCACTTAATTCACATTATAGCTGTTTGGGTAAGTGTTTAGGTTTATATTTATTCCCACTAATTTTGCAGGTGATTTCATCAAGACTTTTGATGATAGGGCAATAAGTGCATTTACCTAATCTGGTGCAGTGCGTAGGTGTAATGCTTTTGGCTTCCATTTCTTTTTGTGGATAAGAAATGAATGCTTTGGTAAGTATGTCTCTAAGGTTTGGTAATCTTTTGAAGCCAATGAGTGGTTTATCTGGAAATGCTGAGGCACAGTCATTACTATGCTGGATTATATTCCAGTTATCATGAATAAAATCCTTTATGTTGGGATTTTATGGGTTATATTTGGTGGTCATTACAGGAGTAGTAACTGGATCCTTTGTTTTCACCTCTAGCAAATCATTCTGACTGAATTTGCATGCTTTAAGCATATGTTTCTTCAATTGCTTAAAGGGGTAACCTCTTTTTAGGTAGTGATCAATATTTTTAATGCCATTTTCGATGAAGTCCTGATTCTTAGTGCAGATTCTTCTAATTTTTAAGAACTGTCCATGTGGGCCTTTTTTGTGGCAAGGGCTATGATGAGCTGAATCATAATGAAGATAAAGGTGAGTATCTGTAGGTTTTTTCATACAGAGTAGTGTGGATGGTTCTGTCACTGTCAATTTTGACTGTATAGTATCTAGAAAATTAATAGAACTTTTGCTTGTTTCAGATGTGAATTGACTCTGGGGTGTATGCCATTGAGGTACTCAATGAATTTATTTAGTTCATTTTGCCCATGTGTCCAGATCATGAATATGTCATCAATATATCTAAGCCATGAGAGTGGTTTATAGGCCAATTCTTCAAGGCATTTGTCTCAAACCTTTCCATAAATAAATTGGCATAATTGGGTGCTAATGCTGTACCCATAGCAGTTCCCCCTGTTTGTAAATAATGATCATCATTAAATGTGAAGTTCACACTATGTAAGACTAATTCTAAGAGTCTTAATATGAAGGGAGTGATATAGGGTATTTTGTTCTATCTCGCCTTAGTTGGGCAGCTACTGCAAGAATTCCCTCTCTATTAGGAATGTGGGTGTAGAGAGAAGATACATCCAGGGTTACTAAGAGTGTGCCTGGTGGAAGTTTCTCAATATATTTTAATCTATTGATGAAATGTTAGGTCTCCCTCACATATGATTTTGTTTTGGTTACATAATCTTTTATATGTGCATCAACAAACTTACTGATGTTGCAAGTTGGGTGTCCTATGGAACTACATATTGGTCTTCCCGGGACATTCTTTTTATGTATTTTTGGTAATAAATAGAATCTCCCTGCTTTTGGTTTACTTATGTTTAAGTAATCAAAGTTTTTTTCAGTGATTAATTTCAATGTTTTTATTTCAGCAAGTACTTCACATATCTTGTGTGATATGTCAAGTGTAGGGTCATTTTTGAGTTTGGTGTAGAAGTTTCTATCACCAAGTTGGACGGTTTGGCCACAATATAGATTTATTTTTGAAATATTTGTTTATTTCATTAAAATCATGTGGAGTTTTTCTACCATTGGTTCATCAGTTGTATTGTCATTCATGAAATCTATTATACTTTGTGGTACATCTAGATCAGAGTTAATTTGTTCTTCATTGGGTTTGAATCTGTCTAGACATTTAACTGTTTACTTTAACAAGAGATTAGACTGCTATAAGTGACTGTTAATGGAAACTCAATCATTAGTATGAGTATAGAACCCTGGAAAAGAAATTTAAACGAACTCTCAGAATCAAGTAACCCTAGTCCAGTAAATCACCCAAGAGATCACAAAATGTAAACCATGTACTTCAAAACCTTACAGGCAAACTGGATATGAATATGGAGCTGTCAGAATCATCAGATGAGAGGTTTGTACAATTAGACAGTAAAATGTCAAGTCTCAGCAAAAAAGTGGAAGGGATCTTAAGTGCAGAAAATACAGAAATGCCAAAGGATAGGTATGCCCAGCTAGACGAAAAGGTCTCAAATCTAAGTGAGAAAACTGATGAGACCTTAAACCTCTTGCAGTCTGTAAGTGTTAAAATACGAATCGATATTAAGTCACTCCAAAGTGAAAATCGACATCTCAAAATGCAAGCAAAAGAGTGTGAGTGAACCATTGTTAAACTAAATTCCACTGTATCTGCATTGGAAAGCCAAGTTGAAGCCCTGCAAATATATTCGATGAAATCTAACCTAGTAATCCACTATCTTCCAAAAACAGGATGGACACGATTGTTATTCTGAGGTTATGTTAGTTATCCAGAAGCATCTTAGAATTCCTAAAACTTATCTATTCTCCCCAACAAATCCACTGGTCAAAGAAATACAAAACCTAGATCGATGCTAATAAGATTTATGTCTCACCGTGGCAGAGACCTGGTCTTATCCTTCTCTAATAATTTAAGGCAATCACCTTTAGCTATTAGTGAGCACCTCCCTCATACTGTGAAAGAAAAATGAGCTGCCCCACTTCCAATACTTATAAAATTAAGAGAGGAAGTAAAAGCAAGAAGTACAGATACAAGGGTGAAGCTTGTCGCAGACAAGCTGGTGAATTCCTTAGTAAATATGGAGGCCTTTGAGAAGAATTGCTTAGATCCATCACTGTCTGTTGGGGAACCGATTTGGCTGGATAATATGGTTCACTCAAATCCAATTACATTGAAAGGCTCTGTCTTCCAAGGGCACCTGTACCAAATTCACACTGAGGGGGAAGCAATATAAGCTTTGAGAGCTAAGATGAACATCTTGTTGGGTCGGACCATGTTATTTATGCCTATAAGTTCACAGATGCTGAGGGTCAAATGATATCCGGATACTTTGACGACAAGGAATGGAGAGGTTCAAGTGTTTTATGTTCAGTTTTAGAGCAGAAATCTGTGACTGATGCTATACTTATTGTGACCAGAGGGTTTGGAGGAACTCATTTAGGTAAACAACAATTTGACCTCATCAAGCAAGTAGCTACTGAAGTGGTAGACCAGTATAATGATTAAACTTAATTTTGACAATTATATAAATGCTGGTAATACTTTGTTCCCTAACATTTCTACGTGTATTACATCGACACTGGTAATAAATCTGATGTAACACAATGAAAGTTCTTCTTTTGAATTTATTGACTAAGGTTGATTTGAATTCATAAAGCATTTAGACTGTGAAGTGGGATATTTTTTTTAAATTTAATTTTGATAGCTTTATAAATACTGCCATAAGGCTCTTTATTAAGTTGTCTTGTGCAAAATTTAATTATGGAGCAGTCCAAAAAAAACAATGTGCTTCATGACATTAAAATTTTAATGTTTGTTCACTTCTCTATATCTATTACATTGTCATGGGAAATATTTTGTTTTCCTACATCTCTCTATATATTTTATTGATACTGGTAATAGCTTTGATGTTAAAGAGTGAACATTTTTTTTCTTCTTTCTTGACAATTAAATCCATAAATCTTTGTTCGTTTCATTATAAGTACTACATTGTTACTGGTAATACCTTGTTTTCTTACATGTATTACTTTAATTTTATCAACTAAAGATTATCTGATATGAACTCAATAGTAATACTTTGTTTCCTAACATCTCTATATGTATTACATTGATACTGGCAATAGCTAAGAGGTGACACAATGATATTTTTTCTTTTGAATTTATCAACTAAGCATTGATTTGAATTCATAAAGCATATAGAAGTGGGAGATCTATATAATTTTTGAATTTAATTTTGATAACTATATAAATTCTTCAGCTAAATAAGGCTCTTCATTAAGTTGCCTTGTGCAACTTTAAATTATTGAGCAGTCCAAAAAATAATGTGCTCCTTCATGACATAAAAACTCTAAATGTCTGTTCATTTCTCTATATCTATTACATTGTCATTAGTAATAATGTATTTTCTCACATCTCTAAATATTTTATTGATACTGGTGATAGCCTTGATGTGAAAAAGTGAACTTTTTTTCTCTTTCTCGACAATTAAACCTTCAAATGTTACTACATTGTTACTGGTAATACCTTGTTTCCTAACATGTTTTACATTGATACTGGTAATAGCTTTTTGAGACAGTGAACATTTTTCTTTTGAATTTATCAACTAATAATCTAGTAATAGCTTTCATGTGAAAAGGTGAAGTTTTTCTCTCTTTTTTGACTATTAAATCTTTAAATGTTTGTCCTCTTCTCTATATGTACTGCATTGCTAATGGTAATACCTTGATGTGAATAAGTTAACAATTTTCTCTTTCTCGACAATTAAACCTTTAAATGTTTGTTGTCTTCTCTATATGTAGTACATTGTTACTGGTAATAACTTGTTTCCTCACATATATTACATTGATACTGGTAATAAGTTTGTGACAGTGAAAATTTTTCTTTTGAATTTATTAACTAAAGGTTATCTGATTTGAACTCAATGGTAATACTTTGTTTCTTAACATCCCAACACATATTATGTTGATACTGGTGATAGCTTAGTGTGATAGAGAGAGTCAAAGGTTGATTTGAACTTATAAAGCACATAGCTATTGAACTGGTAGATCAGTATAATTTTTAAATTTAATTTTGGTAACTACATAAATGCTTCCAACAAACAAGGCTCTTTCTTAAGTTGTCTTCTATAACACTTAATTATGGCGCAGTCCAAAAAGAAAGGTCCTCCTTCATGATGTTGAATCTTTAAATGTCCTTCACTTCTCTATATGTATTACATGGTTACTGGTAATACTTTGTTTTTCTCACATCACTACATGTATTACATTGATATTGGTTTGGATTGAATTTGACCGTTTTTTGAGACAATGTCAAGATAGTCTCACTCTATTCAAAAACTAAAGAACTGCCTAAACGACATTCAAAATTTCATGTTCATAAATAAATTAAAACTTAACCCAGACAAAACCAAGTTCATTCTCATAGGCTCCCCAAAAAATTGTAAACAACTCCTCCCTCACTTCCCTATCAATATTCTGGGAAATCAGGTCTCGCCAGCACAAAGTGTCAGGGACCTCGGAGTGGTGTTCGACTCTAATTTCACTTTCTCAAACCACGTGTCACAGGTTATTAAGTCCACTAGAGTACAAGCGAGAGACCTCTACAGAATTCGTCCCCTTTTAGACCTGAATACATCAGTGCTGTTAGCGAATGCTTTGGTGAGCAGCAGGCTGGACTACTGCAATTCACTCTTCTTATCGCTCACTGATTTTGAGTTGAGGAGATTGCAGCTAGTCCAAAACTCACTCTGCAGGGTTGTCACCCGTTCCTCTAAATTCTCTCACATTACCCCTCAACTAAAAAAACTCCATTGGCTACCAGTTAGATACAGGGTACAATTTAAAATTGGTCTTATTACATACAAAATTCTCACCTAGGGTCACATAAGGCGAATACCCCCAAACTCAAGTTCCTTCAAACCCCCACTTTTGATCGTAGAGTTCACAAATCAATTAAACAATTTTCTAATTCCTTCAGTCACTATGCCCCTGCCCTCTGGAACTCTTTCCCTCTCCATGTAAGAAATAGTCCCTCTGTTGCATCTTTTAGAAAGCACCTCAAAATTCACCTCTTCAGCTCTAGCTTCCTAATTTAGTCTTCCTTCCCTCCCGGTCACATGCACAATCCTGGATTACTGGCTTTGAACGCCCCTCGACTTCCATATGATAATGATTTTGTTTAATTAGTGCACTGAGTTCCTCATTGTGGGAAAGATATTGCGCTTGCAAAGCAGTAGATTAGATTAAATTAGAATATATTATTAACACTTTGATCCATTTAATCTTTAAATGTTTGTTTTACTTACCTACATGTATTACATTGTTACTGGTAATGTTTTTTTCTCATATCACAATGTATTACATTGATACTGGATTGGAATGATTTTGAATGGCTTTTGAGGCAATCCTAAATTGGTTAAGACCAGCCATTGGCTTTTTTTCACCTTCTTCCTTTTTGTGAATAACTATGCTTTTGTTAATACTTCTTTTGTCTTATTTAAGTTTTGTTAAATGTTCGTTTTTGACAATTATTCACATGGGTACTGTTCTAGTCAAGAGTAACAGAAGCCTCAAATTATTTTGATACTTATGAAAGAATATTTAATTCGCTGTTTATAACTGATAATAATAATAATAGAATTTCTTCGACTGTGGGGACCACTATTTACTGAAAACCTCTGACAAATATTAATTTGTCATTTATTTGTCAAAATGGTGCCTAAAACAACAAACTTTCTTATTGACAAATTTACACTTGTCATTTTCTTGTTGGACAAATTAACTGACAAACTTATGACAAGAAACTAACCCAGATAGTACAATTAATTTGTAAGTTTAAGGCATCTGTTATTGGTGACATTCTTATGAAATTAATTTTAAGTTAACTATAATTTTCTTGTCATAAGCTTTCAATTAATATGACCTATAAGTTATCAACATTTGACTATCATTCAACAAGAAAATAGCATTTGAATTTGTCATTTAGGAAACTTGTTGTTTTAGGCACCATTTTGAGAAATTAATAATTTTCAGTGCACCTTCGAACTTCACATCCAAAACTGGCATGTAGACTGCACTTTCATTTATTTCAGTGCCTGCTGCTACATTTTGAAGCATTTGTCCACTGTCAGCATGAGATGTCACTCCTTGTTGTGAAGTGTTCAGTACTAGAGTAATATTCGGTGGTAGCTCATTGTCAACATGAAGGAATTTTGTGTGTTCATTTACTATGGCTATGCCATTGTTAAATAAGATTGTTGCGTTGTCTCCAACTGTAGGGGTTTACAAAATATGAAAAAGAGACAAGATGTCTTAACATATTTTAAAGAAATAAATGATAATGTAATATGTCTTCAAGACACCCACTGGATTGAAAAGGGTTTCTCCCATGGTTAGGGAGAAATGAATGCTTTATTCATGGAACTCAAATGAATGCACGTGGAGTTGTAATTTTGTTCAAAAGCAATTTTGAATATGAAATTATATCCTAAACATATTATTTTGAAGGTAACTTTATATGTTTAATTGTAACAAATTACTTCTGATATCTTTAATATTGTGATATTGTATGGACCAAACATATATAACCCTTCTTTTTACAGAGAAATAAAAAATGTTACCCTGAAGAATAATCCAGATTGCTATATAATTTGTGGTAACTAAAAAACCCTGATCCAAATATCGACAGCTATAATTAGAGGAATATCAATAATCTTAAATCTAGAAAAGAGGTTCTGAGTATGATACAAGAATTGAACTTATGTGATACCTTTCGAATTACTTATCCCAACCCACATAGATATACATGGAGATCTCGCAATCCACTGAAACAAGCACAATTGGATTTTTTTCTAACTTCAAATACAATAACAGATTTGATTAATAAATGCGAGATTAAACCTGGTTATAAATCTGACCATTCCTTTATTGCTCTCAAAATTATTCAGAATAAATTTACTATTGGAAAGGGGATTTGGAAATTCAATAACAATTTACTTAGAAATGAAGATTACATTGAATTAATAAACAAAGTTATAGACAATGAAATTTATACTTATGTCATTCCTGTTTATCACCCAATTTACCTCAAAGGGAATTATAAAGATATTCTTTTTAAAGTTGGCGATGACTTATTTTTGGAATTACTTTTTCTTAAAATACGTGGTGATACCATATAATTTTTGTCCCTCCAAAAGAAAAGCCAACATAAAGAAGAAAAGAACCTGATAACAGATATTGAACAGTTAGAGAGCACAGGGTCTGTAAATTTACAACTACTTCTCGATAAAAAGGTCATGTTGGAAACTATTGGAGAAGAACGAATCCAAGGCCAGATGATTCGATTCAGAATTCAATGGCTAGATGAAGGGGAAAACCCTCAAAGTATTTTTAACCTTGAAAAAGACACTATTTAGAAAAAAATTGTTAAAAGGGTTCATGAGAATGATGGTCAATTTATAACTGAAGAGAAGGACATCATAGAATATATAAAACAATACTATGAAAATTTATTTAGCAATAAGGATGATACATTAGGAAATGTCAGTTTAAAAGAAATCTTAAATAATGCCAATCTCTATAAAGTGTCTGATAATAAACTGGGTGATCCAATTTCTACATCAGAATTAAGAGTAGTAAAAAGGTCGGCATTATAACCCCCAAAAGTTAATCTGAGGAGGGGTTTTGAGCTCCTAATTAATATATAAAATGGGGGTTTCCAATTAAAATCAACAGGACTGGTTAATCTCAGGAGTGAAATTTGATGAGGCTCCTGTAATTAACCTGAGTGAGCATGCGCATGTTGTTTATTAGGCCACACATGCGCACATTGTTAATTATGCTTTGGTAGAGTATATGTGTAATTTGATATTTTTAGCCATAACTTCCTTGTTTACGGATGGATTTTGATGAAATAAAGACCAAAAGAAGCGCTGTGAAATACACTTCAACCAATAATATATATATAGTTTTCTGTATGTATCTTTAACAGTTTTGAAGGTATTGATGACAAAGCAAAAACTAATTGGGTGAATTTTATTTAATTTAAACTGACTTTGAAGTTTAATCTGCAAAATCATGCCAATGCTTCAATGGATTTTTACAAAATAAGACCAAAAGAAGCACTCTAAATACTGTTTCCAGCAACATATAGATTTCCATATGTGTCTGTTATAATGAAAAATATATTTAATTAAAAACAGAAAGTAAGCGTTGTGTAATATTCTGACCTTCAAAACCTTGTGAATGTGAATAAAGCCTGTGGTTACTGACAGGTATGGTTTTGAGCTCCAAAAATAAGCAATTCGAATTAAAATTAATGGGGTGGTTAATGTCAGGAGCACAAGATTTTGGAGCTCCTGTCATTAACCTAGGTGTGTGCATGCGTGTGTTCTTTATTAGGTTGTGCATGCCCACATTGTTGATTCGGTTTGTTCACATACATGTATTGTTTGGTACAGGAGTGCTCATGCACTCATTTAGGAGTAGTGACTATTAAAATGTACAGACGGTTAATCTGAGAGCATCATTTTTTTTCAGCACTCATGTAGCTACCCTTTTAAGCCTTTTTGGTTTGTTCAGGAGCATTGATGTGGACATTTTTGTGCAGTCCCAATTATAATGTACAGGTTAAATAGTCTCAGGAGCGATTTATTTTAGAAGAACTCATGTGATTAACCTGCGCGCATTGTGTCAGACGTTATAAAGAGATTATAAAGTCTTTTGGAAGGTAATTTAGGAAATCATATGCAGATATGAATATTCATGAGCAACATTTTTTGTTGACTATATTTAATCCATGTACATTTAATCCCACTTGAGGTCAGGCCATAGAAACCTTGACCTTTCAAATATTGTCTCTGTGTTACCAGAACTTACCAGAGCATTTGTTACATAGCTTGGAGAAATTAAGAACTTACCAGAGCATTTGTTACATAGCTTGGAGAAATTAAGAACAGTTTTTGAGATATAAAAGTGAGTAGAAATTTTTATCCTTATTAAAAAAAATTAAGTGTAACCTCAGACTGAGAGCCCTGGGTTTGATTCCCAGTGATGTGTAAATCAAGACATCATAGCTCAGTGATAGAGCACTCAGTCTGGGTATATGTAAATGGAAGCAAAATAAATATTAAGTTGAATAAAATTTGGAAGCAAAATAAATATTAAATAAATATTAAATATTAATAAATAGTAAATTAAATCTACACTGACTTTAGACCTTGCCATATTAATTATACAGCTGTATTTTCTTACCTTTCTACATCATGATTATGTACATAACATAAATACAAGACAATACATGAAGCTGTACAATGTATTCAAGTGTAAGTGTCAATAGAAATAGCACAGTTAAGTAAAACTAAAAATGTGGCCCAGAAAAAAATTTTAAAGGACAAGGTCACTGCAGCATGGTGAAAGGTCAAATCAAAGTCCTACCAATATGTTGTACAACTGCACTCCCTAACTAATAGGTGACAACTTTTGTATTGTCAATTTATAAAAAAAGTATTGTTTGTATGTCTAAAATTGATAAATAAAGAGTTAAAAATTGTGGGCTCACTGAAATCTCATTGTTAGACACACACTTATGAATAAATTTTTACTAAGTTTCCCCAAATCCTTTATTATTGCTCACTGCCATCTTGAACCAAAACCACTGATGGCCCACTGGTAGCAAATTCTACAGACATGGAGATTGGTTGGAAAGCCACCGTTGGCCCAATGGTGACAAACTGCTAATTATACAACCAAAAGCCACCGGTGGGCCAAAGGCGGCCCAATGGTGGCAAAATCTGCTGACCGTACACCGGTGAGTCACCGGTAGAATGTTATCTGGGATGTATCTACACATACTAGTCAAAATACATAACACAGTCCCCGACAAAAAAATACACTCAACCACACAGAACCAAAAAATACAAGTTCGACAAAATTTTTAAAGTAAAATCTCTCCAGTCAAGTACTTCAATGAATTTTGGCCCTTATTCCAAAGAATTTATTAAATAGAAAAACTTAGTCAAAAAAGTGAAGTAGTAAATAATGTGGCCAAAAAATAAATAAATAAAAAGAGCCTTGGGAAATAATACATTTGCCCGCCCTTCCCATAAAAAAGAAATTACTTTAAAATCAAAACAGAACTGTGGGTGGTCATGTAACATGTGAATACCATGGGTTTGAACCAAATAAATAATATCTCCAAATTTTATCTTGCAACCTTTGTAATGTCAAGTTATGATGGCTTTTTGTCAAGTGCAACATGTAACTTGGTGCTTTTTAACACACAACACCATGTTGTTCTTTGTCCATCATATTGGACTTCAATACCAAAATTCAGGGAAACACGTGTTTCCTGGGCCATAGTATTGCATGCTTTTTAGTAAGTATTTTTGATTTTTTAACAAAACATCTAATCACCTCTAAAAATATTAATATGAATGAAAACATAAAAAAAAAATTTCAAGTTTTTTATTTGTTAAGTGGTGGTTCACATTCTAGATTTAACTAATATTTAATTTGCTTACAATTGCAAACACCCAGACTGAGTGTTCTATCACTGAGCTATGATGTCTTTATTTGCACATCACTGGGAATCAAATCCAGGCCTCTCAGTCTGTGGTAAAACTTATTTTTTTATAAGAATAGATAAAAAATTTGTTCTGTAAAAGTAGTCTCATAATGAACTGAAGTAAATTTCTCACTACTCAGTACAGGTAAAATATACGATATCTGGCTCTTTCCTTCATGAATTTCTATGAAACAAAGACGAGATGCAGCCCTATAATATGGCCTTTCCAAAAATATATAGTTTCCTGTAAGTATTAGAACTTTATTGTGGAGTAATTCCATTTTAAATCATATCTGACCCCAAACCAGGAAGTAAAATGCATGAGCGAAAATTGGTGATTACACAGCAAATACAAAAGAGAGAGCAAGTGACAACAACATTAGCTGAACGAAATAAGTCCATAATTATACCTGCATTGTTTTCTGTAATAAATAATTAGTTAAAATGCATACTTATTATGCAAATAGTGAATTAAAAAAAATGGAAGAGAAATGTATGTTTACTCGCTCAAAGATTTAACAGGAAGGAAATTGCGACTACCGCGCTTGCGCAGATCGAAAAACCATAAACTAAAGACGGGGAACCAGCCAACCTTTAACAATAAAGGGACTGGTATCGCCCACGATGACTTTGCTGCATTCTTTTTAATGTTGTGAGATGGTGCTATTTTCCCACGAAACAGTTGTTTGCATTTTCAACAGCATTTTTCCGGGATGTGAACTAGTAAGTACCATTGCTGAATAACCAGAAGAATGCATCATTGCTGTATCGGGAAATCTCGATCGTTATTAATATTAATTATTTATATGCATTTCCCAGCCAGCACTACACTGTAAAACTGGGTGGGTCAAAATTACTTAAAAAATTTGGTGTAACTTGGGTGCATTGTTTCAACTTAAAATTTGTGTTTGTTTTTACAGAAAAAAAAGTATGAGAATTAACCTAACTTTTTAAGTGAACAAAATTAAAGTGCATGCAAATTTTAAGATTGTTTACTTTAAAAAAATGTGTACGTTAACTCAAATTTTTAAGGCAATGGAAAAGTAAAATTTTAAGTATTTCTACTTAAAAAATTGTATGTATTTAACTCAAATTTAAAGCTTTCATGAATAAATATTTTTAGCATTATAACTAAAATATTTTACGTAATTTAGCATTAACCAAATATTTCTAGTTGAAACAATGCACCCAAGTCACACCAAAATTTTAAAGTAATTTATACCATTAAAAGTTAAGTTTATTAACTTAAAATTATAAATATATATCAGCAGGTATTGTGACCATTTAAACCATTCAAATTGATCTTGTTAAATGAAAAAAGCAATATAATGAATTCTTTTATTAAAATGGTTAGATTACAATAAACTAGATACTTTATGTGATAAGGAATTACACCAAAATGTATTTTAAAAAAACTTTTTCAAAGTTATGCTTCTTCAAGAGTAGAATAACAACAGAAATAGGTACACACACCCCCAGTGGGTAAACATAATAACATGGTTCTCTTTAATTACAAGAAAGAAGCCTGGGGAAGACAATACTTGTTATAATTCCAATGAGGAAATTCAGAAATGACATACAAGTACTTGAAGATTTGTAAAACAAGAGAAAAAATATAGTACTTTTTTAAAAATTAGTCATTCAGATACAGTAACATAATGCTAAATATTTTATGGAGACTTTTAATAATGTACTAGTTGTCATTCTAATTAGAAACAGCACAAGGGGAATTAGGAAGATCATATCGGTTAGAATTATGAAATATGCATCATACACAAATACCTTGTGTATGAGAAGAACATTTAATAAAAACACTTAAAGTTGTGTTTATATGTTTTACTCAAAGTACACACATGAACCGTCATAAAACTAGGCAACGAGGCCAATTTTAGATCATTTTAGGCAAATTTGTTAAATTAAGAGAATTGGAAGATAACCATATTAGCCTAGATTACCCAGTTACCTAATGACCATTCCATATTAGGAATGTTCCACATAAGATTCAAGAGTGTAATAGTGTCACTGAAGCTACAATTGTGTGAAGTGAAAAATCATTGAAAAATAGTTTTAGATATATCTAAGTCGCACATGCACACTAATAGAGGGTCAATTCAATCATCTCAAACACTAATCTCAAACACTACAACAATTACTCCTATTTAGGGAATACAAATAAAAATAACCCCATGTTAGAGAAGAATAAATTAACAGAAAAAGGTCAATACCTTCCTAAAAATAAAACCATTTTCATAAGATTTGAGAGAACAAAATAAACCTTATTAAAATATAGGGCAAATTACAATCTACATAATATTCATTTCTTTTAAGACAAAACTGAAGCTGTTTGTAAGGTTATGATATATATCCTCAACTTTTTAAGAAAAATATCAGATGAAATTGAAAATGTCACCACCAAATCTTCACACTTAAGTATTTGGGGACAGTATAATGCCACCAAGTTCAAATATATAAAACATGATTTTGTTTACTGATTAACAAGAGTCAGACAAGAGTCATTTAAACAGCAGCATTTAACTTTTGTTTAAAAAGAGCCATTTTTGCGGAGATATTTCCAGGGCTGATCTTGAGCAGAACTTTTTCAACAAACTCCCATATATACTTGCTGTCTTTTGGATATTGTAAATTCAATACCCATATGAAGGCAAACAAAATGTACATGGCTTTTGTCAATGTAGATATGTCTTTTGCGACAAGATTGTTCTCTATTAAAACTCCATAACTTTCTCCATCTTTAACGATTGCAAAGCTCTTGAATTCATTTACATCATCTGAATCAAACTTTAGGACCTAAATAAAATATACACAGAACACATTACTTTAGAAAAGTAGAAATTGTAGCAATGTTATTGGATTCATCCGTAGCCTGCTGAAATAATGCACTGAAAACCTCTGACAAATATTAATTTGTCATTTATTTGTCAAAATGGTGCCTAAAACAACAAACTTCCTAAATGACAAATTTAAACTTGTCATTTTCTTGTTGAACAAATTAACTGACAAACTTATGACAACTAAATAACCCTGATATTCCAATTAATTTGTCATTTTAGGCATCTGTTATTGGTGACATTCTTATGAAATTAATGTTAAGTGCACTAATTTTTTTGTCATAAGCTTTCAAGTAATATGACCTATAATTTATCAACATTTGACTATCATTCAACAAGAAAATGGGACTGAAATTTGTCATTTAGGAAACTTGTTGTTTTAGGCACCATTTTGACAAATTAATAATTTTCAGTGTGCATAACACCTGTAAGAATGAGCAGGTCAAGATTAGTATACTATTTAAAATATTGTAGTCTAGTTTTGAGAAAAACCAACAGCAAAAAGAGACACATATCTCATTTACAAGCAGTAGCACAACAGTTTGCTTTTGTTTATGGGTCAAATCAACAATTTTATATTTTGTGTCACTGAGCAGAATGGTATAGTTTTATCAAGTTTCTCAAAATAACTAGACCTCGGCCGGTTGCATCTGAACCAGAAGCAAGAGTGTATCCACCGCTAAAATAATCCTCCTAACGCAGCAATAGATCATTTTGCTATATGTTTGCAATTTGTCCAAACATCAGGACAGCCTCATCATCCAACCTCCAAAAGCAATAGTAAGAGGCATTTCAAAGATGGTAAACCTTAATTTGATCATAAAGGAGTTGGTAAAAGCTGATATGTGAGAGCATAAAAAAGCCAAAAGTCTAATTTGATCTCATCAAAAGATTCACAGTACATGGTTTCCTATAGGTTGGCTTAACATCACAAACCTCCCAGACCAATAATTAAAGAGTTTTAGGCCATTTAAAAATGGTTGACCCATGTTTGACCTTGAAAGAGGGGAGAAGGTCAAATTTTACCTATCAAAGTTTCGCACGACATGATATCCTATAGGTTGGCTTTACATCCCAAACCTCTAGGACCAATAATAAGTCAGACAACACTGCCTAAGACTGGCATAATTGCTTATATGGGGAACTTGGATATCCCATAGATGACCTTGAATGAAGAGCCTCAAAGTCAAATGTTCACATACATGAAGAAGACACATATATGTGTGTAGCATATCAATTATAAAAATGTTCCACCTTCTATTGAGGAGAACAATAAACAGATGTGTAAAAAAGGCATTTTTCCACAAAGAAATGTCTATGGCGGCCATCTTGTTTTCAAAATGATCCAAAAATATTCCTAGAGAATCTTTTCTGATAAGGAACATGTCCAATAAATTTGAGAATGCTAGGTCAAAAATTGCGGCTTATGGAGCAGTAACATTGAAATCTTTCGACAGTCTACACACTGCGGGGGCAGGGTAATGAAGTGAAATCCATAGTATCCACCAGATGGGTCCTGTGGATACAATGAAAGCATGCCTCACAAACATATTTACACATTAAAAAGGCAGCTGAATTACTGAATTTAGCATGCCTGCATCTAGCCTGTAGGTGATCTCTATATGTGGATATGTAGTTTTGCCAAAATATAATAGAAATATAGGGGGAAAGGTGATCTGAAAAAGATAACACAGATGTTGTGGAAAAGGTGACCTGAAGCAATCGATAACCTTGAAAAAAGGACTTTAATATAAAAATATTGCAAGCTTATAAAGGTCATATTTATATTGTATATGTGAAAGCTGTCGGGACAGATCGGTTTTAGAATCTTTCCTATATATCTGACTCGGACAGGTTGCTTGTATTCTGCCAACCTTTAACTTTGAAAACTTGGTGGTCTGGTATGAATTTAGGCGGCCATGGACCAGCAGAATGGTGTGACTTCAATCACTTCTTGAGCAGCTTAGATTTGTAAAGCTTGAACTTCTGTTTGGACTTCTATTGAAGATCTGTAAATGTTTTAATTATTGTGCAAGATTATTTCAAGCATATGGCAATAAAATACCTGCACTAAAGGACTGTTATGCTTCTCTCCTAGCAGTACTCTCAAAACATTTATCGCCAGGTCACGCTGCAGCTGAAAACAAAAGCATTGATAAAGCACATACCCTTGTATAATCTGTGGTAACTTTTAGCATAGTAAAAGGGAAAAAGAACGCGTCGCTGAATACCCTTCGGCGCCGGTCGTCTCAGGGTCAAGGTCAAAGGTCACATGGAGGTCAGACCATGACGTTGCACAACTAGACCCCTAAGAAACATCCCTGCCAAGTTTGAACTTCCCGCAATGGTTGCGGAGATATAGCCCGGACAAGATTCCCGGACAGACGGACGAAATGCTGACAATACCCCTACAGCAGAGTTCGGCCCAGGAGTAAAAATTACCTTCGAATATATGATATTTACTAGATGATGGTCATGTTTTAATTACTAGTTTATATATAAGCTTTAGAAAAATCTCATTAAAATAAATGACAATCTATTGCAATATCCTTTCTAATTATACAGAGCCTAAAACTTTTCACCACCTTTCAAGAAGAGATGATAAAGTATCTGAACACCTTTAAATTGTTGCTTGCATCATCTGACCTTAAAGCAGATTTAAAGGCACCTTAAATTTGACTACTCCAGTTTGACCTTTAAAGAGGGAAAACTTCAAATAAAACACCAAATGACTATCAATTGATCAGCAGCTGAAATCGCTTGTTATAGGAGCAAACCTCTGGAAGAAATAACTTTTCACAAGTAAGTTACTCAAAATGTAAATGGAAAGTTCCTAATTATGCAAGAACCTACAGGTGTGCTACTTCACAATGTCATAGCTTACCATTAATGGGAGAAACGGAAAACCAGAAGAAACAAATGCCGGTCGGAACACTCAAAATACCTGATATTCGACAGAAATATTTTCAAACCAGTTTCCGGTTTATCATATAAATTATTTGTTTCAATGAGGATTTCTATTATATAAGCATGCATATATCCAAAATATTGTTTAAAAAGAGAAATAAAAGAAAACCTACGATTTGAAAACTTCAATGCGAGAACTAGCTATGGGGATATCCCCACTCATCATTTCCATATTAGGAAATTATTGCCTTCCTGGATTTTATGCATTGATCGCAATGCTCCAAACGTTTTGACACGTTTGATGCTTTCATATCTTTACCTCTGCCAAGGAGGTTATGTTTTCGCCTCCGTTTGTCTGTCTGTTTGTCTGTCAACAGTCTAGCGTAAACAGTTATAGACGGATTTTCACAAAATTTTCAGGATAGGTCCGAAATGGGCCAAGGACCAATCGAATAGATTTTGGCGCAAATCCAAGTCACTATGGATCTTTTACAGCACTTTAAAGATTTGACTTCAATAGAAGTCAATGGGGGGCATAATTTGCAAAGACTATATCTCAAAAAGTACTGCACATATTCACTTCAGATTTTCAGAGTAGTTACATATCATGAGTGCCTAACACTGCTGTTACTTTGGGGTCAATCTGGAATTATCTGGATCTTCTGGAGCACTTTGTGAAATAATTTATATGTATTTCACACTTTCCAGTTCAACAGAGCATGAGCATTAACTATCTTACAGCCAAAAATAAAGTACCTGAACAATACATTTCATGTAAACACTGTTAATGCAGAAGCTTTGAATTATAGGTCAATTACTCAAATAAAATCTTAAGAGATGCCGAGACCCCACCCACAGTCAAAGGTTACAGTGACAAACCATGCAGTACTCCCCAAATAACAATATACTGGACGAGATAAATATCCTTCTGTACTGGGACTGTGCCTCACTTGAACTGATTCTTTCCGACAGGTGCAAAGATATGGCATAAACAAGATTTTCAAAATCAAGGTAACAGGGTTAAGGTCAAAGGTAACGTCAAGGTCACACCATGACGTTGCATAACTAGACCCCTCTAAGGAAATTCTTTCACAATATGATTGCTGAGACCTGGCCCGGACAAGGTTGGCAGCAGCCCAGGACAAGATTTTAACATCCAAGGCCAGAGGGTCAAGTCATGGTCACAATATGACATTGCAAAACTAGATCCCCCGATGAATGTCTCTACCAAGTTTGAACCTCCTCCACCCTATAGTTGCTGATGACAGTGGTGAAAACAATACCCGCACAGCCATTAATGGATGAATGGTAAAATACTAAAAATAGCTATTTCTTTACTCTTACCCCAGGTCTACACAGAGGGTAGCAAAAGTTGAGACATAATAATTGTTTTTATCAGACATAAATTAATTCTAAAAATGAATGGTGTAGTGTCTGTTTTAAATAAGCAATATAGGTCCTGATAATTATATTTCAGAAAGTGTTCATTTCCTTTTATAAAAAAAGGTATTACAGACATAACATCACATACTGATACCACAAAGTTGGTTAGTTTGAAGAAGTTAACACACTAGAAAAGCTTAGATTTTCAAATTATCTTTGTAATAAAGACAAAAGTCATTACCTCAATTGAATCCGGGAGAGATGTACACAAATGTCTGGATTCTTTTCGTTTTGCCCCAAGCATAAACACTTTGGGAAGTAAGTCATCTAAGGCTGGACAAAATGCATCTTCTATCGAGACATTTGTAAGTCTCGTAAAGTCCATCAGAACCTATAAGTAATATAAATGGGCCACTAAAACTATTTAAACATTCTAAACCTATACTTCGGGCTAATTGAAGCATTAACAATTCTAAAAGAAAGGAAACTGGAAAACTGGAAAATGTCATTTTATTATTAAACAATCTAAAATTACATCCCCAAAGGCATTGAACTCCTGCACAAATTAGAGCTTGCATAATGAGACAAGTTTTCAGGCAAAAAGGAAACATCAGTGATTGAAGAGTCTTTAATCGATGCTGTTACCATTTGGTTTCATCTGTCAGTGTAATATCTTAATGATCAGTGTAAGGCCATCACCAGCTAATTCTGGTACTAATATGGATGTCAACAAGTGCCTTAGTCATCTGTTGAAAATCACTTTAGTAAGGATAAATCACTTAATTATTGCCAATAAAATTCATTGCTCCATAAAACAGTGTTTTAAACAACACTTTTAAACACCATGCACTACCAAAGTCAGTATCCCCCATCAACATATCACTTATTCATGATATACTTACTCAATACAATAAAGCACTAGAATATTTAGTATCTTGGTTCCTATGATAAAGTTCCTGAAGAATGTATTTTACAACATACTCTCAATGCACTACTTTTAAAGTCATAACATCAGATAAGAATAGTCGTAATATTGAATACATACTGTGAAAGTTTGACAGCTACTGACCATCACATTTGATGAACCCACAGGATAGTTAATTTAAAATGGATATGTAACATAGATACATTCTATTTCTATAGCCTTTGATACGTTATTTTCCGTTGCTTAATTATTGGTCTACCTTGTTTACAACAAACTCTTTGTAAACAGATGAACTCAATTCAAAATCTGGTACTTCTACTTACACATTGTTCAAAACTGTAGGTGGGCCATTCTTTCAAAATATCTGCTATGGGTGGATCATTTTGAATGTACCTCCATCGGGCAGGCCAAGTCTTGCCCATGACATCTTTTATCTATTCAAAATGTAGAAAAAAAGGTTTCTATTGTTTAGATTATAAAAAAATGTGCCGAACTCAAGGTTTTCAATTTTTGATGCTAGCCAGAAGTCTGTTGTCTCTTGATGGCCCACACACCACTTATATCTTATCAGCTCCCAAAATATTTACAAGCCTAAACACATTTTAGGCTTTTGATCCAAACTCTTTTTGAAGCATTAACAAAATTCCATGACAAGAAAAGTGGAGCTGCAAAAAAATGGAAATCTGCTGAAGATTTAGACGTAAAAGGCATTTACTACTTTTAGTAGTTATACATTATTTAGTTATACAATGTGTTCGAGTTCTGTAATTTTATTAGATCATCTGATCAGCCAAATCTAGATGAACGATTGCCACCCTTGATAAAATAACCTTTATGTTATGCATTTAAAAGTAAAGACGTTTATTACTTACATTATTTATCTAAAACAACTCACAACTTTTTGTAATTATATTGAAGGACCTAAAATATACTTCTGTTTCTTAAGTATTCAATCAACAAAATTACCATACCTGTCTGAAATTTGGCTCAGGCTTCATCAACTCGGTACCCAAGAAAAGTTTGCTTTCATACACATCATCAGCAGCCATCACGTTTCTTGGAACCATCACAGTACCTGTTCTCTGCTTTTTGATGGATGTATGTGGAGATGGTGCTGAAGGGTTTTCTTTGGAACGTTTCCCACTATTGGTTGCAATTTCTGGTACTGTATGCTTGAGAGATTTTCGTAAGTTACCAATTCTAAATTTCACGCAAGTACACCAGGTGCTATAGCCACCTGGGCCTAGATCTTTTAGATATGGATATTGATTGATGAGACTTCTGCACATATTGTCAATATCCTTTCCAGATGGATAGAAAGTAAATTTTATGATTTCCTCTGCCATTGAAGCAACAATCTTGCGGCGCAGCATTTCAGGGACAACAGTCAATTCACCATTTGAAAAATCTAGAGCAAGTTTCTCTAAACTGGTTTTGATGACTGCAGTTTCAAAGTTGGGCAACGGGAATGTACTTGGCCAAGGATTTAAAGCTGTCTCTGCTTTCTTAGAAACACTTTCAGTTTTCTCCGCTGGATGGCGGACTACCTTAATTGTCCCCAGATGAGTAACATTTTCGATATCATCCAAGTTGAAGAAGTCTTTGAAATCTTCATCCAGATACTGTAGCACAAAGTCAGTTTTAAGATTTGCCTTTTGCTTCACCAGTTCTTTGAGATCTTCAATTGTGGACAAACTCTGTAATTTAAGTTTCTGTACATTCTGTTCACTAATAACCAATTTCACAAGTATGTGATTAGCTGCCATGATAGCATTTCAATTGAACTCACAATTTTGACAAAGAAATTGACTCTCAATAATATCAATGAGGTCTTGCACATCCAAGTACCTAGGCAGGCACTTCAAATGAAAAAACTTTTTGCACCCTGAGCAATGAAGCCAAACAATATTTTTTACCAATATGATGGCTATTTCATCTATGCTAAATAACTGTTGTAGTTCTTGTGAATTGGGATTGGGAAGGTTGCAAATTAAACACTTTTTCTCTGTATCTTGAGTGCCTCCTTCCGCTGTTTGTGAAAAAACTTCTGTCTCAGCTTGAGAACTTTGATATGTAGTATCTGGTTCATCCATTGACTAAACCTCTGCAATAGATTGAGTATGTATCTGGAAAAAACAGAATTAGTTTATTAGTATATAATGTTTCAAAGGGACTACATTATCGTCATTGTAATAATAGTCGACAAGAGGTTGAGGATCATGGCACTTGTGCAATGAAATAATCTCTCGGGAGTCAGTTGCAGTCACTGTGAACATTCTCAGA
Organism: Sabellastarte sp. h YS-2021; assembly: GCA_964017235.1. Lineage (NCBI taxonomy): Eukaryota > Metazoa > Annelida > Polychaeta > Sabellida > Sabellidae > Sabellastarte > Sabellastarte sp. h YS-2021. Next base: position 30,502,646 of record OZ024935.1, on the reverse strand, counting down.
TGATCAACATACCCAGTTTCCATTACCTCTAGATAAAGGTGAACAATACCATTGTACATGAGAATTTTATTGATTCTACCAAATTTTGGCATCAGATCAACTGAGTGAACAACTAAAAATCCAGGTTTATACATAATTCCACCAATGTCTACTTTGGAAAGAGAAAAAAGTTGTCCACAGTCAAAGTTACTGAAACACTGTCTATCTCTTTCACAAAACTCTGCAAGATCAATCAACGTAAGCTCATTGCTGCAAATATCAGTTCTTAGGTAGTTTGGATTACACAAATAATTTGCTTGCTCAAGTTGGTGATGTTCTGCAAGCATCTTGCAAACATTTTTAAAGTTTTTCTTACTTCTTGTAACATTCTTGAAATAACTGTGCTTTGCCTCATATCGAATGGTTGAGCATTGTACAAGGGGGCCATAGCATCTCATTAGATGTGGATAATGCTCAATAAAGTGGTGCTTAGGCTTGAGTTTATTAAGCGGAAAACATTTCCTAAACATTGTATTATGAGAATTTATCCTGGCCTCAAGAATGCAAATTTCATTTTCACCCAGAGCTGGAGCATGGCACAATTCAACAATGTCCTTTAAGTCTAATAACAAATGCCATGTGGATGATTCTTCTGGCACAATACTGCCGATAAGAAGAAAAATAAATTTTAACAAACACCTGTTCTCTGTGGCATTTCCACCTACTGTCAGAGTTTTCCTGAATGTAGAATTTATTTCATGTGGTTTATTTGTTATATCCTGACCTTTGAAGGGGAAATCTCTTATCCTATGATTAAAAAAATCCAAGCTGAAGTGTCCACAACTAATGAAATAACCAATGCATAAAGCTAATTCATAAGGGACGATCCCCTCTAAGAGGTCGTGAGAGACATCTGGAGGTAATCCGCTGGTAATATGGAAGTTTGTAAGATAACTATGTATAACACATTCACTCTTCAAGCCACAAATTCTAGAGTTTTCTTGATTATCTTTTAACAATTTAACTTGCTCTTCATAAACATGTTTGTCTCTGAATTTAGCAGTCCTGATACTAGGGTTTTCTGATTGTAAAAAGTCATGTAAAGTTAAGCAACAAAACCTGCAAAAGTACTGGACAGTTGAAAAATTTTCAAAGAACCCTCCAATTGTGTGAGCACCTAGGTTATCAGCAGATATGTAGGCCAGTGTACCTGTGATATCTGCTTGCAGTGAGTCAACATACAAACCACTAGTTTCAAGACTGTGAATGTCTCTAAGCAAATGCCCTAAAACAGCATCCTTGCCGAAGTACTTGTAATCACTACTCTTACACAAAATACATGTATTAATCAACTGCAGTGAACTACGAAAACGATAGGGTATATTGATCAGTGACCAATAAAAGGAACATATTTTGTGAACCTTTTTACTTGTTCCTAATGGGTTAGCTACTTCAAAATCATCCTGATAAAGTCCAATTAATAAAACTGTCCCATTGCTCTGACATAAAGTGTTACTCTTAAAAAACAATCCATCTTGAAAACCACTATACTTTGCACTTGCTTCATCTCTTTCATTAACAGCAGGAATGACTTCATGTAATACGTCACGCTTCAAAAGTATATTTCTTAACACTGATAAAATTGGAATGTATGCAAATGTTCTCAATTTACCTTCCCTATAGCCAAGTTCAATCTCCACAGGTTCAACATAAGAGAGATTTTGCTTCACATATTTCTGTCGAAGTTTCCTTGTAGCAAGTTCACCACCAGTTTTACAAGTTAATGAGAAGAATGGATATCTCTGAATAACAGATTCACTGATTTCATTTGCCAAACTAGGATTCACATCACTTTTACATAATATAGATCTGATTTCAGAAAATATAACAGGTTTTGAGAGTTCATGAATGTCATTCAAACCAGATAAAATTGTTTGAATTGTTGATGATGGAACACGCAATTTTGTTTCCAATTGTATCAAGAATGCTGCTATTTTAATTTTCAATTTATTATGATAATCTGCAACATCACTAGTTTCCGATGGAACAAGATCTTCAAATGCATTGCTTTGTTGGTCAGAGGTACAACAATTGAAGTTAGCCTCCTGACTCTCAGTATAATTGCAAGTAGCACAGCTGGTGTCTGAAAATTCTGGTGTATCTTGATGAGGAACTGAAGAAACACTGCTGTCACAAATTACTAAATCTTCTTTAAAATGTGACACATTTGAACTGTTACATGCAGAGATATGCTTTCTTGCCTTGTGAGGTTTGAATGAATTTATGTTGTTACTATTAAAGGAGCATTCCTTGTATGGACACTGAACTGTCTCCTTTTCTTTCAAATGCCTATATAGATGGTGGAAATACTTTTCAAGCACAACACTATTGTGACAGCAAACACATTTCAGTAAAATGTTACTTGCCACACTTTTAGATGAATGATTTCTGAACACATGTGCTTTCAAAGCACCAGCAGAATTGAAATTTAATTTACAATGATCAAAATAACATGGGATGGTAGATTGTTTGGTGTGAAGATGCTGCAGGCGGTAGTGTTGTAAAATATGACGACAGCTTTCACCACACAGTTTACACACAATATTGTCTCTTGGCATCTGGACTGAATACAAAGATAATACTCACAAGGTAAGACAGGTATACATTTTATGTTCTTAACATACTATATATGTCCTAATGAAACCCTAATATATAGATTGCTTTTTTTTAAAAATAGACATTTATTCACTTCCGTACCTATTACTTAGCTATGCTATTAGCTACAGGCTGAAACTTCATCATGTGATAGGTGTCCCAAAAGTAGATGAATGATTTATTTGTGAAAAATTCACTATCATTTACTCATTCTAGTAGGTATTACTCAGCTATGCAATAACTACAGCTGTGAAACTTCACCATATGAAAGGTCACCTAAAAGTAAGTGAATGACTTATTTGATAAAATAGGCTATCTTCAATATTTTTAGAGACTACAAATTGTGTATCCCTAGATGGGACATGGTGAAGAACAGAAAAGTAAAAACACAATGACTATCCGTATGATTAGTTACAGGTTGTGCGAAAATCCTAAACCTATACAAGCAACAAAATTCACACTGAAAGTTCATTGACCCCATTAGACCTTGAAGGTGGGGTCAGAGGTCAAGACTGACCACTCAAAAAAGATTCGTGGCCCATGATTTCCTATAAGTTGGGTGAACATCCCAAACATCTAGAACCAATAACAAGCGAGAAAAATTACCTTAAAAGGTCATTGACCACACTTGACCTTGTAGGGGGGTTGGATGTCAAAACTGACCACTCCAAAAGACTCATGACCCATGACTTCCTATAAGTTGGGTGAACATCCCAAACAGCTAGAACCAATAATAAGCGAGAAAAATGACCTTAAAAGGTCATTGACCCCATTTGACCTTGAGGGGGGGGGTTGGATGTCAAAGCTGACCACTCCAAAAGACTCATGACCCATGATTTCCTATAAATTGGGTGAACATCCCAAACAGCTAGAACCAATAATAAGCGAGAAAAATGACCTTAAAAGGTCATTGACCCTCCTTTGACCTTCAGGGGGCATCCAAGGACAAATTTAAACTCACCAGAAGATTCACAAGACATGATTTCCTATAGGCTGGTTTAACATTCCAAACCTCTAGAACTGATAATAAGTAAGTTTAGGCCCTTTAAAGGTGATAGACCCTCCTTTGACCTTGAAGGAGGCGTCCAAGGTCAAATTCAAATGCACCAAAACATTTGCAAGACATGATTACCTATTGGCTGGTTCAACATTCTGAACCTCTAGAATTGATAATAAGTAAGTTTTAGGCCCTTTTAGGAAGTTTGGAGAAGAGCACATTATTGATCCACTCCACTCCAGCCAAAATGGCTGCTTTCAAAAACATCTAAATTTCAATCGAAAACTGTATATTTTATTGAATATTGTGTGGAGATTAATCCTTAAGTGAAACATCAGCCGGAAGCAGCACTACTTTTCTGCATACACCACATATACTTCAAAGGCAGTTGTGTGTCTTCTCTTGCCTTAACCAGAAACTTCCAAGGACAGCCAGTCAAGTGTGCAGTGGTCCAATTGAAATCAGACCTTCTGTATGTAAAGTATTTATTAAAGCATTGAATAAATTGTCTGCACCTTAAGGTGCCCCCCTACGCTGGTGACACAATAATGAGTGAGTTTTAGGCCCTTTAAAGGTGACAGACCCTCCTTTGACCTTAAAAGAGGCATCAAAATTCAGAATTAAACTCAACAAACTATTCATAGGACATTATTTCCTATTAAACAACCTCTACCCACTCATACAATACACGTCCTTTGAAAATATGAACTAAATCGGACCAGTAGTTTTTGAGAAATGTTGCAAAATAGTTTTGACTTTCGTCCCTCAGAATCTCTTTACATGAAAAGATTAAGTCCTATACAATTAACAAACTCTACCCACTCATACAATACACATCCTGTGAAAATATGACCTAAATCCGACCACTAGTTTTTGAGAAATGTTGCAAAATAGTTTTGACTTTCGTCCCTCAGAATCTCTTTAGATGAAGAGATTAAGTCCAGTAAAATCAACAAACTCTAAATTAACCGATGTTCTGCCGGCCACACTCGGGAGTAGATGGCGAATTTTTACTCAAGATGGCGGTGAGCAATAATAGGGGATTTGTGGAAACTTAGAAAAAAAATATTTATAATGGTATATCTAAAAATCGTATTTCAGTGAGCCCACAAATTATAACTATTTATTTAATAATTTTGGACATAAAAACAATATTCTCATTATAAATTTGGACATAAAAAATTGTTTGGGACATTATCTGATTGGTTGATGCTGTACATAAAATATAATTTGGAAAATTTAATAGTAAATTAAATTTTTATAAGTTAATACCTTACCTAGTGGACAGGGGGACTCCCACCCTACCTTCCCCGCTATTCTAAGCTAAAAAGGGGACCTTCTAAGGTAGACAACAAAAAGAGGAAGTGCGCGTGCGCACGCATGCGCAGTACACAGGGAGGCTACACAGCCACCTGGTGAATGAACAGGACACTACCGGTCCCGGCCAGAGCCCAGCTCAGGACATTTTTTTCTAACGTTTGGCGAGACCGGCAGAGCGCCGGACAAATGCATCTGTCCACTAGGTAAGATGTATTAACGCAATAAAATATAGCGTTGGCTTGTCGACGTTGGGCCGACGGTCAAAAAGCCGTCGGCCCAACGTCGGACCGACAGATGTGCTGACGTTGGGCCAACGTCGGCCCGGTGCTATCTTGGTCATAGCCCCACGTTTTCAGCACTCTGTACAAGTACCAGCATTTGATATTTTGTTGTAAATATTTCGTGAAGGCAGTATTAGGTGCGGTGACAGTAAAATATTGCTGGATTATATATTTGTAAAATATTGTTAGAAACCCCATCGTAGCCTCACATTTTCAGCACTCTGTGGGTGTATAAGTACCAGTACTTGATATTTTATTTGCTTTAAATTATTGCGAGGTGCGGTGACAGTAAAATATTGCTGGATTATATATTTGTAAAATACTGTTAGAAACCCAATGGTAGCCTCACGTTTTCATCACTCTGTGGGTGTACAAGTACCAGTACTTGATATTTTATTTGCTTTAAATTATTGCGAGGTGCGGTGACAGTAAAATATTGCTGGATTATATATTTGTAAAATACTGTTAGAAACCCAATGGTAGCCTCACGTTTCCAGCACTCTGTGGGTGTACAAGTACCAGTACTTGATATTTTATTTGCTTTAAATTATTGCGAGGTGCGGTGACAGTAAAATATTGCTGGATTATATATTTGTAAAATACTGTTAGAAACCCAATGGTAGCCTCACGTTTTCAGCACTCTGTGGGTGTACAAGTACCAGTACTTGATATTTTATTTGCTTTAAATTATTGCGAGGTGCGGTGACAGTAAAATATTGCTGGATTATATATTTGTAAAATACTGTTAGAAACCCAATGGTAGCCTCACGTTTTCAGTAAAGCTGAAACGACTAGCATTTTGATGCGGTCGATTAGTTGTTTATACTAGTCGACTCGTAATCGACTAGTCGTAAATTCTAATAAATGCCCAATAAACTACTGTAAATCACTCACCATACAAAATATATGCATTAACAACATTCTATTTCATATTTTAAAGCATTTTATGGATTTTTAAGCATTTATAAACTCCTGACATCAAACAGGAAATTGATCAATAAGAGAACGTCCTAACTGCCAGAAATATCTGAAATATTTTTAGCCGGTTATATATAGCTGTGTCTGAATGGTACTATTATGGTAGTATGTAGAATAAATAAACTGAGGTTAAAACTTTCATGTATTTTTATTGAATACAACCTGTTTACACTTAATCTGTATATAATTGCTTGTCTATTATGTGATTTATAGTTCATTCTAGTCACAGATGTTTATTTTTTTACTTAGAAAAAGAAAGTACTGACAATTGCAAAATTAAGAAGATGTAATTCAACTGAATTAATGAAAAACTAAGTCACTAAAGCTTAACAAAATAAAGTCACTGGATGAGAACTACATAACTGACTTAACTGAGGTCACTAAAGGTTTTTCAAGGTCAATTTTTTTCAACTTTTGGAAGAAAAGGCAGAGGTGGTGAAATTGGTAGTGTATTCTCAGAAATATCCACATGAGCCAAAGTAGGTTGTTCTGACTCCCTAGATTCATTGGATTGAGGCTGAACCCGATCAGTGATCTCCTTCTTCACCTCTTTCACTGGTAATGGTAATGTCGGTAATGACACACTGGATGTTGTATTTGCAACCTGATTATAGCCTTTCTTTGAAAGACATGAGTGTAGAAACACCAGCTCATCCACAGTGTCACCATCTAAGCTTGCTCGCTTAGCAACAACAGTGTTGCCAGCAGCTGAAAAGACTCGTTCTGAAGGAGTAGAGGTGGATGGAATTGCCAACATTTTCTTTGCCAATTTTGCCAGTGAAGGGTACTTTGACTGATTGGCTTTCCACCAGGCCAGAGGATTGTACAACATTTGATGTGAAGGGGGCTCTGCAAAATACATTTCAATTTCAGCCTGAGGTGAATCATCAATGATTACATCATCATACAAACCACCCATTAAGAACTTTAAAGGATCAACCTCTGAGCAAACCTTTTTAGCTGGGGGTTCTTGGGTCTTGTCACTTTGTGGCTGGTCTTCTAAAATCCTCGACAGGATAGCATCATGAATTTCATTTCGCTTTGCATCACTGAACATCTTCAGCTGCTTATGAGCAGGGTGTAAAGCTGAGGCTATGCCAATGATAACATGCTCATTACCAATGGCAAAACGACGTTTTAAGGAATCCCTAATAATGGTTCTGATTCTTTTGGCTGTACCTGAATCATCTGCACAGTCTTTCAAGTGGTTGATGACAAGACCACTGATGATTGGATAAACATGGCCAAGGGTTGGATAATACTCTCCACTGAATGCCTGTGTTGCCACTTGGAGAGGCATGAGGATAGTGACAAGGCTTTCGATAGTCTTCCAGTCTGAGTCTGATAGTTCCATTGAACGAGCATCACTTTCCTTTATGATAGACCTGTCATAAAGGACTGAATAAACAGGCACACGTAGCTTCACCAACCGCTCAAGCATGAAATATGTGCTATTCCAGCGTGTTTGTACATCTTGTACAAGTGTCAGTGATTTGCCCTTCCCATCAGATAATTTCTGGACTCTCTGTAAAGCATCAGATGCAACAACAGATCTGTGGAAAAACCCAACAAGATTACGACATTTGGCCAAGGTTTTGGAAACATCTGCAATCTTCAATCCGTCATTGACAGCCAGCTGCAAAGTGTGCCCAGCACATCCAAAATGGGCATATCCAAGGATGGCAAGACAGGTATCCATATTACTGGCATTATCATGGGTTACTGCTACCACATTAATTTTGAACTCATCCACAATTTTTTTGATTTCTTCGGCAATATTTTTACCTGTGTGCCTTTCTAACATTGTACGCGTAGCCAGAACCTGACTACGAAGCTCCCAATCCTCATCAATGTAGTGACATGTTAAAGTTATGTATCCTTCAGTAGCAGCAGAAGTCCATAAATCAGTTGTAAGTGCTACTCCTGATTGGCTTGATACAGCCTTCGCCATTTCCTCCTTTTTCTCACAATAAATTTTGTGCAAATAATTTTTTACAGTAGTGTGACAAGGAATTTTAAAGTTTGGATCCAAAGCACCAACCAGTGATTGAAAACCCTCCCCATTAACAATAGACAGTGGTCTAAAGTCTAAAGCACACATTTCAGCAATTTTTCTAACAAGGAGCTGATACCTTGTTTCTGTCATTTTTATTCCAGACCTAGCACCCATCACCTGTTTCAAAGTTTGTTGTTTTGATGAAATGTCAGAAGCCTGAGACTTTTTTGGTTCTACACTTGCAGGGTGTTTTTTCAGATGATTTTGCATAGCACTGGTTCCACCATTATATGCCAGTTCAAAATTACAGATATTACATTTTGTCTTCCTTCTGCCATTAACTTCAACCATTTCAAAGTGTTGCCACACTGCAGACCTTTTTTTATCACTCATTTTGGAATTTATGCAATTTCAAAATTATATCCAAAGTACTAAAGTTCAAAAAGATAATGCCCACTCTATCATTAATGTGTGAATCACTAAAGCTGTAACCCCAGACCAAGTCACATGTCAAAAATTTCATTGTATAGTATGGCACATGTTTGACCTTGCTCAGAGTATCAGACAAAACAAAAATAATATTCGCGGCAAAAAATATTGATTCTAAAATTTTCAGACGGCATGTGCACCAATGTTTACTTAAAGGATCGATCAGTAAAATTATATTTGATCAAATAAAGCATGGAAATAAAGTAAATGTGCTTTTTAAATATAAAAGATGCAAAACACAATGAAATAAAAGGGTGAGATGATTATATTACGGAATTATCAACTAGTCGATCTCTGAAAATGGTAGTCGGTTCATGTTCACGGACCGTAATAATCGACTAGTACGGTTAATTGTTTCAGCACTAGTTTTCAGCACTCTGTGGGTGTACAAGTACCAGTACTTGATATTTTATTTGCTTTAAATTATTGCGAGGTGCGGTGACAGTAAAATATTGCTGGATTATATATTTGTAAAATACTGTTAGAAACCCAATGGTAGCCTCACGTTTTCAGCACTCTGTGGGTGTACAAGTACCAGTACTTGATATTTTATTTGCTTTAAATTATTGCGAGGTGCGGTGACAGTAAAATATTGCTGGATTATATATTTGTAAAATACTGTTAGAAACCCAATGGTAGCCTCACGTTTCCAGCACTCTGTGGGTGTACAAGTACCAGTACTTGATATTTTATTTGCTTTAAATTATTGCGAGGTGCGGTGACAGTAAAATATTGCTGGATTATATATTTGTAAAATACTGTTAGAAACCCAATGGTAGCCTCACGTTTTCAGCACTCTGTGGGTGTACAAGTACCAGTACTTGATATTTTATTTGCTTTAAATTATTGCGAGGTGCGGTGACAGTAAAATATTGCTGGATTATATATTTGTAAAATACTGTTAGAAACCCAATGGTAGCCTCACGTTTCCAGCACTCTGTGGGTGTACAAGTACCAGTACTTGATATTTTATTTGCTTTAAATTATTGCGAGGTGCGGTGACAGTAAAATATTGCTGGATTATATATTTGTAAAATACTGTTAGAAACCCAATGGTAGCCTCACGTTTCCAGCACTCTGTGGGTGTACAAGTACCAGTACTTGATATTTTATTTGCTTTAAATTATTGCGAGGTGCGGTGACAGTAAAATATTGCTGGATTATATATTTGTAAAATACTGTTAGAAACCCAATGGTAGCCTCACGTTTTCAGCACTCTGTGGGTGTACACAAAGTCGCGAGGGACCGTCGTGCACGACGCACGACGGTCCCTCGCGACTGTGGCGGTGACAGTAAAATATTGCTGGATTATATATTTGTAAAATACTGTTAGAAACCCAATGGTAGCCTCACGTTTTCAGCACTCTGTGGGTGTACACAAAGTCGCGAGGGACCGTCGTGCACGACGCACGACGGTCCCTCGCGACTGTGGCGGTGACAGTAAAATATTGCTGAATTATATATTTGTAAAATATCAAATGCTGGTACTTGTACACCCACAGAGTGTAGTCCTACAGATGCAACAATTACTAATAACAAATTTTACACAATAGATAAAGACTGATGGCTTGCATATCCCCAGATGCAATCCGATATACTTACACTACATCCAAATCTTCAACACAAGTCTCCTCTGCATGCTGATGTCATAGTAGAAACGGCGGGAAACGCTAAACCTGAAACAGATGGCGGCCCAACGTCGGCAAAATCTTTTGAGTCTATTCAACCTTAAATATTTAGGTTGATATGACAAAGTTGTATTTACTCAAAATTTTTATGTTCTAGTAATCATGATGTGAGGTAATGTCAAAATTACTTAAAACTTTTGTGTTCAGTCAAACACCCGGTTTTACAGTGTACATATGAGACCAACAAGGGTCCCAAATGGGTTCTTATATGGGGCCTTTGTGGGCGCCCTATATGGGCCCCAGTCAGTTTTTGCAAACGGTTTTCTGATGGGACCAATATGGTTTATCAATGAGGGTCATATATGGGCCCCATATGGGGCCTTTATTGTGAAATAAATGGGTCCCACATGGGCCCAACTTGTAATTTGAACATGGGGCCCAGATGGTTTTTGCAAATGGTTTGGTGATGGGACCAGTATGGGCTCTGTATATGGGTTATATGTGGGTCTGACAAGGGCACTATATGGTAAACTGCATCCAGGTTCTTATTGGTCCTACATATAGGTTCAGATGTATGGACCGGCTCAGTTTTTAAATGTGCACTACCAATACAAGGTCCATTTGTAGTTCAACTCGCATGTAATAGACGCTCAAAAATGAGTTGATCTGTGTGAACAGTCCGCAATTTCCTTCACACTTTGCCCACATATTCTGTCTAATATTTTAATACACTTTCATGAAGCCTTTGCAAATAATGCACAATACAATCTTGATTCATATACTATACTATTATCCAATTTCCAGAATCTAATTCAAATCATTTCAAGTTCAAAATCTTATGATGTACCACATTTGTGTCTAAGCTTGTCTTATACAGAATACAAAAATGTGTATCAGAAACTCATCACTTAGTGATTCACCAAACCCTTTTTCCAGATGGCCCAAGCTAAAACAACTACATAGCCTTGTCAAGACACAAGTAAAACACATGATGAAATCCTCAGTTAACTGATATAATTAAGCACATGCATTATTTGATTAAAAAAGATTTTTTTTCATTATGAATCCCCACCAAAAATATCATAGTTTATTATTTTAGCCTTATTTACACAATTTCTACAAATTTCATAGATTTCTCACACAAATTTATAATCTTTAAATTGTACTGTCATTTGTACCCTAGTGACGAAAGGCTACCCTGTTTCACACCATGAGGTGTTTTCCCATTTTCCTAGCACTGCCTCAAAATACTATCTGTGTGAAAAGATAAACATATCTGTACTGCATGTTATAGGGGGTTGGACCTATTAATGACCCCTTGAGTTAAACTAAGAGAAACTAAAATTTTAGAGAATTTCCACAACTGTAGACTTAGGATTTCTGTACTCTTATACGTGAAAACGGTGTTTCTGGTACATTAAGGTAATATAAACCACTAGATTATTAATTAGTGAGATATACAACAAATTTAATTTAATACATTTTTTACAAAAACTTGACAATACATTTACAGAGCTATAAAATGGCTATTGTATGTGATAATAATGAGGGTCCCTTGTGAGAATATTATACCCATTTTTGACCTTCACAGGTCCAATTAATATACGTGTACACTTTTATTTAAAAAGCTTTTGTGGCGAGTTGTTTTTCTCAAATAGGACCTTTTTTATTTTTGGATTTTTTTTCATTCAAAATCAGATGAGAAGTTAATAAAGAACACTTGTTGTATATATTTACATTTTTCCTCTAGGATTTATATATGGGACCTATCTGGGACCCTTATACCAGTAAATCATCCATAAAAGTCCATTCTGGGGCCCATATTAAACATTGTGATAATAAATGTTTTGTTTACCACTCTTTACGAAGTCCAAATCAACATGATGCCAAATGAATCTATTATTAAATCTGTTTTATTTTCCTCATTTTGTACTATTTAGGGAACATTAAGTATTTTTATATAAATGGGACCAATATGGGCCCCCTTTGAGCATTCTGTGCCCATATATATCCTTTATAGGACCCATATTGCTATTTGCCCGCCTATAGCCCACATAGGCCCCATATGATCATGCTTGCTGGGTTTGTATGTATTTAAAATATTTTTAACATTTATTATTGGACTTTTAACATCACATATTGCGAATTAAACTTAAAAATATTTTGGGGTGACAATAATCTTTAGAAGCAAATAGGTGTTTTGGGCGATAATAGAAGATCCACAATACTTAAACTGATGCACATTTTGCATTTATTACCAATGGTGTTTTACTGTTGTGGGATATCATTACACAGTAAAAGGGGGATATTGTGTCAAAATGTGCAACAAATGTGTTAATTAGAAATATTTTTATTTAATTTCTTCTTGATCATTGCTGGTTAGTAACTACAGAAGCCTAGTATCCAAAATGGTGGGTGATACCTGACCCTATATTGCACAGTAGGGTCGGGAACCAGACTACCATAAACTAGTGTATCGAGGACCTGGTTCAGCGAAGACAGAGGAGAGGGCACCATTAAACCTGGGTCTAATGGTGCCAGTGGTACAGTGAGACCCGTTTAACAAACGTCAAGTGGCACAGTGAGACCCAGTAAAGAGCAATAATTATTTCTTTGAAAATAGTTCTAGTTCTTCCCTAGTGATACAGTGGGACCTGCCTCCTCGCTAGTTCTTTCCCAGTGGTACAGTTGGACCAAGCCCTGCCCATCTTCTTCCCCACATACAAATTCGTCCCTAGTGGCACAGTGGGACCTGCCTCCTCTCTAGTTTTTCCCCAGTGGCACAGTGGGACCTGCCTCTTCTCTAGTTCTTCCCTAGCGGCACAGTGGGACCTGCCTCCTCTCTACTTCTTCCCTAGTGGTACAGTGGGACCTGCCTCCTCTAGTTTTTCTCTAGTGGCACAGTGGGACCTGCCTCCTCTGTAGTTCTTCCCTAGTGGCACAGTGGGACCTGCCTCCTCTCTACTTCTTCCCTATTGTTACAGTTGGACCTGCCTCCTCTAGTTTTTCCCTAGTGGCACAGTGGGACCTGCCTCCTCTCTAGTTCTTCCCTAGTGGCACAGTGGGACCTGCCTCCTCTCTACTTCTTCTCTAGTGGTACAGTGGGACCTGTCTCCTTGGTATATCTTCCCTAGTGGTACAGTGGGAACTGCTTCCTCTGTAGTTCTTCCCTAGTGGCACAGTGGGACCTGCCTCCTCTAAAGTTTTTCCCCAGTGGGACAGTGGGACCTGCCTCTTCTCTGACAGACTTATGACAAAAAAATAACCCTGATGGTCCATTTAATTTGTCATTTTAGGCATCTGTTATTGGTGACATTCTTATGAAATTAATTTTATGTGCACTAATTTTCTTGTCTTAAGCTTTCAAGTAATATGACCTTTAATTTATCAACATTTGACTATCATTCAACAAGAAAATGGCATATAAATTTGTAATTTAGGAAACTTGTTGTTTTAGGCACCATTTTGACAAATTAATGATTTTCAGTGTAGAGGGAAACAATGGCTAGACAGCAAATTACATAGATTTTTACAGAATAATCTATGCTGGCTGAATAAAAGCAGTTTCTTGAACTTTACAATTTTGCAGTTACAATTCTGAAGTAATCCTTGTAAGTAACATTTAAAAGTTAATCATACAAGTTATACTTTGTGGTTTAAGAATTCTTCTTAGTCTTACTTAACTGTACATGATATCACATGTAAATAAATTAAGTTCAGTTATATAAAATCTATTTGTCTTTCTCTTTGCCAAGTTGATTATTATTTCAATTTAGTACATACTTTCAATCTTTGGACGACAGCTATTTTCAAGTTTAGATTTTATAGCAAGATTGAATCACTTGCATATACTCACCTACAGTTGAATATTACACATTGTGTGACACAACAAGAGTATAAAGTAACATGATTAACCTTGCTTGAACCTTTGGACTTTGTGCAACTTTGTCATATCGAATTGCCCACTTATTGACTGATATGTTTGAGAGTTTATTTTGATATTCATATGGAATCTGAGACTTGGACTGAAACATTTTGGACTGAAGGTACTTCAGGGTTTCTGCATGGTAATGCAAGGCAAATGAGCTACTTCAGGTAGAGAAGTAGTAGGGACATATAAATTATTTCGACTAATTTACAAACTGGTTTCGGGTTCTTCAGTAATTTTAGTCTTAGGCCACACACTACCAACCTCTTTCCCTGAGTGAAATACTGAGGCCCACTACAATATATATGATGCAAACTTTTGGCCTGTTAACTTTGTACTTCCTACAATTAGATACTATATTTTTAAGTGCTCTAAACAAAAACAAAATTTGAATATATTTCAAGTGCAAAAATTGATAAAAAAACGATATGATGAACAGAAACTTCTGAGTGAAATAAATGGCTGCAGTGAGATATTTGTTAAAAGATGGCACAATTGGAAAAATTTGTTTACTAATACTTGACTTTTTTAATGTAAATCAATGAAGAATTGTTAGTAACATATAGTGAAAACAAATAGTAAGGAGTGTGTGATATGTGTGATGTTTCAAACATCCTAGTTATACTTTGTTTCTATTTATATGTTACATGTACCATGTTCTTGTAATTTAAATGTATCTAACACATATAATAATATACCTATAAAAATAAAAAAAATAATAACAATCTTGACAATCCTCAGCAATCTGCATGTAAAACTTTTCACTCCACCGAAACTGCCCTGCTAAATATAAAAAATGAGATTCATCTCTCACTGTCATTTGGTGAACTTACTGCCCTTGTCTTACTCGACTTGTCCGACCATTCTACTCTTTTTACTTATCTTAAACCAACATTTTGTGTGTCTGGCATTGGTCATGAAGTGGTTTACTTCCTATCCCAACTACCGATTCTGATGAAATAAAATTGGTCAACCGTCTTGTATTACGAGAGCTGCCCTTTGGGGTTCCATAAGGCTTAGTCCTTGGTCCTCTGCTATTCTCTTTATACATCACTCCTTTGAGTAAGGTTATTAGATTCCCCCAACATCAAATTCAACTTCTATACAGATGACACCCAGTTGTTTATTCATATATCTCACAAAATGCATCCCTGGCTTTTGACAAACTGGATTCATCTCTTCTGGATGTACAAGAATGGATGTCAAGTATACTTTTTAATATACCCTGATAAAAAAGAGATGTTGCATCTCATGCTCAGCCCAAGAAATTAGATTCCCAATTCCCTGGGAGAATAATTGGGAATTTCATGGATCCAGCAGTTGTTGTAAAGAACCTTGGTGTCTGGTTTGATGCTAATTTCTCCTTTGCTGATCATGACCGAAATATTTGCAACACATGCTACATTCAAATGTCTGATCTCAGGTGGGTAAGACAGTATGACAGATAAGGCTGTTATCCTGGTCTGGCCCTGCTATCCTGCCTTGTTGAGTAGTTTCTTCGATTACTCCAACTCTCCCTTTAGGAGTCCGTCTAGTTTTAACATGCACAAACTGCAATGTATTCAAAACACACTTGCAAGGATTATCACAAACTGTTTACAAATACACACAGGCCTCTCCTAGTCTCAAATGACTCCATTGGTTCCCACTTGAATATCGCTATATCTTCCAAATTACCACTCTAGTTTACAAGGTTCTTTACAGTGCATGTCATCCCAGTTATATTGGTTCTCTTGTGCATACTTGTGGTAGATATAGTGCAAGTTACAACCATCAAGATAAAAGGTTCTTGCAAGTACCTCAATTCTATCCATCTGTACATAAATAAAAAAAACACTTTGGTCACAGCTTTGTTTTGATGCTCTCACAGTTTAGAATGATTTACCTGATGAGATCAGTTCTACCGCAACTTTTGCCTGTTTCAGAATAAAGCTAAAATCTTATATCTTCAAAAAGGCTTTCCCACCTTAGCATATATTCGAGCCGGCGTCAATGTGGTATTGGACTTGCTGCAGCTATGGAATAATGATTTTTGAATTGGATTCTAGTTTTGCACCTTACAGTCTTCCTTGACAAAGAATCAATGTTATAAAAGTACAGAATAGAATAAAATAGAATAGAAAAGAATAGAATAAAATTATGCATAAGTTAAAAATATTTACGTATTTGAAGAGAAAAGATTATTCTATACTATTAAAATCTTTCTCAAAGTCAATCTGGGCAATAAAACCAGATATATTATCGTTTCTTTTTCTGTTATAAATAATAAATCATCAAAGGTTCTTATTGACTTTTCAGTGAACTTTCCCACAATGCAAACTTGTCCCAAACGGATTAAATAGCCAATGATGCTTTACAGTCTATCATCTTTTGTGTTAGTCAAAGTCTCACAGTCTGTGTTCACTAAATTCACAGGATTCCAGTTTTTGAGAAGTCTTAAGTCTGTGTATTTTTGGATATTAAATGTATTATTGCTATATTTTGTTCTTGTGTCAGTTCATTAAAAATAGTAGTTATAGCTACATGTATACTTAAAAATGTCTGACCAGAACAGTTATAAAAGTTATGTGTTAAGCTGTCACTATACCTGGTAATTCATCATTTTCAACTTTTGAAAGACATTATATATTTCTTTATTTCATGAGGGTTTTCACAAATTGCTTTTTCCATTTTGCCCCCTTTTGATATATTAAAGTTATGACTAGTACTTTGAATGCATAATTATCCCATTGAGTTCTTTTGTTTGAAATTTTTCCCATTCTTTGATAACCATTTATTCTCCATGTTTATTCTTATCATTTATCAATTTATCTTCTAAAATCATAAGTAATTCTGTCAGTTCTTTCCTTTCTTTTTATTTTGTCATGCTTTCTTTATTGATTCTCTATGATTTCATTTCTTATTCTGCATTGTATAATATCCAAAAATTGGTTTTTAATTTGACCTTATAGGACACCTTGTAATATATGTCTAGTATTGGTCACTCAATAGGGCCTTATTTAAATATACAGTACCGGTTTACTGTTTTTGTGTTTTTCTTGGCTATATGCCTAGATTCTATTGTCAGAACTCTTTCATGGTTTAATTGCAGTTGATACGATTTAATACTGTAATGTAACTGCGACCAACCAAAAGTCTCTTCTGCTTTGAACTTTTGGACATTTCTTTCCTATTGTCTTGCTGCATTTGTGGGTTCATTACTTTTCAAATGTCAAATTAATTTGCCTCTTCCATAAATATTTTAGGTTGGTTGTGTGTAGTTGAAACTGCATTAAGTTAACATGAACTGGCAGGTCCTTGACTGATATGGTATTACTGTCCATTTTCTTTGAGTTTGTATGTTATACAGTTATTATTTTCCATTTCTAAATTAATTAATCTAATTAATAAATCTAAACAGTTGACTTGTCCTGCATGAAACTTTAAAATTATGTTCTTTCTTTCACATAATATTGTAAGCAAAACTCAATATGTTAATACTAAACAACAAACATACTTCATTTGTAGTGTTGCAGAAATATTATTGTAGAACGATAGAAAAATGTGATTTTTTATTAAAAGTTTACATAAAGCTATATGAAAATTTAGAAGTATACCAAAAAATGAAGGAATAGTATACCCAGTGGCTAACATTCATTTTCTTCACAACTGAGTTCGGGTTAGAACAATTCTTCTCTGACTGACAAATCTCGGACTATATTGTTTAACGGCCAATGAAAACAACATTGCGGTTGAAAACGAATAAATTAAGAGGTCTGTAAATTTTTATAAATATAACATTTTATAAAGTGCTACAGATATGTCGTTGTGAAATTCAGTGTGATATCCAAAGTAATTATATAACCTACTTAGTATTCCTCGGTTGTTTTAGCTACACTGCATATGTATACAGCAGATCACACACCTTGCTCGTGTCCTAGTTTGATAGTCCACTGCCCTCTTATTTTGTCACCTTTGTGGGCATTTTGAAAAAAAAAAATCAAATAAATGGAACCTGACTTTTGAGTTATTAAAATTTAGTCACTTGACTTATTTCTTCTAAGAATAATAAATGTGGTGTGAATATTTATTTTGGACATGGTTACAATACAGCGAATATTATAGCAATAAGCCCCGACCAAACCACGGTATAAACAGAATTTTACCATTGTTTTGAGGTAAAATCCTGCGTATACCATGGGTTTTTTTTGGGGGGAGGGGGGTATTCCTATTCTAACATGACAAGTGTTTACATTTTATAAATGTCTTTTATTATTTTTATCACAATGGATTAATGCCGAGACAGCCACAATGAGTGATAATATATAGGGTTATGTAGGAACTTCACCTGTCCTTTTTTTCCTCGCCCGTATCCGTGATACCCAAGATCTTTTGGTATAAAGCAGTGTACTAGCTGTCCGTGTCTGTGAAGAACAAAATTTTTCATTCCTACTCACGGACATGGATGAGTTCACTGTTTTATACCAAATGATCTAGGGTATCACTGATACGGGCAATAACGGACACGGATACGAGTGAAGAAGAAAGGACACGTGAAGTTCCTACCTATTCTGTATTTTTCCCATGAAGTATTTTGTCGTTAAATTAGGCAATCAAATTTACGGACACATCTGTGCCATGTTAGAATAGTGTTTTTCAAAAGGGTGTGCTTGTCCGGATGATAACTTAAAAAGCGCTTAACCTATTCACATAAAATTTGGCAAGTAGGTTTGTTATATAGATTTCTGGAAATCATTAACTTTTGGAAGTGATCCAATACAAAGTGACCGACTTATTGACGACTTAGTAAATGTCACAATTTTTCTGAAAACGCATTTATCTCGGAAACGGAGCGAGATAGAGCAATTTTGACGAAAATTTTGGCCCACAGGGTATCTGTAGAATCTACTGACAACTTTTTGCAAAAATCGCTTTCCCGCGGCCATCTTGAATTTCTGCGTTAAACGCAAAAACACGTTTATCTCGATAACGGAGCGAGATAGAGCGATTTCGACAAAATTTTTGCCACGCAGGGTGTCTGCGGAGTCTAGTGGCGACTCTTTGCAAAAAATGTTTTCCCGCCACTTTTGGCGGCCATCTTGAATTTCTGCATTAAACACAAAAACTGGGCGAGATAAAATGATTTCAACAAAATTTTTGACCTACTGGGTATCTGCAGAGTCTACTGGTGAATTTTGCAAAAAAATGTTTTCCCGCCACTTTTGGTGGCCATCTTGAATTTCTGCATTAAAAGCAAAGACCTGCTTATTTCAGAAACGGAGAGAGATAGAGCGATTTTGACGAAAGTTTTTGACCCACACGGTAACTGCAGAGTCTACTGGTGACTTTTCTCAAAAAATATTTTCCCGTCACTTTTGGTGGCCATCTTCAATTTCTGCGTTAAACGCAAACACCCGCTTATTTCAGAAATGGAGCGAGATAGAGTGATTTTGACGAAATTTTTGACCCGCAGGGTAGCTGCAGAGTCTACTGGCAACTTTTCGCAAGCATCGTTTTCCCGCCATTTTTGGAGGCCATCTTGAATTTCGGCATTCAACGCAAAAACACATTTATCTCGATAACGGAGCGAGATAGAGCGATTTCAACAAAGAAAGTCTGTGGAGTCTAGTGGCGACTTTTTTGCAAAAATCATTTCCCACCACTTTTGGTGGCCATCTTGAATTTCTGCATTAAACGCAAAAGTGTGTTTATCTTGGAACCAGAGCGATTTCGACGAAATTTTTGATCCACAGGGTATCTCCAGAGTCTACTGGTGACTTTTTGCAAAAATTGTTTTCCTGCCACTTTTGGTGGCCATATGGAATTTCTGCGTTAAACGCAAAAACCTATTTATCTCCAAAATGGAGCGAGATAGAGCGATTTCCACTAAATTTTTGACCCGCAGGTTATCTGCAGAGTCTACTGGCAATTTTTCCCAAAAATCGTTTTCCCGCCACTTTTAGTGGCCGTTTTGAATTTCTGCATAAATCGCAAAAAAAAAAAAAAAATAAATAAATAAACCAGATTCATCCAGGAAACCTTTCATTTTGTCATAAATGGAAAAACATATTAAACTCAGGAAGACAGTCATTTCTACAAACTCATTAATACTCATTGGGACGCTTTGTTTTTGCAGTGCAAAAACAATTTCTTTTCTCTTGCAAAGCAATACTCTAGTTATGACTGAAGAAACGGTCAAATTGTCAGAGTACTACAAAATGACTATTTTTTGTTCAGACTTGACACATTAGTGAGAAATCAGGTTCAGAGTATTATATTGATGCTATTTTGTCACCTCTTTAACAGATTTTGACACTTCAGAACATATAAGTATTGTAGGTTCTACTTATACCTTTGTTATTGTCGTTGGAAACTAACACTGTGCATGAAATTATTTTCTAGTTGTGACCACTTTTTGTCAGTCAAGCTTAGTAATCCCTGCATTTGGTATTGACAATGGTTGGGACTTTGAAACTGGTTCTAATTTTGACAACATTCTACTTATGACAGTTCTACTTTTACCAAATTTACCGTATTTTCAAATATTTTACAAAATGCCCCAAAGTGGTAAATTTATGTCAATAGAGCTATTTTTAGCTCATTTTTTATGTTCCATTTTGATGATTTTCCCTCCAGTATCCCCAATTCTGAGTGAATCCACTTATGAAGTTTTTAGAACCCATGTTTACACTTCCGAATGTCAGGAGGGCAGTGACGCGGCATTTGTGGTCATCCATCAGAATTATTTAACTTCTGTGAGTGATTATTTTTCCCCAGCAAATTGTGTTCAATTTTTTTGGCTGGTACTGTCTTACAGCCGAATAACATTAATATATTAGCTTGTATAACTATTTATTGTGATAATATCATTACTTTAAATGAAAGCTTTAAACCTTGATACGGTGAAAGGAGTCACTTCTGTTAATTTTACTTCAGCACCATTAGTACACAGTGGTTGCCTGTTTGGGCACATGACCATGTGTAAGTGGAAATTACGTAGAATTAGACATTAGAATTAGACAACTAAAATCATATCCTGTATGTGTGAGAGGATCTTGTTGTTCTTCTTGTATTAATTACCCAGGAATAAACCTTGGTGTGTCTCAAAGAATAGCATTTGCTTGTATTATCCTCACTCTCTGTGGCCTACTTATAAAGGCATAAGTACATCTTTGGTCTTCATATAGGCACATGAGACAGGTAATTAGTGAAATTGTTTGCTACTGGGTAAATGAGGTATTTGTCCCCGGCAAATAAATAGTGCATTTAGCAATTACAGTTGGAGGCAATCTGATAAAGTTTAATGCATGGCCAACCAGGTATACAAGCACATGGACAATTATTAAACAGCTTCATTAAGCGTCCCGCAAGGGACGCTTGTTTGTGTATGGGAGAGCTTCCGGCTCCGCATTTTGTTTTCTTTATAACTCTGTAACCGTTAGGCGGATTCTTTTCAAATTTGGCAGGTTTAGGCAGTAGCCTTGGGGAATTTTTTTGAATATGCTGCAGTGACATTTCAACCAATCAGAGAGGTCACATGACCAAAAATGTCTTTTTTCGATGGGGAAGCTTGTCCGGCTGATAACTTGAAAGGAATTTTATCAATTCACCTGAAACTTGGCAAATACATTCATTCTATTAAAATCTGGAAATCATTAGATTTTGGCATTGATTGGTCAAGAAATGGCCGAGTAATTAATGATTAATTAATCATTACGAATTTTCCAAATAAGGAAAACACAAAAATGCTTATATCTCGAAAACCGTGCTAGATAGAGCGATTTCGACGAAATTTTTGACCTGCAGGGTATCTCTGCGGAGTAGTTTTCCCAATTTTCAAAAAAATTTTGTCTCGCCCAAAATGGCGGCCATTTTGAATTTTCGAAATTTTCGCAAAAATTGCAAAACACAAAAATGCTTATATCTCAAAAACCGTGCTAGATAGAGCGATTTCGACGAAATTTTTGACCCGCAGCATATTTCTAAAGAGTAGCCATGCCAATTTTCAAAAAAAATTTGTTTCGCCAAAAATGGCGGCCATATTAAATTTTTTAATTTTGCGCAAAAATTGCAAAACACAAAAATGCTAATATCTCGAAAACTGTGCTAGATGGCGAATTATCTCTTAAAAGTATTGCAGTAGCCAATTTTTCTCAAATAAATGATTCACCTACTTTTGCAAGAGCTTTCACTCGGTGAAGTTTCAGGCCCATAGCTAATTACTCACCTACTCAAAATGAGTAAATGCGAATTACCTTTAAAAGTATTGCAGATAGCCAATTTTTCTCGAATAACTTATTCATCTACTTTTGGGAGAGCTTTCTCATGGTAAAGTTCCAGACCCATAGGTAATTATTCACCTACTCAAAATGAGTAAATGCTAATTATCTCTAGAAGTATTGCAGATAGCCAATTTTTACCAAATAACTCATTCATCTACTTTTGGGAGAGCTTTCACATGGTGAAGTTTCAGACCCGTAGATAATTACTCACCTACTCAAAATGAGTAAATGCAAATCATTTCTTAAAAGTATTGCAGATAGCCAATTTTTCTCAAATAACTCATTCACCTACTTTTGGAAGAGCTTTCACATGGTGAAGTTTCAGACCCATAGCTAATTACTCGCCTACTCAAAATGAGTAAATGCGAATTACCTCTAAAAGTATTGCAGATAGCCAATTTTTCTCAAATAACTCAATCACCTACTTTTGGGAGAGCTTTCACTCGGTGAAGTTTCAGACCTGTAGCTAATTGTTCACCTACTTAAAATGAGTAAATGCTAATTATCTGTAAAAGTGTTGCAGATACCCAATTTTTATCAAATAACTCATTCATCTACTTGTGGGAGAGCTTTCACATGGTGAAGGTTCAGACCCATAGATAATTACTCGCCTACTCAAAATGAGTAAATGCTAATTATCTCTAAAAGTATTGCAGATAGCCAATTTTTCTCAAATAACTCATTCACCTACTTTTGGAAGAGCTTTCACATGGTGAAGTTTCAGACCCATAGCTAATTACTCATCTACTCAAAATGAGTAAATACGAATTATCTCTAAAAGTATTGCGGATACCCAATTTTTATCAAATAACTCATTCATCTTCTTTTGGGAGAACTTTCACTTGGTGAAGTTCCAGACCTGTAGATAATTACTCACCTACTCAAAATGAGTAAATGCGAATTATCTCTTAAAAGTATTGCAGATAGCCAATTTTTGTCAGATAACTCATTCACCTACGTTTGGAAGAGCTTTCACACATGAAAATGAAAAATTGTGAATATCTCGGAAAAGCAATTTCTTCTCCTTTATTGCTTGGCAGGAGATACACACCGCGGCAGTGGTCTTGTTTTCAAAAATTTTTGTCTTACCAAAAATGGTGGCGATTTGAATTTTCGAAGTTTTTGCAAAACACAAAAATGCTTATATCTCGAAAACCGTGCTAGATGGACCGAATTCAACAAATTTTTGACCTGCTGGATATCTCTGCAGAGTAGCCATGCCAATTTTCAAAATATTTTTGTGTCGCCAAATATAGCGGCCTTTTTGAATTTTTTGCAAAAATTGCAAAACACAAAAATGCTTATATCTTGAAAACCGTGCTACATAGAGCAGACTGCGCTGACTTTGGTTGCCACAAGAGTATAAGGCTAGAAACGGAGCATTTTCTCAATACTTTAGCACTCACCTTTATATCCTTTTCGGGACGCTTTGTTATTAACTTTTTTTTTTGCGAGCAATCCTCTAGTTATTATAGATTCAGTTGAAGTTGGCATTTTTACATCCTGTTCAACAGCCAAGGTCATATTGGGACAGGTAGTCGGCATTACCACTTGCGGGACTCAAACCCACACAGAGGTGACCCTTGGAATAGATGCCAAACTTTCTAACCACTAGACCACCAAGGGCTGTATTAGAGTGAATTGGGATATATCAGTAATTGCAATTGTTTGAAATAGAGTATACATTTATCCTATTCTGCAGCGGCATGATCAACCCATTGAAGTGGACATAGTTAATATGGTTTTTATTTAAGCATTGTGTGGAAGTAGATTTTGGAAATGTGGCTGTGTTTTAGTTGATTACTATATGTGACATCATCCTGACTCGTGTCAACATTGTAATTTTTTTCTTGTGTAAATATGAGGTAACTGTTACCAGTTGCTGCTCCTGAATCAAGATAAATTGCATTTCTGTAAAGGAAGGAAGATTACCTTTTGCTTTATTACCCCTGATCAATTTAACTGTTGTTACTTTTTAACATGTAAGACACAGTAGATGGTGTTAGGTGCTGCTACAACTTCCTGTGTATTGTTACTGGGTTTGTTTGTACAACTTAAATACACACTCGGGATCAATTGCTATATATAGGGGACCTTAAAAGAAATGTGAAACTTTATGCCTTTGCAGTAATATTTAATTCAGGGACAGTGTATGTTTCCATGTGTGCCACTTATGATGAGTTTTTGCCTCTTATTTGAAAGTGTTCTAAAGTGTTACTGTGTACAGTGGATTTGGTTTAAGTCCAAGCTGCGAAATGTCAGCCATTTACTTCTACTTATAAAGGCAACTTTTAGTTATCCCCACTTTGAGAAATATGAAGTCTTTAAGGTATGTTATTTAACAATCTTCAATACTTCGTACTTGTGTAGTCAGTCTCTTGGGCAATTTCTTTATCTGGTGTTAAGATTTAATAACACAATGGTGTTTTAACAGGCTATTCTTAAAGTGGGGAATCAGGTAGAGAATAACAGCACTTTCAAGGATTTTAACACAAACAGTAAATTAAGGTGGTGCTTATACCTTGTTATTACCATTGAACAGTCAGATTTTGTGTAACAATTTAGGTTCTAGGTATGACTACCTTCAGTAAGTCAAGCTTCTTTAAGTTATCCTTATATATGTATTAACCATTATTGGGAGTTAGAAACTATGTCTAGTACTTGTGGTACAGTTTAGGTACACTAAATCTATTTTATATGATTCTTGAATGTGATTTGCATTTTCTCCCATCTAGGAGAGATAAAAATAGCTTGTAATACATAATTTTGTCCATATTTCATCAATAGTTATCGATTTGAGGGAAATTAATATTAATATTGTTGTCATAATTATGAACATATTTGGGTCATGGGGGAAACAATCATCATCATCATTTTTGGTTTAAATAATTGCCCTTACTTTAAACTGTTTAAAGCCCAATTTTTCCATCCTGTGAAAAAATTGTGTTGTAGTTTTGGTTTATTTGGAGGTTGTTTGAACAAGATTCCACTAATTGAACTGGCTGCATATTATCTGTATGTGGCCCCAAAACATGTAAAGTATGTGTGAAAATGTAAACATCCACCCTTTCAAATTTCAGATTGTTTAAAGAATTTCCATGCTTATTTTACTGAATTTTCATCCACATTTCTCTTCCAAATGTGTATAAGTTTGATTGAGAAGAACTCTGGTAGGTAAAGTACATTTGATTGTTTGCCCATACGTGAGGTCATCTATTTTATTAGACAAATACTGGAATTTTATACATGGACTGTATAATAGTGTGATGCACGTTTAATATTTTTTCGGTGTCTCAAGGTATCAGCCATGTTCACATCCCCCATGTTCACATAATGACACCCCTGCTCACTTTATCACCCATATTCACGCATACTAGGGCTGCCACAGAGTAGTAGAGTACTCGTCAAAGAGTAGAGTACTGGATTATTTAGAGTACAAAATCAGGAAAAGAGTACTCGTCTGCATTAAAATTTTGAATTTTCCACTATATTTTTGTCAGAAATGATGTGCAATATATCAAATTATACAGTGAAATGGTACATTTTCTTGATTTCATTGTAAAAAAGAGTACTCGTTCAAGAGTAGAGTAATGGTTAAAGAGTACTCGAGTAGTAAAATTACTACTCGTGGCAGCCCTAACGCATACTGTTGTCCACTAATTTATTTTTTCTCAAATTATCTGGAAGTAAGTAGCAAGTCCTTAGAGGGTCCCATCCACAGCCCCCCACACATACACACGCACACAGGGAAAAATCCGCTTTTGCACATCGAATGTCTGATTTGGCAAATCAGACTCAGACATATATGTAAACATTGTTATAACATAAATAAGAAGATGGGAAAATATCACTGATCACTGTCACAAATCGGCTGTCAGATGTAAGCCATATACATATGCACTTACACAGTCAGTTTTTGTATGTTTCATATGTCTCACTATTCAAATTTGAAGAGATTTCACTATTGTCTCTTATTAAATCATGTAGATAGTGAATATAGACATCCTCCACATAGCCATATACACATCCACAGATCACCCACATGGGAACTTGCACTTTATTATTTATTTATTTTTTTTTACTTTTCAGGACCATGGATTTCGCATGTAACATGGACTGGCCTTAAGCAAAGCTAGTGGATGAGTGAAAGCATCACTTTGGGGGTGTCCGTGAATATCTTTTCATCAGTAGTTATCTTAGCTGCCAAGTCATATCTATATACCAGGAGAGAGAGAGACAGATCTATTGCCGCATCTGGTCACCATGGATACAAGGGCGGTCAATGGAGGAGTGGTGGAAACATCTCCAGAGGTAAAGTCATTTACTAAACTGAAAAAAAAAAATTTAAATTAAAAAAAAAAAAGATGCAGTTATGAATTTAATGTCTGACTGATATCAGGTCTTAAAACAATCCATTGTTTACTATACTTGCTGTGGAGAGTGAAAAACTATTTTAATATGGCTCTCAAACTCATGCCTTAATCTGTACAAGATATTTAATATGATTATAAATTCAAGAGGTAAGATTACTATAAAAATATGGCATAAAATAAATCAATATTTATTTAAGTTTAAAAGATAATCAAGATTGAAATAGACAAATTTAGTAAAGTAACAATAATAACAGCTGCGAAGAATTTTCCAGTAATCATAAGAATATAGAGTGAGAAATATTCTATCTCTCTAGAGCACAAGATTTTAGGAAAGAATACTCTTATCTGGTTTAATTGAATAGTTTTGTGTACATTCACTTACACGTGGCATAAATAAATAATAGTTTGTCAAAGTTCAAAAGATAATGAGCACTTTGTATGTTTTATCACTCAACAGAATACTCATTAAACAGAAGAGTAGTGGTGATGGAGTGCTTTAGTGTAAAAGTTACCACTTTCCCTAACCCTAATTTAGCTTTTACCCCACAGCCCTTAAGGGCTGTCGGGGTATTGTTTTCACCCATGGTGTCCGGATGAGTGGGCGGTGGGAAAAAGTTTGTCCGGGCTGTATCTCAGAAACCGTAAGGTGTAGGAAGTTGATACTTGGTAGGACATTGGTTAGGGGGTGTAGGTGTGCAACATCATGGTCTGACCTTGATTTGACTTTTGACCTTGCCATAGTGACCTTGACCTATAAAATCTTGTCTGAGCTATATCTCAGAAACCCTAAGGTGTAGGAAGTTGATACTTAATAGGGACATTGGTTAGGGGGATTGTAGATATTGGAGGGGGATTGTAGGTGTGCAACGTCATGGTCTGACCGTGATTTGACTTTTAAGCTTGTCGTAGTAACCTTGCCCTTTAAAATCTTGTTGCACCTTTGGGTCTGTCTTTTGATGCAGATTAAGCACTGTTAAAGTCATATTAGAATTCATTAAGAATTTTATTTTTGCAACTTCCCATTGTAACAAGTGAGCCCACATCGTCAAGTGAGTCACAGGCTTTGCTCCAACACCACAAATAAGCATTAGTGGTGTGAACGGTAAACCGGTATACCGCAATTCGTTTCGTTTAGGTAGAAATGACGAAATCCGCAAAGAATATTTAAGTACCGGTAATTGAAAACGTCATTATATTAGGCTTTCTGCTTGTTAATACTTCATCAAAACAATAAAGAACGTATATATTTGAGGAAACATCGTACATTTTTACTTTATATTATGGTAAATGAAGTTTACAAACTTCAAAATATCTCGCGAATCCATGTTTCCTATTGGGAATATTGCTCATGTACGCTCGCTTAAAATTTTTTACCATATCTCTGCACACTTTCGAAATCCCAGATTTCGTTCAGTTTCAAAGACCCGGAAACCGGTTTTAATTTTCAGAACCGGTCCGACCACTAATAAGCATTCATTGAATGTATTGCCATTTCTATATGCATGGCAATATTCAAAATATCCAAACCATAATTTGGCCATCCAGAAGTAGATAAAGAGTGTCGTAATGTTTAGTTTACTGATTAATGCTGTCATCTTGTTTGTTTTGATACTTCATCTTTATGCAGGTGTTCCACTGGAGCCGACCAGCCGGTAACTATGCATTTTTGGAGAGTCGGGACCAATGTTTACATGGTTGGTTAGGGTCCGTTGTAGTTTCCCGGCCTGTCGGGGAGAGTCGGTGAAATATCAAACATGTTTGATATTTCTACGACCGTTGCTGACCCTTGTATCCAACCCTAAATTCATCCACCTAGCAACAGGCCTGTTGGTTAACTTAAGGGCCTGTCGGTTACACTTCCAGGCTTGTCTGTAACTGTTCCAGGCTTGTCGTTATCACTTGCAGGCCTGTCGTAATATGAAGCTGGCTTGTCTTTTGTAACGTAAGTACTGCTCATTTGCAGTCCATTTCCAGCATGATCTGAGGTAAAAATATGATCAAAAATTATGTCAAGAATGACAAAGAAACAGTGCAGGTGATCATAATTTTCAGGTGAAGTTTTATATATATGCTATAATTAATTAAGAAACCTGTAAAAGTGTTTTTATTTGGTTAGATAAAATAAAATCCAACCTTATTTCATGAAAGAAAGTTTTGGGCAAAAAGAGGATCAAGTGTCGACCAATCAACAAATCTAAAACTAGGTCAGTAGTAAATATTTAGATCCCATCACGTGACCAGAATACAGGGTGTTTACCTTCACGTCCAGAAAAATGTGCTTTCTCAGAGGCTCGAAGTTATTTGGTATAAATGTGTAGGAAAATTGCTCAGAGGGACGAAATTTTGAAGGAGTCCTTCCCAGAAGCTCGAAATTGGAGTATAAAAGGCAGTAGAGCACAAGTAAGAGGGTTTCATTGTCACACGAGATATTGTTAGAAGCACATCTCTCTCTGCCTGTTTGCACAGGATATAACATATTTATATTTTAAGTGGCTTTTTCGTTCATAATCTGAAACAAACATACATCAGTGAACTCGTTTATGTCGTCCCCGAGTTGTTAAGGACGCGTGATTGTAGCTGCGGACGAAAGAAAACAAGGGCGACTACGTCCCGGGGACGAAACGACGAATATTCCTGTACTTTTATATAATTAAAATAACAAAACTTGCGGATTTCATCCAATTTGCAATATCCTTTAATATCGCCCACTGCTAATCGCGAGTAAAAAGCTCGCGAGAACTAACCGCGAGATCTCGTTCAATTGCGAGACCTCATTCCTCTCTGTTTTACCGCGATTTTATGCTAGTTTGACACAGTATATACGTGAATCATACATTTTTCCACGTGAACCGTACATTTTATCTCGTTAATCATACATTTTCCAGTGTAAAACATACATTTTTCTCTGCAGTCTGCTGCAATACTGTAATTATGTCAGAATCACCAGCTCTCAAGAAAAAAAAATTAGACATTATAACCCATCTTGGTTGAATGATTCAACTTTTAAATCCTGGTTATTTGTTGGAAATCAATCACAGGGTGGAGCTGAGGCCAGTGCTTCTGCTTGTAGTTCAGATCCAAAAATGTTTTGTTCTGTATGGCAAAAAGCAGGGAAAAGCAACATTTTTACCCAGGGTTGCCAAGATTATCAAAGGAGTGCACTGCTTCGTCATATAGCCTCCTCAAGCCACCAAGATGGCCTTAAAATTCTTAAAGGAAGGGAGGAATTTCAAAAGGCCAAAGCTAGTCAGGTGCTTAAAACCTCAGATGCACTAGAAAGCCAGCTGAAAACTGCTTATTTCATTGCACAAAATCATTTGCCCCTGACAATTTTTCCTGAACTGATTGGTCTACAAGTTAGTAATGGTGCTCCAAACATGACTCAAACATACAAATCGTATGATGCAGTATCAGATATGATTGAATCTATTGCTTCTGCATTGGATGGAAATTTGAGAGAAATTATAGGTGGCTCACGATTTGTAGGCTTAATGACTGATGAGTCCATTGATATTGCAGTTTTGAAGAAGCTAGTGATCTATGTCAAGGTGGTTAAAGATGGTAAATCTCAGGTGTACTTTGCTACAAATGTAACAGTCCCAGATGGAAAGGCAGAGACAATAATTAATGCAATAACTGAATGGTTGGCCAGTGAGAGGATAACTATCCAGAAAGTACTTGGTTTTGGTTCAGACGGTGCTGCCGTCATGATGGGGTCTAGATCAGGAGTAGGTGTTAGACTTAAGGAGCTGACAGGTGGCCTTACTATTCATGTTCATTGCTATGCTCACAGGCTGGCACTGGCTGTTTCACAAGCAGCTAACATAGTAGATCAGATAAAGTCCTATCAAGATACAGTGAACTCGATCTATTTCTACTTCCATAATTCAGCACAAAGGTACAATCATTTACGGGAAATTTATGACCTGCTAGAGGATGATAAATTTGTATCACTGAAACAACCTCACGCAGTGCGCTGGTTGTCCTTAGATCAGGCCGTATATGCAATTAATCACTGTTGGCCAGCATTAGTAATTGCTCTGGGTGAGGCAGCTGCCAATGGTGTTGCAGTTGCCAGAGGACTAGCAGATAAAGTGGAGAAGTACAGCTTCATCGGGATCACTTGTCTTTTGGCCGACATCCTTCCAAATTTTTCAAAGATGTCAAAGGTTTTCCAGCATGAATCTCTAGACTTTGCCATGGCAAGCACAGCCTTAGACACAGTAAAAGCAACTCTGACGACCATGCAGGTACAATTAGAATGCAGACTATATTCCTGAATAATTACCGGTATTTATAAAAGTATGTTAAGCTTAATCTCAATAAAAATTTTAAAACAGGACAAATAAAACTTAACTGAACAAAGAGTAAACTTAACAAAGAGTAAACAAATGAAACTTATCTGATTGGTAACAACATAAAACAGAACTAATACAACTTGTAAACTAAAGATTGAACAAACGTAACAATAATAATGTAACTTATCATAGTAATAACGAGACAAAATAAATTAAATAAAATAAACTTAAACTTTAAACAAATTCAAAACTAAAGCACTTTGATGCAATGTCCCTTTTCAGGATGATAATCAGCTTCAGCATGCATTGCCTTCCCTGTTCCAGTTAGATGAGGCACTTGATACAATGGATGACAACCAAAAACGCTTTCGAGACACAGAAGTGAAGTTTGCTACTCAAGGGAAAGTTACACTCAGGACAACCAAAAGTATGTAATTCTATACTGTGTGTTTTACTGTAATACTTACCATGTAGCACATTTAACCAAAAATCAATTTGTGTATAAATTTAAGCAGTCCTTATGACACTATCTCTGCAAAATACAATAGTTAGCTTACTGTTCCCTGTTGCAATTATAGAATATACCTACTACTTCTTTGTGGTCTGCTGCATATAATCACTTGGCTCTCAACTCTGTGGACATGGGTTCAAGTGTAGCTCATGTCAACTTTTGGGAATATTGGAACTTCTGGAAGTCATCCCAATATGACCCTGAATGTTGAATGGGAAACTCCAACTTTGTGTTTTTGCTGGCCTTTTGGTATAGGAGTTTAGCAAATGAACACTTGACTGATGTAAAAAGTTTGATCCCAAATTTGAGGTGACTGATGGTTTGAGTCCAGCATTAACAGGGCTTAATGCGCAGGTGTTGCTCAAGCCCTATCTACGAGTGTACAGCTGAGTGTAACAAATATCAATGTATAGAATATAGTAAAAACTTTGCCTGTATGCCCCCCTGAATCCCGAAATATTCACAGATGGCATCTGATTTCTTTATTTTATTTTCAGCGAGATTCATTCAAGCACTACTGGACAACTTGGAGCAACGTTTCCCTGAAGATGCCCAAGTCACTTTGAAGGCATTAAATATCATTTTAAACCCAAAAGCACTTACAAACAACAATGCTGAAGTTGCTTTGTTTGGACAAAATGAACTTGATTATCTGTTACAGAGGTATGGGCAGGAGAACCAAAATATTGTGAACGCAGCAAGATGCAGACAAGATTTCTTGGCATATAAGCATTTTGTTGGTCTTCATAGAAACAAATCTTTCCCTGAATTTTATGAGATACTTATCAAAGATCAAAGTGATGTTTTCCCAGATTTTGTTGTTTTTGCAGAGCTAGCTTTGGTAGTGCCTCTGAACTCTGCATCTTGTGAGCGGGGGTTCTCTGCCCAAAACAGAATCAAGTCCAAAAGCAGAAATAGGTTGAGAGATGAACAAGTGGACAGGCTAATGAAAATAACAATAAATGGCCCACACTATGCAGAGTACGATTACACTGCAGCCAAGAACAATTTTCGGGCAATGAAAGACAGGATTCAGTGAACTTACATTGTTTTAGCCAGTTTTAGCTAGTTACAAAGTGTTGAAATGGACATTTAACATTGCAATTGGTTTAAGTAATTTATGTGAAATTGGTTTAAGTAATTTACGTTCAAGGAATTGAATAAAATATTGGGACTCCAAAAATGAAACATAGGACTCATTTTTTTCAAGTCTATTGAGTCCCAGGGACTTAACTTTACCACTTCCGAGTGAGCACGCTGTACATTGATTTATTTTTCATTAAATATTAAAGCAAAAACCTGCAGTATGATCAAAAATTATGTCAAGAATAACAAAGAAACAATGCAAGTGATCATACTTTTGAAGTTAACAGATAGTGAAGGTCCACATGTATGCTTTAAATAATTGAGAAACCTTAAAAAGGGGTTTAATTTGTCATATAATAATCAAATTCTCAGCCTATTTCACCAAAGCAATTAAAAAAGTCAACAAACTATTTGGATCCAATCACAAGATATTACTTCTAAGTTCTCACTGTAAAAACCCATAAGCGAATTTTGGGAAAAAAGAGGATCAAGTGTCGACCTATCATCAAATTGAAAACCTAAGGTCAATAGTAAATATTTGGATCCCATCACATGACCAGAACTACAGCAGGGTATAAAAGGCAGCAACAAGCAGAAGGTTTTCATTGTCACATGAGATTGTTGGAAGCACATCCCTCTCTACTTCTTTCCACAGGATTTTACATTTTTAATGAAAATTTTATATTTTAAATGACTTTTCGTTCATAAATTGAAGCAGACATACATTGACTTTATTTCTAATATAACATTAAAGCAAAAACCTGAAAACTATAAAATAACAAAAAAGTAAATTTGGATGTTTAGGTCATGTGATGGGATCCATATATTGAGCCTTGACCTAGTTTAAGAATTGTTTATTGGTCGACACTTGATCCTCTTTTTTTTCCCAGAAATTTATCAAAAAGTGTAATGACAATACCTACTGCAAGTCTGGTCGTGGTGATTCTGTATATTTCTCCAGTCCTGTCAGTTTGTCAGTATGGCTTGTCGAGACCTGCTACGGCTGGTCTGTTAGAGGTTTAATGCTTGTTGTAGTACTTCTATGATTGGCCATGCAATAAACATCCCCGACCCTACGTCTTGTCGGGGCAGTCACCACGTCCTGTCTGTAAGTTTACTGTCCTGTCGGGGATTTCCTAACCGACTCATTTTCACGCGCTTTTTCCTACAACCCTACGACTTTCAGAACCGACCTTAAAGTCGTAGGGTCAGATACAGGGTCGGCTCCAGTGGAACACCTGCATTACATGCATTATCTTTCTCTTAAGACATTATTTTCTCTAGTTAAACATTGTTTGGACCTTCATATAACTGACAGTGCTCTGAAAGGTTCCTGAACTTTTTACTGATACACTATTTCTATATCTCATGGTGTTAAAAATATTTCCCTAGGCTGTGGGGTACGGCCATCTCTGATGCTATTTTTATCTTTTCATTGACCTGCTGGAGAATGGTATATCTCATTGAGTTGTTACAGAATCTTTATCCAAATAATTGCAATCATTTTTGTGTCTGTGTGTACTGTTAACATTGTTGGTTAATTTACCCTGGTTAAAAAAAATATCTGCACAACTATATTTGTATCCAGATCAGTTAACTATAGTATGTTTAAGTGTCTACATCCATTGTTGAGCATGGATTAAAGGTCTGATTCCATTTGGTCTTAACATCATTGGTCCAGTCTCGTGCAAAATGAGCCCCATTTGGAAAATCTTTAGTTACAAATTTGGCTTCACATGCCCATAAAATTGAACTCCCAGAATAAACATGTAGCACTTGTTCACAGAATTAGGTCATATTTCTGTGGATGCAATCAGCAAGTACCAGCCAGTTCTATCCCCAAGTAGTTTGTGATCTCGGTCACCAGGTGTTGTAAAACTGGCTGCAGTAGAAACTGGTGGAAAGGATACCCGGGGAAACTGTTACAATTATGTTACAATATTGCTTGCCTACTTGTTTCGACTAGTATATCCTCCATCATAGTATATCTCCACCGGTGGGTGCTAATTTGGATCTCGACCTGATGTGTGTCCAGACTTGCCATAATTTTGACCTCAAGTGCATAAGAGTATGTTGTATCAATTTGCGTTATATAAATGTTTCTATTCTATTCTGTTCTGTTCTATTATATACATAATTAGAAAGGGTGAAACCTGATTTTCAATCAGATTTTCCTGCCAATTTTTTTTGTTTTTCGCATAATTTTCCTTAATTAGAACAGATTTCTTTACAACTACTGTATTTGCTTTACTTGTGCTTCCATTTGGTTACAACTAAAATGCAAGTATCTGGATTTGGTGAATTTTTGTGTGAAAAAAAACCCAGATATGTAGGAAATGGAAATTATCTCTATTTTTCAAATATTGTTGAAATCAGTCTAAACATTTGCCCATGTGACAACTTATAATGAATGAATCATATATTTCTTTTGGATAAAAAGGAACACTTTATCATCACACGATAATGATGATATATATAGAAAATTTGCATATATGCACTAAATTAGAGTCCCTATAATACCAGTTTTATGTCAGCTGACATTATGGCATCAGTCTGCAGTGTCCGTGGATGTGTCTGCATCCATGTCCACGTGAACAACTTCTCCAAAACTACAAGGCCCAGAGACATGCTGTTTGTTTTAAAAGATACCTGATCTATCGAGGATGAAAAATTGTTCAAGGCATGCAAATCTGTTTGTTCGTCTGTTTGCTAGAGACAATACAAGTGAGGTACCCTCACCAAAAGTGTGAAAATTTCAACACTTTATCACAATTTTCTCATTGACTATTGCAGGGATTTCTCTCATATCTTGCATATATGTACTAGGCTACAAGTAGATTCCCTTGTGTGAGTATCAGACCTGGCTCTGTCTTAAGTTTTTTTATGAATTTTTTAAATAATTTTTAATGCATTAAAATTCATGAAATCATGCACTAAATCACTTATCTTTTTCATTGAATATTGCAGGGATTTCTTTCTTATCTTGCATATGTGTACTGGGCCATTAGTAGATTATCGTGTATGAGTATTGGGCCTGGGTCTTTTTAAATTATTTTTTTTTATGAATATGAAAATATTTTTAATGCATTAAAATTCAGGAAATCAGGCACTAAATCACCTATAACTTGAAAAGTATTGTATTTAGAGCATTGTGTTAAAATATGTTATTCAGCTACTTTTTCCATAGCTACAACATGGTGGGTAACTTGGGTGTCTGTCCCCATAGCTAAGTGAGTAATGGCTACTTTCTGACTTTTCAGTACCTTCCATAATGAGTAAAATCACTTGTAACTTGAAAACTATTGCATTTAGAGTATTTTGTTTAAATGTGCTATTCATCTACTTTTGGGTCAGGTATAACATAGTGAAACTGCAGATCTGTAGGTTATGGCATAGCTGAGCAATAGCTACTTTGAGGTTCTCACTGTTGAGTAAATCAGTTGTAACTTGAAAACTTTTGCATTTAAAGTATTTTCTTTAAACATGTCATTCACCTACTTTTGGGTCAGCTGTAACACAATAAAGTTGCAGACCTGTAGCTCATTGCATAGCTGAGCAATAGCTACTTTGAGGTTTTCTCTGGTGAATAAGTCAGTTGTAACTTGAAAACTATTACATTTAGAGTACATGTATTTTGTTTAAATATGTTATTCGTCTACTTTCGAATTAGCTATAACATAGTAAACTTGCAGACATGTAACTCATGGCATGGCTGTGTAATAGCTATTCTCAGGTTCCCACTGTTGAGTAAATCAGTTGTAACTTGAAAGCTATTGCATTTAAAGAATTTTGTATTAATAAGTTGTTTACCTGCTTTTTGGTCAGCTATAACATAGTGAAATTGCAGACCTGTATGTCTTTGCATAGCTGAGTACTAGCTACTTTGAGGTTCTCACTGTTGAGTAAATCAGTTGTAACTTGAAAAGTATTGTATTTGGAGTATTTTGTTTAAATATTGTTTACCTTTACTATAACATAGTGAAATTGTAGACCTGTAGCTCATTGCAGAGCTGAGCAATACCTACTTTTAGGTTTTCACTGTTCAGTTAATCAGTTGTAACTTGAAATCTATTGCATTTACAGTATTTTTTTTAAATATGTGGTTAATCTACTTTTGAGTCAGCTATAAAATAGTAACATTGCAGACCTGTAGCTCCTTGCATAGCCAAGTAAAAGCTACTTTCAGGTTCTCACTGTTGAGTAAATCAGTTGTAACTTGAAAACTAAATTGCATTTACAGTATTTCTTTAGCTATGTTATTCACTTATTTTTGTGTTGAGCTATACCATATTAAAATTGCAGCCCTTTAACTGATTGCATAGCTGAGCAAAAGCTATTATGAGATTGCCACTGTTGAGTAAATCAGTTGTAATTAGAAAACTATTGCATTTACAGTATTTTCTTTAAATATGTTGTTAACCTACTTTGTATACCTAAACAGTTACCTTGTTACTTCAGAATACCATTTCCAGGGCACAACTTTTAAGTCCTTTTCTTTTGTCACTTTTATTCTGAAACTCAAAACACACAGTCAGCTGACACATAGCCCGTTCATGGGCACTGATTGCTTGTTTTGTGCTATGCCTAACAAGATGAGGTGTTAGAAAAACATCTGCAATGCAATCCTATTCTTCTCTTCATCATGTGGACTTTCCCTGGTGTCTGCATATTAATTAAAAACTCACACTTGTTTAGATATTGCCTGGTTCTAATTAACGTGTGCTTGATGGAGTCAGTCAGACTTATCAGTGTAATCCCATGTGAACATGGATAGTAGTTTATAATGAGTAAACACAATCATGGTATTAAAAACAGCTCTGCAACAGGTGGTAATTTTGTTCTTCAGAATGACATCAGTACTCTTCAACTGATGCTCTGTAGGGGTGTGTGTCTGTGTGATAGAAACAACAGAATATACCATTTCATTGCCAAAAGTAACAGAATTTGAGCCATTTATTGCCACTATTTACAGGAAAATTTTGAATGTTCCAGATATCATGCTTTATTATTTATTATCTACAACTAAATTATCCCTTAGTCTGCCATCATAGATTGATTGATTGATTTAACGTCTAATCTAGAATCTTGTTTTGGGTTATATCACAATGTGACCATTTAAATGATCATCAGAGTTACCATGTATCTGCCCATACCTGGCCCAGCATTCAGGCATTCACACATTCAAATAACAACCATGCTGAGTTCTGCTCAACTTCTGTAATCAGACTAGACCTTCACAAAGTCCTTTAGTCTTTTGTGTAATTTATGGGTACTGTATCACTTTTGGAAAAACAGCCAGCCCTGACAAAAAGGTGCTTTCAAGAGGGAAAATCCCCATCATATAAATAACAGTATGTAATATGTTGGGGATTTCTCCATACTTTTGTGCATATAATCTGCATAAATGTGTCTCTCATTACAGTTGAGGCTAAATGGGTACCACAAGTCTTTTTCAGTGACTACCCACCTTACTCCAGAAAGCTTGTGGTATAATGAACTCCTGTAAGTTTCCAATTAAATTTAACTGTTCAGGCTACAGATGGATACAAATACAAAGACTTGGAGTAAGTTTATAATCAAACACAAACTGATCAAACTACACCACATTGGCAGATCTCTAACTGTCATAGAGTACTGGAGTACTTATTAACAGCCCAGTGGAAAAGTGTAACAAAATGGTGTACCCCATATTGTGTATATGGTGTTGTGAAGTATAGTCCAAACTAGTGATGGGTAGATTAGCTCCTATTACAAAACGGTTTCGATTTTGAGAGCAAGATACTGAAAAATTGTTTTTCAACAATACTGCAATTGAATGCAGTTCATAAGAACAAAACATGTTACTCAAAATCTGTGAAAGTTAAAAGATCTGCAAATATATATGGCAGTATATAGCAATAAAGAGCTGAATTATTCACAGAACTTTCCACAGTAAATGTTATAAATATTTCAAAATTTTTAATATGTCATGCAAAAATGAATCCAATTAAGAAGCTGTACAAACTGTCAGCTACATTTCGTACTACTGTGTATCTACTATTTGATTGAGTTTATTATTGGATTAATTTAAAAGACTATTTTTCAAAATGGAATCATAGCCCTAGAAAGGCGAAACGGGACTGATCCTTAAGGTTTAGTGAAAATAATAATGGTTACCATAAATTTTCAAACTGTCTGATTGGTTCATATAAATACCTTCTTCAAATGTTCACCTGGTGTAGAACATCTTGATTGTAATTTTTATCAGTATTTTATATATTATTACAAATAGACAGTAGATGGTTCAATATAATGCTTTGATTTACTAGGTACTGAAAGTAATTTAAATGCTTGAGCCATATTTTGGAAATATTCATTTATATATTTTGGAAAACTATACAATTAACATTTGAGATTTATTTTGATAAAAATATCGTGCACACACAATTTCACTGGTGGTATATTCAATAAACATTTAATTCAAAATTGAAATTCTTTAATGAAATCGTCAATAAATTTTGGGACTGTTCAGTGCTATTTAGCTTGTGTCAGCTTTTAATACTCTTTATCTTGGGGCTAGTGAGCTTTTATATGGGGAATAAGTAGATTTATTTAGTCGATGTTCCAAATGCAATTGTGGTTGATTTGTAGAGTATATGAAGAAGAAATACAACATCTTTCAATAACCCAAGACATCTGTATAAAAGTGACTTAACTCTGTAAGATATGCATTCATTTTAGTTAAGCACAAACAAGTAAAGTGGAGATAGTGAGCGTAAATATCTGAAAGAAAAAAACACACCTAAGAAGCTGATAAAAAGATTCTAATTTTGGATGATAAAAGTTTCGGTTTGAATAAGTCATATTTAGTCTTTGCCTTTTGGATATATTTTCTCTGGTAATGTAGAAATTATGATTTTTAGAATGTTTTTGTGAATTAATCTACTCTTAATTAATCTGAGCCTGTTTGATATTGTAAAAATTAACAGTATTACCCCAAAGAATTATATATATGTCATGGTAGAAAGTCCATATGTGACTTCGCCACATATCTGTAATTCACCACATGTGGAATTACTAATAAATGAATTAAGGTGAGATTTGTTAAATGTATAGTAAATTAAGGCTTTTTGAACCGAAAAAATACTAAGTTTAAGACAAAACTTCATTTTCTTCATAGAATTAACAAAGGTTTTTAGAGGTGGCGAATTTTACATTCCTGGTGAATTTTAGATTCTTTACTCCACCTTTTCTACAGAATCAACTCAAAACCTGTGGGCAAACTTAAGTCTTGAA
The DNA here is from genome assembly GCA_964017235.1 of Sabellastarte sp. h YS-2021. Taxonomy (NCBI): domain Eukaryota; kingdom Metazoa; phylum Annelida; class Polychaeta; order Sabellida; family Sabellidae; genus Sabellastarte; species Sabellastarte sp. h YS-2021. The sequence continues at coordinate 30,462,591 of OZ024935.1, read as the reverse complement.
ATGAATGAAAACAACTTAAGCCATGTTTATATTGTTTCAGAAGCCGGAGGGAACCTGCATGGAACTTGCCCTTGAGGGTGAGCGTCTATGTAAGTCAGGTGACTGCCGCACTGGTGTGCAGTTCTTTGAGGCGGCAGTACAGGTGGGAACCGATGACCTCAAGACACTAAGTGCCATTTACAGTCAGCTGGGAAATGCATACTTCTACCTGCAGGAATACGCTAAAGCCATGGAGTATCATAAACATGACCTGAATCTTGCCAGGTGTGTACACATTGAGTCTAGCATTTGGACTTAATCTTTACACTAGAAATCTCAATAATGTGTACAAGCATACTTTGTAATTTCATTCAATTTGAAAAACAAAGTTTTAAATGCAGGTGTATTGTGTCAGTAGCCAGCTTGGTACTGATTTGGGACATAATCTGAAATTTTCAGAAATTTGATAATATAAGACTAAGTACTTAATACTAAGTTTTTCATTATTTTTGTGAAATAATATGCATATAAAAGGGGTAAAATATATAAGTTAATAATAACTTAGAAATTGACCTTTGAAATATGTTATTCCAAGTGAATAAAAATTATTTTAAACAGGGTTGTGCAATAACTGTGGTAGTCTGTTTGTGTCTCTGTTTCTAGAACTATAGGGGACCGTATAGGAGAGGCAAAGGCTAGTGGTAACCTTGGCAACACATTTAAAGTACTTGGGAAATTCAGTGAAGCCATTGCCTGCTGTCAGCGTCACCTGGATATCTCCCGAGAACTGGGTGACCGGGTATGTAAGGTTAAAATTGTGTGGTGAAAAGAGACTGAGAACTGTGTTGTTTGCCTATTTATGTGTTTTTATGCGTTAATATATCTTACCTAACAAACTTATGCCATTGGCCTGGCATGAGTCAGTCCTGTCAAACACCAGAAAAAGACATTCTTATGTCCTTAAAACAGAAGTGTTCTATGATATGGACGCAAGGGCTTCAGAAAAAGCTGAAAATAGGTGCAACGTTCAGAAGCGAAATTTATATCGAGAAAAATAAAACCCTAACATATCCTATATTTATTTGGAAATATTAACTTACAGATAGGAGAGGCACGGGCTCTGTACAATCTGGGAAATGTGCACCATGCCAAAGGAAAACATGCAGGACGAAGTGCCAACCAAGACCCAGGTGACTTCCCTCCAGAGGTCAAACAGTCGCTTCAGAAAGCAGCTCAGTATTACGAGTAAGTCCATAACAATTTACACAATTGTTAAAATTAATGTCTCATGTAAAAAGTCTAAAAGGGGTTACTGTAAAAGTTATTAGGGGTAAGTGAGTAAAAATCTAGTCTAGTCAGACTTTTAATTTGATTTAATCTCATATGCAAGGAACTTCTGGTACTAATCTAATCTACCGCTTTGCAGGCACAATAATTTCCTCACAAGGGGAACTCAGTGTGCTAAAAATAACACTGTGGGGGGCAAAAGTCCTAATTGAGGGACATGCAAGGCCAATAATGCTGGGTGTTGAATGTGAAAGAGAGAATATACTGGGTGGGGAAACTTAGTTTGAAGGGGTGAATAATTTTTAAGATAGTGCCTCATAGAAATATTGTAGATGACATTTGAGTATTATGAATAAAATGGGCAAAATAGTTAAATGGCTTTCCTTTGACATAGTTTATTTTTATGTTAGTGGTGAAGCAGTAAAAATTCACAATCAGGTTTAGTAGTTTTAGTTGCAATTAAACATGGATTTTATTATGTATTTTTACCACAAAACGTCAAATTCTACACACACATCTAAATACCATGAAATAATAACACTACACTAGTTTTCCCAAAGGCTGGCTTCTAAGTTCAAATTGAATACTTGATGTAAAAATGCTTAAAATTAATGCAAGGGTTATATTTCTGCAAATGTTGCATTTGTTTTTCAGAGCCAATCTTTCCATTGTGCGAGAGTTAGGGGATCGGGCAGCCCAGGGGCGGGCATGTGGTAACCTTGGTAACACACACTACTTACTGGGCAACTTCAGCACTGCTATACGCTTTCATGAAGAGGTGAGGAGTGTAATATTCAAAACTTGAGTACCCTGACAAATCCCAACATTCAAACTTAACACATAACCAAGACAAATATTCAGAATTCAGATGCTGAAAATTATTAATTTTCTTCCCGCACTACTAATTGTTATGATGTCACAGAAATGCATACTCATATAGAGTTGTTTTTTTCAAACAGATAGACTGAGTACAGTTTACCTGTACAGCAGGTGTAAAATTATCACAGATTTAATGATTAAGTCCCAGAAAGCAAAGCAGAATAAAGGATTTTTTGTAGTTATTTTTAGATCAAGTGGTTGTGACATATTTTCACAGAGACTGGCCATTGCACGTGAATTTGGTGACAAAGCCGCAGAGAGGCGAGCCTACAGTAACCTCGGAAACGCACACATCTTTTTAGGGGAATTTGATGTAGCCGCAGATCATTATAAGTAAGCACAATAGATTGAATATAATTGTACTTTTTTTACATTTATATACTTTTGACTTTCATTGTGGAAAATAGTGTTTAGGCAAAGAGGAATAATAATCAATATTAGAGATCACTAAAGATAACATAATAAATTATTGTGGCGTATTTCTCATGAAAGTTAATGAGTTTATCAGGAGTTTTGTGGAAATGCGTTGGTGCCACTTAAATTTTAAAAGATATAAAATGTATCAGCTATAACAAAGTACTTCTTGGTGTGCCTTTACATCGGTAATTCCTTTTAAAAGCTAGCATAAGTTTGTGTTCATATTTAATCAGAAAAACCTTTTGAATGATAACTTGGAAATATCATATCATTATGCTTTTAATTATGGGTATACAGTTATATGTAAAAGTTTCTTACAAGTAAAGCTTTCAAGTTTTACTTTGTGAAAATGTGAAAAGTTTATTGTTTGTGTAGATGACAGTGATGTGTACCTATTTTACTTGTGTCATGTTAAAATGATTTTTTTTTTTAAATATGTCTGAAGTCAACTCTAGAATTCAGTAACGTCAGACACAATCTGAGTTAAATTTTTCTCCTTGTATGATAGCATAGTCTACTTACTGTTAATGTCTTTGTATCCATACTATCACAGAAAAACCCTTCAGATCGCCCGGCAGTTGGGTGACCGAGCCTTAGAGGCCCAGGCCTGTTACAGCCTAGGCAATACCTACACCTTATTAAAAGACTATGAGCGGGCAATAGATTACCACATTCAGCACCTGAAGATTGCCATGGAGCTTCGTGACAGGGTAGGAGAGGGGAGGGCCTGCTGGAGTCTGGGTAATGCGCATGCATCACTAGGCAACCATGAAAAGGCCCTGCAGTACGCTTCAAAACACTTGGAAATCTCTCGAGAGGTAATGAACTGAACATTTAAACTTTAAGTCTAAATATAATAATGAATGTTTCTGGAAAAGTGATGGCTTAAAGTTTATGTGACAATGACTTTTAAAAAAAAAAAAAAAGGTGATATATTTATAACAATAAAGTATTCTTGCTATGGAATTGAAATTTTACTGTCGATGTTTAGCTTTCTTTAATTTAGCTTTGAAATACTATTTCTCACAGGAAAGAGCCAACACATTATGCTTGATATTCCAAATACATTTTGTCATTTTGCATAATATATTCATTTTGCATAAGAATGTTCATTGGGTATTGCAAGAAAGCTTTGAAACATCAAGCTGTATATCAAGAAACATCAAATAATGTACAAAATTAAAGGCATTTAATTTTTGGTAGTTAAAATTTACAGATCTTCATGTAACAAAAAAAATGCTTACTGATCTGTCAAAAATGATATTGAAATTGTTTATTAATTTGTTAATTTTACTGGAGTTAGAGATGTGATCTCTTCTTGGTACTTGTATTGCACATTATAATAATTCATGTGTCTTCTGTGTATGCACTAGATTGGGGACAAGACTGGACAGGTGACTGCACAGATGAACCTCACAGACCTGAAAGCTATCCTAGGTATCAGTGCAGGGAAAAATGACACAGACAGGTGAGAATTGGTACAGGTAGTAGAGGTGGAATGGTTGTAACAGAATTATTACAGGTAATCCATGGAAATACAAACAATAGTACAGGTAGCACAAGTGACAGTTAATACAGGTAGCAAAGGTTAGAACATGTTCAGATAACACAGGTGTGAATTAATACATTGACAATTACTAAAATTAGCACAGGTGAGAGGATAGGTGGTAGTGAATTAATACAGGTACTACAGGTAACCCACAGCATGTAGATTATAAAGGAAATATTTTGAAGAAAGCAAAGCTGAAAATTTAAATAGTGAAAAGTATCATTGAGAATTGTTACGATGTTAAGTATTCTTTGGCATTGTATTTTCCAGTATTCTGAGTGAGTCTCAGGAGTTGGATCCAGACTTAATGAACAAACGGCCGGCAAGACATCGTAGACTGAGCATGGAACAGATGGAGCTCGTTAAAATTACCCCAGACAAGGTAAAATATGAAAATCAGTCCAGGAAATATGAAATATAAGTGAAGATTGACCTAGATAAGGTGAGAAATCTTAGTCATCCAGGACCAGGTAAAATATTGTCAAAGTCCACCCCAAAGAAGGCAAGGTATTAATCAATCTTGCCAAATAAAGTTAATTTGTCGAAGGTCTAACATGAATCAAAATCTTCCCAAATAAGGTAAGGATGTCACTTGTCATTATGAGTCTATGTTGTCAGCAACATGTGATAACTCATCTGTTATTTTCCAGCAAGGAGTTCAGAGTCACAAAGGTGCACGTCCCAAACCACCAAAAGTACAGAAAGCTCTCAGTGTGTCCAGCGAACTTCCCTCAAAACACAGTGGCATTTCAAAGGAAAAACGGGCATCTTCTGTGAAAGAAAAGGTATGTATGTAGAAGTGAGCTCACTTTCAAGTCTAGAGGGATTGTTGCTGGGGATGTTAGAGAGTAAGTACTTATTAACAAGAAAAGTACTGGATTGTTGAGAGGACAGAATTGAAAAAAAAAAATTCTCTTTTCAACTCAAGATATTCTTCTGTGAAAACAGGTTTATTGAAGTAGAATTATTCATTTATCATTGAGATTGTTGAAGGGATAAACAGTAGTATAATGTATTATTTGGAATATAGAAACAGCGAGACACAAACAAAAAAAAAAAAAATCATATTAAACTATAAATTGATGTAAAATGGGTCAGTTTCTGTCACATATTACAGAAAACAATGGCACTTTTTCCTTTAAAGTCTGTGCGGGTATTGTTTGCTTTTACCGTGTTTAAAAGAGCTCTCGGTGAAGGGTAGTGAATGGAGCCTGAGCACAAATAACACTTGTTGTAGACATGATTATTAGTACAAATTAATACTCCGGGCTTCCCAGTTTGTGTTGTTCAATCATTTGTCACCAAATTGACTGTAAATCCGTCACAGCTCTTGTTTTACACATAGGGGTAACACATTCTCTAAATTCAGACTGCTTGATTGGATTGGTTATGAAGTGGAAAATATTCGTTTAGGAACAAAAAATCTCTTTAAATTTAACTTTTGGCATATTTATAGGTGGTATGTATAAGCATAAACAAACCCAACTTCCTGTTGAGATATTGCATATCATCTTTTTGAAAGTGAAATCCTTTACAAATAAACACATATATTCACAGCAGTGTTACATAGCTTTGATGTGTACAGCCCAACCTGCTCGAGCAACCACCTGTGAAGAGCAACCACTTTTGGAATTTAACCCAAGTGGTTGCTCTTCGCAGGTTGGACTGTATATTAAAAGTCCCTGTTTTATAGTCATCCCTATTTATATATTTGTATTTTTTTTACTGCACATTGAGCAATCCTCCAATGACGATTCTTCTTCAACCTACTTAGCCATGGTGTAAAGATGACCAGAGCCATTTCTTTGACTTGACAACCAAAAATTATTTGTATTAATATATTTATTATATTTTTATACAGTACACCGAGCGATCTCTGGATGATGATAATTTCTTTGACCTACTTAGCCGCAGCCAGTCTCGGCGTATTGATGACCAGAGGTGTTCGTTTGACATGGTTGTAGACTCAGGTTCGTCAAGTCGGAGTTCTCGTGGCTCTGAAAACAAAGAGAACACGAGTCCACGTGGTGGTGCTAGTACTATAGGTAGAGTGGTGTTGTTATTTTTATTTTACGTTTTATTTATTTCACTATATACATGTTTTATCATTTTCTTTCTTCCAAAGCTATGGGCAATCATTGGTAAATATATGCAGCTTAAGTTAGAAAATAGGTCTAGTACCTACAGTCCCTTATATACTTAGAATTTCTGTTATTTTTTAAGAATATTAATGTAGGTTTTTTCAATGAATAATAAAAATTTCTAAGAATTAGTGTTCTTCAGAATCACAACACAAGTGCATTTATCCAATAATGTTTCCAAATATTCTCAAACATTCAAAATTGTTATTTTATTAATGCTTTTTTTTCTCTTTTTCTCGGAATTTTTCCTTGGAAAATGTCTGTTTTAAAATTCAAAGTGTAACAATGTTAGTAAATATAGGTCTTTTTCTCAAAGCTGTCATGACATTAACTCACAATCTTGATAAATGTCAGTGGGACCTTAATGGAACGATCACCCCCCTTGGCCTTGTTATGTAGTGTTAGTTTTATATCTCAGTATGTTTAGTTTTTGATGTGGATGTTATGTGTATATGTTGCAATTCCTTGTTACCATACACTGTGTAACCTCTATTATCAGACCTATCAGACGTACATTCAGTTTAATGAACTTATCGTAATGTACTTTCCCACAATAAAATTTCCTTATTCTATTATACTAAAATGCCTGTTCTGGTTTATGATTATTCTGTCATGTGAAAACGTCTCACTCTCTCAGCAAGCTCTGATAATAGAGGTTGTACTGTGTTTGTGTAATATAGCCTGCATGTTAATTATAGGGCTGCAAGTGAGCCCGAAAATGCACTTCGATTCCTCGTTTTGGAAGAACCGACTCGGACTCGGTTAATTGCTTGATTATCGCCCACGAAATAAACATCATACTTTGACATATAACACCTTATAAAACGATTAAAATACACACAACAGGAAAGAATGTTGATAAATCATGGAATGCTGAATAATGAAGCGTTTATAATGCAAAATACAGGAAACTTTAACCATTTTTATATTACGAGATTTGAGATTGTTACACATACATTTAAAGTTTGCAAATGCATAAAAATAAAAAATAAAAATGGAAACACCTTACATTATAAAAATGTATAAATATATTCATATATTTTAAAAGAAAAATGAAATTTTGTAGTAGATTTTATGTCTTTTTTAGTTGTTTTTGAAGACCCAGTTCACTTTTCTTGACTCGAGTATTAAACTGAATCGTTTCGTTTCTGAGTAACCGAAGAATCGTTGCAGCCCTAGTTAATTATACATAAAACAACTCCCAATAACTAAGGCATCTGTTTATACACGTAAATAGCACTAAAATTGTGATCAAAGTGTCAATTCAAACTTGGTATTATTTTCATTATTTTCAATATTTATCCAAAGTTTCTAAATGTAATGTTATGTTTGTAATTATAAAGTCATTATTCTAAATGTGTATTCAAGTACGAACAGTCAGAGCTTTATGTCCTTTATGACTTCTTGATAATTGTCTTATTACACATGTTCTCTTTACTGAAAGTTAAAAATTTAAATTATTAAAGTTTTACTTTCAATTTACAAATGTCGGCATTCTACATGTACAAGAGTTTGTTACTCCAAGTTTCTGTGAATTGAGTTTGCTATTTAGTCCTGTAGATTAGCTGGCCTTGAATTGAGCCTGTCTACCTCTGCCCCTATGCTTTTGCCTGTATCTTACCTTCCAGCAAGGAGGTTATGTAATGGGAGGTGTGCACTTGTCTTATTATATCCCCAGACGAAAGTCGGGGATATATTGGATTCAGGTCCGTCGCGCCGCCGCCGCCGCCGCCGCCGCCGCCGTAGAAATTTCCTTGTGGACGCGATAACTCAAAAACAAATTAATATTTTTTTTTCAAACTTGGTACACATGTTAAGGGTGCCCAAAGGAAGATCCCTATTTTAAGGTGACCTTAAACTCCCAGTAAAAAAGAACTTATGGCCACCTTAAGGTCAGAAATTGCACTTTTGGCCACTTAGAGCCCTGTAGGTCACAAACTATGATGCTCAGCTGGCTGAAATTTTACCTGACAACACATTAATATGTTCTTAGTACATGTGCCGAAAATCATGACTTTAAGTTGAGGAGAAAATTGTGTTTGAGGCCCATAAATACCCCCACTTAGGGATTTTTTGCTATACTTTTCACATATTTTGCCCTATAATTTGGAAGTGATAATTCTGATGAGTCTCAAACTGCGCTAGGTATAACTTTGATATGTAATCCTTGTCTGTAGAAAATTTTAGGGCTGTAGGTTTACCCAAAGGGGTCGACTTAAGGTCTCAAAAGTGCCCACAGAGACCCAATTTATGCACTTTTTGCCACTTTCAAGCACTGTAGCTTTCAAACTATGTCTCTCATCTAAGTTAAATATCATCTGGGAATATATCTATGTGTTTTCTTATATGTGCCCCAACATTTAGGCCTTTAATAGACAGTTAACCTGTGTATCAGGACCATAAACACCCACCCGAGTGACCCTTATAAGACATTTTTCACATCTTTTTCCCTGTAACTTGGAAATGGTAAGTCTGAGAAGTTTCAAACTGTATTAGATATATATTCTGTGTGTAATCTTAGTATGTAACAGATTTTAAGTCTGAAGCTTTAATTTTGAAGGTCAAATTGAGGTCTCTAAAAGGCTCCCAAAGACCCAATATTTGGACTTTTTGCTACTTTTAAGCCCTGTGACTGTCAAACTATGTGACTGATAGAGCTCAAATCCTATCTGAGAAGATATTAGTATGTTATTTTTATATGTGCCAAAAATTAAGGCTTTAAGAAGACATTTAACCTGTGTATGAGGACCATAAATCCCCACCCGAGTGACCATTTTTAGACATTTTTCACATATTTTTCCCTGTAACTTGGAAATGGTAAGTCTAAGAAGTTTCAAACTGTATTAGATGCATATTCTATGTGTAATCTTAGTATGTGACAAATTTTAAGTCTGAAGCTTTAATTTGAAGGCCACATTTAGGTCTCTAGAAGGCCCCATAAAGACCCAGTATTTGGACTTTTTGCCAATTTTAAGGCCTGTGACTGTTAAACTATGTGACTGATAGAGCTGAAATCTCATCTGGGAATACATTATTATGTTCTTTTTACATATGCCAAAAATCAAGGCTTCAAGTAGACATTTAACCTGTATAGGAGGACCTTAAACACCCACCTGAGTGACCCTTTTAAGACATTTTTCACATATTTTGCTCTGTAACTTGGAAATGGTAAGTCTGAGAAGTTTCAAACTTTATTAGATACATATTCTATGTGTAATCTTAGTATGTAACAAATTTTAAGTCTGAAGCTTTAATTTGAAAGCCACATCGAGATCTCTAAAAGGCCCACAATGACCCAATATTTGGACTTTTTACCACCTTTAAGCCCTGTAACTGTTAAACTATGTGATTGATGGAGCTGAAATCCCATCTGGGAATGCATTATTATGTCCTTTTTACATATGCCGAAAATCAAGGTTTTTAGTAGACATTTAACCTGTGTATGAGGGCCATAGACACTCGCCCAAGTGCCTTTTTTGACATTTTTTCCGTATTTTGCCGTTATTTGGAAATGCTTAGTGTGACAAGTCTTAAACTGTATTATATATAATTTTTGTTTGTTATGTATGTCCCCCAAAAAGTTTCAGATCTGTAGTTTAATTGCTAAGGTCTCTTTAACAATTGTAAAATGCCCACAGAAACCCAATTTATGGATATTATGCCACTTTAAAGCCCAGTAACTGTCAAACTATGTGGGTTATAGAGCTGAAATCTTTGAATTTTTAAAAGGAAATGCCTGTCTATTTAAATTTTGAATATTAATAATGTTATGGCTATCTTAGTCTTTTAAGAACTTATTTTTGTGTGTTATACCTCTGCTTGCTGAGTTTTTCACTTTTTAAAATGAAACTGGTTAAACATATTCAAGTAGGCAAAATGGACACTTTAAGTGAGCTTTAAGTCCCAATATTAATGAAATTATATCCTTATGTAGTAAAACTAGGGGATTTTTAACCCTCAACTAGCCCAGTTTTATTCAACTTGCCTCAGTTAATTTTGGCACAGCTCCTACAGTTATGAACTCATTTCAGTTGATAATCACATACTTAAAATTCTCAATTCTTTTTGTATTTGAGTACCCCTTTTATATAGATTGTTTGTTTACCATTTATGCTCAACCCACATCCCCCACCCGGATTCCCCCCACCCACCTCTGGGACCTCCAGCTATATTGAGTGACACTAAATAAACAAAGGTATTTAATGATATCAGATGAGAAACAAAGAACTCAATGGGGTTGCAGATCTTGTGTAATAGTGAGAGAGGTGTGGAGAAGGGGAGAGGGGTGGGGGTGGGGGTGGGAGGTGGTGGGCTTCATTACATATAACACAAAGGGGAGTCAGAACTGAGATTGTGTCACATATTTAGGTTGCATATATATGGACCACATATATAGGTATAGAGGAAATGAATAACTGAAAACAATTGGCAAATTCTAAAAATAATATAATAAAATAATAATATAAATAATTTTTTTTTAAATAATATTTTATTTGTGAACAAATATAGAAACAGATATGCGCTTTTGGGATTATGAATTTTAGAATGGACATTGAATCATCAATCATTTAAATACTTTGAAGGAAGATTGAAAAATATGATGAGTTGAGTTAAAAATAATATTTTATTTGTGAACAAATATAGAAACAGATATGCACTTTTGGGATTATTATTTTAGAATGGACATTCAATCATCAATCATTTAAATACTTTGAAAATAGGTTTAGAGTTATCATTGCAGGAAGATTGAAAATATAATTTGAGTTATGTATTCGGCGTCTGGGGATACACCATCTTCCTTGGGGAGATATAAACAGAGTAGATTGATGTGCTGAAGTTCATATAATAATGGGTAATTATGTTTTAAAAAATTCCCGATCAAAACCTGTGGCGTGAGTGATGACCTGTCTGGGGATATGTTGGCGCCGAGTTGGCCCAATCTAGTTTCTTTTATTTTTATCTGTTTCTTTGCAAAATAAATTAAAAAGTTATGGACGGATTCTTAGGGAATATTCATGATATGTCCACAATGGCACGTGGAACTGATGGTTCGATTTTGGTGTTGATCCGGATCATTGTCTGGATCCAGGAATTCGTAAAGGATTTTTTTTATCAATACATTCTTAAGAAGTATTGTACGTGTTGGGCTTTGGTGGAGGTGTGCACTCTCTGAGTACTCTTGTTATTGATGTATTACTGCCTGGAAGTCGCTGTTATCGTCTGGCTCTCTCCTCAGTAGTCATGGGTTCAAATCTAGCTCAAAGCATCATGAGGGGTCTGGTAATGATATATTTTCAGCCATTGAAAGTAGTGTAAAAAAGAGCTCAACTTTTACCCTTTTGTCCTGCCCGTTCAGGGACATAAAAATTCTACAATATAACTGTTTAATGGACACCTGTACAGCCAATAGAAGGTGTATTTAATTTATTATTTGGTAGTCGGTAAAGTTGTTAATGTAAACCCATTTGTTCTATAGCTGGTGACCAGTTGTTTGCTTCCCCTCCCGTTGTCAGAAGGCGTAAGTGTGTGTGCACTTAGAGTTTAGCTAATCAGTTTTTATATTAACCATAGTTTTATGTTGAGTGAAAAATGTTTGAAGTTTTTGCTCAGGTTGGGTTCAGGAATATTGAAAGTGCAAGCATGTTTCAAAATAAACTAATACAAGTAAAAATGGAAAAACTTTTTTCATGAAGTATTTAATTACAAATACCTTTACATTTGTTATAGTTATAATAGTGACCTTATTACTTTTTTATTCATAACATTAGTATAAGTACTTTACAAATTTACAAGTTCTTAAAATAACCATGAATATTTGAGTACTTTGCAGGACTTTAAAAATGTACTTCTATAAAATATTACTTTGATTAAATGCACTTGATCCTAACCTTGGCTGCAGTGAATAGAAAGTTAATATCTGGTCCACACTTTTAACTCTGCACTTGAAAAACTCCATCAAACTGGCAATATTGCAATTATAACAGGAAACCATTGCAATCCTGGATGACATATACAGATAAAATATATCACGAATGAAGATGACAATATAATAAGAGTGCTTAGCACAAGTAGTGTATGGTTAATCTTCACGAGTGATATATTATGTTTTTTCTTTGTGTCTAATGATGGATGTTTTACTTTTGTTATCCACCATTTTGTATGCATAATAAGTAAAATAACTCCATATTTGGAAAAAAATATAAATTTATAATATAATATAAAAGATATATATCCTGCTTTGTATTCCCTCCTATTTAGGACAAACATGGCTCATGGTGGACAGTAAAATTTAGCATGCACCAAAACCTAGTTTCAGACAACACTGTAACCTCTATTATCAAGCTTTGCTTGGTCAGTAAGCTTGTGGATAGATGATAGAAAGGTGTTTTATTACAAAACAATAGAGAACTACATATTTTCAGAGTGAACATATTGTCAAGAATTTAAATATTTACATTAATAGGAAATCAAATAACAGAGTTTGGTCAGTACAAATAAATTCATTGTAATACATTTCACTGATTTTATAATATCAATTTAGAGTAAATGATGTAAACTACAGAGGAAATGTAAGAACCATGTATTATATCAGGACCTGGTAGCATGTATGTGGGATATTTGAATTAGCTTGTAATACTTATACCGTATGAAGTCAACAGCTGTTATCACCTTGGGATTTGTGCTTTAATGGAATTTTGGTAGTGATTAACCAAGTTACTTTAGGTTAATGCCATGTAGTGTAGGGATTGGTGCTCGATCTTTCAATATCGATCGATCATCCCACGAAACTCCCGATATCGACACATGCTACCAGCATTTCAATATCGAAACCACATATAAGAAACAGACAGAAATAAAATAAACAGAGTAATTTTACTGCTAAAATAAACATTTATTATATAAACACAATAAAAAGCACATTTACAGCCGAAATAAACTGGTTAAAGTCTGGTGCCATCTTTGTTTACATTGTCAGTAACAACTTCCGGTTTCACGGAAAAGAAACAAAACCTGACAGCTAGTACACAAAAAAGCATGAAAACTTTTATTTCTTTGGATTTTTGTTTGTTTTATTTTATTTTATATTGCAGAAATATATTTTTGGTGTGTAAATAATATGTTTTGATAATTTCGTGAATTAATATGTGCACGTTTTCAAAGAACTTGTATTATCGCCCACGGCTTACGTTACTGGTCCCAATATTGAAATATCGATCGATCTGCCACCCTAAATTTTCATTCGATATCGATCCTCAACATGGCAGTCGATCCCTATACTAATGCCATGTAGTGTACTACGTTGGTTTATTTTTTTCAGAACCATTGCATAGAGAAACACCTTTACTTAACCTTTTGGAGTAAGACTTGGGAAATCGACTAAAGTCTGTAAAATTTGTCATTGGGGGTTAAGCCAGAGTGCAAAATTAGTAAACAAGTCAAACAAGAGTTTTCCTCACATACTCTTACATATTTCACACTTCTTACTCTGCCCTGTCCTGCCAGCGATGTTGATGTCTGTCATGATATCACAATGTCAACATAAAGTGCTTGAATATCTGTAGTGATATTGTGGATATACAAATTTCCATATTTTGTGCAACTATTTTACCCACTAACTACATACACACTTAAATCTGATTGAAATATTTGTGTATCTGTCATAGACAAAATTAAAATCCATCGCCAGGCAAAATCAGTATTTTAATGTCACCCAGGCAAGATTAAAATTTGACCAAAAAATAAACACAGACAGTTTTAACCTAACTAAGGTGAAGTCAAAATGTGACTTTGGTCTGGACTAGGTGACATCACAATTTTGTCTCCTTCTATTTGCTTTTAAGATGTGCCTGCATTTCAGTTCAACTTGTGATATATATACATGACATATATATTTCGTAAATTTTTTTAGATTTTAGATCTCTTTATTGCTGGTTTGTTCTTGTGTTAAAGTGGCAGTGAATGAATCATTTGCTGTAAAAGTACTTCAAGGCACTAAAGTAACATCAGATGGTGACATTGTGAAAATGTTTGTGATACCATGATTACTTTTGTATGATGTTTCTCCCAGACTTCTTCTTGTGGTAGTTTGACTGGAATGAGCATACCATTTACTATTATACTTAATGAGTCCTTGTGGAATTTGGCATGCTTGATATTCCCTGTGGATTACATAAAAATATTTGGAATGTTGTTGGGATATTAGTTTGCATCAAACCCACTTTTAGTAGTCCTGTGTTGACCAGAGTATTTGATGAAGTAGAAATCAAAATATCAAGTCTTTCTGCACAGTTTTAACCCGTTAAGTGGAGCTCATGGTATAAATGGTGGTTCTGGTGTAAGTTTCTGGTTCTTCAGTTTTGGCACATTTGCCAACTTGACATTGCCTGCACATGTTGATATTTTTGTGATTTTGTGTATGTTCTATCTTTCTGTTTTTCCTCATGTTTTATAACCATTATTTTGCAGTGCATACTAACTTAATTCATTTGTCTGTATTTCAGTGTGTTTAACCTATTATATTTTCAGCCTTGCTGATCAGCATATTTAGATATAATTCATTTTTGCAAGAATTTTTGCAGGAATTTCGGCATTTAATATACTGGGTAGTTGAGAAAGAAAAATACACAAACTGTAATCCAATGTTAATAAGATACTTTTTATTTTTGATTTCCATCAACAAAATGGTGTTAATTTTTATTACTGAATTTACTGAAACATTTTTTTCTGGTTGGTAAGCCTCAGCTTTAACTGATATATAGCTCTGTAATTCTGGGGTTTAAACTCATTGGAGAGACAGTGTGACTGGGACTTTAACTGATATGTAAGACAGTGTGACAGGGGCTTTACTTTGTAGGACCATGTGACAAGGTATTCAAACAGTTGGTGGGACCATGTGTTACGGGTGGACCTGATTTGTAGGACTGTGAGACTGGGTTTTAACAAATTTTTAGGACTCTTTGGTGGGGCCTTAACTAATTTTTAGGACTCTTTGGTGGGGCCTTAACTAATTTTTAGGACTCTTTGGTGGGGCCTTAACTAATTTTTAGGACTGTGTGATATGGTTTTATCTGATTTGTAGGACTATATGACAAAAGTTTTAATTGATTTATAGGGCATTGTGATGGGGGTTTTAAATTATTTGAAGGACCTTGGTGACTGGAGTTTTAACTGATTATGTGACTTTACTCACAACAAAGTTTTGTATTACTTCATGCATTCTTATTCCACTGTGATTGAACCCCTTCAACTTGACTTCAAGGGGATTTAACCACTTTTGATGCTTTTTAGTATAAAATCTAAGTGAGAACAAATTCTGAATCTGATACCTTGGGAGTGACTTGAATTGTGGGGAAAGGGGTTGAGACTTTGATCTGCATGTTGTACTATACTTCCATGTATTGTGTTTGGAAACAAAGTTAGCATGTCCTACCATCATCCCCATGCTTCTGGAAGAAAAAAAAGATTATTTCAAATATCAGCGTATATTTTGTCAGCATGGTATCAAAAATTTGTCTTTTGTGCTTAACATTTTTTATGCCAACAGAGTGTCGGGTACTCCTCATAATCAGATCTGAACTGTATCTACCTTTTGGTTTACAGCCAATGATGCACATGCCAATGAGTTTCTGGATATGGTTGCTGGGATACAGGGATCTCGCATGAATGACCAGCGTGCCCATCTCCCGGAATTCCCCGGCCTGAACAATCAGGAGGCTGTGATTGGACCGCTGCTGAACAACCGGCAACCAGAGGCCAGGGGGAGCAATCTGGATGACCAGTTCTTTGAGATGTTGATGAGATGCCAGGTTTGTAGTGTAGTCACTATAATCAATTACTGTCTCTGCTTATGTAGCATGCTGCCATAGTTACTTTAATGCTGAACCAATGTATAGTACAGTTGTTGCAAAATTATCAGAAATATTGATGTCAGTTGTCCACTCTGGATGCCTACCTAAGTCAAGAGGGTGATGACCGATTCAACAGCCAGGGTCATTGTGAGACAAGCCCTCTGCATTGCCACTCATCAGTCAAACCGATACAGAGATGATAGCCTGTAATTAGATGGTAAACTTGCTAACCACTAGGTCATTGAGGACCCTTGGATGCCAACAGGCTGTGACAATCAGTTTGACAAGATTAAGATGTTAAGGAATAAGAGTTTACCAAATGTTCTTATAGTGTCGCAGCAGCCACATAGTCACACCATCATCATCATCATCTTCATCGTTTTTCTAATTTTCTTTTGTATATATCTCTTCCTGCGAGAAGGCTTTATAATAATCTTTTTTTGATTTTGCCTAATTGCATTAATAAAATATTGTTTATGAAGAGTTTACCAAATACTATTACCAAACATTTGAATAGTGTTTTTCATTTAGGCCACACAAAGTCACTCTTCCTAAAACCAGATTATTACTCTCATCCAGTGTGGAAGCTATTGTTCTGAGAATTGCCGAAAATTATGTTACTACAAAGTTAAGATGTTAGTGAAGTCTGAATCATTTATAAGATTTTATCGCTGGGGTTATATCCCTATGTGCTGTGTTGTTACTTTGTCAGAAATATTTGTAGCATTATACCATTATACAACTCATACATCTCATACATCTTGTATAAGTGTTATATTATATTGTGCTAACTATAGCGTGCTGCCTTATTTTATCTTCACCATAACGCCTGATTTTGGTTCCAGATCTATAATTACAGAGTTTTTGAATCAATTAGCATTATTCAACCTTACTTCAGAGTGAGGTTCTATCATAAATGACTTAATACAAGTATGATTTGTGGTTGGCTTATTCGGACTAATTTTTACAAAATCATTTTGGTTTGGATTATTTCAAACCCTGCATCTAACAAATACACTGTAACTTTCAGAGTTCCCGTATCGATGAGCAGCGTTCAGCCTTACCTCAGAATGAGGCTCCCACTGTGCCCGATGAAGACTTCTTCACCCTGATACAACGCGTGCAATCCAACCGATTAGACGAGCAGAGGTCTGCGATACCCGACCCACTGCGCAGCCACCACCGGCAACCAGAGCCCCCTGGTATCAACAGTGTGAAAATCCCCACTAGTGGTGGAAAGAGGGGCTCTAAGAAAGCCAAGGACAAGAAGTGATGGGTGTATTTGTTGTATTATGTATG
The DNA here is from genome assembly GCA_964017235.1 of Sabellastarte sp. h YS-2021. NCBI lineage: Eukaryota > Metazoa > Annelida > Polychaeta > Sabellida > Sabellidae > Sabellastarte > Sabellastarte sp. h YS-2021. Next base: position 30,445,192 of record OZ024935.1, on the reverse strand, counting down.
CCAATATCACATAAAATGATATTTTAAGTAGGTTGTCTAAGAAGGTCAAGCACAAAAAAGTGATAAGCAGCATTTGCTGATTTACAGTGGATTACATATTGCTAGAGCCTCTAACTCAAAAATGCTGCATTTCTAACATTGGGAACTCTGTACTGATTCCAGTTATTCCAAAATGCAAGTCATACAGATTGTAATTAAACATGAAGACTGTATTTGTTTTCACACACAAAAAAAGTCTTATGGGGGTTGTTTGTTATTGTAGGAAGTGTTACTCCTAAGTGCAAGCTGTAAATGTAATAGAAATATATGTTGTGCAATATTTCACCAATTTGTTACAGAAAGAGATGATCAAAGAGTCATTGTTGTAAGTGGGGCTTTGAAGTCTTAACCTTACTTGCATTTTCTACAACCCCTTTCATGTAAAAGGATATTTTAAAGTATTTTGTGTTTGTTTTTATGAAATATTATAATCTACGAGTCCTCCTGTGTACCAATACTTCATTGTAGAGAATCAGATTGTGTTTTTTTGTGATTCAAATAATTTAAAGTCTATAGCTCGTAAAACTTTATGTAAATCACATATGTTGACGTTAGGTTGTACTAAAGCTATATTATAGTGTCTGTGATTGATATGGGAGTAAATCAGGTTTTATAATGCTATTTTCTCTTACTTGCATTAGGTTAAGCAGTTTGAACACCCTGTTATTCAGTCAGATATTTATATTCAATAATTTCTTTCATTCCACTGAAGCTTTAAACCAATAAACAAAGGAGTACATTTAAGTACAACTATGATGAGCTGATGCGTGTTCCTGCTTATGTTATGGAATTTTGTGTGCCTCGAATTACTGTTACAGTAAAAGTTAAATATTTATACATTTCAGCATTGCATTTCTCAGTGTTTTTTCTCTTGGTTTGTGGTTTATTTATTTGGACATCCGATGAAAATCAGATGTCCTTAACGTTTCATCAGAATTTTTTTTTTATCCTTCACTTTCTCCTTTTCTTCATTTGAATATATTGGCAGGTAAGTTACAAATACTGCACGGACTAATAACTTTTACAAACCAGAATGTGTTGAACTGTCAATATACCTGTGTTCTTGTGATGTGTGAAATACAGACCAATAGTCACACTCTAAAATTATTGAATAGCGTCTTCTCAGTAGGATTCTGAATCTTCCTTAGAGTTCTGAATGTTCGGTAGTCTTCTAAATCTTGTATTATACCAAATCATGTGACCTTATATCACCATGGTAAATAGTCGGTTCTCCTTACTAGAAGCCTGCACTATCTTTGGAAGCTTTGTAGGTCCTCCTTAATATGAGTTTAGTGAATCACTTTGATAGCTCCTACTGAGTGCATACTAAGGTGTTAATAGGCCTTTTACCCCATTGCATTTACGGGCTGTCAAGGTATTGTTTTAATCTCTAGCCCCTGGATAATGTGATACAATTTTGATGTATTCAGCTTTGAATTACAAGATTTTTCATGTTAGATTTCAGCATTTTGTAAACAAACTGAATGCGAGCTTCTGAGTGTAAGTTACAATCAAACTAGAACAATCAGGGTGATACAGCTTCTTTGTTAGTAAAGGTTTTCTGAATAGTTTGTCTTTATTTTACTGTAAAAGACAGCAAACCAGAGAATAATTTTCCATTTCAAAGTAAAGATAAACAAATACTGATCTTAAAGTTCTTAGCCAGTTTTCACAGCCAAGTTTCACATGATTTACTGTGGCTATAAATACATAAAAGCTGCACTATTGTTGAAAATAGTTCAGTAACAAAGACAAATGACACACACGGAGAACATGAAAAAAATCAGTTAAAGTCATACAATTCTAAAATTACCTTTGTGGAACTTTTAATAACTCATAATATCACTGTATTATTATTTATTTACTTTTTGTAAAAATTTTTTCTTGATATAATACAAGTCAAATCTGTTATAGTAGACCTGTGTTGGGTAGAATTCCCTCTCTTTCGTAGAAGTCCTTCAGGGGACATTCTATCAACATTTAACAAGCAATGTAGAATTTCTTTCTTATTGGAAGAATGTTTCTGTTCACTATAGATGCAAGGTAAAAGTTGTGTTTATACCCTCCAGGTAATACAGTACTGTACAGTGTAAGTAAATGGTTAACAGCTTGTATGCAGATAGTGCTAAATATTACAAACAGTGCTATAAATGTGATCTCAATACAAATTATGAACTCAAACACTGCATCAAAAACTGCACATTGTGTAATTTATTTACTGCCAAGGAGTTGGTTGCATAAAAAAATCTAGTCTTCATCATAACTCTGCTGAAGCTTGTCTCATATTTGACAGTTTTTGTGAGTTGACTTGTCAGATAGCTGACATTATGTCGTCACTCTGTGGCATGGGCGTCCGCGTCTGCATGAACAACTTCTCCTAAACTACAAGACCCAGAGACATGCTGTTTTTTTTTTTAAAGATACCTTAAATATCGAGGATGAAAAATTGTTCAAGGCATGCAGATCTGTTCGTTCGTCTGTTCCCCAGAGCCATTACAAGTAAGATACCCCCACCCAAAGTGTGAACATTTCAACACTTTATCACAATTTTCTCATTCACTATTGCAGGGATTTTTCTCATATCTTGCATATATGTACTAGGCCACTAGTAGATTGCCTTGTGTGGGTATTAGATCTGGATCTGTCTTAATTTTTTTTTTTTTTAATTTTTAAAATAATTTTTAATGCATTAAAATTCATGAAATCATGCACTAAATCACTTATTTTCTCATTGACTATTGCAGGGATTTTTCTCTTATATTGCATATATGTAATAGGTCACTAGTAGATAACCTTGTTTGAGTATCAGGCCTGGATCTTTCTTATTTATTTTTTTATGAATTTTTAAAATAATTTTTAGTGCATTAAAATTCATGAAATCATGCACTAAATCACTTATAACTTGAAAAGAATTACATTTAGAGCATTTTGTCAAAATATGTTATTCAGCTACTTTTTTATAGCTACAACATGGTGAGTAAATTGAGTGTCTATCCCAATAGCTAAGTGAGTAATAGCTACTTTTTGACTTTTCAGTACCTCCCGTAATGAGTAAAATCATCTGTAACTTGAAAACTATTGCATTTACAGAATTTTGTGTGAATATGTTATTCAGCTACTTTTGGGTCAGCTACAACATAGTAAAATTTTAGACCTGTAGCTCATTGCATAGCTGAGTAGTAGCTACTTTGAGGTTCTCACTATTGAGTAAATCAGTTGTAACTTGAAAACTATTGCATTTAGAGTAGTTTGTTTAAATGTGTTATTCACCTAATTTTGGGTCAGCTATAACATAGTGAAATTACAGACCCGTAGCTCATGGCATAGCTGAGCAATAGCTATTTTCAGGTTTTCACTGTTGAGTTAATCGGTTGTAACTCAAAAACTATTGCATTTAAAGTATTTTGTTTAAATATGTTGTTCACCTCCTTTTGGGTCAGCTATAAGATAGTGAAACTGCAGACCTGTAATAACTATTGCATTTACAGTATTTTCTTTAAATGTGTTATTAACCTACTTTTGAGTCAGCTATACCACAGTAAAATTGCAGCCCTTTAACTCATTGCATAGCTGAGCAAAAGCTATTTGAGATTCTCTCTGTTGAGTAAATCAGTTGTAACTCGAAAACTTCTTTCACTTCTACTCTGAAACTAAAAACACACAGTCAGCTGACACATAGCCCATTCACGGTCACTGATTGCTTGTTTTTCTCAGGCTAGATTTTGCTGAGACTTGTAACATGTTATGAGTCTGTGGCCCCATATATAAAGTTCAATGATTTATGTTTTTTACATGATTTGTTTAAAAAAGTGTGCAACAATAAAATATTTCATTGTTAATGGTAGAGTCTAAGTTATCTGAATCTATTTTGTTTGATAAGTCAATTCAGCACACAGTATACTGACATATCCAATGAAATTTTTATGCTAACATTCTTCTCTTGTGTGGCACTTTAGCTTTTGTCAACTTATAAACTTGATTTTTGAAAATTGTAATAATTTCTGAAAATGCTGTCAGTCCATTGATTTACTTAAGTGCTTTCTCTCATAACAAGCCTTTCCTGGGAAAGCTTTATCAATGTGTTTTATATTATTGTGCAGAAGAGTTATCGTAAAATGTGCATTGAATCTTGAGTTCTAGATGTAACGTTGTGTCCTGTGTTTAATGACAAAACAAAGTGTCTAATATAAATGAAAATTGTCTTTATACACTTGCTTTCTCTGTGAATATATTGTATGTTGCAATGATTTTCAATCTTCATTTTAGGATTTGTTCAAAGCATTTTCTTATGTCATACAATTGGGGATGAGACAGTAATGCCAGTGTGCAGTGTTTGGATCATTTAATGAAATAACAAATTAATTTAACCAATATGTTAATTGTCAGCACAGAAAATGATGAAATTGTCACCTTTTCTCCAGTATATGTGCATATTAAGCTTGTCTGTGACTTTGTTGATATGGTTTTTATTCAGTAACTCTACTTTCTATAACTGGGCCTATTTCATTGAGATTATTTTGAAACACAACTTTTTTTTGGTATCCTGGAAACGGAATGGTTTTTGTATTTGCAGGTACTGAAAAGGAAAAATATGTTATTTTCTTATCCCTGCTTGACGATTTATGGTATTGATGTATATAGGATTAATGTGTTGTAAGTTATTTACTAGTTATAGCCTCTTACTTAATTGAGCATGATGACTTGAGTGCCAGCTCTTAAGGCTGGAATGGCTAGTTATTTTTTGTACACAAGTATTCTTTGAAGAAATACTCTTTGAAGAACACTTGCGAATAATAACCAGAATTTGCCTGATTTTCTTAATTAAAATAATCACGGATAGTGATTGTTTTTTTTTTTAGGTAAATCTGCTTATCTGACAACTAACTATAGTTTGAGTAAATGGCTGCCACATTGAGGTTGTAGTATTTGAGTAGGTAATTCAGCAGACATCGCAAATTAGCACACTCATTGAGAAAACAGATTTAATGCTTGTTAACCAATCTGAATCAGTGATAAACTATTTAACCTCTCAAATATACTGTGAATTATTTACCCAAATTTATGGGGAATTTTCATGGTTTACACCCAGTCCTTTTAGAATAATGGATGGTTCAGCAGTCATAGTGTCGATGCAAATTTCACATGAAAGAAATTCACCATAAAGTCTGCAATGCAAGATCAGATTTTAACAAGGTGTATGCTGAATGATCATTCCAGGCACTACATCTCTTCTGTGTGAGAAGTTTTACATGTGAATGCTCATCAACTAGGTTACCTTCGAGTGAGTCAGTTGCATTCTTGCCTGTTTTCATGTTTGTGAAATGGATTTAGAATTTATTTTAGTTTATAAACATTTTCAGCTGATTATATAGGTCAGATAGTGATGGACAGATTTAATATTAGATAAAAAGTTGTCAAAAGTAGGGCCTTTAGGTTCCTTTGAACAATGCCATACGATGACAGGTTTGTGTCTGGTTGTGTGGTATTTTCAAACTGGGATCAACTGATATCAATGTAGATTTTCAAACTAAGTTATGGTTTTATGCGGATCAGGTGAATTTGAAATCTGTTTGACACTTTTATTGGATAAAAGTGCACTTGAATAATAAAAACGAAAGGCTTATTGTGACTACAAAACCTTAACTTTGACTAATTTAAGTTTGGCATTTAATCACTTGACTCTCACCTCTGTGGTCATGGGTTTGTACCCACATCATGACAGCATATTGGATACACTGTATGCCTGTCCTCGTGCCACCTTAATTTATGAAAGGGACTTTAAACTGCAACTTTGACTGTGCTTGTACAGGGATTGATTTTATTATTAGGTAAATAGTCCATGATTGTTGTATATAGTGTCACCGTCTTGTGTGAAAAGTTTTGTATTAGAAGGTATAAAGGTTGTATGAACTGTGTAGTCCATTCATGAGTTGTTTCTATGTACTAAGGTTGGTTGTTGTTGAAATATATTAATCATTTATGCCTTATTGTTGAGATAATGTGTAAAACAAATACATCTGTTAAATTATTTGACTAAAACAATTGCAAATAAAAATGATTAAGAAATCTAACAATGATTGAAATCCGTTTGCTTCAGCAACCTTGTTAAAAATAATTATTTAATTTATAAGAATGTGTTATGAAAAACCTTTAGCATGATTTCAGAGTATATGTTATTTGTAATTTGTAAATTATGGAAAGTTTGTTGATTTCTTAATCTTTTTTAATTATAAACATTGTAAATAGTTTGTAAATCTATGTACAGTCTGTACAGTTTTGCGTGTGTGTGTCAAACTATGATGCAATGAAGGAATGAAGCATATGTTTCTAGTGTACAGTTAACTTATTATAAAAAGGATCAGCTTAGCACATTGTCTTTATAAATGTAGCACTTCGTACTAATATGTAACATAGAAATGTATTAAAAACAATACTTTACCCAATAAAAAAGTCATTACTATAACTGGTTTAATTATTATTGTGTTACAGTCACAGGCAAGCATGATAGCAATTACTGGTTGCTTTTAAGTTGCGGCAGGGAAAGAGCAAAAAGTATTACTTAACAAATTTTTTAACAAAGTAATGATTACAGTCAACTGAGATGCTCTTAATAGTTTGTACAGTAATACAATAATGGAACCAATCTAACTAAATAGACTTCTTCTATTCACGTAATTAACAGTTAAGTTTGTCCACTGTATTCAGCAATCTGTCCTGTGATTGAATCGACAAACACTAGCACACAGTGTATCCTGTGATCTGTTCAGTGTCTACTAGTACACACTATTGGTATCCTGTGATCCATTCACCATCCACTAGCACAAAATATCTATATCCAGATGTTCAGAGTGTGTGTACAACTATGCTATTCAATCCAAGATATGCACAATATCCAAAATACAGCAAATCCACTCTGGTAGATCTGCAAATTATATCCAGATATAAAATCCAAAGTACAGGAAATTCACTCGCTGGTATATCCACACACACTGAATACAGTGAGCGGAAGGTTCTAGAAAGAACACACAATATATTTCCAGTTTTGCTCAAGAGAGGTCAGCACTAGCAAGACTAATTCTGTAGACTACAGAAAAAAAAATCAGTAATTCAACTCTTATGTGGCCAAAGAACTGTACTCAGTGCACTGTCACACAACATTATCCTCATAAAAAGACACACTTGCTAAGTCCCCTGACACCTAACAATTATGAATTATTACGTGTCAAAGGCACATTTTTAGCACCTTGCAAACTGGAATTTAGGGAAAACAGTTAAAATAATACCAAATTTAACATTTGGTTTGAACAAATATCTGGGTTTCACTGAGCCTTGTAGATTGTCCTTTATATAAAGACACCATACCTTAGGGCATTACAATTTCTTATAACACAGTCCTCGTTATAACCTTTGCTGTTTGAATGAACACAGCACTTCCTAGGATTGACCTTTGTGGAGCACAGTCCTTCTCTAAGTTTGATGCTGACAAATGTGTCATATTACTATATCCTCAGCTGCAGCTGCCACAGAAATTTCCTTGTGTATGCGATAACTCAAAAATGGAATAGTATTATTTTTTCAGACTTGGATACACATGTTAAGGGTGGCCAAAGGAAGATCCCTATTTTAATGTGATCGTAAACTCGTAATAATAAAGAACTTATGACCACCTTAAGTCTGAAATGGACCTGTGACCACTTAAAGCCCTCAAGGTCATAAACTATGACTCATCTGTCAAAAATTTTACCTGAAAACACATTAATGTATTCTTAAATGTGAAAAAATAAGACTTTATGTTTAGGATAAAATTGTGTTGGATGCCCATAAAGAACCCACTGAGGGATTTTTTGTTACATTTACACATATTTTGCTCTATATATATAATTTAGTAATGGTAATTCTGATTAGTTTTAAACTGTACTAGATATAACTTTTATATGTAATCTTTGTTCAAAATTTGAGGGCTGTAGTTTTAACTACAAGGTCATCTCACTGTCTCAAATTAGACACAGAGACCCAATTTATGAACTACTTGCTACTCACAAGCCCTGTATCTTTCAAACTTTGTTTCTCATTTAGGGGAAATATCACCTTGGAATATATTAGTATGTTCTTACATTTGTCAAAAATCTAGGCCTTTAATCAACATTTTGCCTGTGTATGAGAACCATAAACACCTGCCCGAGTGACCTTTTTTGACAATTTTCATATATTTTGCCCTGTAACTTGGAAATGGTAAGTCCGAAAAATCTCAAACTATATTAGATATAAATTCTATATGTAATCTTTGTGTGTAGAAAATTTAAAGTGTGAAACTTTAATTTTAAGGTCACATTGAGGTCTCTAAAATGCCCAGTTTATGGACTTTTGGCTACTTTTAAGCTCTATAGCTGTCTTTTTAAAAAAATATTTTTCATATATTTTGCCCTGTAATTTGGAAATAGTGTGACAAGTCTCTTACTTATGGTCCTCATTTCTCTGATTTTTTTCCATGAGGCATGGGCTGTTTATCAATCTTAGTGAAGTTGATTGACCAGATATTTTATTCTCAGTTGTCTTTTATCATCCACCATGCTTTTGACATTTTTTCAATGGATTGATCAGCTCTATTTTAGATGTTTGATCTCTGGCCTCTTACATTCGTTATTTTTCCTTTGCACTTCAGAGAGATTTCTTTCCTCTGTCCCTTCACATGTGCATAATCACTTTATAAGGGAATCTGGCCCTCTTTCCATTTTTGATCCTATACTGTTTGTGGTGTCTTTCTTCCGAGACTTCATTCCCACATATAACCGTAATACTTAGGGGCTTTTTCATACTGCCATTACTTAGGGGGTCTCACCAGCTTTCTGCTTCAGCCTCTTGAGACTTACCAAATCAAAGGTCTTGCTACTCCCAAACTGGAGAGGTTTACCCTAGCTCAGTGTTAAAGGGACCTGGTTCATTCTGTTCCAGAGACAGAAGCGAAAGCATCAGCCTCCATTTCCTGAATGATGTCTTTAAGGAGATGAGAGTGATTTTGGATCATTTCAAAGTTCCATTCGTACCTCCAGATCCCTTCACTTGCCAGTGGGAGGTCATCTGATTTCTTTTATTTCAATTGAAAAGTATGGGTGCCAGTCTTTCTGTTTCGAGAAATGGGAGCTTGGTATTCCTGTGGTCTTTTTCAGATTCCACTTTCCTGATTTCCTCTCCTACGCCTTTAATTCTTCTCAGAAGAATGCTGTCCTTTGCCAGTCAGCCTCACACTTGATGTTCATAGGAACAATTCAAGTGCCTGGGCTCGTTTTACTCAATACTTTTTCTTTTAGCAAAGAAAATAGAAGATTGGAAACCATCATTGGATTTAATTCTTTTCCTGGTTTTCCCAACTTTCAGGAGGAATCTTATCAGTTGATGATTTTCTCCCTTCTAGTTGGTCAGTGGATTACTTCTCTGGTCCTTAATTTGCCACCTTTCTTTTCCTTTCGCTCCTTCGGTTTACTTTGCTCAGATTTTTGGTCTTGAGCAGGGTGCAACAATTGTGGGGATGCCTTTGCGCCTAGCCCCTTGGAGTTTACTTGCTTAGTCAAGGTAGTAAGAAAAATGGCTTTGAGGTTAGTCATCTCAGTGCACAAGTTGCTACACAATTGGCTCATCAGAGCCAATAGTTGTCAAGAGGCTCATTTTGCATAACTTGGGATGGTTTTCAATAGGAAGAAATCAGATCTGTTCCTTGGGCGGATCTTCCTAGGTCAGGTTTTCTATCTGTCCAGAGGTGTTATCGTATCTCACAGAGGCAAGGTTCCTGTCTATATCAGCAGCCCATCCATCCACTGCTTTTCAACATCTTTAATTTTCTACTACAAGTATGCACCTTTCACTTTGCCTGGCTTTCACTAAGAAGCTACTTCTCCAAGGTCGCCTGCACATGACACATCTTCTGTTTCATCTTAAGAGACTTTGCATTCTTGCAATCTGAAAGGTGTTCTGGATTCTCCATTCTCATCCTGATAGTATCCAGGAACTGTCTTTGCATACCTCCCTTTCAACACCATAGTTTGTAAAATCTACTTTCATGAATGTCTGACTTCAGGGTTGGGGAACTCATTGTGCTCATTTGATCACCACAGGTCCATGTTCAATGTAGCAGTCCATTCTGCACATCAGTTTTCTTGAGCTCGTAGCTCTGGTTTTTCCTCTCAGACATTTGTTCTTCAATTATTCTTTCATCAAAGGATCATCCATATAGCCCCAGACAACACAGATGTCTTGCTGTCAAGGCATTTGTTCCTTAATTATCCTTTCTTCAAAAGATCAGCCAGATAGTCTCGGACAACACCTCTGTGCTTTGTGTAACAAGGGAGCACTCACCCTTTGGACATGTTTGCATTCTCTTGGTACATGGGTCTGTATTCACAAAGATTCTAACATTTAAAACATGTAAGAAAAATTCTTACATTCCTACATTTAAAAATATGAAAATGTTTCTGTGTAATGAGTCAATCACATTATGTGCTTTTAAGATATTAAGATGCCCATTGTGTGTGCTGTAATGAAATGCAGCCACTTTATACTATTTCAAAAATTTATAACTTTCTGTTCACATATGGCAACATCTGTATTCTTAGAAGTTTTCTTAGAATTACAATTAAGTCTAAGAAAAATCTATGCTAAGAATTTTTTATTCTTAGAATAAAATCCTATTTACAAAACAATTCTTAGCTAAGAATAATTCTAATAATAGAAGTAAAAATAAATGTATGCAATTCTTAGAATTTTTATTAGACTAAGTGTAATTCTAAGAACAAAAGAATAATTCTGTTCTTCCAGCAACACATGTTCCAGGGCCATGAATCTTTTGGCAGACCAACTCTTGAGGTCTTATCAGACCCTTTATACAGAGTGGTCTCCCAATTCTTGGATCTCCAAGGTGGCTGTCCCAAACTTCACATATGAAATACATCTCTTTACTACGAGATTCAATCACAAGCTTCTCTTGCATGTGTATCCTGTGCAAGATCCTTAGGCTCTAGCAAGAGATGCCCTCGAGTTCATTTGGTCCAGACTACTTATGTACTCCTTCCCCGCTTCAGCTCTTTCTCCACTAGTGGTCAAGAAGTTGATCAACTCTCAGAGCTGTAGAATGCATCTTTGTAGCCTTTCTTGGCAAATCAAGTTTTGACTTCAAGATATCTTCTAGAAAGCCAGTGCCTCTTCCTCTAAATATTCTGCAACAACCTCATCTACAAGTTTGTTATTAATATTTTTGGAGTTTCTACCTTCTTGCCTTCTGGCTGAAGTCTCCTTACAGAAGAATTTTCAGAGGAGGTGTCCAGGAGGATTCTTAATCCTCTGGCCACTCTGCCATGCATCATACTGTCCCAATCATTGCCAAGTTTTACTGTTCCTCAGACAATAGGGATACAGGTCAGCTCTCTCCGTGTATTTATGGGGATGGGTTCTTATAAGGAGCTTAGAAGACTTTAGAGCTTATTTAAGTCCAGAATAAGGGTAGTTGTCATGTACCTGCTTTGTACTTAACCTTGGTTCTGCAGGCTGCTACCAAGGCTCCTTGTAAACCTATTTCACTTGCTGAGCCAACTCGGCAAATCATAAAAATGTATCCTACATTTAAAAATATGAAAATGTTTCTGTGTAATGAGTCAATCACATTATGTGTTTTTGTAGATTGCGTTGACCAGTGTTCTCTCTTGGTAGAAGTATCTTGTTCAGATTTAACTTATATGCTTTAACTTTTTTTTTGCAAATACTGGTTATTAGTGATAACAGTTTATGGGTCATTATTCACAGAACTATGGTGATAAACATATTGCAAAGTTATGAACACAACATTTTCAAACAGTTGGTGTCTTGTGAACTATTAATGACATGGCCTCCTTGATTATATTTCTGCAAAACCTTTTGTTTTCATATTAGTTCAGATCCAGTTCGTGCACATGCTATGCTTACTACTTCTGAATTATTTAAGTTAATCCAATAATGTAGAATTATATAACCGCTTTTAGCCAAACCTGTTGGGATTTAAACTTTTAGGGTGATGACAAAATTTCAGATGACAGAGGTTCTGTTGTACTACAGTTTACTGATTCCACCAGTGTATTGATTTGATCCACCAAATACCCAGGTGGCACCATTGATGCTGTGTTATTGTGTACAGAGATTGTTTGTTACTGCTCTCAGCAAAAGTTTTGCACATTGGATTCTCAACTGATTCTTTGAAAATAAACTTTTTGTATTGACAAACAGTACCAAGTTTTAAAGTGTAGGAGAATTAACTTCTTTCTGTGAAATATGGTGAAAAAACATTGAGCTTGAAACTCTTCACTCAAGTTTATCTCACATAGCACATGGAAAAGAATTGGCCATTGTAGCTTAATACCGAAATCATGTGTGGAAGCTCGCATGTTCCTATTACTGACCATCCTCCAAAACACATGAAATGTGTGTAAAGGCTCATGCTTTGGAAGTGTCAAGTCCAAATTCAGGACTTTCTGCATACATTTCACTTAATTTCCATCTGCTTAACTTCATTAAAAGTGCATATAACCACATAATAAAAGTGGGACTTCTCCATAAAGAGAAGTTTCAAGGGGTGTGATTGGCTGAGAATGAATGTGGCAGGTACAACGTATTTGTTGGGTGTCCATACGATAGCAATAAATCTATTTTATAAAGACAAATACTGGGATTTCAGACATGGATTGTTTTGCTAAATGCTTTTGTAATATTGTGATACATGCTGTTTAATCTATTTATACAGGCATTAACAGGTTTTATTATGTTCAGTTATACACCCACTTATATTATCGCCCCCACCCCAAAGTTTCCGGTCTTTCCAGCCAAGGGCCCATGGGCACTACCACCGATAATTTCGGTATATTAATATCCATTATTATTGGTTCCTAGAAGTTTGGAATGTGGAAATAACTTTTAAGAAATGTTGGTTGGGTTTGATCTTGCACCCCTTGTTGAAGGTGAATGAGGGTCAGCCAGACTTATGTGCCCTATAGCATATTTATTGTTTGTCATTGAGGTTTGAGATATGAAACCTATAGGAAAACATGGTGGAATTCTTTTAATATGACCAGATTTAACATTGCGCTTGTTGCTCATTGGTATCTTTATCTTGTTTGTTATTGGTATTGAAGGTTTGCAATATGAAACTCACTTGTGTCATTTTTGTCTGTAAGACTTTAACATGAATACCCTGAAAAGATAAGCTGCTACCTTGGGTGCTTGCTAGCTGTGTCACTTTTGTCTTTCTACTGAATACAGTAAGTGTCAGTTCCTCAGTGCATTAGGTCTAGTTTGTCAGTATTTAATCAGTTTGTATTGTAAAAACTTAAAGGGTTCATGTTAAAGTAACCCGTTTTATTGAAAAACAGTTCTTTTCAGTTACAGTGTCAACAGCACACAAATTTCTCATAAAACTATCTCCTGCTTGGAGGTAGTAATACATGTGCCTTCCATCTCTGAGGTTTGAAGATCCACTTATATTAAGTTAAACGTAGAACTTTGAGACTGACCTGTCCGGTGGTTTAAAATTCGGGTAACTTAAAAAAAACTGGAGTGTACAGTTTTTTCCATCCCTTTAACCGCAGCATACTATCTGGTATTTCCAACCTATAGAATATGTTGCAATTGAAATAATATGCAAAGACATGTTTAAACCATCCCAGAGGACTGTGTGAACTTCTAAGTTCTCTGACTGAGTCCATGGAAAATTGATACCCCTATTACACCGTCACAAGTTGGCCACCCTCCCGCCCAGGGGCTGTAATCACAAAAGGAATCAAGATCAAGTTGAGTCAAAAATCAGTTCAAGTTTGGTATAAAAAGCTGAAAATTAGAGCTGATTTTTGGCTCAACTTGAGCTTGATCCCTTTTGTGAATACCAACCCTGATGATGTAGTCCTGAGCACAATCTTATTGGTCACATGACTTATGTTGTAACATGTGAAGGCTGGGAGTGTAATCGCAGCAATTGTAGATGCTTGTCAAAAAATATGAAACATATTCAAAATCTTTTGTGAGTATTTCTCGAATAGTCATGGCCAGTCCTTTAAGTCATGTGGCAATTATGACTAATCTTGAGGGTGTTATGACTTCCTTTTGACTGACGCAATTTATCTTGTACATTCCTCTGTGAGATTGAGTCAGATGATCTTACAAGGGTGTAACTTTTATAAAAGACAGTAGGCCAAGGTGTACTATTTTGTTAGTGGAATCATTAATGAGATGTACAATATACTGTATTTCGTACAGACGTCCTACAAACCATGTTTATCAAAAGTCAGACTACCCAATTCTTTGTTAGTGTTTTATACAGACACACAGACCCTGTGCCATATGCACGCACCAAAATCATATTTTGCATAAAACCACATTAAGAAAACTTGAAATTAAAACTTGAAATGAAAAAAGCCAAGAGAAGATTAATCGTCAGAGTCCCATGATTACTGCATGAGTGGTCAGGATGTTACAAATAATCTTTGTGAATCAGATAAGTGAATAGCAGTTGAGAAGGGGTCGTGAGGTCGACATTTTTGTTGAATGACTTTTCTTTTCACTTGGAAGTAATGCCATGGTTTTTCAGTTTTACTGGCCATTTCAAACAGTGTCAGTCAAAGAAGCTTAAACTTAAAACCAATTAATGCTTATGATTAGTTACAACAGTTTAATGGCAGTATTAGACACATTGCCCATATATCCACATATCCCTGGAGGTTCACAATTACGGAAAATAGAGTGTGAAACAATTTTATCGGAGACAATGGGACACCCCTCTCCCCCCACTCAAAGATTGCAAAATACTTCATTAGTCGGACCAACACAATGCACTTGCTTCATCCCGTTAGGAGCTTGGAAGTTGGATGTTTGACGGCTCCACTGAAATACATAATAAAGTAGTCCAGGATTTACGTTTGAACAATTTTGGGGAAATCACATGAACAAATCTGGATTGCCAATCCAGATCTGAATCTTTTAGTACCAAGCCTTTGGGTACACCCCCCACATTGTGTAAAAATTAATACGATGTTTAGTTTTCAAGTTCCGTGTAGGGGGTGGGGGAAGTAGTAGCAGATTTACATTGGTGCATGTAGATCCCAATTTTTATGTACATAAATTGGTCTATTTGATGCAGGTCTTAACACTCAGAAATAATCTTTTGTTTTAGTGACAATGGAAAATTTTTAACAGGCCCTTCTGTCCAGTAACACATGAAGCCTGCGGCAGTCTGTTTTGCTTCTGTCTGGCTTTTGAAAAAGTTTTTGATTTTAGCATTAAAATGTTCAAATTTGTATGTTAACTATTTATAAAGAAGACACAAAGCCTATGTATTAAACCGATATTATAAAATATCATATTATTATATGTGAAATACCAAAAAATAGAGGTAAGAAAATTAATTCTAGACAAACACGTTTAACTTTTAGGGCACCCTAATTTTTGCAAAGAAAACTAGATATTTGTCAAAGACTTATTGTCTGCAGTTCTCTGTTTTACCAAGTATTTTTATCTTTGATTGCCATTAATATTTTTTTCATTTTATCAGTGCATTCAATGAAAAAGTCAGTGTAAAATACACCTGATATTTGATATAAATACTTTATATATGTTTCAGTATGAGTCCACATGATATAGACATTTAGGAAAAATACAATTTTCTATATATTACTCATGATTCAGTTTTCTAACAAAAAGTGTTTCCCACACTGATGAATGGCATTCTTAATTGATATTGCCTTCCATAAAACTTATTTCATTGATGAATCCTCCTCTGTTTAGTCATAATTAGTTACCTTAGCATGTTCATATATATCATTTAAATTTGTTATGTATTTTATCAGAAGGCGGAGTATAAATATGTCTTTCCTAGTATAATGTGGAAATATATCCTCATGTCATGCGTCACTGACAATCCAAAATAGTAAGATATTTATTTATTTATTCGCGTATATACAACATAAATATTATAATACACTGTCAATTGTCAAACATAAAGAAAAAAAAAATATATATATATTTATAGGTACACGTAAGTGAAAAACATACATCTTTACATCTAAATGAACCTATCTAAATACAGAAATATTATAAGCTTACTAAGCTTATTTTGAGAACTGTCAATAAAATTGTGTTAATTTCATGTAGTTTGAAAAATGAGTAATTATAACTATCTCTGCAATGCAACATATCTTTTATGATTTCAGTACTAACGAGTGTAGAATCAGCAGGTTATTTATCTTATGACACCACATGGGAGGCTTTGTACTAAATAAATCATACTTACAAATATTATATTTATGACTGACATAATTAATTGTGTTACACATACGTGACTGACTTCCATTAATGGCTAACTGTAAACTTATCTTATTGTACAAATTACAAGATTTATTTAAGCAGTAGATAAATTTCAGCACTCTCTTGTGCATTTGACAATCAACAGGCAAGTCATTGCAAATAAGGGGTAGAAAAGCTGAGTATGTGTTATAAGGGACGTTAATTAGTTTCCGAACACATTTCCTCCAAGTTACAAACAATTGTTCAATAGAAGATTTAGAATAGTCCCACAAAACACTGCCATACAGTGGCATGCAATAAGTTTTAAATAACTGGTATTTTACTTTATATGATGCTTTACCAAACAGAGATATGATATGATTAGTATACACAAACATTTCAGTAATCTTGCTTCTAATGTCTTTGTCCCCAACATTTGGTCCAATTGAATTCCCCAGGTGTTTCTCATATGTATGACATTGAATATAGTTGTTACCTAAATAAATACCACTAATGTTGCTGTAGTAAGCTATAAGGGAATATACTCTTGGTGTCAGCAATATTACATCATCTGCATATCCAAATGCCCCCGCAAAGGTACTTCCCAAATGATAACCTAAGCCAGAGTGTTTCAACTGTACAAATAAATTATCAATATAAATAGAAAATAGCAAAGGGGATAAAACACCACCTTGTTTCACACCATTAGACACAGAAAACTCTGAACTTAAGGAGTTGTCCCATTTTACAGAACCTAGTTGATGGACATACATAAAAACCAGTAAATATTTGCATATAGTGTTCTAAATTTCAATCTACAAGTAAATGTTTTATATATTTTTATTAAATGAAATCACATGTTCAGGAAATGTGTTGTGACCCCCCCCCCCCCCCCCCCCCCCCCCCCCAAGAGATATTAAATTCATCACCATTTGTTTGTCTGTTTTTGTTAGCAGGGTTACTAAAATACTACTTGTTGGATCTGCACGAATAAATGAGATGGATCGTGGTCTAACTTAGATCCCATTAAATTCTGAGTGTGATCCAGATCACCCTGGATATAAACAATGTCAATGATGTGGATTTTCCCATTATCTTATTATTGAACCATTTTTTAAAAATCATACATGACTTGGCAGAGGTATGCACTCTCCAAGTGCTATTGTTTGCAGTATAATTTTATGTTTATGTGAATGATAACCTGTATACAAACATTTACTTGTTGTAAACATTGTCTATCATTATTTACTTATTTAATTATTTACTGATGTCAGGAAAGATCGGCACTTTGTTATACTATGGTATCTGCAGGTTTTATTTTAGTTATTCTTTGAGATATAACCAACATTTTAAATCTCCTTTGTAGCTTCTGTGTATATTATAGTGATAAAACAAAGATCCCTAGTTTAAACATAATATTTTTATCAAACCTGATTCATTTTGCTGCGCTGCTCTGCCTGTGAATGTTCATTTTGCTTCTATATCCATAATTACAATTTCTCTCAATTTTTATACAGATTAAAATATCGTGGCAAAAATTTAAACTTTGCAGTGTTTGGTCACGTGATTGTCACTTGTCTAGATTGCTTGATATTTGAGGGACCCATTGACACAAAACTGGCTATGTTAGACCTGCAAAATGGAGACGTGAACCAGAATAGTCAAATTAAATTGGAAACTTACAGCAGTTCATTATTCCAAGGGTATTCTGGAGTAAGGATGATTGTCTCTGAAGAAACAAACACAGGACGGGCTGTTTCTCCAAACGTCATACAGTACCCATATATTACACAAAAGACAAAAAGGACTTGGCGAAAGTCTGAACGGGAAATCCATGATAGTCATTGTTTTTGCAGACTTTCAATGTCTTTGTCAGGGTCAGTTTAGTTTAAAACATTTAATTTTTAAAAAAATACTAGACATTTAATACCCACCAAATCTTTTTACTTACTTGTGTTTTTAGTTCAGATGCAGGGGGAATTAAAGAGTTTATTGTGGTCAGCATATTTCAGCAGTAGTGACTGTCCGGTTTATTGCGTGCAGTGATCTGTTGAACTGTTGCGGATAGTAACAGTTATATGGCTAAGGAAAATTGGATAAATTAAGCTATATATATTTATTGAGACAAAGTTATTCATAGGTTTTATCAGCACCTCCCATGCTAGAAGTGTTTATATTACCAGCATCTTTTCATGTTACTGTGCTGTGGTACTTAGCTAGACTTGCTCCAAGTCTTTGTATTTGTATTAACCAGTAACCTGAATAGTTAAAGTTAGATTAGAAACTTACACGAGTTCATTATACCACAAGTATTCTGGAGTAAGGTGGGTATTCACTGTTTATTAGGACTGGCTGTTTCTCCAAAAGTCATACTGTACCCATATATTACACAAAAGACAAAAGGACTTGGTGAAAGTCTAGTACCTAGCATACTTACCCTACAAGGTCCTCGTTTCGATTTAGCGCACACCCCCCCCCCCCCCCCCCCCCCCACCAGAAGTGGGAAAATTGGTAGTTGCTCTGGTGCTAATTATTTGTACAGAATCTTAAGCGACTGGTATGTAGTGCTTACCGCTTGTACAGTCGATGTTACTGATTCTAAGTTGTATAAAAATATAGAATAAGTATTTAGAATGTAACAATCCCTTAAACTTTCATTTCGTGGTTGCAATCACAGAACAGAGCGAGTTAATATGTGAATGGGTTGATGATGGAAAACAACTTATCATTACGCAGTCTGTTTTATTTGACCATGTGTGCAATGTTTTCATTACTTTAATAAACATTGTGCAGTTTATTACCAGGATATTATTTAGCATTGGCTATTGGAATAAAATCTTATGTTTATTGCTTGGAGCTTGTTCAGTATGTCTTTACCATGGTGTGGGTACAATGAAGGCAACTGTATAAGTTATAATGATATATGTTAATGAGTTTACTTTCCACTTAATTCAGTTAAATTTTACCTTTGTATAAAACCATACTTTAAAAAAAATCCCAGGGAAATCAGTATAATCAATTTTGTAACTGTGACACATTTAAGGCCTATGCAATGATAATTCTTGTTATATCCACCACTTCTGGGGTTTTGTATATTCCGGCCCTTCTTGGAGTTTTCAGAGAATTATAGATCGATACTGATATAAACTGTCGCCCCAGACAATGTAAACTGCTTGGTAACCTGGATGAGTGTTTTCTCGTTTCCACGTTGTTATGACAACTGAAGATAGATTAACTTTTGAACAGAGTCAAATATCCAGGTTACCTTTATTAGGTTCCAGTCACACTTCTCTGTTCCAACATTTTTATCAGTTAGATAGGGTTGATGGGGGCAAACTTTTACCACAACATAAACAATGGTGTATGTTTGGTCCAAAACTCCCTGAATGATATCTTATCTGCTTTAAATCTGAACACGATTACATTCTGAACTGATTATAGATGTATGACAAGCCCAATAGGGCTAGGTATTATGGAGTTTACACATATTTTTCTTCTGTTTTTTATTGTAACATATATAACACGTGTCTATAATGAATAAATATAAGAGGTATTTTTATTTACTTTTCATGTAGATTAGAGTCAATTTCTTATGTCTTTGATGGACAGATTGTGAATGGATTCATCTGCGTATGTTTGACACATTGAATATAACGGCATATTTGAATTGTTTTAAGTTGGATAATGGTCAACTTGAGATTTAACATTTATAAATCAACAAGATAAATTCAACAAAAACTTGCAAACAAAAGTGCAAACAAAACCACGTGACAGAAAATCTAAAAATACCAACACAAAGCAAATGTATATACATTATACCAAATTCTCCTGAGTATTACCAAATTAGTCCCGAGCTGTCCCAACATGTCCCAAGCTTAAAGTAAGGGTTCCATATTCAGGGACTGTCAGGACAGAGGCCCCAACTTAAGAACAGCCAGAGTCAGGTAAAAAAGTGCTAAAAAGGTAGAAAATTTACTTTCATCCTGATCCTTGTGATCAATCTGGGAACTAGCGGATTCTTCTGTGAACCCATCACGATCAATTCTGACCTTACTTTCAGTCCCCAGGATTTTTTACCTAGATAATAACTAGATGGATTACATATATAACATGTCAGATTAATATCCCCGACCCTCCTGATTTATCCGCAATAAAGCTGACAGGCGATGCAAGCTTAGTAGCCATGCTACATCATTTTTTGGGTCAAAGTTCGGGCAAAAAACTCCCCAACCGATACAATTTTAATACCACTGGCCAGAACAGCAATACTATCAGTTGTAATGGCAATAGGATCTGTCTGGAGTGCCTTCTGACTTCTGCAATTTGACTTAATGGCAAAAAGATAGTTTGAGTCGAAGATCCGGGCCTTGGGGGTCAGCAAGCAAAATTGCCCAATTGTCCAAAAATATTGAATATGTTTAAAATCCTTACCAATTTTGATCCCTGTTCAACAAGCCAAGAAAAGGACCCAGTCCTCACAAAATTGGCAGGAATCGGGGCAAAGTCAGGAATATGGAACCACCACTTAAGGAATAGGGTATTTCCTTTTTCTAAATCACTGTAAAACAACTCCAAATAGATGTGTTGTCTTGAAGATTTGAACTTCTGTATTACAACCAAGGTATTTATTTGTGGATCTAGAAACCAGTGACATGTAGATTGGTGTACACAGGGCAAAGATAATAAGACTTGTTTGAAAAAGACGGAGGGAGAAATCATGATACCTGAACAAATGACTGTGAGCCCTAGTGGACAGGCCTAAAAACAATTTCATGGTTATTTATTATTAGTTTTATTTTATTTATTATAGTGACATGTATACATTCCACTTTTCACAAAATATCAGTATATCCAGCCCTCTGTGGGCTTATAAGTCACTTCAAATACATATTAATTTAATGTGTATGTTTACATTTAACTGTTCAATGATGCTTCAAGAAAAAACTTTTTTCTCTTATTCCAAATGCTTTCAATGAAATTTGCAAGATACTTGGACTTCAAGTTCATCAAAATACACAATTGTTCATCTGGGATTAAATGGTTGAAATTAGGAATTAATTTAAACAAATTGTCACGCTCAGCATTATGTACCAGACACGAAAGCAAAAAGTGATGTTCATCTTCAATAGAGTTTTGATTACACAGCAAACACAATCTTTCATTTAACTCTTTTCGGATGTATCGCCCAGTTTCTATATTTAAAGGTAATATGCCCATGCGAAGCTGGGCAAGTAATGATCTTTGAGACCTGCTAATATTGCTTATAACATAATCTTCTACATTAATGTTTTGTTTAAATTTCACATAGTTCCTTAACTTTGGTTTGTAACCAACTGTATTGGACCACTCTTCGTGCATAAGATCAGAAAGTTTAAACTTTATATCCGTCAGGTCAATTTCTTTTCCTTCAATAATCTAATGACATTTATTAACACTTTCAAGAATGTTATACAAATTGTTAAACCAGCTTGAATTGTTTATATTAATTAATTGAAATTCTGCAACCTTTTTTGTCAGTCTTTCATTTTTCATTTTAAGAAGTCTGTTCCAAAATCTCTGAATAGAAAGAAAATGCTGGAATTTCACACTAATCCACCCCATGTCAGCTTGAACTGCATGGGTTGGGACATTTTTATGTACACCTAAAAAGTATCTCATGGTCCTATTTTGGACCATGGTACCCTTATCAAAATGCATGCACATAGTGCTACACTTTGTACATCAGTACTCAAATAAGGTTACATCAACAAACCTTACCAAACAAGTCTGACAGGGGTATTACTCCTGCCTCAGACAACATCTTCACTTTGTTTTTATTTTTAATTTCCTTTGTATTATTGATGACATTAATCTCGAAAAAAGAAGTCAGAAAACAATAAGTATTTACCTGTCGGTCCTTGATTACAGAAGATGGGTAGCAAAGTAATTCATCAAACTATTTTTTTTTTGTTATTAAAATTGGGAATTAATACAAACTTTGATGTGTGTATAACAATATGAAACACATAAATATTAGACGTGTGTTGTTTCCAAATCAGAATGAAAGTTTATGTAACAACTAATTGCTCAGTTTATTTTATCATTTGGATAATTTATGTATCTTTTTGTATAACTAGCTAATATCCATCACACAAATAATAATACAAATAAATGGATGATTGGTTGCTAAAGGTAATATATGTTGTGGTTATCATAAATTTCACACATAATTCTTAGCAAAAATCCAAAACGAAAACAAGCAAGTCATTTCCCCAGTTGGGGCCAGTCTGGAGATAAGTGAGTTGGTTAATGTACGTTTAATGTAAATAGCAAGTTGGTGTTTAATTTTGTGCCCAATTACCAGTTCATTGAGGGAAGCCTAGTTGTTTGAAGGATTACAACATAGAAGTGAGTAAATCCGTAGATAAAATTTGAATATACTGTTTTAGTAGAAAAAAGATAGAAAATTTCACTAATTCTCTCATTCTAAGAGATTCAATAGAATCAATTTCCACTAATTGTCATTATGTAAGAACATAATGTAGATTTAAAATTTCAGTAAGAATTAAGTTTAATTATCCAAGTACGTAAGCTAATACAGCTCAAGTTAGTGCCTAGTGAAATTATGTTGTGGAGGACGTTATGACTCTGTTTACCCGAGTACATTGTAAAATATCAATATTGGAATTGCGCTTTTTGGAACAGTAAGTGACTTTTCGAAATTTTACCAAATTTCATCTCACTAAAAGATTCGTCGATATTTTATCAAAATTAATCTCTATAGCTGTTTCTGTGTGTTGTCTTAAATATTTTTTTTATTATTATTTTATGAAATTAGTAATAATTTTGTTTTTACATTCTGTGAGCAACATATAGACCATAATGCTTCTTCTAACTAAACGTTATAGTGCTTAATCCCCACTTAAAAGCAGACTGTAAGTTGTGACAAACAAAAGCAAAATTCAAATTAATGTAAATTTCAAATGTAAGGGAAGAGAAAAAAATGTCAGGACATAGACACGGGACATATATAGGGGCCATGGTCATATGAATATCTCCTCTAAATTATCCTTGTATTAATTCAACTCAATCATGACAAAGACTCATCAAAAAGACAGAATATTTTCAACAACACATAGATTATAAATCCGACACAAGTGACTACTGTGCGATAAGAATCTAATTTGAACCTTCGGATGTTTGTTCTGTCTTCCCTCCATATATAGGCATACCTTCTGCGATAGTAATCTTATCACATACTTGTCCTGTGTACAAGCCATTGAGGTCATAATATGATTTGCAATCACACCCATACTCGAGATGTGTTGCAGGGATATAATCTATTGGACACACTCCTACCCGGAGGTCAGATATGCAGATGCCAAAAGTCAGGTGTACTTTGGCCCAAATTCTAGTGAAAAGAAATGTGAACATTAACTAAACAAACATAGCACCAAAAATGTCCATCAGTTTCTTGATTCATAAAAGAATGATCAGAGACAAAAATTATTTCCAGGCCTCACTTTGCAACTATGAGAATCCTATTGCAATTTAATCATACACAGGACAACTCTTCTTGTTTGTACCTGAAAGGGATCATGATGGCGTAATGGGTTACAGATTCATCTCCCAGCTCTCATGTTCTGGGTTTGAAAGGCTACTGATCTGAAATAAGAAAGGTAGTAGCTTGTCGGTGCCCCATTGTTTTCAGTGAATACTGTCTGATCAGTATGTACTGGTTTCCTCCATTCTTCCAAATTACCCATCCGGTATAACTGGTTTAATGTTTGCCAAATTGTAAAAGTGAAAGCCATAGAAAGATGACAGTCTGTGATAAGATACCAAACTTACTAACCACCGGGCTTCTGAGGACCTCAGGTCTCTGTCAGAGGCACATTTCTTCATACAAATTGAAGTGTACAAATTCTCAATACATACAACAGCAGCATTTAACTAATATTTTGGAATCAAGATGCTAGCAGAAATACAGTGAATAGAGCATAGTATTCAAAGTGTTATTAGGGGCCACGGTGGCAGAGTGGTAACACTCTCGCCTCCCACCTCTGAGGCTGGGGTTCGGTTCCCAGCACGGCCTCAAGTGGGAAAGCTGGTAGTTGCTTGCCGTTGGTCAGCAGTTTTGCAGTACAGAACCTTGACCAACTGTATGTACTGGTTTCCTCTGCCCTCCCAACTACCCATCGTGATACGACCTGTACAGTGTTGAAAGTGACGTAAAACCCCAAATAAATAAATCAAAGTGTTATTGTGCAACCAATATTAAAGTCTGGTGGTAACCCATAATAATGCTTTATAGGGGCGATAAGAGGGTTGCTGCTTGTAATTAATGCCCTAATATGAAACATGGCTTGTCAACATACAAGTTTTAAATCATTGTTGGTGCATAGATGTTGATCATTGGATTGAATTCTGGGCGTGTGCCGAATTGCCAAGCCAAGTAATAAGTGTCACAATCATTTTTCTACTCTTGAAGTAGGATATTTACGTTGAAGAAATGGACAGTAAATCTCGAGATTTGACATTTTTACAAGTCACAACATGCCAAAAATAGCACAGGTCGGTTGATAAAGGCGGTAATATTAATAGCGACCATATATTTACACTCTTCAATAAATTTCTTTGTCAAGTACTGATTATGAAATAAAATTCTTGCTCTGTTAGTAAAACCCCTCTCTCAATGTTCGGTTGCAGCATGAACTGTAGCATGAATCCTACAAAATCTAACAAAAAACAACACATTGTAACCATTGTAAATATCCCAGATTCTGATCTGACTTTTAGAGCCTATTTAAAATGAGGACAATTATTTTTATTTCGCAAATACTACATACAGTATTTGTTAGGTTACTGTTGGTCATATTGCACAACTAGAACCTAGATTATTTATTTGTGTTAATTTGATTCAATCGCGGTAACCTTCTGTGGAAAGAGCAAACGACTGAAGTGCACGTGACAAATGTATTTCACACAAAAACATCATGCTACAGACCCCGCTACAGACCTTCTTTTTGTGTACAAAAATATTAGTGGAATATAAATGGGAACAAATCAAGAGCCTCATTCTGAATCCCAATCTGAATCATTTTAGAGAAGGATTGAACCAGGGATTTTGTGTGAAAATGTGACCGAGTTCTGATCTATAGTTTATGACTTATGAGACTGGGAAACACACAGAGAAATATCGATTGTAATACCCTCACCCCCCTCAGGGGATATTGGTAATAATACATAGTGCAAATCTCCACATATAATAAATATCATTAACCTTAATGCTGATTCATAAACTGCAGTTTTTTACTGTAATTGTTATGTTTAATAAAAACGAATATTTTCATATTTTGTCATTCCTGATTTTCAGAAACTGTGAACCCGCATTAATCTCCAAAAAAAAATTGAAAAAAAGAAGACACACATACACACTTTGATAAAGAAGCATTTCAAGAACATTTCAGGTATGTATAAACATGTATTGTACATTTCAATTTGAGCCAGATACGTTCCACGTGCAATGCATTGCTATGCATTTCGCTTGAAATCTACTTTAAAAATCTGATTTTCCCTCTCGCCACTTAAAACCCTCACATTCTTCCAATCTACTGGTTACTTTCAACATTTCAAAACCAATCTCCTGCTAACCTTCAAAGATTCAAAGCTGATCTGCAGGAAATGATCAA
Source organism: Sabellastarte sp. h YS-2021 (assembly GCA_964017235.1). Taxonomy (NCBI): domain Eukaryota; kingdom Metazoa; phylum Annelida; class Polychaeta; order Sabellida; family Sabellidae; genus Sabellastarte; species Sabellastarte sp. h YS-2021. The sequence goes on along the minus strand of OZ024935.1, from coordinate 30,419,195 downwards.
CATTTCAAAACCAAATTTGCTGGTAACTTTCAACATTTCAAAACCAATGTATTTGTAAACCTCAACAAATCAAAGCTGATCTGCAGGAAGCCTTCAACATTTCAAAACCAATCTGCTGGTACCTTTCAACATTTTTCAAGATTTTACTCCTTCAATGTAGCTAATATTTACAAAACAAGTGATTTGTTTCCGTTTTGTAACAGCTGTTCAGGTGTCCGGTGACTGAGTGGATTTCAGACCCACCTTGTGGCAACATGTGTGATGTATTTCAGAAGTATGATCCTAATATTAGTAAATGTACAGCTTATATCAGAAACTCCAATACCTCAGAATGTCAAATTCTGTTATCAGAAACTGCAATTGTTATGGTTAAAAAACGTTCTTATTATATCCTTTATCTAATATACAACTGCATGATAAACCACTCACAAAAACACAGAAAAAAGGGGAAAAGAATAAATGAAAACACAATGATGACAATACACTTCTTGTGTTATACAAACTTAGTATTTTGTGAGACTTCCAGTATAACGGGTAACTTGTAACATGTATCTGTTGGCTTCATTGTAAAAGTGATACAGATAATTACAGATATTACCGAGAAGACATTGTTAGAGTGAAGTACATATGCAAAACAAGTAGTTTTTGAAAGTAATAAGTACAAATAAAAGTGTCCCCCCCCCCCCCCGTAAAGTAGTTGAGTACAAGTACTACTTTCAAAAGCAACAATTAAAGTATGTTGGACACTTGAAAAGTTAATAAATGTTAACTTATTTTGTATAGCGAGAAAACAAACATTTGTTTAAAAACAAAACATGCATCATGTACAAAACACAAACTTAAACGTAACACATTGACACCAAATAGAGTTTTTACAGTGTCACCATTCCTACCCAGGGTAGTACACTGACCTGTTTATAAATTACCAATGAAATCATTCAGCAGACAAGTGGGTGGAGCCTGAAGTTACTGCATCTTTATCACAGCTTCCTTCACTTTCCTGAGGGCAGAAAAGTGATAATTTACTGCACTCAGACGTGACAAGAGGCAGATAATACAATACACACAAAGGTGTGTCAGCATCAGCAATAGCTGTAAACAGTGATTAACATAATTATTCTCATGAGATGATTTCATTCCCTGGATTAAACACAATCACATAACTCAACAGTATATCTCAACTGCAAAGGTAAGTGCGTACCAAAACATTTGTTATATATTGATAACATGAGGACAAATAGTGCTTAGTAGCCTAAAAAAACCGAGTGACTCAAAAAATTTACTAGAAAATGTATACTTCAAAAGAGAGTCGGAAGACAAGAGTTGGGAGTTTAACTGTATAACGTCATTTGGTTTTAGTCTAGTTGACTTAGTTACTGACATAGTAAATTATGAGTGAATTGGCAGAAAAAAAAGAGTTCCTTCATTTGTAAATATTCCCTAGTTCAATTAGGAGCTTTTGTGCATTAATATATGTACACTATATGAAGTGAATAAAGTCCATTTCTTGGACCATTTTCTCTGTAGGTACGGGTTCAAATCCAACTCTCAGAGGTGTGTCCATATATGACTTTTATATGTAGAGTGCTAACTTGGTGATATTTCAATTGCAGAGTCGATAAACATGAAAGAGTGAGAAACAGATTCTTACAATTAAAAGTTAAGTTATTCTTGTCGTTTGATGGTCTCAAATTTTATATTACTTAATCTACATTCAAGCACAAACTCTTCAATTTCAATAATCTAGGAACAAGGAAAAAGATCAACAACATGCATATGTAATATTAAATAAAGACATTATGGTTGATGGGATAAAGACGTTATGTTTTGAGGAAGAGGTAAGACTTGAGTTTCTTTCTAAAGGAGGCAATAGAGGGGAAATCGGGAACCTTGCCAGTCTCATGTAAATGGACTCTCTGTTAAATGATCATGTCATATCCAATGGACTTGATAATGTCAGTCAATCAGCTTATCTACTTATAACCACGGTCACTCAACTGAAACTGCATTGCTGTCAATTAAGAATGAAGTCCATCTTGCTCTTGCTAGAGGTGAAGCTACTGCTGTCATTCTCCTGGACCAATCAGCAGCGTTTGACACTTTTAATGATGACACACTCGTTGAATGTCTGAGTTCCTGGTTTGATGTTGGAGGTGTGGGTCTAGACTGTATCTTAAGCAACTCAGAGGGTATCTCACACTTCAAGCTGGTCTTTTTGCTGCAAACGTTTGATTGGAAGTCATCTTGACTGCTAAGATTCCATGTTTAGAAGTCTCTCTGCTCTAGATCTTGCAGGCTCCAGTATGTTCAAAACAGTCTTGCTAAAATTGTTGCTTATACCATCAAGTACTCGTATATCAATCCTGTTAGAAAGAGTCTTCATTGGCTGCTTATCAAGCATTGCTGTGTTTTCAAGATGGCCCTATTGGTGTTCAAGTTCCTACATTGTGGTGATCCAAAATACTATAAACCTTTCCTTGTACCCAGACATAGTTTATACAGAATTCGTAGAAGTCAATCTGATGGCATGCTGCTTGAGGTCCCACACTTTGCATCAATATATAAGTCTGAAAAGCATTTTGGCCTCAGCTTTGCATTTGATGCCCCACGATTTGGAATGATCTGTTTGATGATGTTTGCTCTGCCAAATCTTTCACTTCATTCAGGAAGAAGTTAAAAACCCATCTCTTTGCAATAGCATATCCACCCTAGTTTTTCTGCTCTTGTCTTAATCTTTCTCTGTAACACAGACCCTTGACATGTTTTGAATTTAACGATTATGATCTCTGATTTCTGGCATTGTGTGCCTTACAGTCTGTCAATAGATGGAGATTAAGCACTATAAAAGTCTTATAAATTAGACTTACTTGATGTAATAGCTATATGTATCCATTCAGTTACATGTATCCATCCATTCATCCAATAAGGTTGTGACATGATTTAAGAACTCAAATATTTATTTTAGCAACTTTTCGTATAGTTTAAAGAGTTTGTTGGTTTTTTCCCACAACGGGATTTTCACTCAAATTCTCCCTAAATTGCCAAAGCAGAACCATGATAATGCATGTAAAAACTCCCTTTGGCCCATATATATCTGGGCAAAGCAAAATAATAGTGCATTGAACAGTAGCATGGTTAGATAAGAATTCATAAATCTTGACATCAGAAATGGTATAAGTATCACAGGGTGCGGGTATGAGGTCTAGTGTATGGCCATGTAAATGGGTTGGTTGGCGAATAGACTGGTTAAGGTCACATGTTTCAGTGTCAGAACCTTTAAACCATCAATGTTATGGCCATCAAAGTGATGGACATCAGCATGGATATTAAAATCACCAATGATGAAGTAATGCCCAGTCAGACAGAACAACAGACACAATAACATTTTCAAAGGATTGGTGAACAAGTCATTGCATTATTTCAGATTTGGTTACATTTGAATGGTGTTTGGAAAAGTTTACACTGTGCTTTTTATATGTTACATTGACAGTTAATAAAGAGATTGTCGAAATCAAAACCTTTAATGGGCACGTGATCCAAGTTGGTGGAGCATTTTTAATCAAAAATTGTGTCAACAGGTCTTAAACTCAAAGGTTGATGAACAGTTCTCATATTGATTCATAGACAGTGGATAACATTAAATACTCACTTTATCTGGGTGATATGGAGGAACAGAAATTTACTTAGCTTGAAATCAATGATGTACTCTGACCAGTGTACTGAGTGCCGACACAGACAAAATAGCAGCAAATTGTAAAGTTTGTCCATATAGAAAATAGTCATAACTTTTGTGTGTGTGTGTGTGTGGGGGGGGGGGGGGCTGAATATATGAAAATATAAATAAATTTGTATTTAAATATAATAAATAATTACAGAGAACTGCAGACATTGACATAACATCTGTAGGTCATATTTATTGTTATATTATAGGCTGAAAAGGACTTCAAATCCATACAAATTAAATCGGACTGCAGCAATATTTTATAGGGTTTTAAACGGTTTTCAGATATTTATTTTTCTTTGAAGGGTAACAGATAGCCGTGCTTAAGGCTCAAATTTACATGACATCTTTTTCAAACATGCACACAGATATTTGGTATTCATAAAGCACTCATACATGAGATAGAAGCTTATCAGACATTTTCTCTTAGCAGTATGCTGCTCTAAAAGTCAGTACATGTATGTGTGCACTATATAAACGGAAACTTCATTATCTGAACTAAAATTTTCCCTATCTGCAAAGTACCTTGAGCCTTCAGCAAGGTTAGAAAACAGATATTATTTAGTTTACGTTGTAAAACTTCACTGCCGGGATGCACTTCTTCATCTGGAGAAGTGTGACAGCCCCTAATTTGCGAGAAAATAAATTGGTATTACTCCATGAATTGGGGGCAAAAGTTTACTATATGATTGCACTGATTAATGTCTAATGAGATGCTTAAACTAAGGCTTGGCTTGCCGGAGGTAAGAAGTCAGAGAGTTAGGGTGTCACTTTTAACAGTTACTTTGATATTTGAATAAAACATCAGTATTACCCTGGTATTTTCTGACATGAGTTGGTTTCAAACCCATAACAATAGACGTGAGGGTCAAAGGATATCGTTTTCCAAAGTTGACAACTGAATTCTTACAGAAACTTCTTGGCAAACTATTATTGTAAAACAAGTTTAAATTAAGGCCAAAAATGCTTTTTTGGGGTTAGTGATTCAAAACAAAGACTAGCATGTAATTTCAACAACACATGCAGACAGTTTTGACGAATGTTATCTGAATATGATGAAATTGCAGACAACCAGTAACTGCAAAAAATTCATGTCAGAAATACTCTGTTTTATATTTCATATAATACCACTCACATTTCCGACACATATCATGTTCTAGATAATTCAATCTTTCGAAAGCAATAAATTTAACTGTACATTAAAACAGACACTATTTCATGTGTCATACAATCTTATTAAATGTTATGCTCCATATGCCGTGCCACTCAAATGTCAGACATAGGTATTGACACAGGTGATTCAAGGCCTTAAAATGAATCCAAAATGAATAATGTTAGTGAATATTGACCCTGTTTTCAGAGTCAGTCTACATGTTTGGAAAGTCAGAAAGATAGTTTAGTGTAAAGTTGAAACAGAGTAGTTTTTAATCCATAAAGGGCCGGTCACTTTCCACTTATCTTATTTATTAGAGTAATTTTAACCCATAAAAGCTGGGTCACATTCAAATTATCCTATTTATTAGGGTAGTTTGAACCCATAAATGCTGGGTCACTTTCCACTTATCTTATTTATTAGGGCTATACACAACTAAATGATACTAATTTGATAAGCTGACATCTAATCACATGGTCACAAATAAAACACAGGTACTGACCAGGGAAGAGACAATAATCCACCAGGCTTCCTTGTCACGTTAACGACTCCTTAAGTCTACTGAAAACCTAACATTACATAGCAAACTTGAAATATTAAAGCCACATTTTCCCGTTCTTTTTGTCCATATCGGGGGCCGATTGCACAAAGGGATTTAAGTCCAGATTTAGACTTAAATCAAAGACTTTGGTCTTAAATTTTGTCAAAAGACTGTTAAATCTGTGGTCTTAGACTTAGCGGATTTCACAAAGCAGCTAAGTCCATGAAATTGCTAAGTCAGTGGACTTAACTTTAAGTCTAGGAGGTAGTGGGCTTAAATTTTGTGAAGAGGACTTAAATATGGCCGCCATAAACTTTTCTCCACTTCAAAATTTGAAATTGCTGTAAATAAATTATAATTGTACAGAACACATCACTAAAGTAGTGTTTGGGAATTTATATGTGGTAACAAGGTTTTCCATTACAAAACAGCACTTATCCTTAGATAAAATAGATCAAATGAAGATTATGTGGCACCAATATTATATTTTGAATAGATACAAAAGGTCACATGACACAGAAAAGCACTGTGGTTATTTGATAAGCTTGGACTTAGCTAAGTCACCTTTGTGAAATCCATTTTAAGTCCCAGACCTAGCTAAGACCAAAATCTTAGATTTAAGTCCAAGACTTAGCCAATAAAGGGACTTATTTTAAGTCCTTTAGTGAAATCGGCCCCAGGGTTTGTAAATTTAATATCAGCCAGTAAAACAGCACCATGTAGTTTTTTTTTCAGAAAAATTACCAAGTAGACAAAGTAATTATTATACATTTTAGTAATTAGAGATGCACATAGATTTGCTCTACGGTTCTGAATGCTGCCCTTTCAATAATATCTTTTTCATGCTTTAAATGGGTGAAAATGGATGCCACTCACAAACACCCTGTGAACATTGATCATTAAACAGTTGACAAGGCTTTACGTACATGTTAGGCATAATGCAACAACCATTTAATTCTTCTTGTTTCATATCATCCAGGGTCCAAAGATGTGAACTCACTGTATCAGACGTATTGTGTAATAAGAACCCAAATAATACCAGAGGCATTATGTAATCAAAAACCCAAACGGCATTGCTACAGAGATGGAGCAGCTGATTCTACCAGCGATATGATCAAATAGTTCAAGTATAACAGGAATATATAATGTACTTCATTTTGACTGTTGTTGTCAAGTGTAAGCTTACCTTCTCGATAAATGAATTTTATTGAAACAAAGAAAAAACATTAAAAGAGTATTCGGTGAAACATCAGCAAAATGGATGATTATAATCTATATGTTATGTCTATTGCCCTTGTCCCCCAAATAGAAGGTCGGGGGTGAGTGAAGCCATTGTTATCGTATCTGTCTATCTGTGTACATAACTCGAAAACTAAGTCAGGCCTCGGTCATATTTGCCCACAAGGTGGGGTCCACCCATGGCTCACTCTGATTCAAAAATGTTTGGGATCCAGCTTAAGTCTATGAAATTACTTTCCTTAATTTCTCACAAATATTTGGTACTTAGTGCCTACAAAAGATAACAGAACAGATGACTCTATACATTAGAAAAGGAAGCAGGGGCCGATTTCACAAAGGGACTTAAGTCCAGATTTAGACTTAAATTTAAGACTTTGGTCTTAAATTTTGTCAACAGAATGTTAAGTCTGTGGTCTTAGACTTGGCGGATTTCACAAAGCAGCTAAGTCCATGAAATTGCTAAGTTAGTGGACTTAACTTTCAGTCTGGGAGGTAGTGGGCTTAAATTTTGTGAAGAGGACTTAAATATGGCCGCCATAAACTTTTCTTTACTTCAAAATTTGAAATGGCTGTAAATAAAGTAAAATTATACAGAACACCTTATTGGAGTAGTCTTTGGGAAGTTTATATGATGTAACAAGGTTTTCTATTTCAAAACAGCACTCATCCTTAGATAAAATGCATCAAATGGATATAAAAGGTCATATGACACAGAAAACCACTGTGGTTATTTGATAAGCTTGGACTAAATCACCCCCTTGTGAAATCCATTTAAGTCCCAGACCTAGCTAAGACCAAAGTCTTAGATTTAAGTCCAAGACTTAGCCAATAAAGGGACTTAGTTTAAGTCCTTTAGTGAAATCGGCCCTAGGGATATTAAATGTAAATGATGAAATAAGGAGACAAGATGATGGTCACAAGTGAGACTGTTTTCTTTTATGTCAACAGCTCCACTAAGAATATATTTGTGGCAAAATTCAGTTTGTGTTTCAGGGGGAGGGAGGGGGGGGGGGATCACACTGCACTGTTGTCAGCTGTTTAAGCATTTATTTTTTGGGTTTTTTTTGCTTTCAACGCATAGTAATATGTCAAGGTTCTACAACTATGAGGTACTGGCAAGTTACTATCGACTTTGCCCCTTCATATCTTGCCCAGAACTGACCCCATGAACCGAGAGGTGAACGTGTCCGTACATGTATTTCAGAAAATTGAACTATCACGATGGAAACAGAGCTGACATGAAAGTAGTTCTAACATAAACAAATGATCAATGCATGCATACAGCAGGGTAGCAGGCTCAAAACAAAAGGAAAATTACATGACTGATGCAAATATAGTTTTTTATAACGAGTGTTGTGTATTTTATCTTCTTGAGTAAGAAAGCTTTAAGATATACATAAAGAGGGTAATTTTCCTGTTGTAATATTTCCTTGTTCAGTGCATATCATTAAATACACACAAACTGGACTTTTTAGTAGCATTATCAGTGTCTTCTTTGTGGTTATTAGATAAACCTTCGAGGAATGAAGCAATTTTGTGATAAGATTAACAAAGCAATACTTCCTGTTTAGATACAGATAAATGCCACTTAAGAATTCATTTTATTGCATTAATACATCCTACCAAATGGACAACTGCTAATCAGTCGGCACACACCAGCCCACCAAACGACAGAAAAAGGCCATCCTGTCTTTTCACCGGCAAGACCAGTCTAGTGCTGTGCATTCGCTAGGTGGCACATGGTACTTCCTTCCTGTCTATACAGTGTGATGTCATAGCGTGTTTTTCGTTTGGCGTTGTGCTGTGCTCAAAAGCTTAATTGTTTGTGGAATATTTGCCATTTTGAGCATTATTTCATATTTGATTGATATTGTGATTGTTTCAACATATCATAGCATCACCAGTACAAAAGAGGGGAGGCTGTGGCCATCTCATGGCGGCCTTTGACAACCAAAACTTTCCCTGTTTGTTGAAGCAATAATACAGTTTTTGTAATGTACTGACAACTGAACAGCGAGCCCAGCTTGCTACCCCCAGTTATAAACTGGAACAAGTCTGACGACAGGAGTGATGCTACTGACACTAGTTGGACTCTGCCTTAGTGTTGGTAGTGGCTGTTGTGGACCAGAAAACTGTTGCTAAGTCTCTTGGCAAGCGTGTCACAAAGGACAAGAACAAAAGCGAAGACAGCTTTCCCTGCTGAGACTGCCAAGTCTTCTGACAGTAAACCTTCCAAGTCTTCTACTGATAGTGGGTCGGCCAATTCTTCTGTCGACAGCATGAGATTCAAGGCTGAATAAACCTCAAGAACTGACCTTTGAGACTGTTAAAGTAGCACCGACAAAAATTCCTCCACTTGGTATAGTGAAGTTTCTAGCCCATTTTATCCCAGGTACAGCAAGTCAGGTCACTTACTCAGACATGGACACAGATATCGACAAAGAGCTTGCAGACCAACCTCAGATTGCTTCTCATGTTGAAGAAGCGGAGGTGTTACACCAGGATGAGGGCACTAATGCAGCCAACCTTGACCAGACCCTCTCAGAGGAACAGACTTACTGAGAGACAATGGGGGGCATTCGTGGGCTGAAAAAACATCCCTGATATGGATACTTCCGCTTCCACTGCTGATGACAAGCCCTTTGCTGGGCTTAAGCTACAGAAAGTTGATAAGGTGTCAGTGAACATGCCCATGGACAATTGGCTTTGTAAGAAAATGGACAAGCTGAATGTGACACTGGTGGATGGATATCCTTCCTGTAGTTCTAAGGCCAGTGGCCTGCCGAAAGACCAGTTTGTCAAACCAGCCAGGTCGCAAACAAAGTGGTATGGTTTACACACCAACAAAGAGATTTCATCCAGTTCCGTGACTTACTGGTATAGTGAAGCCTCCAAACTAAACAGTTGCTACAGTAGTATAGCCAAGGCATCGGAGATCTCTTCTACATCACTGGCTTTGAGAAAAATATCCCAGAAAACTCTCAGAAAGTGGGAAAAATCTAATCACGAATCCATCTACATTTGTAACCAGACAGCTAGATTCAACAGGTGTCTGAACAAAGTGCAAGAAAGTATGCAGAAACAGTTCTGAGTTATCCAGTCGGATCAGGGAAAGGGTGGTTAGCCCGGACCCCACAGCAACTGATGAACTCCAGTATTTTATGGAGTATTTGATGCAGTATTTTAACAGGAGTGTCAGCCATGCCATAGCCAAGACTTTATAACATTTGTCAGGCTTTGTCTTTAACCTCACACTTACAAGAAGAGATTCTAACCTTGCATAGGCTAGTTCTGGCATCAAGCCTGACACACCTAGCTGCCTTGAGGACTGCCCCCTTCACATGGCCACATTGTTTCCAGGTACCATCTTGAAGAAAACAGAGGAAGACATTGCTACCTTCGAGAATAAAGGTCACTCCTATCACCACACAAAGGGTCATTATAACCCATATGATAGACACGAGAAACACAAAGACAATAGTAAATCTGGAAAATTATTGGATATCATGGCCAGGGAAAGAAACAGAAGGGCAAGGCCGGCAACTACTCCTCATGACCTGGCAAGGGTAAGTCATCGTATAAGTTGCAATTATTGCGTAAATGCTCCAGACACTGACCAGGAGCAAAGAGACTGTAAACCTGTTCAGTACCAAGAGACCATAACATCAGATTTTAAATGTATTCTCTCTTGTTCTAAATAATGGACATATGGTAAAAGGGCAGTCATATAAGAAAGGTGTAAATCCAGATGTTGTTCAACATAAGAAATTAAAATATGTGAAAGATATTTTCTGTATAGATCACTTGAGATTTGTTCATAATGTAACAAATGTCCCAACAGTTGCTCCGGATCTACCTGTTGGGGCAAGACTGCACCGGTTTTGGGATATCTGGGAGGCCCTAGGGGACGGTCCAAAGCTCTTAAAAATACACAAAGAAGGCTACACTCTTCCCTTCCAGAACAGACCAAACTTGTCTAAGTCACCGACCATCATAAGTAGGTATGCACATCCCCTCAGAGACAGCTACCTAATGGAGGCATTGCATGCACGTGTTGTCCCAAACATACTTGGTTCATGAAACCTGTGGAGACCTATCTTGGAGTTCAGTACCCTGAACAAATTTTTAAAGACAGAAATTCAAAATGGGAACACCGGAGACAATAAGGACCTCCTCCAGGCAATCGAGTGGATCACATCCATAAATTTCAAGGATGCCTACTTCCACATTCCAATACAAAACCGGTTCAGGAAGTACCTGTGTTTTTCAGGGTCAGTCCTACCAGTTCAAAGCACTAATTGTCTCCAGCATAACAGAATCTAGTAGCTATTTGTCAGGAGTAAGGTTGGTTAGTTAACATGGAGAAATCAGAATTGGACCCAAAACAAGTCCTACGATTTTGTCTGTTCGACCTAAAAGAGGGAAAGGTCAGACCCATCCTAGAGCACTGGCAGACCTTAACTACAAAGATACAGGAAGTGCTCTCCGACCTGTCTAGTGCAGTCTTTAAAATGGTTGTTAACAACCACAGAAAAAGCAAGTCCGCCCAGGCCAGCTCCATATAAGGCAGATACAGTGGCACTTGAGAACAAATGGAGGATGCCAACATCCCTAGAAAATATGATCCCCATCCCAAGTTCCATTTGTGGACCATTTTTACAAAGAGATGCCTCAATAATCAGGTAGATATCAGGGCACTACCTTTGAAGTCCATAGCCGACTTCCTTTCATATCTCTTCCAGAATAGGAAGTTGCAGCCAAGTACCATTGATGGCTACAAATCAGCCATTGGAGACAAACTGGGAAATTCCTCCATAAATGTTAGCAAAGATGAGAATCTCACTCATCTCTTGGATAGTTTCCACAGAGACAGACGCAAGGGTCGAAGGGGCATCCCCTCCTGGAACCTTTTCCTGGTACTGGACCAGGTGACAAAGGCTCCCTTTGAACATATTAAAGAGGCCACCTTAAAGCATTTGACCTTCTAGACTGTCTTCCTCAAGGCCTTGGGTTAAGACAAATACAGGAGTGAGATCCATACTTGGCAAAATAAGAACATCAGACACCAGTCAGACTGGCCAAAGGTGTCCCTGTACCCCTCACTGAGCCTTTTTTCCAAGAACCAGCTGGCCAAAGAGGGTCCCCCAGTCGTAATTCCAGCCCTGGCCTCAACTCTGGATAAGTCACTCAAGGCACAGACTGGATTAGAATTGGGTAGGGTAAAAAAAAAATTACTAATAAAGTTTGCATTTTTGGAGCAATGAAAGTTATTACTATTATTATTATTATTCCTTGCATATTCTCACACAAACCGAAGGATTTCTGTGAGGATTTACCAAGACATATGGTTCAAAATTGTTATATATATATATATATGTATTGGTAATAAATGAAAGTACAGTTTACAGAAAGAGGTAGTTTTCTTCAGGAAGGAATTCTCATGAGAGAATTGTTAGATCTGACTTAACTAAATCCCCAACTGCAGCGGTTTTATTGTTCTATTTATATTCTATTCTATACTCTTATAGTGCTTAATCTCTGCCAGGTAGACTCTAAGGCGCAACATGAGCATCCAAATCAAAAATATCATCATTTCATATCTGCTGCCACATCCAATATACCATGGAGAAGCCGGAGTATATGCTAACCTTTTTTAAAACAGGCAAGAGTTGGGGCAGAACAGAGCTCATCAGGTTAATCATTTCAAACCGTGGGAGAATAAAAAGCCAAGCTGTGACCAAAGTGTTTTTATTTATGTACAGATGGATAGAAATGAGGAACCTTCAAGAACCTTTTATCTGGATGGTTGTACTTTGTACTGTATCTTCCACAATAAGTAGACATTTGAATGCATTTGAATGAAGCATGTCTTACAAATATTGCAGACATTATGTGCAAAGGAGAAATTGGCATCAAACCTAACACCAAGGTTCTTTACAATAATTGCTGGATTCCTGAAATTGCTAAATATCCATTTAGGAAAGTAGGGATCTAATTTCTTGAGTTGAGCATCAGATCCAAAGATGATAAACTCTGTTTTGTCAGGGTTTAATTTGAGCATGCTTGACGACGTCCACTCTTGAACATCTAAAAACATGAATTTAGTTTGTCAAAAGCCAACTCGCAAAACTTTTGTGGGACATATGAATAAACAACTTGGTGTCACCTGCATAAAAGTGGAATTTGATGTTGGGGTACATTCCAATAACCTTACTCAAAGGAGTGGTGTATAAGGAGAACAAAATAGGACCAAGGACTGAGCCATGTGGTACTCCTAACAGATACTCATGCAATTCAGAGAGGGTTGACCCAATTTTAATTGCTTGGAATTGGTGGCTGAGATAGAACGTAAACAACTTCAAAGCTGTTCTGCACACACCAAACCATGACTGACAACTATTAAGAATAGTAGTGTGGTCAGTTGTGTTGAATGCGGCCGACATATCGAGTAAAACAAGTGAAGTAGGTTTGCCATGTGATAATGAGAGAATCTAATTTTTGATATGCAACAGGAAAGTTTTGGTGGAGTGACCAGTTTTGTATGCAGATTGCTTAGGATTGTCAAAATTATTATTGTTGATATATTACATGAGCTGCTTGACAACTACCACTCCATCAATTTTGATATGAAAAATAGTCCTGATAACAGTCGATAGTTCTTCAATTCTTTGCTTGAGAGTGATGCTTTCTTTGTGATGGGAGTAACAACCACATTCTTTTGAGGAAAAAGAAAAAAAAATTGTAACTGATGGAAGTAAAATGTCCACACAATATTACCGAAGGAAACTAGGCACTGGATCTAAAAGACATCATTTTGTAGGGGAATTTTTGATGACTTTCGCGTCTCATTCTACGAGACTTCATTAAAGTGAGATAGGTTGGGAGGTGGACACATGGGTGGTATAACTGCTGAGGAAGAAGCTGTGAGAACATGTCACAAATCCTTTTGATTTTTGATTGAAGAAGGAAGCAAGTTGATTTGGCCCTACAATATAAATCAGACAGCCATCCAGTTGGTATTTTCTTGGCTCTTTGACAAATCAATTGTGCATGCCTGTCCAATGCAATGCTTTGGTCACTAATCATACAGGTCAGCAGCTGTGATAGCAGGAGACATAACAAAAAAGTATTTGCAAGACCAGTGCAAAATCTCTGAATGTTGATTTTATGATACCTGCAGTACAAGATACTGTCAAGGTTTAGTACCACAGGACTTGCAAAATCCAGATGACATTTTACTAATGCATGATTCTAGATCAAATCAACAACTGAGGCAGACAAAAGAGGAATCGCTTAGGCTGAGTATCAGATCTAATATATGACCATGCAAGTTGATAGATTTGTTCACATTTTGAGCAAGGTTGGAAGTATCTAGCAGATGGACAAATTTTCTTTGGTTGATACAATCTGATCCAGATGAACGTTTAAGTCTACACAGATGAGAGATGATAGAAAGCCACAGAAAAACAGAAAATCATAAAGAAAGGTGGAGGAACATGAACCTGGTGTACAATAAATGCAAGCCAAAACAATTGAGTTTGAGTGAGTGACAAATGATATGACAATGTTTTTAAAAGTGGAATAAGTTGGTACATCAACAGTCTTAGCAGGAAAGTGTTTCCTAGTAAAGAAGCCCACATCGCCACTATAACCATGTTGTTGTGGGCCTATGAGTGAGTTGAAAATCAGGCGGGGTTAAAGACTTCAGTAGGCTACCAGTATCAGCATTTTGAATGTGAGTTTCTGCAAGGGCTAAAATATCGAGTTTATTTGAAACAATTGTGTCACCAATCAAGAAGCCCTTGTTCCTAATAGAGTGGCACTTCATGACGAAAAGGTTTATAAGACCTGGATTAAGTGTGATGTCAAAAGATAACACCAGAATCAGAAGTCACCTGACATTGGCATGTACAAAGAATCTATTTGAGAACATTTTGCAGGAGTAATCCCTAACTGGGCCAGAAGCACGAATTGCACAGAGGGAACCAAGAAGTAACTGTGGTCTGCAACATTTAGCAAAAAGAGGAGACTGAAGACTAAAATACCCATAAACATCATGGCAAAGAGCAAACCAGAGTGAGTGATGGACACCTAGCAAACTAAGTAATTGGGGTGGCCCACCATAATGTACCTAATAGGCTCATACTCTTATCTTCATCCCGTGGGCAATTCATGGGCACCCAATTCACCCCAATAAGCCTCATAACCTAAAGTACTCTCAAGATAACCACAATAACAGTTATACAGTAGAAACACACAACAGTACAAATAAAAAGTTGTTGGAATAACACTATACAAGATGGAACACAAATAAATACAAATAAAAAGTTGCTAGAGCATCACAGTGCAAGATGGAATACTACTGGTGTTATTACAATAGTTGGACAGTGACTCAGTAGTTCCTGGTAATGTGGACAATAATATCCAGTTTGGTAGGAATGGAAAAAAGAAAGCAATAAACTAAATAAAAGGATAAAAAAATCATAACATGATGTAAAATGGCAAGAAGTAACACAAATGGACTTAAAATATGTGATGATATGTTGAAATGATACTAGAACTGAAGGTTGTAAATTATAATTTTGAAAAAAATGACGTCTCCATGGTTTGTACTCATTGTTAAGTCAAATATGGCTAAATCTTCTCTAATTGATCAAACAATCAGCTGAACTTCGCAAATACCAGCTTAAGTCACGGATTAGCTGAGTATTTTTTCTCAAATGTTCAATCTTATTTTTGGCTCCAGAGTAGGTTATGCAACAAGACAGTAAGTGTATGGGGTGAGGCTGAGGTTATTCTTGTCCGTTGTGGTTGATTTTCAGATTGTTCCTGGAGGTACACTATAGCTCATGGGTTCCTTCATTGGTCACGTTGATGAAGCCACATTTTTCATCCTCCTAGCCCTGTGGTGGATGTTCAACACCTTTTCAAGATATGTCCAGGTATTGCATTTATGATGAGAAACCATCACATTAGAAATAGTATAAAATGGCGCACAATATTTGCAATGTTTTTCATATTTTCAACTATAACGAGGAAAATATAAACATGTAACAAATAACACTTTTGACCATAAAATATCAAGTAAATTCAGCTGAATCCAATGTATAAAAGTACCTGAGTTTGAAAAGGTAGAGTACCCAGCCATCTTTTTCAATCTTGTATGTTCTCATGTTAGTCTATAAATTTGGTCTTCCTTGGCTTCTGCTGCTAATTTGATGTTTTCTCCTTTTGACTAGTCTAATTTGATTCTGTGATGTCATTTTGCTTTTATTGTGTGTGTGTCTCACTAAAATTTGGTTTGGTTGTTAATGTTACAAAACATATGCTAATGTTTTTTCTTCATTTTTTATGTCTTATGTATGTATGTATGTTTGTATGCATGTAAATGTATAGTTTACTGCAGGTTGTAGAATAAATAAAGTAAGAATTTAACTGGTTCAATTAATTCATAATGCATGGTCTTGCAGTCGGTACAGAAGGATACACAGTACACCAGCAGATTAAGCTTTGGTCTGCCATGTAAAAAGAAAATACCAGTGGAGGCCATTTTCAAGCTGCTATTTCCAATTGGTGGTATGTACCCAGAAATTTACAACAAACACCTATCTTGCTATTAGTACACATCACAGCTATAAAACGTACATGAAACCTGTCAGTACAATATATGAAAGATTTTGAAAAGCGTGTCAACAGTTACTGCTATATAAGTAAAACTCTCCTGTTCAATTTATTGATGCAAAGTAGTCTTATTGTTGAGTAGGAATAACAGCTATATTTAAATTAACTTTTAATTTTTTTTCTTCCCATATTTGTTTCTGGGTTCTATTGTCCACTTCATTATAATTGTATCAAATGTAAAAAAAATGTTAAGAAAAATTTACATTATGTTTACATAGGTATTATCGGCGAGTTAGCCAATGGAAAGGGACCACATTTCATTGATAGTAATGGAAATTTCGAGAAATTAAATGGTATGCAGCATTTGACCATATATGGCATGTTTTGTCTTCATGGAATTCTAGACATACTGACCTACTGCAAAGTCAAGGCCATCCCACCAGGATCAGATTATTTTAGCGTGTTTTTGTCTTTTATTTGGTATGGGATGTCATTCACATTCCATGCCAATATGCCTGGAAAATCTCCTGTTGAAAGAATAGTACATCTGTGAGTATAAAATTGTACAAAACATAAAATACAGTAGATTAAAATACTATGTAAAAACTTAAAGATTAATTTAATGATAATAGCCACAAAATGGCCCCAACATAGTTTTAAAGTTAAAAAAAGTTGATGGAGGAAAACCCCTTTTTTAAACTTTCTTAAAAAGGCTATCTTTTACATCTTCATCTCATAAGCAAAACTGCACCAGGAAATGTCTTTGATTGATGATGCAGTTTCCTTATTAAAAGAACTTCTGAAACCTTGAAAGATGAATCTGACATGTTGTTTGTAGAAAAGCCTTTAGACTGAAAAGATTTGTTTGATCAAAAATGAATATTATTGCTTATTTAAGGAGATAATATTAAAAATGAATTAACTCCCTGTTCTATATTTCAGCCTACCAACCTATGTGATGTATTTTATGGCTTTACTGATCATTATCCACTTCTCAAGAAGACATAATTTTGTATTGGATCTAGGAAGAATCTGGTGCTTGTTGGTTCTAGGAACTTGGTTTATCCACACCTCTTTCATCATGTATATACCATGGGGTAGGTTCATTACCAAAGTCTTCAGTATATCTACTATCAGTTTTATCGATTTATCTTGTTTCATAGAGGTCACTGTCATAATGAAGCACAAAAAATTTTTTAAACAATCATTAATGGGAAATATATGTCTTATTTATTCTATGTTATCTTGTTTATTTATATTTTAGGTTACTTGTGTTATTAACTAACTAAAAACAGGTGATTGTGTGTATTATGAGTTTTTATCTTAATGCTCATATTGTCACAGCATTCTTTTGTGTTTCATAACTTCCAGGTGATCACCCAAATCCAGATTGGGACCGAACCGATCACAGAAATGTGCATTTTCTGGTGGCAGCCTTTGGGGCTCACTGCTGTCTGCACATAATAACTATTCCTGTAGTCTATGGAATCATGCATTTCTTCATGTTTAAAAGGCACCAACAGAAGTTATGTGTGAATGGCTCTTACAAAAAATCACATGATGAATGTGAAATTCTGCTAGAGACGCTATAAAATAAGATGCATTGATCATTTTCTTGGAAATCTCGCTATGAAGAAATATGCTACAACAGGCAACAGTGTTATTCCAAACATTTGTTTGTGTTTATATACTTTTATTTAGATACTGTTACTAAAAGCGTATTCTTTCAGTAGTTGCATTTGTCTGTTCTTGTAACTATATGCTTACAATTTCTCCTGATAAGACATTAAGGGGTAAAGAAATGGTCATAAAACACATGAACTTTAAATCATACATTTTGATTGTAAATAATCATATGTAAAATGCCAAAATAGTGACGCACTTAACATATACTGACAAAAATGCCTTTCCCATTCGTATTACCGACAAGGCTGAACCACAAAGAAAGATTGATGTATTGGTTAAACAACCAGTGCTAAATCCTCCATTATCTATTCAGTTATGTGTCTCCTTGATTAATATTTATACTTTCATGGCTTTTGTAACAGCTTATAATGTGAAAATATGTTTAATGAAAATGCCTGAGTTGAACAATATAATTTTTCATTTAAACACTTTTTACATACATGGCAGTGTGATTCCACATCACATTGATGAGAATTGAGTTTAATTCATCTGACTCAGATTTCTGGTGACAGGTCTTTCCTGTAATGGATGATTTACGTTTTGAATCCTCCTTTGTGTAATCACTTGTATCTATTTTGAAAATGACAGTACATCTTTACATGTTATAGCTGTGTGATACTGTGTGTGTTAAAAAGTTTTTAAATAGCTATCTTCAGTGAGTTTATATTATTTTTACTGTTATTGTGATACTTTTCAATGCCTGCTGTAGCCATTCGGATCAACACATGTCTTCTGATGCTCTGAGGCCTAGGGTTTTTTTTAATTCCACTGAATGGATCATGACTAGGATGAAATTATGAATAATATCCTTCAAAAAATAAACTATTTAATCTGATGAGTTCACAAAATAATGATTTTTTGTGCGATGTATTTATCTTGAAATGATGATTTGTATTTAAACGGGTGGCTAGAAGACGAGAAAATAAAAGGATGTGGGGAAATGTGAAACTAAACTGAATGTGTTGTTTCAAAGTATTGTTACAATTGTAGTCTAAACCGCAAATTCCAGTGTCATAAGAAATGTAGTTGATGTTATGTTTTTCTTTTCACTGAACTATAAAAACAGCTCTGCAATTTTCATCCTTGTCAATGGATATGTACCTCAAACTATGTTTTGTTCACTTGTGTATGCATCTCAATATAATGTCACCACACAAAGGAGTACTGAAAGCATGGAGAATAGAAAGCACTTGTAGTTCATGACCAGTGAGAGTTTTAAAAGTGAAAAAGCTTCTACTTTCAACATTACATGAGGCTAAATTACTCACAAAGATGAATAAATAGTGGCATTATATATTCATAACTTTATTCTTTCACAGACTATCTGCAATTATTGTTGAACAAACAAACATTAAGAGATCCTTCAAGGTGAGTGACTTAAAGATTAAATGATTTAATTGTTTTAATTAAAGCAACCAAAAGTTAAAAATTGGCAACCATAATTGGAAATTATTGGCTATCCAAAAATCTCTAAAATCTGTGTTTAAATGAGGCAAGCATCAACATGAGTTTGACATATGATGTAATTTAAAGGTTTGATGCTCTCCAAAGTTAATTGTTATAACATTTCAAGTTCAACGGTTCAATATTTCAGATTATCATTGGAGTCAAAATACATCTCATGTGGTTCTTTCCATGGAGTGGAGAGGAATAAGCCTTTTTCATCGTTCTAGCTGTATGGTTTTTAGTTCATGCATAATGAGAAGTATGAGAAGAGAAAGAACATAAATTGTTACACAATCAGTACAATGGTGCACATAGTTTCTGATGAATATAACAAAAAGCACGTTTAGTGATGATAATTACAATAATGTAATATCTTTAAATGATGTTAGTCAACAAGTTTTGAGGAGAGTTGTAGAGCTAAACCTAACTATATCTTTGCATTCTTGCCTGTCCACACGCTTTTCTCTAAACACATTCTTCAGTGTTTTCTTTCCTTTGTGTTTGTCGGGAGGCTGTCAGTCTTATTAAATTCTGTACAATAACTATGCTTTCATTATCTGAATCTTCAAGATTAAGCTGTTGTTTGCTTTTTTCTAACTTTTGTATTATTTTTAATATCGTTGTACATGTGTAGCCTAAGAATTATGTGACATTGAAAATTTACTTCAATTTTGTGTCATTCTGAAATGTATTTTCACGTATAAAATGTGTAGGGGCTGGTTACTTGTAGCATTTTGATATAATAAAATATAACCCCAATTTAAATGATTTAATAATTCATTATTCATTATCTTTCAGTCAATACAGAATGGTACACAGTACACAAGTAGATTAAGCTATGGTCTGCCTTGTAAAAAGAAAATACCAGTGGAAGCCATTTTAAAAGTTGCATTTCTGATTGGTGGTATGTACTGTGTTTTACTTGTAATTTTACCACTAAATGGTTTTCAATAAACTTTTTTCATTGTTAAACAAAAACTATGCACATACATACACACACATCTCCTCCCACACCCCCACACACACTGGCAATGTCAATCAGTTGCAGTTAACCGATCTTAAGCAATATTACAAACCCGTTTATTGTCTAAGTAGTCAAAATTGGGTCATTTTCTACTTGCAGGTTTTATCGGCGAGTTGGCCAATGGGAGGGGACCTCATTTCTTTGATGATGATGGAAATTTTGACAAATTAAATGGTATGCAGCATATGACCATATATGGCATGTTTGGCCTTCATGGAATTTTAGACATACTCACTTACTGCAAAGTCAAGGTCATCCCACCAGGATCAGATTTCTTGAGCATGTTTTTGTCTTTTATCTGGTATGGGATGTCTTTTACCTTCCATGCCAATATGCCTGGAAAAGCTCCACTTGAAAGAATTATACATCTGTGAGTATATAATTATGCTACCTCTTCAACACATAACTGTAAAAGCATGAGGCAGCTTTAAGTGATCATTTTCTTTTGTGAAGATATAATAAATTGATATAGCCACATAAAGATGATTCTGATTTCCAATGTACGTTGTAATTGCAAAAAAGCTGACTAGATTTATTTATGAAAATGTCAACTGTTTCAGATTTATACCTCTAATGTTATATTGGCAATGTTGTGTTAAGTAGTTTTCGAGAGTAACTGTACCAATGGTAGAAAATATTGAAGATGTTTAAAACCTTTCCAAGGTAACATACATCTCTCCAAGTATTCAGGACCAAATTTTCAGTTGTAAGACAGTTACCATTATTCTTCATGGCGTTATGACTAATACTAGAATGCTGTGACTTATTGTTTTTGGCCGCTGTGATTTTTTGGCAGCAGAGAGGTTTTGCCCAAAGAGAAGATTAGTCTTAGTAATTTCCTGATTATGGCACAAGAGGTATTGAAGCGTTGTGTTATGAGTGATCTTTATGGATCATATCAGCCAGGAATGTGTCTATATGATCTTATGACTTATATTTTCAACCAACGGCAATCACGTCAGTTGTCCTAGTAGCACCCAAAGTTTAAAATTGGATAAATTATTTGCATGAGTGGGACAGCAGTGTAAGGACTTTCTGTTCTGTGTTTCAGTCTGCCAACGTATGTGATGTATTTTATGGCCCTACTGATCATCCTTCAGTTCTCGAGAAGACATAATTTTGCACTGGATCTAGGAAAAATATGGTGCTTGTTGGTTCTAGGAACCTGGTTTTTCCATACCTCATTTATCATGTATATACCATGGGGTAGGTTTGTGACTATTACTAGTATTAATAATGTTAAGCATACATTAAGTAAAGTTAAGCAGTTTTATCCATTGTCTTGTAAGTTGTAAACAGCACCAGGATGATGTAAATGTAACATATGAAAAGTAAGATGTCAATATGACACCAAAGTATACAAAAATCATTACAAATTATTATCTTTTTATTGCCCTCACCCACCAATGAGAAGGGTGACAGTATTGTAATCAGGTATGTTTGTCTGTGCAAATCTTTAAATCTATACATCGGAACTGGGTCATATTTTCACGCAAAGTGGGGTCTACCCATGGCTCTGTCCTCCTCAGATCTTTCAGATCTGTGTCCAGATTGAGTCTCCAGAATATTTAAACACAAGCACTAGCGAGGCTCACGCTTCTAGAGGTCACTTATGTTTTTGTCTTTGGACTTTCATGAATTGTGGTGCAGCAGGATGAGTATCTGTTACTGAAGTGGTAATTGACTATGTTAGTATTGGGATGCACTACTGATGTCTGATGGCTTTTAGGCTCACGCTAGTAGACCAAAACCCCTTTAGGCCTTGTTTGTTTATTTTAACAAATATTGCATACTTATTGCACACAAAAGGTGACAGCACAGAAGACTATATGAAAAGGACAAGTTAGGTGTGTAGTGGGGTCACTAAGTGCTACCAACTTAAGGGAGATAGAATGAGTAGATAATGAGAGACTCTGTTTAAAAACCAAGGAGGCATCTGTGGCAAGATTGATTCTGTGTAATTTTTCGAATGCCAGGGTTTGTGTATTCTCAACAAATGCTTGTTTTGTAATTATACCGTATATCCTTCATTAATAGTGATTACCTGTCATGTATGGTTTGTCATTATACGTCCATTTAAGTAAACATATGTGTATGTTGCAGTGTAATTCACAAGATAAATCCCAAATTATTGTAAAGAAAATACCTATCATTTGGCCCACTTCATGTTTCCAATGTAACTGGTAGGAATGTCCAAAAACACAACAATAATACATATTTATATCTTTCTATAAATTATACTCACTTCTATAACTGCCACCTTATGGCTTTGTAATCATATTTTGCAGGTGGTGATCCAAATCCTGTGTGGGACAGAAACGACCACAGAAATGTACATTTTGTGGTGGCAGCCTTTGGAGCTCATTGCTGCCTGCACATAGTAGCTATTCCTGTTATCTATGGAATCATGCATTGCTTCATCACTAGGAAGAAGCCACTAAAGAATTATATGAAAGGATCACAGAGCAAATATCATGATGATTGTGAGATTCTGCTAGAGGATAAATAAAGAGGGTTGTTCTGATGAGATACCTTGATTCGGTTAATCATAAAATGCCAAATGGATCCAGTACTTCACCAGATGAATTGATACTTCAACCTTTATTAGTGTAAATAGCCTTCTAATATCTAATGAGAGAACAAAAATGTTGAGAGCTTCCACAAATAATAAAAACCCCAGTAAATAGATATTAGAATACTTTGCTTTAAATCAAGCATACCAACTTAGTATGTAATATGAAAGAACCTACTACATATAACAACATCAGTGAAAAAAATAAAACATCCATGTTCTGTGATATTACTGTAACTTTATGTTTTCAGTATGACATAGCAATAGATATATGAAAGTATGTGTTTCATTTGGAATGAGGGTACCTACCATTAATTTCTTTACCTATTAATATTTTTTAAAATTAAAAAAAATCAAATGGAAAAATTGCCCATTACCATTGTATGCTTGTAATTTGATGAATAAATAATGAGTAGAATACAGTTTTTACCAATTTTCACTTGCAACTGAAAACTCTGAAATGTACAGTTTTACCCCTTTAAAATTCCAACTTTGAAAAACACAGTGTAAATTGATGAAAAGGTAACATGGTTGACTTTAATGAGGGTACCTACAGTTAATTTTGTTATCTGTGTCTGTTTATATTCCAATTAAAATGGTAAACAGTTTACTATCCTTTTACTGTTTTGGTATGGAGAAACTGAAACATAGCTATAATTAATTGGCCTGCGATGAATATGAAAAAACACTAAACATTAGGTTTTAAACCCCCCTCACAAGGTACTACTGTTAATATGAAAACCATTCCGTATCAAGAACTTTTTACAATTAAAAAATTACTTTTTCAATTCCCCTTTTTTCTGTTTACTGTTTAATTGTTATGAGAAATGGTAACACATATTTAAATCAATTTGGGCCAGTAAATTGAGAGCTGATTAATTGATGGGGTACCAGTATACTTTAACAATAAAGAGAGTGGTATCACCAATGATGAACTTCTCTTATTTTAATGCTGCATTCTTTTGCACGTTGTGAGGTGGTGCATTTTCTCGCGCAACAGTTCTTTGCATTTTAACCGCATTTTTCCGGAATGTGAACTAGTAAGTACCATTGCTGAATAACCAGAAGAATGCATAATTACTATCTATCATGTATCGGGAAATTTTCATTATTATTTTAATTATTTATATGCATTTTGTATGTATTTAAAATATTTTAAAAATATATTATTGGAATTATCAAATATTTCGAATTAAGCTTAAAAATATTTCGGGATGACAATAATCTTCAGAAGCAAATACTTGTTTTGGGTGATAATAGAAGATCAACAACACTTAAACTGATGCACATTTTTTATTTATCAAAAATGTTGTTTTATTATTTTGAGATAAAAGGGGAATATTGTGTCAAAATGTGCGCCAAATGTGTTAACTAGAAATATATTATATTTAATTTCTTCTTGGTCATTGCTATGTCTAACTACAGAAGCCTAGTACCCAATGATGACCATGTAGCAACTGTTCACTCTGGATAAATTTAGACAAAAGATCTGGAATCATTACTGTTATAAAGTCTACATTGAAATCACCACCCACTACTAAGGCATCATATTGCTTGGAGATGACACAGGGCTTTCAATACAGATAATACACCATTGAATTCATCAGTATCAATAAAACTACTCTACATCCGACTGTACAGGTTACAACACATGCTGGCCCTACATTTCTTTTGTGAAATTTACAGCCATGGCCAGTTCGTGGGGGAAGTAGACGATTGCAAGGGCATATCTTACTTACAAAGCAAGTGAATCTGGTGATTTGGCTGCATGTCAGTTATTTCTAAGACTACACAGAAAATAATTTGCATACCAAATTCTTTTTCATGACCATGGCATGCTGTCTTCATCCTCAAAACAACTACAGAAGACTTGTGTTTCACTTATCTTTCATGTGTGTGTCACCTGCAAGTCGGTCTATTTTTTCCTATAACCAGCACATAAATACACATGCAGAGGGATGTAAGAGAAACTTACACAACACAACTTACACAACACAACGTATATGTGTGCATGACAGCAGTCTTTACCAATCTGTAGCTGCTGACACTGTAACAGGTGTGTCATTTTGAGATGCAATTTGTGTTCAGATTAATTAAAATGTCTTATTTCAACAATATGACCAAGCCATCATGAGACCTGTTTGAGACGGTTTGTGGTCCTTCTTACTAAAGTGAAAGCTAATTGTAGATGTGGGAAGGTAATTATAAACACTTTGCTGACCACCACGTAGGCAATGTTCTTGTACATGCACAAAATACAGTAGAACTTCGATTATCCGCCCCCCATGGGAGACATACAATCTGGTCGGATAACCCAGGGGTTCGGATAGATGGAGGAAGCCGAAATTCATGGTCTATGGGTTACTGAGTGGGCGATAATTGAAGAATTGTCGTTTTCATGCAATAAACATAGACGTTGGTGGTCATTGATAAAATAATTTAATACATTTGTGTCACATAATGTAAGTGACCCTTCAATAGTTATACTTATTTGCTCCATATCCGTGGATATTATTATTTTTATTTAAAATATTACGTGGACATGAACTGGGCGTGTTCGGTTTGGTACATGTATGTTGACGTTTTAATTTTAGATGAACATTGTTATGCATTTTGTCAAGTGAAAAACTACGGGAAATTATTTATTGTAAAACCCCAAGCGAACACGCCTTCAGTAATAGGTGTGTTTCGTTGGTAATGCATTATTGGCGTCTTTTCTTTTATACACGTTGTCAGTCTGTGAATCTACTCTGGGAGATTATAAGTTACCGAACCCAATCAAACACGCTTTCATTGAATAGTGCATTATGAAAGAAGTTGTGTAGCGGGGTCATGTAATTGAATTAATCCCTGCCCTATTGTAACAATGGTGATAAAGATCAAAGAAGTTAGGCATTTCTGTGAATGGTACGTTTCATAAAGCACTAGAATTAATACTTTCCAAGACTAAAATCCTGTATTATCACTCACGGTGCATTGTAGAGTGTAGAGAGACACAATTTCGGTTCGGTAAATCCCGAGATTCGGATAATAGAAGGCCGGATAATTTAGGTTCTACTGTATGATTCTTTTTAGTTTTTGTTTTAGGTGATATTTAGATGATATTTATGTATAGTGAACCCATCAGTGTTGTCACCCTCATTACTTTTGTCTTTAGATTTTGGTCTTAAGGAACAATTGGTTTCACTTCTACTGCTATAACTTCCACTTAGATCAGATTATTAATATGGAGTGTTATAGGAAACTGCATCTGCATCTGTATGTAGAAAGCTATTTATATGTATTAAAAGTATCCCGGATAGAAAAGATAAAAGTGCCAGTCAAATGAAAATTCAGAATTACCTTATATTTTATTGCAGCACATATATAACTTACAGATCTGGAAAATGATCATGATTAATGTAAATGGTACAGAGCAAATTGAACATCTCAAAGGACTGCCAATGATTTAATGGAACATTGTAATACACACAATGTACATAACACCTGTCTTTGTCGCCATAAGGTGTTCAATGTTCAAAGAAGATAATGTAGGTCATATGGAGGTAGGTCCAAAATATCAATAAAAATAACACACCCACGACAAATATAGTTGTTTCAAAATTTGTTTCAAATAGTGATTTATTGGAACATTATAATAGCAACACACAATGTACATAACACCGGTCTTTGTCGCTATAAGGTGTTAAATGTTCAAAGAAGATAATGTAGGTCATATGTAGGTAGGTAAGTTCAAAATATCAATAAAAATAACACATCCACGACAAATATAGTTGTTTCAAAATTTGCTTCAAATAATGATACACTGGTCTCATACAAATAGGATGAAGATAAAATGTCTTTTAAAATGTGAGGTTGGTTATAAATTTTAATTATTTGATGTACCCTGTTCCCGCAAGTTCTATGACCCTTCCTGGGCTCTGTAGTTTACTCTCTAAAATGTGGTGAAAGTTGTGTTCCGGTTAGGTACGAGTTAAATGCTCACTTATATTTCTAAATGTTGTAGATTTCTCCCATCCTAGGAAGTTACTTTTGCTTCATTTGCATAGAGTGCACTCCACTTTTTCTGATATTAAGTGGTGCTTCCATTGGTTTCTTTGATAAAACACCCAGTCATAATTTATGGCAATATGGTTCCAGCTTGTCATTGTGCTAATTTACTTCACCATGTAAGCCAATAGAATTTTAAAGGAAATTAACTGATACAATTTAGATATAGCAGGATACTAGAGCACATATAGAATAAAGGCAGACTGATAAAATATTGGAAATACCCCAGTTTCCTTTTTGCAATTAATTGTAAGACCCTAGCTAATTTTAACCTTGGGGGTAGAATTGGTAAAACAGAAATAGAAATATAAATTTCCCGAAGCAAAATGATTGTACAAGCCAAAATATTGGTCTTATTAATTCTCCCGACTGCCACATTTCATAAAGAACACTTAAACCAAGTCACAGTCACTCCAGGTAACTAATTGGCACTCGCATGTGACCAATCAAGGCGACTCAGCTGCCTTTTTAATCAAAGCCTACTTAGCCTAGTCATATTTTGAGAAGGTACTGGTTTTAAGAACAGGGGTATTATTATTTCCAACGAGAAGACCATACAATACTTAAGAAAAAGCTGACATTTCAGGATATTTTCAGTTCAACTACCATTTTGTGTTCTTATGCGTCATCCCATTTCTTCTCCATGAAAATTGTAAAATGTTTAAATTTCCACCTCTGAATTTGTCACCATGACCTACCACAGATACATTTACACAGATAATTGAAGGCAATGTCCATGGTTTATATAAGGTTGTGACTCAGTCTTGTTTCGGTAGCAAGTGTATGCCTGATGGCTACCAAAGGTGAGGTGAGGTAAATGGAGGTTGCCTCTCAGTCTCAGCTACATTTGAAGTACTATCGTCCAACTGTTGTTGATGGTTAAAAACCATGTCCAATCAGTGGCCACATAATTCAATACTGCAAATTTCAGAAGATATGAGGCATCCTGGAAGGTGGTTTCACTGCCACTTAAAACTTTTAACCATGGGGTATATCACCCATAGTGTAAATAGGGCATAAAGTCTGACACAAAAGTCTGTAAAGTTAAGACAAAAGCCTGGAAGTTATGGCTGATTCATACTGCAGCGAGTCCATGTATACAGATTTGTTGCTTGGTATAAATCAAATGGAGGGTTTGTACTTTACCAAATCCAGAGATAGATCCATAAATATGGTCCAGATCTAGAAGTACATGAATCTTCTGTCTATTAGTTGTCATGATCCTGCATTCTACCCCATCTTTGAAAGTTCAGTCCAAGATTGAAGCCCATACCCTCTTCACCTACTACTACAGTCTACACTGCACGACAATCTGATAACCTAAGGCCTATTTTGGCTCACTCAACCAGGAACAAAGGGATGCTCAGCCTTAGTTTCTTATGTTTCTTTTGTCATCCACTGTTGTGGCATAATGATCCATGACAGCCAGTGATTGCCAGATTGTCATTTGTCAGCAGCCTGTGCTTTTTTGTATTTTATTGACATTTATCATTTTTTTAAATTGCAAAACCGAAGGGAAAATTGTGCAATAAGTGTGGTTATAAGTATTTGGCTCTAACAGGAAAGAAATGTAAATTTATCTCACAAACTGAGAACAATGATTCTGTTAATCTTCTCCTTCCGGGAAATTTGATCAAGAATGGTTTATAGGACAGCATCTCATTATCACGACTTAGCATCTCATTACCACAACTTACTAAGTTGGGGGAACGACTTAGTATCTTGAGTAACAACTTGTTAACTTGTGGGAACGACTTAGTATCTCATGGTAATGATTTGCTAACTCGTGGTAGTTGTCATGATTCTGCATTCTATCCTTTCTTTGAAAGTTCAGTCCAAGATTGAAACCCATACCATCTTCAGGCCAGGCCATTCTGACAACCTAAGGCCAGTTTTTCTTCTCTCAGCCAGGAACAAAGGGATGCTCAACCTTGATTTCTTATGTTTCTTTTGTCATCCATGTGTCAGCAGCCTGTGCTTTTAATATTTTTTCGTGACATTTAACATTATTTAAAATTACAAAAACAAAGAAAAATTTGTGCAATAGGTGTGGTTATAGGTATTTGGCTCCAACAGGAAAGAAATGGAAATTTGTCTCACAAACTGAGAACAATGATGCTGTTAATCTTCACCTTCTAGGGAATTCGATCAAGAGTGGGTTATAGGACAGTGCCAGACCTTTTATTTGTCTGCCCAGAAGAAAAAATGCAGAACTGTCACCATAAAGCTACAAAACATTTGTGTTTCCAGATTTCACTGACTCTGTAGACAACCTGAGACACCTTCCTGAGGCTGGAACTCAGGAACAAGACTTACAAGGCCTTACACTACAGGAACTCTTTCAGATGAGCAGCATATTAGAATCAGTGCAAATCAAGATGGAAACAACAGCAGTCATGACAAACATCTGAGAAAAAAATCTGAAAAAAGTACTGTCAAACTCATCTATGGCAGACAAAGTTGATATTTAAGATTTTGTGATCAAGCTGTGATATATACTACTGATACTGGTTTGTAATGTGAACTCAACTGGTTTTTCAAGCAAGATGAGGTTGTAGACTCTATTTTATCTGAAACATTTAAGTGCAATGATCAAAAGAATATTGTTGTTGGTGTTTGGTAAGACCAGAAAGATTTTTTCCTTTGGTTTTATACCATTGGGTTATGTGAAATTGCCTACCATGGCTTGTCAGGATTTAGAGCTCAATGTGACTGTATTTCATAATGTCATTTGGAAGCCAAAAATGTGGCAAGCCAAATTTCCTTGGAAGCCGGAATTCCAGTTTAATCGCAACTCCATATACTGGAGTAAAAAAGATTAATTTTTGACAAAGCATATTCATTATCTTAATTAGTGCAATCTGGATTTCCACTTGGTTTTGACAAGAATTATCCATTGGAATGTGATATGTGTAATCACTCAGCAGTCATTAAATATCCGGGTGATGTTGGGGCATTTTTGCAGAAGGAACTTGGTCATTTGATGTTATAGACTGTCCATTTAGGCATAATCCAATAAGCAATGCTGAATATTTTCCAGGTTCGACACAGACAAATAATTATTAAAGGGTAAACCAGTTAACTCAGGCATTACTAAAGATCTTTATCTAGGCAGTACAGTTGAATTATAATTCCCTACTGCTGTTCCTATTATCAGTAAATTGGAAAAAAAGCATTCTAAAGAAAAGATTTGCATCTACAAGATTGACGTAAGCAAAACCTTCCGGCATATAATTATTGACTTCACTGACTATGACTTTTTCGGCTTAATTTGGGTGAAAATGCCCTGTGTTGACACATGTCTGCCATTTGACTGTTACCATGGCTCACACATCCTTGAACATATAAGTGATTCAATCTGATCTGCCCTATGCTGCCAAGGTTACAAGGTTATCAACTATTCAGACGACTTCATGGGTTTTGGCACACCACCTGTAACTTAACACATCTTTTCTCATATTATTACAGTTCCTCGAGCACCAGAAGTCAAACAACTCAAATGACCCCAAGGGTCAAAGATCAAACAAGCAATGCGGGTTATGATATTTATTCACTGATGATGCATACTACTTTTATTTACAGTTCTGTAGTCAAATTAAGACTGGCATAAGGTCACATTAAAGAAAGGCAGATTTAAGATAATCTTAAAGAAATTGGGTGAAACCCTGGAGAATTTGAAGATAATATAAGGGTACATAAGGAAAGGTGACAGTAACAATTTAAACTAATGTAATGTATAACAGTAACAATTTAAACTAATGTAATGTATAATATTTTGATGACATGGTATTTTTAGAATTTACAAGAAAGCAATAAACCAGCCAAACCCCAAAAAGTAGAAAAGTACTAGGGAACAGACAGCATTTCGCGAAACATCTCAGCAGCCTGGTCACCAGCATTTGTATTATCTGTAATATACCTCCACACACAATCCGACATCCAGGTGCCCTGTTTTTGAATATTTTGCAGGTGGACATTGTTACTGAAAGCAAAGGTGGCACCTGAATGGCGGAAAATGTGAAAGGTGAAACCAGCAACTGCTAATTTAAGTTCAGACAAAATCAGATTTAAATGTCTTCTGACCTTGGTGTCAGTAAGTGGCACCCAATCGGAATCTGACTTGACCTGAAACAGAGGTAAGTTTGGACCTTTAGGGCTCAAAGCAAGAGCATTTGATATTGCATGTACTGGACAGATAGGTGACTTCAGTAACCGTGGTACAGAGATTAGTTTAATTTGATTGTTCTTTTGCATGGTCTTTGACGATTTAATCAACACTGAGGTGTACATCCTTGTGATTCATTGTGTGCTTTGGATTCTGTAATTTTACAGAGCTTCAGCCTGTTGCAAGACACCTTACTATGCTGGCCACCTCCAGATTGTCTGAAGCCTTCTGTGATTCAACTAAGAAGGCGTATTCTGCTTTATTCCATGTTGTGAACCCAGGTCACAGGATAACCCAGCTCCTGCAATTTCTGAACATTATTAGGTACAGTAAACCATCTGGACAGAAGATCTGCTCCAGGGTTATTTTTTCCTGCAATGTGTACAACTTTCTTATCAATATTACATGTACTTAGCCACATAAAAATATTCCTGGCATATTTGCCCATAACATTATTACGTGATCTGCCATTATTTAGGACAGCCACAACAGCCTGATTGTCACAATTAATTACAATTCTCTGACCTGCCCACTGCTTATGCCAGACCTTAAGGGTCAGTAAAATGTTAATAATTTCTAGATAGGCAATATTACAGTTTTGCCAACTTGCTAGTAACTGCCTGTTGTACAGGCATCCAAATGAACCACCTTTGTATAAGCGTACTGAAAAAATGAAACCCCAATGAACATTGAAAGGAAGATGTTAAACCAGATAAGGTCTTTTTTGAATTCTTGAGTAATTTGGATTCTGGTTTGAGAATAATTTTCACATAATAAGGCCAACATTCTGTTAAAAAAACCTTGCATATTTAATACATTTGGCCACATACAGTAAGGAACCTAGAAATGACTGCAATTCTTCTTTCGTACATGATGTTTTGGTGGACCATTGCAGACATAACTGTTTACTTGTAGCTAGTTTATCTGGAGGTATTGAAACAGAGCAGTCCTCTGTGTTAACTAGAATACCCAGACATACAACTTTGGTACTGGGTGGAACTAATTTGCTCTGGCATACAGTGAGACCAGGTTTGTGTAGGAGGTTCTGGAAACGACTATAAGAATGGTGAATTTTTGATGGTAGGGCCACACACAATAAAAACATCTATATAGTTCAAGATTTGGTGGCCCTCTTGCTTCATAATATAGCGAACTCCATCGGACAAACAAAAAAATTGAATATCCATGTTTTAGGCCGAACGGCAGCAAAAAATCGATAAAATAATGGTCCCAATGAAGACCAAGAAGGTCCAGCTCCCCAGGGTCAATAGGTACATGGCAAAATGCCCCACTAATATCAACCTTGAAAATTTTACCACCTCTGCCTAGTTGGAGGACCTGATCAGTAATGTTATGTATCGAGGGATAAGTTAAAACAGATTCTGTGCCCAAGTACTTATCCAAATTGGCCCCTGAATTAACTGATTGACCCTTGGGCCAACTAAAATCTATGATAACACGACATTTGTCTGAGCTCGACTTATACCGAGGCATAAATGCCCTAACATGTAAATTATCTATGGGATTGTTCCTATAAGGGCCTCCATAACCCCATGCTGGATTTATTCAGTTAAGTACGTATCTACATAGCTAGGGTACTCTGTGGCACTTTTATGATCTGTTTTTTTTTCCCGTCCTGATAGCAGTATCCCTATCAAAATCCAGAGGAAAGCCATATTTGATAAGCATCGGAAGTTCCTAGTCTCAATAATTTTTCAAATAGGCTTGCTAGATTTTAAAGTTTAATTTTGAATGAATGGGTACTTGAAACCTCTGTAATTATGCCTACCATCTGTACATAATTCATTATGTAATTGCAGAATGTCACTGCAAACATCATTATTATTGACATCATAGATACAGTTTTTAACCCAAAAATGGGAATGAAGCCAAACAATGGTTTGTTTTGTGCCACCATAATTATATTCTCTTTGGCCCCTTTAGCCATCCGTATAATGCAATAATTTTTCAACGTGGTACTCATTCCCAGTGCATATTTGTCAACGTCACAGCCTGCGTTGATTTCAATATCGTTTATTGGATCCCGATTGGGACAATTTTCATCTGTTACAATACTAGGCACTTGGACTTGCGACAAGTATCTACTTGCTCACATTCTTGGTTATTTTTGTGCAATTTTCACTTGGGGGAGTGTTTGTTGTTTGATAAGACCTTCTTATTTGATAAGAGATTCTTACCTTGGTGAACACATTCAACCTCATGACTGACACTGACGCTTTTATGTGGGTGTTCCACCACACGACTAAGCTTCCTGATTAAGGATTTTTTGTAGTCGGTTTCAAATATTTGCTTAGTTCCAGGCGTTCAGTATGGATCGGTAGTTGTCGGTTGGGGCCATGAGAAATATCAAACATGTTTGATATTTCTGACGATCCAAACCGATCCTCATTTCCTGCCATCAACAAAATGTCCAGTCCCAGGCTTCCCCAGGCCTCCTCAGACCCAAATTTACACAGTCCTATGTTGTCTCAGGCCTCCTGCGACCCTTAGTCCCAGGCATCCCTAGCTTAGTCCCAGGAAGCATGTTTGTCAGTCCCCGACTCATAACAGACCTTTGAAGTTTCATGCATGTGAAAAGGAATTGGTTTTATGTGGGTGTTCCACCACACGACTAAGCTTCCTGATTAAGGATTTTTTGTAGTCGGTTTCAAATATTTGCTTAGTTCCAGGCGTTCAGTATGGATCGGTAGTTGTCGGTTGGGGCCATGAGAAATATCAAACATGTTTGATATTTCTGACGATCCAAACCGATCCTCATTTCCTGCCATCAACAAAATGTCCAGTCCCAGGCTTCCCCAGGCCTCCTCAGACCCAAATTTACACAGTCCTATGTTGTCTCAGGCCTCCTGCGACCCTTAGTCCCAGGCATCCCTAGCTTAGTCCCAGGAAGCATGTTTGTCAGTCCCCGACTCATAACAGACCTTTGAAGTTTCATGCATGTGAAAAGGAATTGGTTTCATTAGTCCCGGGAAGCCTCAGACCGTCTCAGGTGTCCTGGGACTAAGAAATCTGGGTCTGGGACTAAGCCCCGACTAAGAGAAGCCGATCCAAACCGATCCAAACCGGCCTCCTCAGGCTGCCTGGGACCACTGAAATTTAGTCTGCGACAGTCTGAGGATCCCCCAGGAGGCCTGGGACTAAGTACCAATTAAGCACTGACTATTTTCCCCACGTCTGAAACCAAAAAGAGGCAATGAGGGGGTCTGGGACTATATAAGCGACCGCGCACACGCTTTCTGTGTTTAGACTGGTTCACTACTGAGAGACGTGTGTCACTTACTGCTTAGGGGTTTTCAGTTTTTTTTACTTTTCACATTTTACTTGAGTTAGGGCAAATTTAACAGTTAGGAGGCACATTTCAGTTTTTTTTTACTTTTTTCATGATATTTACTGGAGTTATGAGGAAAGAGAAAGGAGGAAAGAGAGGAAAGAAGAAGATGGAGGAGAGGCAAGAGGAGAGGGAGATGGAAGGTGGAGAGTTGGAGGAGAGGACAGAGGAAAGGACAGAGGAGGGTACAGAAGAAAGAGAAGAGAGGATAGAGGATAGAGAGGAAGGTTTAGAAGTTACAGAGGAAGCTTGCGAAGAAGATGAGAGGTGTGAGGAAGAATCAGAGTGCCACTCAGCAGCCAAGAGAGCCAGGGTTTGTGCTACATTCACTGACAGCCAAGAAATTGCCATTGTTGAGTTTGTGAAGGAGCACCCAGAGCTGTACGACAAGAAGCATGGACGTTTCCACGACAGACATAGGAAGGAGGCTCTCTGGGCAGAAATCTCTGCAGAAATGAAGCTCCCGCCCTTTGACGTCAGAAGGTGGTTTGAGTCACAGAGAACTCGTTATGGAAAGCTCTCCAAGCTACAGTCTGGCCAAGCCCCAAGGGAGATGACCAAGAGACAGTCCTGTGTCTACCAGACAACAGGTTTCCTTAAGACCCACATCAGACACAAGGGGGCCAACAGAGGTTCTGGGTTCGAGGCCAGTCCCAACACCAGCAGGCATGAAGAATCATGTGGCTCTGCTACTGATACAGAACATCTTGCGTCCAGTGTCCTGAGGGAGAGTACAAGTCAACCAATACTTACATCTACACCAGTTTCTACAAATTCAAAGATACTCGAGCACTTTGACCAGATGCGGACACTGATCTCAGGTTTCCTGCAGCAGAAGTCAGACAGGCAGCCCTCCTTTGACTATGTGGCATCATAGGCTGAAAAGATGACCCAAGAGGAGTTTGAGGACCTCAAGGGCAGGATTTTTAGAGACATTGAAGAAGTAAAGAACACTCATAGACGTCAAGTACTACCCAAGAGATCAGCCACTATTACCAAAGAGTCACAGAGGGTCGGGATACTGCCAACAACCACTCAACAGGCGTCTAGTTCCACCCAGGCTGCAGCAGTTCCAGCAGTTACGTCTACTACACACCCAGCCCCAGTGGCTTTGGAAACCCCCATCAGTGCTCACAGTACAGGACGAGGGCAGCAGACACAACTTAAGTGGAATACTAAGCCAGATACCAGATCTAACAACACAGATCATTGAGCAGCCTCAGCAGCCACAGCAGCAGCTCTACACCATCACCACCACAGCACCGCCTCAACAGCAGCAGCCTCCTTAGTAGCCAACCAGTTCGGGTGGGTCTCGTACCCCCCATAGGTCCTTTTCAGGGCTGCCCAAATCTTCCAAAACAATTATTAAGCTACATGTTGTTCAAATTCCCCTCCCAAAACATAACAGTTCAGTACAAATACTTATCACAAAAAACAAATGCCCAACACCACCCCAAACATGAAACAAATAATCCATGGTAATACACATAACAACAGAAGGCCACATAGAAAAAAAATAGATAAATAAACTCCCAATATGGCCAATAATCTGCCCATTTGTAGTTTAAAATCCATGGGATTGCTTTAAATCTGTAATAAAAAAGTCCAACACTGACACCATCCTTAGAGTTAAAAGATATTATGTTATCACATAGCCACCAACCAACAAACAGACAAACCCAATAGCAAACATAACCCCCAAACCAACGAACTGACAAACGAATTTGCAAACATAACTTCCCACAACCAACAGACCATACTCTAAAGAAAACCACTTGGGTGGGTTATATTTTGTAAATTTCCTTGAATTGGAATAAAAAAAATTAATTCTGCCATCTTGCCAGGCCACTGCTCCCTCATTATTGAAGTAGTCCTTGAGGTAATCCCTCAGTCTTTTGGCTTCTCTGGCAGGGTTTCTGTCGTGACCACAATCAGCAGCACCACTAATCAACCAACCATCACCAGGCACATCATCATCATCATCATCACCACCAGGCTGTTGAGCACCATGTTGACCTTGATACTGACTTCTCAGTATGTTGTGCAGAACCACACAGGTCATGACCACATCCCTCACTGTTTCTGGGGGTAGTTCAACAGTGGTCATCATGACTCTAAATCTTGAGACTAGGATGCCAAAAGCGTTCTTAACAACTCTCCTGCCCCTTGATATTCTGTAGTTGGCAATCCTTTCCTCTCTGCTTAACATCCTTCTGTCATAGGGTTTCATTAGCCAGGTCTCCAGGGTAAACGCATCATCTGCCAGGATGAAGCAGGGGACATCTCGACCACCCTGGGTTATAGGTGCTGGGTCAGGGAAGCCTATGATGCCATAATCAATCTTCCTCTTCAGGTGACAGGTATTAAATATCTGGGCATCTGTGCAAGATCCAGCTGTACCCACATCCACCCATCTGAACTTGTACTGTCCATCAACCAAGGCCAACATTACTATTGAAAAGAATCCCCTATAGTTGTGCTACAGGGCTCCAGAGTTATTGGGTTTCTTCAGGGCCACATGCTTGCCATCAAGGGCTCCCAGGGCATGTGGAACATTCCACCTGATCCTGAATTCTGTTTCCAGTTCTTTGCACTCATCTGGAGTAGTAGGATTATCTGAGATACTCTCTGGTGAACTCATCCTGGATGGCCCTGCAGACCTCTGGTAGAAAATTGGAAATGGTGGATCTGCCAACCCTGAACTGACAGGATAATGATGTGTATGACTCTCCAGTGGCCAGATATCTGATGGTGAGGGCTAACTTTTCCCCAACACTAATTAGAGCTCTGTAGTTGGTGGCCTGCCTGGCTAGACGTGGTTCCAGTCTGGGCTTAATCATTTCAAAGAATTCAGGGGTCATCCTCATGAAATTGGTGAATCCTGGAATGTCTGTGGCATACAGTTCAGCCATAATGTTGTGGTAGGCCCCCCTCTCCTCTCTCTGTAGTAGCCATGGCCTGACCCACATGTTGTGCCTTCTTCTAGGTCTCTGTATGGCTGGTGGTGGTGTTGCTGGTGCTGCTTGTGGTGGTTGCTGTGGTCGATGTAGAAATAGCAAATACATCAGTATATGTAACTGAATAAAAACTAAAAAAACTCACTTTGTTGCTGAAGCTGTCTTCCATTGAAAGGTGGCATCCTGCTGTTCCTGGACAAGTAATGATAATTACATCCCGGGATTTATATATATACCCAGAGAATGCAGTTTTCTTGAAAAATCGGCGATCTTGGTCTGGGAAACACTGAGGAGGCCTCAGGACGCCTGAGGAAACTGGGACTTAATTGGGGTTAGTCGGGGCTTAGTCCCAGGAGGCCTGAGGCCCCAGTCGGTATGTGTATGACAAGATCGTGGTTCAAACTGACCAGAAAAATGGCTTAATCGGTTCTTAGTCGCAGAACAGTCGGGGACTGTGTGGGGCCTCCTCAGGCTTCCTGAGGCCAATCTGAACTTAATCCCAGGCTTTGATACCTATTCAGTATTCCCGCCCATTTTACCATTTTCTTCACCGACTGTCTACGATTAAGGGTCGCAGACAGGATCGGGGCTTAGTCCTTTGGTGGAACATGGGCATAACATTCACTTTCGTCACTCACTTCTACAAGAATACTAGTATTACAATCAGTAACATTTTTACACTCATCATTTTTGTCTCCCAAAACTGAAAACCTTTTTTCATGGAGTACACTGTATATATCTTGACTTTGTTCACTACATATGACCCTATCTTTGGATTTATTCACGAGACCACATTTATGTGATTTATCAATACCACATGTGTCAACACATTTTGCAAGATTTTTCACACCTGTGTGTGTACTGTAATCCTAATTCCTATTTTGGGCTTTTGCTTTTGCATTGGTGACAGACTTTTTTGGATACATTTTCCCGTTTGTATCAATGCCACGTTTTACAACATCAGAAAATAAGGGTTGAGGGTTAGTAAATTTGTACATGGACATTAGCCTACTGACATAGTGGTTATCAAACAACTAATTATCATGAAATGTTGAATTATAGACATTTCTACTTTTATGTACACTAGTTTTACAATCCTGATCCGCTGCATTATATAAACTTATACAAAATTATATAAACTTGGTCGAATGTGGGTCAAATCCCTTGCCAGATGCAGGTGTGTGTCCACAGTATGCTGCACCACCTTAATGATGAAGTGCCAGTAAGTATGTTGCTATGCTTTTAGGGTTGAATCAAGTATATAACCAATCTACAGCTGCTTCCAAGCTCCTAAAGTCAGTCCTCAGGCTCAAGACACAACAGGCTTACTACATGCTCTTTCAGATTTTTTTTCTTTGTATTTGCAATTTGTGTAAATATTACCCTGTACCACGTGAAAGTACTCCAACTGCTGTCGTACCTGCAGTTCTTGTGTAGAAATTCAATGCCTACAATATGCTAGTAAAGTATTTGTCAAGGCTAATCTCATTCTCAGGTATTGGCCTTTAAGGTGCTGGATCATTCTAATGTCAGTTTTTTTAATCAGTAAAAATAAATCGGCCCATCAGATTGGTTAAAATAAATTTGATGGAGTCCCCTATATTGTATCAACTGGCTCTAATCTGTGTCCACATGTATTTCGGTTCTAATCTGACTCACATTTTTGGAATTTTTAGACTCTTCAACATTGCAACTCACTCCTCCGCCACATTTCATATAGCTGGACATTTGTTAGTAAATGCTATCATTTTCACCAAGTAATGCCTCAAAATTACTCTTAAATGGTCGAAAACCATATTAAGCTGCCATATTATTATTATCCAAAAATAAAGCATTCACAGATATGCCCATTTTGGTCCATCCAACATATACTAAAACTACTACATCTTTCTCGGTATTACCCTCATTTTCAGAATAATTCTGGCAAAAGTACCAAACACGGTAATTAATTAAATAATTAGAAATATTGATCAAAAATGGGTTTTTAAATATCAGAGGTAAAATTAAACCTGTTTTTAGCTTTTTCACCAATGAAAATATTATTTTTATGCCTAAAATTTTAAGATAGTGGCTTAAGGTTTGTGCCCCACATTCAATTATTATTGTTGTTTAAATGTTTTAGGGATAATGTTTATCATATGTTTAATGATGAATATTTGAAAAGAAAAATATTCCCAGTATAATCTTCATTTCTTGATCTATTTTCATTCATGTGTAAAAAGATTGCTCTAACTACTCGTCTTGGGGTGTGAAGGTTATTTTTCAATATAAAAATATCATCCGGTATCGTGATGTGGATTAATGTTCCTAGTCTGATTTCTTCCAATGTGACCCTTAATGTCACAACCTTAACTTCTTTATATTACATTGTTCAGGTCACCTTAAACTCAAGCTATGGTGTCCCTAGTATGATTGACAGTATGTAACTGTGTATCCTTACATCATGTACAGTAAAATGTTTACTAGTCTAAATATCCTGTATATCTATTCTGCATTTATTCAAATCAATTTACATTTATCAATGAACAAAATCAATATTCCCAATTTGGTGTTTTGCTGTGTTTTGGGGTGGTGGGGACCGAGTGAGCCTTCATTTCATCAGGCATAACATCAATTTGCTATCTTACTTAATCATATGCACACATAATGTCAATTTTGTTTTTGTAACATAAATATAGCAAAAATTAATAATCATGGATTAACAGGCATCTTATTACAATTTTAATTTTTTTAATGTTACACACAATATACAAAAAAAATATATATCACTATAAGGATCAATTAAAGAAGAGACAGTAATTAGTTTCCACAGTCAATAATAATAATACCATTTATGATTGATATGTATACAAACAAGTAAAATAGAATAATATAATTTATAAAACACATCTGGGTTTTACTCCAAAAGTAAGGCATAAAAACTCAATGTTTAGCTATGCAGCAGGCATCTGGGGTTATACCAGAGGATGTCCTGCAGAAAAATTATGCAACCGGGTATTGAGGTACTTTATGGGCGTTAATAAATTTTTAGCTGACTTTTTGGTTTTGCAAGTGAAAATATATATTTTGACTAGCAATGTGAGTGCCCCTGTTCCACCACACGACTAAGGCTCCAGATTAAGGAATTTTGGGAAACCGATTCCAAAAAATCCTTAATCTGGAGCCTTAGTCGTGTCCCAGACAGTCTGCTTGAGTCTGTTTGGATCTGTTTGGGTCGGTTCAAAAATCAAACATGTTTGGTATTTTTTCACGACTGTAACCGATCCACTATTACCCCTACCCACAAATATTCCAGTCTCACACTCCCTCCTCAAACCCAAATTTACACAATCTTATGTTGTCTGAGACTTCCTGCGACTGTTAATCCCAGAACATCTTAGCTTAGTCACAGGCAGTCTAGAATTAGTCCCAGGTATATCCCCGACCCACAAATATTTATTTCATGTAACAACATAATAGGCTTCATTAGTCCAAGGAAGTATCATTCTGAGATAATCTGCGGATGAGAAACACTTGTCCCCGATTAAGGTACGAATTTGAGTCGCCGACCCTAACCAACTTCCTCACCCCTCCGCAGACAGCACATTTTTATTCACGGGAAGTCCAAGGCTGCCTGAGAAAGTCTGAGATTCAGAACCGATTAAAGAGCCCGATTCTTTTATGCAGGGTTACCTGCACAGACAGACTAAAAATTGGGACGAGGTTGTCTGCAACTATATAATGTGGGTGTTCCACCACACGACTACGTCTCCCGATTAAGGGTTTTTGGGAGTTGGTTTCAAAAATTTGCTTAGTCCCAGGCGTTCTGTAATGATTGGTAGTTGTCGGTTG
This sequence comes from Sabellastarte sp. h YS-2021, assembly GCA_964017235.1. Classification (NCBI taxonomy): domain Eukaryota; kingdom Metazoa; phylum Annelida; class Polychaeta; order Sabellida; family Sabellidae; genus Sabellastarte; species Sabellastarte sp. h YS-2021. The sequence continues at coordinate 30,377,840 of OZ024935.1, read as the reverse complement.
GGGCCGTGAGAAAAATCAAACATGTTTGATATTTCTCACGATCCAAACCGATTCTTTTTTCCCGCCATAAACAAAATGTCCAGTCCCAGGCTTCCTCAGGCCTCCTCAGACCAAATTTACACAGCCTTATGTTGTCCCAGGCCTCCTGCGACCCTTAGTTCCAGACCCTTAGTCCCAGACCCTTAGTCCCTTAGTCCCAGGCCTCCTGCGACCCTTAGTCCCATTGCAAAACAAGAATCGGCCACATTGGTCTGGGGAAGACTGAGGAGGCCTCAGGACACCTGAGAAAGCCGGGACTTAATCGGGAGTTAGTCAGGGCTTAGTCCCAGGAGGCCTGAGACGTCCTGGGATCCAGTCGGTATGTCTACGACAAGATCGTGCTTCAAACCGACCAGAAAACTGGCTTAATCGGTTCTTAGTCCCAGACCAGTCGGGGACTGTCTGGGGCCACCTGGGGCCTCCTCAGGCTTCCTGAGACCGATCTGTACTTAATCCCAGACTTTGATACCGATTCAGTATTCCCGCCCATTTTACCTTTTTTTTCACCGACTGTCCACGATTAAGGGTCCCAGACAGGATCGGGGCTTAGTCCTTTGGTGGAACATGGGCATAAGGGAGTGTGCACATGTATTCAATGTTACAGACTGGCTGGCTTTACTGAGAGATGTGTTTGTTTTTGTTAGGGGTTTTTAGCTTTTATTTTATACTTATATACTTAAACTTAAGGCAAGTTTAACAGATAGGATACTTTAGGATACATTAACTTTATTTTATTATGAGAAAGGGATGAAAGAAGAGGAGTGAGGACAGGACGGAGAGAGATATGGCGGCCAGGAAGGAGTTACAGAGTGAGAAGGAAGGAGAGGTAGAGGAAAGAAGTGCAGAGGTAGAGCTTGAAGTAGAAAGAACTACTGAGGAAGTCTGCAATGAAGAAGAGAAGCGTGCGGAAGATGCTTCAGAATCTTATTCAACAGCCAAGAGAGCAAGGATATCATCTGTCTTCTCTGACAGTCAGGAGGCAGCAATTGTAGAATTTACCCTGAAATGTTTGACAAACAGCATGAGAGATTCCACGACAGGCACAAAAAAGAAGCTTTGTGGTCTGAAATTTCAGAAGAATTGAACCTGGAACCCATAGATGTCAAGCGTTGCTTAAAATCACCTAGATATGGGAAACTTGAAAAGCAACAGTCTGGACAGGCATCCAAAGAGGTGACTTGAAGACAGTCATGGATTTTATGAGCATATGGGTTTCCTGAAGACCCACATTGGAAGGAAAGGTGCCAACAGAAGTTCGAACACCAGATTCGAAACCAGTACCACCAGACAGCATGATGAGTCCAGCAGTTCAACCACTGACGGTGATAATGTAGAGTGTTCGCACAGACTGCTTTACCAATGCAGGCATCTACACCTGTGTCTACAGAATGAAGGATTCTTGAATATTTTGAGCAGATTTGAACACTCATTTCAGGCTTTATTAAGCAGAAGCCAACCAGTGACAGGCAGCCCTTATATGACTATGTTGCCTCAGAAGCTGACAAGACGTCTCCTGGAGAATATGAAAATATCAAAGTTCAAGTCTTTAACGCTATCCAGAATGTGAGGTCAACATCAAGGAGACAATCTTTGCCCAGGAGATCAGCTACTATTACAACAGAGTCACAGAGTCCTTTTGGTTCTAGAAACCCTCCATCAGTGAACCTGCAAAGAGCAGATGAGGGAAGTCGACACAACCTGTGAGGCATACTTAGCCAACTACCCAACCTGTCATCACAAATCATCAACCACAGCTGTTCGTCACCAGGCCTGCACTGCCTCAAAAGCAGCAGCAGCCTCAGTAGCCAGTTAGTCTTTGGGGGATGGCCCATCATAGGCATTTTTTGCAGGGCCACCAAATCTTCCAAAAACATGTTTCTGTTCACAATCACTGCCCCTGATAGAAAAAAGTTCTCTACAGTTAATCAAATAACCCATGGTAAACACATTGCAAATAAAGTCCATATATTAAAAATATATATATAAATAACTCAATATATTAAACAAAATATATAAAAATAACTCAGATATGGCCAATATATACATTTAAAAATTAAAGTCCATGGGAATCTTTAAGTTTAAAAAATAGTTAATTTTTAACCTAAGTACTGTATCAACTGGTTTCATAGTGCTCGAACTCTGTCATCATCATATATTATGTTGGGTCTTAGAATCTGTCTTGATAGAGATTATGATTTCTTATGATCCATAGCACCAGCCAACAAACCCTCTAGACAACAAACTAACCCTGCAGCCAACGAACTAACAAACCCTGTAGCCCCCAAAACACTGACAAACCCTCTAGCAAACAAACCCTCTAGCCACTGTGTGTAAAATTCCTCATAAATTTTTACTCCTAAAACATTAAAACATTTAATCTTTCCTGTTAAAAATGTAACTGGCTTTTGGGTACTTGGTATTTCTCTTTTCTATAAAAATAATGTATGAATGGGTACGCATTCGGGAATAATGTTTATATTTGTGTTATGAGATGGTTTGTCAGTTTGTGGGTGTGAATCCAGGGATTCACCACAACAAAAATCGGCCACTGCTGTCTGGAAATCTATCCCAGGAAGTCTGAGGAAGTCTCAAACAAGTCTGAGACCTAGTCTGTATATCCCTAACAAGATCGGGCTTAATCGATTGTGATTTGTCCGAGGATTTCTGAGACTTCCCAGGAACGATCTGGACTTGATCCCAGACCTCCATCTGGATTCCATTTTTTCTCCCATTTTTCTTTTTTTTTTTCACCGACTCTCAAGGATTAAGGGTCCCAGACCCCATTGGGGCTTAATCCTTTGGTGAAACAGGGGCATAAGATATATTGGAATATACTATGTTACAATAGTTTTATATGCAAACAGATTTTTAACAATGAGTTTGATAACCTTTGTATTTTGAACACCATCAAAAGCTTCTTGGTAATTTTATTATGGAACTGTGGGAATATAGAAAGGCGCTGATGTTTAAATGTAGCATTTCGTCATCATTAATTATTCCAATGTGTACACTATGCTCAACACCAAATTATACTAAAATTAGAAATTAATTATTTATTTTGTGTTTTCCAGAGCTGGATACAGGATTAATTTTACTTTCTGAAGTCACACATCAGATGCAAGGGACTCAGCAAATCGTCAGGCTTCAAGACGCAGTCCAGAGGAGCTAGTGTTTCCATTACCTCAGCACACAACATCTCCAGAACTTCAACCGACACAGACAGTATGGAGATCAGCTTGCAATCAACAGACACCACATTACAGCCTCCACAAGTTACAAGCCCCAGCACAGTTTCTGGACGTTCTTCAGTCGACCAGCAGATCATGGACCAGTTCATACAGATGAGAGCCATGCTGACATCATTCCTTGGGCAAAAGCAGGAGACAACAAGGCTTCTGCAACTACCTTGCATCAGTGGTGGAGGGATTAGAAGAGAAAGACTTTCAGACATTTAGAAACGAGGCTATCAAGCTTCTCAGCAACATCCACAGCACGGCAGAGGACTGAGGTCATGAGCCCCAGCAACAACAGTAACAGACACTTTCACTCAGCTCAAGTGCAACTTCATTTTCATTTGTGCCACAGACATTCCAACATCCACAGCAACCAGCACCAGCTGCAAGGGAATACATCTCAACCATCCCAGAGATGCAGATGCCCACAAGCCAGTCCATCCCAACAACTATGCAGAGCCAAGTGGCAACCAAAGTACAGCAGCAGCAAACCGGAGGGCAGCTAACTTCCTTCCTAGTAGTTAATGACCAACAGGCTGAACTTCAAGACCACTCACCTTCACACTTATGAAGCACTTCAACCCACCATCAGTTGCCTCTGCTACAGGTGCACAAAGTCAACACAACATATCAGGACTCTCAAGCTTCTTCGGAAATCTTCAATCTGTGATGAGCTACCAACAGATAGACACACCACAGCCATTTTCACCACCTGACACGCAACCACCAGGTGCCTTTCCAACCAACACAGCCACACAGCAAGAACATCAGCAGCCAACAGCCCAGCCTCCGCCTCCTCCACAGTCAGCTGATGCCAAACAGCAGCAGTAGTAGAACAACTGCACTTGCCTCTACTCGGCCTTTTTCAAGACCACTGCTGTAAAACATTCCAAGGTCCTTTTCAGGACCCCCCCGAATCTTCCAAAAACAATTAATAGCTCTGTTTAAAAAATTCCAAAACAAGACACCAACCCACACAAAACACTTTGGCACAAAACACAGAAAAAAATGAATGAATGAATGCGCTTGAAGAAAAAAATTTAAGTTTATAAAAAAACTTTCAATTTTTCAAAACTAAACTTAAAAGATTTTCAACTTAGAAAAAAAATAAAATTTTAGCTTAATGAATTTGCATTAAAAACTTAAGGAAAAAAATTGGGGATGAGAAACTTTAAAAAATTTCATTAAGAAGTGAAAAAAACTTTGGCCTGCCCCCAAATTAAAAATTATCACAAAAAAAACACTTAGACTTTAAAGAAGGTTTGACATTTGGGGGAAGTATTTTGACTTTTAATGGGGGACATTTTTAAATAACTTGGGTTGAAGGTTTTCAACGGTTGACTTGATTTAAAGCTTAAATAAAAGCTTGACTTGATTTGAAGCTTAAATAAAAGTTCTTGGAATAATTTATTAGTCCTGAATAGAAATGTTATTAGTCCTGAAAAAGACTGATAGATGCCAGCTTCTTCTGCCCCTAGGGTAGCTCCCATCTCAAATCCTATCCTTCTGCCCAGCCAATGCCCCCACATGATTGAAGCAGTCTTTTAGTAGGTCTCATTGATGTTTGACCTCCTTCGTAGGATTCCTGTAGTTGTCATTAGGCACATACGCTGCCTGTTCATTTTGTAAGGCCACTACATCATTTCCTTGGTGCCCTGTCTGCTTTTCCCTGGTGTGTCCTCATCATGTTGTACAATACCATAAATGTAAAAACAATGTCTCTGACAACCCTTGGCCTTTGCTCCATGGTGCCCAGTAGTACCCGGAACCTGCTCTCTAATATTCCAAAGGTGTTTTCCACTACTCTCCTGCCTCTGGAGATCCTGTCGTTGGCTATTCTTTCTTCCCTTGTGAGTTGTCTTCTGCTATAGGGTTTCACTATCCTTGGCATCAAGGCAAATGTGTCGTTACCCAGGAAGAAATAGTGCAAATCTGTCCTTCCCTCCCCCAGTGGTTTAGGTTCAGTGGTTCATCTTCTCCCTCAAGTCACATCTGTTGAAAATCTGTGCATCTGATAAAAATCCACTTGAGCCACATTCTGTCCAGAGGAATCTGTATTCCACATTGACCAGGGCTAGTAGCACCAGGGAAAAGAAGCCCTTGTAGTTGCAATAGTCACTGCCCGATTTCTTTGGCTTCTTCATCTAATCTAATCTAATCTACTGCTTTGCAAGCGCAATATCTTCCCCACAATGAGGGACTCAGTGCGCTAATTAAACAAAATCATTATCATATGGAAGTTGAGGGGCGTTCAAAGTCAGTAATCCAGGATTGTGGGTGTGACCGGGAGGGAAGGAAGACTAAGTTGGGAAGCTAGAGCTGAAGAGGTGAGTTTTGAGGTGCTTCCTAAAAGATGCAACAGAGGAGACTATTTCTTACATGGAGAGGGAAAGAGTTCCAGAGGGCAGGGGCATAGTGACTGAAGGAATTAGAAAAGTGTTTAATTGATTTGTGAACTCTACGATCAAAAGTGGGGGTTTGAAGGAACTTGAGTTTGGGGGTACTTCGCCTTGTGTTTCTATAAGAGGTGTAGGGGTGGATTAATCCTCTTAGGTAAACTGGTTGACCCTGGGTGAGAATTTTGTATGTAATAAGACCAATTTTAAATTGTACCCTGTATCTAACTGGTAGCCAGTGGAGTTTTTTTAGTTGACGGGTAATGTGAGAGAATTTAGAGGAACGGGTGACAATCCTGCAGAGTGAGTTTTGGACTAGCTGTAATCTCCTTAACTCAAAATCAGTGAGCGATAAGAAGAGTGAATTGCAGTAGTCCAGCCTGCTGCTCACCAAAGCATTTGCTAACAGCACTGATGTATTCAGGTTTAGAAGGGGACAAATTCTGTAGAGGTCTCTTGCTTGTACTCTAGTGGACTTAATGACCTGTGACACGTGGTTTGAGAAAGTGAAATTAGAGTCAAACACCACTCCGAGGTTCCTGACACTTTGTGCTGGCGAGACCTAATTTCCCAGAATATTGATAGGGAAGTGAGGGAGGAGTTGGTTACGATTTTTGGGGGCCTATGAGAATGAACTCGGTTTTGTCTGTTTTAATGTATTTGTGAACATGAAATTTTGAAAGTCGTTTAGGCAGTTGTTTAGTTTTTGAATAGAGTGAGAGAAATTTTCTGGTGAAAGTATTATGTATAACTGGGTATCATCGGCGTAAAAGTGGTAGTTGATGCTACTGTGGGAATGAATGATGTTCAATATGTTTCATGGCAATATGTTTCCCCTCTAGGGCCCCAAGAGTATGGGGGATGTTCCACCTGGTTCTGAACTTCTCCTCCACCCTTTTCCACTCCTCGGGGCTAGTAGGGCAGTGCAAATATCCATCCTGGAATTCAGCAAGGATGGCTCAGCAGACCTAGGGGACGAATTGAGAGATGGAGATTCAGACGACCAGCTAGTGATACTGCAAGGAGGTGTAGGTCACTCCTGTTATCAGGTGTCTTAGTGTTATTGTTAGTTTCAATCCAACTTCTGAGGGCTTCCTGAAATTGGTGACTGACTTCTTGATGTGGTGGTGTATGTATTCTTCAATGAGGTCAAAAAGCAGGTGGTTTCCTAACAAAATTCTGGTATCCTGGGATGTCAGTGTGTATGAGATCGGCCAGGTGGTTGTTGTAGCATTCTTTTTCTTGTCTTTGGAGCATCCAGGGCATGACTCATGGCATTGGGGGCTTTCTTCTCCTGGGGGCTGGCTGGGGCCTTGGCTGTGGTGCTGGCTGTAGGGCAGGTGCTAGTCCTGGGTTCAGATGTGCCCTTCTCTGTCTGCAAATCATGATAAAATCATATTATTAAACTCAATAAAAACAGAAGTACCCTAAGCTTTTGTAGAAAGTCTCTCTGATATGTAGCTGGCATCTTTGCAGTGACAAATTATGTTTCATGACAGCCAGAGGGGTTTATATAGCTTTGGTTTTATCCTGACTCTGGATCTGGACTACAGGATTTAATCAGTCAAGTCGGGGGAGTTGGGAAAATGCTCCAGTCCTGTCGGTTTGTCAGTATGGCTTGTCAGGGGTTGATACGGCTTTTGAGTTATGGGTTTACGGCTTGAAAAATCATGAATTATTACAAGGAAAGTTTATATGCTCACATGATGGTATCCAAATGTTGTTTTGACTGTCCTTGAACTAATTTTATCACATGATGCTGTCAACACTTGGTCCTTTTTGACATAAACTGCAAATGTGCAGATAAATGAATGAACTGAAATCAATTCTATGCATTGCATATATGTAAAAAGGTCCCCTGTACCTTTCAAAAATAAACGCGACAGCCACCAGTGGGGTTGTCTTTTACGAAAGAGTATTAGCGCCAGCAGTGGGCTTGTCTTTGTTGGAAATATCTGCGTTGGCGACTTACAATGTACATAATTTCCCACCAACACAGATGAAAATACAGCCACCACACATGATATTTTCGCCAACGCACATGATATTTCCGCCAACGCACATGCTATTTCCGCCAACGCACATGATATTTTCGCCAATGCACATGATATTTTCGCCAACACAGATGAAAATATAGCCAAGGCAGATGATATTTTCGCCAACGCAGATAAAAACAATATACATAGTTTCCCACCAACACAGATTATATTTTCGCCACCACAGATGATAATAACACCAATGCAAATGATATTTTCACCAGTACTTGTAGATAAAAAAAATTGCCAACGCAGATGAATACATAGCCAACACAGATGATATTTTCGCCACCACAGATGAAAATAACACCAACACAGATTACTGATTTTTTTCATCAATACTTGTAGATAAAAAATTTTAGCCAACGCAGATGAAAATATAGCCAACACAGATGATATTTTCGCCAACGCAGATAAAAATGCTGCAAGTTACTATAAATAGAATGTTTACTGTACATAGAATGGTCTGCCCTGAATAGAAGTAGGGACAGTTCTCTTCTGTGTATCAGGGTATGTGCAAGCTACTACATACACACACAGAATATGTAAAAGATCAAATATAGGTCACTGACCCTAAATGGAGTGACAATACGAGTACAATGACTATGATTACATATAAGTGAATCTTTACGTGTTAATGTTAAATTAACTGTACAAAAGTTAAGCTAGGGTCACCTCAAACTACCAGAACTACTACAGACCCAGATATTAGAGGACCCTAAAGTCAATCATGCCAAATACCCCAGATCAGAATGAGGAGACCCCAGCATGACTTCAGTTATCCCATTTTTCATTGAACTTTATACATAAAAATTCCCTAAAATTAAATATTACCTTAAAGTATGTTATGGTCACCTTAACTTGTAATGTACAAACTCTTAACTCATTTGCTATTAATATTGTGGTGACCTTGATTATGAACTATTGAACTTAAACTTATGTTATGGTCACCTTAACTTGTAAATATATTCCGTAAACTCATTCATTATTCATATGTCTTTACGTTAGCCTGACACTACTGTATAGACTTTGTTAGGACATAACTCAGTAGTAATCAAATTTATAATTTATGTATTTCATAAATACATTTGTAATACTGTATTTGACAAATAAAAAATGTGAACTGTCATCACTTGGTAATTTGCTATTGACCTATTCAAGGGCAGGCTATTCTATGAACAGTAGACTATTTATAGTAACTTGTAAGAAAGAGTATTAGCGCCACCAGTGGTGTTGTTTTTGTTGGAAATATCTGTGTTGACGAGTTACAATATAAGGATATTTTCGCCACCACAGATGATATTTCCGCCACCGCACACGATATTTTCGCCACCACACATGATATTTTAGCCAACACAGATGGCATTTCAGCCAACACAGATGATTTTCTAGCCAACGCAGATGAAAATTCAGCCAACGCAGATGAAAATTTAGTCAACACAGCCAAAAATTTAGCCAACACAGATGAAAATTTAACCAACATAGATGACATTTTTGCCACCACAGATGATATTTTCACCACCACTGATGAAAATAGCACTAACACAGATGATTTTTTTCATCAATACTTGTAGATAAAAATCGCCACCACAGACAACTTTTTAGCCAACGCAGATGAAAATATAGCCAACACTGATGATATTTTCGCCACCACAGATGAAAATAACACCAACACAGATGATTTTTTTCACCAATACTTGAAGATTAAAAAATCGCCACCACAGACAACATTTTAGCCAACGCAGATGAAAATATAGCCAACACAGATGATATTTTCGCCAACGCAGACAAAAATGCTGCAAGTTACTATAAATAGAATGTTTACTGTACATAGAATGGTCTGCCCTGAATAGAAGTAGGGACAGTTCACTTCTGTGTATCAGGGTATGTGCAAGTTACTACATACACACACACAGAATATGTAAAAGATCAAATATAGGTCACTGACCCTTAATGGAGTGACAATACAAGTATAATGACTATGATTACATATAAGTGAATATTTACATGTTAATGTTAAATTAACTGTACAAAAGTTAAGTTAGGGTCACCTCAAACTGCCAGAACTACTACAGACCCAGATATTAGAGGACCCTAAAGTCAATCATGCCAAATACCCCAGATCAGAATGAGGAGACCCCAGCATGACTTCAGTTATCCGATTTTTCATTGAACTTTATACATAAAAATTCCCTAAAATTAAATATTCCCTTAAATTATGTTATGGTCACCTTAACTTGTAATGTACAAGCTCTTAACTCATTTGCTATTAATATTGGGGCGACCTTGATTATGAACTATTGAACTTAAACTTATGTTATGGTCACCTTAATTTGTAAATATATTTCGTAAACTCATTCATTATTCATATGTCTTTACGTTAACCTGACTTTACTGTATAGACTTTGTTAAGACATTACTCAGTAGTAGTCAAATTTATAATTTATGTATTTTATTAATACATTTGTAATACTTTATTTAATAAATTAAAAAAATGTGAACTGTCATCACTTGGTAATTGCTATTGACCTATTCAAGGGCAGGCTATTCTATGAACAGTAGACTATTTATAGTAACTTGTAGTATTTTCATCTGCGTTGGCGAAAATATCATCTGTGTTGGCTATATTTTCATCTGTGTTGGCGAAAATATCATCCGTGTTGGTGAAAATCTCGTCTGTGTTGTCGAATTTTTCATCTGTGTTGGCTAAAATATCATCTGTGGTGGCGAAAATATCATAAATATCATCTGTGTTGGCCAAATTATCATCTGTGGTGGCCACATTATCATCTGTGTTGGCGAAAATATCATCTGTGGTGGCCAAATTATCATCTGTGTTGGCGAAAATATCTATGTTGGCCAAATTATCATCTGTGGTGGCGAAAATATCATGTGTTGGTGAAGTTTTCATGTGTGTTGGCAAAAAAAATCATCTGCGTTGGTGAATTTTTCATCTGTGTTGGTGGAAAATTATGTATATTGTAACACGCCAACACAGATATTTCCAACAAAACAACCCCACTGGTGGCGCTAATACTCTTTCGTAGTAACGTGTTATAAATAAAATGTCTAAAGTAATAGTAAGTCCTTGGATAGATCAATACCAATTAGTAAGTAGGGACAGTTCACTTGTGTGTATCACAGTCCCTATCATCCCGGTAACTCAATATTTATTTTTATTTATTTATTTGGGTTTTACGTCGCTTTCAACACTGTACAGGTCATATCACGACGGGTAGTTGGAAGGGCAGAGGAAACCAGTACATAGAGTTCGCTAGGGTTGTGTACTGTAAACTGCCGACCAACGGCAAGCAACTACCAGCTTTCCCACTTAAGGCCGTCACGGGGATCGAACCCCCGACCTCAGAGGTGGGAGGCGAGAGTGTTACCACTCTGCCACCGTGGCCCCCGGGGTAACTCAATAAATCACAGAATTGTGGAATACATTTTTTATTTATTAAATACAGTATTATTAATAAAATAAATTAATTGTAAATTTGACTACTACTGAATAATGTCTAACAAAGTCTATACAATAAAGGCAGGGTAATGTAAAGACATGTAAATAGTATATGAGATTCAGAAATATATTTACAAGTTAAGGTGACCATTACATAAGTTGAGGTCAAGTTCATAATTCAATGAACCTACACATTTAATGTGATGTGTAAGCACCGATGACGTCACAACATGGTTAATTTGTTGGCTAATGTAATACATATAAGACATAAAAATTTCCAGTGACTAATATATACACAGACTAAAACATATTTCTAGTTGCCATTAAAAATTTAAAAAAAAACTTGGGAGTGTGGAGTGGGCTTGGAAGTGTGGGAAAATCCTAAAGGGTAACATGCCAAGTCCCTTGCATAACAAAATTCAAACTGCTCATTATTTAAGGTCAGAGTTCTGCTTAACTAGGGAATAACCAATCATTCTAGGGTTCACTCAAGTAGCCCTTAGCAAAGGGAACTCTTTAGGGAATTCCTGGCATTCAAACCACTTAGACATCTTTCGCACTGCCCCACTAAAGAATTTCAGGGATGGAGGACTGACAAACGTGGTGTCTGTACACCACTAATGAAAGTATCTGCAAGCTCAATATATACTGAATCAGTTTTCATTTGTGTTGGCTAAAATATCATCTTTGTTAGCTAAAACGTTGTCTGTGGTGGAGAATTTGTCATCTGTAAGTGTTGGTGGAAATATCGCCTATGTTGGTTATATTCTTCTGTGTTGGCTATAATTTCATGTGTGTTGACGAAACTACCATCTGTAGTGGCTATATTATCATGTGTGTTGGCTAAAGTATCATCTGTGGTGGCTAAAATCTTGTCTGTGGTGGCGAATTTTTCATCTGTAAGTGTTGGTGAAAATATCATCAGTGTTGGCTATATTTTAATCTGTGTTGGCTATATTTTTATCTGTTTTGGCGAAAATATCATCTGTGTTGGATATTTATCATCTGTGTTGGCGAAAATATCATCTGTGTTGACGAAAATATTATCTGTGTTGGAGAAAATATCATCTGTGTTGGTGGGAAATTAGGAATTTGTAAGTCAACAACACAGATATTTCCAATAAAACAAGCCCACTGGTGGCGCCAATACTCTTTCGTACAATGCAGTCAGTTTAAGTACTGTAATTAACATTGAAAGCTTTTCTTGAATATATGCACAGGCACACGCATACGCATACACAAGTCTGGTGAATTTTAAGCTTAATAAAAAATAAACTAAAACTAAGTAAAAAATGCATGTACTATATTACATGGAAGATCACACTTTAACTATTATCACCATTCCCCCGTAGAGGTCACAAACATTTATCTGTTAAATGTAAAATTTTAACTAAAAATGATCTGCAATTGATGATAATAGTTTTAGCTTTTCATCAACATTTTACTAGTTTCATTGGCATTCATCGTGTACATGAGTAGTGACTAATACAACGCCTTGTTTGGGAAAATTTGTTTATTTATTGTTTACCTGTGTACATAGTACTATAACAGTGACCACAACTGGACTAAAATGCCCCAAACCTACTGAAACGCCTTGGACATTGCCACTGGTACAATTGTCACCTGGTCGGTGTGTTTAATGTAATGCCACATGGTGTCAGAGGCCCAGGCTCCGTTAGCCCTTATTGCTTCTAATGGCACCTCATGGGTGAAAGCCAGCATAGCCCCTGTGCGTCGGAACGCATGGAATGTCAAGCCACACCTATCCCAACTTTTTCAAAATCTTAGGTAGCCTCTCACGTACCTTTCTTTCCGTGAGAGGGTAACCTCTAACCACGAGCAAACCCAACTCTCTGATTAACCCCATTAACCTATTAAAAACCTGATCTGCCTCTGTGTGTTCCACGCATGCAAAGATATCATCTATATAATTCCAAACATTTATTCCTTCATCCAATAGAATTCTTTGTATTGCATCCAATATTCTCTGAAAAATTGTGGTCCATTGGCCGCCCCAAACGCCAAGTTTTGTTTATGTAAAACTTGCCATGATGCTGAATTGCCAGTTTAACGGAATCCCCTGGATCAATGCCGACATTTTGGACTGCACGTGCAATGTCGACCTTTATCAATTTGGGTCGTTCATATTTCAAAATGTTACCGAGAAGGCAGTCCAGATTTGGAGGTGTTAATTCAAAAGGCTGACCGTCATAAAACCCTCTAGGCTTTTGACCACTGACAGATTTCTCCGGATCATATGACAAGTCTACAATTATTCTGCTACTATCATAATCTTTAGGTCTCAACAGAAGGGGGAAACATGACATTCTTCCAAAGGGAGCTCATTCTAAGGACCTAACATGGCACCTAGCTGTATTTCCTTCTTGATATAACGTTCTACATCACAGGGATATTTTGTAGCTGAGTCATGATTGTCTACATACTTTCTATTCAGGCCCCGGGCAGTTATTCCTAAGGGAAAGCCGTACACCAGAATTCTATTAACCTATTGTCCTTGTAAGACCTTGCATCCTTCTTCCATGCTTGAATATTAAAATCAGAATAAATGGGAATCCTCAAACTGTCCACATTAGTCTGACCGGACACCCCAATTTCTCTTGCTGCTTTCAAGTATTCCTCACTTGAACATACCCCACAGCGGTTATCACTGATGCTATATAAATTATATTATGTGAGATGACCCCTTTTGGTGAAAACCCACAGCCTGTTTACCCTTATTAAACTGATACACACTATCAATGCAGTGATCATAATCTTCACTATTAACACATGTGAAATCGTTAACATCACTTGACCTGTTGTCCCCATAACCCACACTACTAAATTTCATACCGTTACTGTACTTAACTACTCCCATTTATAGACGTTACTTGTTTGTTACCCATATTACAACCCTCATCCCCTGTATTACACATATTAACCCACCTTATCCCAGTGATCATGTGTGCCAACTCTGACTCACTGTTACGCTCTGTATTAATATTTAAATTGTCATCCTGTATGCAAGTTTTAAACTTAACTAAATTAGAGTCAGCCTTCTGTGAGTCATCGCGATGGTGGTATTTCTCCACTTGCCTCACAAGGTCCACTTGACCAAGAACACCAGAACTCTCATAATCATCATTGACACTATACGCAGCCTTGAATTGTGCACTTCTCACATTGCTACACATAACATTCACAGTACCGCCGCATGCCACACTATCATATCTCGAATAATCTGCACACACTTTAGCAACACACTTGTCCACCTTCATACTTATTCTGTCACATTAAAATTGCTCATTGAAGTTGTTCACAATCCCACCGCACTTGGAGCATAGAGCCGTATTGGCAAAATACCCGTCCTCGCAATGGTACACATTCAGCTGGTCCATACATCTTTGGTATAAGTCCAGTCCTAGGTTGTCATCGTGATAAATCCAGCGGTCGTCACACAATCCCTACACTCTTCTGTTACTCAACTCATGATGATACACCAAACCCGTGAGGGGGTCAGTGTGACACTCACCGACTTCCCTGCATGTTCCTGCACTTTGAAATTGACAAATCAAACGTCATTCTTGTACAGGTGGAACTCTTGACTAAGGTATTCTTCCTTGAGGAGCAACGAATGCTGCTGCATGAGTGTGTGTCATCCGGTATTGCATCAGTGCTAGCCTATCTTGCCATGTTAACTCACCATCCTCGATGGCGTGCATCATGACTATGTATGCATCCTTAGTCACTGAACACAACATCGCCTCAATCAATTTAAGCATTTCATATAGTTCAGCCATCATGAACCGCCTGGTTAACGGGTCTATGGTGTCATTAACGCTCTTTACAAAACCCAATGCAAATTATATAAGTGACAAATCATCACACGTAACTCTTCTCTTGGTGGGACCTACTAAAATGCTTTCATTGGCCCATTGCCTGTATGAAACAGAATTTGAACTGTCTGTGGTGTATTCCGTATCTTTTTTTCTTACCTTGGATTGTCTCTTTTTTTGCATCCGCCTCAATTTGCTGCATGCGGTCTACAATAAGCGCCTGTATTCTCGGGTCCTGCTTCCATGCTTCTTCCCCACTCACCTTTGACACATCTTGAGTCTGGCTGGGCTGTATAAGTGCACTTTCCTGACACCCCACCTGACTCAACGGCCCGTCTTATCTTGCCTGATAAAATCCATCAAATCCTTCAGTTCCTCAGTCTGTTTCACGGCTGGTGCAGTCACCTGCGTCTCAACTGATCACTGCTGAGTGGCTTGCGCCACATTTCCCAACAAGATTTCACTCTATTTCCTTCTGCAAAAGCAACCCGGCTTCAGCTAACGTCATTGTTTCAGTGGGTTTGCTTCACTTTTTACCACTGTTCTATCCATATTCTGTGTTAATTTCTCAGCGTACTCCTGGCTCATGGTTTTAACAACATAACCAGACCTGCCCCAGTCACATCTCTGAATATTGGCTAGCTCATATTCCCCAAGTCCTCATGACCGCTAGGCAAGCTAGATCCAGGTTTTTCTCGTTCCAACGCTGACAGTCTGTGTGGGCGAGACAAAATTTTTTTCAAAGTTGGGATAGCCACTCTGTAGATACCCTGGGGGTTAAAAATTTCATCGAAATCGCTCTATCTAGCACGGTTTTTGAGATATAAGCATTTTTGTGTTTTGCAATTTTTGCAAAAAATCCCAAAATTCAAAATGGCCGCCATTTTAGGCGAGACAATTTTTTTTTGAAAATTGGGATGGCTACTTTGCAGAGATACCCTGTGGGTCAAAAATTTCATCGAAATCACTATCTAGCATGGTTTTCAATATATAAGCATATTTGTGTTTTGCAATTTTTGGGAAAAATTCGGAAATTCAAAATGGTCGCCATTTTGGGTGAGACAAAATTTTTTTGAAAATTGGGATGGTTACTCTGTACAAATACCCTGTGGGTAAAAAATTTCGTCAAAATTGCTCTATCTCGCACATTTTTTGAGATATTAGCATTTTTGTGTTTTCCTTATTTAGAAAATTTGTAATGATTAATTAATCATTAATTACTCGGCCATTTCTTAACCAATGCCAAAATCTAATGATTTCCAGATTTTAATAGAATGAATGTATTTACCAAGTTTCAGGTGAATTGATAAAATCCCTTTCAAGTTATCATCCGGACAAGCTTACTCATCGAAAAAAAAAATTTTTGGTCATGTGACCTCTCTGATTGGTCTAAATGTCACTGCAGCATATTTAAAAAAATTCCCCAAGGCTACTGCATACACCTGCCAAATTTGAAAAGAATCCGCACAACGGTCACAGAGTTATAAGGAAAAAGAAACGCGGAGCCGGCGGAGCCTGATTTTCTCCTATACACAAAAATTAATTAATTCAACAAGAGCTTACTGAACATCATAAATGCAAGCAATATCAGACCACCAAAATCTGAAAAAGTCATTTTCTTTTGAAGTAACTAAATCGTTCCATTTTTTTTTTAATCATCCTAAAACCCAACCAAACAGACATGGTCAGGGTGGCATTTATGCAGATTCATGTGTGGGCCTTACTACACAGATCCAAAAACAAGCTGGTAAAATAGTTTAAAAATTGGTGTAACAGATGCTGGACTCTAAAGACCTGTCTTCAAACAGGAGTAAATCAATGTTTCTTGCCAGAAATATTTGAAAGGGTATTATTTGTCATTTGTATATTCATTATGTTATTATTATTAATTATTTTTGATATAAATCTCTGAAAGTACATATGAAACAATACCTGTTTACATTTTTGTTGCTATGCTACAGAAGAAGGGATGCAAACAATTAATCAATTTATCTCAAATAGAATTCTCGATTTTTTTTACATTCCAATTTTTAAATTATTTTTTCCTTATGGAAGTCTTAAATAACGGGTTTATGCATTGGGATTTTCAGCTATTTTTAAAACGTTACAAGTTTCATTCCTGGAGGAGATATCGTTTGGCACCTTGGAAAAATTATCATTTTTATTTCTCTGACTTTTGACCCAGCCATCCAAAATGGGTGACTTTAGAGGCCATATTTTGCAGCCAATGGGATTTCTGTTCTTCGTAGTTTGGTGGATATGTCGCATATTTCCAGCTTACATCAGGGTAAGTTAATATTCTTGAAAACATAAAATTAAATGACTCATAAATACAAATTAAAACAAAAAAATACATGGTTGAGAGGGCCGAGAATCCTAATACAGGTTTCCCAGACATATTTTAATCTGTTTTGTTTCAACCAAAATATAAAATTCAAGTGTAATATAATGACAATGAATATGGTTGCTTTGAAAGTGAAAAATTATATTTGCAAAATAACCAGCGATTATGGTAGCGAGTCTTGGTATAATTTATGGGGTATTCCATTTGGTGATGGGTCAAGATTGTCAAGAAAGATTATGAGGAGGATAGAAGTCCCCATAGATACACCTACAGAGTTTGAGTTGGAAAATACAGCTGCTGGCATGCAGAGGAGAAGGGAGGAGAGAGAACAGAGGGAGGAGCCAGAGAAACGACAGAGAGGAGAATCAGAAGCAGGAAGCCAGGAGGGCGGAAACTCCGCAGTCACAGAGGAGGCAGTGGCCGAAAAAAGACCAAGAACTGAGAGGAGTGAAAGTGAAATAGGCACAGAGGGTGGAGGAGAGGCCAGCACATCTAAATCCTAATCCAGGCACAAGGAAATACATTTGACAAACATTTATTTAACAGACTCAGATGAGGAGGTTATTATGAAGAGGTTGTCAAGGACCATTACGGGCTTTACGACAAAAGCAACAAACACTTTAAGGAAAAGGCCAGGGGGGATTGCTTGTTTGAGAGGTTTTCAAGCAGCTGCAACCTGTTAGGAAGGTGTACAAGACTTGGTTCCAATCTCAAAGCACTTGCTATAGAAAACTCACCCCCAGTCCAAGTCTGGCCAGGCTCCCAAAGAAATGACAGATAGGCAGAACTGGATTCATGACAAATTTAACTTCTTGAAGACCCACATCAGAAGGAAGGGCCTAAAAAATCATCAGAGATGAGCCAGTGCTAGTGCAGCCTCAGACCACGACATTTCACGAGGGTCTATGAATACTGACAGTATGGAAACTATCATCCGATCTGGAACAACGCGCCAGCCATCCATCAGGAGCACTGCCAGTACAAGTGTAGTATTCCAGCCAGGGGGGACTACCATAACAGCCTTCTGCAACTACCTGGCATCGGAAGTTGAAGACTTTCACACTTTAGAAATGAGGCAGTTAAACTTATAAGTGGATACAGGGCAGGGCAGAGGAAACAAACAGTCAGCTACAACAACTTTCTAGGAGCTCTAGTACCACTGCCACATATGTGCCACATACTAATCAACAACCAGCATCCTCTGCCAGGGAATACACTATGCCACAAACTCAGATGCCAGCAAGTCAGGTCATATAACTAACTAAACAGACCCAAGTGGTGCCAAGAGGACAGCAACAGCCCAGAGAGCAGCAGACTCCATATGTAGCTGTTGTCGACCAACAATACAGGACTTCAAGACAGCTACATTTTACCCTCAGCCCAATCAAGACTTTCAACCAATTATCAGTAGCCTCTGTCACAGGCGAAGAAAGTGCAGGACTCTCTAGCATTTTGGGAAATATAGAGTAAGTCATGAACTACCAGGAGATGGATACACCTCAATTTACACCAAGTTACCCGCATCAATGTTCCATGCTTCCTCCAACCACACAGCAGCAAAAGCCTCCTCAGCAGCCTGCCCAGCACCAGACCCCCCAGCAGTTATCCAAGCCCAAGCAGCAGCAGTAAATTACTGCACCTACCTACAAATGATTTTTTTTCAGGATTACTGCTGTAATATGTCCTATTCTGGACAATTGGTGATTCATAGGTCCTTCTCAGGATCACCCCAGTTTTCCCAAATCAATTAATAAGCTGCATGGTACAGAAGCTCTGGACTGCCAAAGTTTTTTTTTTATTTTACTAACTTGAATATACCAGTTAGTTAACTTAAATATACTAGTTAGTTGGGGACAGATTTACATATGGTAGTTTGGCCAACAAAAGCCAGTATTACTGAAAGAATGTGTCTGTTTCTACTGTTGCAAGGTGTCTCAGTGTTATTGCCAGTTTCAATCCAACATCTGAGGGCTTCCTAAAATTTATGACTTCTTTTTTGACGTGGTGGTGGATGCATTCTTGAAGGAGATGAAAAACTGTAGCTGGCATCCTGACAAAAATCTGGTAACCTGGGATATCAGTCTGTATTAAGTTGGCCAGGAGTTATCAATAAAATCCTTTTCCTTGTCTTGCAGGATCAAGGGTATGACCCAGGGGTTTTGTGGCTTTCTTCTCCTCCTGGGTGGTGAAGGTGCTATCTGTATGACAGGAGCTGGTCCTTTTTTGTCTGCAAATCAGAATAAAATCAAAACATTTATAGCTGACATCCTCTGCAGTGATAAATGATGAGTAACAGCTAGAAGGGGTTTATATAGTTTTGGTTTGATCCCAACTTGCAATCCCGACACCATAAATTAATCAATCCAGTCAGAATGGATTGCTCCAGTCGCGTCTGTTTATGGGTACGGCTTGTTGTGACCTGATTCAGCTTCTCAACGGTTTACAGCTTGTCCTTATAGTTTCACATCTAATTGTGGAGAAAAACACCTAGACCCCAAGCCAGATAGGGATCTTGCTCCAGACAAGCCATGATGTGCTACGTCCTGTTGAGGCGGTGTATATGGTCAAAATTTGTCGCACACATTTTTTCTGGATTTTGGTCCCTGATCCATGACTTTTCAAACCGACCCAGGAGTCATAGAGTCGGCTGAAGAGCCAGCCCCAGTTTGCCACCCCCATTAAAGGTATTAAGATAGGTCAGGATAAACATCCTGATTTCTGGGAGCAGAACGCCAAATATGGTTTATATTTTCAAGACTTCTTTTGAATGCTACAGTTTTTTTGTGACATATTATGATTCCCAATATGACTGCAGATATGATTTACAACCAGCTGTATGAATTAGACGAAATATACCCTTCCAGGTTAATATAAAGAAATCTATCTTTCCAAGTCAATATTTCTGTGGGTGATTAAGAGTAGACATTATTTAACTTATAGTATATTGCCCTCCATTGTATATCTAATACTGTTTTTGGCGCTTCATTTATGATAATGCTTTAATGACACCTCAATTTTGTTTTTATGTCTACACTTGATCCGATTTAGATCTAATTGTTCAGTAGATTGCATATTTTAAAGTTTTTATAAACCTAGGTCCTAAACCTAGAGATTTACCAAGGAGACTTAGCAGTCTAAATGTATCTGTTTTAACATAAGTACGAAATTTCTTTGACTCAACTGGAAGGTCTAGATATAATATGGAACCATCACTAAAACACTGGATGACGAAATGTTGTATTTTGATATTTTGTAAGCATTGTTCTGAGAGTTTATGATCTAAGGTTTCTTTTGTGATTCCACACATTGCTTTAACAAATAGTCTTATTTACCAATATTATGAGACACCAGTCTTTTGATCCACATAGAATTTTATGCTCCATGAAGTGAAAATATATGAATCATTTAGAAGTCCCTTTCATATTGATAGAACTATGGTTATTTTTTTAATTCTTGCTAGTTTATCATTTCATAAAAATGCATACATTCACTTGTCTAGTTCTCTTAAAGTGGAATATGTTTTATAACTTCTACTCAATGGATGGTTAGTTTGCATCATACTTATTGTTTCAAATAATGATAATACGACCTATCCATGACAGGTGCCTTTGTTTCCAAAGTTTTATAATACCAAGTTTTTCCAATCGGTTTTGAAAATTCATACTCACGCCTTCATTTTGTCATGATAAAACCAAACCCCAAAAGTTTTAAAGGAATAATTTTGACATTTAACTTGTTTATATTCTAGACATAGGGTTATATTATGCAATAGGGTCTTAAAGGTTATACTTAACACCAGATATGTAAAGAATATGTAATAATTCAAACATTGTGTACCCTTGCCTTATTCCTTGATCTGAATTTACCCTTACTGCACCAAGTGTACCGTTGTTCATTAGTACTTCAAAGTCTTCAGATGTCAACTTAATCATGTTCTTCTGTAAAACTCATCAGTTTATTCCTATTTCACATATTTAGAATTTGTCTCAGTGATACCCCATTTTTATCTTTTCTTAAACTGAAACAAATATTGAAATCTACCTTTATGATTAAAGGTGTATCACTGCTTTGTTGAACCATTGAACTTAAAACTGTTCAAAACTTTTTTTTTTGCTATAGTATTATTTTTTCATGGAATATAAAATTTTTTTTATCACAGGCCTTCTTTTAAGTTCACAGTAAAAGTAACAATATTCCATTGTCATCTATTTTAAATCTCTGCACATTTTTATCGCACATTTTCTTGAATTAATTGCTACACCTTTATTGCTGAAAGGGTCAATTTCTGGGACAAAAAAAATGGCATGGGTACTGAGCGTTACCTGCTCCTGCATAGGCGTAGGAACTGGGGGGGCAGCGGGGACAGCCGCCCCCTCAACCATGAAGTTGGGGAGCAGGGATATCTTTTCGCCCCCCCCAACTTTTCGCAATAGAACTAAATTCCAGTTTTTAAACTTATGTAAATTTTTACAAGTAACTGAATAATATGTGATCAAATTACACTTTTGCCTTGCTCACTGCTCACATGTATCATTGTGTAAGCTACCATTTGAACTATAAAATATTTAATTTTTTATGATTTGTAAAAGGAACATTTTTAGTTAATCTGTCATGGGATTTGTAAAATTCTGTAAAACGTTTCACTTATGCAGATCAAAATCATACATATAGATCTTCTACATTTAATTTACCATGTTGTTAATGATTTAAAACTTAGACATGTAGTTTCAAATTCACAAAGAGCAATGGTTTAGCTCAGCAATTTGTCAGCTGATAAGATTTTTCCCAGAAAACTCTTCTTTCTTTACTGTGTGTTTATTGGACCTAGCCAGTCCAATGATTATACATCCCCCTCAATATGGGGATTAACCTTGCTAAAAATAGATCTTGTATCAGCTCGGCACTTGAAGGAAAGGTCACAGGTTCTGGAAACCTGTAGTCAAGATATTAGAAATACCTTTCAAATGCAGAGGTGACTATATGTAATTCTATACCCATACAAGGTTGGGGAAACTTAGGATGATGTCATCACAAAGATTTCCTTTGGTAAACTAAGTTTACCAAAAAAAATATACCTAAAATATTATAATAATAGTATAATAATAATAAACCTAAAAATATTACCTAAAAATATTTTAATTGGACAATTTGAATTTGTATATTACCTACATGCAATACTACCGTAAAATTAACCAAAATTGTAGGTGTCGGGTTGTGTCGGTGCAATCTAGTTCCTCAGCCCCCCAACCAAAAATTGCTTCTTTACACCCCTGTCCTGTACCAATCTTAAATATAAAATACCAAATAAACTACTTTCTGTTTATGTTCAGACTAGGTCAATAAAATAGGATTGCCTTATATAATCAACTCTGTGTTGATTGTATTTCGACTGCTGATTTAAGGGTTCAGTCTCATCAGAGGCTATGATTTTAGTGCATCTGGGCTCCCTGAAGTACTTTAAGGGTTCTGATGTTGAACCACCATCTGTACCTGTTGTGAACCGGTTCTGAACCTGTTCTGAGCAGGTTTTGTACCTGTTTTTACAGGTTCAACAGGTTTATACCAAATACACCTAATGAATGGTCAATAGGGAGTTCCAGGTGAGTATCTCTCTTAATGAATAAGGTTTATATCATTAGAGGGATTTTTTAACCAATTTTACTACTGACATTATAGTAAATTTAGTGAGGAAGTTTGGACTATTTTTATAATTGATAGCTGGTAAGTAGTGGTAAGTATGGGTAACTTATTACCTTGCTTTTAACTGTAAGCATTATCTTTAAAGGCTCCACTTTCTATCAATATAGCCCTAATTTATTATGGCTTAATTAAAATGTTTAAATGGGGAATATAAATAATCCTTTTGTGATTATTGATTTCCGTAGTAATACATCAGACAAAGTTGTGTCAATTATTTATTTGCCATAATAAATGTATTCTGGGTTGCGTTATTGGTGCAACGTGGTTGCTGCTGTGGTACAGTACAATTTACACTAAAAATTTTAAAAGTAATGGACACAGCCACAAGGACATGAAGTTCTCAGTGCTGGAGTGGTGTACACCAAAATTTGACCCATCCAACACAGCCAGACGCAGAAGGCTTGAGCTATCTTGGATATTCAAATTACACTGCCTAGCCCCCATAGGCATCAACCAGTTTGTATGATTTTCTTAGGTATAATCCTGGCTACCTTGCACTCAGTAGTCAACCTCTCTTTCTCTCTTAAATATAAAATATAGAAATGTTATACATACCTCCAGAAAGTGCAAGCTTTAAGCTTTACTTTACATCAAATACCTTGTCTCAGTAACATATAAGTTGAATAAACTATAATTCTATAATGGTTTTGATACCAAAATCATTGATATTTGGATAGAAATTTTTTATTTCCCATTTAAAACTTTATCTGAAGGAGTAACATATTCATGAATGCTGGATATAAAAATCATCTTTAAAATGGGGAGAACTGTGAGCTTTAATTTGATATATTTGCTGTGTTTGTACCTCAAACAGAAAATAGTTTAAATTTTTCACTTTATGAGTACAGCCATATCAGTTTGACTATGAGACCAACAATTTGCACACTACAAGAATATATTAAACATAATACTCTTAGATATATAGTAAAACTTAAATTGTCATTAGTTAATGTCTTACCGAACAGACTACTGCCATTGGACCAACATGAGCCAGTATTGCCAAAAGTCAGAAAAAAATGTCCACAGTCTCCTCCAGCAGGACTGGTAATGCCCTCATTACTTGCTATATGGATAATGCTTCCTGTAGTGACTAGGTGACTATGCTGTCACATCCTCTTTTTCAGTTTTAAAAGCCCTACCCTAAAGTTCCCAGTAAGAGGAAGTCAATCCCATTATAGGGTCCCAAGGTCTTATTGGTTATACCGGTTGCCAGACTGCTTACTCCACCCCTTCTTTTTTCTGCCTGATATGGGACAGGGGGAGAAAGAGTTACATCCCTGAGGATTCCAAGATGAAGGCCCCAGGAAGGCTAAAGAACCCATCATCCAACACCCCATGTGCCAGGATAAGAGATTCAATCAAGCATGCATCTAGGTCAAACAGAGGTTGGCAACAATTAAGACACCCAACTACCCAAAAATACCTGGATTACAGGTTAATGGGACTTTGAGCTGAGCTGCCACTATTGAACCAAGATGATAGAGCTCAGAACCAGCCCAAGGCACATCCTTCAATAAAACTGAGTGAATGTGTTATGCAACTTCCAGGCACAAGCTGAAGGAATCTGATCCAAGAAAACTCCTCCTTGAACAGTCTTTGAAGTGGCAAAGGCTCTAATATCATGGGCTTAGACCAAGGACTCTTGGTCAGACATCTTGTAACACAAAAGCATTTTTTGCTCTATCCAAGAAGAAACACTGGTGGGAGGGATATCCCTATTGAAATTCTTCTTGAAGGAGACAAAGTACCAGATATATGATAACCATGAAATCCTCATTTTTTTCCAGGTAATAGCAGAAAGCCCGAAATGGATTAAGTGATCTATCTTCAAGAGATCTTAAGAGGGAGGGCTAAGGCTGGGATCCCCAATGGAGTCACACTCACGGGGCCAGCTAGTTCTTAGAAAGCTCAGGGAATGATACAAGGAGAACTTCGCCAGTCTGATTTATGTCAAATGTTCAGGTTCAGCCAGCTGAGTCTTTCACTCCAGCACTTGCCCAAACCTGGGGCCACCAGGAAAACGGCCTTGAAGGTAAGATTCTTCAAGAAAGCCTTCCTGAGAGGTTCAAGAGGAGGCTTAATCAGTTAATGAAGCACTAAGCACTAAAGACAAGTTTCAGTAGAAAAGGCCTCAGCACCCTTTTGGGTCGGTCTCTCTGCCTGGAAAGAATCCTTTGCTGATATTAAGGGAAGAGTTTTTTTAATTATCAGCAATAGCAGTCTTATAGCCATCTATGGTGCTGGACTGCAAATTCCTCCCCTGGAAAAGATATATAAGAAAGTATGCTATCTGTTTCAGATGGTGATTTGAAGTCCACCATACTTGATTGACACCACTGAACAAATACAGTCCAATTTGCTTTATAGAGAGAACTGGTTCAGCATCTCTGTGGAGCTTCAATTCTCTCTGCCACCTGGTCGGAGATGTCCTGTCCCCTGATAGCCAAGAATGAAATTGGCATGAAAATTCAATTTCAACAGGTCCCTGTGAAGATTGCCATTAAAGGGCTGGGACAACAAGTTGGAAAGGTTGGGTAGGCACAATGGTATCTGGAACAACAGGTCTAATCAGGTCCCTATGCTACAGAAGAAGGGATGCAAACAATTAATCAATTTATCTCAAATAGAATTCTCGATTTTTTTTACATTCCAATTTTTAAATTATTTTTTCCTTATGGAAGTCTTAAATAACGGGTTTATGCATTGGGATTTTCAGCTATTTTTAAAATGTTACAAGTTTCATTCCTGGAGGAGATATCGTTTAGCACCTTGGAAAAACTATTATTTTTATTTCTCTGACTTTTGACCCAGCCATCCAAAATGGGTGACTTTAGAGGCCATATTTTGCAGCCAATGGGATTTCTGTTCTTCGTAGTTTGGTGGATATGTCGCATATTTCCAGCTTACATCAGGGTAAGTTAATATTCTTGAAAACATAAAATTAAATGACTCATAAATACAAATTAAAACAAAAAAATACATGGTTGAGAGGGCCGGGAATCCTAATACAGGTTTCCCAGACATATTTCAATCTGTTTTGTTTCAACCAAAATATAAAATTCAAGTGTAATATAATGACAATGAATATGGTTGCTTTGAAAGTGAAAAATTATATTTGCAAAATAACCAGCGATTATGGTAGCGAGTCTTGGTATAATTTATGGGGTATTCCATTTGGTGATGGGTCAAGAATGTCAAGAAAGATTATGAGGAGGATAGAAGTCCCCATAGATACACCTACAGAGTTTGAGTTGGAAAATACAGCTGCTGGCATGCAGAGGAGAAGGGAGGAGAGAGAACAGAGGGAGGAGCCAGAGAAACGACAGAGGAGAATCAGAAGCAGGAAGCCAGGAGGGCGGAAACTCCGCAGTCACAGAGGAGGCAGTGGCCGAAAAAAGACCAAGAACTGAGAGGAGTGAAAGTGAAATAGGCACAGAGGGTGGAGGAGAGGCCAGCACATCTAAATCCTAATCCAGGCACAAGGAAGGACATTTGACAAACATTTATTTAACAGACTCAGATGAGGAGGTTATTATGAAGAGGTTGTCAAGGACCATTACGGGCTTTACGACAAAAGCAACAAACACTTTAAGGAAAAGGCCAGGGGGGATTGCTTGTTTGAGAGGTTTTCAAGCAGCTGCAACCTGTTAGGAAGGTGTACAAGACTTGGTTCCAATCTCAAAGCACTTGCTATAGAAAACTCACCCCCAGTCCAAGTCTGGCCAGGCTCCCAAAGAAATGACAGATAGGCAGAACTGGATTCATGACAAATTTAACTTCTTGAAGACCCACACCAGAAGGAAGGGCCTAAAAAATCATCAGAGATGAGCCAGTGCTAGTGCAGCCTCAGACCACGACATTTCACGAGGGTCTATGAATACTGACAGTATGAAAACTATCATCCGATCTGGAACAACGCACCAGCCATCCATCAGGAGCACTGCCAGTACAAGTGTAGTATTCCAGCCAGGGGGGACTACCATAACAGCCTTCTGCAACTACCTGGCATCGGAAGTTGAAGACTTTCACACTTTAGAAATGAGGCAGTTAAACTTATAAGTGGATACAGGGCAGGGCAGAGGAAACAAACAGTCAGCTACAACAACTTTCTAGGAGCTCTAGTACCACTGCCACATATGTGCCACATACTAATCAACAACCAGCATCCTCTGCCAGGGAATACACTATGCCACAAACTCAGATGCCAGCAAGTCAGGTCATATAACTAACTAAACAGACCCAAGTGGTGCCAAGAGGACAGCAACAGCCCAGAGAGCAGCAGACTCCATATGTAGCTGTTGTCGACCAACAATACAGGACTTCAAGACAGCTACATTTTACCCTCAGCCCAATCAAGACTTTCAACCAATTATCAGTAGCCTCTGTCACAGGCGAAGAAAGTGCAGGACTCTCTAGCATTTTGGGAAATATAGAGTAAGTCATGAACTACCAGGAGATGGATACACCTCAATTTACACCAAGTTACCCGCATCAATGTTCCATGCTTCCTCCAACCACACAGCAGCAAAAGCCTCCTCAGCAGCCTGCCCAGCACCAGACCCCCCAGCAGTCATCCAAGCCCAAGCAGCAGCAGTAAATTACTGCACCTACCTACAAATGATTTTTTTCAGGATTACTGCTGTAATATGTCCTATTCTGGACAATTGGTGATTCATAGGTCCTTCTCAGGATCACCCCAGTTTTCCCAAATCAATTAATAAGCTGCATGGTACAGAAGCTCTGGACTGCCAAAGTTTTTTTTATTTTACTAACTTGAATATACCAGTTAGTTAACTTAAATATACTAGTTAGTTGGGGACAGATTTACATATGGTAGTTTGGTCAACAAAAGCCAGTATTACTGAAAGAATGTGTCTGTTTCTACTGTTGCAAGGTGTCTCAGTGTTATTGCCATTTTCAATCCAACTTCTGAGGGCTTCCTAAAATTTATGACTTCTTTTTTGACGTGGTGGTGGATGCATTCTTGAAGGAGATGAAAAACTGTAGCTGGCATCCAGACAAAAATCTGGTAACCTGGGATATCAGTCTGTATTAAGTTGGCCAGGAGTTATCAATAAAATCCTTTTCCTTGTCTTGCAGGATCAAGGGTATGACCCAGGGGTTTTGTGGCTTTCTTCTCCTCCTGGGTGGTGAAGGTGCTATCTGTATGACAGGAGCTGGTCCTTTTTTGTCTGCAAATCAGAATAAAATCAAAACATTTATAGCTGACATCCTCTGCAGTGATAAATGATGAGTAACAGCTAGAAGGGGTTGATATAGTTTTGGTTTGATCCCAACTTGCAATCCCGACACCATAAATTAATCAATCCAGTCAGAATAGATTGCTCCAATCGCGTCTGTTTATGGGTACGGCTTGTTGTGACCTGATTCAGCTTCTCAACGGTTTACAGCTTGTCCTTATAGTTTCACATCTAATTGTGGAGAAAAACACCTAGACCCCAAGCCAGATAGGGATCTTGCTCCAGACAAGCCATGATGTGCTACATCCTGTTGAGGCGGTGTATATGGTCAAAATTTGTCGCACACTTTTTTTCTGGATTTTGGTCCCTGATCCATGACTTTTCAAACCGACCCAGGAGTCATAGAGTCAGCTGAAGAGCCAGCCCCAGTTTGCCACCCCCATTAAAGGTATTAAGATAGGTCAGGATAAACATCCTGATTTCTGGGAGCAGAACGCCAAATTATCAACTTTTCAAAATGATCAAACGTGGTTTATATTTTCAAGACTTCTTTTGAATGCTACAGTTTTTTTGTGACATATTATGATTCCCAATATGACTGCAGATATGATTTACAACCAGCTGTATGAATTAGACGAAATATACCCTTCCAGGTTAATATAAAGAAATCTATCTTTCCAAGTCAATATTTCTGTGGGTGATTAAGAGTAGACATTATTTAACTTATAGTATATTGCCCTCCATTGTATATCTAATACTGTTTTTGGCGCTTCATTTATGATAATGCTTTAATGACACCTCAATTTTGTTTTTATGTCTACACTTGATCCGATTTAGATCTAATTGTTCAGTAGATTGCATATTTTAAAGTGTTTATAAACCTAGGTCCTAAACCTAGAGATTTACCAAGGAGACTTAGCAGTCTAAATGTATCTGTTTTAACATAAGTACGAAATTTCTTTGACTCAACTGGAAGGTCTAGATATAATATGGAACCATCACTAAAACACTGGATGACGAAATGTTGTATTTTGATATTTTGTAAGCATTGTTCTGAGAGTTTATGATCTAAGGTTTCTTTTGTGATTCCACACATTGCTTTAACAAATAGTCTTATTTACCAATATTATGAGACACCAGTCTTTTGATCCACATAGAATTTTATGCTCCATGAAGTGAAAATATATGAATCATTTAGAAGTCCCTTTCATATTGATAGAACTATGGTTATTTTTTTAATTCTTGCTAGTTTATCATTTCATAAAAATGCATACATTCACTTGTCTAGTTCTCTTAAAGTGGAATATGTTTTATAACTTCTACTCAATGGATGGTTAGTTTGCATCATACTTATTGTTTCAAATAATGATAATACGACCTATCCATGACAGGTGCCTTTGTTTCCAAAGTTTTATAATACCAAGTTTTTCCAATCGGTTTTGAAAATTCATACTCACGCCTTCATTTTGTCATGATAAAACCAAACCCCAAAAGTTTTAAAGGAATAATTTTGACATTTAACTTGTTTATATTCTAGACATAGGGTTATATTATGCAATAGGGTCTTAAAGGTTATACTTAACACCAGATATGTAAAGAATATGTAATAATTCAAACATTGTGTACCCTTGCCTTATTCCTTGATCTGAATTTACCCTTACTGCACCAAGTGTACCGTTGTTCCTTAGTACTTCCAAGTCTTCAGATGTCAACTTAATCATGTTCTTCTGTAAAACTCATCAGTTTATTCCTATTTCACATATTTAGAATTTGTCTCGGTGATACCCCATTTTTATCTTTTCTTAAACTGAAACAAATATTGAAATCTACCTTTATGATTAAAGGTGTATCACTGCTTTGTTGAACCATTGAACTTAAAACTGTTCAAAACTTTTTTTTTTTTGCTATAGTATTATTTTTTCATGGAATATAAAAAAATTTTTATCACAGGCCTTCTTTTAAGTTCACAGTAAAAGTAACAATATTCCATTGTCATCTATTTTAAATCTCTGCACATTTTTATCGCACATTTTCTTGAATAAATTGCTACACCTTTATTGCTGAAAGGGTCAATTTCTGGGACAAAAAAAAATGGCATGGGTACTGAGCGTTACCTGCTCCTGCATAGGCGTAGGAACTGGGGGGGCAGCGGGGACAGCCGCCCCCTCAACCATGAAGTTGGGGAGCAGGGATATCTTTTCGCCCCCCCAACTTTTCGCAATAGAACTAAATTCCAGTTTTTAAACTTATGTAAATTTTTACAAGTAACTGAATAATATGTGATCAAATTACACTTTTGCCTTGCTCACTGCTCACATGTATCATTGTGTAAGCTACCATTTGAACTATAAAATATTTAATTTTTTATGATTTGTAAAAGGAACATTTTTAGTTAATCTGTCATGGGATTTGTAAAATTCTGTAAAACGTTTCACTTATGCAGATCAAAATCATACATATAGATCTTCTACATTTAATTTACCATGTTGTTAATGATTTAAAACTTAGACATGTAGTTTCAAATTCACAAAGAGCAATGGTTTAGCTCAGCAATTTGTCAGCTGATAAGATTTTTCCCAGAAAACTCTTCTTTCTTTACTGTGTGTTTATTGGACCTAGCCAGTCCAATGATTATACATCCCCCTCAATATGGGGATTAACCTTGCTAAAAATAGATCTTGTATCAGCTCGGCACTTGAAGGAAAGGTCACAGGTTCTGGAAACCTGTAGTCAAGATATTAGAAATACCTTTCAAATGCAGAGGTGACTATATGTAATTCTATACCCATACAAGGTTGGGGAAACTTAGGATGATGTCATCACAAAGATTTCCTTTGGTAAACTAAGTTTACCAAAAAAAATATACCTAAAATATTATAATAATAGTATAATAATAATATACCTAAAATATTACCTAAAAATACTTTAATTGGACAATTTGAATTTGTATATTACCTACATGCAATACTACCGTAAAATTAACCAAAATTGTAGGTGTCGGGTTGTGTCGGTGCAATCTAGTTCCTCAGCCCCCCAACCAAAAATTGCTTCTTTACACCCCTGTCCTGTACCAATCTTAAATATAAAATATAGAAATGTTATACATACCTCCAGAAAGTGCAAGCTTTAAGCTTTACTTTACATCAAATACCTTGTCTCAGTAACATATAAGTTGAATAAACTATAATTCTATAATGGTTTTGATACCAAAATCATTGATATTTGGATAGAAATTTTTTATCTCCCATTTAAAACTTTATCTGAAGGAGTAACATATTCATGAATGCTGGATATAAAATCATCTTTAAAATGGGGAGAACTGTGAGCTTTAATTTGATATATTTGCTGTGTTTGTACCTCAAACAGAAAATAGTTTAAATTTTTCACTTTATGAGTACAGCCATATCAGTTTGACTATGAGACCAACAATTTGCACACTACAAGAATATATTAAACATAATACTCTTAGATATATAGTAAAACTTAAATTGTCATTAGTTAATGTCTTACCGAACAGACTACTGCCATTGGACCACCATGAGCCAGTATTGCCAAAAGTCAGAAAAAAATGTCCACAGTCTCCTCCAGCAGGACTGGTAATGCCCTCATTACTTGCTATATGGATAATGCTTCCTGTAGTGACTAGGTGACTATGCTGTCACATCCTCTTTTTCAGTTTTAAAAGCCCTACCCTAAAGTTCCCAGTAAGGTAGGAAAGCAGGAATGTTAGGGTGGGAATCTCCGATCTCTTAGGTAAGAAATTAGCTAAAAGGGGACTAGTGGACTGAAAAGAACTCTAAGAGGAAGTCAATCCCATTATAGGGTCCCAAGGTCTTATTGGTTATACCGGTTACCAGACTGCTTACTCCACCCCTTCTTTTTTCTGCCTGATATGGGACAGGGGGAGAAAGAGTTACATCCCTGAGGATTCCAAGATGAAGGCCCCAGGAAGGCTAAAGAACCCATCATCCAACACCCCATGTGCCAGGATAAGAGATTCAATCAAGCATGCATCTAGGTCAAACAGAGGTTGGCAACAATTAAGACACCCAACTACCCAAAAATACCTGGATTACAGGTTAATGGGACTTTGAGCTGAGCTGCCACTATTGAACCAAGATGATAGAGCTCAGAACCAGCCCAAGGCACATCCTTCAATAAAACTGAGTGAATGTGTTATGCAACTTCCAGGCACAAGCTGAAGGAATCTGATCCAAGAAAACTCCTCCTTGAACAGTCTTTGAAGTGGCAAAGGCTCTAATATCATGGGCTTAGACCAAGTGACTCTTGGTCAGACATCTTGTAACACAAAAGCATTTTTTGCTCTATCCAAGAAGAAACACTGGTGGGAGGGATATCCCTATTGAAATTCTTCTTGAAGGAGACAAAGTACCAGATATATGATAACCATGAAATCCTCATTTTTTCCAGGTAATAGCAGAAAGCCCGAAATGGATTAAGTGACCTATCTTCAAGAGATCTTAAGAGGGAGGGCTAAGGCTGGGATCCCCAATGGAGTCACACTCACGGGGCCATGTCTCCCCAGCTAGTTCTTAGAAAGCTCAGGGAAGGATACAAGGAGAACTTCGGCAGTCTGATTTATGTCAAATGTTCAGGTTCAGCCAGCTGAGTCTTTCACTCCAGCACTTGCCCAAACCTGGGGCCACCAGGAAAACGGCCTTGAAGGTAAGATTCTTCAAGAAAGCCTTCCCGAGAGGTTCAAGAGGAGGCTTAATCAGTTGATGAAGCACTAATCACTAGCGACAAGTTTCAGTAGAAAAGGCCTCAGCACCCTTTTGGGTCGGTCTCTCTGCCTGGAAAGAATCCTTTGCTGATATTAAGGGAAGAGTTTTTTTAATTATCAGCAATAGCAGTCTTATAGCCATCTATGGTGCTGGACTGCAAATTCCTCCCCTGGAAAAGATATATAAGAAAGTATGCTATCTGTTTCAGATGGTGATTTGAAGTCCACCATACTTGATTGACACCACTGAACAAATACAGTCCAATTTGCTTTATAGAGAGAACTGGTTCAGCATCTCTGTGGAGCTTCAATTCTCTCTGCCACCTGGTCGGAGATGTCCTGTCCCCTGATAGCCAAGAATGAAATTGGCATGAAAATTCAATTTCAACAGGTCCCTGTGAAGATTGCCATTAAAGGGCTGGGACAACAAGTTGGAAAGGTTGGGTAGGCACAATGGTATCTGGAACAACAGGTCTAATCAGGTCCCAGAAACAGGGCATGTTAGGCCACTCCAGGGCTATAATGATCACTCTAAGAGAATAGTGACTGAAAATCTTGTCTATCACACTTGTCAGTAGAGGAATGGGAGTAAAGGATTAGAGGCCCTGGCCTTCCCAGAACCGGCTCAGAGTTTAAACTGCCAAGGGTTTGTCATCTGGGATTGGGGATACTGAGGTAACTTGTTGCATCTGGTGGCAAATAGGTCTATCCGGGGATGGGGTCACCGAAAGCAAATTTGTCTGAAGTCTCCTGAAGCTCAGACCATACCATATGAATGACCTGCTGGTATAGTGAGCGAGCTTGCTGGATGTCATGTTTAAATGACCTGATACATGGCAAGCCTTCAGGCAAATTTGACAAGAGTCACCAAAGGAGGGTACAGAGAGACCCTGATCTCATACCCTTCTTTGTTTATGTGAGCCACCACTGTAGTGTTGTCAGTGGCCACAAGGACAACTTGTCATTTGCACAAAAGCTCGAATTCCTTTTGGGCCTGAAGGAACACTTTTAGTACGTACCAGGCAGTTTATGTGCTTCCTTTCTGGAATGGACCTAGCTCCTTCTGCTGTGCAGGCTCCTAAATATGCATTTTCCTACAACCACCAAAGAAGGTGTGGATGGAGAAATTTTGGAATGTTACTATTATTTTTCAGGGACTCTGGAATGTGCCAATTGTTCCTTAGATCCAATTGTATGGGCCTCATATGAAAGTGTCCTAATGGCACCTGGTTATCTGTTGCAGTCAGCAGACTTATCAGGGATTTAAATGCCTGACTGAGCAACTTGGGTTTACCAAAGGGGAGTTCATTTTGGAACCCAGGGCCTATCACCTCTCTGTGGTGGGTCTGACCACTCCCTGAACATAGCGGTACTGGTATCCTACAAAGTTGAAAACTTGTCCTAAGACAAAAGACCAGGAGGGTCTTGGTGTCCAAGTAACTGTGTCTTGTTCCCTGATCAACCAGTCATCCAGGTATTGGTGGATCCTATATTCCTTCCTTAGCATGAGCTTGCGACCTTGTCCACTATGCTGAATTCCATTAGAACTATGGATAGGCCAAAGGGAAGAGACTGAAAGTGGAAACTTTGGTTCTGATAATGGAAACCAAGATACTTTCCTCTGGGATGTGAAAGTAGGCATCACTGAAGTCTAGTGAAGTGACCCACTTTCCTTTTTAGGGGACAGCCTGATTGATTCTGGGGTTTCCATTTTGAAAGTTTTGATCTTTCAAAACCCATTTAAGCTACTGTGGTCCAAGATGGATCACC
The DNA here is from genome assembly GCA_964017235.1 of Sabellastarte sp. h YS-2021. NCBI lineage: Eukaryota > Metazoa > Annelida > Polychaeta > Sabellida > Sabellidae > Sabellastarte > Sabellastarte sp. h YS-2021. The sequence goes on along the minus strand of OZ024935.1, from coordinate 30,343,081 downwards.
ACTACTGGTTGGGTCTGGGACAGGATTTTGACCTTTTCTATGGTTTTGTTGGAGACAGGTAGCTGTTTCTTCTTGAATTTTAGGGTGTATCCCTCTTTCAATATCAAAATAACCCTTAGACTCAAACTCTTTGCTCCCAAGACCTGCAAAATTGTTGCAGTCGGGCCCTACAGGAATACCTTCTACAACACTGAGGAAATTTGTGACAGGATGGTCAGAATGAGACAAATCTACAACAGAAGCATCTTTCACAGGCTTCATTTGGATTTTCTCTGCATCAGGACTGATACCTTTCTTTTGTGGCTGTCCTGTTAAAAACACAAAAGGTGCAGGAGTCACAGCAAACATAAAATTTGTGTCTTTCAGAACATGAACATTTTAGGCAAGAAGCACATTTGCAGTCCTAAGAACAAAAGGAACACCACTGTCCATCTTTCAAACAATTGCTGGCATTGGTCAGATGTAAGAAGCAGACATGCAAGGCAGTCCTCTCTTCCCAACACATGGGTTGTTTCCGGAACCCTTATCAAGTCAATGAGCATATTTTATATGAGTGTCAAAACTCGTTATTATTTGCTCACACCCTCCTTTCTTCTTTCCAGGTGAAGTCATGATACCTGTACAACATAATGCCACACAAATCCACACAACCTAGCACTTAAAATAGTCACAAAAATAAAATATGTTGATTTATTTAGCATTTTAAGTCATGCATAGTACCTTATCGGTTATATTGTGACAGGTAGTTAGGGCAGAGGAAACCAATACATATAGTTGGTCAAGGTGTGTTAAGCTTGAGAAGAGACTTCCAATCCTTTTCGTGCCAAACAAATAAAGAGGATGTGATGTCATAGCCACCTAGTGGGTACGGGAAGCATCAGCCCTCTAGCGAGTGATGAGGGCATTGCCGGTTTGACCAGAGGAGACTCAGGACATCTTTTTCTGCTGATTGGTGGGACCGGCTCGTGTTGGACTAATATTGGTCTCATAGTGTCAAACTGATATCATTGGGTGTACTCATAAAAAGAAGCATTTAAACTGTTATTAGTTTGAGGTACAAACACAGCAAACATATCAAATTAAAGCAGACAGTTCCCTCATTTTAAAGACAAGTTTTATATCCAGCATTCTCATGAATATGTTACTCCTTCAGATAAAATTTTGAATGAGATATATTAATGATTTTGGTATCAAAACCAATATAGAATTATAGTTTATTCAGCTTAATATTTTTCAGATTCCTGAGTAAATTACACATGAGAACCAAGCCTCAGACCTTTTGGTGCTTGCGACAAAAATAACTCTTACCTTGGACTATATCATTGTTAGACTCTATTTTCAGGCCCGCAAGGAAGGAACACAGTACAAAAGTCATCTAAGCTATGGTTGGAAGAATATTCCTGTGGAAGCTATAGTCAAAATAGTCTTTTCAACAGCAAGTATGTACTTTTGAATTATCAATATTTATTGAGGTAGTCACGTAGCAAAATATAAACTTCTCCTATGTAGAACTAAAGTTCTGTACCAGACTGGTATAAAACAATCAAATACTATATACTGGGAAATAAGTTAGCCCTCTTTAAACTGAAGAGTTATTGGGAGAATTTATTGGGAAAATAAGCTCTGGTCCTTGTAACTCGAGCTCTGCGGTATATGCCGAAGATACTGATTTGATAAAAGAGTGGAGAATTCTTCAAACTAAGTATCATTGTGAATCAGCTTGTATTGTACGGACCTTTATTTTGTGTGGATGAAAAAGATTGGAGTGAAATTATTTCACTTGATAAATACGGAAGGTGTATTTGAATTTATTATGCGATAGGTCATAGCATGATTTCTAGTTTTAGCAGTGAAGGACAGAAGTGTATAATTAGTTGGTCAAGACTGCATTGTAACCAGATTGTAAAGCAATTACCGGTTTTGTAACATTGGGAAATGGCTGAGTCAGATCAAAGACTGAAGAGTAGTTAAGTACGTAATCACTGTGTGACCATGTCCACCAAGATAAACAACTAGTCTGACTTGAAGTGTTTAAAAATCAGTAGAAATTTGCACTTCAAGAGAAAAGTAGTAAAACTTTACTAAATTACAATATTTATGTATTTAGAGCTCCTATCTAGGATTGTCAACAAACACCACTGCTTAGTTAGGTACAGCTTGTCACCCATTTGGCTGGGCTGATACACTCTTTTTTCAATCTGAATGGGGACATGAAAGGCATATGTTTCTATTTACTTACCTTACCAAATACTTAGTTTTTAAATGTTTAATAGCAAAGTCCATCAAAGGCCCTTCCTCCGTACACACCAGTGTTCTCTTTTGAGATGCCTGTGAAATTTAATACACTTGCCATGCATGTGTTGTGTAATACGTAATATTTTGCATTATTTTACCGATTGAAGTCCATTAAAATTGTGAAAGGTCAGGGAATGTATTTTTTCTTAATGATGAACATGAATAATAATGAAACACTAGCTAAATTAGGAATCAGGGTTTTTCCTAATATATACTAGTTAACATACCTTACTGTTTCCACAATGCTTTAAGTCAGTGTGTGAAGTTTCAGTACTCTTTAAGTTAAATCTTCATTAATGCTATTATATTTGTAAAGCAACTTTACAAGCTTAAATAGATAGTCATGTAAATCAACCATGCTTTGCACCCCACCCCACCCCCACCCCCCACCCCCCAAAAAACAAAAAAAAAACAAAAAACAAAAAAAAACCCAACATATTTTCTATCTTTAACCTAACCAGATGGAAATTCTGCTGTTTCATTGGGGCAGAGGTATGCACTCTCCAAGTGTTTTCGTCACATGTCTCTCTATATTGTAGTCTTTATTGGAGAGATATTAGTGTCCCCCCATTTTCACGACGCTGATGGTAACTTGAAACGTGTGAATGCACTGCAGCATATGTCTATGTTTGCACTATTTATCATCCATGGGGTGGCAGACTTACTCACACACTTAGAGGTGAAGTTCATTCCACCTGGATCAGACTACTTTACTGCTGTAGTGGCCTATTGTGCCTTAGGCTTTGGATTCATAATTCACACTGTGAACAAGACACCATTAGAAAGGATAATTCATCTGTGAGTATTCATTATTGGTATGTTTCATCTTGTGTAAAAATACAGTTACATTATAAAGCATTCACCCAATGAGAACACTGCCATACCCTTATATAAAATGACTCTAGTCACACTTGTACCTCAGTCCCATTTGCAAGACTTATTGTAAGACCTAACAACTCAGGATCTATATCCACAAAGATTCTTAGAATTTTCTTACAATTACACTGAAGTCTTAGAAAAATTCTAAGCTAAGAATTTTTTTATTCTTAGAATAAAAACCTAGTCACAAAACAGTTCTTAGCTCAGAATATTTCTAAGAATAGAAGTAAAAAGAAATGTGTGCACAGGTTAGAATTTTCCAAGACTAAGTGTAATTCGAAAAAAAAAATTCTAAACATAAAAATCATTCTTAGAAAAATTTTAAGAATAAGTATGTAAGAATAAGAACTTTGTGGATGGAAAAATTAAGAAAAACGACAATTCTAAGAAAAAAATCTAAGAATATGACTGATTCTAAGAATAAGAATCTTTGTGAATACAGGCCCTGGTTGTGTTAAGGCTTGTGTTGAAAAAGGGCGGAAAACTGGCAAAAAGTCTGATTTGTCCTAATTAAAAAGGTAAGTCTTATGACCGAAAAACAAGTCTTCGGACTGAAAAAATAAGTTCAACAACCTGTTCCCAACTTATATGTAATATGGGTAAGTTGTAACATGAAGCCACAATAACTCATACCCATTAATTGACAGTGTTGTACGACTAATCTGTTCATGGAACAAGATAATTTGGCTCCATTCTTCACAGAAGGTTGTACAGTAGTCTTAACATCATAGTAATAAACTGCAGCACCATACAGATAAGTCTCAGCAACACAAAGATAAGTTGGAGCACCGTAAAGACAGGTTGCAACATACTAGTAACCAAAAGAGTCATGACTACTCGAGAGACAAACGCTTACTTGTACATTTTTGGGGACTTTTATAAAATTGGAGAAGCATTATTGGGGCCATTCTGGAGTCAACACCTTCTCCAGAAATACAAGACTCAGTAGCCCTAAACTTAAGTTCCTTCACATCTCCACCTTTTGATCGCACAGTCCACAAATCAAACAAAAACTTTTCCAATTCTTTCAGTCACTATGCCCCAGTTCTTTGGAATTCTTGCCCTTTCTAAATAAGAAACAGTAGCTCTGTGACATGCTTTAGGAAACACCTGAAAACTAACTTGTTTAATTCTAGTTTCCCCACCTAATCTCCTTCCCTTTTGGCCAAACCCATAACTCCGGATTACTGACCATGAATGCCCCTCAACTATCCTTATGACGAATGTATTTGATACTATGGCGCACTAAGTTCCCCTTTGTGGGGGGATATAGTGCACCTGCAAAGCAATAGATTAGATTAGATTAGACTGTAGGCCAACACTATACAAGTCAGTCTGATAAATAAAGTGAAACTATATGACATGCCTTGTCTATACACACCAGAAATGACATAATCTGGGCCTGTATTCAAAAAAGATTCTTATTCTTAGAATTTTTCTTAGAATTGTCGTTTTTCTTAGAAAATTCTGAGAATAAGAATTTTCCTATTCACAAAGATTCTTATTCTTAGAATTATACTTATTCTTAGAATTATTCTAAGAATGGTTTTTATTCGTAGAATTTTTCTAAGAATAAGAATTTGCTATTCACAAAACTCTTATTCTTAGATTATTTTAAGAATTTGATTTAAATCTAAGACTGGCACATTACATGCTTAACTTGAAACAAATAGTTGCTTTGGTTATTATAGTGCAACAACTGATTGCAAATCAACATCCAGAACAGAGTGTTACATTTTAAGTTGTCCATTGTGTGTACTGTACTAAAATGCAGCATCTTTATATTATTTCAAAAATTTTGTTGACATATTCCAAGATTTGTATTCTTAGAATATTTCTTAGAATTACACTTAGTCTAAGAAAAATTCTAAGAATTGCATACATTTCTTTTTACTTCTCTTCTTGGAATTATTCTTAGCTAAGAATTGTTTTGTGAATAGGATTTTATTCTAAGAATAAGAAAATTCTAAAGCTGTGAGTTGGTTGGTTATCTGCTAATTTGGGGTGCTGATTTTAAGTAGAACTTGTATTTACACTCCTAAACAAGCACTCTATGAAAGGTCACTTGAAATAATATTTTAAGCTAAAGTACATTCATATCTTCTGCATACAATAATGCAGGTTTCTATAAAAGAAATTCACTCATATTTACGATATAAAACTTCAAATAAAGATTGTGCTAAATTCCCATGATTACCTATGTTAAAAGTAGTAATTGTATTTTTAGGCTTCCATCATGTATTATTTTCCTCGTGGTTTTCATTCTAATTGCTCACTACTTCACAAGAAAACATTTCTTCCTGGACTTTGCCAGAATCTGGTGCCTTCTGGTTGTGGTAACCTGGTACTTTCACATGGCTTTCATCTTGTATCTACCCTGGGGTAAGTTACAACTTAAACAAATATTATCTTGGAAACAGTCACGCTATCTCTTGTACAGTACTACAGTGTAATATTGTATCTGTTATGTAAAGGAGATGTATAAAGTATAGTAGTATTGATTATTTCTAAGAGTTTATGTGTATTTTACCATATTGATGTTGTGCGTAAGTGAATTTTGATCTGTGTCACACATTCAGTGACTTTACGTGCATTTGTATAGCAAATGAAAACATCCATACAAACCTTCTTGAGCCAATTTTAGTGATATTGGGTAGCTAAATATAGCTGTGTTAATTCTCACTATTCCTTGTTGTTTATATGAAGACTTATTTTATACAGAATATAATTGTATAATTATGCAAGCATGTAACGCCTAATTAAAACTACATTTATTTAAAAGAGCATTTGATTTTGTCATTGAAAACTCCAAAGAACAAGATTTAAATCAGTTTAAATTCATGCACTGTCCTAGTTTTGTCCTTGGCTGCAATAAACGGGTGTGGCACCTTAAATAAATAAATTATTTAATACATTTGCTAATGATTCCTCAGGTCACCAGTCAAACCCAGCCTGGAACCGCAATGATGAAGAAAATGTCCAGTTTGTGGTATCCCTCTTCTGGATGCACCTGGGTTTGCACCTCATTAGCGTCCCTCTGATCTTTGGCCTCGTTTACTGGTGTTGTACCAAACTCAAAAACCCAGTGAACTCTGAAGGACAGGGGAGATATGTCAAGCTGAAGGATGAAGTGGACCATCTGATGCAGGAAACAGAAATGGAGGCAAAAATATAATGCCAGACTCACACTTCCCCAACTTGTTGCCTCAGATATTATACCTCTGTTCCTCTCTCACTAGTTTGTGTCCCGAATGTCCCAATTATTAGGTTGGGAGCTTCATCTTGGAATTCATAGACCTCTGTCCATTTTTTCCAGACATGGTAATATAAACCTTTGCGAGTGTGTCTCAGCCCTCACTACTTGCATCCAGACCTTTCTATTATAACTGGCCAACTTGCCTTTTTCGTGACTTGGCTCATCTTTTGGTAGCGCAACTTTTTTTTCCACTTTTGTTCAAAACTAATCTTCCTATAAATGACTTTGTCCAATTAGAAATCTTAATTAGTGAGTCTACTGACTGATCTATGCTGCTAAGACTGGTTGTATCTTGGTGGTGGGAGTTAATTTTAGCAATTGTACAGGTTGGGTGCAGGTCGTGACAATTATTTTCTGTTGGCCTAAAAAATATCTCATTGTTTACAACACTAATCTTCAGCCAAATACCGATTACTCGAGGGTCACATTTTTGGCAGGACCATTTGTAGCAGGGCTGAGTTTAAACTTGTCTAGATATAGGAAAAATGGTCGATCATAGATGTGGATCAGAGGTACCATTCTGAAAAGACGGGGGGGGGGGGGGGGGGGGGGGGGGGGGGAGGAGAGCTGAAAAAAATAACAACATGGACAAATTATTCTATGACAGGTGCTTTATCTGAAAAGTGTGAATGTCAGATACCTTGCAATATGAAAATGTGGAAGTAACATGTAATGCAGCTGTGTTGAAACTAACACTCCAATACATGTCAAAAATTTTAGAAATATGTTTATTTTAGCTTACATTTCTCATTATTTAAGATGTGCTTTATTATGTTATTCATTTTATTTCATATTTTTATAGGACCTACAAAAATTTTGTTGGCTGTTTTGCCATTTTATGTAATTTTACAAATTTTTTCTGCCTGTATACTGCATACCAGAGACACCTGATTTGGCTGATTTGACCCGATTGGTCTGAAATTCGACTGGCTTCTAGATTTTGATGTAAGGAAAGCCCTTGCCAGATTTTGTGGATCCCCATGTTATAGTTTCTTAGAAAATCTGGTAAAAAGGAAAGACAAGAAAAAAATTGTTTTTCATCATGTGACCTTGATAAAAGTCAACAGTCAAATTTGTACCTGTCAAAAGAATTTCCCATACCTATAGATTATAACTGCAAAAAATCATTTTGATAGACTTTATATTAAGGAAGATATTCAACTAAGAAAATACTGAAGAGCTACTGAAGAGCTGTTTGAAGACTAAGAAAATACTGAAGAGCTACTGAAGAGCTGTTCGAAGACAAGGGGTGAAACCAATAAGTTTAATTACGTGTAATTTATGCATTGTTAGTTTAGCATTTATAACAATATCTCAGCTTTGATGATCATGAATCACCCTTCATTTCTTAAGACATGCTTGCAACATCTGTTGTAGAGGTTCAGTAAATTTTGCTTCATGATGTTATTTTATATTGGAGAGTTGGTTATAAATGCTGAAGTAAAATTTACATTTATACTACTGAAAATTAATGAACATGGCATTTTAAAATTTCTTCTTTTTTAACTTTGAATTTGATTTGATATATTTAAGTGCACAAACATTATCACAGTTGTCACAGTACAATTAAATTATCAAATATTAAACAATGACAGTGATGCTCTAGTAGTTTTATACAATAACATTAATTTTGAAATACAAAGGTTTAATACAATTGATCCCTGTAAGGTCAAATCTCAAGAGGTCACACAAACACGTCCACAAAACTGGGAATATTACAGATAATGGGAAATTTCAACATACAACACCTTCTGAAGATCCTAAATAAATTTCAACTTAAAAATGAATCATCTTCATCTGAAATCTTTTCCAAGAAGCATCAGTGACAGAGTGGTTAACATGTTTGGTATTTTAATCACTTCACTCTCACTCCTGTGGTCCTGTGTTCAAACCCAGCTCATGGAAACAATTAGGATGCACTGAGACCATGTACTGATATGATCTTAAAATGTGTTGGAAAGAATACAAACCTAAAGTTTGAACTCCATCCACAGAGTTCCATTTAAAGTGGTTGTGAATGTATTGCATTATAATGGCAACACACAAGAAAGTTCAAAGTTGGTGTTTTATGTCGGATTCAACAGTCTAAGTCACACTTGGACAGGCCCTCACCACTACCATTTGTGGGAGTCGTATCCACACAGAGGTGACATCCTGTGATTAGAAGATACTCTGCTACACACAAGACGCCAAAAATTCAGGAGACACAATAAGGTCATACAAAAATACCGTTTTTGTATTTCCAGAGTATTTGCCCAATTTAACTAGAAAAAAGGTTTTTTGAAAACGAAAACATAGTGTCCAAATAAGTTCATAAATAAAAACATGCTAAAGTTTTAATGATTTGAAAAAGGGAAAACTATGTAGTCGACAATATTCTTATATAAAAATAATCCTGACAGACATACTCTTGTAAAGCTATTGCTAAATACTACGGTGTAGGATAGATATTGCAACAGGATGCATTTGTTTATCATGAGGTACCTATTGTGAGCCATAAAGCACATTACATCTGACCAGCCTTTTTAGACCCCCTGTATAGAATTTCCTATTACTTGCTAGTATATTCAAAACTTATAAAAGCAATAACAAAGGAGTTAAAAGCCTAAAATGCAATATCTGTGATTTTATGATTCCAGTTGTACTCATAAGGAGGGGGGGGGGGGTCTGACCAGCTTTCCAGACTCCCTGTATATATTTTTTTTATTACCTCCCAATAGAGTCAAAAGCTATAAAAGCAGTAATAAAGGAGATAAAAGTGAAAAGCACAAAATCTGTAATTTTCTTACCCCAGTTTTATCGGGGGGGGGGGGGGGGGGGGGGGGGGTAAATCTGGGTGTTTTTAGACATTCTGCACATGGTTTCCTATTACCTCCTAATATATTTGCAAACTCTAAATGCAACAGATAAGGAGATAATTGGTGGGAGACCTGGTATAAAAACGCTCATAAATGCCTCAATTTTATTCCAATTGCCCCCAAAAATCTAATTAGCTTGAGCTAATTTAAGTTAAAAGTTTTTGGTGCTTGAACACCTTGGTGTTATACAACACCATTAAAACTAATAATTACATTAACTAAAAATATATACAACATTAATAAATACAAGTAAAATCGATAACTACACAAAAACAATAAATAAAAATACAATACACTTTACTGGTCAAAAGACCAAAACAACTGACTAGATAAGGAAAGTAAATATAACATAGAAAATGGATAATATAAAATATATCATAATACCATAGATGTCCAAGCATGTCTAGACTACACAAAATAGATAAACATATATCATAGACAAAACAAGAAAACTAGAAAACAGACAATAACTTAACATAAATTAAGACAACACAAAATCAATTAAGTTTCTAAAATTTGTAAAATAACCCACATTCTTTTAAATAATTGTATATAACTTTAATGTCTCCAAATAGTAAGTCTTTTAAATTATTTATATTTCTATAGTATATAATTCTCGTGTCACATAGGTCAATACAGTCTAGTAATGTATGTTTCACTGTATCAGGACAATGACATGGAATGCACCAGGGCATATTTTCACATTTCAACAGATAACTGTGTGTGAAATAGGTGTGTCCTATACCAGCTCAAGTTATAACTATTTCCTCCCTACGAGATAAACCCGTCCAGACACAAAAATCTCCAACAGTAGGGTTTATTTGGAATAGTTTATTATCAGGACACGCATTCCATTGAGCTTGCCACTTTTGTTGAAAAACACTATTTACATTTACTTTCAAGTCTGTATAGGGGACTTTCAAGTCTAAAACATTAAAATTCAATGTCTGTTTCGCAAGCTCATCTGCCTTTCCATTGCCCTTTATGCCTACGTGACTTGGAACCCAAGCTAAAACAACTGTCTTATTCACTGACAAACAATCATTAAAAAAATTTTAAAATATCTTAAATGAAAGGATGATTACAGTTGTTGCTATCAAGGGCTTGAAAACTAGATAAAGAATCAATGAATAATGATAAAACGATCCCAAACACAATTTTTTACAACATTAAAAGCCATTTTAAGAGCCTGTAATTCAGCTGTGAATATACTAGCTTCGCCAGGAAGTCTGACCTGGGCACTGAGGTTCTAAGATGTAGCAGCTGCAGCAACCCTATTTTCTGCCTTCGATCCATCTGTATATATAGCCCTATGGTCAGAATAATAGCTTTTTAACTCAGCAAATAGGCTTTGAAAAAGACAATCATCAAGATGTTTCTTTTGATGGGTGAGATATAAGTCTATGTGAGGTTTCTGTATAGTCAAGGGTGGGTCATCTCGCAATCACACAGTCTGAATTAGATCCAGCTGAGGACAGACAACAGGCAAATCTTCCTCTACACAATGCCCAAAAGATCTTGCTGCAGATGGTTTCTTGTCATAAAGATCATATAAATGAGGGTTAAAAACAACATCATAAGCTGGATTGTCAGGATCACTTTCTCAATTTCAAAGCATACTGAATACATAATTTATCAAACCTTAAATACAAGGGTGGTTCATTTGCCTCTACATACAAGCTTTCCATTGGAGAAGTCCTAAAGGCTCCCAGGCATATTCTTAAGCCCTGGTTTTGAATGGGTTCCAATTTCTTAAGATAAGACTTACGAGCGGAACTAAAAACAGCACAACCATTTTCCAATCTAGAATGAACAAATGAATGATAAAGTCTCATTAAAACACTTCTATCTGCTCCCCAATCCATTTTTGAAACTACTTTCAATAAAGTCATGGCTTTTTTACATTTCTGATGAATATAATTAATGTGTGCCTTACAATTCAGCTTATTGTCAAATATAACACCAAGGAACTTAGTTTGTGAAACAACAGGGATCTGTGAATCGTATATTGTTAATATTGGGTCTGGATGAAGTTTCCTTTTATTACAGAAATGCAAACAGTTTTGGTTTTGTAAATTTAAAACCATTTTCATCAGCCCATTTTTCAACCTTATTGAGACACAACTGAAGTTGCCTTTCTATTGAAGCCAATAGAGAGGATACTGCCTTGAGGGTCACCCATCTCTTGCTCATGTATGTCAGAAAAGACAGATCCTAAACAAACTCTAAAAACCTCTGTTTGATAAAAAATTCTGAATAAACATAGGCGTTCGTCCCCTTAAACCTACTTTATGTAGATCTCTAGTAACCCCATATTTCCAAACAGTATCGTAGGCTTTTTCTAAATAAAAAAATACAGAGACTACATGGTTGCCTTTTAAAAACAAATCTCTAATAAAAGATTCAAGTCTTATTAATTGGTCTGTTGTAGTTTGACCTTTTCTAAAACCACTTTGATATTTTGTTAAAATATTATTTTTCTCAAGGAACCAAACTAACCTAGTGTTAATCATTCTCTCCATGGTTTTGCATAAACAACTCATCAGAGATATGGGACGATAATAGGATGGGTTTTTTAGTCTTTGCCTGGTTTTGGAATAGGCATCACTGTAACCTCTTTCCCACATTCAAGAATTTCACCTGAGGCCCATATATCATTAAATATATCAAGTAACACCATAAGTGAGTCTCTTGGTAGATGTTTTAGCAGCTGATAATGGATCTCATCTGGGCCAGTGGCTGTGTCATGAGACTTTTTCAGAGCATCACATAGTTCTCTAATGGTAAATTGTACATTGTAGTTTTCAGAGTTGTCTGTGTCAAAATCCAGGTGTTCTTCTTCAGCATTCACTTTTTATTTTTAAAACTTTTCACGGTAATTGTTGCTGCTGGAATTCTTGCTAATTTCTTGGGCCAACCTTTTTGCTATGTGTACTCTTTCTGTTATCTTGGTTCCATCATTATTTTCCAGATGGTGTATTGTGGTGTTACTTTGTTTGCCACTTATTTTCCTAATCATTTCCCATACCTTCTTTGCTGGTGTCTTTACATTTAGCTTTGATACATAGTCATACCATGATTTCCTTTTACTTTCTTTAATTACTTTACGAGCATTGGTTCAACAGTTTTTATATTGATTTATGTTATCTGATGTAGGATTTGTACGGCATTTATCCACTGCATTTTGACGAGCTTTAACAGCTTTTTGGCATTCACTGTTGAGCCATGGTTTGTAGCTACCAGTGGACTGTCCAGCTGACTTTGTCACACATTTTGTTGCTATATCATTAAATTTATTTTAAAATGCAGGAAACTTTTCTGTTATATCAGTAAAACGTTTGAATTTCAGCCAATCGGCTATTTTAAGATTCCAACTAGGAACATTGTCCTTAGGCATACTCTTAACTATATCAATTAAAATAGGAAAATGGTCACAACCATATTGATCAGAATGGACCTGCCATGTAAAATCAAGAAAAACAGATGCAGAATATAAAGACAAATCTATTGAGGTGAATGAACCAGATGCAGGATGAAAGTAGGTAGGTGACTTATCATTAAGCAATCAAATATTAGAGGATTCAAGAAGATGTTCCACCTTATTGCCTAAACCATTAGATGAGGAACAACCCCATAAATCACTATGTGCATTAAAATCTCCAATAAATAGAAAAGGTGCAGTAACTGGTTGACTAGATTATCAAGATCACTTTGTGAAATATTAAAATGTGGTGGAATATATACATTACATACAGTTATAGTTTTATGCAGAGATACTTTTACAGCAACTGCCTGCAGTTCTGTGTCTAACTCAAGTACCTCATGGGGTATACCTTTCTTAGCAAAAATAGAGCAGCCACCAGTGGCTCTCCCATCTACTTCAGACACACAAGTTTTAAAAAAATGATCAAAGCCTCTAATATTTACATTATCTGTATCTTTAAAATGAGTTTCCTGCAATGCTAAAATGTAGTGTCTAAAATTGGAAATTAAATTTTTAATTTCTTCAAAGTTTGGCCTAAAGCAATGACAGTTCCAGTGTAGTATACTTTTATTTTTCTTTGGTTCCGTTATTTACATTTTTATTGCCACTCCGCCCTTGTGAATTTGTGATTGGCGATTCTTTAACACTCATTTCACTGTCACTATCACTCAAAACATCATATTTATTGTATTGTTTAACAGAATCATTAGATCCCTTATGTTGTTAGATCAAATATACTTTGCTTTGGCTTATTTTCAATTTAATGGGGTCATTTTGAGATGCACTTGTCAGACTCGATGCACTGGTTTTATTCACTTTAGCTGTCTGTTTCTCAACTGCGCACTTTTTGGGTTGTTTGGCACCATCTGGCCATGTCATTTCTGTTTGTGTTTCTACATTTGCAGTTTTCACTACAGGTTTGGTTGCTGCAGCCGCTTGGGCATATGTTGTTTTTACTGAATTAAATATGTCAATTTGTTTCTTGGCTTCTGTGTATGAAATTCCTCTTTATCCTTTGAATATCCTTTTTTTCTTTCCATTTCGGACATGATTTGCTATTTGATGCATGATTTCCCTGGCAGTTGACACATTTTGCTTTGTTTTTACATTCCTGAGTGTCAGTGTGATCCTCTTGCCCAGATGTATTGCAAACTTCATTTTTCCTGCAGTTGAATTTTGTGTCGCCAAATTTCTGACATTGATAACATCTGACAGGATTAGGAATAAACTGTGACACAGCCACCCTGTAATAACCCACCCTGATATATTTTGGTAAGGTCTGGCTTTGAAATGTCAATATAAAAGTTCCTGTTTCTTTCCTACAACCATCTCGGAATACAGTTATCCTGTCCAGCTTGACGACACCTTCATCTTTTAGGCCTTCCAATATTTCCTCATCAGTGCATTCTTTAATGTCTGGGCATCTAACGACCCCTTTCTTGGTATTCAGACTACAGTGTGGTTGCACTTCAATGGGGATGGCATTGTCCATTGTCAGATTCAGTTTCGTAATTTTTATCAGTTTGTTGCTTTGTGCTTCTTTATCCACTTCAACTAAAATATTTCCATTTCTTAGTTTTTTTATATTGAAGGGATCAGATCCTAGTATGGCAACAATGGCTTTATTTACAGCAAAAGGAGACAGTCTACACAAGGGTCTTTCATCATCTGTTCCTTTTACTAATAGAAATCTTGGCCATGAACAAATCTAAGGAGAATCCAAAGTCATAGTCATTATATCAAGCAAAGTTCTTGTCCTTTTCCTATCCATCAGTAGAGGGTTTTGAGTAGCCATAATGTTGAAGTGATTATTCGTTGCCAATGCTCTCCACCCACCCTTCGAGCCCAACAAGGGGATATCATAATTGTGTGGAGCTGAGCTCTGCACACTGATATCAGAGATACATTAGCAATATACTCAAAGACCACAAAAGTGAACCTTGATTGACCTGTTAATCAGCCGCCTTCTAGATACTCCAAACAAAAGCACACACCAAACACCAGCAGAATACAACAATCAAGTACAACAGTATAAACCACTGGAAACAACAAGCCATCACTAATTTAGGGGCACTAGGGCTTCTTAACCTTCTGACTAAGTGAAATTGAGGCCAAAGCTGTGTATTGCCTCCTCAATGCCGCAACAAAGAATTAGCTCAACAGCCAGGGCCCTCTCTTCCACTGACACGGATCGCAACCCACGGCAAACAGGCTGCCCCCAATTAGTCGCCTCTTATGACATGCAGGAGGATACATTGGGCCTATTCTACTTCCCTGGACCCACAGGGGGAATCTAATTAGCTTGAGAATTTGATAGAATTGGCATATATGTAAAATAACAACTTGCTGCAGCGAATAGTTTTGGCCGGGCATTGCTGAAAAGTGGGTGCACCTGAAAATAAAACTTATTTCCTACAACATGACTATGATAAAAGTCAAAGGTCAAATGTAAGCATGTGAAAAAATTTCCCCATGCCTAAGGTACATTAGTGCCAGAAATGGTTAGAATCCCCCCTAAAAAGGGAAATATTCAAGGGAGATAATAATGTGGCGCCAGTGGGGAAACTCAACAAGAAAACATATAAGCGCCCTTTTTTAGGGATGCTTAATAACCTGTCACTTTTTCTGATAGTGAACCAAAGCATACTTAAGAATATATTCTTAACACAATAACAATTACCAGTGGTAAGTTTACCCAATTGAAAAGTAGCCTTAATTACAATTTTATTGTCGCTTTCTTTATATGCATACATATTGTACTTTGTTTGTGCAAAACATTAAAAAACTTTTTATGAGCAGATCTCACATTTTAATAATCTACAGTGTTGAACATACTTAAATAGAAACATTTCAATAAGGCATTCATTTATTTATTGAAAATCCATTATCATTCTATTCTCTATCAAATGACTAGATATGTTATTTACAATTATATAGAGGAAGTTATTTACAATACAACCACCCAATAAGACAATTTTGAAGCCTTCTATTTATTGCAATATCACTGCAATTATGTGTATGTTAATCATGTGATAATTGTCACGTATATGTTCAAGCATGCTTACCTTAGCATCACATTTGATTTGTCCTTTTGAGTGATAAATTTAAAAATACACTTTTATAATCGGGTACTATCCTGGAATAATAATAAAATATATTAGCATTTATCTTAAAATTGCAAAAATCAACAAAGAAACGTATCCCAAGTAAAGGGCAACAGTGAATATGAAAACTTTAAGTATTAATTTTAGAATTGAAATTTAATTAAATTGTAAATTAGTGGGGGTTGTAAAAATGCCTAATGATAGGCGTAACACATTTGTAGGTAAAACAGTTATCAAAATATTTATGAATAATTAGCACACATCAGAAGAAAACGTTCAGAATTATATAGATCATATTATATGTCCAACTCTTATGTCAAAAGGCAACATGGCAGACAAAAGTAGTGTATATAATAAGTTATTGAGTGAGGTATGGTGTACTTTTTTGGTGTAAAATTATTTATTACGAATAATTAGGGCAGTACCTATGTGTGCTAGATTTAAATTTGTCATCCTAACATTCTTTCCTTAAGACAAAAGCACATCAGGGAAACACATCACACAAGACTAAGTTTTTTATATAAAACTCGAAAACCTCCCAGATAGCAAGACGCTAGTGGGCCACCGTTGGCTATGGGTGGCAAAATATAGCTTGTGGGCCACCACTGAGCCACTGGTGGCCCACTGACTGCATTTTTTTTCAAAATTTTAAAGCATTATAAACAACTTCAAAAGCAACCTCAAATACTGTTTTCTGACATATTATTTAACAATATTCAATGTTAAAAACACATTATTTCAAAATATAAATACATTGCGTGGCCCACTGTTGGCCCACCAACTACCAGAGTCAGTGGCTGTAGCTCAGGTACCAGCCTACACCCACTGGTGTAAAATCCTGGGAAAAATTAGATAAAATGTGTGTTTTCTTTCATTTAACATAAGTTAATGTCATTTTTTAACAAACTTATTCTGTATTCCTTCATTTTGCTCAGTCAGTCTTTTCTCCACTTTATTACTTTATATATTACTTGCTTATATATTTGCCACAGGTGGTCCATCAATGGTCCACCCACTACATAAGTAGTACATGACCCATGATGGGCAGCCAGTGGGCCACTGGTGGCACATATATATATATATATATATTTAGTGAAGGTTAAAGAAAGATATTTTCATTTTTTTCCTTTTGATATAAATTTGTTTTTTGATGCAACCTAAAACTATCGTAGAATTTGTTTTTGTCTGACACATGCAACTATCATCTGTAAGAGCTATACTTAGTTGGTGGACCAATGGTGGTCCTCTGGTGGCTACACCTCAAGCTCTGCTGAACGGCATTTGTTTTGACAGATCTTGAAGAGAGGCTGTCTTGGCTTAAATTCATTTGTTTCAAGTGAATTACTTTCCAAAAGTAGCTGTTCTGAATTTTATTACATAAAAAAATTGTAAGATTTGCCACTGGTGGTCCATCAGTGGTCCACCTTCTGCCTGCATGGTACACATACTGTTGGCCCACCGGTGGCCCACAGACAGCAAAGTAATTGGATACTTTATGTATGTGTGTGTATATCACCAAGACACCAACATTTTTAAATAACAGATTTTACATCTCTGCATTAATATATATTTCTTTTTTCCCACTCTTGTGCCACAAATTTCTTCCAAGATTTACCACTGGCAGCCCACCAACTATATCAGTGGTATATAAGCTATGATTGATGGGCCACTGATGGGAATTTTCTAACTTCCACCCGGATTTTAGATCTAATCAATAAAATCATCTGATAATTACACAGAAAAGTGAACAGAAGTGAAAGTTTCCCCTGTAAACAAACCATAAAACATGTACAGGAGAAAAATATATTAAATCAAAACCCTATTAATTGGGGTTGAGGTGTAGCCACCACTGGACGACCCTTGGTCCACTAGCTGCAATATGTATGTGTCCGATAAAATATAAAGTTTCTTAAGTTGAAAGGAATAATTACCCATGAAATATATTCCAATCAGTGGCCGAATTACCCTTGAAATATATTCCAATAAGTGGCCGAATTACCCATGCCAACGCTGGCCCAGTGAAGGCTTGCCAACCAAAACTCAGGCTGCCAAGGTTGGGCCAACGGTGGGCCAATGGTGGCTTTTTATTCAAGATGGCGGCGAGCAATAATAGGGGATATTGAGACACTTAGTAAAAAATTATTTATTATGGTATGTCTAAAAATCATATTTCAGTGGGCCCACAATTTTTAACTAACTATTTAACAATTTTAGACATCAAAATAACATTCTCATTAGAAATTCACAGTAAGAAAAGTTGTTTCTGAACATTATAATTTTATTGTTTGACTATGGAACATGTCATCCTAAGATACTGTTCCACCATTGTTTATGTTTGGTCATGTGACTTATTAGGGATTCCCTTAACTAAAATCCACCCACAATCTGTCAATTATTTGCTTTCTGTTAAACAATGGCCACATAACTTCATGCTGCAATCTGATTGGCTGATGCTATATTATAGTGGTAGTAAAATTTTACCAGTGGCTTGCCAATGTCAGACCGACACATCCACCGGCCTAAAAGCCAGTGGGCCACTGATGGGCCACTAGTAAACCTTATTGTTGGCTGCCAACAGTGGACCACTGTCTATCAGCTGGTCATGCCACCAGAGAACCACCACTGATGGCACTCAACAGTGGGCCACTGATGGGCCACCAGTAAACCTTATTGTTGGCTGCCAACAGTGGGCCACTGTCTATCAGCTGGTCACGCCACCAGAGAACCACCTTTGATGGCACCCAACAGTGGACCACTGGTGGACCACCAGTCAACCTTGTCGGCTACTGAAGGTGGGCCACTGGTGGGCCAATAGAAAAGCTTATCATTGGCTGCCGACAGTGGGCCACTGAAGGACCATCAGAAAACCTTATTGTCAGCTACCAACGGTGGACCACTGCCTATCAGCCGGTCACGCCAATGGCCCTACAGAGTCTTGCTATCTGGGCTTTGAACATTCCACTGACAACACTCTTTCTGCCTGTACATTGTATATAAAAACAGGCAGGCTTTACACACATGTATTCACGCATCTGTTAATATCGTTTAAAGAAAAGAATTGGGAGTGCAATTTTCCCACTATTTTTAGACAGGTGTATTCATCTCAGTGAAGTGTAGCATCTGGGGCTGGTTTAGTTTGAGTTTTGAGTAATTTTGATGAGCAGTAATTCATATTTATGAAGTACCAGCTTCTGCTTTGATAAAATGCATGCTACAGCTTAATGATAACGAGCCAACTGTTTCACATCCAACTCTCAATTAATTACATTATCATTTAAATCTCAAACACAAGAACTGTCACACAAAATATTTTCAGGGCTGTTTTGTCACAGGTTTGTACAGCTACAATATTAATCTAAAATTGTTTCAATTTTTGTTTCTGAAATTTTTCTCTTAAGCGGAGGAGGTTGTACACAAAGTTTTGGGAATGATAAAAATATATCTTGAACATATATTGAATACATTCTTTAGAGGATGATTATCTTAACTGAGGCTTTTTAAAACTGACTCTGTATTCATTAGTTTCCGTTCATATACAAAATGTGGTTCAAATTACTTCCAAAAGATAAGATTCATCCCATTATAGTACAGAGTCAACATGACACAAATTTGTCTGTTACGCTCTCACACTCTCTGATATTTTAATGTAATGGTGATTCTTACTAGTTAACAAGGCGGAAAGGGATTTTGGTCCCCTAGTGCGAGGGCACAGCCATCAGAAACACGAGTAGCCCATCGCCGCCTACACAACTTCTGTAAAAGACAGTCATTGTGGCCGTACTACAATTCATGAAAGTCTGGAGACATCCCAAATGTATTTGAATTCTAGCTTTCTACGGTTACTCATACATTCTGGTCCTGTACGTCTGATTACCCAACCATTGCACTATACTAAATCTCATATCTTTATGAGAATGATTTTCAGCAGTGAAGTGCCTTGATATTGGTGTTGATTAGGCTTTCTTAGGATTCTTAACACTTGATATTTGTTCATAAATCCTATTTCTAAATGGTCTCCCTGTTTCACCTATGTATTGTTTGTTACATTTTGTGCACTGAATCAAATAAATTATATTGTAAATCTCACATGTGATTCGGTGTCTTTGTGATAGGTTTCTACATGTGTCGGATACTTTTGTGTGTGTGCTTGTAAATGCGGTGATTATATGTACTTTTGGGCAGTAGGTCCATTTTGCCAGTCTAGTACTAGTCTGGTTTCCGCCGACCCTACTCTGCAATGTAGGGTCAGGTATCGGCCACCATCTTGGGTACAACGCTTTAAGTAATTAAGTACTGTACGTCGATCTTCTATTATCACCCAAAACATGTTTTGCTTCTAAAGATTATTGTCATTCCAAAATATTTTTAAGTTTAATTCACAATATTTGATGTTATAATTTCAATAATAAATGTTTAAAATGTTTTAAATACATACAAAAAGCATATAAGTAATTAAAATAATGATCGAGATATCCCGAAATGACAACTGGCAATAATGTATTCAAGGCCATCCTGGCTGATACCAGTCCCTTTATTGTTAAAGGTGGCTGGTTCCCGTCTAGTCTAGTACATACTGGTGGGAGGGAGGAAATCTCTAGTTAGGCTTCCTTAGGTGGGTAGCTGATCTTGTCAGAATATCTCGCAGGTTGGGGAGTTTTCTGTATCCTATGAGTGGTTTTTCAGGGAAGTTTTCCTCTCCTTCACTTTCTCTGTGGGTTTGAATTAAGCTAATGACAGCATTTTAGATTCACTGAGAGTTGATCTTAATATGACCGTTGCTGTTAAATGAGATAAAAAAATGTGCTTTGTGTGTGTGTTAGGACAAAATCAATAGCATTTTAACATAGCTATGACCATTTTAGCTACTCTGAGTAAATGATTTATAACTCTGAAACTATTACATTTAGAGTGTTTCTGTTAAATATGTTGTTCAGGTACTTTATCTTTAGCTATAAGATGGTGCATAGCTTGGAGCTCTGATGCATTAGCTAAGCGAGTAATAGCTACTTCCTGATTTGTAGCACAATTTAAACATGAAAATGTGTCCAATTTCTTTGAAAGTATCACACATAATACATAATTTACTATGTTGGGGTAAGTTATAACATAATGAAGTTGCAGACCTATAGCGCATTCCACGGCTGAGTAATAGCTACTTTGAGGTTCTCACTGTTGAGTAAATCGCTTGTAACTTTAAAACTATTGCATTTAGAGTATTTTGTTGAAATATGTTACTTACCTACTTTTAGATCAGCCATAACATAGTAAAATTCCAGAACTGTAGCTCATTCCATTGCTAAAATTTGGACCCAATGCAAAAGATGTGTAGTTGGAATGCAGCACGTTATTACAGCAAGATTTTGAAGTTACCATTCAGCCGTGGCCTGAGCGCTCGTTTATTTACTTATTTATTTACCCATTTACCTACCTCCTTATTTATTTACCCATTTATTTGTTTATTTATTTATATTTGCTGACATAAATATTTGTCATACAAAAATTATAAACAAAATAATATACTTTTATTACTTATTTAACAATTATATGCAGCTTTCTAGTTTTGCTTTTATACCATTATAATTATATAACAATGACAATGGCAACCTTATCTTTAAACAATTAACAAAATTCATTATGATTATCATTATCAAAGATACAACCTTTACATAAAAATGCTCATTCTCAATTTCATTTCTGTGATATAGAAAATTCAGTTTTCAAGAGGTTTAAATTGCAGTCAATACAAGTATGTCTAATTTGTTAATCTGAACCCTTCTTTTCTTTATCTACTAAGTTAGTCAGAAAGGGAAATATCTTCAGATATCCGTAATGCATCACTGATATGTTCCCTTTAATATAGGTTAAAACCTAATAAACTTCCTGGAAATTACTCAACGTTTTGGAATTTGTATGGAACCCGGGAAGGGACATAGAACTGTTTTCTGGGCATTTTTTTGTTGTTCCCATGAGATAAGAAGTCAAGCCCATGAGTTAGCATCTGATTACCACAAGTTAACAATGCATTACCATGAGATACTAAGTCGATCCCACAAGTTAGCAACTCGTTCCCACAAGATAATAAGTCGTTCCCACAAGTTAGTAAGTCATTCCCACAAAATAGCAAGTCATTCCCACAAGTTAGAAATTTATTCCCACAAGTTAGCAAGTGGTTACCACAAGATAGCAAGTCATTACTACAAGTTAGCAAGTCGTTACCACAAGATAGCAAGTTATTACCACAAGTTAGCGAGTCATTACCACAAGTTAGCAAGTCGTCACCACAAGAAAGCAAGTTATTGCTAAGTCATGTTTTGATGCCAATGTACAGGCAATTTCTTTGTCTATGATACCTAACTTATATAGAGGTCATCCATCTACTAGCATTCAGAGCTCACATGATTCCTATTACTTTACATGTCCAACTTTTATACCATTATGGTTATCATTACCATTTTAATGGTTATTCTTCTTGTTTACCTTCCTAGTGATGTTCAGAGGTCACCTAATTATTATTGCAGGTATATTGCATTACTGTCTTTTAGAGGATTACTACTAATTGGGTTATAGTGTCCGCATGTGGCACCTTAGGGGAAACCACACCATTATGTGCTCATGTATGCTGTAAATAATATTTCTATCTGTCTTTTATCTAGCAACAATCTTAAATGAAATTATATATTATTATCTAGTTTTAGTAATAATTGACAATACTGCCATGGTGTTAATAGTCACTGTTATAACTGTTCTGTATAATAAATATTTTTAATAGCTGTTCGCATATTATTGGTCCCTGGGAATGAGTTAATAGGTGGTAGGAACGACTTACTAAATTGTGGGAACGAGTTAGTAAGTGTTGGGAACATGTTAGTAAGTAATGGGAATGACTTAATAAGTTGTGCGAACGAGTGTAAGTGGTGGGAACGACTTATAAGTGGTGAAAATGTGTTAGTAAGTGTGAGAATGACTTAATAAGTGGTTGGAACAAGTTAGTAAGTGGTGGGAAGGACTTAATTTAATAAGTGGTGGGAATGACTTAATAAGGGTGAGTATGAATGAAAACAAGGATTTACTATCTTCTGGTAACCACTTAGTATCTTATTCCAAAAAGTTATTATCTCATTTCCATGACTTAGTATCTGATTCCCATGACTAAGTATCTCATTACCACAACTTAGTATCTCATTACCACAACTTACTAAGTTATGGGAATTACATAGCCTTATGTCAGTGTTCGCTCTCGCCAAAAATCAATGCTAGACAAACTGTTATCTTCACTCGAAAAGGTGAGACAACTGACAGTGTGAAAAATGTGAGACATGCTTCACATTACGACAAAAGCATTGAAATCTCACGAGAATACCCTAATTTAAGTAATTTGTAACAGCTTATGTAATGAACATGAAATACTAAACAAATAAAAGGTCAGGTATTTGTGACAAGATCACATTTAAACAGGTTGCTATTGTTTACTTTCTACTGGTAAAGATGCGAATTAGGTTTGTCTTGGTACATGTATTGATTTCTAAACATGACTTTTCTGAAATAACTATTAAAATACACAAGATAAATGAGACATCCCTTTAAAATTATTCCTCAAACTTGTGCAAATATCACTGAATTTAGATCGATTTATATTTCTCCTTAATTAATGCTGGAATTGTAACAAGCTAACTTTTTGTGAACTGCAGTTATTACATTGATTTGTTATTATTATCGTTATATTTTTAAGTATTTAAAGTAATACAGTCCTCACTAATTTGTTATTGAAAGCCATAAACAAAATGAGCCCAATACAGGATTCAAAACACACTAATAAGATTGGCAATTTGTTTCCTATGAAAGAATGACCAATAGAAAACCAAAATTTAACATGACTCTGGTGTAAGAATCTAATTATTCCTCACTTCCGGCACTACTTCTTTGTAGGCACATTCCAGAAATGGTATTAGTAACTTATTTCAATGACCTTGCAATCTCCAAAACCAATTTCAATGATGAGAACACAATGAAATTAGCTGAAATGAAATGATAGTTTTATCGTATTATGTTGCCAATACATAATACAGTGTAACCTCTATTATCCAACCCTCTTTCAACCGAATATTTAATTTTATGAATTTATTCCCCCTCTCCCAATTTTGTACTTTTATACTAAACTGCTTCTTCTATTTGATGAACCTTCTAATATTATAAAGACCGGAAGTGCGCAGACTACAGAAAACAATGCAGTGCGCATATTTTTGCGTACAATTATCTGAGGCAATAATTGGACGATCGCCGATAATACAGAATCAAACGATACAGACAAAATATAGTGCGACAACTTGGTGTATACATAAACATATTTACAATAATATTTTGGAAATAATAAATGAAACCGGTCTTTATAATAGAAATAAAGTCCTCTGTTTTGTGATTTATAACCCCAGATAATTCACAAATTTCCGGCGAATAACGGACGAGCGCGTACGGTTTCATTTATTATTCACAAATTTCCGGCGAATAACGGACTCGCGCTACGCGCTCGTCCGTTATTCGCCGGAAATTTGTGAATTATCTGGGGTTATAAATCACAAAACAGAGGACTTTATTTCTACATTCAAATAAAATCTCACTCTTCCAACCTGTTCAGATAATAGAGATTCTACTGCACTTCATTTTAATATTTTTCTTAACTTTTTCACTGAGAAATCTCCAGCAACTAAGAACTAGTTTGTTCTTAACTCTTAACATTTAAAACACAACTACAACATTAATTTGAGAGAACAAGGGCTAAAATGTCAAGTGTGAGCTGCTATTGACACTAACCCCAGCAACATTTTAAACACAAAGAAGAGGCTTAATTTTCTGTTTTTTGACGTAGTTCTCACATGGGACCATGGTGATGCAGTGCTAACATACTCGCCTCCCACCTCTGAGGTTTGTGGTTCACACCCATACCCTATGTGGGAAAGTTGGTAGTTGCTCACCGATGGTTGGCAGTTTACAGTACAGAACCTTGACCAACTGTACATACAGGTTTCCTCTACCCGTAATTTACCTCTCTATTCTATGGTTGTAGGTTTCAGTGTAACTCATTGCAACATGAGCAATGCGCTGTGGGTTTGTCCTGATATAACCTTAGCTCTTGGAAGTAGTGTAAACCCCAAATCTGTAACAAGTGATAGAGCAACCAGATATTACACTACTACATAAATAGAATGAAAAGATGTTCCAAGATATAGTAAGGCAAAAGCATGCTATCAAAATATTATCATATAGAAATAATCCTGACAGACACACTATTGTAAAATTATTGTTAAATAAAACCCAGGCTGGCGACCCTTCCATTGTCTCAACTCTCCATTATTTTTTAATAATGGGGAGTTAACACTACATTATTTTCTAGCAGTGGATTGTGGCTTAGTTCAATGGCCAGTTTGCCAAGAACAAAAGGGTACTTAGTATTTGCCAGTCATCCTCAGCACAATGCATTCAATATTGAAATGTTTTCACAACTTCTTTCATATTAATTAGTTTAGTGGGTACAAAGACTTTTCAATTCTAAATGACATTCAGAGTTCATAGAAAAATACCTCATGGAATAATGATAAATTGAAAAAAATACCTCCTGACAAATACAAAACAATCAGTTTAATTTATAAAGTTGGATATTTTTTAATTCTTTGCATTTCTTTACAATCTGACTTTACAATAATCTTCTGTGAACTTAATCGAAGGAGCAGCTAACTTTCAAACAAACTCACTGTGAAAATCTAACCCAGTATACTATATTAAAAGGAGTTTTTTAGTTGCTCAAAATTTACTCAAGTAAAATTAGAAAACATAGTGCAAAAATGAAGTACTGAAATGCATTACTGCTGGGTTGCCTCCACAGTGGGGTTTCCTGTAGGAGCCTCTTTTCTTGCTGTGGTGGGGACCACAAAAGGGCTTGTTCTGATAGGGTCCAAACCCTGTGAATCTTTGGGGGTGCCTTTTTTAAGGAGAAAGTCTTCTCCATCCTTGACTAACTGTGACTTGAACAGAGGGGTAGGCCAGAAAGTTGAATTTCTCAGTTCTTGATGTCTAGAGTCCCCTAGATGTGGTTGAAGGAGGGTTATCTCGGCCTCGCATCTTAACAGGCCAGTGTTGCCCATGGTATACAGCTCTCTCTGGAGAATA
Organism: Sabellastarte sp. h YS-2021; assembly: GCA_964017235.1. Taxonomy (NCBI): domain Eukaryota; kingdom Metazoa; phylum Annelida; class Polychaeta; order Sabellida; family Sabellidae; genus Sabellastarte; species Sabellastarte sp. h YS-2021. The sequence goes on along the minus strand of OZ024935.1, from coordinate 30,317,044 downwards.
TGGGGTACAGATTTGCTGAGGCAGGCTAAGGCTCTCTGTTGAATAAGAATTATCTTATTCATAATCTCAAAATAGTCACAGGCGTGTTCATAGCCACGCCTGCCAGCTCTTTCAGGATCGACACCCTTCTGAATCTGGCTTTTAACCCTTTTAAAGGTAGCCTTTATACTGTGCTGACACTTCTCCATAACAGTGTTACAAGCAGAAGCGGTATTTGCGAAAGTAGCTGTAAAGTTGATAGTAGAGAGATTCTGCCTAGCTTGGTGTTCAAGTTCTTTAAGAACTTGTAGGGGAACCTTGCCCATAGGAGCCCCAGAGGGTTTAGGAGAAATGCAGATCTCAGCAAAAGCTGTAGTGAGCTCCTGAAGTTTGTCTTCAAAACAAGGCTGTCCCACCTTGTAATATTTTGCTGTTGAAGAAGGGGGTTTGATATATTTACCCTCAGGTAAATTAGAAGCCAAGAATCCTGTTCAAATTTCTCAAAAGCATCTTTGAAAATGGGATTTAAAGGGAGCATAGCAAAGGGCCTCTTGACCTTTTCTCCTGTTGGCCTTTCTTGTCATCCAGGCCTAGCACAGTGGTAGAGGACCCAGGCAAAGTTTCCCTGGGGTCAGGGCGATCATGGATGTGCCTAAAAGTTTCCACTTCCTCTGCATATTGAGAAGGGAGGTGAGACATATCTACCTCCCTGTAAATAACTGTGTCTGTGCTATCCTGCTGTTGGTCGTGCTCAGAAGGAGCCTGTTGAGGCTTAGCAGACTTTTTGATAGGGACTGATCTTCCTCTGAAGAAGATGACTGGGAATAATATTTTGCCCAAACCTTGTGTTTTCTCTTGTCCGAGTGCTTCTTAGCTCTGGAAGAAGACACCCTTTTAGGTTGTTCCGAGTGCTCGGAATGAGCATCAGAGTGGTCGGATTGAAGATCTGAGTGCCTGGAGCCATGGTCGGACTGAACACTGAGTAAACCTTGGTGGAAGGGAAGGACCATACAAATCCATGTCCTTAGGTTGAGCATCTGAGTGGTCGGGTCTGAAACCTGAGTGGTAGGGTCTAGTTGTTTACTTGGTTCAGCTTTTGATAAAGAAGAGGAGGTCTTATCTACCTCCGCCTCGGAGGCTTTTTTCAGATTGCATCTCTTCTTTGAGAGATTTCATAGCCTCCAGCATGGACGCTTGAAAGACCCCCATTTGTTGTTGAAGTTGGATGTTAAATTGATTACCCAAGGATTTTTCTAGTTTTCTTTCTATCTTATTCTGCAGTGCAGTACCTGGGGTTGGTGGGACAGTTTGAGGTGTGCTTAAAGACAAAAACTCAAAACGTAAGGGTTGGGGGCGTGGAGAAGAAAATAAAGTATCAGCAGCACCCTCAAGGTCTGCTTGAGAGCCAGAAAACGCCTCCACATCATCCCCCAATAAGTCCAGGGCCCGTATTCACAAAGATTCTTAGAATTTTTCTTAGAATTACACTTAAGTCTAAGAAAAATTTTATGCTAAGAATTTTCTTATTCTTAGAATAAAAACCTATTCACAAAACAATTCTTAGCTAAGAATAATTCTAAGAATAGAGTAAAAGGAAATGTATGCAATTCTTAGAATTTTTCTTAGACTAAGTGTAATTCTAAGAAAAATTCTAAGAATACAGATCTTGGCCTATGTGAACAGAAAACTGGAATTTTTTTAAATAATATAAAAAAGCTGCATTTCGTTACAGTACACACAATTGATAACTAAGATAACTAATATGTAACAATCTGTTCTGAATGTCGATTTGCAATCAGTTGCTACACTATAATCATCAAAACAACTATTTTTCTTAAGTTAAGCATGCTATATGCCATTCTTAGATTTAAACAAAATTCTTAGAAAATTCTAAGAATAAGAGTTTTGTGAATAGCAAATTCTTATTCTTAGAAAAATTCTAAGAATAAAAACCATTCTTAGAATAATTCTAAGAATAAGTATAATTCTAAGAATAAGAATCTTTGTGAATAGGAAAATTCTTATTCTTAGAATTTTTCTAAGAAAAATGACAATTCTAAGAAAAATTCTAAGAATAAGACTAATTCTAAGAATAAGAATCTTTGTGAATACGGGCCCTGATCATCTTCTTTAGAAGTATTGCAGGGATCCAATACTTTTTGTTTTCTTCCATACCTACATCTGTGCTAGATTTTTATTTGTTGTTCTTCAGTAAAATTTGCACAAATATTGCATGGCGTTTCATTTGTAACACAAGGGTCGTTTCCTTTGCCAGCTTCTCTGCACATAGGACAGTTAATTATGGGTATTAAATAAGAAACAAAAATGCCTGCATTTTTGATGATCTAGGCTTTGCAATCGTTTGGTGGGAAGACATTTTTACAGCAATAAAAAATCCGAGTTGAAACACGGAAAACTCACAAAACAAGAAATAATCAGAGAATACTTATCCTGCACTTTTCAAACTTTGTCAGAATAAGGTACGACATAAAATAAAACCGATGCAAATTTGTATCCACCAGAAAGACAACTCACCAAAGCCAGTGAACCATCATTTGACCTTGGAGGGGCCAAAGGTCAAATCTAACATCAGAAGATTCCAAGCCCAAGATTTCCTATGAGTTGGTTTCACATTGCAAACGTCTAGGATCAATAATAAGCAAGTTATAAGCACTTTTAAGTTTGGCCGTCCTCATTTGACCATGAAGGAGGGGCACAATGTCAAATCTGACCACATCAAAAGGTTCCCAGCCCATGATTTCCTATAAGTTGGTTTCACATTGCAAACCTCTAGGACCAATAATAAGGGAGTTATAAGCACTTTTAAGTTGGGCTATCCTCATTTGACCTTGAAGGAGGGGCCCCAAGGTCAAATCTGTCCACACCAGAAGATTCCCAGCCTATGATTTCCTATAGGTTGGTTTACCATCCCAAATCTCTAGGACCAATAATAACCGGGTTATAAGCACTCTTAAGTTTGGCTATCCTCGTTTGACCTTGAGGGAGGCACCCAAGGTCAAATCGGTCCACACCAGAAGATTCCCAGCCTATGATTTCCTATATGTTGGTTTACCATCCCAAACCTCTTGGACCAATAATAACCAGGTTGTAAGCACTTTCAAGTTTGGCTATCCTCGTTTGACCTTGAAGGAGGGGCCCAAGGTCAAATCTGACCACATCAAAAGATTCCCAGCCCATAATTTCCTTTCATGAATTGTCTTGTGGATAATATGTAACATGTCTTTGTAAACATGCAGAAATTTGACTTCAAAGCGCTTTCTTAAAGGACACCAACAAGGGATGAAACAAGTACCACACTGAATCCCTTTTCAGCCATGTTTTGGTTGATTTTTTGTTCTTAAAATTTGCTTGGATTTTCAGGCTATGTAGCTTTAAATATGAGTACTAAGGTCAGTTGTCAACACTCAGCTTTGCAATGTCAAAAATTTGATCTTCAAATCTTGAAGGGAATACAGTCATATTCAGCATGTGCCCTTCTTCCAAGTTCATGTGGGGCTCTCATACAACTCCCTCCTGCAGTTTTGGACCCTTTCATCATGGCATATGTGTTTATTCAGTGGACTTCCGTGTGTTTTGTGATGAATAAAAGTGTTTAAGTTCAATCTAAAATACATTTTTTATTTATATAAGTTTCTGCTATTTTGTAGGAACCGTATGAACATAGAAAAAGAATTTCCAAATGTTTTCAAAATGCTTTATTTCTTCCTGTTACTGACAAATGTACACACATTTGCTGTTACACTAATACATACAATCTCACATAAAGAACTTCACAATACAAAATAGGATCCAAATCAAAAGAAATGTTTCCTCTTTAAAAAGATGACCTACATAAAGCATTAATGGCAAACTACAATTTTGTACATATGTGTATTTATTTGTTTGACTTAAAATACTGAAACATAATAACTTGTAGTCTATTTATTGTTGCTTTCAAATTTATAACAGTATCTCAGCCTTGCTGCTTATTAATCACCCTTCTTTCCTAAGGACATGCTTATAAAATCTGTTACAGATTTTTTTTTATATATATAATAACATTAATTTGGAAATACAAAGGTTTAATACAATTGACCCCTGTCAGGTCAAATCACAAGACATCAAACATGTCCACCAAACCGAGATTATTCCAGATAACGGGTAATTTCAATGTAAAACACCTTCTGAAGATCCTAAATAAATTTCAACTTAAAAATGAATCATCATCATCTGATATCTCTTTCAAGAAGCATCAGTGACAGAATGGTTAACAGGTTTGGCATTTTAATCACTTGACCCTCACTCCTGTGGTCCTGTGTTCAAACCCAGCTCATGGAAACACTTAGGATGCACTGAGACCATGTACTGATATGACCTAAATATGTGTTGGAAAGGATATAAACCTAAAGTTTAAACTTGACACAAGAAAGTGCCAAAAAGGGGACACAAAAAAATGCTTCTATATATAATATTTAACACAATACTCACTTTCTTTTGCAAAATATTTTGTCTTGATATAATAAAATCCACAAATAAATCTATGAAATTTCCAAGCGTTTAATCTGCTTCTCGCCAAACAAAAAGAGGAAGAGCGCATGCGCGAGCATGCGCAGTACACCGGCAGGCGGGCTACACAGCCCCCTGGTGAATGAACAGGACACTACCGGTCCCGGCCAGAGCCCAGCTCAGGACGTTTTTTTTTAACGTTTGGCGAGACCGGCAAGGCACCGGACAATTGCATCTGTCCACTAGGTAAGATGTATTAACGCAATAAAATTGGTGTTTTATGCCAGAATCAACAGTCTGAGTTAACACTGGGCCAGTCCCTCAGCACTGACACTTGTTATAACCACTTGGATTTGAAACCACGCAGAGGTGGCAACCTGTGATTGGATTCCAAAACTGCTACAAACAAGAAACCAAATATACAGGAGACACAATAAGACCAAACTAAAATGCAAACTTTATATTTTCCAAATACTTGCCCAAAATAATTAACTGGAAATGTATGTGGTACTCACTTTGACATGGGGTTTATGTGGCACAACTGTATCCATTCAGATAAAATCCATTTTGAGACTGCTACATTTTAAAATGTAACAAGTACATAATCTTCAAGTGACACACTCCGTATTTACAAAATGATGGGGAGTACACAGTGTACCCTCCTTCTTATAACACTACTTACAACTCCAATACCAACACTGAAAATAGATTTATAACATGCGGCAGATATTTAACTTCTTCAAATGCATTGTAATTTGTTCCGGATTACTATTTCACTATTGTGTACTACGTCAGTACCAGTAATCAAGTTATCTTCTGCTTTCCAGTCTGTACAGCACCTTTTCTGTTGAAACATTGAAATTTAAAGGGTATTTCTGGGTTTCTTGACATAAGACTGAACTGGATTCTACTAGATTACTAGTTTTACTGGTGTGACAATAAATGCTTTATATTTATTGGTACATGTAGAAATGAGCTATACCTCGAAACAAATCCAAAATCAAAATTGGAAGTTATGGATATTAATGTGCACTGATAAATTCATCACTTTCATGCACTACAGCAAATTCAACACATCAAGTCCAAAGGACCTGAATGTGCACACTATGGTGAGCAAGTCAGTTGTAGTTCCTCAATAAGCAAAGTGTAGTAGTAAGACATACTTAATTTGTAACAGACTCAACTGACTGCAGATCTATAATCCAGTAATCTTATGTACAAATTTGGGGAAATTTCATTGTTAATTTAAAGATTTATTTTTTGAACCATTGCCACTGTTTAGACAATTGTACCAATATTCATCATTTTCCCAAGTCATCATAAAACAAATACAAGTAACATACTTCAAAAGTTTAAAATGTCGAGATTCTGTGGTAGAAGATATACTAAAAGAATTCTTTAATTTTAAGCCAACCAAATTCAACTATTTTCACCAAATTTTAAGAGTATTTCACCATGAAATGTAACTTTCCATTAACAAACACATCAGCAAGAGTTAAGCTGTTTTTTATACCGTAATATATTTGCATACGTAAGCCCTGTCAAAACCTGGACTTACGGAGATTCCCCTTTAGTTCACTTGGTTAAAGAGTCAAGACTTGTGTTTATTTCTGTGTGATCTGAAGGCACTGGGATGGACTCCCAGCAGTGACAACTGACACGAACCCATGCTGTCTGTAGAGTTAAAATGTATGAATTCTGGAAAGTGGTTTTCTCAAGGACCTGTTAAGAGCAGGAATCAAAAATAATACAATTGCTTCCCCAAAACCTGTCATTCAGTGACCTGTCACACGTAATGTTAAAGAGAATACAGCAACTACCAGAGTCAGATTTAAAGGAGTTTGTGTTTTCATCATAATGTACATCAACAAGCAAAAGTGGTGAGACAGGGTCCCAAGATACAGGTGACATTATGTGTGAACCTGAAACAAGCCATCAGTTAAGGTTCTTAACCGTGACACATCAAGTGATGGAACACAGTGTTCACCAATCAAAACACGTAGCCATTGAATGTACAAGCAATAGAATATGTAGGAAATCATCCATTTGAAAGCTGGAGCTTTAGTTCTGATAAAGACTTATCAAACTACTTGAGAATTATTATTTAGGGGCCATATGCAAGATAACAGAGTACAGTTGGTGGGCATCCATCAACCCTAGATAACAAAATCTCACGTAATGTCACAATATATAAGTCCCATTACATTTCATAGCAGTACTTGACAATAGTCTTGTAGCATTACAGTTACAACAGTTCCATTTCCCTAGATTTACCCTGTAAGTCTACAGTGATAGCTTGAAAAAAACTTATATTAGTAAATTCAAAATTTTCACCAGAGATACATATCATTTCCAGACACCAGCTTTCTCCCATTAACCAATACAGAGATGCAAATTGGAAAATTTAAGAATTAAATTAAATTTTTATAAGATAATATCTTACCTAGTGGACCGGTGCAATAGTCCGGCGCCTAGCCGGTCCCGCCAAACATTAGAAAAAAATGTCCTGAGCTGGGCTCTGGCCTGGACCGGTAGTGTAGTATTCACTCGCCAGGTGTCACCGGACACCCAGGGGCCGGTTTCATGAAAAGTCTCAGTTTGAGACAGTTTTGGGCTGAGTCTGGGTCTCAAATCTGAGACTTTTGTCTCGGCTGAGTTTTTGGCTCAAATTGATTTCACAAAAGGTGACTCAGCTGAGACTGGTCTCAAGTCATAGTCTCAACTTTTAAATTTCATTTAAGATGCTTCCTTGGTTTGTTTTTTATGCAAGTGCATTTATTTCATCATCATTATCGATTTAGATTGCATTAACACTGATAACACATGAAAAAAAAATTGATATAATATTATTGGTAACAAGCCAATTGTTTGAGACTCAACTGAGACCGAGTCAAGCTTTGAGTCCACTCTTGAGACCAGTCACTTGACAACAGTCAAAAAAGCATGTCAATTCAATTGACTTTTCTTATGATGAATATTGAATATGTAGTTGTAATTAGTAAGCAAAATAAAAATATAATATTTCAAGATTCAACAAATTCATTTTCATGCAAATTATATTGGTTTATACACAAGTATTGGATGACAAACTTTGGAGTCAAAATTTGAGACACCTCCTTGGTGGGCTCAAAATTGAGCCCATGACTGAGCCAAATCTCAAGTTGAGCCTGTTTGTGAAATGCTTTGAGTCTGAGTCCACAGACTCACCAAAATATTTACAATATTTGAGCCCAAAGTCTCAGATTTGAGCCTGAGACCAGACTTAAGTCCTTTCATGAAACCGGCCCCAGCTCCCCTACTGCGCGTGTGCGCGCATGCGCACTTCCTCTTTTTGTTGCCTACCAAGTAAAGTCCCCTTGATTTAAGCGGGGAAGGTAGGGTGGGACTCTCCTTGTCCACTAGGTAAGATATTATCTTATAAAAATTTAATTTAATTCTTAAATTTTCCATTTTATTGCGTTAATATATCTTACCTAGTGGACCGGTGCAGAATAACTACCCATTGGATGGCGGGTAGAACAATCAAAATTCAAGGGACTCACTATGGGAGATAACTCCCAACCTCATATAGACTGAGGTAACAAACCTAGACCGGTTCCTAACCTTCTCGGTTACAAAACATTACCCCACCCCCCCCACCCCCCAACCCCCCCCCTTTTTTTTTTTTTTTTTCAGAAATCTGACACTCAAGAAGAGGGGAGGAGAGAAGAGTCCCAATGAGTCCTGAGGAAGTAATAGGGGAAAATCCATTTGGTCCCTCATCTATCCCGAAAGGTAAGGTAGACTGCAGAGACATTTTTTTTTTTTTTTTTTTTTTTTTTTATATACATATTTACAAAGAAGACTCAAAAATTAACCTCTAATTTGCTGAGCTGCTACCACCGGGCCCAGGTGGTATAGCTCAGAGTCTGCCCAGGCTACATCCTTTAGGTAGAACTGGGTGAATGTGTTATGCGACTTCCAATGGCAGGCTGATAGAATCTGATCTAAGGGTACGCCTCCCTGAAAAACTTTGGAAGCCGCAAAAGCCTGGACATCATGAGCCCGAACTTGATGCAAATTTTGAGACTGCTCATCCGAGAGTTGGTAACATAAGCCAATCGTTTGTTTGATCCAGGAAGAGACAGTGGCTGGCACAATGTCCTTCTTGAAGCTCTTCCTAAAGGAGACGAAAACCAACTCCTTGTCTGACCGAAGGTCCCTGGTTTTGTCTAGATAGTAACGCAAGGATCTCACCGGACACAAGGTCCTGTCCTCCTTAAGAGACTTGTCCAAGGTCGGAGCAAGAGCCGGAATTATAACCGGGGCTACACAACCCGGACCTTCCTTAGCCAGGTGGTTCTTGGAGATGAAACTTGGGGAAGGGTACAGAGAGACATTAGACCAATCCTCCTGATGCCTGATGTTCCTATGTACCCAGGCATGAATCTCGCTTCTTCGTTTGCCCGACCCTAAGGCAAGAAGGAAGACCGTCTTAAAGGTAAGGTGTTTAAGGGAAGCCTTCCTAAGAGGTTCAAAGGGAGGTTTCGTGAGCTGATGAAGAACCAAGGAAAGGTTCCAGGAAGGAACACCCCTCCTACCCTTAGGCTGTCCAACAGTCTGGTAAGATTCTCATCCTTACCAATGTTTACCTGGCCATTTCCTATCTTGTCGGATATAGCGGTCCTATAGCCATCTATCGTGCTAGGCTGCAGATGTTTCTCCTGAAATAGGTAAAGCAGGAAGTCAGCGATCTGCTTTATAGAAGGAGACCTGAAGTCCACCTTATGTTCCTCACACCATCTGACAAAAACGGACCACTTTGATTCGTAGATGGCTCTGGTTGAACGTCTCTGAGGAGCTTCAATTCGTGTTGCCACTTCTTCAGAGAAGCCTGCCTGTTGGATGGCAAAGGCCCTAGGAGCCATGCATGCAGATTCAGACTGTGAAGGTCCCTGTGAGGACACTGATTGAAGGGTTGAGTCAATAGGTTCCCTACTCTCGGCAGACTTAGGGGAATCTGTACTGACATGCTGACCAGATCCCAAAACCATGGCATGTTGGGCCACCCTGGTGCAATGAGAATGACTCTGTGGAATCCGTGATCCATCAACTTGGAGACCACCTTCCCTAGAAGAGCCACCGGGGGAAAAACATAAGCATCCAGATCTTGCCAGGGAACGCTTAGAGCATCCACTTTCCAGGCTAGAAGATCCGGGACCGGGGACACAAATCTGAGAAGTTTGCGATTGAACTTGGTCGCAAACAGGTCCACCTCCGGTTTGTGCCATCTTCTGCAAATCTGGTCGAAGACTTCCTGCAGGAGGGACCATTCCGTTTGTATCACCTGACCGTGCCGGGACAACTTGTCCGCAATGACATTGAGGTGACCCGGAATGTGTCTTGCTCTTAATACAATCTGCCTCTGGTTGCACCACATCAGCAGTCTCCAGAGGAGGGCACAGAGAGAGCCGGATTTCATACCGCCCTCCTTGTTTATGTAAGAGACCACTGTTGTGTTGTCGGAACACACCAGAATGGTCTGGTTCCAACACAATCGCTCGAACTGTTTTAGGGCTAGCAGAACGGCCTTGAGTTCCAGCAAGTTTATATGCAAATCGCTTTCTTGTGTGGACCAAAGGCCTCTTGCTGTGAAGTCGCCTAAGTGAGCACCCCAACCTTCGTTTGAGGCGTCGGTAAACAGCTGAAGAGCGTGTTGAAGTGGGTGTAAAGGCTGACCTTTTAGGACATTGTTTGGGTTCGACCACCACCTCAGGTGTGGATGAAGGGACTGAGGCAGAGGGATAACCTTTTCCAATGATTCCGGGACATGCCAATGCCTCTTCAGATGCCACTGGATAGGGCGCATGTGGAGTCGCCCGGCTACTACCTGTTTCTCTGTGGCTGTTAGCAGTCCTATAAGGGACATGAACTGTCGGACCGAACACTCCTGTTGATTGAGGAGGTCGTTGATCTTTTGGGACAGAGCCATCCACCTCTCCTGGGTCGGTTTGACCAGCCCCTGAGAGAGGTCGAAACGGTAACCTACAAAGTTGAAGACCTGCTGAGGCACCAACTCCGACTTGGTCATATTGACTACCCACCCTAACCTGTGGCATAGGTCCAAGAGGGTCCGGGTATGAAGTAGGCACGTTTCCGGGCACGGGGCTCTCAGCAACCAGTCGTCGAGGTACTGGTGGATCCTGATACCCCGAGCCTGTGCCATTAACTTGACTTCCTTGGCCACCTTTGTGAACTCCAACGGAGCCGTTGAGAGGCCAAAGGGGAGGGCTGTGAACTGATAAGCTTGACTGTGGAGGAAGAACCTGAGGAATTTCCGCGACCTTTGTCCTATTGGGATATGGAAGTAAGCGTCGCTGAAATCCAGAGACGTCACCCACTCCCCTTTTTGAAGGGAGAGTCGGATGGTCTCTGGTGTCTCCATCTTGAAAGAGGAGATTGCTAGGTAACAGTTCAGCCGACTTAGATCTAGGATGGGCCTCCATTTGTTGTTGGGTTTTGGTACTAGAAACAAGCGGTTGTAAAAGGCCAGGGAGGACGGAGTTGTCACCTTTTCTACCGCCTGTTTCTGAAGGAGTGCCTGTAAGGAGTCCTTTATGTGCCTGTTTTTGACCGGATTTGCGTATCCACTGATAATTACCGGTGACCTTGTCAGGGGAGGTTTCTCTTTGAAGGGTAGGGTGTACCCTTCCTGAAGAATTGAAACTACCCTTTTGTTTGCACCCAGGAAGTGCCAGACCTGCCAAAACCTTTGCAGTCGGGCCCCCACAGGTGGACTTGGTACAACATGAGGGACATTTTGAACAGTTGGAACATAACGACAAGGATTTACACAGCAAACAGGTTTCACACACTTTATTTCTGTTTGGATCTGATTGGGTCTTATGTCTTTGTTTTCCGACAGCCCGGTTACAGAAGGTGCAGGAGAGACAACATTTAAGTTTACAGTCTTGATTACATGTTTGTTTAAGTCCTGACACATTGGATCCTCCACACTTGACCTTAACTGAGGATCTACTAAAAAATAATTGTCATTTATAAGACTGTTGACGGGACGATTTGGAGAAATGACTGGAATTGCTGCCTCCACGTCCGCGACCCCTTCCTCTATAAGAAAACTGGCGCCAAGGCTGGCTAGACTGAGAGGAAGAGTGGCCTGATTGCCTACTATCTTACTATCTGGATAGGGCGCATGTGGAGTCGCCCGGCTACTACCTGTTTCTCTGTGGCTGTTAGCAGTCCTATAAGGGACATGAACTGTCGGACCGAACACTCCTGTTGATTGAGGAGGTCGTTGATCTTTTGGGACAGAGCCATCCACCTCTCCTGGGTCGGTTTGACCAGCCCCTGAGAGAGGTCGAAACGGTAACCTACAAAGTTGAAGACCTGCTGAGGCACCAACTCCGACTTGGTCATATTGACTACCCACCCTAACCTGTGGCATAGGTCCAAGAGGGTCCGGGTATGAAGTAGGCACGTTTCCGGGCACGGGGCTCTCAGCAACCAGTCGTCGAGGTACTGGTGGATCCTGATACCCCGAGCCTGTGCCATTAACTTGACTTCCTTGGCCACCTTTGTGAACTCCAACGGAGCCGTTGAGAGGCCAAAGGGGAGGGCTGTGAACTGATAAGCTTGACTGTGGAGGAAGAACCTGAGGAATTTCCGCGACCTTTGTCCTATTGGGATATGGAAGTAAGCGTCGCTGAAATCCAGAGACGTCACCCACTCCCCTTTTTGAAGGGAGAGTCGGATGGTCTCTGGTGTCTCCATCTTGAAAGAGGAGATTGCTAGGTAACAGTTCAGCCGACTTAGATCTAGGATGGGCCTCCATTTGTTGTTGGGTTTTGGTACTAGAAACAAGCGGTTGTAAAAGGCCAGGGAGGACGGAGTTGTCACCTTTTCTACCGCCTGTTTCTGAAGGAGTGCCTGTAAGGAGTCCTTTATGTGCCTGTTTTTGACCGGATTTGCGTATCCACTGATAATTACCGGTGACCTTGTCAGGGGAGGTTTCTCTTTGAAGGGTAGGGTGTACCCTTCCTGAAGAATTGAAACTACCCTTTTGTTTGCACCCAGGAAGTGCCAGACCTGCCAAAACCTTTGCAGTCGGGCCCCCACAGGTGGACTTGGTACAACATGAGGGACATTTTGAACAGTTGGAACATAACGACAAGGATTTACACAGCAAACAGGTTTCACACACTTTATTTCTGTTTGGATCTGATTGGGTCTTATGTCTTTGTTTTCCGACAGCCCGGTTACAGAAGGTGCAGGAGAGACAACATTTAAGTTTACAGTCTTGATTACATGTTTGTTTAAGTCCTGACACATTGGATCCTCCACACTTGACCTTAACTGAGGATCTACTAAAAAATAATTGTCATTTATAAGACTGTTGACGGGACGATTTGGAGAAATGACTGGAATTGCTGCCTCCACGTCCGCGACCCCTTCCTCTATAAGAAAACTGGCGCCAAGGCTGGCTAGACTGAGAGGAAGAGTGGCCTGATTGCCTACTATCTTTCTTGTCATACGGCTTGTAACGATATGACTGGTGTTTCCTACCAGAGTGCTGCCCTGTGCCCGGAGCGGGACCTTGAGCACTTGGTGTAGACTCAAACTTTGCTATATCTTGTTCTGCTGCAGCTAGGATGTCATCTGGAAACAGAGACGAACTGAACAGGGGAGCATTACGTAATCTGTTCCAAGAATCCGGCTTCAAACCGGGTTTAGCAAACTCAAGATAAGAGTCTCTGCGGAGTAAGATGAAGTTAGCTAGTTGAATGAACAAGCCGTCCGCAAGGTGTTGGAGAGAAGTTCCGAGTGCCACAGAGACACTTGAATGAAATGAAGACAAGTCTTTAAGATCTCTGATGGCATCTACCACCTCTTTAGGGGCTTTCCCCTTCACAATAACGTCATTTAGCAAACTGATGTGAGAGTTCATCTTGTCTTGGATCTCACTGGTGCATCTGTTAAATGCTGCCGCGTGGTTGGTAATGTATGTCCCTTCTCTTGCACACTTTTCCCACCGGCGTAAAATATCCTGTGGTACCGGGCGAGAAGCGGGACCAGACTGAGGATAAGATGAGGCTTTAGCTACCCTAGAGTACTGAGCATTCAGGCGGGCCTCAGAGTCCGACCAACTAAAGATGGTTCTACCTGGCCTAGAAGAGGATTCTTGTCTAAGTCTATGCTGTCTGTACCATTTGGATTGGCTTTTAGGTGTACGGATGAACTGGTCAACCTTCAAGCCCGCTGATTCCTGTGACCTTGAGGGATCACCCTCAGCGACCCTGCAATTCAACTTCTCCATCTTGTGACAGAGCCAGTCATCTGGGGGGAATTCCACTGAAACTTTGCCTGTCTTTCTAGGTCGTTTGCCTTTCCACGGGTTGTTTGAGGTATCCCCATCCGATACTGAAAGTTCAAAATCTGGGATATGAGTCCATCCTAAAAAGGCCCTGACAGCTCTACACGTTTCGCGATAGTTCATTTCTTCGTTTTGCTCTGTGGCTTCAGAGTCTGATATCTCACCCTCATCAGAGTCCTTGTTAGACTGGTCATGGTTTGAGTCAACGTCAGAAGCATCCGGATCAGCAAAGAAGGACTGACCGACACCGGAAGCACCGGTGACCGGAGCCGACAAGGTGGAAGAGCCTGAAAGGGTAGCTGGTTTGGAGATGGAATCACCACCGGAAGAAAGTGACAAAGCAGGGCCCGGAACGGGTATGTCCACTTTCGCCGGTTGCTCAGTATGTAGAGTAGGCAGGGAAGTGCTTACAGTGTGTTCCTTCACCGGAGCCGGTGCCTCAGACACAACTGTAGCAGTAGGAACAGTCTTTTTCTTTTTCAGCTTCTTTCCCGTGCCCTTATTCTTTGCATCCTTTGGATGTGAAATTTGCCCGTCTGAAGCCGGAGGCCGCACCGGACCGGTGGCTCCAGGCTCAGAGGGATTGAAGAATGGTTGCTCAGAAGTAGTAACAGCAGTATTGGTAACTGGGGCTTTAGGAGTAGAGAAGATGTTAGTTCTAGTAAGTAAAGCCTCGAATCGGGCGAACTTCTCCTCTAATTTGTTGTTAAGATTGTCAAAGTCTTGCTTTGAGACAAATTCTTCGGGAGAATGATGGGTAATAGAGAAAACCTCTTGATCCCCGGAACCGGAAGCTTGAACCGGAACGTCCTCTTCCTCTAGTTCATCTCCACCCAATTCTTCCTGGGGAACTACTCCCACCACGGTAACCTTGGAAGGGGATACCAAAAGTCCGGACTTTTTGTCTTTTCTGATTTTATACTGAGGGGTGGAGAGCATAGAATGTTGTTGTTCGGTGAAAGAATCACATATAGTACATAACTGGTTCTTCACACAAGGGTCATCCCCCAACTTTTTGTCTCTACACCTGGCACACTTTTTATGTCCATCAAATGCCACCATAATGTGCCCGCAGTTACCTCTACGTTGTCCTGGTGATGCCATGATATATATATGAACTAGTAATCCACGTTTAAACAATCACCACACAATATGTCACTTATAAAATAATAAAAAGTTTCTCTTATAACTTTCACGATTTCAAACACAATGGCGCCAAACAAAAAGAGGAAGTGCGCATGCGCGCAGTAGGGGAGCTGGGTGTCCGGTGACACCTGGCGAGTGAATACTACACTACCGGTCCAGGCCAGAGCCCAGCTCAGGACATTTTTTTCTAATGTTTGGCGGGACCGGCTAGGCGCCGGACTATTGCACCGGTCCACTAGGTAAGATATATTAACGCAATAAAATTAAGGTTTTAAAACAACCTTATTATAAGTTGCCCGTCCTCCTCCACTCAGTGGGACAGGTCACCATTAAGGTGTTACTTTCTTACTTTTTTAGCTATTTACAGTAATATTTTCACAATACTCTTTCATCCCATCTTAAAAAATCATGTTTACATAATTATACACAATATCAACATATATACACAAACATTTTTACTGTAAGTACTTCTGAAATATACAAACAACGATGTTACCGGTTTTATACATCTTCCATTTTTTGGCCTTCAGATGGGGGTATTCATTAAACCTTTTGTATGTACAAGTTTTTGTACGTTCTGCTTAACGATTATTCAACTACATAACAAAATAACTACATGTTCACATGACAGGGTCATTTTACACTCACAGCTCACAATGTGACAACACAAATAATGATGCTTAATAACACGTTATTGTTTAATATCTCCAGTAAGGACTTGTTCTTGTTGGGTTCATTTTGCTGTCTGTTAGCAAGATTACAGGAAAAACTACTGCATGGATTTAAATCCAATTTTTCACAGTAGAGGGGTCTTTGTCCAACATAGAACTGATTTAATTCTGGGAATGCTCTGCAACCAATTTTTGATCAAGGAATGTTTGTTTCAGATTTTAAAGAGTTAAAGATATTTGGGCAGAGGTATGCACTCTCCAAGTCCTCGTTTTTTATTATTTACTCACACTGTGCAAGTAATAACATATATTGCTTGACTGAATGAAATAAAATAGACCCTATATAACCAGAAACCAGTTGAGATTAAAATAAACGATTGAACTGGAGCCAGTTTCTGCTTTAAACATTATAAAGGTCATGTTTTCATAGTAAACTAAATTACATCCTTTGTTTATTAGAGGTTCCACTTACACATTCCACTGTGTGTGAAATGATCTAGAATTGCCTCCATCAGGAGTTTGTGCTCTAGGCTTGTATGTACAGATCATATTCTGGATACAAAAAATCCCAAAATTTTAAAGGTCCCTTTTAAATGCATTTTCAATGACAACGGCTTTCTCGCCATTACTCCAAAAGTAATAAGCAGATCTTCCATAACTTTTGTATATGGGAAAGCCTGGCCAGAGGTAGAATTGCATTTTGGGAAAGATCTAGCTCATTTTCCGGATACAAAAAAAAAAAAAAAGTTTATCTCAATTCTGTAATGCAAATAATCCATTACTCCTTAAATAAAATTCGACTACTCCCTTAACACATATGATCATGCCGCAAGTCTATTTCTTCTTTGAACAGGGATCAAAATAAGTCATTGAAATGCTTGAGCCTTTGAACAATGACTTGAATAAACTCCTACGATATCAACATGTACAATAGCACTAATAACACCTTGGATTTTGTGAGAATTTCCTCTGTTAGAATGACCAGCAGATGAAGAAATGGAATATTGACCACCTCATGTCATATTCCCCTCAAACTCCTCAAGTTTGGCAAGGAAATGAAAACTTCAATGAAAATCTGCAAATTCAGCATCAGATTGTATTAAACCATGATCTTAATAATTTGTCAATTGGTTTTGAGCTATCTTGAACTTAATTTACTTTTCTATTGAAACCTGGATTATTGGATTGGCTTTTGCACCAAGATATCTGTAACTTGATTGGTTATTATTGATGATCCATCTTTAACTTGATCAGCTGCTCTCTTGAAACTGTCTCTTGTTCGACTGGCTTTTGTGTTGAAATATTTCAATATGATTGGGTGTTAATGTGAAACCTCTTTCATTTGACTGACTGTTATACTTAGGTATGTGTAATTTGAAAACCAAAGAAGGGGGTGGGTCATCTTGAACCACCGAGAGCTCATAAATATCCACTCAGTATTACACAAATTGGTTGATGCCCATTGTGGTTAGATTGAGTGATTTGTAACTCAGTCCTTCTTGGGCTGGTTGTATTGGCTTTATCAATTTTAGGTGCACACCATTCTGGCACAGAGAATCTCATATTATCATTGATCTGGCCATTTCTGAATCATTTATTTATTTGGGGTTTTACGTCGCTTTCAACACTCTACAGGTTGTATCATGATGGGTAGTTGGAAGAGCAGAGGAAACCAGTACATAGAGTTCGTCAAGGTTCTGTACTGTAAACTGCCAACCAACGGCAAGCAACTACCAGCTTCCCACATGAGGTCAGGCCGGGAACCGAAACCCGATCTCAGAGGTGTTACCACTCTGCCACCGTGACCCCTCATTTCTGAATCAATGGATTGTGTGTACATCTGCCTAATCTTGTGCAGATTGTGGTTGTGGGAGTTTGGTTTTCATTAGTCTCATGTTGGTGGGTATCTTATGGCGATAATGTAAGTCTGTCTCTAAGATCTGGCAGTCATCTAAAGCCCACAACAGATTTTCTAGGAATATATTTCGACAGTCAGTGCTAGTGCAGATTATGTTTGAACTTTGGTTTATCAAACTCTGACTTTTAAGATTACTTTGGCCGCTATTGGTGACCAGAACTGGGGTCCCACAAGTTTTTCTTTATCTGTAATTTGAGTTTTGACTAAATGTTATAACAAGATATATCCTAGTTGTTAAAAGGGAAATAAAACCCAATTTTAAGCTTTGTGTTGAAAAACGACTTAAATTTAATTGGCTGTAATATGTCATACAAATTTTAAATTTTAGAAGATTACCCCATAATATTACCAAATAAACACCGGTAAGAAGGGGCAATTTGGTGGCATTTTTTTCCTATTGTGACATACATTTTACTCTATATAATACTGATCTTTAGACTGTAAATAAATCTTCACTAACAGATCACAAAAAAATTCCCATTACCATATATTTCCAAAATATTTAAAAATATTTCCAAAGTCATATAAGCACAAAATTTATAACCCATTGACTACATATTAGCAAATTAATAGCTGGATGACATTCTGGATAAAAAAAACAGTATGTGACCATGATCATTGAAATGGCTTTAAAAACAATTCTGTGAGTTCATAATTTGATTTTCTTTTATGTGCAGTAGAACCTTTATTATCTGAGTTTGTTATCTGAAAACTTTCCTTTTAAACTTACTTTTCTCTGGCTAAATATTCCTGATTTGTTTTACACACGGTTTTAATTATTTAGATGTAAATTAAGACAAATATTTTTTCCAAAATTAACCAAATCTGGTATTTTGCAGTCTAATCATTCCTGTATTTTGCAGAGACCGGTTTACATGTCATAACTTTACATTAACAAATGGCATCTCAACAGATTTTAAACTCAAAAATCCAAATGTTTGATTAAATGAAGCCAGTGTCTCTTATGTTGTTTGTCAAATATATCCATTATTCAGGGATTTTTTAGTGAAATTATATACAGAAAATTGCAAATTTAATAAGTAAATTAAATTTTTATAAGTTAATACCCTATCCAATGGACAATTGCTTTACCGGTCGGCGCGACCGGTCCCGCCAAACGCCAGAAAAAGACGTCCTGTATATAATACCGGCAGGACCGGTCAGTAGTGTGCATTCGCTAGGTGGCGCATCATACTTGCTTCCTGTCCAGACAGAGTGACGTCAGTTCATCTTTTTCGTTGTCTAAACAGATTTAGACCCCTAGTAAGCTGGTAGCGGGGTCGGTTGGGAGGGCCTTGCCTGTCCATTGGATAGGGTATTAACTTATAAAAATTTAATTTACTTATTAAATTTGCAATTTTATTGCGTTAATACATCCTATCCAATGGACAATTGCTGAATAACTACCGCTTGGTTGGCGGGTAAGCAGCTAGGGACTTCTGTGAACTCATAACAAAACAAAATAGTACAGGCCCATTTGACCTAGGGTCAGAGAACCCCGACAGGTCAAGGTCGGCCACCAACTCACCGGTTAACCGGGAGTCTACCAACGTTGCCCCCCCCTTTTTTCTTTCCTTCCAGAGTCGGTTTGAGAAGGGAAAGATACAGAGAGAGGGGCTGAGTTCAGTCCCAGAAGAAATAAAACTTCCCAAGGGAAGCAAGTCACAGTTTTTTTTGTTTTTTTTTTACAATATGTACATATTTACATATATACAACATCCCCTCACTTCTGGGCCTGGTGGTGCACCTGCTAGCCACTACAGGTCCCAGGTGGAAAAGCTCTGAGTCAGCCCAGGCAACATCCTTCAAATAGAATTGGGTGAAGGTGTTGTGAGATTTCCAGTGGCAGGCTGACAAGATCTGATCTAAGGAAATCCCTGATTGGAAAGCCTTAGAGGCAGCAAAGGCCCTAACATCATGGGCTTTAACCTGATGTAAGGTGAGGGCCTCCTGGTCAGAGAGCTCATAGCACAGAACCACAGTCTGTTTGATCCATGAGGAGATGGTGGCAGGTGAGATGTCTTTATCAAAACCCTTCTTGAAGGAGACAAAGACTAACTCCTTATTCTGCCTGAGGTCTGCAGTCCTGTCCAAGTAGTAGCGCAGGGCTCTAACTGGACATAGGGACCTGTCACCCTTGAGTGATCTATCCAGAGATGGTGCCAGGGCTGGGATGACCACTGGTGCCACACTATCTGGACCTTCCTTAGCCAGCTGGTTCTTGGATAGGAAGCTGGGTGAGGGGTACAAAGACACCTGAGACCAGTCCGACTGGTGTCTGATGTTCTTATGTAACCAAGCATGGATCTCACTCCTGCGTTTACCTGAACCCAAAGCCAGCAAGAAAACAGTCTTGAAAGTTAGATGTTTCAAGGAGGCCTCTTTCAGGGAATCAAAGGGAGCCTTTGTGAGCTGATGTAAAACCAGTGAAAGGTTCCAGGAGGGGATGCCCCTCCTGCCCTTAGGTCTGTCTCTATGGAAACTATCCAGGAGACGAGTGAGATTCTCATCTTTGCTGACATTAATGGTGGAATTGTCCAGTTTGTCAGCAATGGCGGATCTGTAGCCATCAATAGTGCTTGGTTGTAACTTCTTCTCCTAAAACAAGTGCAGGAGGAAGTCAGCAATGGCTTTCAGAGGTGGTGCCCTGAAGTCCACCTGATTACTGAGGCACCACTGGTAAAAAAGGTCCACTTTGCCTCATAGACAGATCTGGTTGATCTTCTTTGAGGAGCCTCAATTCGTGCTGCCACTGCCTCAGAGAAGCCTTGCTCCTTGATTGCTGAGGCTCTAGGAGCCAGGCATGTAGGTTCAGATTCGACAGGTTCCTGTGAAGGACCTGGTTGAATGACTGAGACACTAGGTTGGGTATGCTGGGCAGACACAGTGGGATCTGGCTTGACATTGCTACCAGGTCCCAAAACCAGGGCATGTTGGGCCACCCTGGAGCAATCAGAATTATTCTGTTGCAGGGGTAGTCCTGGAGCTTCTCCACCACTTTGCCCAAGATGGCTGCCGGTGGGAAGGCGCATGGGTCCAGGTCCTCCCAGGAGGGGCTGAGTGCATCCACTGCCCAAGCCTGGGGGTCTGGTACCGGTGATACAAACTGTGGTAGTTTGTTGTTGAACCTGGTGGCAAACAGGTCCACTTGTGGCTGATGCCACCTTGAACATACAGCTTGGAACACTTCTGGATGAAGTGACCACTCTGTTTGAATGGTCTGGCCAAGCCTGGATAGCTTGTCTGGTATCACGTTCAGCCGGCCGGGGATGTGACGTGCCCTGAGGGTTACTTGCTGCCTGGTACACCAGGACAGAATTCTCCACAGTAGGGCACACAGAGAGTCCGATTTCATCCCCCCTTCTTTGTTGATATAGGCAACCACTGTTGTGTTGTCTGTAGCTACCAACACTGTCTTGTTGAAGACTAGGGTTTGAAACTCTTTTAGAGCTAGAAATACTGCTTTCAGCTCCAAGTGGTTATATGTGTAACTTGCTCTCTGGTAGGGACCACTGTCC
Source organism: Sabellastarte sp. h YS-2021 (assembly GCA_964017235.1). NCBI lineage: Eukaryota > Metazoa > Annelida > Polychaeta > Sabellida > Sabellidae > Sabellastarte > Sabellastarte sp. h YS-2021. The sequence goes on along the minus strand of OZ024935.1, from coordinate 30,295,936 downwards.
CCTTGCAGTATGTTCGTCTAAGTGATCGCCCCACCCTTCTTTTGATGCGTCTGTAAAGATTTGCAGAGCATGTTTTAGAGGGTGTAATGGTTGACCCAGAAGCACATTGCTTTCCTCCAGCCACCACCTTAGATGGGGGTGGAGGGATTTGGGGACCGGGATCACCTTTTCCAGTGACTCTGGGACCCTCCAGTTGTTTTTCAAGTGCCACTGTATGGGTCTCATGTGTAGTCGCCCTAAGTGGACTTGCTTTTCTGTTGCTGTGAGTAGACCTATGAGGGACATGAATTGTCGGACCGGGCAAAGCGGATCCGACAATATTGATCTGATCTTGTGTGTCAAGGCCTGCCAACGTTCTTCTGTTGGTCTGACCTTGCCCTCTTTCAGGTCGAACTGGTAACCTACGAAGTTGAAGACCTGTTTGGGAACCAGCTCTGACTTTTCCTTGCTCACCAGCCACCCTAATTCCTGACAAAGTGTGACTAGGGTTTGAGTATGCTGGAGACAGGTGTGGTGGGTAGAAGCTCTCACCAGCCAGTCGTCTAGGTACTGGTGGATCCTTATACCCTTCTGAAAAGCCACGAGTTTGACCTCTTTGGCCACCACTGTGAACTCCATGGGAGCTGTGGACAGGCCAAAGGGAAGGGCTTTGAACTGGTAGGACCGACCCTAGAGGTGAAAGCGCATGTACTTCCTGGACTGACTGTGAATTGGTATGTGGAAGTATGCTTCTTGAAATCTATGGATGTGACCCACTCCACTGCTTGGAGGGAGGTTCTTATTGTCTCTGGGGTTTCCATCTTGAACGTCCCTGTGTTTAAAAAGGTGTTCAAGGTGCTCAGGTCTAGGATCGGTCTCCACCGGTTGTTGGGTTTGGGTACCAAAAAGCCGGTTGTAAAACCCCAGTGAGTTTGATTTTCCACCGGTTCGACTGCATTCTTGTTTATCAGCTGATACAGTGCCTCTAAAAGGAAGGACTGTTTGGTTGGATTGTGGTAGTTGCTTATTACAGTCGGTGACCTCGTCAAGTGGGGTCTGAACCGGAAGGGGAGAGTGTAACCCTCCCGCAATCTCTAGCCACTGTCTGACCAGCTGGGACCCGAAAGGGTAGGCTGGCTGACTGGTCAGGTAGCTTGACAGGCATTTCACCGGGGCCAGTGACTGGTCAAAGAATTCCTCTGTAACCAGTTCCTTAGGCTGCCACTGGTTGGCCTAAACAGCTGTTTTTGCCTTTAAGGAACTTCTGCCGGTCTGTCAGTCAGTCCTGGAGACCTGCCCAGTACCAGGCCTTAAACGGTTATACGTGAGGCAATGCTCTGTAACCGGTTCCTGGTGGCTCCACAGTTCTGCATAAACTCACCGGAGTTGGCAGAACTGGGTGAACTGAACTACTTCTTAGCAGGGATAGGCTCATATTAAGCTGCCTTCTTCCTGTCCAGAGTGGTGGTTCAGCAGCTTTTCTCTGCAACCAACAAGCTCTGTAACCGGTCAAATCGATAGGCTGGTGTCTCTCTGTAACCAAAAATTTTGGGACCGCACAGATCCAGCACAGTACCTGAGTACTTCACCAGTATCTCTAGATCTTGTGAAGCAACTGTCCCTGAAGGTTGTGTAAACCAGCACTCGGATGGTAGGCTCTGTAACCGGTTGGTTAAAGGAATTTACTGAAGAAACTTCCTGTCCAACTAACTTGTCACCCTCAATTCTCTGTAACCGGGAAACCTTGTAACCGGTGAACCTGTTGTCAGCACTGGATTTGCAGCTGGTGCCTTGCCAGTAATGATGGGAACAGCAGATTTCTCTGTAACCAGCAGCTTGTAACCGGCATCATTCCGGTTCCGGAACCGGCAATTCTCTGTAACCAGTAGCCCTGCTGTATTTCACCACCAGCAACTCTGTGAAAACCGGTAGTCCTGTGAAACCGGTAGCCCTTGCTGGATTTTTGTGACCACAACCGGCAGTCTGAGCAGAACTGGTGCCGGTATCCCTCAGCACAGGCTGGCTAGTGACCCTACCGGTAGCCTGAACAGGACTGGTACCAGTCCAAAAATCTGCACTGGGGAGATAAGGGTCTCAATGGTCACCGCGACTTCTGGTAGGTGAACCCTCTGAGCAGCCGCACCGGTGGTCTGAACAAGACTGGAACCGGTACCCCCAACAGTCACACCAGTGGAAAGGCCTCTGGTGGAGGTTCCAGTATCAACACAGGGCTGATCAATGGAAACCACTGAAGGGGGGTTCCTTGACAACTTCACAGGAACATGACTGGAACCGGTACCCCAACAGTCCCACCAGTGGAAAGGCCTCTGGTGGAGGTTCCAGAATCAAAAAGGGGTGATCACTGGCAACCACTGAAGGGGTTTCTTCACAGGAACAGCACCCACCGGTAGTCTGTACAGACCGGAACCGGTACCCCCAACAGTCCCACCAGTGGAAAGGCCTCTGGTGGAGGTTCCAGTATCAAAACAGGGCTGATCACCGGAACCACTGAAGGGGGGGTTTCTTGACAGCTTCACAGGAACATGACTGGAACAGGTACCCCAACAGTTCCACCAGTGGAAAGGCCTCTGGTGGAGGTTCCAGGATCAACAGGACTGATCACTGGTAACCACTGAAGGGGTTTCTTCACAGGAACATGAACCACCGGTAGTCTGTACAGACTGGAACCGGTAAAACCCATCACTAGTGCTCCCCACCGGTAGTCTGACCAGAACTGGTACCGGAAAAACTCATCACTTCTTGTCAGCTGAACCAGTCACGCTTGGGGATTTGCTTGCCGGTAGTTGTGTTGAGATCTGTGAAGTCACATGACCGGCACCGGCAAAATTTGCAGAATTCAAAGACTATTTGACATCTAACTTCTTCAGGTCAACAGACGAGTTGCTGGAATTCTTCTTGCCAGTTAAAAAGTGTTTGTAGAGTGATAAATACTCGTCTTTTCTTCTAAAACTTCTGTTGAAAACACGATTCCTCCATTGTTAAATGCGTATCACGTGACCTCCATTGTTGAATGCGTATCACGTGACCAGGTCCGTGTCACGTGACAAGCATAAGCTGGAAGTGATGACGTCAGACGATGCATTCTTCCTTCCTTCAAACATCGTCTCGTCGACACACACTCAGTGCTACTCGACCAGGTAGAAATAAAAGGAGGGTGAATCGTGGAAACTACACGCTTCCAAACAGCAGAAGGAATGCTGCAGGGACGACACACGACCTCTCACCCACGACCTCGTCTCGACGACAAGTACACAGAAATTCTTCAAAACTGGTTACAAAGTGCTGGATAATGCCTCGTTTTAGTCCTGGAGAGGCAGCGATACGTATGAACACAATAAATACATATAAATTCGTAGAACAAGCCGCGCTTCCTTCAAAACTTGGAGACAATTTCAAAACGCGTCCGCACACTACGCGCCAAACGAAAAAGATGAACTGACGTCACTCTGTCTGGACAGGAAGCAAGTATGATGCGCCACCTAGCGAATGCACACTACTGACCGGTCCTGCCGGTATTATATACAGGACGTCTTTTTCTGGCGTTTGGCGGGACCGGTCGCGCCGACCGGTAAAGCAATTGTCCATTGGATAGGATGTATTAACGCAATAAAATGCAAATTTAGACATTTTAAATACATGGTTTGAACACTTCCAAGTGGTATATTGAAATTTTTACCACAAAACAATTTTTTTGGCTGACACTAACACTCCTACTTTGCTTACTAATTCAGCACATACCTTAACCTGGCACAAACAGGAAGTATATAACAAACTCGACTTTTAAGAAATTATTAGGACAACCATTGCTGATACAATATTTTTTCTGTTACCCAAAAGCCAATTGTCTATTTGCCAATATGAAGAAGGCATGATTTAATGTAGAAATTGTATTATTGCCTCTTAAATTATAAAAGGTTTGTTCATTGGCTGGTTTAGTGCAGTCAAGTTGTTACCTGTACGTGTACCAATGCATAATCTAATCCAATTAACTAACACTAAATTAGACAAACCAAACACAAATGGGGAATTTATGTTTAAACTGTGCTGAATTAACAAGGAAAGTTCCAGCTTCACCAACTTTTCTGTTTTCCAAAGAGAGATATATTTTACAAACATATTTAGATGATAGAAGTTCTAGTGCACATAAGTTTTTGATCTGTACTGCTATTCTCTCCTCTCTAATCCATTTCTCCGGGTTCGTGAAAGAGTCCTCTCGTTTCTAAGATGAGTGAGAGTTCCAACACGAGTTTATGCAAAGACGGCTGCTCAAGTATTTCCTCTTTAGGAATTGTGGGATACGACATCGGGTAGTAGGAAGGACCCTAGAATGGAAACAAAGTAAAAATGAATTACCATGTTGTAGATAACCAAAGAGCCTAGGAACGCCTTATATCCGGAAAAACACCACATGTGTAAAATAATTCGAAACATGCATGATGTGTTTCAGAAATCCTGAGAAGTAATTGTATATTCATGAGTGGTTTAATACCATCACCAGGGATTCTGTTTGTATATTAGCAAGATTACAGAAAAGTTACTGGAGCATGGATTAAACTCAAATTTTCACAGTAGGTGGCTCATGGTCTAATTCAGAACTGGCTTCATTATAGTAATGATCCATAACCAATTCTTAAACCACAATTTTTAAAAAGAATTTTTTATCACTGTACTCAAAAGCAATAAAGGGGTGTTGGGCCTTGGCAGAGGTTTGCACTCGCTAAATGCTTTAGTTTCATCTGTGATGAATTGGCAACGGCAACTAATGTGTTTTTCTTAAACATTGAGGTTAAATTTGATCAGAGATAAATGAACTAATGTCAAAACTGACTGACATTGTATAATGATACATTTGGTGTAAACAGGCAGTTAACTAGTTGAGGAATCTTTCTGTTTTACTTCATTAGACTTAACTACCAACAGTCTACAGGTCATTTCAATAAGTTACAGAATAAAACTGTTGTTTTGTTTCTTGTTTTTTTTTTTTCATTTTCTTTGAATTTGCAAGTACAAAGTGCAATAAGTGCTGCTTATGCTACGTGATCAATTTAGATTATTTGAATCTACATAATTACGAAACAATGATAGTTTCACTCTACCTGTCGTAAGCTTTGCTAGTGTGAATTAGAAATAATTTTGAAACAATAATATTTAACTTTGTGTATCTTGGAAAGTGTTAGCATATAGATTGAGTGCTATTAAACAGGTAATTTGATTAGATTACCTTGAATCCCCTGTGAAGACGGAGCACCACGTAACAGAATACAAATCTCAACAGCAAAACACGCAGGAAGTCATCGCCATAGAACTGCATGAAACAGTGATCTGAAAACACAGATACACTCACAGAATAAGTTCAGATACAAAGCCTAAACAGTGGGCTGAAATCACAGACACATACACAGTATAAGTTCAGATATGAACCGTAAACAGTTGGCTGAAAAGAACTGGCACAGAAGTGAGGAGTGAGGCCATGTAAGAATACAAATCTGGACAGTAAAATTCATACACAGGGTCATTACCACTGAACTGCATGAAAAAGTGGTCTGATAAGTGGAACGTGAGGTAACATAAGAAATATGAGATTCTGAATAACAAAACATACAGGAAATGATTGCAATAATTAAGGATACTGTTTTAAACCAATGGATGTGATGGGCGGCAAAGCAGGGACTTCAAATTTCTACGACAGGTGATTATAAGTTATACAATTTAACACACTTAGATGAAGGGAAATTTTGTCAGAGTGCTGACAGTTTGCACATTGTAACACTGCATTTTTACCCAAGTCTGTATGTAAAGATACATCAGGGGACAATACATTTCAGACACTGTGATGTGGCCAACACTACGACAAGTCACATAAACTATAGGTAAAAAAAAACCAATCCTGATGAACAGTAGTGGGTAGATGATTAACTTACAGACGTCATAGACTTTTATTAATGTTCAGTTAGCCTGTTGTACTTTTTGTAGCCAAAATATAATCATTCATTTTGGAATGTATTTGATCACCACCTTTTGTGGTGTTCACAAATTCACAGCCTTATTATATGATAGACTTATAGCCAAAGTACGGGTTTTCGATATATTCGCATTTTCTATCATTTAAACTTAAAGCTTACACTCTCGTTTTGGGATGATGTTTTCGTAATATTTTTGAATGACCATGCAGTCAGATTGAACCAGTGACTTTGGCAATTTAATTTTGTTTGAAACTTTGGTTTGCGTTTGTTTTGATACTCCTCATTTGTCCGTGTACGTTGGCATATCGAAAACCCGTCCATCGAGGATAATGCTTGCATCACATTTTCTATCAACTATTTAAGTCTTTCTCATTACACAGCTGTGTATCAAGTATCAACATTACATCTATCTCGTTATTCCACTGTGAATCAGGGACCATTACATAAACCTTTACAAAACCACCACACTTACCAAGTGACCTTGACCTTGAGAAGAGCTTACTGGCCTCTGCAATGACCTTGTCAACCTGTGCCTGGCACTTGTCCCACAGAGACACTGGGATGTCCACAATACCACAGATGTGACAGAATGCCATCAACGGGGAATGGAGGAACAGGGTGAACAGGCTGCCCTTCTGATGCTGATCTGTGTGGAAAAATACTGGTTAATTCTGTTATATGAGAACCCGTGACACATACATTTGCCATATGAACAAAGTCCCATAAACTATGTTATAGGTAACCTCAGTTGTATAAACAAAGTTAACTGGCTGTCCATTCCATATGATATGGTATGCTATTTATACTCAAGGCAATATGATTTTTCATGTAGGACTCATCGGCACAGTTTTATCTGTCCTGACTGTACAAGTACAGCCAAAGTTATGGAGACTGATATTCCACCCAATGACAGTGGACCACTAGTTTAAGAGGTCATACAAGCCACTATGTACCCGTACTAGCAATCAAACCCAAGTCCTCTATGTGGTCAGACAAGTGATACTGAACTGTGGAGAAAAAAGTGGATTATACAAACGATGATTTATAATAGGTTCAGTCCACAGAGAATTTGGTTTACGTCAAAATTGCAAACTGTGAATAATATAGTTCATCTAGGGGAGTCCTGTCTTTGAATTATCAATCCTATACAGAGTAACATTGTGACACTATCATGCCACTTCTGTTTAATGTTTGACATTTCGGGTAATGGAACCTCAGATTCTACAACCTTCTTATTTCTATTGAAAAGTCACGCTTGGTTCAACAAATTAGGTTTTAGATCTGGCTTGTTTTCTCTGAAACTGAAAGTTCTTATAATCTATCTTTATTACACTAAAAATGTTGGAACACAGAGGTTATTTTTACTTATGACAACTACTGACCAAAGCAGTTGTAATTATACTAAATCTACGGTATATTAAATGAACAGCTCTTTTCAGAGATAAAGACTGACATTTTTTTTTTCCAGAAGTGCTCAGTTTGTTTTTGAATTCAAATGGATTGATATTAGTCCATTACCAACTTAAGCTATTGAAATAGCCAATTAGTAGGCCAAAATAAACAGACTGGGCTTAATATAAACTCCAAAATTAAACTCACCTTGTAAGGTTTGTGGAATCCCCTCTGGTGACAATAAACACACCAGTGGCTGACCAAACAGATTTGTCCAGTGCTGTGGAGAAATACATGGTATACATTTGATTGTAGCCACTTACAGTGAAATAATAATGACTTAAACATGTCATGTGTGACAAGCTGCAACCACTTGTACACTGATACTCTGACAAAAACGTACACAAGAAATAAAATGATTACACATGTAACATTGTATAAAAAAAATTGTGTATTAACCTACATTGACCAAGAATAGTAGTTTTAACCTTATTATTATCAAGAGGTATCCCACACCTGTGCATGATTATGAGGTGAATGCATTTTCCCAGTATAGCACATGTAATATTTGTCAGGATTCTTGAGTTATTCCCATTGTTATTGTAAAATATATAAAGAACTCATAAAAATAGCATCAGAGACTTGGGAAAAGACATGAGAAGAGGTGAAAAAGTACCAAGATAAGGAGTCTTTCAGAACAAATAGTGTAAGTTATACAATGGTGCATGAGAGATAAAACTTAATACAAAATATCAAAACAAGACAATTTCACAGAAAAAATATACAGTACCGGTAATAGTTATGAAGCTGTACATTTATTAAATGATCTATTTATTAAATGAAGTTAGCAAAATTAGGTAAAAATAATAATCAGTTGCAACAGTCCATATACTTTTGTCATAGGAGAAATATGTTACAAATGTAGCAGCAGAAAACAATCTAGCAGAGCTAAGGTCAAAGGTCACATCAAGAACACACCATGACATGCACACCTATACCAAACCAATATACCTCTCAAGTATTAACTTTCTACACTTTATGGTGTCCAAGATATTGCCTGGACAAGCTTTTAAAAATCAAGGTCAAATCAAGGTCACACAATGAATCAGTACACCGTCCCATAAAACCAATAAGCATCAACTTTCTACATATTACAGTTGCCGAGATATAGCATGAACTTGATATTAAAGGTTAAGATCACTATGGTACAGTCAAAGACCTAATCAAGGTCAAACCATGATGCTGCACAGCTACACTCGTAAACCAATGTCATGAACAAATATCACATCCTGTACCTTATGGTTTCCGACACAATAGCCCTGACAACATTTTGTAGATTGGAGTCAATACAGTAGGGTCAAAGGTCAAATTAAGGAGGCTACAGACCTCCACCTCCTAACCAACATCCCCACCAAGGATGAACTTCTTACACCTTAAAGTTTCTGAGATACAGTCCAGACAAGATATTTCCCGCCACCTGCACACCAAACCAGATACCATGGGTGAAAACAATATACAGCTTTTAAAGGTTTTAAAATTTAAAATATTTATTAATACATGTCCCACAGGAGACTCTGTTTACCTAAAACCAGTGTAAACTGAATATAAGCAGAGAACCAGTTGTTAGAAGTCCAACATTTTAAAAGTGTCCTACATTACATCCCCTACTGTCCTGATATGCTGGAAGAGTATAGAATCAATGTGATTGGGTAATAAAGCTCAGAAAATGGAAAAAAGTATCTTATTATAAAACTGTAGTAAAATATAAATTTGGGAGAATGTAAATGAGACTGTAAAACTGTAGGTTGGATAACTTAGAGTTAGGCGAGTACATTACCTGGAATGCCGAACTATTGTCGCTGTCTACTATCACAAAGAGAGGCTTTCTTGTGAATGGGTACAGATCACCCGGGTGCAAACTGTGGACATAAAGAAAAACAAGGATATATTATTGACTTTTTTATCATTCTCTTTGGTACTAGTGTGTACAGTGATAGGTTATAGTTTAACATTGCATTAAGTCACGCAACAATAGGTAGGTGAGGGGATGGAGAATATATCGACATTATTGTTGTCAGAAAAGAATTCCACAACTCATAATAAGTTGTCGGAAAAAATCATTAAAAAACAAGGAAAATCAATAATATGAGAATCAAAGTACTGTTAAGGAACCACACTTTATACACGAGTGCCAACCCCCCCCCCAATAATTTGAGAATTAAAATAAGCAACCAAATTAAATACATGGGTGCTTGGAAAGTTCACAACTGAAAATATTTCATATCAGGGTGTCTACTAAATAGTCAAAATCTGGGATACTGAAAACACTTTATGCTGGCATATTGCCAACCGCTAATAGGAAGTGAAATTTACCAAAACAAAACATGACAGATTTCATCAAAAACATATTGAAAACTACAAAAAACATGAGATAAAGTGTACAACAGTGTTGATTCTAGGAATTTCAAAAACTGGGGGCGATCCCCCACCACTACACAAGATGTGGGGGAGGGGCTAAAAATTCTGGGGGACGACTTTATAAGTTTAAACTAATAAAAAATACATTTTCAGTTTATTTGGACATTTTTAACAGTGGATCGACTTCTATTAATTAGTGGTCAATTTCTATTGTCCAATAAAAATAAACTTCAAGGCTAGTGATAGAATTTTAAAAAAAAATACTGAAAATGGTTATTTACATCAAAGTGGCTCCTGTCACGGCATTATGGTTTTAAGTTTTCATCTGAAGTCATGGCATCACAAATTCAGTCATTACACCATCAATTCATACAAATATGTTGGAAAACCCCACAGAATACCATGACCTCATGAATAGTAATGAGTAGTCCACAAATTCTTCAAGTAAAATATTGCTAAAAAATCCAATGGAATCGTCAAATATTTTTTACGCATACATGAGCTCTGTAGTCCATCTGTCCGTCCATCTAGTATTTGATCTTAAATCAGAAAATATTAAGAATTAAAACCACCACGAAAATCTGTGACCTCATTAATATTAATGAGTTGTCAGTGAATTTTGATCCAGTAAAATATTTTTCTAGGGAATTCCGACAGATACGTACGCCCGTAGGGTCAGCACCGGCTTCACTGCCATGGCCTGTTGTGGTAACAATCCAGTCTACTGTAAGTTTCGTTTTTCTTGCAGCCATTTTTTATATAATCATCCACTTTCAGCTTAATTTTATATTTTTGGGTATGATATGTCCAAATACTGTCTGTACCTCATAATATATTTGAGTTTGTAAACGATCACAAAACCACAATCGTCTACAGGCATTATTCGAAGAAAGTTTTGACGGAAAAATCAAAACCTCGACAAACTCTCGATCCGTGCAGTGTTTCGATTTTCTAGATCTCTCGTCTTTTCGCTTCATATATTTCCCGCATCACCTTGTGTACTACGCGTTCTCATATAATTTGGTTACCGCAGACTCCAAGAAAATCCGCGTTTGTAGGCGAATTAATGCGCGATCCCGCGGAAAACGCATCCTAGAAGCAACTCTGGTACAATTTATTCAGCTTTATTCTTTATTTCAAAGATATGCAGTGCAAGTTTATACTTTTTTTTTAAAATGCCGATATTGATATACATCTTTAGACACTGATATCGGCAACAATGTCATAAAACAAAAAATATCGTCAATATCGATAAACAACATATCCAATATAAATAGAAGTAGCTGAGAGATTCCAGTTGGACAAACTGTATCAAAAATTAACATCCAAGTAGGCGTTTCTCATTTGAAGACAATACACTTGGTGAAGACTCAATTTACACCATCTTAAAACATTTCTGAAGATAAAGTTGTATGTTCCCTGGGCTATATATCCATTATTGGACCAATACTACACCAACAGGAAAAAACTCAAACCATCAAACTCTTTGTGTACATTCCCTTATCATCTCAAGCCTATCACATGTAAATTGGAAACATTTGAAAACCCCGCTGCTTTTAACTGGTGAATTTCAGTTAATTTATTTGGGTGGTTAATTAATTATAATAATATGTACCGTATTATTTTTCATTTTATCATTTTCACATTGGACTGGTATAGTATCTTTTAGGTCAAAAGTATCACAGAAAGTTGAAAGTCGAATAGTCGTTACACAATTTTCATTGTGTATCATACTCAGTGCCTTACCAGTGCATCTCTTTGAGGTTGGCCGGCCGCTTTGATTTATTAGTTTGTTCTGGTTCTCTTCTGCTGTTGGTTACAACTCCACCAAAATCATAGGCAACTGAAAAACACAAGATTTCGAAAAACCAATTGAAAACTCTAGTGGTTGTGAAGAAACACTCTTTCCTTATTCAACATCAGTAATTTCACACTATACTCCCAAAACTGACATCAAAAGAGAACTTTTGTGCCATGCAAACCCAAGCAATATCTTTTGCTGTGGTTGTCATGTGATAACCTTAAAACAGACTGACTTTGCTAAAAAAAACAGAATACCAGTTTTCAAACCAGATATTCTTAAAATCAAATCTATCAACTCAATCTCATAGGAATGTTTATGGCGCATTTCCATTATCATTGTCGACTCTAAGGTGCAACTATCCATAAAAATGTTGAACAAGAGTTATTCCACTGATGTAGCCAGGTATAACTACTGAAACATTGTTTTTTCCCTCCGAAGCATCATGGATTAAACCTTCTATTTGTCAACCTAAATTTCATCTTCTTTTTTTACATAACTTTGCTTCCTTTCACAAATATTTGACATTTTATAATCATCTTGAGCACATCAACTGCCATATTTGCCTTACTGGCACTTGTAGTAAGCTACTACTAATATACAGGTTATCAGATTCAGGCCAGGTTTTAGATTTTCAACCTTCCAACCAGTTTAGGTCCATATACGATAAAACTCCCTGGGGCCATCAGAATCCAGGAGAGAGACGCTGGGTTCAGATCACAGTTACACACAAACCTATTCAGACTAGCCTATTCCCCTCCCTAGTTGGATGAAAGCTAACATGGAAACAGACTCTTTTTCAGGGTAATTGCACTCTCCCTTTTTGAGCTTGTCTACATCAATCTGATGCATTACAAATACCGTCAAAGTTGAAATTTTCAGAAGATATTAATTTTAACTAATTTAGCTAATTAGCTTGGATCGTGAAATCAAATTCCTAGTGAAATTTTAAATCTGTATTATTTTCTCAAGTAGAAGGTAGCCAGCAGTGAAAATTAATTTTAGTGATTTTCTTAAAAATGAAAAAAGTAGTGAAATTTTCTTCTGGTTAAAATTTCTACTTCTACAGTAGTTCCTTAACATTAGTGTTATTAATCTCACCACCTGCTATTATTCTGACACAAATACTGTCATTTCAACTTACGGAATTTTAACAAGATCATACTTTATAAATATACAATTGTGGTTATCCAGCCTAACTTACTGTCATCAGTATGTTTGGCATTGCCTAGTGACCCGTCAGCAGAGATGTAGAGTAGCATGACTCCGGTGGGTGGGAGCTCCTTGAATCCAGAGGCTAGAAACGTGTAGAGCTGAGAGAAGGTAGGTTTGTACAGCAGGTACTTGTGTGGGTTGTCTCGCTTAGACATGCCCTGGTTGTCCTGGAAACATAAACAAGTCATAATTTAAAGGATTTAAAGGAAATATATTTGGCCCGATATAGATACGATTTCCCCAAGCTGTAGCAGGATGGTTTGGTTTCAAAAAATAATTAATGATTGTGGCTTGGGAAGGCTGGTTTGTCAGTTTAAGGTGAATAAGAATATTAACACTATGACAATTCCAACATGTTTAATGACTGTTTGAGTAAACTTTGCTGCTTTTGGAGATATAATTCTTTCTTCATTCACTCACAAAGGGCATCCTGCCAGTAGCTGGAGAGGCGTCATAGATCTGGTTGTTGAGTTCCTCCTGTGGCTCTCTCTCCAATGTCTGCAGCATTCGGAACATGTCCAGAGTCAGCTCACTGAATTTCACCTGGTGGAAAGGTCAAATATGAACCGAATTAATGATTTCAGCACAACGATACAGGTATATATTTAGGAAAGTCTGTAACATTTTGACAGTCAGCTCAGTGTTCACTAACCTTCACCTGGTGTAAAGGTAAAGTAAACCTTGAATTGAAGTGAGTTAATGATTGTTAAGTTACCATTACATCATTACACCACAGTATTATAACAAGGGTTAGATTTTAACCCGAAACCTCAGAGGCAGAAACGAATGAGTGACCATCACACCATTGAGAAAATGTCAATTTCCTGACCTCACTCGTTCCTAGCATCTTTCAATGATAATAATAACATGTAGTGTTAAGAACACAAATGATCCTTTCTCTAAGACTATATTAATGAACTTTTCACTTCTTTTTTTTTATCGGAAAAAAGCGCATTTTATATCATAATGAGAAGCTGAGGAGTTAAGGACAGCAGTGTACACCTTTCAGATAGGTTTGGCTCTATATTCCAAAAGGCATTGACAAACCACTATCAATATGAGAAATTATTCAAACTCATGACCTCAGAGGTGCAAAGTAAGTGGGTTGCTATGACAGAACCAGACCTCTTGTAGCTTATTTTGTATTTAAACTCACTTGTTCGTGGCAGTTTCCCACGATAAGAATCTCCTGTAGGGTTAAGAACACAGGTGCCCCCTTCTCAAGAACTGGGGTATTGAGCGGTGTAAGTCGGTGGGACAAAACAATGGTGGAACTGTCTACGTCCACAACATTCACAATGTTGTCTGCCTACAAAATATACAAAAAAAAGTTTAGAATTATCCACAGCTGTACGAGTACTCACATGGTAGTAAGTAGTACCAGTGTACAGTCCACATATAGAAGATTTTCGTTAGAAAACCCTTCAGTACTCTAGGGGAAAAAGGCCAAAATTTGTCACAAAAATGTGAGTGATAACCCAGTTTAAAAATCTATGTCAAAAAGACACAAACAGCTAGATCAGGCCACCATAAACACTTTTGTGCATTGTGATATTGCACTTGTAATTGTCAACCACCTACACTGATTTAAACAAAGGGTGTAATTGAACCTGGACAATATTTAGTCGGTTTACTGTATGTAAAAAGTTCCGACACTGGTCAGAACTCATCACTATGCCTGTCAAACCCATACTTTTCTGCTCGCCTCATTTCAGTGAAATTGATTCTACAGATCCCATGAGATTTCACTGCCAGACATCTTTCACCCAGTGTTCAGACTGCAGAATTTTCTCAGACTTGGAGATAAGTTTAAATGCTGAGAATCCCAGTTAATCCACATATAAACAGTTTCAAGAGTAATGACAGGAATGGTAAACTGGTATATCACATTTCATTTCAGTAGAAATAATGAAATTCGCAACTGATACTTAAGTATCAATTATTCAAAATGTCAAAATATTAGGTTTTCTACTGGTTAATACTTTGTCAAAACAATGAAAAAAATATAAATTTGAGGAAATATCACATGTTTTTACTTTATATTCAGTGTAATTTAAGTTTATAATCTTCAAAATATCTCACAAAGACAATTTCTGTTTTAAATTATGGCTCATGTATGTTCACAGTTAATTTTCACCATATTAGTGATAAACATAGAATATATAGGATTTCATTTGGTTTTACAGCCCCAGAAATCAGTTTGTGTTTTTCAGAACCAGTCCGAACCACATTCAAGGGGCAAATTTATGCAGGCTCAGTTTTGAATAATCTACCGGTAAACAAATTAAAGGGCACTTAATTTGTGAGTACTGTAATCAATTGACTTTTTGCCTTAGAATTAATTGGGTGATGCACTTATTTTGTGAAGATGGGTTTGTACTAAAAATATACTCCCAAGATCTCGCATTTAAAAAACCATCATGAATTCTTGGATATTGACCTAAAAGTCAAATCACACTTCAAAACATTCTTTCCCAGCCTTGGAATAAGATACTCCATTCAAATTGAAAACAAGCTGAATTAACCCTTTCGCTACTGAGGGAGCATTATTCTGAGAGACTGTGGGATTGGATGTCATATGATGTCACTTGTATATGTTACAGTGAATATGTGTAATCGGGAATACGCGTATTCACTGAAAATTTCAGAGAATACGCGTATTCCCTAAAGTGGTCAGGGAATACGCGTATTCCCTAAAATTTTCAGGGAATACGTGTATTCCCTGGTTTTGTCAAGCAGTTGCTTCACATATTCACTAAACTAAAATCAGTGAATATGTGTAATGGATCACCTTTAAAGTATTACACTAGAAATAAGCTAGAAACTTCACATATAAATTTAACAATTTAATCTCTCACTTCTCATCATACATTACTTTCTGTAACTTTACTACAAAGCATACTTATACTATAAAGTATACTAGAAGGATGAGCTACAATTTCAGAGTATGAATAAGTTAAGGAGGGAAAAAGGGCATTCTGTGGTAAAATACAACAATCTAATAACCAATAAGTGATGCACATGTAAAATGTGTAATATTGTGACAAGTCAGTTTCTCATATTTTGGGAGGTAAATTATAATATCTAACTTTTAAGTTAGTTGTTTACTTTAGCTGTAATCCATTAAAAATTGATGGGGTTTTCCAATGTAATAGAATGTTCACTTATTCATGCTTGACCAATTTTTTAACAGAAGATATTTTAGTTGTAAACTGAATGGGTTCCTTTATAATAGCTTTATAATAGCTAGGGAAATATTTTTTTAATCTTAATAACCTGTCTTGATCACTGATGCATGGGTGGCTTCTTTCTGATTGAAAGGATTAAGGATCAAAGAGCTAAGTAAAGAGAAACCATAAGACTGTGACACCAATTGGAATGAACAATTAATAAACAAAAGCCTTGAGAAAATTATCCTGCAAGCTGATATCTAATAAATTATTCATTTAGTTGTTTACTTTAGCTCTATATTTAACTAATGGATACTTTTAAATTAAAACTAAAATATTGGGGTGTTTCAAGTTAATACAGTTTTTAGTCAGGGGAGTGTAGTATAATAGATACTTAATCTGAAGACAGTTTTAAAGGAGAACTATTTCATAAATTAAAAAAAAAACTAAAAACAATTTTATTCTAAAGGACAAGTATATATTATAAACTTAGTTAAAATATCTAATAGCCAACAGACAAACTTAAAACAAGGCATAAATACTAATTTTTGGCACATATTTTGTATTTTTATGTTTTCAATTATGGTACAGTGAAAGCTATGTTATCTAATCATGTATGATGTTACCTAGGTTATATGAAACTTATATTACCTAAGTAAGGTAAAGTTGTTTATAAAAATACAAAGTTGTTTTCTCAGTAATTTCTAGTTAGGGAATACGCGTATTCTCTGGTCATCAAAACCAGGGAATACGCGTATTCCCTGAAATTTTTAGGGAATAAGCGTATTCCCTGACTACTTTAGAGAATACGCGTATTCCCTGAAATTTTCAGGGAATACGCGTATTCCCTGATTACACATATTCACTGTAACATATATAACTTAAAGTGCAACCTAAACATAGGATCAGTCTTTTGTTTTCATTTATATGAAATACCATCATGAAAACATGTCCAAAGATGACCAAATATGTCCAACTATATGCAAATAGATGTATATATTCCAGTCAGTAGTTCAAACATCAAGATGTATTATTCACTATCTTCTAACAAACCATACTCACTGTCACTATTTAGCACCAAGTCCCTGGCCTGAGATGCACTAAATGTGGCCATTATGCAAGATATTTCACTAAAAATATTTCACTAAAAGGTACTATGTAACACATAGAGCACATATGCCACAAACAGACCACATTTTAGAGAAAGAAGTAAACATCTACGTTGCATTTGATTGACATTTCTGTGACATCACAACAAATAAATGTCACGTGTCGACAGAAGTCCCCTGAACTTAAATCATTTTAAAAGAAATGTACTGAAGAAACCTATACTTTTATTATAAAATCGTCGCACCCTCTCGACAAACATGGTCCCTCGCAATACACTATGGTGTCAACAGCTAGTTGACAGACATGGTGGTGAAAGGGTTAATCTTCTTCATTCGTCCACTGGGACTGTGTCTGAACGATGTCTTAGAGAACATGTAAAACTCCCTCAAAAATACCACAAAATTAATAGCATAATGCTATATTTAAGCACAAGTTTTTTTTTCCTTCTTGTCAGATGCATCTGACTACTCTCTAGGAATAAGACTTCCCATAAATGGGCCGGTGATGAGACAAAAAATACAAATGGAGGTAAATAAAAATAAAATGGACTCATTTTCTGAGGGAGAGCAAAATAAAACAATTCATACAAAAAAAAGCTTATCAAGAAAATGTAAAATTGGTCTCAGAGGAAAGCTTTGCATAAATTGAGACATTCTGATCAAACTCGACATTTTGTCAACAATTTCAGGCCATTTATCCAAACTTGTTGTTGGCACTGCAGGGAGTGAACAAGTACTCATTTATTAATTTGACTCACTTGCGTTTACCACCATTTTTAACATACTGTACACGTCAATATAACAACAGGTAGTTAAGTGGGGGAAAAGGGGGGGGGGGGGGTTACGGAGGAAGACAGTGCATGCTACTTAGTCAAGATTCTGCACTGAAAACCTTTTGGAACAAAATGCAAGTACCAATTTTCACATCATTCAAGAGTCTGCCGGGAATCAAACAAAGGACATGACAGGTGGGAAACAAGGGAGTTAATTTCCCTATCAAAGTATTTGTTAAAAGATACAGTAATGTGCTGTTCAGTATTTACAGTATTTAAGGTGTACCAAAGTAACATAAATGCTTGTGACAGCTCCAGTTATAATGTTCAAACTATGGATGATTTGCTGAAATAAAAACAACATATTGCTCTTTTTTTTACATCTAGGAGACATTTCTGTGGGACATTTCCGGTATTTTCTGAGACATGTTAGTATCGGTAAGAGTCAAGGTCTGGTTAGTTGATGCTTGATACAAGCAGCTATCTCATTAGCAAAGCAGGCTCATCTTTTAAGTTATAAAAGCAAGTGATGAAGCGATTTACACTAATGTACATGCTTGTATTATCACCCCAAAACACAAAGAAAGTATGCATTTATGCGACCATTTGCAATGAAACATATTGTAGAAAAAAGCTAAAAGGCCAAAAATAAATATAATCAGCATTAGAAGGTTCTCTAGTTTTTAACAAAATCAAACATTGACTTTTACCACATCTTGCAATTGAAACTACCATCTATATTTCAGTTGTGTTTTAAGATTATTTTCAGCAAACTCTTTCACAAAGAATTTTCTACTGGGATTTTTGAATTTGCACTTCATGATACCATTCAGAAAGCGACAATCAACAGGCCATTTCCCCCACAAAATTTTGTTACTTATTTACATTTTAGATCTTACAACAGTAAAAAAAAGACAGCAAGTGCATAGATATATGAGTGTGTGGATTACCTCTATGAAAGCTTTGATTTCCCCGAGGACCAGTGACCATTCTAGTTGATCCTCCGGCTCATAGGTGGCAGTGTAGTCATCTATTTGCTTGGAAAGTTCCTGTAAATGTGCAAAACATTGAGAGTTAAATCCTGTTTACTGTTAACTCGTTGCTTAATGCAAGTATGTATATCTGCAAAACCTACACGTACCCATATACATTTTACTTCTGTATTAAGTTGTAAATAAAATAAATAAAAGAACATATAAAATCTATGTATGATTTACAATATTTCAATCAGAAATTGCTTCAATTTCTGTAATTTAAATGTGAGTTTTAACTCTGAAAAAATACAAGAAATGCACATTATCAATTGATGTTTAGAATGGCTTTGTCACGTTTTGTACTACTTGTAGCCTGAAATTCTAAAATTTGATGTAATGGTTAAGAAGATGTCGTCCTTTTTCCACAGTATGAACCAGAAGTAAAAGCATCTAAAATTTTCTTGAAATATATGTTACTGGCCCAATTAAAATCCAGACACATTTTTCAATCTGTCTAGGTTAAATTAAAATTTTGAGAAACTGGTTATTAAACTTTTTCATTAAAAGTTTCAATATCACCTAGGTCAGATTAAAATTTTACCAAATCAAAAAATGATATCATAATTTCAATTTCATCTATGAGGAATTAAAATCCACCTGGATTTTAATTTGGCCTGTGATTTCTACACACAGATTTCAACCAAATTTGGCACATCTTACAAAGTTTTCCAGTTGTTGGTTTTGTGTCAGTAATAACTACCAAAATATACATATTTAGTTATTTGCCATTCCCAGAACGTAGTATACTAGGTATAATTTCAAGTTATGTGTTAAATTTAAGAACTATATTGAGAGAGCAAAATTTAAAAGATATACAGATGCTGGGAAACCATAGTCACATGAGGAGTTGAAATCTAGAAAGTCAATTCATGGAAAGTCTTAGTGTTTCAAAAGCCCCTGATAATTAAAACATTGTGCCAGGATGAGAGATGAAGCAAAGTGAAATCCATCACTGCATATGAAATGTAGCCACACCGCAGTGTGGGGGAACTGTTTTCAATTTAAATAACCCATGGCTTTCTAGAGTTTAAATAACCCCCCAATCTGGTGGATTTTAAAGTTAATTTTTGTCTTTTTAAAGGGGGAATAAACTAAACCCCTCCCACCACAGCTAAAATAATTTTGACATAATTTTCAAAACAAGATAATTCAATAGTAAGATAACTGTATTCAGTAAACTGCAAGTTATAACGCTGTAAAATTTATTAACTGAAGTACAGCTGTTGGTGGAGAGAGACAATTAGGTAAAAGTATTATTGTGGATGATCATAAAGTCGATCACCTCAGGGAGACTTATAAAGAGCAATTGTTCTCACTGAATACGATTAAAATCAACCTCAAAATATTAAGGTACATTGAAAAATACGACTTCATCAAGCAAAATAAACTAACAAACTGCTGCAAGACTTCTGAGATTTTTTTTCAACAGAAAGTTCAAACTTGGGTTTTAAAATGCAGAAACCAGACTGTCATTTGTAAGATTGATCATTAAGTTGATCACCAAGTACCACCACTTATACTGGGTTCAAAATATGAAAGATTTGTTACAAGATGATCAATTACATCTATAGAACAAAACTTTGTACACAGAATTTATATTAGTTGTATTATAATAAACTGAATGTTTTATTTCTGTCTTGAGGTATTATTTTTGTGTTTATTTCAGAAAATGTGAAAATCTATCTGCTTGGAACACATTGCACGAGTATTTTTGTAGAATATATCAAGAATATGGTGCTTGTTTTTTTTTGCAAATTCAAATGAAGTTTGCTATGCGCAGTAAACCTGTCAAGGCTGACCGATCGACTCAATGAGCATATCAATATTATGATCATCTACTATACATATAATAATCAGTTGCAGCAATCCACATATCTTTGGGACAGGAGAAATTGGCAGCAGAAAACATTCTGGCAGAGCCAAGGTCAAAGGTCACACTATATACCTTCACAGTTGGTTACAACTACAATGCGGTTACCATAGTCCTGATACTGTGATAGCAGTACCATTGTCTCATTCTGATTTAAAACCATATGAAAGCCACCATTTTCTCCAATTTCCTCCTCAGCCAGATGCCTTTGTCTAGCTTGTTCAACTGAGGAAGCAAATAAACTTGAAAATTTTAACACAAAAGTGTTCAATTAAATTTCATCCCACTCACCCTGACAAGATCTCGGACTAGTTTCATCTTCTTGAGGAGTAAACAGACCACAATGTAACGTGCGTAGTAACGGAGCTTCTTTACCATCAAGTCTGGCCTGAAGAATAATAAATTAAAATTAAAATACATCTTACAAAGTACTTAAATCTATGCCATATAAATATCGTAAAATATATAAAAATACCTGCAAAGTCACAAATTTAAACTTCAACATTAGGAACTGCTGAGAAAACAAGCTGTGTGAAAATTTACAAAATGAGAATTGGTCCATTGTTGGGCCTTTAAAGCAGGTGTGTGTGTATCCAATGATTTATGAACAGTAAGTGTCAAAATGGAAGCCAATTTGGAAATATATACTTAGCAAACATGAAACACTCCTACAGCAACAAGGCCTTTCAACAGACAAAGGTCAGTAAGGTCATATCAGGTCAGGGCCTCCGATAAACCCCACATGTTGACATGAGCTGGGCTTGAACCCAGAACCACACAGGAGAGAGTCTAGTGCTTACATGGCAAACTTGTTAAACAATGAGCCACCTAGTCATGTTAGAAATTAACTTTTGTGTAAAAAACAATCTACTGAAGGAGTTGTTCAATTATTTTAGGCAAAGAGTTGTTTAAAGATACATTTCAAATAAATAAATGTTCTTTCTTCAGTTTTACTCTTTTTGTCTTTCAAATAATACTGACGAATCATTGTAAATTGTCTTTTCTGAAATTCATTGTTCATTTTGATAGCTGTAAATAGATATTAAATACTCTTTTTCAATAGGACATCTGGTCTACTGGTATTTAAAAATAATTAAAAAGCGAAAGGCCAGAGAGGAAAAAATAGGGGGAAACATTATTTTCTGTAATAAGCAGTCAGGGTTGATGTATTTCTTCGAAAGGGGTGAGGGGGGGTGAGGGGCATTTAAGCGAATAAAAAGTACTGGTATAAGATTTATCAAGTAAGTTAAACAACTACCTTAAAATATTTCACCTAGTTCTATTTCTATCAGAATTTTTCACTTACACCCAGTTGTTTATAGGAAAAACAGCTAACAAAATGAATAAGGCATGTTAGTTTCCTACATCCCGTTTCTTGTGTAGTAAGCTGCAAACAGGAAAACTCAGTGGGGAGTGGGCACATATAAAAACTCAGGCACACACACATCGACAGAAATGCTGCCATTTCAGTTGAGGTTGCTGACCAGAGAACTCCCATACAATTAACGATTCATTTACAGCTTCTTTGCCTTAATTGAAGACATAAAAAGAGCACCTAAAGGATGGGTATTTGCAAGAGAGTGCTTTTCAGTAAATAAGGCATAGGGATGTAGTTTATACCGCTAATTTGATAATCGCCAGTTTTAGTTGTCAACAAAATTTGTGATACAAAGAACTTATTTGAGTGGTTTTTTTTTAATTTATGTTAATTTTCCAAATGTTCACAATCTGCAGATTGGCTACTGCGAGCTTCTTTCCAATAATCCAAATTTTAGACACTATTTTACAATAACAAACGGGAAATTCCACCTTGAATAAATATTGACCAATATATAGATGAAATCAGGTTTGCATGCAATTTTTTAAGTTGTGAAAGGGAAAATGTGTAATTATTCTAAATTGCATACTTTAAAACACTTTGTCAGATTTTAAAAAGTGAAAAAGAATCACTGCTGCAAAATTTACCGCAGTTCTTAGCAGTTCCTCTTGCAGCTTCTGTGACTTGGTTAGTTGACATGATAATAATGTGATTAGATTTGCTCCTTACCTCTCCTCTTTGTTAGCCTTGGAGTAATACCCTCTCATCCTGATTGCTGAGTAGAATGCAAACGACTCGTTCAAGTAGTTTGTCTCACTGGTACGGAGACTGAAAAAACAACAGGTCAAAGCTTGTACACAGATACCCTACTTGTTGTGTTATTGTTTCCACAAACTTTATGCTGTTACAAAGTCTAATGCACTTTTATTCATGATCAGTGAAATTAAGAATCAGAAAGCTATACCTAATATTATTAATTATTAATCTCTGCCTAATTGCAATTATTATACTAACATCTAATACTGTATGTTTTTTACAAAAAAAATTTACACTCTACCAAATTGTAAATAATATCTTAAATAACACGACTATTTATCAAGTCAGAGTAGGGTGTACTTTCTGACATGACTTTGCAACAATATAATTATATGACTCTGTAGTGACTTGTAAGTTTAATGGATCACATATCTTGGATACTGAAAGAGAGAGGACCAAAAAATGTGGCATGCTGTGTAATGTCAAATTTACATTTTTAACCTCCTGTATATTTACAGCTTCAGACATAGGAAATTAAGAAATATGCAAAAACTTAATATTGTCTATATTTCTCAAATGATATTCATCAATTTCTCATCTCCAGGTAAGCTACTCAATATATATAACTGCTGATAAAACACTTACAGTGCTTACCTGACTCATTCTAGATACTTTTAAATTTTTTTTCCTCGCTGTAATATTTTCTTTCCAAAACATATATTTACAAAAAAAAAAAAAAAATGTCAAAGTAGATTTTAATGTCTGGTTCACAGTCGCATCTGCTGTCAAACTCCCTGACTTGAATGATTTCTGATTCTATGTTTGATATTTCATGTAAGGCAACTAGATTGCTAATTACTGGTACTTGAAAAATTATAAATTATTACAAAGTCCAGGTGAGTTAGAATCTTTAATAAGTTCTTCCTTCTCACAGTATTTGTTTATTTGGGTTTTAACGTTGCTTTCAACACTGTATATGTCATATCACGAGGGGTAGTTTTTCTGGGCAGAGGAAACCAGTACAGTTAGTCAAGGTTCTGTACTATAAACTGCCAACCATCGGTAAGCAACACCAACTTTCCTACATAGAGGTCTGGGTTTAAACAGCAGACCTCAGAGGTGGGAGGCAAGTGTGTTACAACTAGGCCACCATGGCCACCCTTCTTACAGTAAACACGTCCTTGTGGTTTTCATACTATTATAAGATTGGTATCTTCTAAATATTGTACATTATATAGAGGTCACAGGAAAGTCAGTGGATGTTTCTGCGTTTTTTTGTCTCTCGGTTCACTTTTCTTGTTTTCCTATAAAACACAGGAGTTATTACTGCAGATTAAGGGACAACATTTTCTGTTTATCTGATCATGCAAACGATGCCAAATGGAGCAAAAATTCTTCCATCTATTGTGAGGCTGATTTCTTCAGATTTTTTGCTTGTTTTCCCCCCCAATTTTTGTCTGTACTGTGGCTTGCATACAATTTATTACTTTAGAAAAAGTCAATCAAAAAAAAGTGTTGATTCTAGGAATTTCAAAAAGTGGGGGCGATCCCCCACCACTGCACAAAATGTGGGGGAGGAGCTAAAAATTCTGGGGGACGACTTTATGATAAAGTTTAAACTAATGAAAAATACATTTTCAGTTTATTTAGACATTTTTAATAGTGCACTTCTATTAATTAGTGATCAAGGCCACTTGGCTACCCAATAAGTAGTGGTTATATACCTACCATTGAACACCCACCTTTTAGCTAATACTTTCAAATTAATTAAATAAATAATATTTTAAATTCTATTAACAGGCTTTGATTATAATGTAACTGTACCAGAATACTAATTGATAGATATGGTATAATTAGCACTTGTACGTCTGATAATATTTGCTTTAAAGCTATGTATTTTGACAAATTACATCAATTATTGGTCATTTTATGCCAGTGAACAGTCATTTAGTTTACATACAGAAGCATTTGTCCTTCACCTCTAATGTATTGAAGAAATATAAGGTGGGCGTTCACTGGTAGGCTGGCGTTCACTGGTAGAATGCCACTGTATACGGTTATGTACAAAAGTAAATGTCAGGTGATTGTCTTGCCAAATAAAAATAAACTTCAAGCCTAGTGATAGAATTTTTAAAAAATATATATTGAAAATGGTTATTTTCATCAAAGTGACTCCTGTCACGGCATTGTGGTTTTAACTTTTCGTCTAAAATCACAAATTCAGTCATTATACCATCAATTCATACGAATATGTTGGAAAACCCCACAGAATACCGTGACCTTATGAATTTTAATGAGTAGTCCACAAATTCTTCAAGTAAAATATTGTTAAAAAATCCCATGAAATTGTCAATATTTTCTACGCATATATGAATATTCATGAGCTCTGTGGTCCATCTAGTATTTGATCTTAAAGCAGAAAATATTGTGAAGAAACCATTATGAAAATCTGTGACCTCATTAATATTAATGAGTTGTCCGTGAATTTTGATCTTCAAGTAAAATATTTTCTACACATACATTGTTGGGAAACCCCCACAGATACATGGTAGGGTCAGCCGGCTTGACTCTCCTGTTGTGTACTAACAAAATAGTAACAATGCAGTTTACTGTCAGTTTCGTTTTTCTTGCCGCCATTTTTCATATAACCATCCAGTTTAAGCTTAATTTCATGTTTTTGGGTATAATATGTCTAAAGACTGTCTGTAGCACATAATATATTTGAGTTCTTTTACATATGTAAACGATCACGAAACCACATCGTCAACATGCATTATTCGAAGAACGTTTCGACGGAAAAATCAAAACCTCGACAAACTCTCGATCAGTGCAGTGTTTCTATTTTCTAGATCTCTCGTCTTTTCGCTTCATATATTTCCCGCATCGCCTTGTGTAATGTGTACTACGCGTTCTTGTATAATTTGGTCATCGCAGACTCCAAGAAAATCCGCGTTTGTAGCGAATTTATGTGCGATCCCGCGGAAAATGCGCCCTAGAAGCAACACTGTGAGTACCATGAGACACAGACGAGGTACGTAGATATACACAATGTGCCCAAAAGGGTAGATTTCAGCATATTTTGTTTCATTAAATGATAATCAACTGGAACTGAACTGAGTTAATTACAGTCTGACTGTTCTGAAATTCAACTTGCTCCTGGGCTATGACATGAGGAAACGTTGCTTGCCAAATTTTGTTGATCTATATCTTTTACTTTCTCACAAAATCTGGTGAAAAGGGAAGAAGAAGAATCTAAATAGGTTTTGATTATATGACCTTGATAAAGGTCAAATTTATACCCATCAAACATTTTTCTCACCTATAGACAATGCAACCTTCAAGCCATCCTTAATAATTATAATGGCCAGTCATAATATTGCTAATCGAAAAAAAAAAATCAACTCATTCACTCACTAGTAATGGTAATATAGCTGGCCTATTTTGGACGCAATCTCACCAATCTGCCATCTTTTCAGTCCATATTTACCATCAAGGACTTGTCTGCAAATACAAATAAAATACATTAACATCTTTCTTCTGTAAAAAAAAAAA
The DNA here is from genome assembly GCA_964017235.1 of Sabellastarte sp. h YS-2021. Classification (NCBI taxonomy): domain Eukaryota; kingdom Metazoa; phylum Annelida; class Polychaeta; order Sabellida; family Sabellidae; genus Sabellastarte; species Sabellastarte sp. h YS-2021. Next base: position 30,269,565 of record OZ024935.1, on the reverse strand, counting down.
AAAAATAACTGATGCCAGTAATGATGTACTTGCAAATGAAAAAATACTTGTGCTTGAATCTTGATACCAGTACTTGTACTTTGTACCTACTTACTTTGTGGTTTTAACAGCCATTTTCAAAAATAACATTTGTGTTAGAAAATAATTAATATCTTGACCCATGTTAAATATTCCCATAATGTGGGCCTATGAAGGTCATTAAATAAGAAGTGAGTAGCTGTTAAAAGGCATGTAAATCCCAACTTTGATCTTTGACCTTTACCAAGAGTGAGAAACTCATTGCCACTGGTGTGTGGGTGTCAATGGTCTTCAGTGTTTAACACTGTTAGCTCCTTTATCAGATGTTATACCATAATTTCCTTAAACATGCCCCTGAAATAAATTATTTCTAAAGTTAAATGAATCAGGCATTCTATTCTATCTGTTCTATTAATTTGGAATAGAAAATTTATGCGAAAATATTGAAAGAGTTTCAATGGTGGTTTGATTGAATTGGGAAATTTAATCAACAATCTATGCCAATGACCAGGCAATATTTACTGAATTTATGGTAAGTTCAGTAATACTCCCCTATTCTTTATGATTTACTCAGGACTCTGTGTGGAAGATAAGAAGGGGACTTTTTATGGCGGATTATAAGGCAGTCATTTAATTGTGTTCTCAGTCAACAAGTGTCAGAACAGCATGAGGAAATGTGTCATTAAGCTCAGCATAATAAACTCAGCCTGGCTTTATTGCGTCAAAGTAAGAAATGTGAAATTTGCAAGTTTAACTGAAACTTTAACTTTGTAATTAATGTCACAGCCACCGAAATTCATTCAGCTGGTGCTTGTCCACTTGAAGAAGTACTGAGCAACAATCAGCAAAATTGCCTGAAATTCTGGAACTGATTAATAATAATAAAATATACACCTCTCGTAAACCTGATACGACTTCCACAGAAAAACAAGGGGTTTTACTGAAAGTGGTAGATTTAACACACTCTGCTAGTTTTACCTTATATTTTCAAAGTTAAACCTACTTCAATGTTACCTAAGGTCATATATTCACTGACATTCTTATGATCTCAACTGCCAAGGAGGCATTATTTTAATAACTGTCTGTTTATTTGTTAACAGGATTACGCATACACCTCTGGGTGGAACTTAACGAAAAATTCAGAAGACCAGGGTTTTGGTCCAACTTAGATCCCATTAAATTTTGAGAGTGATCTGGATCACTGTCTTGGCACAAAAAATAATCTGAATTTTCCCATTTACTGGTTATTATAGACCTTGGCGGAGGTCGGCACTCTCTGAGTGCTCTTGTTCTTAAAATTATTTTATTTATTTATTTTTTATTGTATTCTTAGAAATTCCTATAATCTGAGAAAATTCTAAAAAAATAAGTCTAATCTAACTGAAAATGGGACCAATTCATATCAATCCTAAGGAAATTGTCTGAATTATTGAAAATTGAATCACCACAGAAAGTACTGCATGGCTAAAAGGTGTACTAGCAAACCAGTAAGGAATATGTTCAAAATAATGTATTTGAGAGGGTGCTCTTTTCTCTGCAGCAGTTCTGGAAATATTTTTATAAAACTGACCTGAGTCAGTTTCTGCAAACCTTCACATGAAAACAATACAAATTTAGATATTTTTATGGTGAAGACTTAATCCCTTTAAAGGGTTACCAATTCATGGTGAAACAGTCCTCAAGCACAAAGCTACCATATTTTAAAGTATAAACACCCCAGGTGTGATACATTTTTTAAAATGGGGCTACTACTACAATTGGCAAATAAAAACAACACAAATGTGCAACAATAAACAAAAAATAGTGAATTTGTTCAATTAACAACCTCCAGCTCGATTGTCAGTATATACCGTAAATGTCCTATTTAGCGCACAGTGCGCTAAGCAAAGTCTATTTTTATTCAATATTTGTTGGGAAAAAATGTCCCTTTTAGCGCACCCATCATGAAACACTTTCCGGGATGAAGTTTCGGTCAATCCGGTAGAAAAACGGTGTTTCGACATTTAGAAATACCCACTTCCTAGATGAAAACAAACTCGAAAGTCGTGATAAAAATGTCAATTTATTAAGTAAAAATACGTACAATATATAAAAAAATGTGTGGATATTGTGGACTGTCATCAGGAAAAAGAGGTAGGGTGCGGTTACAAGGGCGGATGCGCTAAATAGGTCATTTACGGTATGTCGTGACAGAACTTAAAATCTGACAGAATTTTAAATTCTGTCGACAGAACTTAAAATCCTTGGATTTCATTGGTTTGAAGGGATTTTAAGTTCTGTCGACAGAATTCAAAATCGTGTCGACAGAACTGAAAATTCTGTTGACAGAACTTAAAATCGTGTTTATTTAACTGTAATCAGATTAATAAAATATAATATATTCATTTTAAACTTTATGGGTGATATGCATCATTAAACACATACATTATTCACTGAGTTTAGCACTGCGATTGTAGACAAAAACCAGCAAACACCTAGGTAGGACCAGGCTGACCCTGGCACGCCCTTATCGATTTTGAACTCCAGCCGCTTTTCTTCTGTAATTTGGTTAATTGGACAGGCTACAGCTTGACCTTGATTTGACTTGGTAGGGACATTGGTAGAGAGTTGTAGGTGTGCAATGTCATGATGTGACCTTGATTTGACTTTTGATCATACTGTAGTGACCTTGACCTTAAAATTTTGTGAGATACGGGCATCTCCGATGTTATTTTATACTAGTTTAAATTACACCTGCGAGTTTTTCTTGTGTTAAAAGTGTCCAATATCTTTCACAATTAGCCACTTTGTGATTTTCACCATATATAGAAGTCTTTTTAACACATTTCCAAAGAAATCCTTTTACATTTATTTCAATTAAAATGATAATAAAATCCGAAAAAATACACACCAGAAATATAGAAATGAAAAGTAATGATGTTAAACATTCAGCACAAGTACTAAGCCCCCATTAAAATGTAATATACTCACTCATTGTAAATGAAGTTAAACTGAATATAGAGAATCATCATTTTATCAGGATTTTAAGTTCTGTTGACAGAACTTAGAATTTTAAGTTCTGTCACGATATTAAAATTCTGTCGACAGAATTTCAAATCCTGTCGACAGAACTTAGAATTTTAAGTTCTGTTGGCAGAACTTAGAATTTTAAGTTCTGTCGACAGAATTTAAAATTCTGTCAAATTTTAAGTTCTGTCACGACATATACATAATTGTGACAGAATTTAAAATATTAGAAACAAGTCTTAAATCTGAAGACATTAAAAACTTTCATATTCAGTTGTTTTTTTTTGTTTATTTTTTTTTTTTTTTGGGTGGGGGGGGGGGTGGGGGGGGGGGGCAGATTTTCAGAGGTTCTTTTATCAAAACTGCAATGCTTTCTTTTGATTTTCTTAATTTTTGTTAACCTCCATTCAATTGGGGATGGGCTAAATCACTAAAACGAATCTTTTTTCAGAATCCTGGAATCACATAGTGCAGGGGAGGTGGGACAACTCTATGTGGATTCGACTCCCACCCCTCGAGTGACAATATTGAGGATCTGTCCCAATACATGACCCCTGGCTATAGAATGGGACATAAAACTCCAACTTTGACCTTTGACTTTGGGAGGTAAAATTCACATTCCTTATAAATTCTTACTAAAAATACAATTCTACCTTGAATCTAATTGGACGTGTAAAGAATTTTCTGATTACACATGGTTTGTGAAGTACCTCTAAAATATGGAGTCCAACGGACTACGTGACCTCCAAAAAATGGAGTCCCAATTATTTTTTTTCTGAGTCCAATGTTTGCGTTAGGGTTATGAAGTGTTGGGTACCTTGTACCTTATGGCACATCAAAAATGGGGTACCATTGTGTTTGATTGGGGTGTACTAAAACATGAACTCCCAGAATCGGTACGGTTTTGCATTGGCGGGCTCCCAATATACACATATTTTATGATGACCCGTTCCTAATAAATTATATCCACGCCAATACATTACAACTGCCCTCATTATTCAGCTAATATAATATTACTATATTTTCTTCAAAGTTTATAACTAAGCTTGTTGAAATTCTATGGAAATCTTTTCATCAAACTGACTTTCAACATCATTGGTATGTAGGTGAAAGATAAAACCATTTTTGATCTCCATTTAATTCCATACATAAACAAAACTCTGAGCATGTTAAATAAACCGTCAGCATTTGTGTGATATGTAGTACTTTGTACTTCAGCACATCAGCTAGAGAAAGGCAAATTTACACATCCTTATTGCTATCAAAGCTAGACTTTCATAAGGCTGAGGCTTTTGGGGCCCAGCCAACGTGCAATTTGCAGTCATTTATTTTAGGGCAGGTTTGGCAACACTTGTACTTGGTATCCAGACCATTTCTCAATGTAAGCACATGTAAGTTTGGGACAGTATCAAATAAAAGAAACAAACTCTAATGGGTGTTCCACGATGGTGATTGTATCCCTGAGTGTAATTTGATCCCTCATTTTTGCTGTTCAGGAATTATGTTAATATTTTCATTCGGAACGATCTTAAGGCTCTCGCAAACTTAAATTGGAATGATCATGCACAGAAATTCTTTTAAATACTTAGCAGCTGGATAGGTTCGGGAGTCAATCAGAAAGTGATATATATAGTGTCACTTCCCAATAAATTCAAACTGTTTGAACTTGGAACGTGGTCAGTTTGTCATCTGAGCCAAAATTCAGATGTTACCATTGTTTTTCAGGTACAACTAACATCTAATCATTTAGAATTACAAGTAACAAAGATAGAACCCCTGATATTTGCCAGTAGAAGCTAAGTAGAAGGAATAGGACAATAGAATGATATTAACTGCTTCGGCAGAAGGAAAGTTTCCAATATAATTATTTATTTCATAATTGTTTTCTGTCCACAGATCATTACATTTTTCAGGTAATTAAATGACTATACACATTTTCTGTTGTCAAACGATATTTGAATAGTTCTGCTAGAAAGACAAAAAATGAAAATCTGGAATTTTCCTTTTACCCTTAATTTCGATGGAAGTGTATTCCAGCCAAATACATAATCTTCTTTTGTTGTGCTTGGTATAACAGTAATTAAGTCTGACTGTCCTACACACAACAGACTGGGTTTTTTCCTTGTCTACTCAGGTGAAAAGACTGCTTGCCAAATCTCCTTGTACTAATTACTTTGCTCTTTCAAAACAAAAACCAACCATTCTTGGCTGATCTAAATGTCAGATAATTCAGACCTACTGTGAAAGCAAGAAAGCTATATTTGTTTTTCTAGTGACAATATTAGTCTCATACATACTGATCAACACAAAGTTATGAAAGAAGATAGACTATCCTGAAACCCTGAAATGAAGCCTCAAATTTAATTAATATAGACACAAAACAACAGTTTTATAGCTTGTTTTTATCTATTACCAAGCACTTTATTAATTTGACTTACTTCTAATATGATTAATAAATGTTCCTATAGCAGATGTAGTTTGTTGCAGTACTTAATCATTTTACAAGTAAGTTGACTGGAGGTTCTGTTGACACAATTTGAAATTCTGTCACATTTGAAGTTCTGTCAAGACATTTACATGTTTTTCAATAAATATTATTAAATCTGCCTACGCAGATGTAAAATAACCTGGATTTTAATTTGACCTGTGACCTATATGTAACAAATTAACAATAGATATTATTTATATAGAATACTTATTTTTATTGCTGTTAACTGATTTCCGGTATGTGGTATTTCATTTCGTTTTGGTTGAAAAAACGAAATCCGCAAAGAATATTTGGGAACCGGTTTTTGAAAACGTTATTATTTGAGGCTTTCTAATGCTGATACTTCATCAAAACGACAAAAAATATACATATTTTGTTAAATATGTCACATTTTTACTTTATATTAAGCAGAAGTGATTTTTACATACTTTTCAGTATCTGGCGAAAGCCATTTCCAGTTGTAAGTTCTGGTTCATGTTCGCAACGCGAGAAATAATCACTGCCAGTGAAAAGCATACGATATACCGGATATCATTCGTTTCAATGCCCCGGTAACCGCTTTTAGTTTCTGTAAATGATGCCACCACTACTTATTTTTCACATAAATATGCATGACCAATACCAATTTTATTAAAACAATTCATAACTGTGGTATATTAAGTTCATAGTTAATTCCCAGAATTGCTTGCATTATCTGCTAGGGTTTGTTTTAGCATGAGCAAAATATTCATGTAGTGCACTTCAATATATTCCACAGGAAATTTTTATTTCTATATTTTACTATTAATTGAGGAGCACTCGTTAGAGAGAGAACTACTGGTGACAGAGTGACAAAAAATTGACTTATCTTCAGTGAGCTATAATTTAGTCACTACTGCATGTATATCGAACAGGTTAAAATTAAGTTGCTTTGGCCATGTTTTTCTAAAAATTTTTTTTTTTTCAATAGTTGAAGTCCACACTTGTCAAAATCACGGATATAAAACAAAGTATTATACTTTAAGTATTTTAAATATTAACATTTCTATTACTTTTATGAAAAGAGAGAAAAAAAGTATTTTCTGTTTATACTTTACTGTTGAGTTTTCAAATAAACTTTTTACTTTTTTTAACCAATCAAAAAATAGCCAGCCTCGGCAGGCAAGAACCCCAGACCGCAGGTACAGCTAAATGGCAAACAACATTGAGATTTGGGAAAATCTTAGGAACAACTTCTGTTGTAAGAAGTACAGAGAACCCACGAGATGTTGTACAAAAGGCCATGATTTCTTACAAGTAGTTTTCATATTTTGTAGCCCTAGAAGCAATTATAAGGGAGATATAAGGCTTTTTTGATATGATGACCCTCCTATTTGGTATTAAAGATGTGATATGGCGGTCATTTTGTTTCCAAAACAAGGACACAATTACTCTCAGGCAAGCTTTCATATCCATTTACATTTTGTGCAAATCTGATGAAGCTAGCTTCAATATTTTAGTTACAGAATTTAAGATTTTAGAAGAAACTTTAAGACCTCGAAATTTAAAAGTGTTGCTATGGCAACAGTCGCCACCGGATAACCCCAAAACCTAATCAGCTCTAGATCCTCTTGGGACAAACATATCCTGAAAATTTGGTGAAAGTCTGTGCAGGGGTTTAGGCTGTAGAACACTCACAAACTTTAAGACCCGAAAATCTTAGAAGTGTTGCCATGGCAACAGTTGTTACCGGATACCCCCCAAAAACCTAATTAGCTCTAGATCCTCTTGGGATAAACATATTCTGAAAATGTGGTGAAAATCCATGCAGGGGTTAAATACTCTGTGGAACACCCACAAACTTTAAGACCTGAAAATCTTAAAAGTGTTGCCGTGGCAACAGTTGTTACCGGATACCTCCAAAACCTAATCAGCTCTAGATCCTCTTGGGACAAACATCCCCTGAAAATTTGGTGAAAATCTGTGCATGGGTTTAGTCTTTGTAACACCCACAAACTTTAAGACCCGAAAATCTTAAAAGTGTTGCCATGGCAACATTTGTTACTGGATTCCTCCCAAAACCTAATCAACTCTAGATCATCTTGGGCCAAACATCCCCTGAAAATTTGGTGAAAATCCATGCAGGGGTTTCGTCTGTGGAACACCCACAAACTTTAAGACCCGAAAATTTTAAAAGTGTTGCCGTGGCAACAGTTGTTACCGGATACCACCCAAAACCTAATCAGCTTTAGATCCTCTTGGGGTAAACATCCCCTGAAAATTTGGTGAAAATCCGTGCATGGGTTTAGTCGTTGTAACACCCACAAACTTTAAGACCCGAAAATCTTAAAAGTGTTGCCATGGCAACATTTGTTACTGGATTCCTCCCAAAACCTAATCAACTCTAGATCATCTTGGGGTAAACATCCCCTGAAAATTTGGTGAAAATCTGTGCGGGGGTTTAGTCTGTGGAACACCGAAAAACTTTAAGACCCGAAAATCTTAAAAGTGTTGCCGTGGTAACAGTTGTTACCGGATACCCCCAAAACCTAATCAGTTCTAGATCTTCTTGGGGCAAACATCCCCTGAAAATTTCGTGAAAATTCGTGCAGGGGTTTAGTCTGTGAACAAGCTTTATGCCTGCCGCCACCGTTCGGACGGCGCAGGGGACGACTATAACCCCAGCCTTTATGGGATGGGGTTAAAAATGAAGCACTATTTATCTACTTAACATCTCCTGGATTTATGTAACCCTAGAATTCTGATATGAAATTTTTTTTATATTTGGTTTCAAAATTGCATTTCCATGGATAATTACATAATTTATTAATCTTGTATTAAAAGCTCTTCTACTGGAGTCCATATCACCTGTTCCTTAGTACTTAATAATTCAGATATTGTAACTACTCTCACACAGCATAAATCAATACAAAATATGGTGCCATGGCAACAGTGCACATCTCAGTTACAAGAGGACAGTTGCATCATTGTTGTTCAATGCCTTTTGAAAAATAAAACATTCCACTAAGTAGTAATGGTTTACATAATTTAACTACAAACAACAGCAGTATTTAATCAGTGGCAGGTTTAACACTTAGTTTTTCACTGTTTTTCATATTCATGTGCCTCCTGTCTGGCTGCTGACTCTGAATAAAACATTAAGTTTTAGTGTTAATTACAAGTACATCAAATCAAGTCTGACAAAATTAAAACAAGAATTAAATAAGTCCACCTTACAAAGTCAAAAACAAACAGCATGCAGTATCTTAAAGGTCAAAAATAACGATACCTCACAAACCTGAAATAAAGTTTTCACAGATTTTGTGAACAGGGCGTTGTCTTAAATAACACACAGGGGTACAAAAATCTTAAAGTATTAACCTGGTTCACTTGGGACTGGACAGAAGGTACATTCTTCCATTTTCCAGTACAAAATTTACAACTTGTGACAGCCATAATAATCCATAATATTATATATCATATAGTATATACCATAGGGAACAGAAAAATAAATTTTTAAGATGCCAGAGTAAATATAACCACTGATAGTAGTCCATGACGCCAGCAATTACATCTACATTCCAACAAAAACAATTCAACCCCCAGTTTGCCGACAAATTTCCAAAGTACCTTTCTCTTAAAATTCCAAACCAACTAATCCTAATATAGCCAATTACTAGAAAGAAGATTTTACTCCACTCCCCCCAAAAAATCAGCAAATTGCTTTGAAATTCATAGTTTTAGAAAACATTTGGCATAAAACACCATAAACAGATTCACCCTTACAGACTTCCCAATCACAGGGAATCAGATTTTGTCAATGAACATCTAGTGTAACATTTAGTAATAACATTACAGTTTGCCTTTGACAACTTAGCTCAACTTCATCTTCTTCATTCTATTTACTGCAGTTGAACACATTTAAGTCAAACCAAAACTGACCAGGGCCTCAGGTTACACAATGGGTCTTACACTTAACCAAGTTTTTCTTAATAAGTCAGGGACTTAAATCTGAGCCTTTTGTCTTTGCTAGGTCTGGGACTTAAATGAGTTCAACTAAGAGTGACTTAGCTAAGATCAAGCTTAACAAATAACTGTGGTGGATTTCTGTGTCATATGAAGCTTTATTATTTATTTATTTATTGGTAACATAATTATCCTTCAACACTTTTTATCCTGGAAAAATATAGTTTCACAATTATGGAAAACCCTGTGACCACAGACAAATGTCCATGACTAATTTAGGGAGGTGTTCTAATTATATATTTAATCTTTGTTTTCAGGCATTCAAATTTTCAACTGGAAAAAATTTGTAGCCTGCCATATTTATGTCTTTATTTTCAAAAGTTAAGTTCATTCCCAGGTAGACTTAACTCTAAGGCCAAGACTTAGCTAAAGCTTAGAATTAGAATTATCTTATGAAATCCTCTAAGACCACATACTTAGTACTTAAAAGGGAATTCTACTGTCAGGGTCCACAGTCATTAACATTCTTCACTCACTTAGCTATTGGGATAGACACCCAAGTTTAACTCACCATTTTGTAGCTATTGGGATAGACACCCAAGTTTTTCACCATTTAGTAGTTATGGAAAAAGAAGCTGAATAACATCTTTTAACATGCTCATGATTTCATGAATTTTAATGCATTAAAAATTATTTTTAAAATCCATAAAAAAATAATTAGGAAAGATCCAGGCCTGATACTCAGACAAGAGAATCTACTAGTGGCCTAGTACATAAAAACAAGATAAGAGAAAAATCCCTGAAATAGTGAATGAATAGGAAAGTTGTGATAAAGTGTTCAAATTTTCACACTTTGGGTGGGGGGGAGGTGGAACAGATGAACAAACAGATCTGCATGCCTTGAATAATTTTTCATCCTCGATAGTTAAGGTATCTTTAAAAAATACAGCATGTCTCTGGGTCTTGTAGTTTTGGAGGAGAAGTTGTTCATGTGGACGCGGAAGCCGCAGACTGATGCCATAATGTCAGTTCACTTGTCAGGCAGCTGACATAAAAAGATTGACCAAAAAAGTATTAAGTTTTTTCCCCCACACATAATTTTTTTATGCTTGTCAACAATTAAGCATTGAATTTTTTTTTTTTTTAATTTAGAACAATCATAAATTGTATCTAAATTTGTCACTAATATTTCCAGAATTTTACAAAAATCTACGGAATTTAATAATTGTCATTCTTTTAAGTTTTCTTAAAAAATGGTTGTTTTCTTAGACAATTGTTGAATGGGAACTATTTTAAGAATAAAAATGTAACTGGACTGACTTTCAAAATTGGAAAAAAAACTGATAAATTTAAGTGACTAATTTACTTCTATAAAATTTGTCAGCAAAGCCCCCGTCCCCCACTTTCTATTTTTTTTTTCCTTGACTTGTTAGAAATTCTTTACACATTTATGACTTTTGTGACTACATAATATTTCTTAGATCTCTCCTGATGAGTAAAAGCTACAAATATTTATTTTGTGTAACACGTTTCAATGGGGTGTCCCCCCCCCCCCCCACTTTCCCAGTTGTGACTATTGTATACTGTGTGGCAATTTTATATTTCTTATTCCAATGGACCTGTTGAAATTGTACTTTAAGTATATAGCAATAAAATAGTAAAGCCTACAAACAGAACTTTATATTCATAACAGAATATAGAAATGAGTGGTTGATTTGACATGACTACAAGAACAAGATAGTTGAAAGAAGAACTTCAAGGTAAAAAACAGGTGTGTGTATCCCTCTGTGTTAATGAAGACCACATCTACCTGAGATTATTAGCAGCATCTGTGTTCTTATTAGGCCTCATCATTTCTACACTACCCATGTCATTCCAGCTAGCTATTATCACTGAAAACTGTGACTCAAATTGTTTCCCAGGTACAAATTAACACCCTACATTGAAGAGATTTCAAAAAAATAAAAGTAATAGACATCTGGGAGACTTGGTCAAATTTCATCATAGATATATGGTTACCATAATATATTTCAGTTAGCAAGCTGCTTTCAATACAAAAATGCTGAAAGAGAAACAAAAAAAATGACTGATAAACAAGAATAACTGAAAATTATGAGACCATCACCTGGACAGGTGATCACTGTGATATTGATATGGGTATAATATGCTCAGCACAATATCTCCTTTTCCACAAGATCCAAAGTGCCAATTGTCCTATCATGGTTGCACTAGTACAGACCAGGCTTATAGTTTGAAGCTCCAGTGAATGACATTCTCTTTACGCATAGACATTTAGGGATGACAATTTATCAATATGCCTTAGGTTGATAAAACAATATAATTTCAATATCAATCAAAATGCAAATTGGTAGTTGAACTCACTCTGTTTAGGAAATCACGTACAACTAGAGAGCCAGATTTTTTTTAAACTATTAAAATATATTTATTTCCATAAATAACACCGGAGAAAATTAATTTTTAAGTCCATTTGTCTTCCGAATTTTTGTTTTCCCCATGTTTCCTAGCTTTGTTGTACTTTAAACATTTGACATTTAATTTTTTTCGATAAATCTGTTTATATCAACTACCATCGTTGGAATACTGGTACATGTACTTAATTTTGGTTACTCAGCAGCAAAGTTAGAGCACAGGTCCCAAATTTAGTATGGGATTTATATTTTGAGTTGCCAATATTTAAAAGGCCCTACATTCAGCCCTAACAAAAGTGTTTTCCTAGTGCTACCAGTTTTAGACTTGTTACTGTACCAGGGCACATATTCACTGACATTCTTATTCTTAGAATTATCATTATTGCATATAAAATATAAAACCCCAATCTTTAATTTACAATTTCTCAGCCATTACTACATGGATTTTTATACAACATAAACAAGCAGAAGTGCTATAAAAAGACCTTTCTAATGATATATAATAAATATTTATAGGTTATATAGTTTCTGAGATACTGTTGAAAAACTTGATATTATTAACACTAGGGCTGCAAGCGAGCCCAAAAATGTGCCTCGATTCCTCGTTTTGAAAGAACCGACTCAGACTCGGTTAATTGATTAATTATCACCCACGAAATAAACTGCATCATATTTTGACATATTAAACCATATATAATGGTTAAAACTTAAAAGGCGCATAACAGGAAAGAATTTCGATAACTCGCTGAATTTTGATAAAAAGACGCATTTATTATGCAAAATACAGGAAACTTTTGCCATTTTTATATTGCGAGATTTGAGGCGTCTTCGAAATACGTTATATTAAAATGCCGTCTTATAAAAACATTTTTACACAAACATTTAAAGTTTGCAAAAGCTTAAAATATAAAAATCTGAAAGGGAAACACCAAGTATATTAGTAAAATATATAAATTACTAGTATTATATATTTATATATTTAAAAAAAAATTAATCTTGTAGTAGATTTTATGTCTATGATTAGTTGCTTTCGAATACCCGGTTCACTTTTCTTGCCTCGAGTATTAAATTGAATTGTTTCATTTCCGAGTAACTGAAGAGTTGTTGCAGCCCTAATTAACACTAATTATCCATGGTAAGGGCGCCGCTGTATACACAAAAAATATATCCCGCTCTGTATATCACCCATGCTGGTCAAATGCAGCTTGCAGTGGATAATAAATAAGTTTACGAATGTGTACATGACCTATAACTTGCATATAAATAAGATCCGCAATGTGCTTTTAGAAGACTTTTCATAAGAATATTGTATTAAAATACTTGTTGTTGAATATTTTGCTAAATGATTTTAAAATAATGAATATGCGAGGAAACCGGTTTTGATTTAAAGAAAATTGAATGTAGCCAGATCATTGTCTTTTGTTTAGCAAATAGGTTTCCAGTTTACCGTCTTCTACACTATAATAAATGCAGCAAAATGCACAATTTTTTCCTGAAAATTAACAGAAGTTGGGCTTTTGTATATCACTTTCTACATGATTTTTGTTATTATCTCCGCCAAGGAGGTTATGTTTTTGTTGATGTTTCAGTAGGGAAGAGTACCTTTTATTGATTTTGTACTCCAAACATGCTAGTACTCCATTCTCTAACAAAAAGTACTCAAGTACTATTAAAGTACTCAAAAACATTTTTCTATATAGGAATCATACAAAATTGATCAAGTATTTAATATAAGCTGGCTATAAAAGCAATTACCATAATTATCAAGAAAAATCCCTGAATCTTCCAACGTATGGATATATTGTTGATCAAACTTAACAGGGAACTGATAAACCACAACTTGAAAATTCTTCCTGGCAGCTGCTGGAAAATATATTGAAAGTAACACTTTTGGTATCAATATTGATATTCAGAATAGATATATTGATCAATATTGATATACGATCCCTTCACTAATTCATCACCCATGAGCCTTTGATCCAGGCTAATCAGTCACTCACAAATCCGACTCAAAATGACACCCTAACCTAGCCTTACCTAAGGCTCTAATTTGTATGATATCTTTTTCAAACATGCACACAGATATCCAGTATTCATAAAGCACTCATACATAGGAGTTAGAAGTAGGGCTGTGAACGAGTACTCGAGCCTCGATCTTTGCTAGTACTCGAGTCCATGTTAAATCCTCGGTTACTCGCAAGGTATGGATTATCGCCCACGTAATGAAACGCTTGTGTAAAATATGCTACATTTCAGCATTTCCGTCACATAATAACAATTAAAGTAGTTATTTTCGCTTGAAAACATATAATTTACTCCATATTCTATAATATCTGGTCAAATAGAAGACGTTTTTCTTCAAACGTTTTGTTTCCGGCACCGACTATCTGTTTACAGAAGACTCCCAATGGTAGATACTAAATCTCACGGTTACTCGAATTCGGGCCGGTTGTGAGAGGGCGAGTACTCGGTGCCGTTTTTCAGCACCCATCCCAGCCCTAGTTAGAAGTTTATCAGACAGAGATTGATGTATACTCTAAGAGTCAGTACATGTATGAGTACATTATAGAAACTGAAACTCCATTATCTGAACTGAAAACTTTCCCTTACTATAAAGAAACTTGAGCCTTCAGCAAGGCTAACCCTAACCTTTTATCACAATTTACCAGTAGCCAGAATGAATACTTTACGGGATTTCCTCTCACTTCTTTTCACTTCCTACATGAAGGGGGAAGCATCACAACAGGCTGAAAACATCCTACATGCTTGATCTTACAAATCCATCTTTATGACTCACAACTTATGGGGCTACTTTAATTAGCACTTAGCAGTACCATAACACAATGTGATTGCACACTATCGTGTTCATATATAAGTGCAGTTTGTCCATGTTACTTTGGGGGAGTATTAAAACATCTGCCTTATTCTACTATTCCAGTGCCCCAAAAGTTAATTATTTGGAAATTTAATGAGAACAAGTGAATGTGATTATAAACATAGTAAAAAATCTGTACATGTGGTAAGCTACTGCTGTGTTCTATACATGAACAAAACAATGGACCATAAATCCAAAAGAGGGTGGCCTTTGATAGGATGAGGGTTGCATTTTCATCATTTATGTCCATATCCCAAGTTTTTACAACAAGGTCTGTCTTGATGGGTTTTACAGACGTCATCATAGTAAAAAATCAACTTTAAAATATTACCTTGGTTTTCAGGATGATATCACACTATTATCACGATTAAAACACTGATGTTATTGTAGTGCGTGCAGTATTTATGACCACAAAATGGTCATCTTGCATCATGGTAATTTTACAATAAAGTAGCAATGAAGAACATTAAAAGATTTCTTCTTTATGTCAAGAATTTGTAAAGATATTTACAACACAATGTACATACATTTCTAGTTATCTTTCAATTGCACAAAATATATCAGTCTGACATACATTCAGTGTATTTTAAGTAATAAAGAAATATTGCAAGTTTACTGTTTATTTTGTTCAAAAAAATTTAACAAGACTTAATTGTCACACTTTGATCAAGTTTTAACTTTTACGTGTGTATGAACTCATTGTGTACAAATATAATATGAACCAAGGCTTAAACAGAACATTCTGTGCATCTATAATCTCTATGTTAATTGTAAGGATGTCCCAACTCTATACTCATTTCATGTCAGCTAATCGCTAAGTACTTTCGTCTGAGTACCAAATGACTATCAAATTTTAAAAAATATCAAATTCTTATATCACATTTTCTGAAAGACAAATGAAACATTAAAAATATAAAAAGATGATAATGCGGAGGCTGTCTGAAAACTGAAGGTAAAAATAATACGCGTCTCCTTTTCAGGGGATGCTTAACAAAGTCAAAATATATATCCATAATCTATAAAATGTATTAAACATGGCTAATTTCTTGCAACTTCTGAAGCATTTGTTCAGACAGGAAGTCAGGAAGTGGGCAATATAAGATCTATATGGTAATTCCTGTTTTACCTGAATGTATAAACAATATATAAAACTTGGCTCAGTAGCTCAATGTTAAGTGGCAATATTCAAGTATTTCCTGGATTGGGACTTGTCCTACATTTAGTGATTATTCATTCATTAAAATATGATACCAATATGTAACACTATTCTAACAGTTTTCGATTAGTTAGCTAGTTGTGACTTTCCTAATTAATTGTGACATGTAAACCAGCAATTTCAAGATCATGATTTGACATTACAGTTATTATTGAAGATGGTACTTTACACTGGAAATATTCTTGTTGGTCGGCATGTTTTGTCTCCACAGAGCCAATGAGCACTTGTCACAGAGTATTTTACTAAGGCTATTTTGTACAATAAAAAGAGTTTTGTTTACATACACTGAAGAAATGTGTGCTCAGTATTGGGTCTGAATATCAAAAGACAAAACAGGATAAAGAATAGCTGCTAAACCTGCAGGGCTCCAACAATAGAAGGGGAATTTTACTCAGATTATACATCAAACACACAGCAAATGTGCTTGATAAATTTGAGATTTACACGAGATTTAGCATGAGCGGGTCTTTTTTCACCCAGCATGAATAATCCAACACACTGAATACTGTCACCAATGAAGGGTCATAGTTGCTTAAAACAGAAACCCAAGTTGTTTTTTTTATTTTATGGAAATTAAACCACTGGCTCAAATCAATGCCTGGTTTCTTTGAATGAAAAGACCCAGTTAGCTGAATCCTCTAAATGCTGATTAATACTGCAGTCTTTCCTGATCTTACACTGAAATAACTGCTGTATAATCACTCTATTCTCTTATGAGTAGGGACGGGTTGGTATCACAATTGTGTAGATTGGGAGGTCGCCAATGTATAACTATTCCGATTAGGGTGTGTTTTAGTGCATCCTCAATCGGCAACTAACAAGAAGCAAAACTCGTGACAGCAAAACGTGGCTGTTTCCTCTCAACCAAATTGCAATAAAGGTATCCAAATGCACAAAAATATGGGACAAGAGTGTTACTTCTTCAAATTTCTAGTTTGTTTCCAATATTTTAAGTGTTTTCTTCCATTATATGTGTTGACAAGTGAGATGGTGGGTATGGTGTGTTTTGACTTATTCACCAAGAAATCACTACAAAAGACAAATGCAGGCTGTATTTTGGTAGGTATAAGTTAGCGTTCGCAGGTTTTGAATGGACATAGCTAAAACCTATAGTTTAAACTCATTTACATTTTAAACTGTATGTCAAAATACCCCCAAGGAATATTGCGAAAAACTGGATAATTTCTCAAAAAGTTATTTGAATAGTTTAAGACAATTAAATATCTTTTTTTACATGACAGTTAGGCTTTAACTTTACCATTGGTGAAGTTCTGTTTGGTATCATTTCTTCAAATAATGATGACTTATTTATCATGAATTATCTTCTTTTATTGGGAAAGTGGTTTATTAATAATAAAAAAGGTTATGAATAAGAAGTTTATCTATGCTGAATTTATGCTGGTATTGAAGAACAAACTCTGGATTATCTGTAATGCATATTATGTGAAAGGGGAAAATTATACATTTCAGGAAAAAATTGGAAAAGTCTCAAATTGTTTACGAAGTATGCCATCTGAAAGTTGTGCAGCTTAAGCTGTAATGTCACTGCGGGTCACCGTACTTGTTTGTACCTGTTTATGTGTTGTAGCTGTATGTCCTTTACTATATGTCCCTTGAATTTGTCAATTTAATGTGCTAATGATGATGTACTGTATTGTTATTATAAATTTAGAAAAAAAAACAATAAAAAGCACCTTTTTTATGACACAAAAGATTCAGTTCAAACTTTCAAATTTATGTCTGCTTTTTTCAGCCTGAACCGAACAAAAATCAGAATACCATATTCCCAAAAAGATGACCACTTTTTATCTTGCTTAGTTTTGTTTTAATATCTCTTTAATATCTGAGAGAAGCAATTCTGAATCAGTTTCACAAAAGCAGCACAGTTTGTAATCAGGATTGCCCAAGCTGCCATCTTTGAATTTTTGAACTTGCTGAGTCAGACCTTTACTTGCAGAATCACATTAATTTTTTCAGTAGATTAAGTACTATAATAAGTAGTTTTATTTGCAGTTAATCAAGAATTAAAGATACCAGTACATGCGTGTAAAGATAAAAAACAGAATAACACAAAATGCAAGCTTGTGCAAGTTTATTCACAAAACATGCCCCTGTAGTTTTTTTTGCATTTGTATCAGAAAAAATTTTTCTCTTGGTGATTCTACAAATGGAAACCAGTCTACACTACCTGTGCTGCCATGACAACCAAGATGCAAGTAATACTTTCTTCAAAATGTACTGCTTTTTTATCACTGTTAAGTCATTTTCCCATCAAATTCACCAAATTAGTATGTTTTTAGAGATTTTGATAACTTTATAAGGGGTTTATTGTTCATTTTGAGACATTTTGTCATTTACGCGAATAATCATTTACGGTCCGGTTTCTTGACAGCGAGTAACCGAGTCCATTTTTTGACAGTTGTGACGTCCCTACTGCAAAATAACTCGAAAGTTGTGGACAGAAATTTTCAGAAAATGTTGACATTTATGGCACAAGGTGTGATCTAAACAACCATCTGGATCCAGTGATTTTTAAAGGTTTATTTTATCATTGTACTGACAGAGCAATATTGGAGGTGTTATTGCCTTGATGGACGTATTCACTCTCTAAGTGCTCCTGTTATTAGACAGCACTACAAACTTAAGCTACCCAGTTCATACTTTTTTAATAAATTTTAAAAACTGGTCTAGATTGGATATGACTTGTAAAAGCGAAAACCTGTTTAGGAAATTTAAACTAACAGCAATGTTATGCTGAATAATGGGAAGCCATTACAAATACCATTCACCCCTTTCTGTTAGTTTGTCATATTTACTCACAAAAAAACATACCATAGAAATATTATAAAGGCTTGTCTGACAATAACTTCAGTCTTCAGACAAGCCTTTATGCCTGTTGAAATCAATATCTATGATCTGACAAACAAGTGAAATTTGCCCCAATACACAAAATTCGCCAGTGATAAGAAACCCCCTTCTATTGCCTAAACTTGAGGGAAATTCTTAAAGCACTTGCAATTTTTGTGACCATATAAGGCCTCTGATCACCCCTGATACAAATCTGGCACAAACTTAGATTACTTTGTCTCATATTAAAGGGTGCCAGATAGCAGCCAATTTCTGATACCGTTGGCACTTTTTTACTCTATATTGTGACTTTTACTGGTCCTTGGAAAATTTGTTGCACAGTCCCACAGTGTTTGGTTCTACAGGGGGAAAAAACCCAGGCTACTTCTGGAAGAGAAACAAGATGCTATCATCAGCATACAACAGGGAATACCAATATTAGACAACTTCAGTTATTGCCGGGGAAATGGAGCATTGGGGGTTTTCACAGGAAAACTGCAGTGCTGGCGAGATATTTCAGGCTGCCGATGCAGTAAAGACTAAAAAAAAATTACCTCGAGTGGCTTAAAATGACATTTACACTGGCTAACTATGTTGGCTAAAGATGACATATAACCAATTTAACCATTATTGGTCAGAGTCCAAGTAAAAGTCCGAACTTTTGAACATGCTATTCAGCTATTACTTTTGTAGATATAATTTAGGATGCAAAAGTGTTAACAATAACAAAGCCCAGTGAGTTTTGGAGGTTCTAGTTATGGGTACATATAACCTACTCTACAGCATTTGTGTTAATAATGTTCACCCAATATTTGTTGCACAATTGACTACAAAAACAATTTATATTCTCACTACTTGAATAGTTATATTGGAGTAGATGCCAAATAATTGTTGTTCCTTTGCCAGAGTTACTATCACTGGGTTATTCTTTGAAGTTTTTAAGCACGAGCTCAAGCGAGGCTCACGCTTCTAGAGATAACTTTTTTTTTGTTTCTTTTTTTTTTTTTGTCTCCGCACTTTCATGCATTGTGGTGTAGCGTCACTAGCATGACGAGTACCTTTCCCATCACTGCAGTTAAGCAGCAATGTCAACCGGTGTCATTAATACTTGGATAGGTGACCGCCTCAGTGCAATACTCATGTCTTTGCGCCTCTCGCTTGTACTGAAACCCCTTTCAGCCTTGTATTATCATAGGTTTCCCTTCTGGTTTAATTTTTATTTGACATTAACTTATATTTACAAGATTTGTAGTTTTTCTTTCTGCTGGAAAGGAGTATTGGAGAGGAAGCTATGTTTTTCGCTAAATTAACCAGCACAATTTCAAGAAACCCAGCATTCAAGTATTTTGTCCAAACGTTGAACAAATGTTTAAATAGAGTCTGTCGTTTGTCGTAAGCCCTTACCAATACCATTTTTATCTATTCTCGGAGACTGATTTATCAGAAACCCAGAATATGTGGTCTGGTGATCATTTTGGGAGGTCAGATCGACCATTTATTCACAAAATGTTATTTTTAACATGGGCAATGTACCAGAAAATTACAGTTATAATTTTAGACATTCCAAAGATTGCTATAAATTCTGAGATGAAAAAAAACCACACAAATGGTCCAAAAGCTGGCAAGGCTGACTAATCTGTAGCATCAACCAATACATCAATACAAGTGGAATAAACTGCAGTCTTACAGAATAGTGTAAGACATGAAAAATACAACACAATTGAACACATAACCTGAAACTCGCCCATTCCACTTTTTACTTTGAGTTATGAGAAATTTTCCTAAAAATCTGTGATTTCTACAACCATTTTAAGCAGCTTATCTAACATAACACACAATGTTTACGGATGATTTTGTTTCTCTTTTTAGCAATTACTGGGAAGATAATTTCACAAACTGGCAAAATTTCACGTGTCTCACCCGACAGTTTTATGGCCTTTTTCTTTTGGGTTCCACTGGTACCCCTCCTCCTGCTTTACTGGAGAGAAAAACACAACAATAAACAAAATAAAAACACAGGCATCTATAAATTTCTCAAATTACCAACCTGTTTTGCTGCTGGAATTTCCATAATTTTGTATAAACATCAAAGGTCCTTCCAAAATATGACTGCCACTGCTTGTGACCATATTGAGGAAGATCCCTGAAAATATATATAGACAAATTTGCAAATTTTAATTAGTAAATTAAATTTTTATTAGTTAATACCTTACCTACCAGACGATAGCTATAGCCCGGCGCCAGCCGGTCCCGCCAAACGAAAGAAAAAGACGTCCCGGGTTTCACCCCCGGCAGGACCGGCACACTACAATCCACTCGCCAGGTGGCCTAGTTCCTGCCTCACTCGCCAGAGGGACGTGACGTCATAGCATCTTTTTCGTCCCTAAGATTGAATGATGAAGGCTGGAAGCGGGGAAGGCCGGGTGGGAATTTCCCGTCTGGTAGGTAAGGTATTAACTAATAAAAATTTAATTTACTAATTAAAATTTGCAATTTCATTGCGTTAATACATCTTACCTACCAGACGATAGCTAGAATAACTACCCAGTGGAAGGAGGGCAGCCTTCTGAGGATTGGAGAAACTCTTATATTATACCTAGGTGTGAGGTTCTAGTCCTTTGAGGAGACATGTTAGTCTCGAGGGTAACTAGACCCACCTGCCCCCCCCCCCCCCCCCCCTTTTGACTGCTCTGAGGGGAGGAAGAGAGTAAGAGTTCAAGTCAATGATTCCCACGGTTAACCTGGAAGAGTAGGGAAAGTCCTATACCCAGAGGATTACTCTGAAGTAAAAGACTTTGAGAAGCCAAGGCCTAGGCTAAAAGTGAGCCTACACCTAAAACTAACTAGTATGTACACTATATATAATTATATACAAAGAAGCTTAGGGGACTAGTGGTGGATTTGCTGGGCAGCCACCACAGGACCCAAGTGAAAAAGCTCCTTATCTGCCCAGGCAACATCCTTAAGGTAAAACTGTGTAAAGGTGTTGTGGGACTTCCAGTGGCATGCTGCTAGAATCTGGTCCAGAGATATGCCACCTTGAAAGGCTTTGGAGGCCGCAAAGGCCCTAACATCATGGGCCTTAACCTGATGTAAGGTCAAGGAATCTTGGTCAGAGAGATCATAACACAACACTACTGTTTGTTTGATCCAGGACGAGATAGTGGCAGGAGAGATGTCCTTGTTAAAACCTTGTTTGAATGAAACAAAAACTAACTCCTTTCCCGTTCTTAGGTCCTGCGTTTTGTCCAGGTAGTAGCGAAGAGCCCGAACGGGGCAAAGGGATCTGTCTTCCTTTAAAGACTTATCCAGAGTGGGGGCTAAGGCTGGAATGACCACAGGGGCCACGCACTCTGGTCCCTCTTTTGCCAAGTGATTTTTCGCCAAGAAGCTTGGTGAAGGGTAGAGGGAAACTTTGGACCAGTCAGCTTGGTGTCTGATATTTTTGTTTAACCAAGCGTGAATCTCACTCCTGCGTTTTCCTGAAGCCAGGGCTAGGAGAAAAACAGTTTTGAAAGTAAGGTGCTTCAGAGAAGCCTTTCTGAGTGGTTCAAAAGGCGCTTTTGTAAGCTGGTGTAAAACCAGGGAGAGGTTCCAAGCAGGAACCCCCCGGCGCCCTTTGGGTCTATCTCTGTGAAAACTGTCTAACAGTCTAGTCAAATTTTCATCCTTGCCGACATTAACCGAGGTATTTCCCAGTTTGTCTGCAATGGCTGACCTGTAACCATCAATAGTGCTGGGCTGGAGATTCTTCTCCTGGAAAAGGTGCAGGAGGAAATCTGCTATTTGTTTTATAGATGGGTTCCTGAAGTCCACCTGACTTGTTTCACACCATCTGATAAAAACGGCCCACTTCGCTTCGTAGACTGTTCTGGTTGAACGTCTTTGAGGCGCCTCAATTCTTGACGCCACTGGGCTAGAGAACCCCTGCTCCTTGATTGTCTGGGCTCTAGGAGCCAGGCATGGAGATTTAGGTTTGTCAGATCCCTGTGACGTGCCTTGTTGAAAGGTTGGGTCACTAGATCTGGGTGGTGTGGAAGACAAAGAGGAACCCTCGCAGATAGTTCCACTAGGTCCCAAAACCAAGGCATGTTGGGCCATCCCGGGGCAATCAGGATTGCTCTGCGATACCAGTGATCTGACAGCTTGCTGACCACCTTCCCCATCAGAGACACTGGGGGGAAGAGGTACATGTCCAGGTCCTCCCAGGATAATGTCAGAGCATCCACTGACCAGGCCTTTGGGTCTGGAATTGGGGACACAAATTGAACTAGCTTGCAGTTGTACCTTGTTGCAAACATGTCCACTCGGGGATAATGCCAGGTTTGACAAAGGAGGTCGAAGGTCTCTTGATGGAGGGACCACTCCGTCTGAATGACCTGCCTTTGGCGAGACAATTTGTCTGCAATTACATTCAGACGGCCTGGAATGTGTCTGGCCTTCAGTACTATTTGATTGAGGCTGCACCAACATAGGAGCCGCCAAAGAAGGGCACAGAGTGAGCCTGACCTCATACCTCCTTCCTTGTTGATGTATGCCACAACCGTAGTGTTGTCTGTGGCAATCAGGACGACCTTTCCTTGCACTAAATGTTGGAATCTTTTTAGTGCTAACAACACGGCTTTTAGTTCTAAGAAGTTTATGTGCAACTTGCTTTCGGGCACTGACCAAGTACCGCTTGCTGTGAAGTCGCCTAAGTGAGCACCCCAGCCTTCTTTTGAGGCGTCTGTAAAGATTTGAACTGCGTGTCGCAGGGGGTGTAAGGGTTGACCCTTTAGGACATTTTCCTCTTGGGTCCACCACTGCAGGTACTGATGGAGAGACCTCGGAATTGGGATCTCCTTCTCCAGAGATTCTGGGACTCTCCAGTGTTTCTTGAGGTGCCACTGAATAGGTCTCATGTGCAGTCTGCCTAGGGTCACCTGTTTTTCTGTCGCAGTGAGAAGACCTATAAGAGACATGAAAGTTCTCACTCGGCAAGATCTGTTCTGTAAAAG
Source organism: Sabellastarte sp. h YS-2021 (assembly GCA_964017235.1). NCBI lineage: Eukaryota > Metazoa > Annelida > Polychaeta > Sabellida > Sabellidae > Sabellastarte > Sabellastarte sp. h YS-2021. Next base: position 30,245,765 of record OZ024935.1, on the reverse strand, counting down.
CACTGTTATTTTCTGTTGAAGGGCTTCCCAACGATTTTGAGTAGGCCTGACTACTCCGTTGAGTAGGTCGTACTGGTAGCCTACGAAGTCGAAGACTTGTTGGGGTTCCAGTTCTGATTTTTGCATGTTTACCATCCAGCCCAACTCCTGGCAAAGGGCTAGGAGGGACTGGGTTCCCTGGAGGCAAGATTCTTTGGTAGGGGCTCGAATCAACCAGTCGTCTAGGTACTGGTGGATTCTTATACCCTGTGACTGAGCCATTAACTTGACCTCTTTGACCACACCAGTGAACTCCATGGGAGCTGTTGACAGGCCAAAGGGAAGTGCCCGAAACTGGTACGACTGGTTCTGAAAGTGGAACCTGAGGAATTTTCGGGATGTGTAGTGAATTGGGATGTGGAAGTAGGCGTCGCTGAAGTCTAGCGATGTCACCCACTCCTCTTGTTGTAGAGAGGTCCGGATTGTCTCTGGAGTCTCCATTTTGAATGTTTTTACGCATAAAAACTGATTTAGAGTACTGAGGTCCAAGATTGGCCGCCACTTGTGGTTCGGCTTTGGGACAATGAACAGTCTGTTGAAAAAGGCTAGTGAGGTTTGAACCCTGACCCTCTCTACTGCCTTTTTCTCGATCAGAGCTTGTACAGCTGCTTGCAAGTGGGAGTCTCTGATGGGGTTTGCATAGCCACTTACTATCAGGGGATCCCTTACTAAGGGAGGTCTTACTTTGAAGGGAAGAACATAACCCTCCTTTAATATGGACACTACTTTTGGGTTTGCACCCTTGTGAGCCCATATTTCCCAAAAACTCTGAAGACGTCCCCCCACTGGTTGGACACTTGCAACATTGGGGACATTTGGAACATTTGGAGCAGAAACAAAGTGACCGACAAAAGAAGCACTTTTCACACACTTTATTTGACTTTTGATCTTTGATTTTGGCCTTACGTCTTTCTTTTGCGACTGCCACCTTGTTACAGTAGGTACACGACATACAACATGATAAGAAACATTTGTTGGAACAGATACAAAAGAGTTTCTTGTTATGACACTTTGTACAGAACTGACTGGCCGGGCCACCGGCACCGGACTTGACTTGCAGTAATTGTCATTTATACTGTGTCTTCTCATGAGCCATCTTGGTACCACGTCCGGGTTGACCACCCCGGCCTCTGCCCCGGCCTCTATTGCGGGAACCAAACGCTTTCCAAGCTGGTAGTTCCTTTCCGGCTTGAGAAGTTGTTTTAGCAGTGTCTTGAGGTTTCCAACCAGTACTGTAGGGTTGGTATCTCTGTTTTCTGCCTCTACCGGCGAACCCCCCGCGGCCCGGGCCGGGCTGGGAAGTACGTCGGGAAGCTTCTAATTGGTTTATTTCATCCTCAGCTTTTCTAATAGCAGCATCTGGAAATAACCCATATCCATTCAGGGGGCAATTTCTCAAGGAATTGAAAGTATCTGGTTTAATCCCCGGTTTCACAGCTTCCAAGTATGAATCCCTACGGAGTAGGGTCAAATTTGCCATCTGTACAAATGTAAAGTCTGCCAAATGTTGTAGGGATTTACCCATGGCGAAACTGACATTCTGGTTAAATGAAGATAAATACAAAAGTTCATCCAATGCACCTTGAGCTTTGACAGAAGACTTGCCTTTCTTAAGTTCACTTTGTAAAATATGCAATTGTTCTTGGAAGGCATCCTGTATCTTGGTAATACAGCGATTAAACCCCGCTGACTGGTTGCAAATATATGAAGACTCTTTTGCTGCTTTCTCCCACTTACGCATAGTGTCTTGTGATAGTGGGCGGGATGGAGGCTGAGGAGATGCAGAAGATATGGTTGAAATCCTGGGGAAAGAACTATTGATCTTCGCCGCATCATTTGGCCAAGAATTCACTGATTTACCCGGCCTAGTTGGATCTGTAGGCTCCGCCGGGTGTATCCCATACCATCTGCTCTGGGATTTGGGGGGTCTGAGGAATTGGTCCACATGCAGGCCACCTGGATCACTAGATTTTGAAGGATATCCTTCTATCAGTACAAGGTTTAGAGTTTCTAGTTTTCGGCACAACCAATCTTCCGGAGGAAGATCCACAGAAATCTTGCCCACAGGCTGAGAACGGTGACCTGCCCAAGGATTATCAGTGCGGGATTGAGGAGAAAACTCCAGGTCAGGAATGTGTGTCCATCCCATGAACGCGCGGACGCCTCTCACAGTCTCGCGGTAATTTTGATCTTCACTGAGGACCCGGTCCGGGTCTGAGGTTTCTAAGTCTGGGGATTCCTCTGCGTCAGATAACTCACCCTCTTCAAATGTTTCCTGAGGATTGACATCGCGGAAGGTGACCGGACCGGAGCCAGAAGAAGGTTGTTGAAATGCAGCTTGAGAGGAAGCAGACATAGCAGCTGACGACACAGTAGCCACCGGAGCAGGGTGTTTAAACATAGGTTCTACTTCCGGGTAGAGGTTTTGAAGTGGAGATTGTCTGTCAGCAAATGAAAATTCCTGATCTCTAGGCTCATCCGGGCCAACAGCCGGACCGGCTGGGCCGGAAGAAGCCGAAGTAGAGACAAAAAAGGGTGTCTGGGAAAGAGCACCTGCTGGAGCAGCATGAGAGACCGGTACTTTGACCGGAGAAAATGTTGGATTTTGTACAGAAGGTGAGGAGCGATGTCCTAAAGTGATAAGCGCCTCAAGCCTGGCCATACGAGTGGCCCACTTTTCGTCCAGTTCCTGAAGATCTTTCTTAAACTGAGGCACAGGAAGGGACAAATCCGGAGCAGAAGAAACAGATACAGCAGGTTCTTGTTCTGGCTGGGCATCAAGTACTACCACAGAAGACGGATCGACTAACACTTCCTTTGCTTTAGCCTTTTCCTTTCTGAGTTTATAGGTAGGAGTACTTAACTTGAGCACTTGCTCCGGGGTAAGGACACTGCAAAAGTCACACTGCAGATTTTGAACACAAGGGTCATCACCCTGTCCTTTCTCGCGACAACGCGCACACCTACTATGTTTGTCAAATGAAGCCATAATATGGCCACACGCACCCTTTTTCTGTCCTGGAGATGCCATGATAGAACAGTTAACTAATGGCAACACTTCCGACACAAATTAAACAGATATAACACAAATATAAAAACTAAAGAGTTCACAGATAAAAATCCACAACTTTAAATATCGCGCCAAACGAAAAAGATGCTATGACGTCACGTCCCTCTGGCGAGTGAGGCAGGAACTAGGCCACCTGGCGAGTGGATTGTAGTGTGCCGGTCCTGCCGGGGGTGAAACCCGGGACGTCTTTTTCTTTCGTTTGGCGGGACCGGCTGGCGCCGGGCTATAGCTATCGTCTGGTAGGTAAGATGTATTAACGCAATGAAAATATAACACACTAAGTATATGTATCAAAGTGTGCTAGTTATCTCCCGCCTGCAGCCAAAGGCCGTGGTCGGGAGATTATAAAACGCCTTCCGTATGTGCATCTGTCACATTTTCATATAAACCTTAATATCTCATTCATTTATAACGATATTTTCACCAAATTTATTGGGAATGTTTATGGCTATGAAAACATGTCTGTGCAAAATTTTGGCCTTATTTTCAAAAACAAAATGGCCACCATAGCCAATTATTTCAAAATCATTAAGTTGCTCTAAATCTTGAAATATTGCAGCTAGCTTCATCAAATTTGTACAAAAGATATATGGCTAAGAAAGCTAGTCAGATAGTAATTTTGGCCTATTTTTTAAAACAAAATGGCTGGGATATCATGTTTAATGTCAAATGGGATTATCCTATTAAAAAGGCCATATATCTCCCTTATCATTGCTATTAAGGGTTTGGAATGTGAAAATAACTTATAGGAAGTCATAGCCTGGGAATCTTTTCTAATTGCTTTGACCTTTGACCCCTTCTTCAGTGTTAAGTGGGATCATCTTACTACAAAGGCCTTATATCTCCCATAGTTCTCATATATTACTGATCCTAAGGCGGGAGATAACTGCTACGGCTGTGGCTTGTTGTGTATGTAGTAAGTAGGTTTGAGCTTGCCTTCATTTTCAAAAAGTGACCTATTCTTATTGCAACCCCAAGCTATTGAAAAAAAAAATACTATGTCGAAGACAGTGAGCATATGTTTCTTGGTATCTAAATTTGTCTCACTGAACACTAAAAATGTTTTAAAATGACAACATGAATAAGGAAGATATTGTTATTTAAGTTGCAGGATTCTATATAGGGAAGGAACAACTAGCTGACTAATTTACAACAGTTAGGATAGTGTTATATATTGGTATTATATTTTAATAAACAACTAATCGCTCAATGTGAGAAAAGGCCCCAATCCATTAAATACTTAAATATTGCCACATAACATAAGTTAACATTAAGCTTCAGTCATGTTTTGTGTACTGTTTAGGCATTCATGTAAAACAGGAAGTACACATAGACCTTATATCGCACACTTTCTGTCTCAAAAAAGCATCAAAAGTTGCAAGATATTAGCAACTTTAATACACTTTACAATTTACATATAAGGTTCATGTGTTTTGACTTTATTTTATACAATCAACATTTTATTAGGCTTTCAGAACATGTAACATCGTAATTTTGCTGTTTTCCTGAATTTGATGGTTATTCGGTACTGAGACAAATAATACTTTGCGATGGGCTGGCATAAAATATTTGGATTTTCGTGACATTCCTAATTCTATGGTGCATGCCAACAAAAACTACCCATTGGATGAAAGTTCAAGAAAAATTCTTCAAAATACATTTTGTATCTGAAGGGATTACATGGTAACTCATGTACATATGGGTATGGCAGATATGTCTTATCAGTTTAATACCTCCACCAGCCCGAGCTTTAATTTGGGGTACATCTGCATATCTCTGTGTTTGTGATAAGTCCAAAAGATGATTTTTTTGTAGTTTAGGCATGCCCAAATGCTCTGAATAGAGATCCTGTAACTTGGTTGTATTCACTGCAGAATGAGCTACCCCTTACATCCTGCCTTTCATGTTTTTCAAACTTTTTAAAAAATGTGCTGAATGACTCAAAGGTGTCCTAGCCAAACTGATAGTAGATAGTAGATATGATAGCAGATAGTAGACATGCCAATTGCTTGTATCTTGTGACCCATCTGACCTGGGTAAAAGCTCAATATGTTAATTGGTTGAACCATGCCTTATACTGGAGTCTATTAGGCTGTTAATTTGTTCCCTTTGTTATACTGTGGTAAATATTCATGACCTGGAAAATGTAAACATAACCGTTCACAGTAACTAGTGGTTTTTTTTCTGTAAATTAGTCTTTTTGGCATTTAAATATATGTATCTATTAGGGCGGGGATGGGTGCTAAAAAACAGCCCCTTTACCCGCACTTTGACAACTGACCCGAATTCGAGTAATCGCAAGATTTAGTATCTACCATTAGAAGTTAAATAAATGGTAGTGAAACTTTTGAAGAGAAATGTCTTCTATTTAACCAGGTATTACAGAATATGGAGTAAATTATACATTTTAAGCCAAAACCACAACTTTAATTGATATTATATGGCGAAAAATGCCGAGATGTGGCATATTTTACACAAACGTTTTGTTTTGCGGGTAATAATACAATACCCTGTGAGTACTCAAGTAATTAAAATGGACTCAAGTCCTAGTAAAGACTGATTCGTCTATCGAGGCACAAGTAACTGTTTGCAGCCCTAATTTATATGGTATAATCTATTGATATTTTTATCATGCTTATAAATGTCAGATTCTAAGGTGTCAAAACATAATTCACTATAATTCAAAATTTATCGAGCAATTTACTAAATATATATGTAGTTGTTTGTATCTGTTGTCTGTTATACTGAATCTATAGTCATCTTCCCTTGCTTAACACTCAGCAGTTCCACACATATTGTGATAAAAATGAACTCCAATGAATCATTTCTTACAATTTCTCAAAAAAAATCATGGAAGTTGAGGTCATCTGTACCTGCAAAAGGCACTTTGCCAAAAGAGTTATGGCCAACAGCAACAAAGAACAAAAATATTTCCTAATTGTTGTGAGAGAATTGTTAATGAAGAAAGCTCTTTCACATTCACTACGACATCTCACAATCACAGAAAAGATAATTACTGTAGTGGGTGGAATAGAGGTAAATTCACCTGCCAGAGTGCCACAGATTTCTGAAAATAGTGAGCATCTATAACCCAGACATTTTGAATTTTAAAGGGTGAATATTTTCCATTTTAAAAGAATGTATCATGAATTATCAAAACATGATCTTACATTTGGGTCACTGAACAATAGGAAATACTAGCTAGGAAATACAAGAGGTTTTCAATAAAGAGAGTTTATTGACCTTGAAGTAGATATGACTCAGGTCAGATCTGACATAACCAAAGGATTTGAATAAAACAGCAGTTTCATTCATCGTATGTTATAGCAAACCCCCACAGAGTTACATGAACTTTGCTCTTATCTGGGGAGGCAAATACTTGCTGGTGCACAAAATTGGCTGACAAATTTGAAGTCACTTTAAATTATTGTTATTCCTCTTTGTACCTGATCGCCATCATATAAAGAAAAGAATATTTTAAATTGTTTGTAGTACTTTTTACTTTCGTTAAATTATTAATTTCTTGTCAATTTCTTACATAAACATTATTCTTTATTGCAATAAATATTTATAAGGTTTTGAGGTGCTAAAAAACTGACCGACTAAGCTTTCCACAAATGTAATAACTAAAGCTAAAAATACATGTGTCATCCACTTGCAGCCAATATTACCTGTATCCACATCTGCACCTGTAATACTAACGGTGTGAACAGTAAACCAACAATCAGTTTTTCATTTCAGTGCAGTAGAAACAACAAATAATCTGCAAAGAACATTTGGAAACTAAATGTCATTACTTACTAATAGGCTTTCTTATGGCCAATACTTCATCATAATAAAAAATATATAAATGTGATGAAACATATCACATTTTGATTTTATACTGGGTAAAAATGATGTATACTTACAAAAGCCACTTCCACTTCTAAATTATGGGTCATGTACATTTGTAATTAATTTTCACCATAATGATCACAACTTCACAGGCATACAAAATTGCAAATTTAGTAAGTACATTAAATTTTTATAAGTTAATACCCTATCCAATGCACAATTGCTAATCCAATCCGCGCAGACCGGCCTGCCAAACAACTGAAAAAGCCGTCCTGTGCGAACACTGGCCAGCCAGTCCCAGTACTGTGCATTTGGCCCATCGTACTTCCTTCCTGTCTAGAGTGACGTCTAGCATCTTTTTCATTGTCTAAACATATTTAGACCCCTAATTAAAGCTGATAGCAGGGTCGGTTGGGAGAGCCTTACTGGTCCATTGGATAGGGTACTAACTTATAAAAATTTAACTAGAAAAAGGTTTTTGCTGACACAACATACACACATAATCTCACTTCCCCATCTCACTTCCCCCCCTTCCCCAACACACAGAGGAAATTCTTTTCTCACATGCATTTTTATTTGAGGGGAGTGGGGAGGGGCGGGGGGAGATCTGAGCAGAAAAAGACTGCCTCTCCATCGCTCCCCTCACTGAAATAAAATGCAGGGGAGAAAAAGGTTATTTACTGCAGTAGAATGTTTAGGTTTTACAGCCATTACTTAATTATGTAAGGGGCTACAGTTCTGAAATTTTACTATGAATCACTCCCCACCTCAGGAAGTCAATCACCAACTTCAGGAAGCCACTGAAAGTCGGGTTGAAACTGGCAGTTACTTTGAGATACTTATCCACAGGGGAAAGCTACACCTCACTGCAATACCACTGGAGGGTTGGAAGAATGACTATTTGCAAATTTGTCCTCCAGGTCTGCAAAGCCATTTTGAAAGAATTTCAACAAGAGTATTTGCTGTGCCCCACTGATCCTGAAGACTGGGAAAAGTTGAAGAAAATTGAGGAAAGATTTAGAAACAGATGGAATGTCCCCCATGCAGTCGGTGCATTAGATTGCTATCAAGAGGCCAAGAAGTCAGGCAGTGAATATTTCAACTACAAGGGCTACTTCTCCTGGTACATTTGGCTTTAGTCGATGCAGATTACAAGTTCCTGTGGGTCAACGCCGGGGGCCAGTGGGTCATCATCTGATGCACAGATTTTCAACCGCAGCAAACTGAAAAGAAGAAGTGAGAACGGAACCTTGTGACTCCCACCACCTGAACCACTTGGACCTGGCGGGGGGCCAGATCTACACTACTTCCTGCTGGGGGACGACGCCTTTGCCCTGATGCCTTGGCTGGTCAAGCCTTACAGTAGACGCCAACTGATCAGAGAAGAGAGAATAGTTAACAGGATATCCAGGAGGAGAAGGGTGGTCGAGAACTCATTTGGTATACTTGTCAAGTGATTCAGGGTGCTGTTGACCACCATGGAGCAGAGGCCAAAAGTTGTGAGAGACATTGTGTTAACATGTGTGGTACTACATAACATGCTGAGAAGCCATCAGGGGGCAGCAGATAGACCACCCACACCAGCTGACGACATACAACCACCACAGGCAGACCAGGGGGAACAGAGACATCATGAGAACTTAAGAAACCCATCGAGGGAGGCCAAACATCAACGAGACCTACTGAAAGACTACTTTAATCACATGGGGCCGCTGGCTGGGCAGCAGGACAGAGTTTAAGAAGACTGAGGGGGAGAACATGCTGTCATCTAGCAGTCCTTTTCAGGACTACCCAAATAATCCAAGAACTTTTATTTAGCAAAGTGTCGCCTCAAAGAAATAACCCCAACTTTGCAACAATTTAATTAAAATTCAGTTTCACCAAAACATTCCCCATCACAAACACAAATCCATCCAAAACTCAGTTCAGAAAAATATATTTTATCACTTACAGTTTAAACCCAGGTCCTCAATTTACAAATCCATCCCAAACTCAGTTCACAAAAATAAATTTCAGCACTAAACCCAGGTCTTTATTTACAAATCCATCCCAAACTCAGTTCACAAAAATAAATTTCAGCACTAAACCCAGGTTCTCAATTTACAAAGTTGCCATCCCACCCCAACATGACCTGGCTTAACTCTCTGAAGAAATAACTTACAAACTAAGGGCAAAAAAAATTTGCAAATAAGTACCTGAAAATATTTTATGGCAAGAATATAAAAAATTTGGAAATTTGCAAGACAAAATAATACAGGTTTGCAGTCCCAGTTTAATATTTTTTTTCATTCAGTTTGTCAGTCCATTGCCACTCATATGTTTGTATATTTTGTTAGGGCTCATGTTTGTTTGTCTGTGAGTGTGGATGTGGCATTTTATTTCAGGTTGGGTTTTGGGAGAGACCTGGGTTTGAGTCTGTATCTTGATTTTGGGGGACGTGGGTTTGAGTTTGGATTTTGTTTTTTTTTGGGGGGTGGGGAGTGTTTTTTTTTTAAATTGGGTTATGTTTGTGGGGTGGGGTTGGTTTTACTTTGATTTCTTAGGGGATTATTTTTTAAGTTTTATAAGTTTATTTATTTTTTTTGTTTGTTTTGTTTTGTGGTGGAACTTCATTAATATTTGTTTAACATTCACTCATTCATTCACACAATTTTTTTTCGTGTACTGTGGGGAGGTTAAGTGTTGGACGGTGTACTTTTTTTTTTGTTTTTGGGCATAGACGTGTAGCTTGTTAATTGTTTTTGGAAGATTCGGGTGGCCCTTAAAAAGGCCGGGTTTGGTGCAACTTGTGCGGGCTAATCCACTGATTTGGGCTGACTCTGCTGGCTGAACTGGCTGGGAGGACTTGACTCTTCATGATGAGTGGAAGATGGCACTGGTGACGGTGCTGGTTGAAGTTGAGAGGGTGAAAATGGCTGTGGTGTGTCCATCTGCTGATACTGACGCACACTGGGAATCGCTGCAAAGAGACTGGATAATCCAGAAGTGTTGTGTTGACTTACCTCCTGTTGTGAAGGTGCAACTGAAGGTGGGTTGAAAAGCATCTGTCTAGAAGTCCCAGGCTGTTGGTTATCCACAACTACGTAAGAAGTTGGCTGCGCTGACGCTGATGAAGGCCTTGATGATTGCTGTACTTTGGCAATCACTGTAACAGGCTCTCCTGTGGCTGTCTGTGTAGGCTGCACAACTGGAATGGAGACTGGTTGAGTTTCCAGTATGGTGAGTATGTATTCACGTCCTGCTGTGGCCTGTGATGCTTCTGGAAGTTGATATATGGTGACCTCTTGATTTTTGGTGACCTGTCTCTTGCCTTCTTCGGCCTTGTACTGTATTTCACTGAGAAGCTTCACTGTCTCATTCCTGAAGGTTAAAAAGTCCCTTTCTTCCAGGTTTTCAATCTCGGAATGGAGATAGTTGCAGAACGACTGTCTAGGACTTGGAGTGGGGTCCCGACGTGCACCCAGAAATGTGGAAATCATCAACCTCATCTGCTGGAACTGATCTAAGATTGGATCTGCAGACATGGTGGTAGTCGCGACTGGAGGCTGTTGTCGTTTGGGACTGGTGCTCGAAGGCTGATGAGTAACATCTGATGCAATACTGATTTCCATCTCAGATTCTGTGTCCTTGGATGTATCTGGAACTGAAGCTGCAGCTGCAGAAGGCCTCTGGGGTGACTTGAATGCAGAAGACTTGGAAACTCCCTTCCTTCTGATGTGACCTCGTAGAAAACTGAAACTGTCCTTCAGCCAGGTCTGACATTCTGTGCTCTTATCAGCTGCTTGTCCTCTTCTTCACAGTCTTGATAGGCAAGTTTCTGGTAGCTACTAGCTGCTCCCAAAGTCATCCTTCTTCTGCTTGTCTTTGAAACTGTCGTTGGTCTTGTCATACAGTTCCTTGTGCTGTTTAACGAACTCCGCGATGGCTTCTTCGTCTGAACCATTCAGGAAAATGGACTTCATCTGGCCCTTCTTCTGTCTGGATTGAGTTGATTCTACATCAGTATCCATGTCAGTTCGCACTCTCTTCTCTCCTCTTTCTGGGCTCTCTTCCCTCTCTCTCTCCATCCTCTCTCTGTCCCTCTCCTCCTGTTCAATCCGTTCTCTCTCATCCCTCTCCTCTCTTTCCCTCCTCCTTCTTTCTATATCCTCAGCTGTATCTCCTAACTCAAACTGTGGTTGAGTATCTCTGGGTACATCAATCTTTCTCCTTCTGCCCCTTGGCATGGTGATCAATCAATCAATTGTACAGCTTGTTTTAAAAAACAAAAACTTAAAATAAAAGTGAAACCTCACAGAACAGATTTCACTACCAACCAGTCCAGCCTAGCTCAAAACTAAAGCTAATTTCAAAAAAATAAAAAACCTAAAATCAAAGCTGCAAACCAGTTGTCTCTCGACAAGTCAAAGCCCAAATATACGCAGATTGCCTACCGACTCGCCTTTTTATACGCACAGATTTGGAAACCGACAGGCCGTAAGATGCAAAAATATTGCTGTAGGTTACAGTTCGCAGCTTGTCTGTTAGTGTTACAGGCCTGTTGGTTATTGTTTACGGCTTGTCTGTTTCAGTTTACGGCCTGTCGGTTACAAATTCTAGGACCCAGTCGGTTAAAGTTACCGACTGGCCTGTAAAGTTTACAGACCTGTCGGGAACACTTACAGACAGGACGGCTAAAGTTACCGACTGTACTGTAACACTTCCTGCACGGTCGGTGAGTCATCACGTACAGTCTGGAAGTCCATATTTGGGACAAGCCGGATACTTGTTAAAGACAGGCCTGTTTGATTAACTGACAAGCCGGGAAGTGTAACCGACAGGCCGGTTGCTAGGGGGCTGAAATTAGGGTCGGACACAAGGGTCGGCAACGGTCATAGAAATATCAAACATGTTTGATATTTCACCGACTCTCCCCAACAGGCCGGTAACTTGCAACCGACTCTAACCGACCATGTAAACATTGGTCCCGACTCTCCGAAAATGCATAGTTACCGGCCTGTCGACTCCAGTGGAACACCTGCACTAGATATTTGTCTGCAATTTGAGACTTATACTGAAACTTTTTGGACTGAAGAAAAATTGCACATTAAAAAAAATGTAAATTATATGGCATCAATGGGAATGGAATTTTGAATGTAGTATTATACAAATGATGGCTGCATGATTCATATGCATGAATTTGATAAAAACACTTGAATGTGCTCATTATAGCTAGGTTTATAATGTCAAAAACCCAACCCTGTCTAGACTGAGTTTCTGTCCCATCAGGCATTGCTGTTGATATTTCCGACGATACACAATGGTGAGGGAGAGAGCTCACATGTACTTGTCTTCTGTGTAAATCTTGAACTACATATTTCTGTTCTCCTGGCCAATTTTACTTGTTCCGTGGAATTAATTGCATGTGAAACAGTTTTTTATACAAATATATTTCGCAAACATTTTAGACATTACAATAGTATACATTTATGACAGCAGGAAAGGGTGGAAAAGTCTGTTTACACTTTAAAAATATGTTGAATTGATGTCTACAAATATGCCATTCAAGATTTACACAGAAAACAAGTACATAAGAGTTCTGTCCCTATTGCGTACAGTCAGAAATATCAACAGCAATGCGCAATGGGACAGAAACTCACCTACCCTGACTCTTACTATGTAAAACCTATTGAAGATTATGTTATACTATTTTATCCACAATTAAAAACTGAAAACATTGATAATTTGATGATTGAAATCCATCCAAAAATAAAGATTATGTTGATTTATACTTCTATTCAAACGGACAATTTACAACTGGTTTTGGGCTCTTCAGTATTTACTACTTAAACACAACTAAAAACATTCTACTACTTAATACAAAATATATCAAGCACAATCATGCTTTTTTATTATGTAACGACTTTCTACCAGTAAATGTTCACCTACCAGTGCATACCCTGCTTATATTTATTTGACAGGTCAAGGACAAATGCTTCTATATAAATGTCTACAAATTGGGCATTTGATCCCTGGTATTTCCAGTTTGTGACGGAACAGCCGACCATTGAAACAATTTATTATTAAACAAAGTGGCTGGAGCATGGTAAATCACAGCACTCGAGAAGAAATTCTACAGTACGGTAGCATTCATTTGCCGTGTTATCCCAGTAAATCAACGAGAGTGTGGTTCAAACTGGTGTCCTAAAAATCTCATGGAGTGAAGCAAATATGAGGCCACGAGTACATTTCTTAGATACCCTAGGAGTCAAAAATTTCAACGAAATAACTCTATTTTGCACGGTTAAGGCATATTTGTGTTTTTCCATTTTGGGCAAAAATTCGAAAATTCAAAATGGCCGCCATATGTGGGGAGGGGAAAATTTTTGGAAAATTGCAAAGAGTACATTTCTTAGATACCCTGTGGGTTGAAAATTTCGACGAAATCGCTCTATCTCGCACGGTTAAGGAGATAGAAGCAAATTAGTGTTTTGCCATTTTTGGCAAAAATTCTAAAATTCAAAATGGCCGCCATTTTTGGGGAGGGGAAAATTTTTTGAAAATTGCAAAGAGTACATTCCTTAGATACCCTGTGGGTCCAAAATTTCGACGAAATCGCTCTATCTCGCACAGTTATAGAGATAGAAGCAAATTCGTGTTTTGCCATTTTGGGCAAAAATTCTAAAATTCAAAATGGCCGCCATTTTTGGGGAGGGGAAAATTTTTTTAAAATAGCCAAGAGTACATTCCTTAGATACCCTGTGGGTTGAAAATTTCGAGGAAATCGCTCTATCTCGCACGGTTAAGGAGACAGAAGCAAATTTGTGTTTTGCCATTTTGACAAAAATTCGAAAATTCAAAATGGCCGCCATTTTTGGGGAGGGGAAAATTTTTTGAAAATTGCAAAGAGTACATTCCTTAGAAACCCTGTGGGTCGAAAAATTCGACGAAATCGCTCTATCTCGCACAGTTAAGGAGATAGAAGCAAATTTGTGTCTTGCCATTTTGGGCAAAAATTCGAAAATTCAAAATGGCCGCCATTTTTGGAGAGGGGAAAATTTTTTGAAAATTGCAAAGAGTACATTCCTTAGATACCCTGTGGGTCGAAAATTTCGACGAAATCGCTCTATCTCGCACGGTTTAGGAGATATGAGCACATTTGCCTTTTTCAGTATTCAAAATAGCTAATTACTCATTTATTTAATTAATTACTCACTCATCTATGAAGCAATTCCCCCCAAAAGCAATCCCATACAAGCTATTAACCCAATGAACCTCCATACCAAATTTCAGAAAGCTAGGCTTAATAGCATTCCTTAAAATGTCTGGAAACCAAAGAGCTACTCAAAAGTAACAAAGTAACTATTACTCAGTTAGCTATAGAGCTATCATCACCAAAAGCAATCCCATACAAGCTATTAACCCAATAAACCTGCATGCCAAATTTGGTAAAGATAGGATAAGAACTGTTGCCTACAATGTCTGGAAACCAAGTGGGACGCCGGAAAAAGCAAAAATAATATGTCCACCCCCCAGTGGGGTGGACATAATAAAATATTGAATGCTAGTACAGGAGTACTTATACACATGCAGACTTAAGAAAATATATGAGGCCACAATAGATTTTCTAGCAATATTTTAAAACAGAAGTCTAGCAATATTTTACTCTTACCGTACCTACTGTTGCAGACATAAGGAAATATGAGACCACGATGGAGTGTCTAGCCATATATTTTACAAACAGAAGATCCAGCCAACCAGTCTACTTTTCGTCTGCAAATGTGATTAATGTAATTAACCAATGAAAACAATTGTTACTGAAACCTCACTCGAGACAAAGTTCTGGAGTGCGGCAATCCGTACTGTAGCAAATTTTCTAGGAACTGTTTGAAATTACCGTACCGCAGAAACACCTTTTATTAAACACTGTGGCTTTAGAACAGTCACAGACGGATCGGAACAATCACTTTCAGAACCGCCAATGGAAATGGTTGAAAAATTATTTGCTTTAAGACCCATTTTAAACAAAAACGTCTTTCCCTTTGATGTATTTTATAAATATATATGTATGTGTCCATTCAGTTTAATACTGAGTACATTTAATGCAAGGTGCGGTAAAATCCAGATTTGTGAAATAATGAATTTTGAACGCAAAATAAAATATGGTTGTCATTGGCAATGCTCAGAATAGATGGTGATATATTGTAATTATAGATCTTTTTATTAATCTATTTTCATCGACAGAATGCTTTAATTCAACAGCCATACATAAAATATGTTATAATATGAACATGACGGTTCTGAAATCAAGAGAAATCAAGAGAATTGTGACCCATCCTTGTGGTACGAGTTGTTGGTCACGAGCTGCTCGTATACCTTTATAATTACATGGGTTATCACATTTCCGTGCATGTCATATGATAATACCGTGCATTTCTGTTTAAGAAACCTATCCAGCAATAATTTTTTTTAAATCGTCTATCAACGTGTAATATTTTACAAAATTTGTATTTAACTGATTTTTTTTCTATACTCTAGGTCTTTATTTTTATAATTAGTTTGTTGAATATTGATGCACGGAATTATGACACGCACGGTATTGTGACAACCCGTGTACAGTACTGGTACACTCGAAATCGAATGCCACTGCTGTAGAGTGGTGCCATCACGTATAGTGATCCATGGGGTTTTCGTGGTAGTAAACATTTTATATACTCGTAATTTCTGGCAGCTTTGTAGATTGATGTTACTTTTATATACACTCAAATATGAATCGAAATTAAATTAAAAACTTGCAAATTTAATAAGTAAATTAAATTTTTATAAGTTAATACCCTATCCAATGGACAATATGCTTAACCGGTCGGCGCAGACCGGCCCGCCAAACGTCAGAAAAACAGTGTTGATTCTAGGAATTTCAAAAAGTGGGGGCGATCCCCCACCACTACACAAAATGTGGGGGAGGGGCTAAAAATTCTGGGGGACGGCTTTATGATGAAGTTTAAACTAATAAAAAATACATTTTCAGTTATTTAGACATTTTTAACTGGGCTTCTAGTAATTAGTGGTCAATTTTTATTGTCTTGTCCAATAAAAATAAACTTCAAGGCTAGTGATAGAATTTTAAAAAAATACTGAAATGGTTATTTACATCAAAGTGGCTCCTTGCCTGTCACAGCATTGTGGTTTTAAAGTTTTTCATCTAATGTCAGGGCATCACAAATTCAGTCATTACACCATCAATTCATACAAATATGTTGGAAAACCCCATATGACCTCATGAATATTAATGAGTAGTCCACAAATTGTTCAAGTAAAATATTGTTAAAAAATCCAATGGAATTGTCAAATATTTTTTACGCATATATAAATATTCATGAGCTCTGTACAGTACAGTAGTCCATCTAGTAGATATGATATTTGATCTTAAAGCAGAAAAATATCAAGAAACCACCATCAAAATCTGTGACCTCATTAATATTAATGAGCTGTCCATGAATTTTGATCAAGTAAAATCCTACGCCGGGTCAGCACCGGCTTCACTGCCATGGCCTGTTGTAACAATCCAGTCTCCTGTAAGTTTCGTTTTTCTTGCAGCCATTTTTTATATAATCACCCACTTTCAGCTTAATTTTATGTTTTTGGTTATAATATGTCCAAATAAACGATCATGAAACCACAATCGTCAACAGGCATTATTCGAAGAACATTTCGACGGAAAAATCAAAACCTCGACAAATTCTCGATCCGTGCAGTGTTTCGATTTTCTAGATCTCTCGTCTTTTCGCTTCAAATATTTCCCGCATCGCCTTGTGTACTACGCGTTCTCATATAATTTGGTCACCGCAGACTCCAAGAAAATCCGCGTTTGTTGGCGAATTAATGCGCGATCCCGCTGAAAACGCATCCTAGAAGCAACTCTGAAAAAGACGTCCTGTGTTTCCACCGGCTGGCCGGTCCGTAGTACTGTGCACTCCCCAGATGGCGCCTCGTACTTCCTTCCTGTCTAGACAACCTGACGTCATAGCATCTTTTTCGTTGTCTAAACCTCTTAGACCCCTAGTAAGCTGATAGCGGGGTCGGTGGGAGGGTCTTGTGTGTCCATTGGATAGGGTATTAACTTATAAAAATTTAATTTACTAATTAAATTTGCAATTTTATTGCGTTAATACATCCTATCCAATGGACAATATGCTGAATAACTACCGCTTAGTCGGCGGGTAAGTTACTAGGGACTTATGTGAACTCACAAATGATAATAAATTTTAACCTACAGTCTAGGCTGACTTTGTCAGGAGACCTATAGGCCCAGGCCTGGATTGACCTTAGGGTCAGGAAACCCTATAAGGCCTTGGTCGGTTGCCAACAGCCGGTTACCCGGGGCTATACCGACGTCGCCCCCCCCCCCCCCCCCCTTTTAACAGACCTGCTCTGAGGTAGGGGGAAGAGAGGGATGAGTTCAGTCCCAAAATGTCAATAAACCTCCCAAAGGAAGTACATCACATTTTTTCTATGTACATGTAGAAAATGTTTGTACGATGTACATATATACAAATCTCCTCAATCTAAGGGCCACCTGTGGATCTGCTGAGCAGCCACTACCGAGCCCAATTGGTAAAGCTCTGAGTCAGCCCAAGCCACACCCTTCAGATAGAACTATGTGAGGGTATTATGTGACTTCAGTGGCAGGCTGACAAAACTGGCTCTAAGGAGACTCCCGACTGGAAGCCCTTAGGAGCAGCAAAGGCCCTGACATCATGGGTTCTAGCCCGATGTAGAGAGTGGGCCTCCTGGTCAGAGAGCTCATAACATAGGATCACAGTCTGCTTGATCCAAGATGAGATAGGGGCAGATGTCTTGTCGGAACCTTTCTTAAAGGAGACAAACCAACCACCTCCTTATTCTACTTGAGGTCTGAGGTCCTGTCCAGATAGTAGCGCAATGCTCTAACCGGAAAAAAGGGGACCAGTCAGACTTGAGGGATCTATCCAGAGAAGGGGGGCCAGGGTTGGTATAACCACTGAGGCCACACTGTCTGGACCCTCCTGACCAGCTGCTTCTTGGATAGAAAGCTGGACAATGGAGACAGGGACACCGACCAATTGGATTCATGGATTGGTGTCTAATATTTGTTTGTCAAGCATGAATCTCACTTCTGCGTTTGCCCCACCCAAGGGCCAAGAAGAATACCGTCTTGAAGGTCAAAGCTTCAAGGAGGCCTCCTTGATTGGTCCAAACGGAGCCTTATTCAGTTGGTGCAAAACCAGTGAGAGGTTCCTGGAGGGTATGACCCTCCTGCCTTTGGGTCTGTCTCTGTGGAACTATCCAGGAGACGAGCGAGATTTTTGTCCTTGCTGATGTTGAAGGGGGAATTTCCCAGTTTATCAGCAATGGCTGAACTGTAACCATCAGTGGTGTTGGGCTGTATCTTCCTGTCCTTATAAGGTACATAAGGAAGTCAGCAACTGACTTTACAGGGGTACCCTGAGGTCCACCTGATTAGTGACGCACCACTTGAAACAATGGTCCACTTGCCTCATAGACGGATCTGGTTGATCCCTTTTGAGGAGCCTCAATTCTTGCTGCCACCGCCTCAGCGAAGCCGGGCTCCTCGAATGCTGAGGCTCCAGATTTGTCAGATTTCTGTGAGGGATCTGATTGAATGGTTGTGTCAACAGGTTGGGCAGATTGGGCAGGCTCAGTGGGATTTGGCTGGACATGGCCACTGGATCCCAAAACCAAGGCATGATGGGCCACCCCGGAGCAATCAGAATGATTCTCTTGTATGGGGAGTCCTGTAACATGACCGCTTTGCCCAATATGGCTGACAATGAGAAGGTGTATGCTTCCTGATCCTACCATGGCAAACTGAGCGCATTCACTGCTGTAACCAGGGGATACAGTACCGGTGACACAAACAAGGGCAACTTGTTGTTGAACCTCATGGCAAATAGGTCTAGTTGAGGCCGGTGCCACCTGTTGCATATTGCTTGGAAGACCTCCTGAAGGAGAGACCACTCTGATTGGGTGGTCTGGTCTAGCCTGGATAGCTTGTCTGCGACCATACTCAGCCAGCCTGTGTCGGGCTTTTAGAGTTACTTGATTTCTGGCGCCCCAGGTCAAGATTCTCCATAGTAAAGCACAAAGTGGGCCCGACCTCATGCCTCCTTCTCTGCTTATGTATGACACTACTGTGGTGTTGTCTGTATCTACAAGTACTATCTTGTGCATACAGAGGTCTTGGAACTCTTGTAAGGCTAGAAAGACTGCCTTGAGTTCTAGGTAATTGATATGCAACTTGCTTTCCAGGAGGGACTAGGTGCCTCCTGCAGTGTGTTCGTTTAAGTGAGCACCCCACCCTGCTTTTGATGAATCTGTAAAATTTGCAGATAATGTTTTATTTGGGTGTAATGGTTGCCCTGTAAGGACATTGTCCTCTTGCAACCACCCTTGTAAATGTGGGTGCCACACCTTGGTATTGGAATCACCTTTCCTAGTGACTCTGGTACCTTCCAGTTGGTTTTGAGATGCCACTGTATGGGTCTCCTATGAAGTCGGCCTAGGTGAAATTACTTCCCTGTGGCTGTTAGTAAACCTATCAGACATGAACTGCTGGACCGGACAAACCGGTAGTGACAGTATTTCTAGTATTTGTCCTGAGGGTTCTGCCAATGGTCCGGTATTGGTCGGACCCGACCGACCATGAGGTCGAACTGGTAACCTAAACTTTGGCACATTTTCACTAGATCTAGTGTATGCCGCAGAGAACCCCGGAGGGATGTGGCTTTCACCAACCAGTCGTCGAAGTACTGGTGGATTATTATACCCTTTCTATGGCCATCAGTTTCAACTCCTTTGCTACTACAGTGAACTCCATGGGTGCAGTGGACAGCCCGAAAGACAGTGCTTTGAACTGGTATGTCAGACCCTGGGCATGACATTTGATATGTCCTGGACAGTTCCTGTATAGGAATATGGAAGTGGGCGTTCTTGAAATCTATTGAGGTAACCCACTCCCGTTGTTGGAGGGTGGTCCTGATGGTCTCCGAAGGGTTTGGTTTGCTCAGACCTAGAATAGGTCCCCAATGGTTGTGTGGTTTTGGAACCAAGCAAGGGTGAAGAAGCCCAGAGATTTGAACTGGCTCGACTGCACCATTCCCTGTCCATAAGCTGATGTAATGCTTCTAACCAATATAGGTTCCTGTGAAGATGTGCATAGCATTTGATAAGTGGGGTGACCTTGTCAAGCTTGGTCTTGACTGGAAAGGGAGTGTAGCCCTCCTTCAACATTTATACTACCTAGGGTCCAGCCCCCCCAAGGCTTCCTAAGTCCCGAAATGGGGTTAGTCTGGACCCTACAGGCAGTCTGACAAAAATTTCTGTCCCTCTGGCCTCCGGACACTGGTCCAGTCTGGTGACAATGATCTGAGAAAACAGTCTCTCTGTTCTTACTGTGGTCCGGTCCGGTGGGGTTGACACCACTTTTCAAATTTAAAGAACTCTTGCCCCAGGCCAGCATCCTGCAAGGTGCAGCATTAAGAATTTTCTGTAACCAAATCTACCAAGGCAATTTGTCCGGTACCTAGACTCCATAACCGGTAATTCACTGTAAACAGTTAAGTCACTGTAACTGGCACAAAAAAGCTGGCAGGCTGGGGTCACTAATGAATTTAGACAGCTACTGGTCTATATTTAGCCCTGTACAGTAAGGACTGTGTAGCCAGCACTCTGTTTGTAGACTTGTAACTGGTAGGTTGAAGCAAGTGTACAAGGCTGTGTAGCCAGTACCAGCCGGTACACTCTGTAACCAGTAGTTGAAGCAAGTGTACAAGGCTGTGTAGCAAGTACCAACCGGTACACTCTGTAACCAGTTGTTGAAGCAATTGTGCAAAGCTGTGTAGCAAGTACCAGCCGGTACACTCTGTAACCAGTAGTTGAAGCAAGTGTACAAGGCTGTGTAGCAAGTACCAACCGGTACACTCTGTAACCAGTAGTTGAAGCAAGTGTACAAGGCTGTGTAGCAAGTACCAGCCGGTACACTCTGTAACCAGTAGTTGAAGCAAGTGTACAAGGCTGTGTAGCAAGTACCAACCGGTACACTCTGTAACCAGTTGTTGAAGCAATTGTGCAAAGCTGTGTAGCAAGTACCAGCCGGTACACTCTGTAACCAGTAGTTGAAGCAAGTGTACAAGGCTGTGTAGCAAGTACCAACCGGTACACTCTGTAACCAGTTGTTGAAGCAAGTGTGCACAGCTGTGTAGCAAGTACCAGCCGGTACACTCTGTAACCAGTAGTTGAAGCAAGTATACAAGGCTGTGTAGCCAGTACCAGCCGGTACACTCTGTAACCAGTTATTGAGGCAAATGTATAGGGCTGTGTAATCGTTACCTGTCAGTACACTCTGACACCAGTTGTGGAAGCAAGTGTACAGGGCTGTGTAGCCGGTACCCTGCCGGTACACTGTAACCAGTTGTTAAAGCTACTGTATAAGGCTGTGTAGTCGGTCGGTGCACTGTAACCAGTTGTTGAAGTAACTGTACAAGGCTGTTTAGCCGGTAGTGGGTCGGTACATTCTGTAACCAGTTGTTGAAGTATATGTACTTACAACTATCTTGTGTTGAAATCAGCTGTGCTGACCACAAAAAAAAAACAGACTTAAAGAAGTAAACACCATACATGCAATTTGAGCAAGGGTAAACCCCCCACCTCCACCCCTGCTGTGTTATCTAATTACTTTAGTCACAGGTCCAATGTTCTGTGTAGCAGGGTACAGATAAGAAAAACCAGGAACCCCCAACCTCACTGTTATGTGTTAAAATGTTGTAGCTTAGGTTCTCTGTATAGAGAAGTTTTCAGTGTAAACTTGCAAACTGAAAACTAGTTCTTTGTGTATGGAAGAATTTGAGAAGCCAATTCTAATTACTAAGTTTTGATGAAAAAGTTTAAATTTTTCTTTTTTTTATTTAAGATAAGTTTGACTTCAAAATGGTTTTTTTTTAATTTTCGGGAATTGCATTAATCAAAATATAATTATAAATTATAAAAATTATATTTAGATGCATCAGTTAATTAATAAGGAGAATGGATAAAAATGTACAAGTACATGCACACATAATCTTTATCATCTTTATAATTTTTAAAAATTAGTCTTTGCTTTACAAATGCCTACAAATTCAAAAAACTATTGCAATAATAGTTCTTTCAAATAGTTAGACTTAATCATTATATCACCCTCTAGAAAAAGTTTTTCAATCAACAATCACCAGTCACTCATTTCCCAACATTCAACCTGTTTTCTGTTCAATAAGATGACTAAGATTTCATGTTGAAAAACCTAACTTGATTTAGTGGTGATTTTTTTATGAAGTATCACTACTTTTTCCAGTCAGAAATCCAGCTTTGAAATAGTGTTGAAATTGTGTTAGTGTCAGTTTTTCAACCAAAAATCACCATGATTTATGGTCAAAATAGCACTACTTTTTCATGTCAGAAAACTAACTTAGATTTAGTAGTTGGTAGTGTGCATTTCAACGTCAGGACCTGTTTTCAACTCTAAATCAACGACATTTCAAGGTGTGTGCCTGCTGGGAAGTAATCACTATACCACAACAACTCCAATGACACGAAAATACCACAGCTACCTATATACAGATATGGAAACAAGACATTACCTCAGCCCGTTAAATAACTGTTTTGATTTCTCGAGATAGTGACAGAATTCGCTGACAATTTTTCGTTCACTGTCATCCATCTCAACGTTGACATTTGGGAGAGTTAATCCACTTGGCTGATTTGCCATCTTGGGACAGTCACTAAGTTTCTGTTTTGGTCCCCACGTGGTGGGGGAATACATTACACTCATCATACAAATTCAAATTAACAAGATATATCCGAAATAAACAATATTTCATAACAAGTAACATCCACACAGGAGCACTCTGCATAACAAATGTAATTTCATTGATTTTTCCTCCTTTCGCTCTTGATTACATTCACTACGAAACAGTTAGAGAAATTACAGGTTTCTTGTTAAGGTAAACACAAAATTTTGTTTTATTTCAACGCTCTCGTTTGGTGTAAACGTACATGGTAGATTTCTAAAATGGTTATTGATACAAATATCATTATACGAGAGATCCTTGGAATGCAAAAATCAATGAAGACTTTTTGCAAAGTAAAATAAGCGCACCTGGATAAGGGAAGTACTCAGAGGACCATAACGCTCACACAAATATACTGATACCAGCTGGACTAAAGACACTCCTACACACAAGTACCAGTTTTATTACTCTGGGATGAGATAAGGAGATCTGGCCTGTTCCTCAAGTCTAATCTGATCTGGGAACTTGTGTGTAGGAGGGACTGAGGGTGTTAGATGAACAAATGTAAAATAGCTCTTTTTTCCTGTGACTTTTTGTGGAATTGGGTTAGTGTCATTCCCCATCTAGTGTAGAATAAAAAATTCCTTATATCTCACAATCCTTCATTTTCGTTCATTAAAATTAAACTTGTTACATTTTTTTTATTATTTTTTTTTTTTTGTATGGGTGTGTTACAAAGAAGGTATTGATTTCTCTATTACAAAATAATATAACAACAACATACTTCAGTACTAATACAACTACATCTTTACAGCAAGACAGATGCATTCATTTTTTGTACAGATGCGTTACAAGGAAGATTTTGAATTCTCAATGACAAAATAAGATGGCAACAAATTATTTTAGTACAAATACAACTACATCATCTACAGCAAGAGATTTAAAAAGTATATATAGTTTTAATCTGACTCACTGCACTGACTGAACATTTACCAGCCTAACATCAATTCATCAAGAACAAGTAAATTTACAATTTTTCTACAAGAATACCAAATTTATCATTAAAAACCTTGTCCTGACCTTGACTGATATAAGAAAACTTGTCAATAGATAAAAACTTTTTCAACATTTTTTGAAAATAATCCCATGAAAGACTTTTATTATTTAGTTTACATTTATGTATAAAATATTTTCCATACAGTAATATCAAATTTATTGCATAGAAATACATTTTGTCTAGGTTTTGGCAGCATAAAAGAATATCCAAAGTTGCAAAGTTAACTGCAACTGGAAACATGTTATTCAGCCAGATTTCAATTTTGTCCCAGAATTTTTTAACTGTATCACAGAAGTAGAA
This sequence comes from Sabellastarte sp. h YS-2021, assembly GCA_964017235.1. Lineage (NCBI taxonomy): Eukaryota > Metazoa > Annelida > Polychaeta > Sabellida > Sabellidae > Sabellastarte > Sabellastarte sp. h YS-2021. The sequence goes on along the minus strand of OZ024935.1, from coordinate 30,221,665 downwards.
ATAATGTTCCACATTGTCTGTCATATTACACTCTATACATGTTGAAGAATCTTTAACACCCCACAAGAATAATTCATAATTGCAGTTGAAAACCCTATGCAGTATTTTGTATTGTAAACTTATTAACTTTGTATTCTTGACAATTTTGGTTGGAAGCAAATAAATATTTTTCCAGTTAAGCTGTTCCAAAAAGGGATAATACTCAGTCCATTTATTCTGGCTGGTTGGAATTCGATATAATTTTTTAACAAGCTGGCAATACACCTGTTAACTTGTTACTTTTTGTACATTACCTAAAGATAAGTTTTGAATTTTATTGTCTTTTTCTATTAACCCTGATATAATTTTTGGAGTTTTTGTTAAGACTGCTTTTATGGAACTAACAATTTGGTAGTATTTTAAATATGGAATTCTTATCCTGAATTTATTTATTCTTATCCTGAATTTAAACATGTTACATTATGAAAATGTGATGAAACTTCTCAAGTTAAAGTATGTATGCAACTTAACAGATCATTCACAATAAAATGACAGGTGGATCCATCTTTTGGACAATAAAAACGTGCTTTGTCTGTATCAAGACATGTATGGTGGTGATTGGAATATTGCAACGTCTTTTTGGTAAAAGAATCACAAAAAATGGGGTAATAATGTGTCATTAATTTAATTACAATTTCTTGACGAGTTGATGTCTGCAAGTTGTTTTGACAGCAATTTGCTCATATGCCAGAGGGAGGTGATATTTGAAAGTTTGGTTAATGTAATAGCGAGGATCTTGTCCTTTTTATGATTTTAAGACAATATTAACATTTGCCTGTTCTAGTGTAAGCTGGGATGATTGGTAATTTTTACTCATTACTGGGAACAGTAAGAATCTGGGCCCGGATTCACAAACAATACTTATATAAGGTGACCTTAGATCTAAGTAAGGGAAGGTTTTTCACTTGACTAAGTTTTTCTTAGAATTGGTATTCACGAAACAATACTTAGATAAGGTCACCTTAGATTTTAAGTAAGGAAAAAACCTCTCCTAACTCTTTAGTTATGGTTGTGTCAGTGAATCTGACTGGCCAAGTGGTATGGAAAATTTTGGTCTATGCATTGAATTGTTTATGATAATGATCCTCTACAAAGAATATTAGTCACAGCTTATTAAAGTGACATTTTTAATTATTTTAGCTGATGAGCTTGGAGAGTAAAATTAATTCCTAGTGAAAATTTTAATCTGTTCCTGTCAAGTAGAATCTAGCCATTAGTGGAAATTATTTTTGAAGAATTAGTTAAAACTTCATCTTACTAAAATTTTGACTGATACACTAACCACGTGGATAAATAAACCTCCCCATCCAAATACAACACCATTATTGCCCAATGTTTACAAACTAAATCCTGTAATATTAACATCCTGTCCTCTCAAGGTAGCTTTCAACTTAACTTAAAATCTAAGTACGGGTTTTAAGGTCACCTTAGAGTTAGGAACGTTCGTGAATAAGGTTTCATAATTTCTTACTTAAAATCTAAGTCAGAATGGCCTAAGTAACGTTCGTGAATCCGGCCCCTGATTTTGGCTGGAGTAAGGTTAGTCCCTTAAATCTCATAGTAAGTCTGTCATCAAATAGCAAGTTTAATTTCTCATTGATTTGGGGAATATTCCAGTTGCTTGATTATGGCTTATTATTTCACAATTTGCCATTTTTGATTTTTTGTAAATAGTCTAACTAATATCATCAATTTCCATTACAAATATATGATAAAAAACATATCATTAGTTTAAAAAAATTGAACCCCTAATGTAAGCTAGACACAGAAGTTTAATTGCACATTTCATAACTTTAACAATTTACTCTTTTCATATAATATTCCATTGATTAATTGTAAACTATTATGGTTAAGGGGCCATTGTGGCACAGTTGTAACAGACTCACCTCCAACGTATGACGTTGGCAGTTCAAACCCCGGCCCTTATGTGGGAAAGCTGGTAGTTTCTTACCGATGGTCGGCAGTTTAGAGTACAGAATCTTGATCAACTGTATGTACTGGTTTCCTCAACCCATGGGATTACCCGTCATGATATGACCTGTACATGTACAGTGGTAAAGTGACATAAAACCCCAAATAAATAAATAAATAATGGTCAAATTGTGTCGCCCAGTATCTACACCACTGTTTATTTTATAAAAAGTTACCCGTTGGCTGGACAAATTTGTGTAAAATGAGAAAAAAATTAAGTTTGTGTGAATAGTGTGGCGAAATTAGAAGAAGGTAGGTGTTCAAATTGATTTTATGGAAGTGTAACGCTTGGTGTATGATTCAGTTTGTTGATCTCCTGATTAGAGTATGCACATGTGATAAGTATGCAAAGAATAGACATAGTGGTCAATAATATGCCAGCAGAGTTGATATAAATACTATTGTACTTGATGAGTCCATGAAACAATGCATGACTTCAAAGATACATTGTTTGTATAGCACAGATCGAGTGATGTAGCAAATAGTGATAGATTTTACAGGTAATATAAGCTTGATAACTAAAGTGCACAGTGTCTAGGGATATTGCAAAGATGCATTATGCAACTATGCGTCAGTTCAATTTCCTTTATTGCGCTTATTTATATCAAGTATGGACCACACATGAATGATTCTTAATTCGGCACTATTGCCTTATTGCTCATTGCAAAAAAAAATTCGTACATTGACATTTTTTGGACTTTGTGGACAGCCTGATATGTTTGGATAATTATCGTTGCTATTAAATATCAGTGATAAGGTAACTGACATTTTTAAAAGGTAAAATATGAATGTTTATGATAGTAGAAATTGTTAGATAATTTATGCTTTCTAATGGGGCAATAATTATTCTTTATTTCGTCGGAAATCTTTTGTATATTGTAATATCGCCCAATGTGTATTGGGAACAGTTGTGCAATAGTACAGTGTCGCCGGGTACGTTTTCCACTAATAAAACTGGCATGAGACAAATTATAGGCATGTACTCTTATGAACTACAAATTTAGAAATATACAGATGTATCAAGTTCTACTCACTGTTTCATCAGCAATATTCCTTTTTAAATCCAACACATCACACAAGAAATTAATGCATTTACTGCTTGGCGCCATATAATAGCACACTCCTCAAATTGACACAAAACGGATGTTAAAATATTTAATAACAATGGTTCTTTATCGCCCACACTCGCAAATTTACACTTAACAAATAAGAAAGTGGAAGTGACAGAAACAATTTAAATATCTTCGGCAATTTCCGTATGCAAATTAGGTATCTTATAAAACCCGGACTTCCGGAGGTGCTATCGGAGAGGTGCGATGGGGTGCGATGCACGGCCATAGCATCCAAGTCATTAATATTCATGAGGTGATACGAGGACACAGATCTCCTCTGTAGTTTCCTAACAATATTTTATAAAATGGACGTCTTGACAAAGATAAAATACTTTAAACTACTGAACTCACGATCATAGCACCCAAGTCATTAATATTTATGAGAAGATATATGAGGACACAGATTTCCCCTTTAGTTTCCTAACAATATTTTATAAAATAGAAGCATAGACGAAGATAAAATACTTTAAACTACAGAACTCACGGTCATAGCACCCAAGTCATTAATATTCATGAGAAAATATGAGGACACAGATTTCCAATGGGATTTCCTTGCAATATTTTATAAAATAGAAGCATAGACGAAGATAAAATACTTTAAATTACAGAACTCACGGTCATAGCACCCAAGTCATTAATATTCATGAGAAAATATGAGGACACAGATTTCCAATGGGATTTCCTTGCAATATTTTATAAAATAGAAGCATAGACGAAGATCAAATACTTTAAGCTACTGAACTCACGGCCATAGAACCCAAATTATTAATATTCATGAGGAGATATGAGGACACAGATTTCCAATGGGATTTCCTTGCATTATTTTATAAAATAGAAGCATAGACGAAGATCAAATACTTTAAAGTACAGAACTCACGGCCACAGCACCCAAGTCATTAATATTCATGAGAAGATATGAGGACATAGATTTCCTCTGTAGTTTCCTAACAATATTTTATAAAATAGACGTCTCCACAAAGATCAAATACTTTAAACTCAGAACTCACAGCCATAGCACCCAAGTTATTAATGTTCGTGAGAAAATATGAGGATAATAATAAATAAAACTCGCCAAACCCTCTGTAGCACCAGTAGTTCTGTAGCACCACAAGTGATCCAGGAGTTCTTGAGTTTAATATAAATAAAAATAAATTGTTGTAAATACTGTATCTGTGTATGTTATTGTTGTGTAAAGTTAGAAAATTGAAATACAAGTACAACATATTTAATATACATGTAATAATACATAACACTCACCTAACCCTCTGTAGCACCAGTGGTTCCATAGCACCTCAAGTGATCCGGGACTTGCATGAGTGCATAATGACTCCATGAATGACTTGGGTGCTATGAGCTTAGAGCTCATCAGTCAATTCATTGAAAGAAAATTATCTCAACTAACAGCTTAACTGTGTATCTGTATAGGTTTACTGTAGTGTAACTATACAAAGCTAGAACATATTTAATATACATGTAATAATACATAACACTCACCTAACCCTCTGTAGCACCAGTGGTTCTGTAGCACCACAAGTGATCCAGGACTTGGATGAGTGCATAATGACTCCATGAATGACTTGGGTGCTATGAGCTTAGAGCTCAACAGTCAATCATGAGAAGATATGAGGACACAGATCTCTTCTGTAGTTTCCTAACAATATTTTATAAAATGGATGTCTCCACGAAGATATAATACTTTAAAACTACAGAACTCACGGCCATAGCACCCAAGTTATTAATGTTCGTGAGAAAATATGAGGATAATAATAAATAAAACTCGCCAAACCCTCTGTAGCACCAGTAGTTCTGTAGCACCACAAGTGATCCAGGAGTTCTTGAGTTTAATATAAATAAAAATAAATTGGTTGTAAATACTGTATCTGTGTATGTTATTGTTGTGTAAAGTTAGAAAATTGAAATACAAGTACAACATATTTAATGTACATTTAAAAAGAAATAACACTCACCTAACCCTCTGTAGCACCAGTGGTTCCATAGCACCCCAAGTGATCCGGGACTTGCATGAGAGCATAATGACTCCATGAATGACTTTGGTGCTATGACCATAGAGCTCATCAGTCAATTCATTGAAAGAAAATTAACTCAACTAACAGCTTAACTGTGTATCTGTATAGGTTTACTGTAGTGTAACTATACAAAGCTAGAACATATTTAACATACATGTAATAATACATAACACTCCCCTAACCCTCTGTAGCACCAGTGGTTCCATAGCACCCCAAGTGATCCGGGACTTGCATGAGTGCATAATGACTCCATGAATGACTTGGGTGCTATGAGCTTAGAGCTCATCAGTCAATTCATTGAAAGAAAATTATCTCAACTAACAGCTTAACTGTGTATCTGTATAGGTTTACTGTAGTGTAACTATAGAAAGCTAGAACATATTATTATACATGTATATACATAATACTCGTCAAACCCTCTGTAGCACCAGTAGTTCTGTAGCACCACAAGTGATCCGGGACTTGGATGAGTGTATAATCACTCCATGAATGACTTGGGTGCTATATGAGCTTAGAGCTCAACAGTCAATCCATTAAAAGAAAATTATCACCACTGCTATACTGTATCTGTATAGGTTTACTGTAGTGTAAATATAGAAAGGTAGAACATATTTAATATACATGTAATAATGCATATTCTCAGTTAGTGAGTTCTCAAGTTCAAAATATTTGATTTTCGTTTAAGCTTCTATTATTTTTATGATGTTTTGATGTATTGCTATACTATGTTTTGAGTCAATAAAATTGAAAAAAAAAAGTGTTTTTTTTTTGTTTTGTTTTTTTTTTTTTGGGGGGGGGGGGGGGGGGGGGGGGGGGAGGGATGTCATGTTTAAACACACACTGGTAAACAAAAAAAAGGTTTATAAACAAAGTTATCCATAAAACCATAAAAGGTGTAATCCCCAGTTTGTTTGAAGATGAGACCTAACACAAACAAAAGAACCTAATCCCCTTTGATATTGGGGCAGGTATATTACCCTAGCAGAGGCAGATCTAGGGGTGGGGGGGGGGGGGGGCGTGGGTAGGGATAAAAAGCCCCTGACAAAGATTTCAAACTCTGAAAAGGCGGGGGGGGGGGGGGGGGGGGTGTCTGTAGTTTAAAGTATTTGATATTCATCTATGCTTCTATTTTATATAATTTTGCAAGGAAATCTCGGGGGAAATCTATGTCCTCATATCTCCTCATGAATATTAATAATTTGAGTGCTATGGTCGTGAGTCCTGTAGTGTAAAGTATTTGATATTCGTCTATGCTTTTATTTTATAAAATATTGCAAGGAAATCCCAGTGGAAATCTGTCCTCATATTTTCGCATGAATATTAATGACTTGGGTGCTATGACCATGAGTCTGTAGTTTAAAGCATTTGATCTTTGTCGAGATGTCCATTTTATAAAATATTGTTAGGAAACTACAGAGGAGATCTTGTGTCCTCGTATCACCTCATGAATATTAATAACTTGGATGCTATGGCCATGAGTTCTGTAGTTTAAAGTATTTTATCTTCATCGAGATGCCCATTTTATAAAATATTGTTAGGAAACTACAGGGGAGATCTGTGTCCTCGTATCACCTCATGAATATTAATGACTTGGATGCTATGGCCGTGAGTTTTGCAGTTTAAAGTATTTCATCTTCATCGAGACGTCCATTTTATAAAATATTGTTAGGAAACTACAGGGGAGATCTGTGTCCTCGTATATGTGCCGATGTAGATCTAGATCTAGTGGTGCGATAAAGAGGTGCGATAGAGGTGCGATCCGGGAAAAAATCCGGTTCCGAATCCGGTTCCGACTTTTGTAATTTACCTGCAAATTATGCCAATTTGAGGCGCTGATTGCATGTAGAAATTATATTATCACCCCTTAAAATGATTCTAAAAGGCTTAGTGTTTTGATTTGATGTTAGTAAAATAGTTTAATAACTTGCGCTTGTGTCAATTCATATTTTAATAAAAAGAAATCCACAAAACTACACTTAAAACAAGCGAAAATAAGTTTTTTTGTGTCCAGGTTTTGCCAAGTTATGGTGGGAGGCAGTAAACTTTAAAAATTTCGAGGTCTCACTGTGTGTTAAACCTCAATGACTGAAGATTAATAGTTGAAAATCAGTGCCTGGCCAAATATTGGTGCCCCTGCAGTGTAGTCTATTGAAATTAACAAAAAAATGTGAGACGAAGAAAGCAATATCAGAAAGTTGTTCTGTAATGTGTTTTCTGGTAATGACTGACCAGCAGTGCTAAAAGGAGTTAATTGACAGTAACTTGAATTCTCACCCAAGTGTTGGGTATATAGTGAATCTGTTATTTGCAACAGGGTTGGGGGTCAAGTACATTTTAATGTACTTAAATACAAGTACATTGCTAATATTAAAGTACAAGTATTTTATCCAACAAAGTATTGAGTACAAGTATTTCTCAAAGTACTTAAGTACAAGTACCTTAATTCTGAAAACCCACAACATAAAAAACGCATATCACCAAAAAGGTTTTATTTACATATTCAACACAGAAACAAAACTTTACACACAATTGTCTACAATGTTACATTTTTCATGTTTCTATTCTGTGACTTCCAAAATTTAAAAGAATACTAATGCGATTTGTGCATTGCTGAACTAGATAATTTTCTATCTCTTCGTTGGCAGGTGAACTTCTGGTATTAATCGAGTTGTAACATTGTACATAAACCCAAACAAGTCATCATCTATTCTGGTTCTTTTACATGGAGGTGAAGTCACTTCTACACAAAAAATAATCTGATCCAGATGCTTGGTTGCATGTTGAAGGACATGTTTCACTTTTATCACCTCTGCTACATCACCACACAATCTTATTTTTCAGTGAAGGTCAAGACTGTGGTCAGAATAAAGGATTTAGCATCTTCAAAACATGAGAGCCGTTTCGTAACAGATTCTTTCAGGGAGGTAACAAGCTTATTTTTGTATCTAGATGACAAGCCCACAAGCTTCAGCGATAATCCAAAGATACAGGGAATCACTATGCTTGATAACACACTCTTCTCACCCTGCACCATGTCAGTGGCTATGTAAAAAGGTTTTAAAGTTCACAAACTTCACTGAGGCAGTTGCATTCATATCCGGTCAATCTCACCATGTCCAACTGATTGAGCTTTTCACTGGGAACTTTGAAGAGAGAAATTATCATTATCACCTACAAATTACAGAGGGTGGTGTTAGCTGCTAGTAGTTTTGCCTCTCCTTCAATCAAGTCTGTGGCTTAGATAGATGTACAAACAATGTGACACCACTTTACTTGCCTTATTGATCAACTTTGATATCTGTAACTCAGCAGCTTTCAGTCCATCTTTTACAGCCTGTTGCAGGGTAATTAATAATCAGGGTATGAGGAAAATACTTGTGATGCTCTGGAAAATGTTTGTTCACTATGTGCTTCACCCTCCGTATCTTCTGTTTCACTCAGTTATCCTCTGTCATTTCTTCAGCTCTTGTGAATCCTGGAAGTTCCACATGAAAAGCCTTGGACATATTTGTAGCATTATCTGTGAAAATAGAACTGAGTTTTTCAGAGATGTGGAATAAGGCCATAGTTTGTTCATTGCTCTGGTAAATATTACTCGTATATGGGATCCTTTCATTTGCTTACAAGCAAGCATTGCAGACTTCATCTCCCATTCAAGAGTGTAGTGTGCTGTTATTCTTAGAAAGGCTTTCATCTGGCAGTTTGACCATAAATCAACTGTTATGGCAATATGCTTTGCTTGAAGTTCTTTACACAGGCTTGTTTGCAGTGAAGTCACATTGGAGTGAAGTAGTTTTTGTGTCAGGTGTCTTCAGCTAGGTAGTTGATATCTTATATCTAGCTTCTGAACAAATTGGGAGATTTTAACTGTGGAAAGGGGCAACAGGTCAATTGCGATAAACATGACCAGGGCATTGGTGATCTCTATTTCTTGACTATCATGAGGAGAATATTTCTTTGGAAATTTAACAAAGGAACTGAGAGTTCTTTGTTCACTTGTTTTATCAGGTTGTTATTCATGTGCCTTGACTGTTGCAGGGTGCCTTTTCTGTAAAATGCAGAATATATGTTGGTTGCCTGTTTTTGTTTGTTGCGCCTTAGAGTCCCCTTCGTATTGGGGAGATTAAGCGCTATAAAAGTCCAATTAGAATTAGAATATGTGAATAAAAACATATGTTCAAACAAGCTTTATTTCTTGTACTAATAACCAAATAAGATTATTACTTCATAACTCTTAATAATTTATGAAAACCATCAAACTTAAAAGCAGCAATTCCATAATTATAAAACTCCTGTTATTTATAATTATTTCAAAATTATTTGAGCTGTTTAACATAAAAATTAGGTAAAACAACATTGTGTGTGAATTTATCTTTTGTAAATTAAATTAGTGGGAAAAAATGTATAGGAGAGAATCATGACACTTTTTAGAACACATGTATCATGAGAATATAACATTTCCTCTTTTTTGCTACATACTTCTTTCTTTGAAATGCTGGCCTTGCAGATATTTCAACTGGATTTTTTGATACAGATTTACTTTTATAATCCAATCCAAGTTATTAAACGGCTTCAGCATATATTTTATTGAAACTGATTATTGTGATGTTCAGTCATTTTGCAAAGGTAACTAATGGGAGAATCTCATGTATGTAGCATTTGAAAACAAACAAACTACTCTTGTGAATATTACTGAATCCCGATAAATTATTGCTATCAAAGACATATGTGAGGTAAGAAAACACATCTTTTATTAGATAATAATAGAAGAATGCTATATGGAAAACTCGCCCGAAAATCCAAAAACTTCTGTATGCATGTACACCTTTGTATACACTTTGGTCTGCACCTATTCATTTTACCTTGTGTGTGATGGAGCAAGAAAATCATGCCAAATACTAGTCCTGCTTTGTCTGTTTTGCATCGTATAAAGGAATGTTGGTTGTAACGTGTCACCATGTGTCTATATAAATAACAGTCCCCCATTCACAGACCTCTGGTATATTTTCACAAGCCATGCTGTTCTGGTAGTTATGTGTATAAATAATGAAGAAAACATGACTTGCAGGTTTTTGATGCACAAATGTCCAAAAATTAATTAATTAATTACTCCAGGAAATATTGTCAAACCTGGTTATCATTTCAGTTTCTTTCATAAAAATTCTATTTCCAAATGCTAAAATTAGTGTTATAAAATGTCTTTTTAATGTAAAGAGATCTCTTCAATAACACCCATCACATTTTATTGTGACAAAAGCGATAACACAGTTTTAACCAGTTTTTGACCAGCTGTATATGTGGGTGTTCCACAGCTGAAGCCCCTGCGCGGATTATCACAAAATTTTCATGGTATGTTTACCCCAAGAGGATCTAGAGCTGATTAAGTTTTTGGGGGTATCCGGTAATAACTGTTGCCATGGCAACACTTTTAAAATCTTTGGGTGTTAAACTTTGTGGGTGTTTCACAACCTAAACCCATGCATGGATTTAGAGCAAATTTTCAGGATATGTTTACCCCTAGAGGATCTAGGGCTGGTTAGGTTTTTGGGGGTATCTAACAACAACTGTTGTCATGGTAACGCTTTGAATATTATAAGGTTTTAATGTTTGTGGGTGTTCCACAGCCTAAAACCGATGCATGGATATTCACCAAATTTTCAGGATATGTTAACTTAAACAGGATCTACAGATGAGTAGGTTTGAGAGGGTATCAGACAATACCTGTTGCCATGGCAAAGCTTTAAATACTTTCGGTCTTAAAATTCTTAATTTACAAAGGGTGTCAGCTGTGTCAGATTTGCACAAAATGTAAATGGCTAGAAAAGCTTGCCTGAGTAATTTTGGCCTTGTTTTAAAACAAAATGGCTGCCTTACCTCCGTTATTGGCATGACAAAACAACTTCTTGGAAATCGTGGTCTACAAATCTTTTGCAAGTGTCAAATTTGACCTTGATCCCCTCTTCAAGGTCATGTAGTGTCATCACTCTCTTATAATTGGTTCAAGGGCATCAAAATATGAAAACTTGTAAGAAATCATGGCCTGTGAATCTTACATCTGACAACATTTTGTGGATTCTGTATACTTCGTACAACTGAAGCTGTTCTTAGGATTTTCCCGAATCTCAATGTTGTTGCCCATTTAGTTATACCTGGGGTTCTTGCCTGCCGAGGCTGGCTATTTTTTAACTTTCATATGAAAAGCAGGTGTATGACATCAAAACCCAGCCAATGTATTTTTAATGTTAAAATCTTTTTAATAACACCCATCACATTTTATTGTGACAAAAGCGATAACACAGTTTTAACCATTTTTTAACCTTCATGTGAAAAGCCCTGTATGTCGGCTTAGCTTTGTTAAGACTGAAAGATAAATGCATGTATCTGTGACATGTATATTTTTTCAAATTGTGGTAGTTTTTGTTTTTACATTTAATTAAAGAATGCAATGGCTTACCTATACCTATACTCTTTGTTTCAGGGTGAATATGTCACAAAGTAAGAAGGCATTTGAGGCAGCCCAACAAGCTGTGTTGGTGAAAACTACAGGTGAGATAACAAAATTAGGTTTGGCATCAAATCACAGGCAGTCACCTCTGTGGGTTTGACTCCCACAAGGGGCAATGTTGAGGACCTGTCCCAATATGAGCCTGACTGTTGAACAGAATGTAAAACCCCAACTTTGACCTTTATACTTCCAGTTGTAGGACATTCTTATCAACTCCTAATGTTTGTAAAAAGTTTCATGCCATTTATCTAATCACTAGCCTAGTTGCAGAAGGCCAGTGAATTTTATCTCCTTGTTTTTGCCTATTATTCTTTGTTATTAATTTTATTGCTCTGTCCAGAGTGGCAAATTTTCACGTGGTTTTATGTTTCCAACAACTGCTGTGATGAAAATGAAATCAATAAACTAATTGTTTTGCTGATATTTCGTTTTTTTTTTCTATTTGATGTACCATCTAGTTTACATGGGTAAAGTTTCAGTAAGTATTACACCATATGTTGTTTTTCTGATGATTATTGTAAACTATCACAGATGTGAGGTAGTGTAGGCATTGAAATGCAATTTTGAATATTGATATTAAATTCTAATATGGCTTTGCATACCAGTAGATACTGATACATCATTTCATGCCCCAAATGGATTATTTTGCATCTACTGACCCTTCAGTTATCAAAAAACATTTTGATAACCTATTAGATATACAAAACTTTCCATTACTTTAATACAAGCTGGCTGTAAAACTGATTAGATTAATGAAAAATGTCAGGCCAATTTCTTTATGTTTGATTATTGATGATAAAACTACAGGGAACTGATAAACTAAAACACATTTTAAAATTTTAAAATTCTTCCTGGCGGGTATTGGAAATCATATTGAAATTAACACTTTTAGTAGCAATATTGAAATTCAGAAAGATAAATCAGTGTATATTGAAATATTGATATATGATCCCTTCAGTAGTCTAAGGTTCAAAGACTTAATTAAGCGTCCCACAAGGGACGCTTGTTTGTATATGGGAGAAGCGACCCCGCCGAATCCGCATTTTCTTTTCGCAATAGCTTCGCATCCATAAGGGGATTCTTTTCATATTTGGCAGGTGTATGAAGTAGCCCTGGGAAATTTTTCTGAATATGCTGCGATGACATTTACACCAATCATAGAGGTCACACGACCAAAAATGCATTTTTTGGAAGGGCGTCCTTGTCCTGATGATAAGTTACGTAGTATTTTATGTAGCAAATTTAGCAAATACCTTCCCCATATAACGATCTGGCCGACAATAAATTTTGGCAGGGATAGGTGAAGAAATGACTTTGAATTTTCGAATTTTTCACAAAAATGCTTGTGTCTCGAAAACTGTGCCAAATAGAGCGATTTCAGCAAAATTTTTGACCCACATGCCACATGGTATCTTTGAAGACTAGCCCTTCCAAGTTTCAACAAGTATTTCACTTATCAAAAATGACTTCCATTTTGAATTTTCGAATTTTTTTTCAAAAATGCAACATACAAAAATGCTTGTGTGTCGAAAACCATGCTAGATAGAGCTATTTTGACAAAATTTTTGATCCAATGGGTAGCTCTGGTGAGTAGCTGACACAATTTTCCAAAAACTTTTTGTCCCATCAAAAATGGTGGCTATTTTGAATTTTCGAATTTTTCACAAAAATTGCAAAACACAAAAAATGCTTGTATCTTGAAAACAGTGCGAGATAGACCGATTTCGCCAAAATTTTTGACCCACAGACATGATTAAGCTGCCATTATTTCTCCTTTTCGGGATGCTAAAAATGTTTTTGCCATGCAAAAACAAATTGCTTAATACTTCTCATTATTTAAATCTATCCAGAAATAAGGAGGTTGATGTTATAACAGTGATAAGTTGCAACACACCCAGTCATACCACCTTTTGACCCTGGCATTAGTTATTCTGAAACACTTGAAGGTGAAGTTTTACAAAGTATGTTTGATTTTAAGGCAAACATTAATTGTATCCACCGGAAGCATCCGGTGGATACTTTGGTTTAGCGTCCGCTACACCGCCGCCGCGGCCGCGCGTAGAGAGATTTTCGGCGTTAACGCTCTAAGAGGAAAACAACAGCAGCTAGTTTCACCAAATTTGCAGGATATCTTCATTGGGGGGTAAGCTTCTCTGGGAAGGAAAATAGCCTCATTCTGAAGAACAAGATGGCCGCCACGGGCATTTCTTTGAAAATAATCTACATTTTTCTACTGGCTGTTCCTCATAGGTAGAAGGTTGAATCTCTTCATAGGTGATATGTATGACACATATACATGTCCTCTACAACCTTGCACACATTTGACCTTGAAGCTCCTAATTCAAGGTCATCCACGGAGTGCCGAAGTAACCCACATAGCGGACTTTAAAAGTGCCTATATCTCCCTTATTATTGGTCCTAGAGGTTTGCAATGTGAAGCCAACCTATAGGAAATCATGTGCTGCGAATCTTCTGATGTGGTCATATTTGACCTTGGACCTCTCCTTCAAGGTCAAACGAGGATAGCAGAACTTAAAAGCGCTTATAACTCGCTTATTATTGGTCCTAGAGGTTTGGGATGGTAAACCAACCTATAGGAAATCATGGGCTGGGAATCTTCTGGTGAGGTTGGATTTGACCTTGGGCCCCTCCTTCAAGGTCAAATGAGGATAGCCAAACTTAAAAGTGCTTATAACTCGCTTATTATTGGTCCTAGAGGTTTGGGATGGTAAACAAACCTATAGGAAATCATGGGCTGGGAATCTTCTGGTGAGGTCGGATTTGACCTTGGGCCCCTCATTCAAGGTCCAACGAGGACAACCAAACTTAAAAGTGCTTATAACTCGCTTATTATTGGTCCTAGAGCTTTGGGATGGTAAACCAGCATATAGGAAATCATGGGCTGGGAATCTTCTGGCGTGGTCGGATTTGACCTTGGGCCCCTCCTTCAAGGTCAAATGAGGACAGCCGAACTAAAAAGTGCTTATAACTCGCTTATTATTGGTCCTAGATGTTTGGGATAGTAAACCAACATATAGGAAATCATGTTCTGGGAATCTTCTGGTGTGGTTGGATTTGACCTTGGGCCCCTCCTTGAAGGTCAAATGAGGACAGCCAAACTTAAAAGTGCTTATAACTCGCTTATTATTGGTCCTAGAGGTTTTGGTGCATTGTCTTTACGGTGGATACAATTTGCATCGGTTCTCCGATGCGCTAGGTCTAGTTTGTATGTGGACAATATTTTGGATATTCCAGGCATGTAGGTTAATGTCACCATGACAACCATTTAGCACAGGTATGTGGTTGATATAGACAGAGTTTCTTTGCATTCCAAAACATTGTAAATTTGTAATGGAAGTATATCTGCAATAAAATTGTTACCCGATTTGTATTGATGTATTTATTTGTTTTTGTCACACAACAGTAACTTTTCTCATTGAAAACATGATTCCCCATTCAGTGACTCCATATTTTATTTTCATATGAAGACATTTTTCAGTGTTCAAAGATGGCAGACAATTATGAACAAACACATCATCATAACATTTTTAAGTGATTGGTAATTTGGTATCAAATAATAAATCTAAAGATAAAATAATTAAAAATTTTTAAGCATTTTTTATATCCATTTCTTCACTTAATACTATATTTTGTGTTGTATTAGTTTTGATTACCAATGAACTCTGTCACCATACAGCCATATGTGAGTGTGATAAAGGCTATCATGGTAGCAGAAACTCAGTCTAGGTACTTGTGTGATACACATCTTATCGAACACACAATGACATTGCATAGTGGCATGAAAGTTTGCACACATCTGAAGCAAAGATCAACCGCTTCTTTTTAGTAAAAAAGCTTTAGGAAACTGGTGCTTTTTTATCACCGAATCTGGAGTGACAAACTTGCTGATGATGATGTGAGGTAACTTTATATCAAAGTTTGGACATAACTTTGGCATGCAGCATATGTTTCATTTTGGGTCAAAAGCTGCAACTGCTATCTTTCTGTCAGCGATTATTATGTCCACCCCCCTGGGGGGTGGATATATTATTTTTGCTTTTTCTGCCGTCCGGCGTCCAATGTCCGGCGTCACGCATGGTTTCCGCTCATTTAAAGGAAAAGTATTATAGCTATTGTCACCAAATTTGGTATGCAGGCTTATTGGGTCAGTAGCTTGCTTGGGATTGCTTTTGGCTGTTGTACCTCTTTTGCTTACTGAGTAATACTTAAGTACAGCTATTTTCAGTACCCATTGGTTTCCGTGCATTTAAGCCAAAATAATTAAAGATATTTTACTACAATTTTGAATACAAGATTGTTATTTCCATAGCTCGCTTGGTATTGCATTTGGGACTGATAGCTTTGTCAGTACATGAGCCATTTAGGTACTTCATTGTGTATTTTCAGTACTACTTTTGAGTAATTTGCTAATATCTCAGAAACCGTAAGAGATAGAGCGATTTCGACAGAATTTTTGACCCACAGGGTAGTAGAAAAGTATTCTATACAAAATTTTAAAAAATTTCAATTTTCGCCACTTTTGGCGGCCATCTTGAATTTTTGCGAAAAACGAAAAAATCTTAATATCTCACAAACCGTAAGAGATAGAGCGATTTGGACACAATTTTTGACTGACAGGGTAGTAGAAAAGTATTCTGTACAAAATTAAAAAATTTCAATTTTCGCCACTTTTGGCGGCCATCTTGAATTTTTGCGAAAAACGAAAAAATCTGAATATCTCAGAAACCTTAAGAGATAGAGCGATTTGGACAGAATTTTTGACCCGTAGGGTAGTAGGAAAGTATTCTATACAAAATTGAAAAGTTTCAATTTTCGCCACTTTTGGCGGCCATCTTGAATTTTTGCGAAAAGCGAAAAAATCTTAATATCTCAGAAACCGTAAGAGATAGAGCAATTTGGACAGAATTTTTGACCCACAGGGTAGTAGGAAAGTATTCTATACAAAATTGAAAAATTTCAATTTTCGCCAATTTTGGGGGCCATCTTGAATTTTTGCGAAAAACGAAAAAATCTGAATATCTCAGAAACCGTAAGAGATAGAGCGATTTGGACAGAATTTTTGACCCGTAGGGTAGTAGGAAAGTATTCTATACAAAATTGAAAAGTTTCAATTTTCGCCACTTTTGGCGGCCATCTTGAATTTTTGCGAAAAGCGAAAAAAATCTTAATATCTCAGAAACCGTAAGAGATAGAGTGATTTGGACAGAATTTTTTACCCGTAGGGTAGTAGGAAAGTATTCTATACAAAATTGAAAAATTTCAATTTTCGCCACTTTTGGCGGCCATCTTGAATTTTTGCGGAAAAACAAAAAAACGTTAATATCTCGGAAACCGTAAGAGATAGAGCCATTTTGACAGAAATTTTGACTCGCATAGTAGTGGTAGAGTATTCTATGTGCAATTGAAAAATTTCAATTTTCGCCACTTTTGGCGGCCATCTTGAATTTTTGCGGAAAAACAAAAAATGTTAATATCTCGGAAACCGTAAGAGACAGCGATTTCGACAGAATTTTTTACCATCTCGGAAACCGTAAGAGACAGAGCGATTTCGACAGAATTTTTTACCTTTAGGGTTGTAGCAGAGTATTCTATGTGAAATTGAAAAAATTCAATTTTCGCCACTTTTGGCGGCCATCTTGAATTTTTGCGAAAAACAAAAAATATTAATATCTCAGAAACCATAAGAGATAGAGCGATTTGGACAGAATTTTTGACCCATAGGGTAGTAGCAAAGTATTCTATACAAAATTGAAAAATTTCAATTTTCGCCACTTTTGGCGGCCATCTTGAATTTTTGCGGAAAAACAAAAAATGTTAATATCTTGGAAACTGTAACAGATAGAGCGATTTCGACAGAATTTTTGACCCATAGGGTTGTAGCAGAGTATTCTATGTGAAATTAAAAAAATTCAATTTTCGCCACTTTTGGCGGCCATCTTGAATTTTTGCGAAAAACAAAAAATATTAATATCTCAGAAACCGTAAGAGATAGAGCGATTTCGACAGAATTTTTGACCCATAGGGTAGTAGCAGAGTATTCTATACAAAATTGAAAATTTTCAATTTTCGCCACTTTTGGCGGCCATCTTGAATTTTTGCGAAAAATGAAAAAATCTTAATATCTCAGAAACCGTAAGAGATAGAGCGATTTCGACACAATTTTTGACTCACAGGGTAGTAGAATAGTATTCTGTACAAAATTGAAAATTTTCAATTTTTGCCACTTTTGGTGGCCATCTTGAATTTTTGCGAAAAACAAAAAAATCTTAATATCTCACAAACCGTAAGAGATAGAGCGATTTCGACACAATTTGTGACTCACAGGGTAGTAGAAGAGTATTCTGTACAAAATTGAAAATTTTCAATTTTCGCCACTTTTGGTGGCCATCTTGAATTTTTGCGAAAAACCAAAAAATCTTAATATCTCACAAACCGTAAGAGATAGAGCGATTTTGACAGAATTTTTGACTCACAGGGTAGTACAAAAGTATTCTGTACAAAATTAAAAAATTTCAATTTTCGCCACTTTTGGCGGCCATCTTGAATTTTTGCGAAAAACGAAAAAATCTGAATATCTCAGAAACCTTAAGAGATAGAGCGATTTGGACAGAATTTTTGACCCGTAGGGTAGTAGGAAAGTATTCTATACAAAATTGAAAAGTTTCAATTTTCGCCACTTTTGGTGGCCATCTTGAATTTTTGCGAAAAGCGAAAAAATCTTAATATCTCAGAAACCGTAAGAGATAGAGCGATTTGGACAGAATTTTTGACCCATAGGGTAGTAGGAAAGTATTCTATACAAAATTGAAAAATTTCAATTTTCGCCACTTTTGGCGGCCATCTTGAATTTTTGCGGAAAAACAAAAAAAAATGTTAATATCTCGGAAACCGTAAGAGATAGAGCCATTTTGACAGAAATTTTGACTCGCATGGTAGTGGTAGAGTATTCTATGTGCAATTGAAAAATTTCAATTTTCGCCACTTTTGGCGGCCATCTTGAATTTTTGCGGAAAAACAAAAAATGTTAATATCTCGGAAACCGTAAGAGACAGAGCGATTTGGACAGAATTTTTGACCCATAGGGTAGTAGGAAAGTATTCTATACAAAATTGAAAAGTTTCAATTTTCGCCACTTTTGGTGGCCATCTTGAATTTTTGCGAAAAGCGAAAAAATCTTAATATCTCAGAAACCGTAAGAGATAGAGCGATTTGGACAGAATTTTTGACCCATAGGGTAGTAGGAAAGTATTCTATACAAAATTGAAAAATTTCAATTTTCGCCACTTTTGGCGGCCATCTTGAATTTTTGCGGAAAAACAAAAAAAAATGTTAATATCTCGGAAACCGTAAGAGATAGAGCCATTTTGACAGAAATTTTGACTCGCATGGTAGTGGTAGAGTATTCTATGTGCAATTGAAAAATTTCAATTTTCGCCACTTTTGGCGGCCATCTTGAATTTTTGCGGAAAAACAAAAAATGTTAATATCTCGGAAACCGTAAGAGACAGAGTGATTTCGACAGAATTTTTGACCCATAGGGTTGTAGCAGAGTATTCTATGTGAAATTGAAAAAATTTCAATTTTCGCCACTTTTGGCGGCCATCTTGAATTTTTGCGAAAAACAAAAAATCTTAACATCTCAGAAACCGTAACAGATAGAGCGATTTGGACAGAATGTTTGACCCGTAGGGTAGTAGGAAAGTATGCTATACAAAATTGAAAAATTTCAATTTTCGCCACTTTTGGCGGCCATCTTGAATTTTTGCGGAAAAACAAAAAATGTTAATATCTTGGAAACCGTAAGAGATAGAGCGATTTCGACAGAATTTTTGACCCGTAGGGTTGTAGAAGAGTATTCTGTACAAAATTGAAAATTTTCAATTTTCGCCACTTTTGGCGGCCATCTTGAATTTTTGCGAAAAATGAAAAAATCTTAATATCTCAGAAACCGTAAGAGATAGAGCGATTTCGACACAATTTTTGACTCACAGGGTAGTAGATAGTGTTAGGAATCGGTCTAAAAAATCAGAATCGATTAATCGGTAACTCTGAGCAATCGATTATCGATTATAATCGTTTTTCTGCTTGCTTTGTAAGAAAGACAGAATATTCTTTTTTACCAAATATAATAACAGTAGTCTTCCGATAGGTCAGTGGTGAAAAAAAACTAGGTTATTTGTTTACATTTTGGGGTAGGGAAGGGGGTATGTTAGGAAACCAGTAGGTTGAAGAGTCAACAAGTATGTGTATCAGCAATAATATAATAATCTATTAAGATGGCCTTAACAGTTACAAAATAATATTTATTTTCATTCTCCCTTTTCATCAGCTAAATCATTTACAGTGTTTGAATGTAACATCAGCAGATTAGCAACCAATCATGCTTAAAATAAACAATATTTCAACCCTAGACTTTCTTCAAGTCCTTTTTTCTAAGGTATTATATGAGGACTGTATGACTTTATGCTAGAATGTGGGGCTGACAAAAGTACTGTTTCAGCATAGAGAAGGATTTTTCCCTCCTTAAGTGGATGTATAATGTTTTCATCTATGTCAGATTTAGTGGGATGAGAAATACAAAGACTTGGTGCAAGTCTATTTCAACCCCTTTTGTTCAACATCACCATGTGGTGCACCCGTGTTGTGAACTCAGGACACTTTGTATATATGCAACAAAGAAGAATAGAATATCTGCTTATCATTATCATATGTCAAGAACAGTGACTACCAAGCAGCTTCTGAAAATTATCCTGAATAAAATGCTTCTTTGGGAACTAAACAATACATAGACATGTGTTCATGGAATTTTCCTTCCATTTTTAACTCAGGACACTTTTCAAAGACATGCTATTTTCATTAATCAAATGGAAGAGTGACTTTTATTGTTTCTGGTCAATATTGATGTTTTGTAATATATACTAGGTTATATGAAACAGTTTGTCACAAGTGAACATGTATTTCAGCATTGTCACTCAAGTTTATGTGTATTGGATGGGGTCTGGAAAATCTGACTCTTATCTCAGGAATAATATGATGAAAATTTCTCAAAACAGCATATATATGACATAAATAGTTGTGTATCATTGATAAATGGATGGTGCAGTTATTTTATCAAGTGTATTTAGCACTTGTATGTGTTTCAGTGCATGGGTGTCCTGAGTTAAAACCTTCCCCAGTTAGCAACACAGGTGTAGTTCAAACTGAAAGTATCTCCTAGCCTGGCCTTCCAGGCTGTCTGAACCATAATGCAAACGTGAAATATTTTTGCCATAATGCACACTGTGTCAAAGGCCTTTCTCATCTGGGAGTCTAAGTAAGTGTATGAGAACATTATGAAAAATACTTGCAATGCAGTCAAACAGTTGTGCCTTCTTTATACATATAAATGCCTGTGGCAAGGCTAAGTATCTCCCACCAGCTTCAACGAAGTCAGATCTCCCTCACTCTCTCTCTGCCTGTTTATGTTACTGTAAAGCATTTGTTTATTATTCTGTTAAATTTCTCTCATCCTGAAAACAATATTCCATGAATTTCCTTTTTTAAGCAGATCTTCATGACCTATTCATTTCATATAATTATAATTTCTTAGATACTGTAAAATTCTAAGTATGGCAATGTAGTAAACATTTTAGTTTTCTTGTTCAACAAAATTTGTCAAAAATATTCATGGCAGACTGCTAAAGTATTACAGTAGTGTGATCTCTCTCCACTTGATTTATGGCCAAGGTTGTTATTCCCCATTTATAGGGAGTATACATGTTGTGTGTGAAGCAGTGAAAGTTAAATTTAATTTAGGTTGAACTTAGTTTATTGTATTAAAAGATCTTCTAAATACCTACAGAAATTTTGAGTTTTAGTTGTAACCAACAGGAAGTAGATACCAGTGAAAGAAACATGGCAGATAATGTAAACAAATGTTACGAAAATAAAATGTTAAACATCTGTAGAAAAAGGGAAAATCAGGTGGTTTATAAGTCTTACTTTCGATTCACAATCGATTCTTAAAATGAGAATCGATTTTCTACATCGAAAGTATTAAATAGACGATGAATCGATTTTCCGTCTAATCGTAGGACCACTAGTAGTAGAAGAGTATTCTGTACAAAATTGACAGGTCCTCAGTGGCCTAGTGGTTAGCAAGTTTGGCATCTAATCATAGGCTGTCACCTCTGTGGGTTCGAGTCCCACAAGTGGCAATTCTGAGGACCTGTCCCAATATGACCCTGGCTGTTGAATGGGACGTAAAACCCCAACTTTGACCTTTGACCTTTGTACAAAATTGAAAATTTTCAATTTTCGCCACTTTTGGTGGCCATCTTGAATTTTTGCGAAAAACAAAAAAATCTTAATATCTCACAAACCGTAAGAGATAGAGCGATTTCGACACAATTTGTGACTCACAGGGTAGTAGAAGAGTATTCTGTACAAAATTGAAAATTTTCAATTTTCGCCACTTTTGGTGGCCATCTTGAATTTTTGCGAAAAACAAAAAAATCTTAATATCTCACAAACCGTAAGAGATAGAGCGATTTTGACAGAATTTTTGACTCACAGGGTAGTACAAAAGTATTCTGTACAAAATTAAAAAATTTCAATTTTCGCCACTTTTGGCGGCCATCTTGAATTTTTGCGAAAAACGAAAAAATCTGAATATCTCAGAAACCTTAAGAGATAGAGCGATTTGGACAGAATTTTTGACCCATAGGGTAGTAGGAAAGTATTCTATACAAAATTGAAAAGTTTCAATTTTCGCCACTTTTGGTGGCCATCTTGAATTTTTGCGAAAAGCGAAAAAATCTTAAGATCTCAGAAACCGTAAGAGATAGAGCGATTTGGACAGAATTTTTGACCCATAGGGTAGTAGGAAAGTATTCTATACAAAATTGAAAAATTTCAATTTTCGCCACTTTTGGCGGCCATCTTGAATTTTTGCGGAAAAACAAAAAAAAATGTTAATATCTCGGAAACCGTAAGAGATAGAGCCATTTTGACAGAAATTTTGACTCGCATGGTAGTGGTAGAGTATTCTATGTGCAATTGAAAAATTTCAATTTTCGCCACTTTTGGCGGCCATCTTGAATTTTTGCGGAAAAACAAAAAATGTTAATATCTCGGAAACCGTAAGAGACAGAGCGATTTGGACAGAATTTTTGACCCGTAGGGTAGTAGGAAAGTATTCTATACAAAATTGAAAAGTTTCAATTTTCGCCACTTTTGGTGGCCATCTTGAATTTTTGCGAAAAGCGAAAAAATCTTAATATCTCAGAAACCGTAAGAGATAGAGCGATTTGGACAGAATTTTTGACCCATAGGGTAGTAGGAAAGTATTCTATACAAAATTGAAAAATTTCAATTTTCGCCACTTTTGGCGGCCATCTTGAATTTTTGCGGAAAAACAAAAAAAAATGTTAATATCTCGGAAACCGTAAGAGATAGAGCCATTTTGACAGAAATTTTGACTCGCATGGTAGTGGTAGAGTATTCTATGTGCAATTGAAAAATTTCAATTTTCGCCACTTTTGGCGGCCATCTTGAATTTTTGCGGAAAAACAAAAAATGTTAATATCTCGGAAACCGTAAGAGACAGAGTGATTTCGACAGAATTTTTGACCCATAGGGTTGTAGCAGAGTATTCTATGTGAAATTGAAAAAATTTCAATTTTCGCCACTTTTGGCGGCCATCTTGAATTTTTGCGAAAAACAAAAAATCTTAACATCTCAGAAACCGTAACAGATAGAGCGATTTGGACAGAATGTTTGACCCGTAGGGTAGTAGGAAAGTATGCTATACAAAATTGAAAAATTTCAATTTTCGCCACTTTTGGCGGCCATCTTGAATTTTTGCGGAAAAACAAAAAATGTTAATATCTTGGAAACCGTAAGAGATAGAGCGATTTCGACAGAATTTTTGACCCGTAGGGTTGTAGCAGAGTATTCTGTACAAAATTGAAAATTTTCAATTTTCGCCACTTTTGGCGGCCATCTTGAATTTTTGCGAAAAATGAAAAAATCTTAATATCTCAGAAACCGTAAGAGATAGAGCGATTTCGACACAATTTTTGACTCACAGGGTAGTAGATAGTGTTAGGAATCGGTCTAAAAAATCAGAATCGATTAATCGGTAACTCTGAGCAATCGATTATCGATTATAATCGTTTTTCTGCTTGCTTTGTAAGAAAGACAGAATATTCTTTTTTACCAAATATAATAACAGTAGTCTTCCGATAGGTCAGTGGTGAAAAAAAACTAGGTTATTTGTTTACATTTTGGGGTAGGGAAGGGGGTATGTTAGGAAACCAGTAGGTTGAAGAGTCAACAAGTATGTGTATCAGCAATAATATAATAATCTATTAAGATGGCCTTAACAGTTACAAAATAATATTTATTTTCATTCTCCCTTTTCATCAGCTAAATCATTTACAGTGTTTGAATGTAACATCAGCAGATTAGCAACCAATCATGCTTAAAATAAACAATATTTCAACCCTAGACTTTCTTCAAGTCCTTTTTTCTAAGGTATTATATGAGGACTGTATGACTTTATGCTAGAATGTGGGGCTGACAAAAGTACTGTTTCAGCATAGAGAAGGATTTTTCCCTCCTTAAGTGGATGTATAATGTTTTCATCTATGTCAGATTTAGTGGGATGAGAAATACAAAGACTTGGTGCAAGTCTATTTCAACCCCTTTTGTTCAACATCACCATGTGGTGCACCCGTGTTGTGAACTCAGGACACTTTGTATATATGCAACAAAGAAGAATAGAATATCTGCTTATCATTATCATATGTCAAGAACAGTGACTACCAAGCAGCTTCTGAAAATTATCCTGAATAAAATGCTTCTTTGGGAACTAAACAATACATAGACATGTGTTCATGGAATTTTCCTTCCATTTTTAACTCAGGACACTTTTCAAAGACATGCTATTTTCATTAATCAAATGGAAGAGTGACTTTTATTGTTTCTGGTCAATATTGATGTTTTGTAATATATACTAGGTTATATGAAACAGTTTGTCACAAGTGAACATGTATTTCAGCATTGTCACTCAAGTTTATGTGTATTGGATGGGGTCTGGAAAATCTGACTCTTATCTCAGGAATAATATGATGAAAATTTCTCAAAACAGCATATATATGACATAAATAGTTGTGTATCATTGATAAATGGATGGTGCAGTTATTTTATCAAGTGTATTTAGCACTTGTATGTGTTTCAGTGCATGGGTGTCCTGAGTTAAAACCTTCCCCAGTTAGCAACACAGGTGTAGTTCAAACTGAAAGTATCTCCTAGCCTGGCCTTCCAGGCTGTCTGAACCATAATGCAAACGTGAAATATTTTTGCCATAATGCACACTGTGTCAAAGGCCTTTCTCATCTGGGAGTCTAAGTAAGTGTATGAGAACATTATGAAAAATACTTGCAATGCAGTCAAACAGTTGTGCCTTCTTTATACATATAAATGCCTGTGGCAAGGCTAAGTATCTCCCACCAGCTTCAACGAAGTCAGATCTCCCTCACTCTCTCTCTGCCTGTTTATGTTACTGTAAAGCATTTGTTTATTATTCTGTTAAATTTCTCTCATCCTGAAAACAATATTCCATGAATTTCCTTTTTTAAGCAGATCTTCATGACCTATTCATTTCATATAATTATAATTTCTTAGATACTGTAAAATTCTAAGTATGGCAATGTAGTAAACATTTTAGTTTTCTTGTTCAACAAAATTTGTCAAAAATATTCATGGCAGACTGCTAAAGTATTACAGTAGTGTGATCTCTCTCCACTTGATTTATGGCCAAGGTTGTTATTCCCCATTTATAGGGAGTATACATGTTGTGTGTGAAGCAGTGAAAGTTAAATTTAATTTAGGTTGAACTTAGTTTATTGTATTAAAAGATCTTCTAAATACCTACAGAAATTTTGAGTTTTAGTTGTAACCAACAGGAAGTAGATACCAGTGAAAGAAACATGGCAGATAATGTAAACAAATGTTACGAAAATAAAATGTTAAACATCTGTAGAAAAAGGGAAAATCAGGTGGTTTATAAGTCTTACTTTCGATTCACAATCGATTCTTAAAATGAGAATCGATTTTCTACATCGAAAGTATTAAATAGACGATGAATCGATTTTCCGTCTAATCGTAGGACCACTAGTAGTAGAAGAGTATTCTGTACAAAATTGACAGGTCCTCAGTGGCCTAGTGGTTAGCAAGTTTGGCATCTAATCATAGGCTGTCACCTCTGTGGGTTCGAGTCCCACAAGTGGCAATTCTGAGGACCTGTCCCAATATGACCCTGGCTGTTGAACGGGACGTAAAACCCCAACTTTGACCTTTGACCTTTGTACAAAATTGAAAATTTTCAATTTTCGCCACTTTTGGTGGCCATCTTGAATTTTTGCGAAAAACAAAAAAATCTTAATATCTCACAAACCGTAAGAGATAGAGCGATTTCGACACAATTTGTGACTCACAGGGTAGTAGAAGAGTATTCTGTACAAAATTGAAAATTTTCAATTTTCGCCACTTTTGGTGGCCATCTTGAATTTTTGCGAAAAACAAAAAAATCTTAATATCTCACAAACCGTAAGAGATAGAGCGATTTTGACAGAATTTTTGACTCACAGGGTAGTACAAAAGTATTCTGTACAAAATTAAAAAATTTCAATTTTCGCCACTTTTGGCGGCCATCTTGAATTTTTGCGAAAAACGAAAAAATCTGAATATCTCAGAAACCTTAAGAGATAGAGCGATTTGGACAGAATTTTTGACCCGTAGGGTAGTAGGAAAGTATTCTATACAAAATTGAAAAGTTTCAATTTTCGCCACTTTTGGTGGCCATCTTGAATTTTTGCGAAAAGCGAAAAAATCTTAAGATCTCAGAAACCGTAAGAGATAGAGCGATTTGGACAGAATTTTTGACCCATAGGGTAGTAGGAAAGTATTCTATACAAAATTGAAAAATTTCAATTTTCGCCACTTTTGGCGGCCATCTTGAATTTTTGCGGAAAAACAAAAAAAAATGTTAATATCTCGGAAACCGTAAGAGATAGAGCCATTTTGACAGAAATTTTGACTCGCATGGTAGTGGTAGAGTATTCTATGTGCAATTGAAAAATTTCAATTTTCGCCACTTTTGGCGGCCATCTTGAATTTTTGCGGAAAAACAAAAAATGTTAATATCTCGGAAACCGTAAGAGACAGAGCGATTTGGACAGAATTTTTGACCCGTAGGGTAGTAGGAAAGTATTCTATACAAAATTGAAAAGTTTCAATTTTCGCCACTTTTGGTGGCCATCTTGAATTTTTGCGAAAAGCGAAAAAATCTTAATATCTCAGAAACCGTAAGAGATAGAGCGATTTGGACAGAATTTTTGACCCATAGGGTAGTAGGAAAGTATTCTATACAAAATTGAAAAATTTCAATTTTCGCCACTTTTGGCGGCCATCTTGAATTTTTGCGGAAAAACAAAAAAAAATGTTAATATCTCGGAAACCGTAAGAGATAGAGCCATTTTGACAGAAATTTTGACTCGCATGGTAGTGGTAGAGTATTCTATGTGCAATTGAAAAATTTCAATTTTCGCCACTTTTGGCGGCCATCTTGAATTTTTGCGGAAAAACAAAAAATGTTAATATCTCGGAAACCGTAAGAGGCAGAGTGATTTCGACAGAATTTTTGACCCATAGGGTTGTAGCAGAGTATTCTATGTGAAATTGAAAAAATTTCAATTTTCGCCACTTTTGGCGGCCATCTTGAATTTTTGCGAAAAACAAAAAATCTTAACATCTCAGAAACCGTAACAGATAGAGCGATTTGGACAGAATTTTTGACCCGTAGGGTAGTAGGAAAGTATGCTATACAAAATTGAAAAATTTCAATTTTCGCCACTTTTGGCGGCCATCTTGAATTTTTGCGGAAAAACAAAAAATGTTAATATCTTGGAAACCGTAAGAGATAGAGCGATTTCGACAGAATTTTTGACCCGTAGGGTTGTAGCAGAGTATTCTATGTGAAATTGAAAAATTTCAATTTTCGCCACTTTTGGCGGCCATCTTGAATTTTCGGGAAAAACAAAAAATCTGAATATCTCAGAAACCGTAAGAGATAGAGCGATTTGGACAGAATTTTTGACCCATAGGGTAGTAGCAAAGTATTCTATACAAAATTGAAAAATTTTAATTTTCGCCACTTTTGGCGGCCATCTTGAATTTTTGCGAAAAACGAAAAAATCTTAATATCTCACAAACCGTAAGAGATAGAGCGATTTGGACAGAATTTTTGACCCATAGGGTAGTAGGAAAGTATTCTATACAAAATTGAAAAATTTCAATTTTCGCCACTTTTGGCGGCCATCTTGAATTTTTGCAGAAAAACAAAAAATGTTAGTATCTCGGAAACCGTAAGAGATAGAGTCATTTCCACAGAAATTTTGACTCGCATGGTAGTGGTAGAGTATTCTATGTGCAATTGAAAAATTTCAATTTTCGCCACTTTTGCGGCCATCTTGAATTTTTGCGGAAAAACAAAAAATGTTAATATCTCGGAAACCGTAAGAGATAGAGCGATTTCGACAGAATTTTTGACCCACAGGGTATGGAGAGAGTATTCTATGTGAAATTGAAAAATTTCAATTTCGCCACTTTTGGTGGCCATCTTGGATTTTTGCCGAAAACTGAAAATGTTAATATCTCGGAAACCGCAAGAGATAGAGTGATTTTAACACAATTTTTGACCCGTAGGGTGATAGCAAAGTATCCTATACAAAATTGAAAAATTTCAATTTTTTCGCCACTTTTGGCGGCCATCTTGGATTTTTGCGGAAAACCCAAAAATGTTAATATCTCGGAAACCGTAAGAGATAGAGCGATTTTGACTGAATTTTTAACCCATATGGTAGTAGAGGAATATTCTATGTGAATTTGAAACATTTCAATTTTCGCCACTTTTGGCAGTCATCTTGTTTCGTAGAAATTTTCAACCCACAGGGTATCTAATCAATGTACTATTGGCAATTTTCAAAATATTTTACTCTCCCCAAAAATGGCGGCCATTTTGAATTTTTCAGTTTTTGCCTAAAATGAAAAAAACGCAAGTTTGCTTCTGTCTCCTTAACCGTGCGAGATAGAGCGATTTCGATGAACCCACAGGGTATCTGACCAGTGTACCCTTGGCAGTTTTCAAAAAATATTCCTCTTCCCACATATGGCAGCCATTTTGAATTTTTGCCAAAAATTGAAAAACGGAAATTCGCTTCTATCTCCTTAACCATGCAAGATAGAGCGATTTCGTCAAAATTTTCTACCCAACCAATGCAAAAAGGCATGAAGCTGAAATAATTTACATGTATACTAATAAATATTTAAGCATCATTGATATATTTTACAGATGAAACAGGGTCTTGTAAGATTACTGTACAATTTTTGCAAAAGGTTGATAGGGTGGACATTACACATGATAATGTGTGTTCTTCTATGCTATCCTGTTTCTATTCATATGTCGCAGCTACAAGCAACAGGGCGTCCTATTTCTAGTTTTTCATGTACCATGATAGTTCCCTTAAACTATGACATGAGTGATTAATTTTAAATGCAAGATTTAGATTTATTTGTTGTTTTATGTCGCGTTCAACAGCCAGGGTCATATTGTGACGGGTAGTTTACAGGTGGAGGAAACCAGTGCATACTGCACTGTAAACCACCGGGCATTGGTAAGTAACTACCAACTTTCAAACATGAAGCATCCGGCCCGAGATTCGAACCGGCGGCCTCAGAGGTGGAGGCGAGAACTCTAATCACTGCACCACCGAGCCCCCTTTTTAAATGCAAGAAGACCAGGCATTAAATTGAACCAACTACCTGTTTCAAATACAAAGATAAATCCTGCAAAGTATGTAAAATTTATAATGTTTCGTACCGCGCAGTTGTGTATGTCAGGCAATTGTTTGAACCTTGGCATTACAGTGGAAATTTTTACGGTAACTGAATCTTTTGTTTCCCTTCTTGCAACAGAAGTACCTTTCCAACACAAGGGCCATGCAGCCAGAGTTCTTTCTACTGAAGAGCAAGAGAAGCTCAAGAATGACACAAAACTGGTCAGCGACTTCAAACAACAGAAACTTGAAAAAGAGGCCTGTAAAAACTGGGATCTCTTTTACAAAAGGAACACCACCAAGTTCTACAAAGATCGGCATTGGACAAAGAGGGAATTTGAGGAGCTTTGTGTTTCAGAGACGGGCAACAAGACTTTGACAGTGTTGGAAGCTGGTTGTGGAGTGGGGAACTTCATGTTCCCGTTGCTGGAGGAAGATCATGAAAAACGATTTCAATTCTACTCTTGTGATTTCTCACCAAGAGCTGTGGAATTTGTCAGGAGTAATCCTCTCTTTGATCCAGCACGTTGCAAGGCGTTCCAGTGTGATTTGACTCAAGATCAATTAGAAAATGAGGTGCCTAGCAACAGCGTTGATGTGGCCACCCTAATTTTTGTTCTGTCAGCTATATTACCTAGTAAAATGTTGTTCGTGTTGAAGAATATCCGCAGTGTGTTGTCTGCTAGTGGAGTCCTTCTGTTCAGAGACTATGGTCTGTATGACCATGCAATGTTGAGATTTGGTCCAGGTCATAAACTGTTGGAACAATTCTATGTGAGGCAGGATGGCACGAGGGCCTATTATTTCTCTGTAGAAGAGCTCACTGGTTTGTTCAACGATGCCGGTCTTGAAGTCTTGAGTTGTGAATATGTACAGAGGGAGACTGTGAATGTGAAACAAGGGTTGGCTGTTCCAAGAATATTTGTACAGGCAAAGTGTCGAAATAAAGTAGCTGAAGAAAAATCTGAGGATCATTCGTAAGGACAGATAGTAAGGTTGAAAAAGAATTACGTTTATGAGATATTTATTGCCATGGGTGCTGTTCAAGTGTCATTTACTCACAACAAATATTTGGTGTGATGTTTTATTTACCTGTATGATCAATGTATCCAAGGTACATAAATTATTGTGAAACGAGTAATTATATTTAAAAAACTGTCCATTAATTACTTTGTTGTTGCAGTGGTTTTCACGGTATTAAAATCATGCCTACTTTTCTTTCAAAAGTTGGTTTCAGAACTGTGTAAATATAAAAATACATGTCAAAGTTTATGTTATGAAAAATTTGGTGATATGTATGAGTATTGAAAATTACAATGTGGGTGTGCTTAAACAGCTACTTTACATTAAATTTATAAGGTGCACCTAATGTTCAAATATTCATGAAACCTCACTTTCAAATAATTGAATAGTAATATTTTTCATTTTCAGCCTCACAAATTGAGCTGATTTCAAATATCTTGTTAACAATGATACAATTATTGTGAAAAGTCTTGTGCTTGATTGTGTACTATTAATTATATAAGGGCAGTCAAACACATTTCAGTTATTCCTAATATAGTCATTAAGAAGTTGAAGCACAAAATTTTGGGAAAGAGTATTGTTTATTTTAGAATTTTGTCCGGAAAACTTTGAGCATTGGTCTGGTGAGAATATTTTACACAAAAAGCCAATAAATTGAACCAACAAACTGGAGAATTGGCTCTTATTGTGGATGTAACTCCAAATTAAAAAAAAATTACAATCAAAACAGAATCAAATGTTAATTATAGATATGGATGAGTGATGTACCTGTGCAGTGTTATATCAAAATATTTTTTTAGTTTACAAATCTGACAAAAATCAGAATGTCTGTCACTTTTCGAGGAAAGAAGACCACTTATATTCTGACTAAAGAGTACTCAGTCTGGAAAAAATATTTCTCTTGACATTCCTAATTTCATAGCAGTGTGCAGAAAGTCAAGTTAAATATTTAACATATTAACACAAACAGGATTATCTTTGTCATACCTGGGATATGTTATATTGTTAATACCTATAATATTGTAATGGCATTTCATTACACGTTTGTTCAAGGAGGGATTAGTCAAAGGACATATGAGAATATTTAGAATAACTGTCAAGTTATTATGTCCACCCCACTGGGGGGTGGACATATTATTTTTGCTTTTTCCGCCGGGACGCCATCCGGCGTCCCACTTGGTTTCCAGACATTTTAGGCAACAGTTCTTATCCTATCTTTACCAAATTTGGCATGCAGGTTTATTGGGTTAATAGCTTGTATGGGATTGCTTTTGGTGATGATAGCTGTATAGCTAACTGAGTAATAGCTACTTTGCTACTTTTGAGTATCTCTTTGGTTTCTAGACATTTTAAGGAATGCTGTTAAGCTAAGCTTTCTGAAATGTGGTATGGAGGTTCATTGGGTTAATAGCTTGTATGGGATTGCTTTTGGGGGGAATTGCTTCATAGATGAATGAGTAATTAATTAAATAAATGAGTAATTGGCTATTTTGAATACTGAAAAAGGCAAATGTGCTCATATCTCCTAAACCGTGCGAGATAGAGCGATTTCGTCGAAATTTTCGACCCACAGGGTACCGAAGGAATGTACTCTTTGCAATTTTCAAAAAAAATTTTCCCCTCCCAAAAAATGGCAGCCATTTTGAACTTTCGAATTTTTGCCAAAAATAGCAAAACACAAATTTGCTTCTATCTCCTTAACCGTGCGAGATAGAGCGATTTCGTCGAAATTTTCGACCCACAGGGCATCTAAGGAATGTACTCTTTGCAATTTTCAAAAAATTTTCCCCTTCTCAAAAATGGCAGCCATTTTGAATTTTCGAATTTTTGTCAAAAATGGCAAAACAAACACAGGGTATCTGAGCATTGTACTCTTGGCAATTTTTAAAAAATTTTCCCCTCCCCAAAAATGGCGGCCATTTTGAATTTTCGAATTTTTGCCAAAAATGGCAAAACACAAATTTGCTTCTATCTCCTTAACCGTGTGAGATAGAGCGATTTCGTCGAAATTTTCAACCCACAGGGTATCTGAGGAATGTACTCTTGGTAATTTTCAAAAAAATTTCCCCTCCCCAAAAATGGCGGCCATTTTGAATTTTATTCAAAATTTTGAATTTGAGTATCTGTTATCAGTAGTACCTACTCTACAGTCAGTAGATACTCCATATTTGTGTTGTGCATGCTGGATGCCAGTGGTTTGGATGTAACCAAAATTTGAATACTTTCTCACATTGCCGTTTCTTACATGTTGAAGTTTACATCTGGAGAAATAATAATAGACTGTGTCTAATTATTTGTTTTTATTGCGTTAATACATCCTATCCAATGGACAATAGCTTATCCGGTCGGCGCAGACCGGCCCGCCAAACGACAGAAAAAGTCATTCTGTATGCATGCATACTGGCCGGCCGGCCCTGGTGTGCACTCGCTAGGTGTCGCCTCTGTGTTGCTTCCTGGCCAGTGCCCGTGACGTCATAGCATCTTTTTTCGTTTGGCGCGTGGTGTTTGCACACAAAAATTTTCTGCTCTTAATAATTGTGGATTATAGCTAGGTTTTTCATTTTTTCTCAACTTATTTTAGTTTTATAACTTGTGGAGAGTGTATAGACTATAATGTCGTCACCTGGGCAAAAGAGAGGGGGCTGCGGTCATCAGATGGCGTCCTTTGATGGACATGCCTATTGCGCCCGCTGTAGAGACAAGAAGAAGGGAGAGGATCCCTGTGTCAAATCACCTGATAGTGAGTGTAGCTTTTGTGCCATTTTGACCCCAGAACAATTACTACAACTTTCTACGCCCTCTTACCGTCTCAAGAAAGAAAAAAGAGAGGCAAGGAAAATGGACGCTACTCCCAGTAAGGACAGTTCTTTAGTTGAACCTTCATCCGTGTCTGTGATTGGACCTGTAGGGACTTCCAGCTCTTCTGCACCAGCTATTCCTGAAAAGAAGCCCAAGAAAGACAAGCCCTCCACTGCTTCTTCTTCCACAGTTAAAGCCAAGAAATCTACCAAATCGGTCGAAGATTCAAAGTACCTTGAACTTGACAAGAAATGGACCGACCATTTTAATCGATTGGAGGCACTTCTCTTGGCCAAGTCTCTTCAGCCGGCTGATCAACCCGCCTTCTCTGCATCAGTCATAGTTCCCCCTGCTCACTCTCCTCCTGCTGCTATCTCCAAAGATTCCGAACCATTTTTTCAACCATTGTCTTCAGGGCGCACTGGCACAGACTCCTCTGTCCTAGTACATCAGTCAGCCAGCCAGCCCGGTTCGGATAAGTCTTCATCTGAGCGCACTGGAAAAGACATCTCTGCTTCACAGCATCTGTCATCCAGCCAGCTTGTAACCGACCAACAACCTGTACGACAGATTTCACCTGGGCGCACTGGCAAGGATTCCTCTGCCTCCAGGCATCAATCAGCCAGCCAGCCTTCAACCGACCGGCAGCGTCCGGTTACTCACACTGGTACCGACCCTTCATCCATCAGACCTTCTTCAGATTCTAAGGCCCGGTCTGACCGGCCTAGATCTTTGGCCACCGACTCCGGCTCTCCAACTCTACATCGACGTCGTCGAAACAGCTCCTCTAGTGGCAGCTCAGCTTCAGATTCTGACTTCACCGACCGACCACCTGTGGATTTATACGCAGAAGAGGGAGAGTTATCAGAGGATCAAGATTGCACGACCCATGAGCCCGACCAAGCTATCAGTGAGGAACAAACTTATAGAGAAACCATGAGTGGCATACGTTCCTATATGGGCTGGTCAAATATTCCTGAACTGGACAGTACTGCAACAGGATCCGATGATAACCCCTTTTCTGGGCCGAAGTCCTCTACTCCAGGGAAAGTGTCAGTGAATATGCCGACGGAGGATTGGCTGTGCAAGAAGATAAGCAAACTGAACGTTACTCTGGTTGAGGGTTACCCCTCCCGAAGTTCTGAAGCCGGTGGCTTGCTGATGGACCAGTTCTTGAGACCTGCAAAGTCACAGTCCAAGTGGTACGGGCTGTCATCCGACCACAAAGCTGACCCTTCCGCAGTCTCGTCCTGGTATACGGACGCGTGCAAGTTGAACAGCACCTACAGCAGAATTGCTAGGCAGTCTGGTCTCACCACTTCTCATCCCACATCCAGGCGTATCTCTCAAGAGACTCTTAGGCGATGGGAGAAATCAGCACGAGAGGCTACAATCATCTGTAACCAGGCTGCCAGTTTCAATCGTTGTCTTTTTAAAGTTCAACAAGACATACAGGAGCAGTTCAAGACGGTACGCTCAGAGAATAAGGGCAAGAGTTCAACCAAGGTTTCCGCGGCTATGGATGAGATGCAACACCTTATGTACTTTAATTCCAGCATTTGCCAAGCTGCTGCAAAGACAATGGAGCACCTTACTGAATTTGTGTTTGTGTCCATGGGAAACCTGACGTTGGCTCGAAGGGACGCCTACCTCACCCACCTTAGAACCGGAGTTAAACCAGATACTTTGGCCGGTTTGAGAACTGCTCCCATTCATATCAACACCCTCTTCCCGGACTCTCTCATCAAGAAAGCTGAAGAGGAAATTGTACAGTATGAAAGCAAGGGTCAGTCGTCCTCTAGCAAGGGAAAGGGTCGGTACCATCCTTATGAGAGGCCGGAGAGGAAAGGTGACAAGAAATCATCGTCGTTTAAGAGTGACAAGCCCTCATGGAAAAACATTGGCAAAGGGCATCAGAGAAGGAATCAAGGGAAGTCTTCACACTACTCCTCGCGACCAGCCAAGGGCCAGCAGTCCTTTAAATGACAATCATTGTTTCAACAAGTTACAGGGAGGACTGCTGGCCGGGAGCCAGACTTTAACGCCAGAACATTTTGTAAACTTAAATGTTGTAACTCATGTTCCTACTGCACCCGGGCGTTCACAAAAGAAAGGAGTAAGTCCCGGGTTGCCAGTCTGTCATTTACCAAGAGTTTGCAAATTAAAATATGTGAAAGGTGTTTCTTGTGTCACTCAATTGTGTTATGTAAATCCTGTAACAAATGTCAAACCTGCTGCCCAAAATCATCTTGTAGGGGCCAGGCTCCAACACTACTGGCAAATTTGGCTGGATCTGGGTGTCGGTCCAAAAGTGGTTCAAATCCTCAAAGAGGGTTATACCCTCCCCTTTCGGCACCGACCAAAACTAGCAAGGTCTCCCACTGTCGTAAGCAGTTATGCAGATCCCCACAGGAACAGCTACCTGTTGGAGGCATTGCAGCAACTGCTCGACAAAAACGCTATAGAACTAGTTCAAAATCCGGCCTCACTGGGGTTTTTCAACAGGCTGTTTCTAGTACCAAAGCCCAACAACAAGTGGAGACCTATATTAGATCTGAGCAAGCTAAACCTCTTTCTGAAAACAGAAAAGTTCAAAATGGAAACTCCGGAAACCACCAGAACCTCCCTCCAACAGGGAGAATGGGTCACCTCCATCGACTTCAAGGATGCCTACTTCCATATCCCGGTACAGGAACAATCCAAGAAATACCTGAGATTTCATGTCCAGGGTCAGACATACCAATTCAAGGCATTACCTTTCGGTCTGTCCACAGCGCCCATGGAGTTCACTGTAGTAGTCAAGGAGGTGAAGCTGATGGCCACACAAAAGGGTATAAGAATCCACCAGTACCTAGACGACTGGTTGGTGAGAGCCCCTTCATATCGGTTATGTCTCCAACATACTCAGATTCTAGTAAAACTGTGCCAAGATTTAGGTTGGGTGGTGAATCTGGAAAAGTCGGAACTGGAGCCCAAACAGGTTTTCAACTTCGTAGGTTACCAGTTCGACCTCATGGCCGGTCGGGTCAGACCCACACCGGACCGGTGGCAGAGTCTTCAGAGCAAGATATTGGAGCTGCTGTCCATACCGGCCTGCCCGGTCCGGCAGTTCATGTCTCTGATAGGCCTACTCACTGCCACAGAAAAGCAGGTTCACCTCGGTCGGTTACATATGCGACCAATACAATGGCACCTCAAAAGAAACTGGAGGGTCCCGGAATCGCTAGAAAAGAGCATTCCCGTGCCCAGGTCCTTGCACCCACATTTACGATGGTGGCTACAGGAAGACAATGTCCTCACAGGTCAGCCATTACACCCCATAAAACATGCTCTGCAAATTTTTACAGACGCATCAAAAGAAGGATGGGGCGCTCACTTAAACGAGCATATTGCAAGAGGAACCTGGTCCCTACCAGAAAGCAAATTGCATATCAATTATCTCGAACTCAAAGCAGTCCTATTGGCTTTAAAAGAGTTCAGAGCCCTTTGCATAGACAAGATAGTTCTTGTCGCAACAGACAATACCACTGTGGTAGCCTACATAAACAAGGAGGGAGGGATGAAGTCGGGCCCGCTTTGCGCGCTTCTCTGGAGGATCTTGACCTGGTGTTCCAGCAATCAAGTCACCCTCAAAGCCCGACACATCCCAGGCCGTCTAAATGTGGTAGCAGACAAGCTATCCAGACTGGGCCAGACCATTCAAACAGAGTGGTCCCTCCTACCGGAGGTCTTTCATATGATATGCAAAAAGTGGCACCAGCCTCAAGTGGACTTATTTGCCACGAGATTCAACAGGAAGTTATCCCTGTTTGTGTCACCGGTTCCAGATCCCCTGGCCATGGCCATAGATGCCCTCAGTCTGCCTTGGGAGGATCTGGACACGTATGCCTTCCCACCAACAGCCATTCTGGGCAAAGTGGTGGAGAAGTTGCAGAACACCCCATGCAAAAGAATGATTCTAATTGCCCCGGGGTGGCCGAACATGCCCTGGTTCTGGGACCTGGTAGCCATGTCCAGTCAAATCCCATTGAGCCTACCCTTCCTGCCCAACCTGCTAACACAACCATTCAATCAGATCCCTCACAGAAATCTGACGAATCTGAACCTCCATGCTTGGCTCCTAGAGCCGCAGCTATCAAAAAACAAGGGTTTTCTAAAGCAGTGGCAGAAAGGATTGAGGCTCCTCAGAGGGGATCCACCCGATCAGTTTATGAAGCAAAGTGGACCATTTTTACAAAATGGTGCGACGCTCATCAGGTGGACTTCAGGGCACCCCCTGTAAAGTCAGTGGCCGACTTCCTATTATACCTGTTTCAGGACAGGAAGTTACAGCCCAGTACAATTGATGGATACCGGTCTGCTATTGCGGACAAGCTAGGAAACTCACCCTTAGACATGGGTAAAGACCAAAATCTCACTCGTCTCCTGGATAGTTTCCATAGAGACAGGCCCAAGGGAAGGCGGGGAATTCCTTTGTGGAACCTTTCACTGGTGTTACACCAGCTAACAAAACCCCCCTTCGAACCCATTAAAGAGGCATCTTTGAAGCATCTGACTTTCAAAACAGTTTTCCTCTTGGCCTTGGGTTCGGGAAAACGAAGGAGTGAGATTCATGCCTGGCAAAATAGAAACATCAGACACCAGTCGGATTGGTCCAAGGTGTCTCTATATCCATCACCCAGCTTTCTCTCCAAGAACCAGCTGGCGAAAGAGGGTCCGGAGAGTGTGGCCCCAGTGGTTATACCAGCCCTGGCCCCTACTCTGGATAGATCCCTCAAGTCTGACAGGTCCCTCTGTCCGGTCAGAGCTTTACGCTACTATTTGGACAGGACCTCAGACCTCAGGCAGAACAAAGAGTTAGTTTTTGTCTCCTTCAAGAAAGGTTTTGACAGAGATATCTCTCCTGCCACCATCTCCTCATGGATCAAGCAAACAGTGATCCTGTGTTATGAGCTCTCTGATCAGGAGTCCCACCAACTACATCAGGTTAAAGCCCATGATGTTAGGGCCTTTGCTGCTTCCAAGGCTTTCCAGTCGGGAGTATCCTTGGAACAAATTTTGTCAGCCTGCCACTGGAAGTCACATAACACCTTCACACAATTCTACCTGAAGGATGTGGCTTGGGCCGACACAGAGCTCTTCCACCTAGGGCCGGTAGTGGCTGCTCAGCAGGTCCACAAATAGCCCGAACACGGGGAGATGTGTACATATGTATATAGTGTACAGATAATTAAGAGTTTTTGAAAAAAAAAAAAAAAAAAAAAATGTGCTTTGCTTCCTTCGGGAGGTTTATTTCTTGGGTCTGGACTCATCCCTCTTCTTCCCTCCTTCAGAAGGGCCTGAAGAAAAAACAAGGGGGGGGAGAGGTGGGTCGGTTTGGGCCGTTGTACCGGCTTCTGTAGACCGACCCTAGCCTTAGTAGTCCCCTGTTCTCAGGGTAGACCTGGGCAGTCGAGTTGTTAGTTCTTAATCTGAGTCCATCGAGACCCCAATGACTTACCCGCCTACCAAGCGGTAGTTATTCAGCTATTGTCCATTGGATAGGATGTATTAACGCAATAAAATTGCAAATTTAATAAGTAAATTAAATTTTTATAAGTTAATACCCTATCCAATGGACACACAAGACCCTCCCAACCGACCCCGCTTACATTCCTTGGGGATCCGGATCAGGCTTTAAGTGACCCGAAAAAAGATGCTATGACGTCACGGGCACTGGCCAGGAAGCAACACAGAGGCGACACCTAGCGAGTGCACACCAGGGCCGGCCGGCCAGTATGCATGCATACAGAATGACTTTTTCTGTCGTTTGGCGGGCCGGTCTGCGCCGACCGGATAAGCTATTGTCCATTGGATAGGGTATTAACTTATAAAAATTTAATTTACTTATTAAATTTGCAAATCCATGGGTCAGCAACATTCAGGGATATATATTGTCACATATCTAATGGTTTATATAATTATAGTTGTGGAAGTTTGAATTGCAGATGTGGTGAGTTGTGTTCAGTTAGGATGGATAGCTTATTACATGTTCCTGTTGTTTGTAGTTCTGGAGTATCATATACTCATTAAATATAACATGGTATAAATTACCACAGCTACAAATACATATATATATATATGTCGCGTATATATGTTGTGTACAATTTGGGATTTTGTACAAGTTATAACTCAGCCATACAAGTTATAACTTGTACAAAGTCCCAACTTGTACATGATATATATATTTTACAAAGCCTTCATGGCATACAAATATAATTAAGCGTCCCGCAAGGGACGCTTGTTTGTGTATGGGAGACTTTCAGGCTCCGCCGGCTCCGGCTGTAACCGTTAGTCGGATTCTTTTCAAATTTAGCAGGTTTAGGCAGTAGCCTTGGGGAATTTTTTTGAATATGCTGCAGTGACATTCCAACCAATCAGAGAGGTCACATGACCAAAAATGTCTTTTTTCGATGGGGAAGCTTGTCCGGATGATAACTTGAAAGGAATTTTATCAATTCACCTGAAACTTGGCATATACATTCATTCTATTAAAATCTGGAAATCATTAGATTTTGGCATTGATTGGTTAAGAAATGGCCGAGTAATTAAGCGTCCTGCAATTAAGCGTCCCGCAAGGGACGCTTGTTTGTGTATGGGAGAGCTTCAGGCTCCGCCGGCTCCGCATTTTGTTTTCCTTATAACTCTGTAACCGTTAGGCGGATTCTTTTCAAATTTGGCAGGTTTAGGCAGTAGCCTTGGGGAATTTTTTTGAATATGCTGCAGTGACATTTCAACCAATCAGAGAGGTCACATGACCAAAAATGTCTTTTTTTCGATGGGGAAGCTTGTCCGGATGATAACTTGAAAGGAATTTTATCATTTCACCTGAAACTTGGCAGATACATTCATTCTATTAAAATCTGGAAATCATTAGATTTTGGCATTGATTGGTCAAGAAATGGCCGAGTAATTAATGATTAATTAATCATTACGAATTTTCCAAATAAGGAAAAAACAAAAATGCTTATATCTCGAAAACCGTGGTAGATAGAGCGATTTCGACGAAATTTTTGACCCACAGGGTATCTCTGCGGAGTAGTTTTCCCAATTTTTAAAAAATTTTTATCTCGCCCAAAATGGCGGCCATTTTGAATTTTCGAAATTTTCGCAAAAATTGCAAAACACAAAAATGCTTATATCTCAAAAACCGTGCTAGATAGAGCAATTTCGACAAAATTTTTGACCCGCAGGATATCTCTGCGGAGTACTTTTCCCAATTTTCAAAAAATTTTTGTCTCGCCAAAAATGGCGGCCATTTTGAATTTTCGAAATTTTCGCAAAAATTGCAAAACACAAAAATGCTTATATCTCGAAAACCGTGCTAGATAGAGCGATTTTGACAAAATTTTTGACCCGCAGGGTATCTCTGCAGAGTAGCCATGCCAATTTTGAAAAAATTTTTGTCTCGCCAAAAATGGCGGCCATTTTGAATTTTCGAATTTTTCGCAAAAATTGCAAAACATAAAAATGCTTATATCTCAAAAACCCTGCTAGATAAAAGTCTAAAAGTATTGCAGATAGCCAATTTTTCTCAAATAACTCATTCACCTACTTTTGGGAGAGCTTTCACTTGGTGAAGTTTCAGACCCATAGCTAATTACTCACCTACTCAAAATGAGTAAATGCGAATTATCTCTAAAAGTATTGCAGATAGCCAATTTTTCTCAAATTAATCATTCACCTACTTTTGGGAGAGCTTTCACTTGGTGAAGTTTCAGACCCA
The DNA here is from genome assembly GCA_964017235.1 of Sabellastarte sp. h YS-2021. Taxonomy (NCBI): domain Eukaryota; kingdom Metazoa; phylum Annelida; class Polychaeta; order Sabellida; family Sabellidae; genus Sabellastarte; species Sabellastarte sp. h YS-2021. The sequence continues at coordinate 30,180,524 of OZ024935.1, read as the reverse complement.
TAGCTAATTACTCACCTACTCAAAATGAGTAAATGCGAATTATCTCTAAAAGTATTGCAGATAGCCAATTTTTCTCAAATAACTCATTCACCTACTTTTGGGAGAGCTTTCACTCTGTGAAGTTTCAGACCCATAGCTAATTACCCACCTACTCAAAATGAGTAAATGCGAATTATCTCTAAAAGTATTGCAGATAGCCAATTTTTCTCAAATAACTCATTCACCTACTTTTGGCAGAGCTTTCACTTGGTGAAGTTTCAGACCCATAGCTAATTACTCACCTACTCAAAATGAGTAAATGTGAATTATCTCTAAAAGTATTGCAGATAGCCAATTTTTCTCAAATAACTCATTCACCTACTTTTGGGAGAGCTTTCACTTGGTGAAGTTTCAGACCCATAGCTAATTACTCACCTACTCATAATGAGTTAATGCGAATTATCTCTAAAAGTATTGCAGATAGCCAATTTTTCTCAAATAACTCATTCACCTACTTTTGGGAGAGCTTTCACTCTGTGAAGTTTCAGACCCATAGCTATTTATTCACCTACTCAAAATGAGTAAATGCTAATTATCTGTAAAAGTATTGCGGATACCCAATTTTTATCAAATACTCATTCATCTACTTGTGGGAGAGCTTTCACATGGTGAAGTTTCAGACCCATAGCTAATTACTCACCTACTCAAAATGAGTAAATGCGAATTATCTCTAAAAGTATTGCAGATAGCCAATTTTTCTCAAATAACTCATTCACCTACTTTTGGGAGAGCTTTCACTTGGTGAAGTTTCAGACCCATAGATGATTATTCACCTACTCAAAATGAGTAAATGTGAATTATCTCTTAATAGTATTGCAGATAGCCAATTTTTCTCAAATAACTCATTCACCTACTTTTGGAAGACCTTTCACACACGAAAATGAAAAATTGTGAATATCTCGGAAAAGCTATTTCTTCTGCTTTAATGCTCGGCGGGAGATACACACCACGGCAGTGGTCTTGACAAAAATTTTTGTCTCCCCAAAAATGGTGGCCATTTTGAATTTTCAAAGTTTTTGCAAAACACAAAAATGCTTATATCTCGAAAACCGTGCTATATGGAGCGAACTCAACAAAATTTTGGACCTGCTGGGTATCTCTGCAGAGTAGCCATGCCAATTTTCAAAATATTTTTGTCTCGCCAAATATAGCGGACATTTTTAATTTTTTTATTTTTTGCAAAACACAAAAATGCTTATATCTTGAAAACCGTCCTAGATAGAGCAGAGTGCGCTGACTTTGGTTGCCACAACAGTATAAGGCTAGAAACGAAGCATTTTCTTAATACTTTAGCACTCACCTTTATATCCTTTTCGGGACGCTTTGTTTTTGCTGTGCAAAAACATTATCTTTTTTTTTTGCGAGCGATCCTCTAGTTAATGATTAATTATGTCCACCCCACTGGGGGGTGGACATATTATTTTTGCTTTTTCCGGCGTCCGGCGTCCCACTTGGTTTCCAGACATTTTAGGCAACAGTTCTTATCCTATCTTTACCAAATTTGGCATGCAGGTTTATTGGATTAATAGCTTGTATGGGATTGCTTTTGGTGATAATAGCTCTATAGCTAACTGAGTAATAGCTACTTTGCTACTTTTGAGTATCTCTTTGGTTTCCAGACATTTTAAGGAATGCTATTAAGCCTAGCTTTCTGAAATTTGGTATGGAGGTTCATTGGGTTAATAGCTTGTATGGGATTGCTTTTGGGGGGAATTGCTTCATAGATGAGTGAGTAATTAATTAAATAAATGAGTAATTAGCTATTTTGAATACTGAAAAAGGCAAATGTGCTCATATCTCCTAAACCGTGCGAGATAGAGCGATTTTGTCGAAATTTTCGACCCACAGGGTATCTAAGGAATGTAATCTTTGCAATTTTCAAAAAAATTTCCCCTCCCCAAAAATGGCGGCCATTTTGAATTTTCGAATATTTGCCAAAAATAGCAAAACACAAATTTGCTTCCATCTCCTTAACCGTGCGAGATAGAGCAATTTCGTCGAAATTTTCGACCCACAGGGTATCTAAGGAATGTAATCTTTGCAATTTTCAAAAAAATTTCCCCTCCCCAAAAATGGCAGCCATTTTGAATTTTCGAATATTTGCCAAAAATGGCAAAACACAAATTTGCTTCTATCTCCTTAACCGTGCGAGATAGAGCGATTTCGTCGAAATTTTCGACCCACAGGGTATCTAAGGAATGTACTCTTTGCAATTTTCAAAAAATTTTCCCCTCCCCAAAAATGGCGGCCATTTTGATTTTTCGAATTTTTGCCAAAAATGGCAAAACACAAATTTCCTTCCATCTCCTTAACCGTGCGAGATAGAGCGATTTCGTCGAAATTTTCGACCCACAGGGTATCTAAGGAATGTAATCTTTGCAATTTTCAAAAAATTTTCCCCTCCCCAAAAATGGCGGCCATTTTGAATTTTCGAATATTTGCCAAAAATGGCAAAACACAAATTTGCTTCTATCTCCTTAACCGTGCGAGATAGAGCGATTTCGTCGAAATTTTCGACCCACAGGGTATCTAAGGAATGTACTCTTTGCAGTTTTCAAAAAATTTTCCCCTCCCCAAAAATGGCGGCCATTTTGATTTTTCGAATTTTGCCAAAAATGGCAAAACACAAATTTCCTTCCATCTCCTTAACCGTGCGAGATAGAGCGATTTCGTTGAAATTTTCGACCCATAGGGTATCTAAGGAATGTAATCTTTGCAATTTTCAAAAAATTTTCCCCTCCCCTAAAATGGCGGCCATTTTGAATTTTCGAATTTTTGCCTAAAATGGCAAAACCCTAATTTGCTTCCATCTCCTTAACCGTGCAAGATAGAGCGATTTCGTCGAAATTTTCGGCCCACAGGGTATCTAAGGAATGTAATCTTTGCAATTTTCAAAAAAATTTCCCCTCCCCAAAAATGGCGGCCATTTTGATTTTTCGAATTTTTGCCAAAAATGGCAAAACACAAATTTGCTTCTATCTCCTTAACCGTGCGAGATAGAGCGATTTCGTCGAAATTTTCAACCCACAGGGTATCTAAGGAATGTACTCTTTGCAATTTTCAAAAAATTTTCCCCTCCCCAAAAGTGGCGGCCATTTTGATTTTTCAAATTTTTGCCAAAAATAGAAAAACAGGAATTTGCTTCTATCTTCTTAACCGTGCAAGATAGAGTGATTTCGTCAAAATTTTCAACCCAACCAATGCAAAAAGGCATGAAGCTGAAATATTTATATCTACACTAATAAATATTTAAGCATCATTGATATCTTTTACAAATGAAACAGGGTCTTGTAAGACTATGTACAATTTTGGCAAAAGGTTCATGGGGTGGACATTACACATGATAATGTGTGTTCTTCTATGCTATCCTGTTTCTATTCGCATCTACTATCAACAGGGCGTCCTATTTCTAGTTAATCATTATGAATTTTCCAAATAAGGAAAACACAAAAATGCTTATATCTCGAAAACCGTGCTAGATAGAGCGATTTCGACGAAATTTTTGACCCACAGGGTATCTTTGGAGAGTAGTTATCCCAATTTTCAAAAAATTTTTGTCTCGCTAAAAATGGCGGCCATTTTGAATTTTCGAATTTTTCACAAAAATTGCAAAACATAAAAATGCTTATATCTCGAAAACCCTGCTAAATAGAGCGATTTCGACGAAATTTTTTACCCTCAGGTTATCTCTGCAGAGTAGCCATGCCAATTTTCAAAAAAAAATTTTCTCGCAAAAATTGGCGGCCATTTTGAATTTTTGAATTTTTCGCAAAATTGCAAAACATAAAAATGCTAATATCTCGAAAACCGTGCTACATAGAGCGATTTCGACGACATTTTCGATCTTCAGGGTATCTCTGCAGAGCAGCTATCCCAAAGAGCTTTCACTCGGTGAATTTTCAGACCCGTAGCTAATTATTCACCTACTCAAAATGAGTAAATGCTAATTATCTCTAAAACTATTGCGGATACCCAATTTTTATCAAATAACTCATTCATGTACTTTTGGGAGAGCTTTCACATGGTGAAGTTTAAGACCTGTAGATAATTACTCACCTACTCAAAATGAGTAAATGCGAATTATCTCTGAAAAGTATTGCAGATAGCCAATTTTTCTCAAATAACTCATTCACCTACTTTTGGAAGAGCTTTCACATGGTGAAGTTTTGGCCCCATAGCTAATTACTCACCTACTCAAAATGAGTAAATGCGAATTATCTCTTAAAAGTATTGCAGATAGCCAATTTTTCTTAAATAACTCATTCACCTACTTTTGGGAGAGCTTTTCTTGGTGAAGTTTCAGATCCGTAGATAATTACTCACCTACTCAAAATGAGTAAATGCTAATTAAGCGTCCCTGAAAGGGCGCTAATTTGTTTTCGCCTCAGTTTCCTCGCCGTCGCCGCCACATTATGGTCTCCCTTGAATTTCTCCCTTATTATTAGAAGGTTTCAAACCATATTTGGCAGTTATATACCTCAGGCGTGGGAAAATTTTTCTGCATGCTTAAATTTGACCTTTGACCTTTATGAAGGTCACATGATCAAAAGCTATTTTTTGAAGTACACCCCCCCGTCATCACAGTTCAGGAAAAACTACTTGCTACAGAGCCGTATAATTTGACACACCTGTTCATACTATCGAAAACGCGAGCTGATTAGATTTTGGGAGCAATCCCTTGAAAAATGTCTCATTTATGAGTGATTTTCTGACACCTTCCAATCTGAAAGCCTTAAATTTAGGCCAACCCCCCTATTATCTTCTTAAGTATTGCATTTAGAGCTATAAAATGTACTGGGAGGTAATAGGAAACCATATGTGGAGAGTCTAAATAGCCGGTCAGTTTTACCCCACGGCCCCCCCCTTATGGGTCAAACTGGGGTCATAAAAAAGCTGATTTTGAGTTTTTGCCTTATATCTCCTTTATTGTTGCTTTTATAGCTTCAGAATGTATTAAGAGGTATCTAATCTAATCTAATCTAATGTGGACTTTTATAGCGCTTAATCTCCATCACTGATGGACTCTAAGGTGCATCTAAACATTTAGCAAGGCAGTTAGCGTTAATCAAGGGACATAGCCAGGTCGTACCAAGGAGATACAGATGTGATGGGAGAGGCTATGGTGGGTAGGCTTTTGCAAACAGGTAAGTTTTAAGCTTCTTTCTGAAGGAGGCAACTGATGTTGCACTGCGAACATCTTGAGGGAGGTCATTCCAGATCTTAGGAGCATCAAAGGCAAAACTTTGGCTGACTTAAAGACTGATGAATGGAAAGGAGGAACTGTAAGGTATTGACGATCTGGGTGACTATGCCTAGTACTATAGGGACAACTACTAAAAGACACGAACGGTTCGAAGTAAGAAGGAGAAGCACTATGCAAAAATTTATACACAAGTGTTGCGGTTTTGAAAAGACAACGATACTTAACAGGCAACCAGTGGAGTTTCTGTAGAGTGGGTGTAACATGAGCATACTTTCTATGATTTGTAACAATACGAGCAAGGGTGTTCTGAATACTTTGCAATTTGTGCTGATTGAAACCGGAGAAACCTCTGAACAGAGAGTTACAATAGTCCAGACGACTACTAACCAAGGCATTTGCAGCAAGGACTGCCACTTCAGAAGTGAGATACTTTCTAATTCTACGGAGGTCACGCATCTGAAGGAAGCACGCTTTGCAAGTCCTCTTGATATGCTCAGAAAATGAAAAATCTGCATCAAACCACACACCTAGATTTCTGACAGAATCAACCAGATGAAGAAGGCTACCAAGAATGCTAACAGGAAAGTGAGAGGAAATCTTCTGACATTGAGCCTTGGAACCAAAGACAATAAACTCAGTTTTTTCAGGGTTGAGCTTCAATTTACTGAGAGACATCCACTCTTGAACATCACGAAGGCAGGCATTTAGCTTGGCGAGAGCCGAAGAAGCATTCTTGTGAGAGAGATGGATGTATAACTGAGTGTCATCCACATAAAAATGGAATTTAATATGCGGGTGGAGGCGAATAATTTTACTAAGTGGTGTTGTATAGAGTGAAAACAGTAACGGACCCAGAACAGAACCTTGTGGGACTCCATAGATGAGATTGCTTAATTCAGATAGTGTGGAGCCTATCTTAATGGCCTGGCAACGATTTCTTAAGTAGGAAGCAAACCACCTTAGAGCTGTTCCACCAAGACCAAACCAGGATTTAAGGTAACCAAGGAGAATATTATGGTCTATAGTGTCAAATGCGGCTGATAAGTCAAGAAGTATTAGAGCTGTGGGTTCACCACGTGCCAGAGAGAGATGAACCTCGTTTTTTATAGACAATAAAGCAGTTTCCGTGGAATGTCCTGGCTTATATGCTGACTGATGAGGATTGTCCAGTTTGTTGTTATTAATGTGTGACGTTAGCTGCCTGGCAACGACTCGCTCAACCAACTTTGACAGGAAACAAAGACCAGACACTGGACGATAATTCTTAAGGTTGTCTCTAGGAAGGAAAGCCTTTTTTATGAGGGGGGGGGGGGGGGGGGGGGGTGACAACCGCCTTTTTGAAAGAATTTGGGAAGGATCCTTCTATGAGAGAATAATTTACTTGGTAATGGAAGAGAGGAGGATATCAAGACAATCCTCAAGGAGGAATGTTGGTATAGGGTCTAGTGAGCAAGATTTGGTGGGGGATTCACTAATACACTTATAGACCTCGTCTTCAGTGACAGGCATAAAAGCATTGAAAGCAGGAGGCACGGAATCCGGTGCATCATTGAAAGAGCCAGAAGTAGCAAAGGTGTCCCTGATTTTGCTTATTTTATTGGAGAAAAAAGAAGCAAACATGTCTGCGAGGCTTTTGTCTGAGCTATGAGCAGGCAGGACAGTCTCGGAGGTGCGATGCGACACCTTCCTCAATGACTGCCATAGCTTCTTGGGGTCACGACTATTAGCAGTTAGGAGATTTGTATAGTATGAACCCTTGTCTTTATTGGCCAGTCGATTACACCAGGCAATTTGCCTGCGGAGTCTTGACCTATTCAACTCTGACTTATGTTTTCTCCACCTTCGTTCAAATTGCCGTCTAAGAGATCGAGCCATGCGATACGAATCAGACAACCACTCATCAGACTGCTGTTTAGCCTTGCGTGAAATGATAGGAGCATGCTTGTCAAGTACCTGTGTAACACCAGTTATGTACTGATTTTAAAGTTCTGCAGCAGTACCTTCAGGGGACCGTACAAACGGTATATTATTAAGGTCATTTTTGAACTGGTCAATATCAATCCTGTGGTACCGTCGATAAGAGACCCATTTGTCAATGCTGGTTGATGGGTGGGAGAAGTCCAGTTGGCATCTTATGGCAGCATGGTCAGAAATGAAATCCCCAACACTAACATTGCGGACAAAATTTGAGTCACAAGGAGATATCAAACATCCAGAGTGTGACCCAGTAAATGAGTCGGGCCACTGACACTTTGAACCAATCCACAACACTGAAGGATGTCGTTAAAGCTGGACCTATCACCACACTCAATATCCAGATGGACATTTATTTTTATTACGAAAAATACACTTACCATTTCCTGACCATTGCTATATGTTGGTGCCATCCAACTCACTGGCCAACGTTGAGAAACGTTTTAAGAAACCTTAAGAGGCCAGTGAGTGAGTGTGAACTAGCATGTCCCCCTAGTGGTCATGTGACCACGCTAGTAAACAACCTTCATTATTTTTGTTGGCCATCCTAGAGTGTGGATGTGTTATTTTAATTTGGATTTTTTATAAAGTTTTTGGAGATTTTGTGGGAATATGAGTTCTGTGGTAAGGCATCTGTGTTGACAATGTCTTCTCAGGACGAATTTAAGAGAAAAGGACAGAGAAAAAGACTTTTGTGGCCATTTTTTGGTGGATGTTTGACCACTATTTTAAGATGGCGGCATGGATGTATCGTCGTTGGATGAAGACTTTCTTCTTCTCAGAATTCTTCAAAAGGCTCGTGTTTCTTGAGAGAAGTTATTTTATTTTCACTTGATTGAAGATTTACAACTTTTTAACACTGAAACTGTTGGCAGTCATACTAACTCCGACAGGGACAGTTTACATGTTGCTAGGCGACAAATGGAGGCAACCTGAAGAGAGGACACAATTCAATTGTCATAAGCTATTCTCACGTCGGGTTCTAAAAGCCAGGCGTTTGTGGTAGTCAACATCTCACCGCGACGATCTCACTCGAATGGGTGTCCGGTGGGATTCCCCGGTGAGAGCAGACATCTTAGTTTCTCATTGGTTGCTGCATCGTGGACAAGTTCCGGATGCAGAAGCGATCATCACAGCTTCTAATTCTTCCGTCAGGTTCAGTCGGAACTTTTCACGGAGGAAAATACCTGCATGACGTCATTCTAACACAATCGAGTTTCCATACCTCCCCAAAGGTCCGGAATCGGGTTTCAGATTCCCGGAGCTGTGTTTCATCTCACAGATTAGCTTTTCTTTCTGTGGGTTATGCAGGTTTTTCTGCTGGAAACCGGCACCGGTGCATAAGATCTATATGTACCCATTGTCAGATTTTGTTCAAGAATACAGGTTCTCTGTGTTTCTTGCAGCTTAATCATGTCAATCTTGGAATTTAATAATGTGGCGTTATCTAGCAGTACCTCTGTCAGGAGGTTTTCAAGTTTTTAAGGATTAACAGGAATCTCATAGAATATCCAGTACTTCCTTGGACTGTGTGCAGTATTTTCAATTACAGTCTTCAGTGATCCTGGATGTTTTTTGGGCAGTGCATTGACCAGTTCTTCAACTTGTTACTCATCTGAAGTGTTACAAGTCTTATTTTTCTCTAGCTTATCTCTTAGATGATTTTGGTAGAATTAAAAGTGCATTTTTCACTCTTAATGAGGTTTTCTCCTGCTGAACTTTTGGTCAGATGTCCAGGAAAACTTCATTTTGTGATCTCGGGTGTATAGTGTTTCTTCTGTCTGGGAAGGAGCAAACCCCTACACATGGCTAGAAAGAGGATTAGTGCCCCAGGGCACTTTTCTTCCCATTATGATACTTAATCCTCCAACTCTGTTACAAAACTCTCCTCTGAAGTTTTAGAGGGGTTAGGAGTAATCTTTAGGAGTAGTGTTTGTCCACTAGTGCAGATATACTACACCTTACATCTCAACATAGTAAGAGGATAATCTTCAACCATACTTTACCTTTCACAGAGGCAACAGTACCATGAGGGATTGCTTATTCATGTTCCTAAAGCAGTTTTGGACATGTGTGTAAAGAATAAATGAATAAAATGCGGGAGACATCAGTTTGCATAAAGCTGTGTATGGAATGATCGACAAAAGGGCGATAATACCAGTGAGATGGTGATATCGCTACAATTTTACACTTTATCGGTTGTGATAAGCTGGGAAGAGATGGCTACCACTAATAGTTGAGGTCAGGTAATAAACCTTTACATGTACCTTAATTTCGCATAGTTGGGATTTTCGCAATTAATTGTTACTAGTAAGTGAATGGGTGTGTCCACTCGTTTCCTTACAGTTGCATTCTTTCGTAGCCGGATTCACACAAATTTTATCTTCACTTCCCTGTTGATGACAGTTCACACCGGTTCACTGCTTGTTTGCTATGTTAGTCCATGGTGAGGCTGTGGGATCTATAAGAACGCATCATGCTTTACCAGTATATACACCATTTCATTGCTTTGCTCTTGGAAATGGTTTATTTTCGACTTTACTATTGTATCAACGGAGAGTGAACCTGATGGCTGCACTAGAAGGCATTGGGTGTTCACCAGCTTATATACATTTAAAAAAAAAAAAAAAAAAAAAAAAAACATCTTGTCTAAAGCACCAGGATTTTTAGTTTGGATTGCAGATTCCACCTTAGGGTACATCTTTACTCATAGCAAAGCATTTTCTCCGGCTAATGGTTTCTGAGGAAGCCATTTCTTTGGTGACGGTGTGGCTTCATAGGAGAAAACAGTGCCATTGGGTCATTTGTTTATCAGGTAACCCCAAGCTTATCTGCTAATGTACCACAGATACCACACATAATACACAGATAATGTACCAGTTTTTCTGTTCTCAGGTTCTCAGGGATCATCTTCAGTGGTGGAACGACTTTTCAATTTGCAGGAGCTCCCATTACTTCATCAGAAGGAGCACAATCTCCTGTTATTAGATGCTTTCTTTAAGGGTTGGGATGCATAATTATGGCATCAAACAGCCAGTGGTCTGTTGTATCATGAGGGGTCAAGACTCCACATTAACAGGGCTACTACCTTTAGAATCATTTGGAAGTCTGATTCGGATTTTGAATCTGTTGATTTCCACAGACAGTTCTTCAGTGGTTTCCTATCTGAACAGGTAGGGAGGTACCCACTTTCAGGAATGTTTTTCTTATCTCAAGAATCATTCCTTGGACGAATGCCATGGGTTCAGATTCAGGCATATCACTTCCCAGGGTATACCAATATTTCAACAAATTCTTTGTTCATGAGAGTCAAGATGATTCAAATTGAATGTGTTTTGGATGACTTTTGAATCTATTCTATTCTGATTCAGGTGTTCAATCAAATCTGTCTTTGATTACAATCACCAATGATGGGTTTGTTTTGCAACTAGTTTGAACCACAAGCTTGTCTTTTTCAACTTTTCTTGGGATGGACTGGACAGTTTGTTTGGTTCTGTGACCTTGATTCTTCAGGTGATGCAGGTGAATCATTTGGCTTCTAAGGCTCCTTTGATTTTCAACCTGTAGTCATTCCTGCTTTGGAACCTTCTTTAGATCATGCCTTGGTACAAGATAGGTTTCTTTGTCCAGTGAGAGCCTTGAGAGGTTATCTTGATAAGTCAAAGATCTCAGGAAAGGCAAGAAAATTCTTTTTGTAGCTGTTAAGAAGGGCTACTCCAAGATTTAGGTGCAGAATCATCTGGATTGCATCAGAGTGGCTAGGGATGTCTTATTTTTGGGATCTGGTGGATCTGTTCCACAAAGGTTCCTTTTAAGGCTTCCCTTGCTGGTGAGTTCAATCATTATGACATTGGTATCCAACAACCTGAATCTTAAGCTTCCAGTGTATGTGTTTCCTTCTTAGACTGTGGGGCTTGGGGAACAGGTGCATTACTCATTTTTTGGGAGGATCTGGACAGCTTTGTGTTTGTTCCAGTGGCTCTCATTCCTCAGGTGACTCAAGATGATCACCTACAGGTGCAGAATCATCATGATTGCACCGGGATAGCCAAGGATTCTTCAGGTGATTTATAAGATGACCACCTTCAGGTGCAGATTCATCATGATTGAATCATGATGGTCATGGTGGATGTTCTTGGTTGTGGGACCTGGTAAATCTATGCACATCTGAGGCTTCTTTGTGGTGAACTTCTCAGATACTACTTTTCTAGATGTAGCAAATTTCCTTATTTATTTCTTTAAGGAAAGGAATCTTAAGCCATCTACTATTGCTGGTTACAGAATAACAATGGTAGATTGCTTTCCTTGAAGGGGAATAAGTCTCTAGAACTCTTCAGCTGTATAGATTGTTGACATATTTCTATAGAGACAATCCAGTAGCCAATAGGTTAAGCCTTCTTTACCTTTTGTCTTTGGTCTTGTTTGGTCTCACCAGACAACCTTTTGAGCCTTTGGGGAAGATTTCTTGGAGGTTATTAACTTTCAAGACGGTCTTTTGACTTTGGCATTAGGCAAAGGAAGAAGGGTATTCTCGTTAGCTTTGTCTTCCCTTACTTTGAATGAGTATTGCTCACAAGTGGCTCTGGCCATTTATTAGCCAAGATTCAGTTGGTTTCGGATGGGCCTACTTCAGTTAAGCCGGTCGATATGCCAGCTCTCAATCACTGGCACAGCAGTTTTACTCAAGATAGATCTCTTTGTCTTGTGAGGTTTTGAAATACTTTTACTTGGGACAAAGGATTTAATGAGGAATTATTATGTCTTGTCTGTGCCTAGTTAGGAAGGCTTTACAGCAGATATTTTCAGGTCAACTATTTTATCTTGCTGTAGGCAGACTATCATTTTGACTGAGCAGAAGTCAAATTCTGACTCTCAACAGCAGCGAGTCAAAGCAATAATCTTTAGGTTTTAGGATAGTGTTTCTGTATATGAATTTTTAGATGCATGTTACTGGAAACCATAACTTTTTTACCAATTTTCAGTCTCACCTGCTTGGTTTGCTTGTGGTCAGACTTTGATATTGTGTCCTACAGTTTGTTATGTTATAAGTATATGCGTGATACTTATATTGATACTTTAGTATGCATTTGCAGCTGTATGTCTGTCATACTATCTGTTTTTATATTACGCAGATTTGTTGACTTCATTCAGACTTGGAATTACACTATATGCTGATGACACTTCCAATATTTGTGTCACCTGTGTGGGTGTTGGATGTCTAGATACAGCATTCAACTGTGGCAATAACTGTCAATTTGTGAGAACTTCAACTACATACTATGATTTAGGGGATCTGTATGGTATGTGGTGACTGTTGGAAGTTTATATGTTGTTGTATGCATGTAAATTTCAATGTAAACTTCTCATAATGTTTTAGTTGTAGGCTAGGTAGTGAGTCTCTGTAATGATTACTTCCTTCCTACAACAACAACAACAACAAGGCTGTGTTGTTTTGTAGTGCTCAACAGTTCCACTGCCTCATCTGGGAGGTGAGTTTGGATCTGAATGCCTATAGGATTATGCTGTGTATGATAGCTGTGCAGAGTGGTGTACTGGGTCTTTATATTCTAGTACTGCCCTCCTTCCATGAAGGCTGCATTCAGCAATGGTCAGGAAATGGTAAGTGTATTTTTCGCAATAAAATTGAAAAATTTTGTTGTAATTTTAATTTTTATTAGATAAATACTTACCATTTCCTGACCAGGATAGTCCCCCCCTACCTCCCCGCAGATTCAGTACTAGGGGAGTATTTTCTGCAACAAAAATAATGAAGGTTGTTTACTAGCGTGGTCACATGACCACTAGGGGGACATGCTAGTTCACACTCACTCACTGGCCTCTTAAGGTTTCTTAAAACGTTTCTCAACGTTGGCCAGTGAGTTGGATGGCACCAACATATAGCAATGGTCAGGAAATGGTAAGTATTTATCTAATAAAAATTAAAATTACAACAAAATTTTTCAAATCGCCACCACTGATGAAACTGGAACTAGTCGAAGACAGAAAGCCAGAAAGAGCCAGAAAATCTTCCAGAAACTGAGTAGTACAAGAACCAGAAGGACGATACACACAAGCCGCAACAAAGCTATTATAATCAGACTTAAACGAAATTATGATAATTTCAAATGATCTGAAAACTGGTGAAGAGACAATACTGGGAGAAAAGGTTTTTCTACACAGAAAACCAACACCACCTCCCCGACCAGTGCACCTTGGTTTTTGGATGAAATTGTAATCAGGTATTGGGAAAGCATATATGGAGAGTCTAAATAGCAGGTCAGTTTTACCCCTTGACCCCCCCCCCCCCCCCCCCCCCCCCCCCCCTTATGGGTCAAACTGGGGTCATAAAATAGCCGATTTTGAGTTTTTGTCTTTATCTCCTTTATTGTTGCTTTTACAGCTTCAGAATATATTAAGAGGTATTGGGAAAGCATATGTGGAGAGTCTAAATACCCGGTCAGTTTTACCCCCTGGCCCCCCCTTATGGGTCAAACTGGGGTCATAAAATAGCTGATTTTGAGTTTTTGCCTTTATCTCCTTTATTGTTGCTTTTATAGCTTCAGAATATATTAAGAGGTATTGGGAAAGCATATGTGGATAGTCTAAATAGCCAGTCAGTTTTATCCCCCGACCCCCCCCCCCCCCTTATGGGCCAAACTGGGGTCATAAATAGCTGCTTTGGAGTTTTTGCCTTATATCTCCTTTATTGTTGCTTTTGTAGCTTCAGAATGTATTAAGAGGTATTGGGAAAGCATATGTGGAGAATCTAAATAGCCGGTCAGTTTTATCCCCCAACCCCCCTTATGGGTCAAACTGGGGTCATAAAATAGTTGCTTTGGAGTTTTGCCTTATATCTCCTTTATTGTTGCTTTTATACCTTCAAAATGTATTAAGAGGTATTGGGAAAGCATATGTGGAGAGTCTAAATAGCCGGTCTGTTTTACCCCCCGGCCCCCCCCCCCCCCTATGGGTCAAACTGGGGTCATAAAATAACTGATTTTGGTTTTTTCCTTATCTCTCCTTTATTGTTGCTTTTATAGCTTCAGAATGTATTAAGAGGTATTGAGAAAGAATATGTGGAGAGTCTAAATAGCCGGTCAGTTTTACCCCCCGACCCCCCCCCCCCCCCCTTATGGGCCAAACTGGGGTCATAAATAGCTGCTTTGGAGTTTTTGCCTTATATCTCCTTTATCGTTGCTTTTGTAGCTTCAGAATGTATTAAGAGGTATTGGGAAAGCGTATGTGGAGAATCTAAATAGCCGGTCAGTTTTATCCCCCGACCCTCCCTTATGGGTCAAACTGGGGTCATAAAATAGTTGCTTTGGAGTTTTGCCTTATATCTCCTTTATTGTTGCTTTTAGACCTTCAGAATGTATTAAGAGGTATTGAGAAAGCATATGTGGAGAGTCTAAATAGCCGGTCAGTTTTACCCCCCGACCCTCCCTTATGGGCCAAACTGGGGTCATAAATAGCTGCTTTGGGGTTTTTGCCTTATATCTCCTTTATTGTTGCTTTTATAGCTTCAGAATGTATTAGGAGGTATTGGGAAGGCATACGGTGCAGCTTTGTGCATTCTTAGCTTTACAGCATGCTTATTAAAACCACAAAGCATTTTAAACTTTAAGGGACGCTTCGCTTTTGTTAGCAAAAACATTCCTCTAGTTATCTCAAAAACTATTGTGGATACCCAATTTTTCTCAAATAACTCATTCATGTACTTTTGGGAGAGCTTTCACATGGTGAAGTTTCACACCGGTAGCTAATTACTCACCTATTCAAAATGAGTAAATGCGAATTATCTCTAAAAGTATTGCAGATAGCCAATTTTTCTCAAATAACTCATTCACCTACTTTTGGGAGAGCTTTCACTTGGTGAAGTTTCAGACCCATAGCTAATTATTTACCTACTCAAAATGAGTAAATGCGAATTATCTCTAAAAGTATTGCGGATACCCAATTTTTATCAAATAACTCATTTATCTACTTTTGGGAGAACTTTCACTTGGTGAAGTTCCAGACCCGTAGGTAATTACTCACCTACTCAAAAGGAGTAAATGTGAATTATCACTTAATAGTATTGCAGATAGCCAATTTTTCTCAAATAACTCATTCACCTACTTTTGGAAGAGCTGTCACACACGAAAATGATAAATTGTGAATATCTCGGAAAAGCTATTTCTTCTCCTTTAATGCTCGGCGGGAGATACACACCGCGGCAGTGGTCTTGTCAAAAATTTTTGTTTCCCCCAAAATGGTGGCCATTTTGAATTTTCAAAACACAAAAATGCTTATATCTCGAAAACCGTGCTAGATGGAGTGAACTCAACAAAATTTTTGACCTGCTGGGTATCTGCAGAGTAGCCATGCCAATTTTCAAAATATTTTTGTCTCGCCAAATATAGTGGACATTTTGAATTTTCGAATTTTTTGCAAAACACAAAAATGCTTATATCTTGAAAACCGTGCTAGATAGAGCAGACTGCGCTGACTTTGGTTGCCACAACAGTATAAGGCTAGAAACGAAGCATTTTCTTAATACTTTAGCACTTACCTTTATATCCTTTTCGGGACGCTTTGTTTTTGCTATGCAAAAACATTCTCTTTTTTTTCGCGAGCGATCCTCTAGTTTAACATAATTTTATCTTTAATTTCATTTTGCTTTAAATTTCTGTTGCAACAGAATCTCTGATACATAATAAATCATACCATTAATAGGTCTTAATATTTTATGTGAAGACATTACATTTGTTTGCAATATACATTAGAGTAGTGCTGGCATAAGAGACACTACCATCAGCAGAGCTTTTCACAGAGCATCACAGATTTGTTTGGACTACAATCGGCATCACTGTACAATCTGCACAATCAGTATACTAACCAATAGAAGTAGAAAATGTAATTTACTCAATCTTTACTTAAGCATTTAATCCCTGTATTAGCAGATTGAATGGTATAGACAAAGGTCACAGTTGGCCATGTACATACTCTTCAGCAGTTAGGGTCATATTGGGACAGGTCCTCACTCCTAAACTCTGTCCCTTGTGGGAGTCAAACCCACACAGAGGTGATCTATGCCATAGAAGCTTAATCATAGCTTTAAAATGTTCAAGCCAGGGATAAGAAAAGAAAAAGAAAATCAATGGAAAAGCCTTGCCAAACAAGTAGGTTTTAAGTCTTACCCTGTAATGTTATATTACGATTACACAATACTGTTATATTACGATTACACAATACCTCTAGGAACCATTATCAGAAATTTTCTGATTTCATTCTACATGTATGCAGATGATTCTCAATTGTATAAGTCAGTATCACTAAATGTTGAGGACGACCAACTCTCTTTTGTAATACAGCATCAAAATGATATATCTGACATAAGTGACTGGATGAACAACAACTTACATCTACAACTCCTTCTGTCATTATCTGAAGGGGCCACGGTGGCAAAGTGGTAACACTCTTGCCTCCCACCTCTGAGGCCGGGGTTCGGTTCCCAGCACAGCCTCAAGTGGGAAAGCTGGTAGTTGCTTGCCGTTGGTCGGCAGTTTACAGTACAGAACCCTGACGAACTGTATGTACTGATTTCCTCTGCCCTTCCAACTACCCGTCGTGATATGACCTGTACAATGTTGAAAGTGACGTAAAACCCCAAATAAATAAATAAATTCTGTCATTATCTGAGAAATAGTCGTATAGTTCAGCCATATTTGACTGTATCATCGGCTAAACTCATTGTGCATTCAGTTATCTCTGCAAAATTGGATTACTGCAACTCTCTCTTCATCGACATTAGGGACGTCATCATGTAAAAGTTTGCTATCTCGATACTGTGAGCAGTGGGCGATATCACGGTATTAATCACTAAGTTAATATCTACGTTTCATTATAAACCCTATAAATTTTCCACAATAACATAGACTTTTACTTTATTAAAGGTACAATTCAAGAATCTTCAACTGAAGGGCCATTTCCAGTTATGAGTTCAGGCTCATGTACACCCGCGTATTTGATTTTTACTAACATGGTAACTAAACCCTGGATCGGGTTATGAATACAAGGCTCGATATTGTGTGTGGACTTGAACTATCGGCGATATGATGATATCACGGTACACGATGACGTTCCAGATTTTTTTTATCAGAAAGTTATAACATGTAAGAATGCTGCTGCTAGGATTGCCCTGAACTTGAAGAAGTATGATTCTGTAACACCTTATTCAATGAAACTGCAATGGCTGCCTGTAAGATGGCACATTATCTAGTAATATCTACAACTGAACCTAATTGTGTTCAAGGTATTAAATGGTGATGCCCCCAACAACATTCAATCATTGGTTTCCTTAAAGTAATAAACGCGACGACCCTGTTCTGGTGACAAATGTATAAACTAAAGGAGTATCAATGTAAACTGAAAAACAATGGATATCGATCTGTCCACGTCGCAGCATCCCACTAGTGGAATAGCCTACGTGAGGATGTCTGCAGTAGTGCAGTGATTAGCCAGTCAGTGACTAGAATTGCACTATAAAATAACTACTAACTATTGTTATTATTACAGTAGAACTTCTATTATCTGACCCTCTTGGGATATTGACAGTTTGGATAATAAAAGGGCTAAAATAACAGGTTTAAATGGAGTTGGAAGAGTGAGTTAAACTTTGAGGTTGGATAATTGAAAATTCAGATAATAGAGAGTCAGATAATAGAGATTCTACTGTATTAAATATGTTGAGAGGAAGCTACCAGAGTTATCAAGAGACCGTTCATCTCGAATACATAAGTAGTACAGGAAATTTCTCACTGAGAAAAGGTGCTGTTGAAATTTTGTTGATGTGAATTTACTGGCAGTTTTGAAGGGACGAACTGCATTTGCAAGAGAAAAGGTTTCCAGTCTTATTAATATTGTTATTTTCACTTGTAGTGCAAAAGTATAAAATTGAAGTCAAGAAAATGGAAAGAAATATTATCACCCAGAAACACATTGTGCACAAACACATTTAAAACCTTAGAAATAAATTTTTAAAAGGGATTGCCCCAATGAAACAGTTGACAAAGTTTAAGAAAAAGGATGTAGCATGTACAAACAAGTTTGATCACATCCCTTTACCTAGTTCATCCTTTTCTTACTGGAGTGACGAGCTATAAATGAATGAGCTCATCCACTTTCGCTTTTTGTTGATCATCATATTTAGTTAGACGTCTTCATTGAAATTCACATTTGGAGCATTCCAAACAACTCAGAAAATGTTTTGCATTTTGGATTGCTTTATGGAATGTTTGAAAATCCTCCCATGAACTTGCATGAGCTGTACAGAAATAAATATGCTGGAGAGGTGGGGGGGGGGGGGGGGGGAGTCTGGCTGTCTAGGGTGGCTTGTTCTCCAGTGTGTACACCCCAGGTAGTAGGATCTCCTTGCGGAGTAATGAGCCTGAGGTCATCAAGCAGCAAATAATTACAGTAGGACCTCTATTATACGACCCACTATTATCCGAATTTTCAGTTATCCCACCTCAAAGTCACTCGCAACTCCATTTAAGCCTGTTATATTAGCCCCTCTATTATCCGACCCTTCTATTATCCAACCTAATAGATACTCCCATGGAGGGTGGGATAATAGAGGTTCTACTGTATGTACAGGTATGACAGTAAGGAAAGGTATGAGTTTGGTACTAATCTTTTGAAAATCTCAGGTGATTCAGATATTCCCCATCCCTTCAAATTTCAATATGACCCACATACAGAGTTGAGGCTTAGTTTCACTTATATTTTGTAACTTCCCATCTGATTTCTAGTTTTCAGGATTATAGGATGCCAATAGCTTTGCCTTTCCAAACAAATAGAGTGACCAAACTGAAGCTACTAAGTCTTATTTAAATCCGCGGTGCCCAAGTGGTTAATAAGTCTGGCTGGGTTCCAATCCAGCTGATGGCAACATGTTGGATTGATGGAGGACCTGTTGTGACATAACCTGAGCTATTGAAATCCTATGTAACATTATCTCCTATGTAGTTATTATAATTATGAACAGAAAATGAGTCAAAAATAGAAAAAACAGTGGGTTTTTTCAATTATCCTTAACTCTTTACCTACATATGTATTGGTTTGGTCAACTCTCAAGAACTGGAATATTGTTCATCTGATCCAGGTTTTCCAGATAACCAGGTAAATTAAAATAAATTAAAAATAACAGATAACTGATAAATTAAAATAGAAAAATCCCTCAACTGACTAACATGATATTTGCTTCTACTTAAAAAAGTTAATTCTATGAATTAAAGTTATACTTGAAGGGAATTAACGGTACAGTTCCATTCATATTATCTGCAACATGTTTGTATTCAGGTGAATTACCTGTGGATCCAGTGCTTGTTAAAGGCTATGACTTTAACGATGGCATTGACTACCACAAGTTACTGCAGAGTTATAGAACTTCTGGTTTCCAGGCAACAAACTTTGGTATTGCAGTGGAGGTGATTAACAAAATGGTAAGGGTTCTAATTTTGCTAATAATTCCTGCATTTCCATTTTTATTTGGGTTCATTGATACTTTCAATTCTATGTATGGGTCATATTACTACGGACAGTTGAGGGATCTGAGGAAGCTATCTCCAAAGAACTACCAACTTACACGTGTTAGGTTGTTCCAGGTTTTGAACCCACACCCTTATAGTTCTAATTTGTTACACTTACAAGGGAATTATTACCATAAATAATTTTGAGTAATGGTAAAAGATCCTTGGGTGACAAAATTGCAACTTGTTCCAGATGCTGCTAATTGTATCCACCGGATGTATCCAGTGGATACTTTGTTTTAGCTGTCGCTACGCCATCACTGCCAGGTGTAGACATATTTTCAATGTTTGCACTCTCAGTGGAAAACTACACCAGCTAGCTTCACCAAATTTGCAGGATATCTTCATTGGGAGGTATTTCTCTAGGACTGAAATTAGCCTTATTCTGAAAAACAAGATGGCCGCTGTGGGCATTTCTTTGAAAATTATCTACCTTTTTCTACTGGCTGGTTTTCATAAGTAGAAGGTTGAATCTCTTCATAGGTGATATGTATAACATATATACATGTTCTCTACAACCTTACAGACATTTAACCTTGAAGCTCTTCATTCAAGGTCATTTATAGAGTGCAAATGTACCCCACATAACGGACTTTAAAAGTGCCTATATCTCCCTTATTATTGGTCCTAGAGGTTTGGCATGTGAAACCAACCTATAGGAAATCATGGGCTTAGAATCTTCTGATGTGGATTTGATCTTGGGCCCCTCCTTCAAGGTCAAACGAGGATAGACCAACTTTAAAGTACTAAAACTTGCTTATTATTTGTCCTAGACATTTGCACTGTGAAACTAACTTATAGGAAATCATGGGCTTGGAATTTTCTGATGTGTTCAGATTTGACCTTGGACCCCTCATGCTTATTATTGAGGTTATTATTATCCTAGAGGTTTTGCAATATGAAACCAACTTATAGGAAATCATTTGGCTGGGAATCATTTGACTGTGCTCAGATTTGACCTTGGGCCCCTCCTTCAAGGTCAAATGATGGTTCACTGGCTGTGGTGAGTTGTTTTTCCAGTGGATACAAATTTCCATCGGTTCTCTGATGCGCTAGTTCTAGTTTCAATTGTGACTTTCTTTCAAATTTTGTAATTTGTGTGGGATAAGTCCAATGTGAACTGCAGCCATTCTCCTAGACTTACTCCAAATCTTTGAATTGGTATCCGTCTTTTACATAAGCAGTTAAATTGAAATTGGAAACTTACAGGAGTTCATAAAGCTACCAGCATGCTGAAGTAAGAGGGGATAGTTGCCTGTTTCTCCAAAAGTCACACAATACCCATATATTGTACAAAAGACAACTTAAAGGACTTGGTGAAAGGCTACTATTTTCCAAAAAGATTTTTATCAGTATGTTGGGGGTCATATTTTTTTTTCATCCTGGGTTTTTTGTTGTTGTTTTTTTACCAGCACAAACCATTAATCATGAATTTTAGTTGATTATCTTTGTCCTTTGCCCATTTATAGTATATATAGATCCATAATACCTCCTGTATTTTTTAATAGATTGAAACCAAACTACAGCCCTTGCCTCAAGAGGTGTTGGAAAATCCCAACATGAACCCTTGTGGGCGAGAAAAGAGCAGTTGTACCATATTTCTGGGATACACGTCGAACATGGCATCTTGCGGAGTGAGGGAGACTGTGAGGTTCCTGGCTCAACATAACATGGTGAATATGTTACCCAATTTTTTCCCCATAGCCCTTAAGGGCTGTCGGAATATTGTTTTCACCCATTTGGTGTCCGGATATACGGGTTGGGCAGGCGGGCGGGCGGCGGGAAAAAGTTTGTTAGGGCTGTATCTCAGAAACCATAAGGTGTAGGAAGTTGATACTTCGTGGGGACATTGGGGACATTGGTTAGGGTGTGTAGGTGTGCAATGTCATGGTGTGACCTTGATTTGACCTTTGACCTTGCTGTAGTGACCTTGACCTTTAACAGTTTGTCCGGGCTATATCTTGGAAATGGTAAGATCGATACTTGGTAGTGACATTGGTTAGGGGGTGTAGGTGTGCAATATCATGGTATGACTTTGATTTGACCTTTGACCTTGCTGTAGTGACCTTGACCTATAAAATCTTGTCTGGGCTTTATCTCGGAAACCGTAAGGTGTAGGAAGTCTATACTTGGTACGGATATTGGTTAGGGGTTGTAGGTGTGCAACATCATGGTATGACTTTGATTTGATCTTTGACCTTGTCATAGTTTTAAAATCTAGTCTGGGCTGCTTCTGGGATGCCATAAGGTGTAGAAGGTTGACACTTAGTAGGGACATTTGTTAGGGAGTGCAGGTGTTGACCTTTTTTGGTCTGCCAAAGTCTGTTCACCTGCCATATTTGAGACATCTTTCTCTCATGCCAAAGATATATGGATTGCTGTAACTGATTATTATATGCACTTTTAGATAATTGTGCTATTTCCATTAACAGCTATTCTCCAGTTAATAAATTTTACAGCTTTATAATTTAGTTTACTGATTAATGCTGTCATCTTGCTATTGAATTGTCTTGTTTTAGTACTTTATCTTTACATACATTTTCTTTCTCTTAGGTGTAATTTTCTCTACTTAAACATTATTTGGAGCTTTATATAACTGACATTGTTCTTTGTACTGTTTCACTACTTCTGTATCTCATGGTGTTGAAAACTATTTCCCCAGACGGTGGCGTACAGGCATCTCTGATGTTATTTTAAATTTTAATCCTTTATTTTCATAATTTTCTCAAACAGAAAGAATGCAAATATTACAGTATCATCAGTATGTGAAATTTGCTATTATGTATATCTCCAATTTCGACTTTGCGAATTTTGTAACTACATTAGGTAGTGGTGTCATCGTGTATTTGAGGTCACGATACCATGAACAAAATCGTGAGCAATATCGTGGCGCCATTGTTTCGCAACGTAAACCTAAATTTGCTCTCTAAATAATGTGCATTTTTACCTTGTACTGACAGAAGTAAAATATATTTTATGTTTCTTTTTTGATGACAGTGGTTAAAATGGTGAATATTTGAAGCCAAAAAAAAGTAAACAAAACTTGGGTTTTTTAACTTCCTGTATGAAGTGGAAGTAGTCATCACCATAGTGACATCACATATTAAAACAAAATCGTGTAAAAGAAGAAATTATATGAATATTTCCTCATTATGTCCACCCCCCCGGGGGGTGGATATATTATTTTTCCTTTTTTCGCCGTCCGATGTCCGATGTCCGGCGTCCGGCGTCCGATGTCCGGCGTCACGCATGGTTTCCGCTCATTTAAAGGAAAAGTATTAGAGCTATTGTCACCAAATTTGGTATGCAGGCTTATTGGGTCAGTAGCTTGCTTGGGATTGCTTTTGGCTGTTGTACCTCTTTTGCTTACTGAGTAATACTTAAGTACAGCTATTTTCAGTACCCATTGGTTTCCGTGCATTTAAGCCAAAATAATTAAAGATATTTTACTACAATTTTGAATACAAGATTGTTATGTCCATAGCTCGCTTGGTATTGCATTTGGGACTGATAGCTTTGTCAGTACATGAGTAATAGCCATTTAGGTACTTCATTGTGTATTTTCAGTACTACTTTTGAGTAATTTGCTCCTATCTCCTTAACCGTGCGAGATAGAGCGATTTCGGCAAAATTTTTGACCCACAGGGTATCTGAGGAGTGTACTCTTTGCAATTTTCAAAAAATTTTCCCCTCCCCAAAAATGGCGGCCATTTTGAATTTTCGAATTTTTGCCAAAAATGGCAAAACACTAATTTGCTTCTATCTCCTTAACCGTGCGAGATAGAGCGATTTCGGCAAAATTTTCGACCCACAGGGTATCTGAGGAGTGTACTCTTTGCAATTTTCAAAAAATTTTCCCCTCCCCAAAAATGGCGGCCATTTTGAATTTTCGAATTTTTCCCAAAAATGGCAAAACACAAATTTGCTTCTATCTCCTTAACCGTGCGAGATAGAGCGATTTCGTCGAAATTTTCGACCCACAGGGTATCTAAGGAATGTAATATTTGCAATTTTCAAAAAATTTTCCCCTCCCCAAAAATGGCGGCCATTTTAAATTTTCGAATTTTTGCCAAAAATGGCAAAACACAAATTTGCTTCTATCTCCTTAACCGTGCGAGATAGAGCGATTTCGTCAAAATTTTCGACCTACAGGGTATCTGACAAGTGTACTCTTTGCAATTTTCAAAAAATTTTCCCCTCCCCAAAAATGGCGGCCATTTTGAATTTTAGAATTTTTGCCAAAAATGGCAAAACACTAATTTGCTTCTATCTCCTTAACCGTGCGAGATAGAGCGATTTCGGCAAAATTTTCGACCCACAGGGTATCTAAGGAGTGTACTCTTTGCAATTTTCAAAAAATTTTCCCCTCCCCAAAAATGGCGACCATTTTGAATTTTCGAATTTTTGCCAAAAATGGCAAAACACAAATTTCCTTCTATCTCCTTAACCGTGTGAGATAGAGCGATTTCGTCGAAATTTTCGACCCACAGGGTATCTAAGGAGTGTACTCTTTGCAATTTTCAAAAAATTTTCCCCTCCCCAAAAATGGCGGCCATTTTGAATTTTAGAATTTTTGCCAAAAATGGCAAAACACAAATTTGCTTCTATCTCCTTAACCGTGCGAGATAGAGCGATTTCGTCGAAATTTTCGACCCACAGGGTATCTAAGGAATGTAATATTTGCAATTTTCAAAAAATTTTCCCCTCCCCAAAAATGGCGGCCATTTTAAATTTTCGAATTTTTGCCAAAAATGGCAAAACACAAATTTACTTCTATCTCCTTAACCGTGCGAGATAGAGTGATTTCGTCGAAATTTTCGACCTACAGGGTATCTAAGGAATGCAATCTTTGCAATTTTCAAAAAATTTTCCCCTCCCCAAAAATGGCGGCCATTTTGAATTTTCGAATTTTTGCCAAAAATGGCAAAACACAAATTTGCTTCTATCTCCTTAACCGTGCGAGATAGAGCGATTTCGTGGAAATTTTCGACCCACAGGGTATCTAAGGAATGTAATATTTGCAATTTTCAAAAAATTTTCCCCTCCCCAAAAATGGCGGCCATTTTGAATTTTCGAATTTTTGCCAAAAATGGCAAAACACAAATTTCCTTCTATCTCCTTAACCGTGTGAGATAGAGCGATTTCGTCGAAATTTTCGACCCACAGGGTATCTAAGGAGTGTACTCTTTGCAATTTTCAAAAAATTTTCCCCTCCCCAAAAATGGCGGCCATTTTGAATTTTCGAATTTTTGCCAAAAATGGCAAAACACAAATTTGTTTCTATCTCCTTAACCGTGCGAGATAGAGCGATTTCGTCGAAATTTTCGACCCACAGGGTATCTGAGGAATGTAATATTTGCAATTTTCAAAAAATTTTCCCCTCCCCAAAAATGGCGGCCATTTTAAATTTTCGAATTTTTGCCAAAAATGGCAAAACACAAATTTGCTTCTATCTCCTTAACCGTGCGAGATAGAGTGATTTCGTCGAAATTTTCGACCTACAGGGTATCTAAGGAATGCAATCTTTGCAATTTTCCAAAAATTTTCCCCTCCCCAAAAATGGCGGCCATTTTGAATTTTCGAATTTTTGCCAAAAATGGCAAAACACAAATTTGCTTCTATCTCCTTAACCGTGCGAGATAGAGCGATTTCGTGGAAATTTTCGACCCACAGGGTATCTAAGGAATGTAATATTTGCAATTTTCAAAAAATTTTCTCCTCCCCAAAAATGGCGGCCATTTTGAATTTTCGAATTTTTGCCAAAAATGGCAAAACACAAATTTCCTTCTATCTCCTTAACCGTGTGAGATAGAGCGATTTCGTCGAAATTTTCAACCCACAGGGTATCTAAGGAGTGTACTCTTTGCAATTTTCAAAAAATTTTCCCCTCCCCAAAAATGGCGGCCATTTTGAATTTTCGAATTTTTGCCAAAAATGGCAAAACACAAATTTGTTTCTATCTCCTTAACCGTGCGAGATAGAGCGATTTCGTCGAAATTTTCGACCCACAGGGTATCTGAGGAGTGTACTCTTTGCAATTTTCAAAAAATTTTCCCCTCCCCAAAAATGGCGGCCATTTTGAATTTTCCAATTTTTGCCAAAAATGGCAAAACACTAATTTGCTTCTATCTCCTTAACCGTGCGAGATAGAGCGATTTCGTCGAAATTTTCGATCCACAGGGTATCTAAGGAATGTAATATTTGCAATTTTCAAAAAATTTTCCCCTCCCCAAAAATGGCGGCCATTTTGAATTTTCGAATTTTTGCCAAAAATGGCAAAACACTAATTTGCTTCTATCTCCTTAACCGTGCGAGATAGAGTGATTTCGTCGAAATTTTCGACCCTCAGGGTATCTAAGGAATGCAATCTTTGCAATTTTCAAAAAATTTTCCCCTCCCCAAAATTGGCGGCCATTTTGAATTTTCGAATTTTTGCCAAAAATGGCAAAACACAAATTTGCTTCTATTTCCTTAACCGTGCCAGATAGAGCGATTTCGTCAAAATTTTCGACCCACAGGGTATCTGAGCATTATACTCTTGGTAATTTTAAAAAAATTTTCCCCTCCCCAAAAATGGCGGCCATTTTGAATTTTCGAATTTTTGCCAAAAATGGCAAAACACAAATTTGCTTCTATCTCCTTAACCGTGCGAGATAGAGCGATTTCGTCGAAATTTTCGACCCACAGGGTATCTAAGGAATGTAATATTTGCAATTTTCAAAAAATTTTCTCCTCCCCAAAAATGGCGGCCATTTTGAATTTTCGAATTTTTCCCAAAAATGGCAAAACACAAATTTCCTTCTATCTCCTTAACCGTGTGAGATAGAGCGATTTCGTCGAAATTTTCAACCCACAGGGTATCTAAGGAGTGTACTCTTTGCAATTTTCAAAAAATTTTCCCCTCCCCAAAAATGGCGGCCATTTTGAATTTTCGAATTTTTGCCAAAAATGGCAAAACACAAATTTGTTTCTATCTCCTTAACCGTGCGAGATAGAGCGATTTCGTCGAAATTTTCGACCCACAGGGTATCTGAGGAGTGTACTCTTTGCAATTTTCAAAAAATTTTCCCCTCCCCAAAAATGGCGGCCATTTTGAATTTTCCAATTTTTGCCAAAAATGGCAAAACACTAATTTGCTTCTATCTCCTTAACCGTGCGAGATAGAGCGATTTCGTCGAAATTTTCGACCCACAGGGTATCTAAGGAATGTAATATTTGCAATTTTCAAAAAATTTTCCCCTCCCCAAAAATGGCGGCCATTTTGAATTTTTCGAATTTTTGCCAAAAATGGCAAAACACTAATTTGCTTCTATCTCCTTAACCGTGCGAGATAGAGTGATTTCGTCGAAATTTTCGACCCTCAGGGTATCTAAGGAATGCAATCTTTGCAATTTTCAAAAAATTTTCCCCTCCCCAAAATTGGCGGCCATTTTGAATTTTCGAATTTTTGCCAAAAATGGCAAAACACAAATTTGCTTCTATTTCCTTAACCGTGCCAGATAGAGCGATTTCGTCAAAATTTTCGACCCACAGGGTATCTGAGCATTATACTCTTGGTAATTTTAAAAAAATTTTCCCCTCCCCAAAAATGGCGGCCATTTTGAATTTTCGAATTTTTGCCAAAAATGGCAAAACACAAATTTGCTTCTATCTCCTTAACCGTGCGAGATAGAGCGATTTCGTCGAAATTTTCGACCCACAGGGTATCTAAGGAGTGCAATCTTTGCAATTTTCCCAAAATTTTCAGCTCCCCAAAAATGGCGGCCATTTTGAATTTTCGAATTTTTGCCAAAAATGGCAAAACACAAATTTGCTTCTATCTCCTTAACCGTGCGAGATAGAGCGATTTCGTCGAAATTTTCGACCCACAGGGTATCTGAGCATTGTACTCTTGGTAATTTTCAAAAAATTTTCCCCTCCCCAAAAATGGCGGCCATTTTGAATTTTCCAATTTTTGCCAAAAATGGCAAAACACTAATTTGCTTCTATCTCCTTAACCGTGCGAGATAGAGCGATTTCGTCGAAATTTTCGACCCACAGGGTATCTAAGGAATGTAATATTTGCAATTTTCAAAAAATTTTCCCCTCCCCAAAAATGGCGGCCATTTTGAATTTTCGAATTTTTGCCAAAAATGGCAAAACACTAATTTGCTTCTATCTCCTTAACCGTGCGAGATAGAGTGATTTCGTCGAAATTTTCGACCCACAGGGTATCTAAGGAATGCAATCTTTGCAATTTTCAAAAAATTTTCCCCTCCCCAAAATTGGCGGCCATTTTGAATTTTCGAATTTTTGCCAAAAATGGCAAAACACAAATTTGCTTCTATTTCCTTAACCGTGCCAGATAGAGCGATTTCGTCAAAATTTTCGACCCACAGGGTATCTGAGCATTATACTCTTGGTAATTTTAAAAAAATTTTCCCCTCCCCAAAAATGGCGGCCATTTTGAATTTTCGAATTTTTGCCAAAAATGGCAAAACACAAATTTGCTTCTATCTCCTTAACCGTGCGAGATAGAGCGATTTCGTCAAAATTTTCGACGCACAGGGTATCTAAGCAATGCAATCTTTGCAAATTTCCAAAAATTTTCCCCTCCCCAAAAATGGCGGCCATTTTGAATTTTCGAAGTTTTGCCAAAAATGGCAAAACACAAATTTCCTTCTATCTCCTTAACCATGCGAGATAGAGCGATTTCGTCGAAATTTTCGACCCACAGGTATTTGAGCATTGTATTCTTGGCAATTTAAAAAAAAATTTCCCCTCCCCTAAAATGGCGGCCATTTTGAATTTTCAAATTTTTGCCAAAAATGGCAAAACACAAATTTGCTTCTATCTCCTTAACCATGCGAGATAGAGCGATTTCGTCGAAATTTTTCAACCCACAGGGTATCTAAGGAATGTAATATTTGCAATTTTCAAAAAATTTTCCCCTCCCCAAAAATGGCGGCCATTTTGAATTTTCGAATTTTTGCCCAAAATGGAAAAACACAAACTGGCCTTAACCGTGCAAAATAGAGTTATTTTGTTGAAATTTTCGACCCATAGGGTATCTAAGAAATGTACTCTTGGCCATTTTCAAAAAAATTTCCTTTTCCCAAAAATGGCGGCCATTTTGAATTTTCAAATTTTTGCCAAAAATAGAAAAACAGGAATTTGCTTCTATCTTCTTAACCGTGCAAGATAGAGTGATTTCGTCAAAATTTTCAACCCAACCAATGCAAAAAGGCATGAAGCTGAAATAATTTACATCTACACTAACAAATATTTAAGCATCATTGATATATTTTACAAATGAAACAGGGTCTTGTAAGACTACTGTACAATTTGGGCAAAAGGTTCATGGGTGGACATTACTTCTAGTTCTTTCTAGTTTTTTATTAAATTCCTTCAAAAATAAGCTAAAGTTAATCGCTGAATATGTTTATTAGATTCATCAAGGATGATCCTTAATCTTTGATTATCATCCATTTCTTGCATCACCGATGAATCTCTGATATCGCCGCTTGTGATGACACCACTAATATTAGGTCTCCAAACTCCAGTGATGCAAAGGTGATTATTTTGTTTACTTCCCCCAAGTGGTAAATGACACATTCTGCGGTGAATTTCATATTTTCTAACTTTAAAAATGTGCTCTAATTTCTGTCCATTTTAAACAAGAAAGTGTACGCATTATTTATTTAGGTTTTAACATCGCTTTCAACACTGTATAGGTCATATCGTGAAGGGGAGTTTAATGGGCATAGGAAACCAGTACATACAGTTTGGTCAAGGTTCTGTACTGTAAACTGCTTACCAGTGGTAAGAAACTACCAACTTTCCCACATATGGTCCTGGGTTTGAACTGGCGATGTCAGAGGTGAGAGGCAAGTGTACTACCACTGCACCACCCTAGTCCCTGTGCTCATTGAAGAGAGTAAATTGAGTAATAGTGGAAGATCCTTAGGTGACAAAATTACAACTTGTTCCAGACACTGCTAATTTCAACCTTAGCATAACATTTTCATCTGAGGGAGTTGTTTGAAGTTACAAATTTATGGAACAGTGTCGAGTATATTTTCATGTACATAATATCCAATTTGTGAACATTATCAGCATTGCCTCTGTACACTTTTGATGGAATGTTCGAGGTGATTTTTATAAATTGCAAATCTGCATAACTTTGAATAAATGGTCAACAGGTATAGATAAAAACATAAGAAATCTCCAACAGAACATTAATACTTACAAGCAATTTAGATGAAGACAAAAATTATCGTAGATTACAATCCATGTGCATAGAAATTTAGAGTTTAAAACTCATTGGTTACTTTGATATCCTACAGGTGGACTGTATAGTGAGCTCTGCTGGTGGTGTGGAAGAGGATTTTATAAAATGTATGGCACCTACATACCTAGGAGACTTTGCACTCAAAGGTAAGTGATACAACTGTTCACTGTCATGACTTAGGGAAAGATCTTGCCGATTTTATGTTCTGGCTGCCACTTTAACTGATCATGTCACAGAGGGCATGATACTGACAAAGCATGAGGTCCTTAGTGGCATTGTGGGTTATCAGGTTTGGCCTAAAATCACAGACCGTCGCCTCTGTATGGTTTTGACTCCCACAAGTGACAATGTAGAAAACCTGTATCAGTATGACACTGGCTGGTGAACTGGTAGTAAAACGTCAACTTTGACAAACTGTGTGATTTTTTTCTGAGTTAAAAAGATGAGTCTTCTTGCCAAAATATATACAATATATTAGCAATATAATCACATTTTTACTTTGAATTTCTACCATATTTCTTGGAGGAAGTTGTCAGCCATTTACAAACGTAAACAAATGCTTTGTGCATGTGCGACCCGACTGCGCATGCGCAACCCGATTTTTTGACCAATCAGCTTTCGGCTTACATATAACACAGGCCAGAGTAAATAAATTCTACATTTTTGTTCCTATTAGGAAGTAAAATGTCCATCAGGAAGTATTTTTCCAGTGATTCCAGTGAATCACCAGGAAACATAGGTAGTGAGTCTAGTAACTAAGTAGCAGTATCACATTATACTGCTGCCAGTGCAGATGATCCTGAATGTAAAAAAGTTCTTTTTATAATTACAAAACTAAAACAATTGCAAAATATTACAAGCTCTATCATAATAATACATTTTCAGAAGAACAATTGTAAAAGTTGCAAAAAAGGTAAAAATATTTGGGCAGACAACTTTTGTGAAGGGCATGTTTTTGACATGAAAGTCCAACACTGATTGTGTTTGTTTAAATGGCCCGGAAAAACCAGATTTGTTTTTTAATAATAATTACTCCATTAATGTGAATTTAAAAATGGAAAGAGAGTCATATCTAATATCAGGAATAAGAAATATCTCAATATTGTCTTTCTATGATTGTTCTGTAATTCATCACATAACAATACCCAAATAAAATGAAAAACCATGTGTTGAAAATGTCGCCTCACATTATTTCATCAGGCAGCATGCTACGTGAGCAAGGAATCAATAGAATCGGAAACTTGCTGGTTCCAAATGACAACTACTGTAAATTTGAAGACTGGATCAACCCCATACTGGACAAGATGTTAGAGGAGCAGAATAAAGAGGTCAGTCAGATGGACCCAAGATTTGAGTAATCATATGTCACATTGATAGTACAATAATGAGCAAACCTGGTGCAAGTGATACTGGATTTAAGATATTCAGTATTGAGACAAGTTGAATGATTGCTTCAGATTGCAATAAGTAGCTACAAATAGGGCAGTACAGAAAGTTGTGTTGTATTTGGGTTGGATTGTTCCAACAAATAGCTGCTGTTAGGAAATGGAAAGTATTTCCAATAAAAATTTAAATTACTATTAATTTTTTCAAATTTATCGATATTTGATCATCAGTCAGCAAACTGGGCAATTAATTGCCCGACATTGGGGCCAGTCCTCAACACCAATTTTTTACAGTAACTGTATTTAGCTTTTCTGGCAGTATTTTAATTCCAAAATGTTTGGGTGTTTTTGTTCTGTTTTAGAATGTGAAGTGGACCCCTTCAAAGATGATTCACAGACTGGGTAAAGAAATTGACAACCCAGACTCCATTTACTACTGGTGTTATAAGGTGTGTGTCTTTGTGGGTGTGTGTGACTAGCAGTTACAACAAATTATGGCTGTCAGACTACTTGTATAAAATGAGAAAATTTACTTGTTAATAAGTACTTGTTAATAAAGTGGAGAAATAGGTATTTTAGAGTAATCTAGTCCAATCTGGTTTTTATAATGGTTAATCTCCCTGCTGGTAGATAGTAAGGCCCGGAGAGCAATCAGTATTTATAAGGGATCAAGCCACTGTACATGTGTGGGTGTTATGGTCCACAGAGCAAGCGTGTCAGCAATTACTGGTTGCTTTCAAGTTGCAACAGGAAAAGACAAAAAATTTTACTTAAGAAATTTATTTAACAGTTAAAATAACAATAACTAATAACTACTCTTAATAGTTCATGTAACAATACAATAATGAAACCACTCTGAACTGACCATAGTTCTGTCCATACTGTTACTGACAGTTAAACAAGTTAGTCCACTATGTCAAACAATCTGTCCTGGGATCCCATTCAGCATCCACTAACACAAAAGGTCCATACCCAGATATTCAGAGAGAGTCTGCACAACTAAGCAGTCCAGCCAAAGGGGAGGAAGTCCAATTATCAATAAAAGATTTCAGTTACAACTAAATCTTTGGAGTTTATTGATTATACACATATGTTAAAACATTTATGTTAAAAACATCCTTGTTAAAACATCAAAGTATTATCACTCTAATCTATGTTACTTGACACTCAACCATGCACAGGTTCCATTAATTTCTGAAGTATTTTAAACTTGTTTTTAAAGTGTTTCAAGACCTCACAAACCAATCATCAGAACCTAATGACAGTATAACACACTTAGCAGAACTGTTTACAAAGGTCAAAAGGTCATATCAACCCACTTTTTTGCAAACCTTCTTGCTACTACGCTACTATTAGTCATATTTACATATTTACCAAAGGCCATTTTTCAATCACTACAGTTATCCATTTACTTTGGATATCAGGCTGATTGCTAAGTGACCACCCACTTTTAACTTGATTTATATATCATCATGTAACTAGACCTGAAGGTCAAATGCTTGATATAGCTAAGTGTAAGTGGACTTGATTTAAATTAAATTCTTTACACACCAAACTTCAGTTTGAAAGTAGGTCTGTATGACCTCAAAAGGTCATATGAAGATGTGGTTAAATTTATAAAAGTATGTACACTGCCAAACCCCAAAGACTAGCATAGTAACTGTTGAAAGGTAGTGGGAATAGTACTAGCCGCAGTAGGTGTGTTCTGTAAGTACGTCCAGACTGCCTCACTACGCCAATTGCCGTGCTGTTTTATAGCAGCAAGCTCCACATTGTTATCAAATGCAAACGACGCGCCACTTCTTCTGAAAGAGTGGAACGTATAATGTGCTGGGCTTAGACCAATACCTGCGACCATAAGCTTTAAAAACGAACGCGCCTTAGGGGCTGTCAGTATCCCCAGTCCTGATTTTGTTTTAATCTGAAACAAGGGTGAATCTTTAGAAAGCTTGCCCAGGTATTTTACCATAGTTCTCAATGCTATCACTGGACATAGGTCCCCGTCCTGTATTATTGGCAACTGAACTACTTGATATTGGCCTGACGTATGCATGTTTTTTGCACAAGTAACAATTAAATGGACACCAGGATTTCCCCATATAAGGTCCCCTATTACTGGAAATCGCGTTTTGTCAAACATAGCAGAAGCAGGGGGAAGTAGTGAGGCCAGTCTGAAGAATCCGTAGAACGCAACCAAAAACAGTGCTTTAAAGACACAACCATTATGGTATTTATCTGTTTGTTGAATAAGCTTCCTAAGCAGCTTAACAGTAAAGACACCTTTGACTTTAATCTGCAATTGTGCATTCATCTGTACAGATTTAACCATTAACTGAACCTTTCGAGAGGTTAAGGCCTGTACTGGCCAGCCGAACAAAGCAAAAAAATGCTTTAACACAGCAATATGGTTACGAAGAGAGCAAGCTTTAAGGTTATTCTGTGCTAAATATTCTAAATACAGTACAATTGTGTCCATATGGCTAGGACTTGAAAGCCCACAATAGATGACAAAGGCCAAGAACAGCTTGAACGTAGCAGTGTAGCTGGCAAGGGTACGTGGACGCAGTCCCTCTGCTATCCTCTTGGTAGCCTGAGATGCTAGGGTTCGAAGCAGAGGTAACTCTGAAAAAATAATAAACGAGCAGCAGCACATTTTTCTTAGCATTGCACATATTTTATACATAATGGCAGCCAACTACTATTAAATAGAAAAGTCTGGCATTAGAGTTACAGGAGAAACATCTTTCCACTGACATAATTTCAATAATTGTACTTGGTACATATCCTTGTTATGAAAGAACACCCACCTTGATAATATGTCAGCAAATATATTGTCTATACCTTTAATATGCTTAACAACCAAATTTATATTAAAAGCAGCACAATATAACCATACAGATCTGACAATAGCCATTAACAGAGGATCCCTGATTTTATGGTTAGTAAAAGCATTAACCACGGCCAAATTATCACACTATACAGTAACTGTAGCATTTTCCCAGTCACTAAACCAGGTACGAATGGCAGCTAAGACATTAGCTGCCTCAAAATGAACTATAGAACCAATATTTTTTAATTCTTGTGGAATATCACAAGAATATACATAATTTTCGTATTTTGCGCCTACCTGCATCAGTGAGGCGTCAATCCATACTTCCTTACGCTTTTGTACTTGGCTATAAAAGTTTACCTGGCCATTAAATATATTCAAAAATTTATTGAACCATGTAATATCTCGAAAGAATATGTCGGGTAATGGTTTGACTCCAGTTACTGGAGTATTACGCAAGACAGTTAATATTCTATTGAGAAACAACCTGGAAGGCTGGACACATCTATGTATGTAAATCAATTTTCCGACTAATTTTTGAAGTTGGTTTTTTGAAGCTACTTTTTGACAAGACCAAAAGCGACATAATTTTAATATTTCATTGATTTTTTGATCAGGAATCTTAAGAGTACCAGTGTCCGCGTTTATTTCAATGCCCAAGCAGGTTATGACCTTGGCAGGTTCCTCGACCTTTGTATGATTAACAGGTAGACCTACGAATCGTAGTAAATTCATAAGCGACAGAAAATGACGGCCAAGCCAGGGGGTGCCACCCCAACGTAATCATCCAAATAATTTATTAACCACAATTTCTGGGAACGCAACGTCAACGTCAGTGCGTCGGTACACATCTGGCACGCCGCGGCACCAAATTTCAGACCAAACGGAACGCTTACGTCAACATAAACGTCCGTATTCCATTGTAATCCCAACAAAGGGTAATCAAAAGGGTCGACACGAAGGTTACGGAATGCACGCTCTAGGTCGACCTTATATAGCAGGGCAGAAGGGCCTACCAGCTTAATACGTTCAACCACTTGGTCAATAGTTGGATATTTTAATATGAAAGGAACGTCATCATAGACATTTGAAGGTACACAGCTATTAACACTAGCCCCCACTGGCCAAGATAAATCTACAATAATACGAGTCCCCCCATCAGGCTTTGGACGCGCCATTAAAGGCGAAAAATGCATTTTTTCAAAAGGCTTTAAATGATAGGGACCAAACATAGCTTTTTTACTAACTTCTGTATTAAAATACTTTTCAACTGCCATTGGGTTTTTAACAGCTGATGAATGATTTTTTGTAAAAGACTTAAATTCAAACAAACTATAATCCACCCCCAGTGGAAAACCAAACTGTAAATATTGAAACAATTTGGGAATATCATAATTTTGTAAGACTTGCCACCAGGCCGGTATATTCAAACCAGATGGTACCGGTGTCCTAGCTGCTTTATAGTTAGGAAGCCCAAATTTTTTAACTTGTGAATGTAATTTTTGTACCCACGTATTATTATCAGTACATTCTAACTGATTTACCTGTACAGGTATATAGTCTCTGGCCACTTGTAAGGGGATAAAACCAAACTCCCTCAGTCCCTCGTTAGCAGTGCTGGTGCGTTCGATTCGCCCCTGCTTTGCATATTATTGGGTATATACCCACTAGCAACCTCATATTCTGTACACGTTAACTTTGAAACATCCTGTGGGGTTATATGCTCACTCCCTCCAACTTTACAACTTAAAAGACTAAAAGTACTAAGATCTATTGTATCTATACTTATATTAAATAAATCTATGGAGCCGTGAGGTTCATGCAGTTCACCATCATACCACTTTTCGTCACAAGAAAAGTTCCCCCTGAGTACATCACTATTGTTAAGCTCACGCACGAAGGCATAATAAGTGTTACGAACGCCAGCCAGTGTATGAACAGAATCACCTAGGCCCGACAACCCTGTAATATTGTAGCAAGAATTACTCACCTGGCACCCTAGTGCTGGATGTACTTTGAAATTACATGATGTATTAGTATTAAATAGGCCCTCATGCGTGGCAAAATTATTACTTTGAAATGCCATACTATCACCTGGCATATATTGTTCTTCAGGGGTGTAACTACCTGTACTAAAAAACCTCTCAGTATCTGGCCGTATTACTGATTCGTGACACTGCTGACCACTATTCCATACCTGACAATGTAAATAACTGCTGGTCGATCGCTCTGAATCGAACACAGCAGAACAAGGACAGCTAACAATATCCCTATTACTGTCACAGCTTGTCCCAAGTGTTACATTTTTCTTAAATATAAACGTGTCAGCCATGGGATTTAATTTATAATTTTCTAACCATTTTTTGCCTGGACAAAATGGTACAGCCAAAGGATTAAAATAGTGCTTAAAAACACGTAATTTTTTGCCTTTTAAACCGTTATCTTCACCATTTACTTTACTGCAAATGCGAGGACTAGGTTGTTGGGCCTGACCTTTATTAAACCTTCTCATCTTTTGCTGTTGGATTCACGACCTCAGGTTTTTAATTCCTTGACCATTTTTATTTCTCAGACATTTGACCAATGGGTGTTCGTACTTTTTCCCCATTTCCTTCAGACAGTAACTACAGCAATGCTGATACAATACTCCCCCAGATATATGATCACCTTCCAATTTACAAAACCCTTTGTTATAATGAATGCATGCCTGATTTCCACCATTTGTACTAGCCTTTGAAGTGTGAACCACTCTTTGAGTAAATCTATTCTTTATTTTTTCTATTTGGTCTAAATTGTCCCACGTAAGTTTGCCTTTTTCAATTTCTTGCAAAATAATTGCATGCGCCCTTTTTGCAGTTTGAAAATTTAATTCAATGGCATCTTGCATAAGCAATGTATGATAGTACAACATGTGTTCCCTTTTATTTTCATCTTTTTCTTCCAAAATACAATACAAAAAGCCTTGCACCCACTGTTCACATGACAATTCGTCATAAGTTGGTTGTTTTGCATTACCTGGTACTGAACAAAAATCTTGGGGCCAATTTACATGTACTTTCACTTTAGAAACTCCAGCTCGATAACGACCAGACTTAAGAACAGTAGTTGGCTTACCTATCTCCACACGGGATGCGTTCTGGTACTCGTCGAGACGTCGCGCCACCTCCAACTGAATCCTGGAGTCCGACTTCAAAACCTCAAACGAGGGCACCTCCTTTGGTCGTGGATCCCGTTCTACGACCCTGTGTTGCTTTGGCGAGCTCTGTGCTGATGGTACTACAGACAGTTCGTGCACACTCACTTTCTCTTCTTGTTTACGAAGTCTCGCATCTTGATCTTTTAACTGACCATTCATTTCATGTACAATAGTTAACAAATTGTCCAATTTTCTTGACATAGAACTGTCCTGGTCAGTAGGGTCTAACATGGAGGATCCACCGGCCACTCCCGATTTTTGTGCAATGTCTTTGGTACTGCTTTTATTTTTGCTAGTACTTTTGTTTTTAGTACTGCCATTTTTTCCACTACCACCTGCCATTCTGAAAAATATCAAATACACTGGTCCACTATCTGGATGCGCAAAACAGAGAGAAACACAAGTTTTTATCAACAAAAATTCCCACAATTGGAAAGTCTCTCTATTTCAAGCAAGCAGAATTCAGCCCAGCTTTCATGCACGTGTCTGCATGAACCCCACAGCACTGACTAGTACTAATTCACCAGTATATATAGACAAAGTTGGCGGGAAAATACTGCACTCTAGTCATGAGAAATTCTTCACCAGACAACTCCTCATGAATATTCATGAGGTAACCTAGTTCTTGAACTAATTTTTTACAAATTATTATAGGCCAGACTTGTTTAATTCCAATGCTATTTTAAACTCCCCTTCAGCTGAGACTGTGTGCTTTCAATGAACGCCTCACAATTCACACTCCAGGATGCAAACAATATCCAATGTATAGAAAATCCACTCTCTGGTAGATCCACAAATTATATCCAGTTCACTTCAATGAATGAACATAAAATGTATATAACAACCGGTTTATATCCACTTGACACAGAAATTAAGTGGTTCACAGTATAGCAGTCCATATAGCACACCAACTCAACACACTATGCCCTGTGGCCATATTATCAACCCTTCATATACTGGAGATACATAAGGTTCTAGAAAGAATGTAAACAATACAGACTAGAAGCTTCCAGAAAGAGAAAAAAATAATCCAGTGTCCTTATATGGCAAAACAACTCTGCACTCGCAATAACATTGTCCTTTTCAAATGACATACTGGCACAGTGTCATTATATGTAACAGTGGGTTATACAAAATTGGGGAGAAGTGTATTCTTATGTCTGGTTTAATTTTATTTTTTTAACAAATATTTGATTTACATAATTTAATAATTTACTTGGCACCTAATCAGGACAGTATATTCAATGTATTTTATTAAATGGGAATTATTGTAACTTCTGTTTATGTATATCAAGTCCTTTACAAGCTCATCGAATAGGGCTGGTTTATTTTTTTGGAATGGTTGCTTCTCTGGCTCAACTTGAGATGCAATATCTGAAACTGCTGACTTATCATTGTGTTTGTCATGATCTTTGTTTATTTTTTTCCATCCCAATAGACTGCAATTAACTGAATTTGTATACACAAACCACCAAAAAGGCTCATGTAATAAGTGGCATAGTTCTATACACCTCTTATACCCCTTTCACACTACAGGCGGTGTCACTCGCAGTGACCCGTGTTTGTCGAAACACCCTCGTCCTTTGATCACCGCCTGATGTCCGTTTGCAAACTTCCGAGTCAGTGGCAAACTGTCCATTACCTTGCGTGTCCTACAGAAGTTTTAAAATGTTTTAAAGTTTCCACCTCTGAATTTGGCACCGTGGGCATGCACAGACAAATGCGAGTATGTGCAAATGAATTTCTTGCTATGGTAACTGAAGGTGTGGTCCATGGTGTCCAAGGTTGCGACTTGGTCATCTTATGGTGTAACATGGTGACATAAGGCAGTTGGAGGTAAATGGACATTTGGCCACTGTGTCACAAGGTCGCATATGAACCTTGGGCAGTAGTTGAAGGACGGGTGTTTCGCCAACACCTCTAACCACGAATTACACTGCCTGTAGTGTGAATCCTACACCATATCTTGGAAGGTATGGGGCATCCTTGGAGGTGGTTCTGCCACTGAGTACCGTGGGACATACCTCGTGTAGTGTGAATGGAGCAATAGTGATTCAGTATCAGTTACTGGAATTGTATCCACTGGAGACATCTGGTGGATACTTTGGTTTAGCATTCGCTACGCCACCACTGTGCGTAGAAATATTTTCGCCATTAACACTCACCGAGGAAAACTACACCACCTAGGGTCACCAAATTTGCAGAATATCTTCATGGGGAGGTAAGCTTCTGGGGCTGAAATTAGCCTCATCCTCAAAAACAAGATGGCAGCCGCAGCATTTCTTTGAAAATTAACTACCTTTTTCTACTGGCTGGTTCTCATAGGTAGAAGGTTGAATCTTTTCATAGGTGCTATATATAACACATATACATCCTCTATAGCCTTGCAGACATTTAACCTTGAGGCTCTTAATTCAAGGTCATCCATGGAGTGCCAAAGTGCCCTACATAGTGGACTTTAAAAGTGCCTATTTCTCCCTTATTATTGGTTCTGGAGGTTTGTAATGTGAAACCTGTAGGAAATCAAGGGTTGGGAATCTTCTGATGTGGTCATATTTGACCTTGGACCCCTCCTTCAAGGGCAAACGATGATAGCCAAATGCAAAAGTGCTTATAACTTGCTTATTATAGGTTCTAGAGGTTTGCAATGTGAAACCAACTTATAGGAAATCATGGGTTTGGAATCTTTTGATGTGGTCTGATTTGTCCTTGAGCCCCTCATTCAAGGTCAAACGAGGATAAAAAGTCCTTATAACTTGCTTATTATTGGTCCAAGAGGTTTGCAATGTGAAACCAAACTTGTAGGAAATCATGGGCTGGGAATCTTTTGATGTGGTCAGATTTGACGTGGGACCCCTCCTTCAAGGTCAAACGTAGATAGCCAAACTTGAAAGTGCTTATCACTCACTTATTATTGTTCTTAGAGGTTTGCAATGTGAAACCAGCTTATAGGATATCATGGGCTGGGAATCTTCTGATGTCAGATTTGACCTTGGGCCCCTCCTTCAATGTCAAACGATGGTTCACTGGCTTTGGTAAGTTGTCAATCTGGTGGATACAAATTTGCATCTGTTCTCCGATGTGTAGTTCTAGTTGCAATTAGATTGGAATTACTGATTGGTTGAGAAAATCTGACACTAGGTTATTTAGATGTTTGTTATATTAAGTCAGTCATAATAGTCTACATACATGGCATAACCTGGCTATGTTTATTTACCTACAATCATTCAACATGTTTGTGTATAATTGTGATTGAGATTAATTGCTATAAAAGTCTTTATTAGAAAACATTATATTATCCTTGTGTCATAACACTTCTCGCAAGACCTAACTTGTAAATAATACCATACGACATATGACCTGGTACTGTCAATAGATCCATGAATGATTTAATATGTTTATGTGTAGTTGTGCCTTAGATTCTGTCGGATGATGTTGATTAAGCACTATAAAAGTGATCAATAGATTACCTTAGATTATTGTTGTATCATTAAATTCTCTCAACACCTAACCTGCAAATAATTCCATTTTTCAATTTCAATTGGGTTAGTCCTTGTGTCAAAATCTAGTCTGTGACGTTTAGTCTATTCTTCATCCAGCTTTTGATGTATGGATTGAAGTACATTCATTGTCAAATGATATCTTTTGTCCTTCAATTTGGTGATGTCCAGATTATTCAACATCAGGTTCACAGATATGTAGCTACCACAATTTTCTTTTCGTTTATTATTTATTCCATATGCAACACATTATTAAGATAAAGTACACATATATAATTACAGAACAACATTCCAGTGTTTAGTCCCGCCCTGACTGATGGTTCACTGGGTGACATGTTGTACTTTCATTCCATAAACAACCCTGGATTGGTGCTGGACATTGTGGAAGGTGTGTAACATAGCTGTGTGGCATGATATACATATTACAGTACATTCTGCATATACTTCCAATATCCACATGATTTGGTTCCAGTTGTGGCTTACTTTCACTTATACTCTTAAAAAAAATGAGAGTTTGTTGATGCACTGGGACCTCAAAGCAGGTTCTTCTTTTACCTAGATTGGACTTACATGTAGGTTCTACCCATATAGAGTTTATTACCCCACAGCCCTGAAGGGCTGTCGGGGTATTGTTTTCACCCATGGTGTCCGGATGGGCGGGCGGGCGTCCGGACGGGCGGGTGGGCGGCCGGCGGGAAATAGTTTGTCCGGGCTGTATCTCAGAAACCGTAAGGTGTAGGAAGTTGATACGTGGTAGGGACATTGGTTAGGGGGTGTAGGTGTGCAACGCCATGGTCTGACCTTGATTTGACCTTTGACCTTGCCGAAGTGACCTTGAGTTTGAAAATCTTGTCCGGGCTGTATCTCGGAAACCGTAAGGTGTAGGAAGTTGATACTTGGTAGGGACATTGGTTAGGGGGTGTAGTTGTGCAACGTCATGGTCTGACCTTGATTTGACCTTTGACCTTGCCGTAGTGACCTTGAGTTTGAAAATCTTGTCCGGGCTGTATCTCTGAAACCGTAAGGTGTAGGAAGTTGATACTTGGTAGGGACATTGGTTAGGGGGTGTAGTTGTGCAGCGTCATGGTCTGACCTTGATTTGACCTTTGACCTTGCCGTAGTGACCTTGACCTATAAAATCTTGTCCGGGCTATATTTCGGAAACCGTAAGGTATAGGAAGTTGATATATGGTAGGGACATTGGTTAGGGGGTGTAGTTGTGCAACGTCATGGTGTGACCTTGATTTGACCTTTGACCTTGCCGTAGTGACCTTGACCTATAAAATCTTGTCCAGGCTATATCCCAGAAACCGTAAGGTGTAGGAAGTTAATACTTGGTAGGGATATTGGTTAGGGGGTGTAGGTGTGCAATGTCATGGTCTGACCTTGATTTGACCTTTGACCTTGCCATAGTGACCTTGACTTATAAAATCTTGTTCGGGCTATATCTCGGAAACCGTAAGGTATAGGAAGTTGATATTTGGTAGGGACATTGGTTAGGGGGTGTAGGTGTGCAACGTCATGGTGTGACCTTGATTTGACCTTTGACCTTGCCGTAGTGACCTTGACCTATAAAATCTTGTCCAGGCTATATCTCAGAAACCGTAAGGTGTAGGAAGTTAATACTTGGTAGGGATATTGGTTAGGGGGTGTAGGTGTGCAACGTCATGGTCTGACCTTGATTTGACCTTTGACCTTGCCATAGTGGCCTTGACCTATAAAATCTTGTTCGGGCTATATCTCGGAAACCGTAAGGTGTAGGAAGTTGATATTTGGTAGGGACATTTGCAAGGGGGTGTAGGTGTGCAGTATCATGGTCTGACCTTGATTTGACCTTTGACCTTGCCGTAGTGGCCTTGACGTATAAAATCTTGTCCGGGCTATATCTTAGAAACCGTAAGGTGTAGGAAGTTGATACTTGGTAGGGATATTGGTTAGGGGGTGTAGGTGTGCAATGTCATGGTCTGACCTTGATTTGACCTTTGACCTTGCCATAGTGACCTTGACTTATAAAATGTTGTCCGGGCTATATCTCGGAAACCGTAAGGTGTAGGAAGTTGGTACTTGGTAGGGACATTGGTTAGGGTGTGTAGGTGTGCAACGTCATGGTCTGACCAGGATTTGACCTTTGACCTTGCCATAGTGACCTTGAGTTTAAAAATCTTGTCTGGGCTATATCTCGGAAACCGTAAGGTGTAGGAAGTTGATACTTGGTAGGGACATTGGTTAGGGGATATAGTTGTGCAACGTCATGGTTTGACCTTGATTTGACCTTTGACCTTGGCGTAGTGACCTTGACCTATAAAATCTTGTCCGGGCTATATCTTGGAAACCGTAGGGTTGAGGAAGTTGATACTTGGTAGGGACATTGGTTAGGGGCTGTAGGTGTGTATTATCATGGTGTCACCTTAATTTGACCTTTGACCTTGTCCTAGATACCTTGACCTATAAAATCTTGTTGCACCTTTGGGTCTCTCTTTTGATGCAGATTAAGCACTGTTAAAGTCATATTAGAATTTATTAAGAATTTTACTTTCATAACTTCCCATTGTAAGAGATAGAATTTCATCAAGTGAGCCACAGATTTTGCTCCAACACCACACATAAGCATTCATTAAATGTATTACCACTTCTATATGCATGGTAATATTCAAACCATCTAAACCATAATTTGGCCATGCAGATGTAGATAAAGAGGGTTGAATTTTAGTTTGCTGATTAATGCTGTCATCTTGTTATTGAATTATCCTGTTTTAATACTTCGTCTTTATATGCATGATCTTTCTTTTAAACATTATTTGGACCTTTATATAACTGACAGTGCTCTGAAAGTATCCTAAAGTTTATACTGATACAGTACTTCTGTATCTCATGGTGTTGAAAATATTTCC
Source organism: Sabellastarte sp. h YS-2021 (assembly GCA_964017235.1). Lineage (NCBI taxonomy): Eukaryota > Metazoa > Annelida > Polychaeta > Sabellida > Sabellidae > Sabellastarte > Sabellastarte sp. h YS-2021. Next base: position 30,136,664 of record OZ024935.1, on the reverse strand, counting down.
CTAGGCTGTGGGGTACGGGCATCTCTGATACTATTTTTTAACTTCAATTTACACTGGTCACAGTTCTAATCACTTGCACTCAGTTTTCACTGGTGTTGTGAATCATAAATAAGTATTCTGCTGTTCAATTAGTTTTGCCAGAAGTAGCTTAAATGGTTTAAAACTAATGTTTAAAAAATACAAAAAGAATATTTAGGCCTTTTTACCCCCACATGAGAACTGTGTAACCAGGCATTCTAAAAAGTCTTGAAAAATTTTCCCAGATTTCCAAAGTTAGTAATGATATTATTCTCTCTTATGTACAATATTAAGATGTCTTACTTTTAGAGGTTTCTTTTAAAAGAATTGCTTCTTCATTGCCTGTTTGTTTCAGTGAAATGCCTGGATATTTCAGAGGAATACTTGTATGTTCCATAAAATACCAATATGTTTCATTGAAACCCCAGGTTTATACAAAGAGATGTTGAGTATAAAATATACAATACAGTGTTTATACATAGTCTCCCAACTAAAAACAAAAACACTGTGTTTTTGTGGAATATTGGTTTGTTTCAGTGAGATTGAATAATTGTATATTTCCACGACATACCTTTTTGTAAAATATGAAATAATTTGTTCCAGCAGCATTTCATAACGATTCAGCCTATGATTCAGTGAAATATCTTTATGTTTGAACTGTCTATATTTAAGTGAAGATTTAGTAATCAGTTAGTAATCACTTGGTAGTAAATAACTAGCTAGTAATTATTGCTTTCATCCATCCCCCCAAGTGACCAATGAGATACTTTCTGTGCATGCAGTGTGTAGAAATTCTAATTGGACTTTTATAGCGCTTAATCTCCCTTATTCAAAAGGGACTCCAAGGTGCAACAGAACCAAAGCATCTGAAATTTGCCACATATTGAAATACTAATATAATAAATTAATTGAGGTGAGATTTGTTGAACGTACAGTAAATTAAGGCTTTTTGAACTGAAAAATACCAATTTTAAGACAAAACACCATTTTCTTCATAAAATTAACTGAGGTTTTAGTGTTGGCGAATTTTAGATTTCTTACTCTATATGTTTCAGACATCCGGCGTATGAACAGCCAGGCCACTATGGCAGAGAAAACAGGGATGATTATCATTGGTGGCGGACTCATCAAACACCATATCTGTAATGCTAATCTCATGGTAAGAGGCTGGCCAGTAAGGACCAATCTCGCATACACAATGTAACACACCTGAACATACCTACTCGTGGCTCAAAGTAGTTCTAGTATTGGTTAGTGGTCATACCAGTTCTGAATAGCTAAACCAGTTTCCAGGCCTTTGAAACTGAACAAAATCTAGGATTTCAAAGGCTTGCCATTGATATTGTGAAAATTAACCGTGAACATACATGATCCATAATTGAAGACGGAGTGTATCTTCATGAGATATTTTGAAGTTTATAAACTTCATTTGCAATGAATATAGAGTGAAATATAAGATATATCCTCAAATTTTTAGGGTTTTTATTGTTTTGAAGAAATATTAACCAGTAGAAAGCCTAAAATAATGACATTTTCAATAATATGCACTTAAATATTCTTTGCAAATTTCATCATTTCTACCTGAATGAAACACAATCCAGTATAATGGTTTACCGGTACTAGTAATTATAAAAAACACAAAAATAGTGAAAAAAAAATTTCATGCTAACTTTATGGCGAATATATGTTTCTATATGCATCGGTTAGGAGTAATTTACTCCCTAAAGTTACAGAAAGGACTGTTCACTTGTATACATTGGACACCTTGTCAGCCTTTTTCTGCAGGGACTAATTTGCTGCGAGTAAGTTTCACCAAGCAATGCTTATTAAAATGAAGATATATATATTTTTTTAAGTTTAGCATTGAGATAAGAAGATAAAAAAGATTGAAAAACAGAAAAATTATAGCTTTTGAGTTATTGAATAGAAAGCTATTTAAATGTTAGGACAACTGAGGACATCATGATCGTTCTATGAAATTGTGTTTTGTATGTGAAAACGTCTTTACTGTAAAAATACACAAAATATAACCACAGATCATGTAGAGTAAGGAATGTGGAATTTCCCACAATGAATGAGATTAGCCAGTGAGGAAATCACCTTCTCTTTCCATGACGTGTGGGAATTGTATGAAGCCTCTGATTTTCCCTGAATCAAAATTTGCATGTGACAATTTTGACCGTTTTTTTTTTTTCACTTTTAATGTGCCAAATTTTAATTACTGTAATAAATTTAATATTTCTCACTGTGAATAAGGTTGTGTATATTTTCAGAGAAATGGTGCTAACTTCTCAGTGTTTATAAACACAGCCCAGGAGTTTGATGGCTCTGATTCAGGAGCACGACCTGATGAAGCGGTATCCTGGGGCAAGATCCGCAAAGACGCCGAGTCTGTGAAAGTAAGTAAATGAGAACTTGTATGTGTAGCCATGAGGCCTGGGGCCAGATACCCTGAAACATCTCAAGTCTTTGCCACAAAAAAAGCTCTATTTTGTCTCAAATCTGAATTATTTACCTCGGGTAAAATTACGCCAAGGTCTTCGTCTTCTGCTTGTATTTGTTCCATTAAATCCGTCCAGAAATGGGGGGGGGAGGTTCTAAAGTTATCAAGAGCACTCCGAGAGTGCATACCTCCACCAAGGTTTACAATAATATTAATGAATGGTAAAATCCGGATTTTTTTCTGGTATCAATATGGTGGCCCTGATCACTCTCAAAGTTTAATGGGATCGAAGTTGAACCAAGACATATCTTCTGAGTTTTTATCAGGAAGATCCAACCAGTAGTATTTGTGTAATTCTGCTAAAAACAAATGGACAAACAGACAAATGGTCATGAAAGTGATACCTCCTTGGCAGAAGTACAAATTGAAGTGTATGTATTCACTGGTACCTCTATCTTGTTTTACTTATTATAATGGTGTATAATAAAGTCACAAAGACTGTACATATTTGTCTTCTAATAAATTAATAATTAATTTACTCATTCACTTAATCTTCCTTTATTATCTCCCGCCGGGCTTTAACCTGGGAGGGAGATTATGAAATGATGTCTGTGTGTGCGTGCGTGTGTGCGTTAGTTAGTCACGCAGATTTCTCCAAAACTGCTACAGCTACAGATTTTTTGTAAATTAATTGTCCCAATGAATTTTCATGCCCTTGAAAATTTTTTTGGTTTTATTGACTTAGGCCTAAAGATAAGTGAGTAATAGCAATCTTAGCTACTTTGAGTAAAGGGCTCATAACTCAAAAACTATTGCAGTAACAAGTTTTTCTTCAAATATGTTGTTCAGCTACTTTGTCCTTAGCTATAAGATGGTACATAGTTTGGGGTCCCATTGCATGCCATAAGTGAGTAATAGCTATTTGCTCATTTGTAGCTAAATAACAGAAGAAGTAAATGTCAAATATCTTCAAAAGTATTGAAGTTAGGGAAATCTTTTCAAATATGTTGTCCATCTTCTTTTTTGTAAGCTATCACATAGTAAAGTTTCAGACCTGTTGCACATTGCATAGCTAACTAATAGCTACTTTGAAATTGTGACTGTTGAGTAAATCCATTGTAACTCCAAAACTATTGCAGTTACAGCTTTTTCTTCAAATATGTTGTTCAGCTACTTTGTCCTTAACTATAAGATGGTATATATTTTGGGGTTGTATTGCATGCCATAAGTGAGTAATAGCTATTTTCTTATTTGTAGCAAAATAACAACATAAGTAAATGTCAAATATCTTTAAAAGTATTAAAGTTAGGGAAATATTTTCAAATATGTTATTCATCTAGTTTTTGATAACCTATCACATAGTAAAGTTTCAGACCTGTTGCACATTGGATAGCCGAGTAATACCTACTTTGAAATTGTGACTGCAGGGTAAATGCATATAGTTTGGGGTTCTATTGCATGCCATAAGTGAGTAATAGCTATTTTCTTATTTGTGGCAAAATAATGACATAATTTTTCTCAAATAACTGCTTCATCTACTTTTGGGAGAGCTTTCACATGGTGAAGTTTCAGACCCGTAGCTAATTATTCACCTACACAAAATGAGTAAATGATAATTATCTCTAAAAGTATTGCGGATATCCAATTTTTATCAAATAACTCATTCATCTACTTTTGGGAGAGCTTTCACATGGTGAAGTTCCAGACCCGTAGCTAATTACTCACCTACTCAAAATGAGTAAATGTGAATTATCCCTAAAAGTATTGGGGATATCCAATTTTTCTTAAATAACTCATTCACCTACTTTTGGAAGAGCTTTCACTTGGTGAAGTTTCAGACCTGTAGCTAATTATTCACCTACTCAAAATGAGTAAATGCTGATTATCTCTAAAAGTATTGTGGATATCCAATTTTTATCAAATTACTCGTTCATCTACTTTTGGGAGAGCTTTCACATGGTGAAGTTCCAGACCCGTAGGTAATTACTCTGTCACAGGGTCAGAATGAGATTCACTTGGTAAATGAAACCAATGTCTTATCTGGTGTAAAATTATATTTATCTGTCTGTAACCAACATATAATTATACAAAATAAAACTCCTGCATTCACATACAACTATACAATGCAAGCATACAAAACCACAATATAAGTACACACCACAATCACATCCGGGTTCACACATACATAAATATATACATTTATGTTATGTAATCACAACAATGTTTATTTTACACAAAATGTCAATGTTTATTCAACCAATAAGTCAGCAAAATCATCAAGTCAGCAAAATCATCAAGACAGCAAAATCATCTCAGGACTGTCCAAGTGTTAACTCCAGCAAGTATAACACCACATAATAAAGTCAAGCATTCAGCATCAAAACATGACTAAACTCCAGCAAGTGTGACATCAAGAAATAACAACCATCCAATGTCAAAACATCAGTCACTAGCTCCACCAGCATGGAACTCCCCAAGCAAACACTGACACCAGCTACAAATAATTCAAAACACTATCCCAATACATCAACATAAAATACAACTGATTTTACAACACACAATAAAAGACTTGAGATAATATAACAATATTTGTATGCGTGATCAACTATTTACATTTATTCTATATAAATACATGATTTATATGTAGAAATTATGATAACTTATTATTCACTGTAATTATAAACTGTGATGAAAATAATCATATACCTGCAATGCTGGCATATAAAGCAACAAAGAATTTCCCTCCAGAAATTCTCTCCCAAAGGACAGATGTTGACAACTCAACTTCTACACAACTAAATGTTTTCCCCCACAGAAAGACTTGCACAATGTGAACACTACCAATATTGAAATCACCTAAAACCCCTTGATTCAAAGCAACCCCCAGTGAAACATGTTTTCATACACAGAGGTGTGAAACAACACAAAGTGACAAAATCATATTAAACCCAGAATGTACACATGTGGAACCACAAAACTTGCATCAATTTTTCCAAATGATGAAATCACAATGACCCCAATAGAATATCTATAAAACTTATGAAATCACTTTGTGACATAAGCCCCCCTTTTGAAGTGAAAACCATGTTTTCATCTTTCAACCCATAAGTTTTATTTACAATTTATACCAATGAAACAAATCAAGTTTAACCTTCTAATCTACTAAGATAATCACCAAACACATTTTCACTTCCTTTAATAGATACAATTGTAAACCTATAAGGCTGCAATTGCATTGCCCATCTCATAAGCCTACTGTTTGCAACTTTGTTCTTTGTAAGATAAACTAATGGTTGATGATCTGTTTGTTAGATGAACTTCCTACCATAAAGATACATTTGTAGTTTCTGGATGGACCAAACAATGTCCAAATACTCCTACTAATCTAACAGACCACAAACAATACACCATCATGCTCCTGAAGCAATGTTGCCCATTTTACTTTATCTCACATTCAAAGTTTTACCCCTAGGAACAATCCTTTGGCAAATATCACATGACTGACAAAATCTAGTGATGTCAAGATGTATTCCAGGCCAATAGAAGTTTGAATAAACTCTATCAAGTGTCTTACGCGACCCCAGATGTCCTCCAAAAAGACTACCATGAGCAACTTTCATGACTTGGAGACGAAACTGTTTTGGTAAAACAACTTGACCAATCTTTCCTCCAAACTGAATCTTAGGAGACTGAAAATACCTCATCAAAAGACCATCTTCAAGTTCGAACCAAGACAAGTTACTTTGACCACTTTTCTGTTTTAATTTATCTTTGGCCTGAGAAAAACACTTTCTCAATGTTTCATCTTCAGATTGTAACAGAACTAAATCACTCCTGTTCACATTTTCAACTTCACTTGGCATAACTTGTAAAGGCTTAGTTTTAGCAGGTTGCTTTAGAGTTTGACTACGAGTGACAACAGCTTTAGCAACAGAAATATCAGCTGAACCTTGCTTACTAGACAAAGCAGAAAAATCAGTCCCCGACAAAGAACTATTGTCTACTCCGGAAATGTTTCCAACTATCAATGGGTAAAGTGGGTTCTCAATCACTACTGCAGAAACATGACCTTTGTAATAAGGTGTGTCTAAGTAAACTTCTGCTATGGGAAAAGTATGTACAGATCCATCAATAAAAGCACACCTTTGAACTTTTCCAGTATACTGTTTCTGATTAACAAGTGCCTTCTGAACTACAACACCAGAACACCCAGTATCTCTAAGTACATCCACAGGTTTGTCACCTACAAAACCTTTTGAAACTGGCATATTGGGAGGCAATTTATCGATGCAAGAACTCAAGACAGGAAGTTTATGACCACAATCTAAAGTAACCTCAGTAAGATTTGGCATTTGACATGCACAAAGACTTTTTGGAGTATCACATTTAGAAGCAAAAACCTTGGAACAATACAATACAAGTACAATCATGTGCTACAAAACCATGAATGCAAGTTAAGTCATCCCTAGACATACCTCTGTGTTGTAACTCAAGTTTGTAAACTGAAGGTTTATTATCATCCGATGATGAACTATCTGACTGATCTGGACACATAACCGCAACTATTTTCTTTTTAAGGAAGCAATCTTTTGCAAAATGTCCCTGTTTTCCACATAAGAAACAATTTTTGGATGTACTCTTGTTATCTGTATTTTTCCTATGTTCTTTTGACTCACCCTTAACAATGACCTGTTCACTTCCACTAAATTTCTCTTTCACCTTATGTGCCTTCTTTCTATCAACATCTACATTCCAAACTAACATCTCATGTGCATCAATATATTTCTCAGCAAACTGAGCTAACTCTGTGTTACTGCATGATGGCTTTTCTCTAAGATGCATGGCCATGTTCAGTTTACATACACTCAGGAACTGTTCTCTAATTAACAATGCTACCAATCCCTCATAAGTTTTTGGAGTCTTGGTAGAATCTATCCACCTATGAAGCTCACTAGTAAGTCTCACCATGAATTGGGAACAAGACTCACCACTCTCAGGACAACTTTTGTAAAATTGTTTCTTCAAACCTTCCTCAGTCAACTGGTAGCGTCGCAACAATGCTGCCTTCAAAGTAGCATAATCATTAGAATCTTCACTCGACAGTCTAGAATATACTTCTAAAGCATTTCCTTTCAACAGAGCTGCAAGATAGATAGCCCAATCTTCTTTATTTGTCCTCAATGCAATATGGTACTTTTCAAATCGATTCAAGTATGCATCAATCTTGTCTTTGCTTTCATCAAAATATGGAAGCTTGGCTTGTTTGAATTGGACAGGAGCTCTAGCAGAACTACTATGATCTAAAACACTAACAGATTCAGATTCTAACCTCAGTTTAGCTAACTCTAGCTCATGTTGACGTTGCTGTTCCCTATCTAGTTGATCTAACTCCTGTTGGCGCTGTTGCAAATCAAGCTCTTTCTCTTTTTGCCTTAAAATTGATTCTTTTTCCATTTCTAAAGCTTTTTGTTTTTCCCTATAAGCTGTTCTTTCATCACGCATGAAATCCTGGAGATCTTTTCCTTCATATCCAATTTCCTTACCTAACACAAGAAGTTTCTGAAAATCATCAACATCCATGTTTCAAGTGCAAAACAATCCCAACAATAAAATACTAAAATTCTCACAACTTGTATTCCTTTCCTACAAACAACTTATCTACACAACCTATCAGCTAAACCAACACAACAAAAACAAAGAAGGCAAGATATGCACCCTACTAATCTTTAAGAAGATACCAACAACTACTCTAAAGAGGGGAAGATACAAAGAAAGTCAAGTACCTATCTAAGAAATAATGTAAAGACCTAGAAAATTCAATTTTCAAGTCCTTATGATAATTCACTTTTGTGGATCAAGATATTCTATATGATTATAATTGTAGTATCAAACTACCCACAATGTACCTACATTTATTTTAATGCACTAATAAAATATGAAATAACCCTATTTGTACACACTTAAATTCCAGCTTAACTGTGAATTCCACCTTAACTGATTCACAGAAAAGAAAAACCAAGGATTTGTGACACTAAGTACATAAAAAAACAAAAGGTCTGTGAACTCAATGAAAATGATCTTCTGAATCAACTCTCAAGAGAAGAACCTGCACAATAAACCATGCAAATACTCAATATTGCCAAAAATATATGACCCCTTTATAGCTGTTGTAGGTGATCTGTCAATTCATGATAATGTGCAATTTTTTTTTTAATTTCAGTTTTTGTATGACAACAGCTGCAACAAAATATCAATACAAAATACCAAGTTTTTATGGGATTGAAACCAAAGAAAATCGTTTAAACAAACAAAAATCCAAGCAAAAAAAAAATCCGGAAAATATAAATGTATTCACCGAAATGCCGAATTCCGAGTGCAGAAAAATGTAACGTCTAAATGTGCACAACAAGAAATTCTTTGTATGATTTCTAGTACATTTCTAATGACATTTAAATGACATTTAAGTTTCATTTAAATCTCATCCTGGCAAGCTCGCCAATTGTCACAGGGTCAGAATGAGATTCACTTGGTAAATGAAACCAATGTCTTATCTGGTGTAAAATTATATTTATCTGTCTGTAACCAACATATAATTATACAAAATAAAACTCCTGCATTCACATACAACTATACAATGCAAGCATACAAAACCACAATATAATTACACACCACAATCACAACCGGGTTCACACATACATAAATATATACATTTATGTTATGTAATCACAACAATGTTTATTTTACACAAAATGTCAATGTTTATTCAACCAATAAGTCAGCAAAATCATCAAGTCAGCAAAATCATCAAGACAGCAAAATCATCTCAGGACTGTCCAAGTGTTAACTCCAGCAAGTATAACACCACATAATAAAGTCAAGCATTCAGCATCAAAACATGACTAAACTCCAGCAAGTGTGACATCAAGAAATAACAACCATCCAATGTCAAAACATCAGTCACTAGCTCCACCAGCATGGAACTCCCCAAGCAAACACTGACACCAGCTACAAATAATTCAAAACACTATCCCAATACATCAACATAAAATACAACTGATTTTACAACACACAATAAAAGACTTGAGATAATATAACAATATTTGTATGCGTGATCAACTATTTACATTTATTCTATATAAATACATGATTTATATGTAGAAATTATGATAACTTATTATTCACTGTAGTTATAAACTGTGATGAAAATAATCATATACCTGCAATGCTGGCATATAAAGCAACAAAGAATTTCCCTCCAGAAATTCTCTCCCAAAGGACAGATGTTGACAACTCAACTTCTTCTACACAACTAAATGTTTTCCCCCACAGAAAGACTTGCACAATGTGAACACTACCAATATTGAAATCACCTAAAACCCCTTGATTCAAAGCAACCCCCAGTGAAACATGTTTTCATACACAGAGGTGTGAAACAACACAAAGTGACAAAACCATATTAAACCCAGAATGTACACATGTGGAACCACAAAACTTGCATCAATTTTTCCAAATGATGAAATCACAATGACCCCAATAGAATATCTATAAAACTTATGAAATCACTTTGTGACATACTCACCTACTCAAGATGAGTAAATGTGAATTATCTGTAAAAGTATTGCAGATATCCAATTTTTCTCAAATAACTCATTCACCTACTTTTGGGAGGGCTTTCACATGGTGAAGTTCCAGACCCGTAGCTAATTATTCACCTACTGAAAATGAGTAAATGTAAATTATCTCTAAAAGTATTGCAGATAGCCAATTTTTATCAAATAACTCATTCACCTACTTCTGGGAGAGCTTTCACTTGGTGAATTTTCAGAGCCGTAGCTAATTATTCACCTCCTCAAAATAAGTAAATGCTAATTATCTCTAAAAGTATTGCAGGTATCCAATTTTTATCAAATTACTCGTTCATCTACTTTTGGGAGAGCTTTCACATGGTGAAGTTCCAGACCCGTAGCTAATTACTCACCTAATCAAAATGAGTAAATGTGAATTATCTGTAAAAGTATTGCAGATAGCCAATTTTTCTCAAATAACTCATTCACCTACTTTTGGGAGAGCTTTCACTTGGTGAAGTTTCACACCCGTAGTTAATTATTCACCTACTCAAAATGAGTAAATGCGAATTATCTCTACAAGTATTCCAGATAGCCAGTATTTCTGAAATAACTCATTCACATACATTTTGGAGACCTTTCAATTAGTGAATTTTCAGATCCGTAGCTAATTACTCACCTACTCAAAATGAGTAACTGCCTATTATCACTAAAAGTATTGCAGATAGCCAATATTTCTCAAATAACTCATTCACCTACATTTTGGAGAGCTTTCACATGCTAAATTTTTTTAATGAATTTTTTAAATAATTTTTAATGCATTAAAATTCATGAAATCATGCACTAAATCAATTATAACTTGAAAAGTATTACATTTAGAGCACCTTGTTAAAATATGTTATCTTTAGTACATCTAATTTATATGGCGGGTGATAAATGCATGCGTCAGAATGCTTGTTACTTTATGTTTCAGGTGTATGGAGAAGCAACTCTCATTTTTCCACTGATAGTGGCCGAAACATTTGCACGGAATTACCCAAAGAAAAAAGAATATCTGAAGACAGAGACTAATATTGTGAAATGATATTTATTGATATTAATCTCATTTTAATTTCACCTGGTGAATATTCAACAGAAAGTGTCTAGATTTAATTATCACAAGAAATCTGAGACAAGATTTTTTATCTGCTGTGAATATCTGCGTGTTTTTGTGGCATTTTGTATTGCATTTTTAATGACATAACACTATTTTCTCATTTGGCAGATTGAAACTTCTCAAACCAGTGCATGTCCAAATTTACATTGTCATTATGTAGCTTCTGAAAAGTGCGGGGAACTTATTCTAATTGCAATGTTTTCGTAATGTGAAAGCAATACAATAATATACAGTTTTTCCTGTGAAAACTTTGTGCATAGGTGTTGGCTGTTGCATGATCCTTAGGGTCAGTAAACAGTTTGTGGGGTCTATGGCTTCAAGTTCATTATGCCTAAAGATAGTCCTGTAGTTCTAAATTGTGAAAACACTTATATTGTGACATGTAGTAGTTAAGATGTCTAGCTGGATTAAATCAGTTTAGAAATTTTAAAATGTCTTAACTTTGGTTTTCATTTTTTCATCTTGCTTCCATTTATGTTCTGCAAGATTCAACAATCAAGAATCTGTTTTTGGTTATATCCATTACCTAATATTACCTTGCCATTTTTGCACCAGTTATGTTCCAAGATTCATTCACTATTTACAAGGAATGAATCTTGTATTTGGAGAGTAAGATGACCCTTATTTGTGCACGAATATTAAAATTGTATATTACCAATCTGTTTTAAGATCACTGGCATTCTCTAACTGAAGGTTTGAATCTCAGTTTCCTGTAAACAGAGGTGGTTGGTTATCAATTTTTCAACCTGGATTTTCTCCTGTTATTGTAATATGAGCCACACACTATGGTTTTTGGGCTAGGGTTCGTGAGGGCATGTGGTTTCTTCTTCATGAAAATTGAATTGTTTTCTATTCTGAGTGCAAAATTATTTCATGTATTAACCAGTTTTGCAGATACCTTAATAAAGTGGGAAAGGTATTAACTGCTTGTAAGGGATCATCTTGCAAATTCTGACTTTTGTGTATTACTTAAAGAAGTATTGATAAATGTTCTCATGTTACTAATCTTTTTACATTGAATATAATGCCCAACAATTGTTACTAAATACATCATATTATGTAAAACACCCGTTGTTATAACATTATTCCAGAATTTCTAGTTTGTATCTCTAATTTTAAGTGAGATTTGCTGTGATAAATGCTAAGCGTATCCTTGTATTATAAGGTCTTCATTCTTAAGCAGGTCAAGGCAGGCAGGTACCTTGCATTTTTTATATATTAAAACATAGTAATATAAGATGCCGGCTGCTTGTTAATTATGTTATTGTATGGAATTTTGAATTTCTTGTAATTCGTTTGCCAATGATATTTTGTGAACACATTATTTTTTTATAATTTTTTATTGGTCACACTATAAAAAATGTTTCATATTACAAAAAAACAAAAAAAAACTCTTTAAAAATAGTACTGTTTGCACTGAGTATGTTAACATTGTAAGGCTACATGTCTGGTGAAAAGATATAAACTTTACATTTGGTATGAATCATTAGATTTCTTCACACAGACTTTTAAACACATTATTAATTAGTATATGATCAAGCTGATAGTTGCATGCTTTTGTCTAGTTGATTACTGGTCAGAATCTTCACCAACTAGTTTACGAGATGACAGCGTATTTTAAAAATGACATAAGAACCCAACTGAATTAAAAGTCTTGTCACAAAGGCGCCTGCAACTAGTCATGATTTCATGACTGAGGACCCGATGTTTATGTGAAATCATATTTACACAGTGTTGCACTGATATTATTATGTGCTTCACACTTACTGGCACAATACAATAAATGCATGTGATAAAATATACACTCTGTTTTCAATGGTCTAAAGGTTATTCCTGTTAAATATACTGGAGTTCTTGTAGAGTAGAGCTATAAATTACTGGGAGAACACAATTAGGAAAAGAGTACTATTTTGTTGTGTATAGCAGTTTTACAAATGCTTACATAAAATTGATCTCAAGTTAGTCATAATCTGTAGCTGTGCAACAAACTCAAGTAAATTAAGGCTACTTTTACACAAAAGAAAATAGTACGGGCTGAGAGTAGTTTAAATAATAATAAGTACAAAGTTTACTTGTCATTCCAGTCGTGGGTAACATTGTTTATCAATACTAGCCATACCGTATTTAGTGGGGCACGATTGCTGATATTCATGTCTAAAAGATGCGTATCAATATCGCCAATTTAAGTGAAACTGTAAACTTTTACAGCAGTATTTGAAATAAAGCCTAAATCTGAAGAAATTGTACACATTTATTTCATGCTTTTGTACTTTTCACTGCATTTTTTATGAAAACTGCCATGTTTTTTGTTGGGTAAATATCTCTTCCTGTTAGCATTTGGGGATATGCTGGAAGAAAAATGGTTTCAGTATCCCGGATTCTGCCTATTTGGTAGACAATATTACCCCCAATATCAGCCGATATTGAAATATTTTTGCTTTCAATTTCGATACCCACACAACCAAATGATTTAGCCACAATGTTCCAGCCTCTGTTTTCATGTTATCCTGAACACTACATGGCCCTCAGTGGTCTGGTGGGTAACAAGTTCAACAGATGATCACTAGGCTTTTTCTGAGGTCCTGGGTTCAAAGCCCATTTGTGACAACCCGTGTGAAATATTGATGGACAGCCCCAATATTATCCCAGACATGTCATAACTTTTCAACTTTGACCTAGGAATATTTATGACATTGACCCACCAGTAAAACTGCTTGCCATGGTGTGAGCAAAGGAATGTATTAAACACAGTGTTAAACCTCAGTAAATACAAATACTATACATTGGTAGGGACAAGAAGGTCACAGTACCTGACCTTTAAAGAGGTCACTTGAAATAGTTTCTTTACAGCAAATCCAATCCACATTTCGCACAACATTTAAAATAGATATCTCTGTAGTCTACGATGGGATTGTCTAAGTAAGAAAATTATCCAATTGAAAATGCCTCCATTTTAAAGTATCCATGCCTTTGTTTTACTGAATGTAGCGAAAAGTAACCAGTAAAAACTGCAATTGGAAAGATTTTGCTGAGCCAAGGGACTTTGGTCCTTTGTGGATGACCATAAACAAAAGCTTTAGGATCAAAGTCTGCAGGTTTATAGAGATTTATCTTTTATACACATGAACCAAAAGATGATCTAAGGTATTACAGGTATATTTTTTTAAGTATCGGGCCAATGCCAAAAAAATTTCTAAAAGTTGACTTTGGGAATGTTTATGAAATTGAAAGGTCAAGGTCACCAAATTTCAAGGTTCTCGCTAAAATATTTTTGAGTCCTCACATTTCAAGGCAAAGCTGCCATCATGATGGTGGCAGTGACAGGACAAGCTGAAAACCTTGATTTTAAAGACTAACGAGTAGACAGTTTTGTATTGGAGTACTCTGTCATTGCTCTGACTCATATTTCCCATATAAAAAATAACAAGACTTTGTTCAATTTCCTTCTAAAAATTGCAGAAAATGAGTCACTTGAAGTCATATGTATGAGATCACATACAAGCCTGTAATATCAAACAAGACAACAGCTACTGTTTTTCATAATTTTGTATTCCAAAGAGTCAACCTTCTTTAAGTAGAAATTTGATTGGTGTACCTTTAATAGAAGTAGATGTCAGGTTTTCCATTTCAATTTACTGTTATCTAAGATTCTTGTTTAAATTTCTTGTAGTAAACATGTGAGTCACAAAAGGTAGTCACAAAAGCCACAAATGTGGCAAGTATTTTTGCTACAAATGAAAGAAATGGGAGGAGATTTTGCCACGGGCAGATCTGGAGCCTTGCTTGAGGCCCACCTTTCTTTGTAATTAGGGAAAACTTTCAGTTTACATAATTATTAAGTTTCAGTCCATATAGTGTACTCTTATATGTGCTGGCTGTTACATGAGCATACTGCTAAGACTTTATCTGATGAGATTATATCTCTTAACAAGTAAGTGCTTTATTAATATTAAATTTTTTTGTGCATGTTTAAAAAAAACGATACATTTTTTAGCCTTACGCATGGCTAGGAGTACTGCAGTCCTACTCTATTTCATTGTGTTTCAACTTTAAAAATTCCTCTTTTGCTGCAACTAGAAAAAAAACATTTTTGACTTCAGCTGACTGATAAAAGACTTGAATATATTATTGAGCATTCCTACTGACAAGTGTGTGTCATATTGCTTGCAAATTGATGAATTTTAATTAAATAGGTCAATTTTTCTCCAGGAAATGATCTGCCATGCTGGTAACAATTTTTTGGTGATCTAATACTAGTAAAGTAGAAATTGTCCCGAATTGATTAGTTTGCATTGTTTTGTATTTTTTATTATTCTGCACAAACCAAGTAATAGTTCATTGTTGTCGACCTTGTCATGAATGTTTTTAAAAACATGATAGCTTTAACATCATGAATATAGATTTTTAACAATGTATTTTTAAACACTTTATAACATTTTAGAGCCAAAAACAATATAGCATCGGAGATGCCAGTACCCTACAGCCTGGGGAAATAGTTTTTGATACCATATGGAATAAATGAAACCGTACAAAGATCATTAGACTTCCACAGCAAGCAATGTCAGTTATGTAAAGGTCCAAATAATTGTAGTAGATAAAATAAGGTTATAGAAAATGTCTGTAAATTATGAAGGTGTAAAATTTATTAATTGAAGTATAGCTACCAATATAAATAGCACAATTAAGTACAAGTACATATAACAATCAGTTAAAGCAATCCATATATGTCATAATAGAAATATGTCCCAATGATGGCAGGTGAACACATTTTGACAGGGTCAAGGTGAAAGATTACACCATGACGGTGCATACCTACACTCACCAACCAATGCTTACCAACCCCCTCTAACCAATGTCCCTAGCAAATATCAACTTCCTACACCTTATGGTTTCCAAGATTATGGCCATAACATTGCATACCTTAACCCCTAACTAATGTCTATACAAAATATCAAAATTTTACATCTTACATATTCCAAGCTATAGCCTGGACAAGCTTTTAAAGTGTTAGGAACCTCGGAGTGGTGTTCGACTCCAATTTTTCATTCTCAGACCATGTGTCACAGGTCATAAAGTCCACCAGAGTTCATATGCGAGAGACCTCTATAGAATCCGTCCCCTCTTAGACCTTAACACATCAGTTCTTCTAGCAAATGCTTTGGTGAGCAGCAGACTGGACTACTGCTATTCCTTATTCTTATCACTTACAGATTTTGAGTTAAGAAGATTGCAGTTAGTCCAAAACTCACTCTGTAGGGTTGTCACCTGGTCCTCCAAATACTGTCACATTACCCCTCAATTAAAAAAACTGCATTGGCTCCCTATCAAATACAGGATACAGTTTAAAATTGGTCTCATCACATACAAAACTCTCAACCAGGGTGAACCAGTTTACCTTAGAGAATTAATTCATCCCTACACTTCTTCCAGGAACACAAGGCGAAGTACCCCCAAACTCAAATTCCTTCACACTCCCACTTTCGACCGCAAGGTTCATAAATCAGTCAAACATTTCTCCAATTCTTTCAGTCACTATGCCCCAGTTCTCTGGAACTCCTTCCCCTTCCAAATAAGAAATAGCCCCTCTGTCACATCTTTCAGGAAACACCTCAAAACCCACCTCTTTAATTCTAGTTTTCCAACTTAGTTTCCTTCCCTCTTGGTCACACCCACAACTCTGGATTACTGACCTTGAACGCCCCTTGACTTTCATTATGATAATGATTTTGTTAAGTCAGTGCACTGAGTTCCCCTTTGTGGGGAAGATATTGCGTCTGCAAAGCAGTAGATTAGATTAGATTAATGGCCAAGGTCACTACAGCAAACACACATACTCGCAAAACCAATGTCCTAACCAAGTTTCAACTTCCCACACATTGCAGGGTCAATTGCAGATTCTAAGATATAGTCTGGATAAGCTTTTAATGGTCAAGTACACTACAGCAAAGTCAAAGGTATAAGCAAGGTCACACCATAACGTTGCACACCTACACTCCCTAACCAATGTCCCTAACCAACTTCCTACAGGTTACAGTTTCCAAGATAAAGTGCAAACAAGTTTTTAAAGATCAAGGTCAGTACACCTTACTGTTTTTGAGATATAGCCCGGACAAGATTTTCAAAGTCAAGGTCACTACAGCAGGGTCAAAGGTCAAATTAAGGTCACACTGTGATGTTACACACCTACACTCCCCAACCAATGTCCCTATTAAGTATCAACTTCCTACACCATATGGCTTCTGAAATACAGAACGGACAAACTTTTTTCCGCCACCCGCCCGCCCATCTGGAAACCGTGGGTGAAAACAATACCTGCACAGCCCTTAATTATAATTCTAATTGGACTTTTATAGTGCTTAATCTCCCCTTATCAAAGAGGACTCTAAGGAACCATAATAGTCAAACCAATTTCAGTAGCCAGAGAGAGTATTCACGGGTCAGTCACCACAGAGAACACCAGGGGATGACAAAGACTAAGGTGGGTATGCCTTAGTGCACAGGTAGGTTTTAAGCTGCTTTCTGAAAGAGGCTACGGAGGGAGGGGGGGTGGGGGTGCAGGGATCTATCTCATCAGGAAGAGCATTTCAAACAGTGGGGGCATCAAAAGACAAACTAGAACCAAACTGACAGATTTATGAATAGAAGGGTAGAGCTTTGAATGACAAGGAATTTAGAACCACTCTGCACCTGGTAATATAAGAAAGAGTAGAATATACTGTCAAAAGAGAGATATGGACCAAATACTTTGGAAAGCCAGTGTGAAGAAACTTGTAAACAAGTGTGTTTGGTTTAAAAATTGAGGGATGTTCAAAAGGAAGCCAGTGCAATTTCTCAAGCATTGGAGTTATACTTGTGTATCTACTAGTGTTTGATACAATTCTAACTGTGCTATGTTGGATGCACTGGAATTGACATAGATTTAACTTGGAGTGACTCTTGAAAAGTGAGGTACAGTAATCCATTGGCGACAATTACAGAAGCATCATGGGTAAGAAAATGCCTGACATATCTGAAGTCACAGAGTTGCACAAAACTTTTGCAGACATTCTGAACATGTTTGGACAAAGAAAAATCAGAATCAAACCACACACCCCAATTCTTGACTCATTCAGCAGGGCTGAGATAGCTACCCAAGATGTCTATTGGGAAACTTGCTTTCAACTTATCCCTCTGTCTTTTTCAATCAAAGACAATAAACTCAGTCTTGTCAGGATTCAATTTGAGTTTAATAGTTGCCATCCACTCTTTTACATAATCTAGGCACCTATTAAACCTTTCAAAGGTAGCAAATGTATTCTTCCAGGATAAATGCACATAAACTTGGGTGTCATCTGCATAAAAGTGAAACTTTATTCCTTTGTGTTTACCAACAACCAAACTGAGAGAAGTAGACTACAATGAGAACAAAGGGCCCAGGACAGAACCTCCGGGTACACCAAATAAGAGTTTGCGAAGATCAGACAAAGTAAAACCAATTTTTATTGACTGATAATGCTCAGTTACGTAAGACCCCCAACTCAAAACCAAGTCTGAAGACAACTGAAAAGAGTGAAATGATCAATGTTTCTTGACCAGGATAAGTGACCTTCATTTTTTTATGGTCAGACTAATACAGGTTGTTTAAGTTATGGACATGGATATATTTTAACAGTTGCTTTGCAACCACGCATTCACCCAGTTTAGATATGAAACTAAGGCCAGATAGAGGGTGATAGTTCTTCAGATCATCTGCTAGAAGGGTGGCCTTTTAAATAAGAGAAGTAACCACAGCAGTTTTGAAACCACCAGGGACATAACCCTCCATGAGTGAGCAGTTGACTAAGTTTGTAATTGATGGTAGTAGTATATCATTACATTCCTTGATGTGCAATGTTGGGTATGGATCCAACAAGCAGGATTTTGTAGGTGAGTTTCTAATTATTTTATCAACAGCATCTTCAGAAATTTGAATAAAGGCAGTGATTTTTGAGGATCTGTAGGAGGATGAATATCATTTTCAGTGCCTGAGGGAACAAAAGTATCTCTAATTTTCTTAACTTCAATCGACAAAAAGGCAGCAAACGGGTCCGCCAATGACTTGTCAGACTAGTGGATGGAAGTGTCACTTCAGAAATCCTGTTCAAGGTTTTATGCAGCTTGTGCCATAATTTTCTAGAGTTGTGACTATTGTCTGAGATCAGTTTATTATAATAGTCTGACTTATCCGTGTTTACAAGTGTATTGCAATGAGCAATTTGGTGACAAAGCCTTAAGGGCCATGGGGTAAAAAACACATTATTTCTAGGATTCATCTTTTTAATTTTGCAAATTTTAGAACAAGCACTCAGAAAGTGCATACCAAAGTCAAAGCACATAATAATCAGTAAATGGGAAAATCCAGATTATTTTCTGTATCCAGACAGTTATCCAGATGACTCAAAATTTAATTGACTCTAAGTTTGACTAACACTGAAGATCTCAGAAGCAGTATTTGCATAATCCTGCCAACAAACCAACAGACAGACAAACGGTGATGAAAATAATGCCTCCTTGGCAGAGGTAACTAAGATTAACAGTTTCTCAGTACTTAAATCAACCACTAGGGGGCCGTGGTAGGTAAAGTGGTTTATAAAGATTGGCAAACGATCATTTGCACTTCAACACTGTGGTGATGGGTCTGATTCCAGCTCATGACAACATGTAAAGATATTGATTACCTGTCCCAGTATGACACGAGTTGTTAAAAGGGTATGAATGAAAAAAAACTGACTTGATCCAAAATTTGATGCACTGATGTCTATACCAATATGTTTTATTTTATTATAACTGCAAAATTACAAGCAGTTCATTTTGTTATTAAACCCTGATATTTTATTCACTTTCATAATATTGTAATGTTATTGGTGGAGGCCTCTGTATGAGCGTGCCTAAAATGACATATTGAGGGTGGCTTTTAATAATGTGATGATTTAAGATGAGAGTAACAAATGTCAATGTAAAGTTTAAAATCTTATTTTTTTTTTTTTTTTTTTTTTTGGGGGGGGGGGCTTGCCGAAGATTATGTCCACATTATTTTTCCTCCAAACAAGTGTGAAGCATTTGTAGCAAAATAGGTTCTTTCCTAAATTTTTCGCAGTCTTGACATGGACTTAACAAAATTTCATTTGAAATATTACTTATAAAAAAAAGTTATGTGTTTTAAAACTGAAATTGTTTGAGCAGATATTTAGTGCTATAAAAGTCTGATTACACATTGTAACCTCTATTATCCCACCTTCTATTATCTGATTATTCAATTTTAGGAACTCATTTCCACTTTCCCAAATTTGTGTTTCACTGTTGTTTTGTACAATTGTTTCATTCTGTATCCAGTTCTTCTATTATCTGACCAAAGTCTTGCACACCCTACATGGCTGGATAATAGAAATTTTGATGTACTCTGTTCACGAGGATATTCAAGACAATAATGCTTTGTTATTGCTTTGTATTGTACTTTATTGCTTCATATTGTAAAATATACAATTTTAGTAAGAAATATATAAATACATGTTGCATATTAATCAAATACTGGATTAAATAAACTAAGACCAATTATCCTTGCATCATTGCAGCAACAAATACACAACCAAAAATACACAATGTATAAATAAGTTGACTATCACAGCGCAAAGTATTGAACTACCTTATAACAGTGCAAAACTTGTTGGTTAAGAAATTGTTTTCAAATACACAGCATAATTATCAACAATACTTATGTTCTTGGATCAGTGGTACAGTGATAACAGACTAACCTCCCATTTCTGAGGTCATGGGATTGATTTATTAATTGATTGATTGATTTGTTTTGAATCTTATCATCTTATCTCTGCAACTGTGGCCTAGCGGGTAACACACTCACCTAGGAACACAGAGGACGTGGGATCACACCCAGTTACAGGCAGATACATAGTGGCTTAGATGACCACTGAAAATGGCGGTCCTCTGTCATTAGGTCCTTTCCCTAGTGGCAGGTTAAAGAACCTCAAGGACGTTGATAAATGGTCATCCTTGAGCCTCTGTCTTTCAGTTAGGGGAATGTCAGCAATTTGAGAGTTGGACTGTACTTGTACAGTCAGATGGGTCATGTAGTGCTTTGAGTGCTGTAGTACATAGAGATATTACACTGAGTATAAAAACAAATACAAAAAAAAAATACTTTAGAACTTGAATTATATGCCTTCTGACATCAGACTATTTGATTGTACAAGGTCATTTGAAGTCTCCCAGAGTTGGATCATAAATAATTAACAGTGTTTTCTTTAATTTTCTAAATTAAGTATTCACATTAGAATGTTTACATCTAAATAGAAGGTCAATTGCAACCAGAAAATATCTTGCCAATTGTAAACACAATCTTGAGCATTTATTTCTATACACATTTAAGTCAGGCTATGTTTTGGCTCAACTTCAGCTTAACTTTAATCCAGTCATAAAACTAGATTCAAAAATTGATCATATATACTAGTCTTTAAGTTTCTGTAAACAAAGGTCTGGATTTTCCTTTTTCAATCTGATACTGCTCGTATATAAATTTAATTTGCTATTAAAAAGCATGGACAAAATGAAATAAACTTAGGTTATGATTACAGTTTTAAATAAAAAAACTCTTCCTCATGCTCAGAATAAACTGCTTTAACAGTCAAATAAAGTGTAAAACATGTTTTTCAAAATCCAATTTTAGTTTTTTTACATTAAACATATCTGAAAACTTGAAGTAATTAACTGAATAAAGTAAGTAATTTGTTTATTAAGAAATAGCAACCTTGAAGTTAAGGCACTTTATGTAGTTCAAAAGAACAAAGTAATCATTTCAAGAAAAGACATTGAAAATAGCCAGAGCATATTAATAAAATAGCATCAGAGATGCCCGTACCCCACAGCCTAGGGAAATATATTTAACACCATGAGATATAAAAGTACTGTATCAGTACAAAGTTCAGGATACTTTCAGAGCACTGTCAGTTATATAAAGGTCCAAACAACATTTAAATAGAGAAAATAATGTCTAAGAGAAAGATAATGAATGTAAAGATGAAGTATTAAAACGAGACAATTCAATAACAAGATGACAGCATTAATCAGTAAACTAAACATTACAACACTCTTTATCTACATCTGGCATGGCCGAATTATGGTTTGGATGTTTTGAATATTACCATGCATACAGAAGTGGTAATACATTCAATGAATGCTTATGTGTGGTGTTGGAGCAAAATCTGTGGCTCACTTGATGAAATTCCATCTGTTACAATGGGAAGTTGTAAAAGTAAAATTCTTAATGAATTCTAATATGACTTTAACAGTACTTAATCTGCATCAAAAGACAGACCCAAAGGTGGAACAAGACTTTTAATGGTCAAGGTCACTACGACGAGGTCAAAGGTCAAATCAAGGTCACATCATGATGCTGCACACCTACAACCCCTAACCAATGTCCCTACCAAGCATCAACTTCCTACACCTTACGGTTTTCGAGATATAGACCGGACAATATTTTATAGGTCAAGGTCACTATGGCAAGGTCAAAGATCTAATCAAGGTCACACCATGACATTGCACACCTATTCCCCCTAATGAATGTCCCTACCAAGTATCAACTTCCTACACCTTAGGGTTTCCGAGATATAGCCCGGACAAGATTTTATACGTCAAGGTCACTACAGCAAGGTCAAAGGTCAAATCAAGGTCAGACCATGACGTTGCACACCTACACCCCCTAACCAATGTCCCTACCAAGTATCAACTTCCTACACCTTACGGTTTCCGAGATATAGCCCGGACAAGATTTTATAGGTCAAGGTTACTACGGCAAGGTCAAAGGTCAAATCAAGGTCAGATCATGACAATGCACACCTACACATCATAACCAATGTCCCTACCAAGTATCAACTTCCTACACCTTACGGTTTCCGAGATATAGCCCGGACAAGATTTTCAAACTGAAGGTCACTATGGCAAGGTCAAAGGTCAAATCAAGGTCAGATCATGACGATGCACACCTACACATCCTAACCAATGTCCCTACCAAGTATCAACTTCCAACACCTTACGGTTTCGGAGATACAGCCCGGACAAACTTTTTCCGCCGCCCGCCCATCCGGACACCATGAGTGAAAACAATACCCCGACAGCCCTTAAGGGCTGTGGGGTAAAAACCTTAACAATAATAGGAAACCATGAACAATTTAGTACAAAACCATTTCTCTGTCTGTGACACAAAGATTGCTGCAAAGTCTGATTATTTTGACATCCAAAAGTTAGACTTGATACAATATTATAGTAAAGCAGGGATTAGAACACAGAGACAACAGGAAAAGTATACCTGGTGTCGATGCCTTTGACGTTGAAAGTTTCAGCCATTTTCCAGTCCCCTATGCAGCAGTATACTTAATACCATGGACAACAAAAAATTTTGGTCAATAAAATTTTTTTTATTTGTTTTGTCAGTTCAATAGTCAAAAAAATATTGCAATTAGCCCCAACCAAACCTCCATTCCCCATTCTATGTTTATGGATAGTTACATTTTATCAGATTAATTCTCTTGTATGTGCCTTTCCAACTGTTCTGTCACATTTTAACACTGCAGTAAATAACATGACAAGTTCGCCATGGCCTAACATGATCATACTTACTTAATGACTTCTATTATCTTTGGCTTAATGCCTGTTTTATTGTTGTTATTAACACTATAACAAATACACGACCAGTTCCTCATGACCTGACATAATCAGGAACTTAACAGCCTCCACCATCTTGGCTTGGTCTTCCTCCTCTACTATAGTCTTTAACAAATCCTCCAGCCGTTCATTCTGACTTTTCACAGAGCTTGTCTTATTAGGCTTACTGGGACATTCACTGTCACTCTCCGAGACACTGAGTTCATCCAGGGTTGGGAAGACATTAAGATTAGTGGTTGAAGAGTCTATAATGTTGTACATGTGTCGTACATCTTTCTGACTCAAACTGTTCACCAGTGTGGAGATCTTAGTTGATCGGTTTTCAGCTTCTCCTGAAGTAAAATGACACATTTGAAAATAAAATAGTCTGTTTTATTCCACTGAAGAAATTTATATTACGTGATAAAAACTACAACTTTTATTACCCAAACCAGTTAGGAGAGAAAGATTTATCTGATTCTCTAACCTAATCTGCTTTGTGTCTATTGACCGATAAGGACTTATATCTTTGATGCCTTATAACACCTGGATCTATCATATTCTCTGGAATACTACACAGTTGATATAGTCATTATCTCGGCCCATCTGCTCACACATGCACAGATACCTTACTCATGTTTGATTCTCATTTACTACAATTAATCATTCCAAAGTTTTGGAGCATCATATGAGAAAAACTTGTTGAAATAAACTGTTAATTTATGAATTGAGAAACTACAGGATAATAAGGAACCTTAAGGAACATCTCCGGATAGCTAAATCTTGTTTTACTAGCAGATGTATACAAAGACAGATATGGGACAAAATATTTTCACCTTCCAGTAGTGAGGTATACAAGTACCAAGGTTTTTAAAATGATTCACTGCTTGACAGGAAGCCAGCGAAGAGATTTGAGGATTGGAGTAACCAGAGTAAATCTAGAAGTGCCAGTAGCAAAATGAGCCAAACAATTTTGTATTTTCTGGAGCCTTGTGATATTCTTGGATGACAAACTATAAAACGGGAAATTGCAATAATCAAGATTGCATCTGTAACTATGACTGAGACATCAAAAGACAGAAAGCATCTGATGCGATGCAATTCACGCAGGTTAGCTAAGCAGGATTTCATCACAGAATTGATGTGATTAGTAAAACAGATTACAATTACACCCAGATTACGAACATCACTTGAAGAAATTGAGATAGAAATGTCAAAAGATTGACCCTGAGTATTTAAAAAAATTGCAATAATTATGTCAAAAAATTTTCTATGTGTCTTATAAAGTTAACTTAGTATCTCAAAAAATTGAGATAATTATCTTGAAAAATTGAGTTAATATCTCTAAAAACTGACTCACTATCTCAAAAACCTGAAAAAATTATCTACAAAAAATTGATACAAAAATTGATACATGTAATTGTGTTGACACAATAGTTTTTCAGTATCTCATGGTTTAATAAGTAAAGGGTAAATAGTTTTATTAAGAAAAAGGTGCCTTCTCTGAAGACAATAAGACTGTGTCCACTGCAATTAATGTGTTCCATAAGCTTTCGTATCATACAAAAACTTCCCTAGGTCGTACTGTGAATCGTACAACAAACACATCAGAATTTAGATGAAGCACAGTTTGTTTTCAAGTTATTAGTAATACTTTTTATGACATTGTTATATCTACAAGTATTAAATGGAAGATCATAGCTTCTTACCTGATCTAAATTCAGTCTCCAGGGAAATGAAGGCTTCCAGCACAACACTAACTTGGCAGCAATCACCAAACCTGCACTTCTGTAATGTCTGGAGCAAGGTTTTCATGTATGATCCCGTCATTTCCACTTCACAGCTGCGGGCCCAGTGCATTATCACATGCTGCACCTTGTCTTTAGGGGGGTCTGAGTTCAAACCTAACTGGAATGACAAAATAGTACTGGTATCACCTCCTAGGGGGAGACAGTTCAAGAAAGTTTTCCAGCCATCATCTTTGGTTGCAATGTGCTGGCATAGACATTGTACGAATAATTGTACCAAGGCAATATAACTTGGATTGCCAGCTGTCATGAGTCCTTGACTTTTATCTGTGTCACTTATGAGTGTTTTCACATTTTCAGTCTCTGAAGAGAAGTTTGCTTGCATCTGCTTCAGGTTCTCATTAATGTCACCAACTTTGGCAATGTATTCTGTCACACTCTCTGCAGTCAGTTCAATGCTTTTATCAAGCACTAATTTCAGTACAGTATCCAGCTCTGTCATGGCATTTCCTATGTCTTCCATATGGCCACTGGTAGTGCCCACCAACTTCTGAAATGATGTGCTGAGACTCAGTTTATTTTCCTTCTCTTCACCTTTTATTAGAAGGCCATCCGTAAGGTCATCTTCTGCATCTGACGGGACTATAATGGTCACTGGATTACTGATTCTTGAGGCCTTGTGATGGGCATGGATTTTTGCCAATGACTTTGATAGCTCTCCATCTGGGGCTTCGTATATAGTCATAGAAGAACGATTGGACCGAGTTTTCATCAAGGGATCAGAAGATAGACTTCTGGATACTGAAGGCATGCGACTGTGGGATGATGCGGACAACATGTGGGAAGAACTTTCGGGTTTCGGGTTGAAATAGAGCCCAACCATGCTGGAATACTGTTTGTTTGGCCCTGTTTTATCCATGCGAGCACTCACCAGTGTCTTTATGGTGTCACTTTTGGCATAGTGCAGCGGCAGTTTATCATGGCGATCCTTGATATTTGCTGAGGCACCTCTCTGTAAGAGTGTCATAATGACAGCCACATGACCCGACACACAGGCCCAATGTAAGGATGTTCTGCCATATTTACTCTGTGAGTTTATGTTAGCGTTAGCTTCTAACAATAACTTCACTATATGCTCATGCCCTGCCTCTGCAGCTAGATGTAATCCTGTCCATCCTTCATTGTCATAGCCATCTATATCAGCATGATGACTTAGCAGGGTCTCTACAATATTCTGACGACCCATTCGGCAGGCTATATGCAAGGGGCTGCCACCATAGATGTCGCCCATGTTTACATCTGCCTGATTGTCAACTAGGAGTCGTACCATCTCGTTGTGTCCTTCCAAGGCCGCAATATGGAGTGCTGTTTTCTTATCATACTTAGTCTGACAGTTCGGGTTGGCACTGTTGATCAGTAAGATGGCTGCCATAGCCGTATTACCCTTCCTGGCAGCAATATGGAGGGGAGCATACTGTGCTCCTTCAGGAATTGAGTTCACACTAGCACCAGTTCTAAGAAGGATAGCAATAATATCCAGGTTGTCATGTTCACAGGCTTTGGTGACAAAGGACAGAGAGCCCTCTTCCAGGTCACAGATATTATCTACCATGTCCACTACATCCTCAACCTGTTTGAATATCAAGAAATTAAACTATTTATTTCTTGTAAAAATCTCATGCAGGTTTCATTTATCCCTGCAGCATGCACAAAACATTAAACCTTCTACAAATGTCAGTTATATTATAAACAATAATTTAGAAAGTTATATTTAGTACTTTAGTACATTACATGATACAAATATAGAGTTATGATAATCAACACCTGTATTAAAAAATTTAATTTGCTATATTTTGTACTTCAATGTATCATATTTGTACATTGCATGTTCTGTGTTAAGAAAGAGGCAAAGACATGATATTAAAAACATGAAAAAGGTTGTCTCAGTATTTGTTATTTTAGTCCTGAGTTTGTCCTGAGAAATCTGGTACCAACAGGTATCTGAATAAAATTAACATAACGTCTCAATGTTTATGCCATGTATAAGTTATAACCCCCAAAATCCCCCAAAGATTTTCACCACTCATTTGTTATTATTTGAATTAAACCTTAAATTATCTGACCTACTCCTTAAATATTTTCTTAGAAGTTAGACTTTGGGTTTGCCAACAAATTAATTAAAGAAAATAAAAACTTCAGATGCACGATAATAGGAAGTGCTCTACCACATGAAAACAGATATGACAGATTTTAAAGGTGGTAAAAAACAACTGAAATCATTTCTTATTTACTCCAATGTCATCAGGTTTTTAAACATATGTATGGATAGAGTGTGATGGTTAGGCAAAATGAAGCATGTGAGGTCATTTCACTTTCTGGTAAGCACACACTGACTGGTGGCTCAAAGATACTTTAAAAGTCATTTCATACCTGTTGTGAATACAGTACAATCTCTTTTATCCAACCATGCTGGGGGAATTTGGATAACAAAAGGATCATAAATTGTAGAAGAGGCATCTTAGGATAAAACAAGGAAATACAAATTTGTGAAAGCAAAAATTTCATAAAATTGAAAATTAGCATAAGAGAAGGTCAGATTATTGAGTTTCTACTCTATCTGTAACAAGCACTGTAACAAGAGAGCACAGACCTCCACTAAGGCAAGTAATAATAAGTATATTTGGAGATCCAGATTTTTTTTATATCAAGATGGTGATCCTGAACAGTCTCAAAATTTAATGAGAACCAAAGATGGAACAAGACACATCATCTGATTTTATTTTCATGAAGGTCCAACCAGTAGTAATTGCATAATCCTGTTAACAGACAAACAGACAAAATATTGGTCATGAAATTAATACGTCCTTGTCAGAGGTAATGAAATAAAAGCTAATGGTATCAATTTGGATGAAAAAACCAAAACACATTGATGTTCCAATGGCAGTATGATTTTGCATGGCAGTTTTAAATATGTCATAAAATTTGCAGTTCAGAGATTAAGCACTCACTGTCTGTAAAAAGCTGATCAGATTACATTAAAACCCCTTTAAGTAAAACTCTGGGCAGCTATTCATTAAGGGTTTTAGCCAAGTCTTAGGCTCAAAGTTGAGTCTTTTGAGGGAAAATATGCAGACTTTTGTGTTATTCTTAGTGGTATTCACATGAAAATTAAGATAAGTCTTAGGCATAGCTGGGAAACAACATCATGCAAGTTGACAAAAATCAGGAAAAGTCATGTCGTCCCTGTGTATTATATTTTACCTGTGTGGAGTCCCCCTTTTCTATGGCAGTCTGTAGCTGTTTCATAATCTTCTCCTTTTTGAAGTGTATTGCGCTGAAGGCTGCTCTTCTCCCACGAGTGCGAGGTGTCGGTGGACCCGAACTCCCGCCCGACACCGCGCTGATCCGACGCAACTTCTCTGGAAACTTGAAGCTAAATCGTGGCATGAAGCTGCTTCTTTTGGATTTGGTAGACATTTGGTCAACCTACAAAAATACATTGAATATTTATCATCTCAATATATTTATGAATTCATTTCCTCACTCCCAAATGTCAGATTGACATAAGTGTAACCACTCCAAAAGTCTTTTATGTGTCATTGTGTACCCTGGTATTTCAGGGCTGTTCCATTTCTGTGATATATCATAAACCTTGCTTCCGATCCCCTACTGGGATCAACAGGTAAATCTTATCAATCAGAATGATCTTAAAGTCATCATACAGAGATCCTATACAGAAAATATGGAACTTCCTGATAGGTTTAGTAGTACAGCACTCAGGAGTCTATTTGGAATAGTTAACAATTTCAAACTGTTTGAAATTGTTGCAAACCTTTCTTATAAGATCTTACAACATTGTAAACCAATTTTATTGTCATCTTTTAAATCTTACAGTGGTCTTAAACCTATCTTACATTTATACAGCAATCTTTTTTATCTTATAGCGATCATAAATCTGTTTCATCTTACGTCCATCATAAACCAATCGGATATCAATCAGATGACTCGGGAAACAATCGCAAACCTATCGGAAGATTTTCTGTGGCAATGACAACGCCAATGGAAAAGCTATAGGGGAAACATCTTGAGCATCAGGAATACATCCTAAAGCCATCATAAACCATACCCTAAATCATGCATTTTCACAACCGGGAACAGACCCATTAAATTACTGTAAATTGTACATTGACTCTCTGAAAGGCATCAACAGGCCCAGCACTATGGGAGTCAAGACTTCGTTGCCACAAACATTTTTAAAGTCACAATGTGTTTTTTTGGGCTCAAAAATTGCACAATCTTAAAACTTAGGCAGTGTGAATGGAACTCAGCAGAAACTGTGTAATAGATAAAATATCTGGCAAGAATTGAAACTGTTTTTATTTTTATTTTATCACCATATTTTATTGTTAAAAGTAAAAATAAGAGACTTTTCTCACATTTTCTGACTAATGTATAGTAAATTATTTTATGAATTTAACTTCACATTTGTTTCATTTTAAGAGATAGACAGAGTTTCTGTCCCATCGCCAATTGCTATTGATATACTGATGGACACAATGGCGAGGGACAGATGTACCTGTTTTCTGTGTAAATCTTAAATTTTTGCATTTACTTAATAATGCCCTTGCTATGACTATACACATATATCCAGTTTATAATACATATGTTGTTACATTAAGCTGATTTTGCATGCCAGAAATTGTTCTTATACATAACATACCATTGGTGAAGTTTTGTTGACGTATTAAAAATGTGTTGAAATAAACACATACCAATAAGATATGCATTAAATATTAGTGAACGGCACACATACACACCTCAAAGAATGCAAATAACACTTTATATTTGTGGCAATATGTGTAGAAATATGCCGTTCAAAATTTACACAGAAAACAGGTACATGTGAGCTCTGTCCCTCGGCATTGTGTCCATCAGTATATCAATAGCAATTGGCGACGGGACAGAAACTCGGTCTATTTAAGAGATACATGTAATCCCTTTGTGAGAATTTCCAAAAAAAGTTTTTACCTGATTAATATCAATTAAAATATGTTAACCTGTGTTGTTTCAACAGCCAGGGTCATATTGGGACAGGCCCTCACCAATGTCATTTTGTCACTTGAGGTGACAGCCTGTGATCAGATACCAACTTGCTAACCACTAATCTACCAAGGACCTTTCCTGCATTGTTGGCATTGTAAAAGTACTGAAGTCTATGCTGGTCAAATGTTACAACTTTTTCTAACTCAAATATTAAAATTGCACTATTTGGTAATTATGAGATAAAATTAGTCTGATCAGTGTAAACTTCAGCACAAAAATACCTGCATAACAGAAACACTTGCAAACCCCACTGACCATCTGCTTCATTCATATTCCTTATTTTATAATAAAATAGAAGTGGTGAACTTCGCTAGCTGAACAGTACACATTTCCTCCCACATCTGTTTACAGAGTACTTCTGGCATTTATTTATTTTCTTACTGCTGACATTTAAATCTTTTGTCATTTACAAAACCTTTCTGTTCTATACATCACACATATATGCAACCAATACCCAATTCAGTACTACACAGCCAGTTAAATTCATTACTTGCATTTCATAACAATATTAAAACTTCTGTGTGGCAAGCTTTCAGTGTAGATAGTATTACACAAAATGTATAATATTAAGCGCTTATTATTCCATACTGGTGAAGTCATTTCTCATTAATATAAAAGTACAAATTTTGTAATGTGCTCTCTCCCATATGGTACAAGCCTTGTAACCTTTTACAAA
Source organism: Sabellastarte sp. h YS-2021 (assembly GCA_964017235.1). Lineage (NCBI taxonomy): Eukaryota > Metazoa > Annelida > Polychaeta > Sabellida > Sabellidae > Sabellastarte > Sabellastarte sp. h YS-2021. The sequence continues at coordinate 30,105,280 of OZ024935.1, read as the reverse complement.
CATTACATGCTTACATATGCAGAAGTTATTCTGCTGTGAATTATATAGACCATTTTAACATCATGTCACAACTGCTTTGTCTCTTTTGATTGAACCCACAAATGACACATGTTGAGGGCTTAATGTCCCAATATGGCTCTGGCTATTAAACAGAATGTAAAAACCCTAATTTTGACTTTTGCAGTTCCAAACTGCAATACTCAAACTGCTGCAGATTGCCCCTTTCTTTCGTTTTGGATTCTTATCACATTTGTAATTTGTATCAATTTTAAATTAGACTGTTTGCATAGTCTACTGAAAGACTCTGCGGGTTTGATTCCCACAAGTGTCAAATATTGAGACCTGTCCCAATATTATGCCGGCTGTTTGAACAGGACATAAAACTCCAAAATTATGACTTCGTCTGGCCTGATGAAGAATTTCTAATATTTTTTGTTGGTTGGTCCCAGAGGTAAAATCCCTCTATATATAGGTTAAACGGCCATGTAAAACAGCTATGTAAAATTACACAGTATCAAATACAGCTTTATTTGATTGGAAGATTTACTAGCAGACAATATATTTATGACTGGTTTTATTACTGCAAATTAAACACTGATTTAAAAGTAAAATAACGACTGTAATGTACAATCAAGGTTTCATTTTAGTAATTTTGTGTTTTGTTAGCTCCACCACAGAGATTATGTTTTTGGGTTGTTTTTTGTCAGTCTGTCTGAAAAGCATAGTTTTTGCAGTTGTTTAACAGCAACATACACAATGTAAGATAAAATTGGGCAAAACTGATATAATTTCTATATATAATTTATTTGCATTTATATGTGTATATAAATTAGCATGATTTTAAGAATGCCAGATAATGAATTCCTGTTTTTGTGGTGCTACATTTAGACAATGGGACAAATTTAAAGGCAATAAAGCATCATAATTCTTACTGTTTTAACTAACTATGGCCTCTTCACATGTCTCTGGTATATTTTTTCTACACCTGTGATGTGATTCTGACATGCTTTATTGAGGCAGACAAGGTCAAGAACAAAAGCCCAATTATAGATGAATATTTTTATATTTTTCTAATTTTGTCACAGAGATAACTAGACCTAGTGCATCGGAGAACCGAAGCAAATTGTATCCACCAGAAAGAAAACTCACCAAAGCCAATCAACCATCGCTTAACCTTGAAGGAGGAGTTAGCAAATTATAAGCACTTTTAAGTGTGCCTATCCTTGTTTGACCTAGAAGGAGGAGCCAAAGGTGAAATCTGACCACATGATTAGCCCATGATTTCCTATAGGTTGGTGTGACATTGCAAACCTCTAGGAACAAGAATAAGCGAGTTATAAGCACTTTTAATTTTGGCTATCATCATTTGACCTTGCAGGAGGGGCCAAAGGTCAAACCTGATCACATCAAAAGATTCTTAGCCCATGATTTCCTATAGGTTGGTGTGACATTGCAAACCTCTAGGAACAAGAATAAGTGAGTTATAAGCACTTTTAATTTTGGCTATCATCATTTGACCTTGAAGGAGGACCAAAGGTCAAATCTGATCACATCAAAAGATTCCTAGCCCATGATTTTCTGTAGGCTGGTTTCACATGACAAACCTCTAGGACCAAGAAAAAACAATTTATAAGCACTTTTAGATTTTGCTATCCTCGTTTGATCTTGAAGGAGAGGCCCAAGGTCAAATCTGACCACAACAAAAGATTCCTAGCCCATGATATCCTATAAGGTGGTTTCACACTGCAAACCTCTAGGACCAATAAAAAGCGAGTTATAAGCGCTTTTAGGTTTGGCTATCCTCGTTTGACCTTGAAGGAGGCACCCATGGTCTAATCTGACCACAACAAAAGATTCCAGGCCCATGATTTCCTAGAGGTTGGTTTACCATCCCAAACATCTAGGACCAATAATAAATGAGTTATAAGCACTTTTCAGAGAAATGCCTGTGGTGGCCATCATGTTTTTTCAAATTGAGGCCAAAAATATTCCCAGTCTAGATTTTGTAATCAGGAACATGTCCTGCGAATTTGAGATCTCTACCTATAATACCATTTGCTATAGATGGCCAACAAAAGTCCTTTCTGAAAGTCGAAAAAACACCTGTGGTGGCCATCTTGTTTTCAAAATGAGGCCAAAAATATTTCCAGGCAAGAGTTTATGGTTATGAATATATCCACCAAATTTGAGAAAGCTAGCTATAAAATTTTTTTTTTTTCGTTAGAGCGGTAATGGTGAAATTCCAAAATCAAAGCAAAAATAAGGAAGATGTAATCATTTTAGTTGAAGGCTTTTTTTGTAATTTTTAATAATGCCTGTATTTTACATTGTTATTTGTGTTTAAATACTAATTTCAATTTTGCTTGGTGTGTTTGGACCTGTACAGTAATGGAATCTGAAAATATCAGGAGAATCTCAACACACGACTCTCCCTGGACCAACAACAACAATTTTCAATATATTAACATCACTAGTGGATCGGGGGGGGGGGGGGGGGGGGGGGATGTTCAGGGGGTTCGAACCCCCCCCTGAAAAATAATGTTAAATTACAGGAAATGCACTCTATTTTTACCAAAAATTAATTTTTTTCCCAGGTGGGCATGCCCCCTGACCCCCTTAGTTATAATATGTCTGATGTGAACCCCCATCTTACTCAATATGAACCCCCACCTTACTCGATGTGAACCCCCACCTTACATAAAAGCTGAATCCGCCCCTGAACATATACAGAGAAAATATTGGGTAGACTTTGAAGACTTGTTTCCAAACATGGTTACATTGGGGGTGCCTCATCGAGAAAGTGTGATGTTGCATTAAGTAGAAAACCCCCACAATGACACTGATTTAAAATGTTTGCATAATCGCAATTCAGCAACTGACCCTGTAACATCGCTTTTTGAAAGGGACATAAAAGACCCTACTCCAGCTTTTCTCTTGGACTTGTTACTGTTTAACCTTCTCCCCTGATGAGGAGGGGCAAGGTTATTTTAAGTTTGTTTGTTTGATATGGATTGCAAATTCAGAATTGTTTCTGTGATTTTTTGACAATATGAGGATTCATGCATTGTTACTGCTTGTTATTTTAAGTTTCTTAATCTTGTATTGGTTTAACTTTTTTGTCAACTACTAGGCTTTCAAACTTCACAGAGAAATTTAATTTAGCTAAATTATCATTGAATTTACATGACACCCAGGAGAATGTTTACAAAGAATTATTTAACCAATAGTTAAAATACAAGACATCACAGTAAAAGGGAGCTATATCTTATATAATTACTATAATTACTGCAAATGTACCAATTTAAACTATGACAAAACTTAAATACAGAAACTGTATTCAATTTAAACCATGAAAAATCAAAATTTAGTGGGCTACAGAATACATTAAGGATATGTTTCCATACATGTAATCTGAGATCCACGATTTAAAAACCTGAATATTTTGTGTTTTATGATTGTTTGCATCTATCCCAATTAGTTTCTGATAGAAAAGATTGTGTGAGAAAATATGATTTTAATGTGTTTTTTCTATGTAAATATTTCTGGGATATTCTTTTGAAAAAGTGTCGGGATTAGAGGTGAATTACCCTCACATCCCCTCACCTCCCAGGGAGTGGCAAGTCTATTGTGACAGACACAGCCATAAGTTTCTTTGTCTCCAAGTGTAACTCAAAAACATCAGATTGGAGTCACATTTTTAGACAAGGTTTGGTCCACCAATGATTGGGTCCTGCCCAGAGATGATCCTGACCTAGAATCAAGACTAGATTTTTAAAGGATTAATTTTACTACAATATTTGCCAAAAACTATTAATTGTCCTATTTGGGTAATAATTTTCCACAATGTTGGGTCTCCTTCCTTGATTATGCTTGTTACGGTTGAAACCACACTTAAACTTCTCCTATATGGGAACATAGATAGTCAGACACCAAAGATTATGCTTACTGATCATAATATCGTGTGCATGACAACATGGTCCTTCTCCAATAAATCTATGAAAAACTTGTTGAAAAAGAATGTAACCAAAAAAAAAAAAAATTTGTTAAAACTGTGGCAAATAACCATGGACAGAACTTTTACAGACAGAGACATGATATGAATGCAAATAACAGAGTGATCACATGATAAGGATGGTCACATGACTCCATCGGGAAGTTCAAAATGCATTCATTTTATATTATAAACTTCACAAAACATATTACTACTGTATATTTAAGACTTTATCATTCAAAGTGTTATTTTATTCCATTTATAACACTATTTCATTTTGGTAAAACATAAATATAACATTATTAAAACAGTTAAAACACCTGCTGTAAATAATACATTTCACAAATTTTCACTTTAAGTAACATGTAAAATCTCCTTAATTATATTGATGGGTGTATCTTAATGACCAATTATTTCTTAGAACAGGCCGTTCCAGTTTTAACTGTTTATGTTATTTTCCGGGTGTAATTTACACATACAAATCTGACTGGAATAATTGTTCTATAAGTAGCAAAATGTACCATATTTTTGTCAATAACCAAAGGTTTATATCGAAACATTGTATATCTTTTATAGGCTGTAATCAACACACTAATTTCTATTACAATTCACTCCTCCTATTGGGGAGCATGTCTTTCTCTAAGTATCTTGTTTTCTGTAGAAATTCACTACTCTTTCACTGCTCTGACTGTGGGCTTGAGCCTAATGCAGGTGTTCCACTGGAGTCGACAGGCCGGTAACTATGCATTTTTGGAGAGTCGGGAACGATGTCTACATGGTCGGTTAGGGTCGGTTGCAAGTTCCAGGCCTGTCGGGGAGAGCTGGTGAAATATCAAACATGTTTGATATTTCTACGACCGTTAACGACTCTTATATCCCACCCTAATTTCACCCCCCTAGCAACGGGCCTGTCGGTTACACTTCCAGGCTTGTCTGTAACCCTTCCGGGCTTGTTGTTATCACTTGCAGGCCTGTCGTAATATGTAGCCGGCTTGTCTTTTGTAACTTAGGTACTGCTCATTTGCAGTCCATTTCCAGCATGATGTGAGGCAAAAATATGATCAAAAAGTATGTCAAGAATGACAAAGAAACAGTGCAAGTGATCATAATTTCAAAGTTAAAGAGATAGAAAAGGTCCACATGTATGCTGTATATAATTGAGAAACCTGAACAAGTGCTTTATTTGGTGACAAAATAATCAAATTCTCAGTCTATTTCACCAGAGCAATTTAAATAAAAGTTAACAAACTATTTGGATTCAATCACAAGATATTTCTTCTCACTGTAAAACCCATAAACAATTTTTGGGGAAAAAGAGGATCCAGTGTCGACCAATAAACAAATCTTAAACTAGGTCACAAGTGACTTTTTCGTTCATAAATTGAAGCAGACATACATTGATTTTATTTTTTATGTATATTAAAGCAAAAACGTGGAAACTGTAATTAAAATAACAAAAGAAATAAATTTTGACATTTTAGTCACATGATGGGATCCAAATATTCAGACTTGACCTAGTTTAAGAATTGTTTATTGGTAAACACTTGATCCTCTTTTTTCCCAAAAAATCATCAAAAACTGTTATTACAATACCGACTTCAAGTCTGCTTGTGGGGTTCTGTATGTTTCTCCAGGCCTGTCTGTTTGTCAGTACGGGACCTGCTACAGCTTGTCTGTTAGGGCTTTAGGACTTGTCCTGGTAGTTTCCAGACCAGTCTGTATTAAACATCCCGACCCCATGGCAGGTCGGCCTCTAGATCCAGACAAGCCTGTATGTTTCATGTCCTGTCAGGGAGTTGAAGCCGACCCAAAAATTTCCCGCCGTTCTTTTTGTGGATTTTTGTCCCTGACCCCCCGACTTTTGCAGCCGACCTTATAATAATATAGAGTCGTAGGGTCGGCCTCCAGTGGAACACCTGCATAAGCTCCATATGTCTACATAAGAAATGAATGGACTGGGTTTGTCCTGATGTGACCACAACTCTTGAAAGAAATTGGAAAATCTGACTGGAATTGGTGCCTAAACCTCTAGAAAAATTTTCAACCTCTGATTTCTTTCAATCTGCTTTTGATATGATTTGCAACTCATTCCATAATGAACATGTCAGAACTGGTACTTTTAGTACTGGAAGGAAGCAGTGCAAAATATTAGGGTATTACCGGTATTTTACCCTAACACTCCAAAAGGCAGGGTGAATATATTGTCATCGGGTCTGTTTGTTTGTCTGTTTGTTTATGTGTCTGTCCTAGTGCATAACTCGAAAACTATGGAGTAAGGAATCTAACATCCTTACTTTTCATTGAATTATGCTCATATTTTCATACCATGTTGGATTTACCCATGGCCCAGTCCTCCTGAAAGATGGCCTGGATCTGGATCTCAAATCCAGAATCTTTTGTATGTTTTTCATTTATCCATGGATGAAGGTTTATGTGTTCTCAGACACTGTTTTTGCCTTATACAATGTAATTGAACTCCTGTACATATCAACACCAAATATACCTCTGGGGCCTAGTGGGTAACACACTCGCCTAGGAATACAGAGGACATGAGTTCAAACCCAGGTATAGGCAGATACACAGTGGTTCGGATGACCACTTAAAATGGCAGTCCTCTGTTATTGGGTTCTATCCCTAGTGGCAGGTTAAAGAATGCTAAGGACGTTGATAAATGGTCATCCTTGAGCCTCTGTCTTTCAGTTAGGAGAATGTCAGTAACTTGAGAGTTGGGCTGTACTTGTAGAGTTGGATGGGTCATATAGCGCTTTGAGTCCTGCAGTACATGAAGATATTGCTTTGAGTATAAATATACAATACAATACACAAAAAATAATAGAAGCTGATATGATCAAATAATAATCAGAGTTTGGGTTTTGATCAAATCTCCATATTGTATTATATTGGTAGGTGTTGTCACTACACACCATGGACCTCCTTATTTCTGGTTTGTTTTTGACATTTTTTTCCCAGTATCTTCAGCTGGAAGAGGGGTTGTAGCAAATCGGTTTGGTGTTTATGGGGCTTAAGAATGGTTTGCTTCATTGGCCTCGATGACCTCATAGCTGTAAGGTAAATATGTTACAGCTGCAACTGCCCCACCCCTCATACAAGATAATGAGAAGATACAGAAGCATTTAAATAGATAGTAGTCCAATGTACTATGCTAAAAATAGGAACAAACAGGAACCCAAACAGAAAATCAGCCAGCTCACTGGGTGGGTGGAATTTACGTCAAAGAAAAGACCTTATTTAAGCTGTATAGAACTTTAACCAGCCAATTAAAACAGGAACTCCAGAGAAGACTGCTAAGTGGATTGGTAATTTGGCAAACAACCTCAAATCAGCATAAAAACAAAGTAAACAATGAAACAAGCTCTAGCCAATAAGGATCCTTGACATCATGATTTGTAAGATGTGTAAGCTTACTAGTCATGCTCCAAGCTGGGGCACTGATTGCAAGTAAAAACTACACTATTGTCTCTCAAAAAGCACTCTAAAAGCCTAATGTGCAAGATATGTTTTGTGCAAAGTGTTTTCATTAATCATGGTGGAGGCATCAATGCATGGTTTTATTCCAAGAAACCTTCCGAAATCTCCACATAACAAGCATAAGTAAGTATTTTGTGTTCAACTTGTGTCCAAATAACAAGCCAAGGAGAGAGTATATTAACAACTTGAAGACCTCCACCGAGCAGATTGATTTCATCCCTGTTTTCCTTAAAAATATTCCTGGATCCAGATGGTGATCCAGATCAGCACCAAAAAATATAATCATCTGTTCATTGTGCCATTGTTGATGGTAAGTGAATATTTTATCAAAAATCCGTCCATAACTTTTCGAGTTATTTTGCAAAGAAACACATGCCGTTGATTACGTAACCTCTTTGGCAAATTAATAAAAGCACTGCATGTCAATAAAACAATAAAGGGCTACAACTAATTCCTGACTCATTGGTAATTTACCCAGAGAAGCTAATTCATTATTTTAGCAATTTATATGTAGTTTTTTCATATATCCTGTGGCCAATAAGCCTGCTTGCTGCTAGTTCCCATATTATCGCCCATTTTTGTTCTCATTCATACCAAGTGTAATTAACACTGTTACATGCTTGGTAAGGCGAGCTTTAATTAGACTTGCTCACAAATCTTTACTTTGGGGAGTTTTTTATCGAGACCATGAATGAGTGCATGTTGTAACAGTCTGGATTTTACACTCTCACTGGAAGTAAATTCTGGAGAGAATACTCTCAGGGAATTACAATGCACTAAGGAAGGACCTTGCACAAGATCTAGGCGAGCTTAGAAATTCAATTTACTTAACCTCCTTCATTAAAAAAAATCTTTAAAATTGAAGAATTTCCTGCACTTTTGGCTGCATCCTTTGTTTTGGTATTCCATAAATTCTCCATAACAAAGGAGCCTCAACCAATTTTTTCTTTAAAAATCAATAAAAATTTAGGAAAACCCTTCCTTTTTTCTGTGAACTTTCCAGGTTGAAATTGGTCAAATGTCAAATTCCACACTTTAAAAAAGACTAGCAGATCATGATTTCCTCTCAACTGTTGTCACATTTTGAAGCTCTAGAGTCAATAATAAGGAAGATATAAGGCTTTTTTAGTACGATAACTCCACTTGGCCTTGAAGCAGGGGTCAAAGGTCAAATTTGACACTCACAAAAGATTCGCAGGCCATGATTTCCTGTGGGTTTTAAAAATGTACCCAAGCTCTAGAACCAATAATAAGGGAGATATAAGGCTTTTTTAGTATGATTACCCCACTTAACCTTGAAGCTGTGGTGAAAACTCAAATTGAACACTTGCAAATGATGTGCAGGACATGATTTTCTATAGGTTGTTTTCATATTTTGAAGCTCCAGAACCAATAATAAGGGAGATTTACCTAGTGTACGAATTTGATAATAAATAAATAAATAAAGCCTCTTTAGTATGATGACCCACTTGACCTTGAAGCAGAGGTCAGAGGTCAAATTCCTGTAAGTTGTTTTCACATTTTAAAGCTGTAGAGCCAGCAATAATGGAGATATGAGGCTTTTTAATATGGCCTTGAAGCATGGGGTTAAAGCATAAATTTGATACTTTCAAAAGGTTTGCAGGCCAGGACCTCCTGGTGGTTGTTTTTAGATTTTGAAGCCTTAGGACCAATGATAATGGAGATATAAGGCTGTTTTAGTCTGAAGACCCCACTTAACCTCGAACTGGAGGTCAAAGATGAAAAGATTCACAGGCCATGATTTCCTTAAGGTTGTTTTCACATTTCCAAGAAATAGGATAAATAAAAAGTGACTTTTTAATATGATGAACCCTATTTGACCTTGAATATGTGACACTGTAGCCATTTTATCTCAAAACAAGTCCAAAGTTACTCTAAAGCAAGTGTGTGTATCCATAATGTGAATTTCTATATCAGGAATACCATTAATTTGTGGTTGAGTTGGCTAAGTGGTGACCAACAGCATCTTTAAGATTTTTGCTTTTGATGCTGTAAAAATCTCCCTGGAAGTGGTCCATGAGTTGTCTCTTGATTTGACCTTTGAGGTTTGTCACTATATAAAGTTTGTCAGTTGCATTTACAACAATATTAAACCTTTATTTAGAGACAAAGTCGACAATGCAGGATAGTTGTATCAACAGAGCAGGCTTTATGTATCAATTCAGCATCTTGATATATCAAGATTGCTTAATGTTGGTTAATCGTGATTTAAATTACACCTGTGAGGTTTTCTTTTGCTAAAAAAATGTCCAATATCTTTTATTATTGGCCAGTTGTTTCACTCAGTGAAAATGACCATAGATAAAAGACCTTTTTACACATTTCTAAATTAAGAAACCCTTATACTTTTTGTTCAACTAAAATGATCATTAAAAACCAAAAAAACACATACATGAAATATAGAAATGAAGAATAGTAATGTTAAACAACATCTTAAGAATTATAAATTAGGGAAGCAGTGTAATTTAAATAGGTTAATAGCCTCGTAAGTATCCGATATTAGAAAATAATGGGAGACATTCCATTATTTTCCAATATTGGATGCTTACGTGGCCATTAACCTATACATAAAGTCAAAAACTATAATATATGTAGATATGTTTGTTACAATACTTATCCGCAGTGTAACACTGAAGATATTTTTACACATTGTGATAATTGTGGAACTTGTGATAACTGAGGGACTTACTTTTATCCAAACAGAAATTCTTACAATATTCCACTGTTCACAAAGAGCTGTTCATATTCTGATATCATCCATTTTATTGTCTTCCAAAAAAAACTTCCCTAAATGCTACTGCACAATATGGTTACATATTTCTATATTACTCCAAAGTTCACTGGTTTATCTGGCTACTATAAATTTGTCACGTGACTCAGTAATTGCCCATCCCTGATAATAATATGACCGCCATCAATTCTGGGGCCATCAATTCTCACTAATGACATCCATCATTTTGATCATCTATTGTAAATGTTTTTGCCAATGTAATTATGATACTTTTTTCCCAAGATAATATCCTGATAATATATGGCAGTATAATTCTGCAAATAAACGTCATCTGAAATGAACAAACAACAATTTCTTTCAATTTTCTTTCAATATATTGTGCAATTGTTTATGTTGTGACAAAAAATAAAACCTCATCACACTAATGTCACATTTGAGTTTCAGACAATTATGGTCAATAAAAAATAAAACAAACTCTAATATCACTATATCCTTCAAACTATGTCATCTCTCTTTCTTGTTTATTTGAAAAGCTTGCTAGAGAGCTACTGAAGAGTGAGTGGGGAGGGGATTTACTCTTTTTGAAATATGTCCTCCCATATAAGGAAGTCTTTATTCCACAAAACAAAGGTTACACGTGTGTCCCAAGCACGACATCCTAAAACTTGTCTCAGTGTGGTTATTTGGCTGAGAGAGAGGCATTGACGAGCATCTCTTTAACAAGACAGAACTATCACCGTTTGCATCACACAAAATCTAGCCTTCATGGAAGGCGTAAATGATCCTCTTTCTTTCTGTAGTCAAAGTTCGTGTTTTGCTTTTAAGAGTTGGGTTCGTTCAATGTTTTTTATTATCCACCACGCGACGTATTTGCCCTAAATACGGGGAAATACAGATCGGGATGTATTTTTTTTGTATACACCGGCGCCCCGGTACTATGGATATTGAGTGTGATTAACTTCCGGTTTTTGAACAATATCTCGGAAAGTATGTAACTTAAAAATATGTATAATATATCATTAGAAAGGTGTTATTCTAGCGCTTCTGCTCATGTATGTTGCATAAATATCCATGCAGAAATGACTGAGATATTGCAAGGTAAAGATTGAAGTTTTATATTCAGTGTTGCTCATTCTTTTTGACAGTCTGTTTCACGTTTTCTCATTAAATATTCATATTATTTGACCCATAAATCACACAAAATGGTGGATAATAAAAGTAAAACATCCCTCATCAGACATATACAGAAAAAATATATCACTCATGAAGATTAACAATATAATACTCGTGCTTCGCACTCGTATAATATTGTTATCTTCATTCGTGATATATTTTTTCTGTATATGTCATTCGGGACGTTTTCCTATTGTACGTACACAGAGGACATAAAGATACACGAATTTATATTAAGTCATTTATTCTATGTATAAAAAGCGCACAAAGAATAGTTAAAAAGGCAGTCAGTATTATATATTGTCACATATATTGTCACAATACCGGTAGTTTGCCACACGTGATAACCACTGGGTCATCGAGGTCGAGTCTTATTTTGATGAATGTTTGTGTATGGAACAATCTGAGATGGGGGCTAATTTCAGGTAAACAACAAAGTTGGAGGTTTACTTCTATTTCAATAACTGGGACAGTGCATCCCCTTTAGATGGAGGAGAGTAGTGTGGAGTAGAAGTACAAGTGGTTCAGTGAATGATAAACTTATCCCCCAAAAAAGTTAGCTGCTGGGTTCGAATCTGAAAAATCCATTCAGGCTCGGAAATTTTAGTAATTACTTTCCCGTGCCTGGTGATTTATTATACAAAAATGTGACCAATTGTACGTGTACATTTACACTGTTTTTTTTTATTCTAGACTTTAATTATTATCATATACAAATATACCTTATACATAAAATTCATGAAATACTGCACAGCTCCAAGGGGTGTGTATGTGACTGTGATTTGATAGATACAATAATGTGTGGTATTTTAATGACGATTATGTGATACATCAGTCATACCGATACAAAATATGCAATAAAATAATATTGTCTTCATGTACTCAAAATCCAAGACCTAGTATTAGTGTTCCTTCATAAAATCCTGCCTTCCTTTTCAAACTCACTTTAAATTATTAAGTTTTTTTTGTTGGGTTCACATAGAGTTTCAAAATTAAATTGTTAATGTCACTGTATTAAAAAGAAGGTTTGAAATGTAATTGAAAGCCATGAGAACTAATTCAATAAATATAGAGTATGAAGTTGAATTCTCAAATAAAGTGAAGTGGTCTTTGGATGTCTCTGCCCCGCACAATAATATAATCACCTATTTAGAAATGTAACATCAAAGTTTGGATTCTCTCATCCTTTATGATTAAGTTACAAAACAGTGTAAGGACGAAAACAAAGTTCAGAAAAATATTAGGAAGAGACCAACCTCATCTATCAACCTCCTATACTGACACTGGCATATATTAGTAGTATTACAAAACTTGGGAATATTATATAACGCAGAAGATTACACGAACTTAATGGGAAAGATATTACAATAGGAATTCCATGACACAAGTTATAAATATTAATACCAGGGATGAACTAACCCTAGCTCCAACAGATAAGAGGGGGTTGGTTCATAAAATTAAGGTCATAGATTACGGTGACCAGTAATGCTTCAAAGGTACCTGAAATATGAGTAAAATTTTGAAATAAGAAGCTGACAAGGGTCTCATAAATAAACCAGTAGTAACAGAGCCTGTGCCAGACTAGTTTACACCAGGACCAGTTGGACCGGTTCACGTCAGCCCTTATTATGTATAAACATACAACCTAGAGCAATTTGTGTCAGAAATCTTCTCATTATATCATCTGTTTTGTAATCTCCTTATTACGTCTTAAAATGGCCCCAATAGTGTTTTGAAACTGTTACACTTTCATGTATATAATTATATTTTGTTTTATATTTCACATAATCTATTGGTGTTCAACTACTGAGGCCTGAATGGTTATCTTGTGTTATTCAATCGCAAGGCTCTCAATTCTGTAGTCGTGGATTGGAACCTGGCTCGTGTGTGAAAACGTGAACTTAGGGCCGGTCCTTCCCGGAATTAAAGTTTATACATGTTCCCAGACCAGTAACAAACTATAATCTTCCAAACTCTCTTTTGCTAGATGAAGGGTCCACTATCAAAGACCTACAACACCTGCTGTAAGATCATCTGTCATCTCTGGGCTATAAGACAGGTTGACAAAAGGTTTAGCTAACAACGGTCCTGATGATTGTTGTCTCGAGAATGGTCTTATATTAGTCTTATGACTTATCTTTTCAATTGTAAGAGATTGTACAAGATGCTTGACAAGATTTAAAACATTTATTTTTTTTTTGTAAATGGCCAATTTTCTCCATAGTCCTTATGACAATACTTCTCAGTGTTACAGCAGTTACGATTTATCTTGCACGCTCTTCCTTGAAAATTGAGCCGTATAATCTTGTCCTGAGAAGAATCATAAGAATGCTCTGATTACTGAACAAGACTGGTGAGGGCTATAGTGCTTTTTTCTCTTTTTTTATTTATCTTTTTAAGTAACATATATACATATATGGATACAGAAAAGCATACATAAACTACATAATTGGGACACATATATTGGTTACATGTAAATATTATGAATCAATAAGCATTCAAAAACAAGTACTCACAGTTAAAATACAGAAAATCAATGCATGCCTTATTATTTTATATTATTACTTGGGTACTTTGGGTGAGAAGAGGTACACACCCACAGAAGGGCTAAAGCTTTGTTGACCATATATTTGTTCAGGAAAGTCCTGACCCCGCATGAACAAAGGTCTGACCTGTCAAAACACCCACCAAATATGGATTGAATTGAGGGCTAGAACCATCTTTTGTCAATGGCACGGGATCATCACAGGATGCAAAGTGTTCACTTTGTCTTAATGATTATGTAATTACTAATGCATTTTTATGAAAATCATGATTTTTGATACAAGTATTTCCATATGTTGATATTCTTTGTATTTAATAAATAATATTTTAGCGTTATTGTAACGAATCTGTGGCCCTATATCAAGGATTGCTTCAAAAACTTAAGTGCCATCGGTATGTAATTATGAAAACCCAGAGTAGTTTAACTTATAAGGCTTTAGTACACTGTTCACCCAATACCTTTAGTGTAATTTTGTCCCATTTGAAAGGTAATACATTTTGTTCATAAATTATAAATAATTTAAATATATATGGCCATAAAAAGTACTTGGCGTCAGTGCCGAAAGTATATCTACCTACACTGTGGTTTTTCTAAACTTGCAATGACAATGTGAATGATCAACACAATGGAGAGATCAGGCCTTCAGCAGGTTCAATATGAAAGGCTTTTTGTGAAACTGACAAGTTTCAGTTGTGGTCTGAAGCAAATGATGCATGGATTCTATGTCGGATCAAGTTTTCATGAAGAGGCAATTCATTCCAGAACGTAAGAACATGATATCAGAAGGTATTGGAAAGTGTTCATACTTTGCGCACATTTTTCAGGTATGACATTTGAAGGCACATCTACCACGATACCTCGTTCACAATTGTCACCTCCGCCAAGGAGGTGTTAAATTTGTGAGAATTTATCACTTCAAAATCTTTTGAAGTATGTTGGTCAGTAGGTTTATATATTAGTATGTTTGTTTGTTAGGGTGTTCTAGTTTGTTTGTTGGCACGTTCTACGTTACAATTTTGGAGCTTGGATTCTCATTATTTTCATACATTTTCTTTGCCATTGGTCAGGAGAGAGAACAACCAAATTTCGACAAAATCGGTAGCATCTTCAAATAGCCATGGCCATTTTTGCGACTCAGCTACTGCATTCACAAATATGTGGCAGGATTTCAAAGTCTGCAACTCAGACGAGTGGATTCATTTGTCTGTTTGTTAGCAGGATTATGCAAATACTACTGGTAGAATCTTAATGCAAAAAATATGTTCTCCGTCCAACTTAGATCCCATTAAATTTTGAGAGTGATCCGGATTTTACCATTTATTTATTATCAAGCCATTTTGAAATGAAAAACCATATGCCTTGGCAGAGGTGTGCATTCTCCAAGTGCTCTAGTTTCAAATGTTAAAACACTGACAAACAATGGACACAGCATTACACCATTTGATAAGCTGTAACAATCATCTCGCTTAATGATCCTTAAATAAAACCTTCTTGGCCATTTTAGGGGCCACGATGGCGCAGTGGTAACACACTCGCCTCCCACCTCTAAGGTCGGTGGTTGAAACCCCAGAACTTATGTGGGAAAGTCGGTAGTTGCTTACTGATGGTCGGCAGTTTACCGTACAGAACCTTGACCAACTGTATGTACTGGTTTCCTCTGCCAACAAAACTACCTGTCGTGATGTGACCTGTACAGTCTTGAAAGTGACATAAAACCCCAAATAAATAAATGGGTAAATAAATGGGTTAATAAATGGGTTAATAAATGGGTAAATAAATAAATAAAATTCTTGGCCCTTTTATGATTTTCAAAACTACAGTCGGTTAAAGGTTTCAGTGTCATGTATTTTGGAATTTCTTGATACTTTACGGATCTGTTACTGATCCTTCATGTTAAAACTATGATGCTTTCCATCTTGACCTCACATCTTACACTTACAAAGATAAAGAAACATTTATGTAGCTTTTTGATCTGGTTTAGCTTTTCGATCTGGTTTTCTGTGCCTTATTCAACTTGAGACGATGTTAGATGACAGGCATTATTCTACAGAAGTGTGAACATACCCCTCAGACTACTAATAAGGCTCAAATTCCTATTGTGTCATATTAGAAATCCATTTTGTAACATCCTGGTACATTCCCATCTTCTACCAACGTTTCACATTTACGAGTTGTTATAAGACTTGCCGATTTTTAACTTGTCAAGTAAAAGCAACTAATACTGTTGGAAATGGGTTTGAAGAAAACGGTCAAACCATAAAATTTCTCCTGAATGAAAATATTAGCCTTATGACTTGCTCCCAGCTGCTTTAACTCATGAATATAACTCGTAAAAGTAAGCCCTGATATCTCTCATGCAGACTCGTATGATTACTCTTCTCTGGGACAAGATCACTCTTCTCCATTTTTACAAAAAAGTAAACAAGACTACTCTTTACACCACAAAGATAAGTTGTAGCACCGTACAACTGCCTTATGACTGGAAAGATCAGTCGTAACAACTTGGGACAGAAATACTCACTTGCAAACTTTTTTGAACATGTTTAAAACATTGGATGAACATTTAGGATCACTGCAGTTTTGCTCCTACTCTGTGCAAATGAAAAGATAAATCATACAAATCAGTAAGATTGTACTCGGGAGTATATTATCGGTGTGGTCTGGAGACAAACTTGTGAGAGTGGCACAGGGGCACAGGAGTTAGATTGGAATCTGATGAATTACATCTGTCTATAATTGTTTCAGAATGGGGATGCCAATAATAATGTGGGCACCCTTACTTAGTGTAACTGATCTATCAAAAGTGTGAACATGAACCCATTTCGCACTTTAACACAGTGCAATCCTTTGGTACAATGGACCACCTTCTGCTGACGTCTGTGTATGCAGTTCAAACTTTAAACATGTTCTGTCTTGTAATAAGAACAAAATGGAATTACTAGATTCTTGACCAATACAAAATAGTGCCATATTGAAATTACTAGATAGCACATCTTACAAGTAGAATATAATGCTACCCTATCTTGTTCTAATGAGACAGCATTATTTCAAGATTACAAGATAATCCTATTCCTACGCTGTGATTACAAGATAACTACCTCCACTATGCAGGTTATGTTTTCGGTAGTGTGCATTTGTTTGCTTGTATGTCTATAAAAAACTCCAAATGTGTATGTGTGGTTTGAAAGGGTACACATGAATGTCATTAAATAGTGGGAAATCACATTAAGTAGTCTCAGAAAATTGTAACAAGTAGTGCCTGAGGGAGCACAAACCCTGGCTCTGGGATCCACATGCAGATACTGGCAAAACATTAATTTTTAAAAAAATCCCAATTTGGATCCGGGAAATATTTAAGGGGGAGCCAGGGGTAGACCTTCACCTTGTATGAAAATATGACCCTGATGTGATATAGAGTTATGGGTGCAGACAGATGTGGTTACAATATCTTGGCCCTCCCTGGGAGTGGGGTTGAGAGGAACAATAAAGATTATTTGTACGACAAGGTGAATGGTAAAGTCATTCAAAGTGGGGAAAATGCCTATTCATGCCAGCTATTTCAGAAAATTAGTATACCTTCTAGTTTATGCCAATGTCCAGTAATATACATTCCATACTGGAGTTTATAAGGTCACCGAGTTTAGTCTCTTCCAGTAAGTACATAAATCCCCTGTCATATCACAGGTGTACAGCTTTCATTCGTTATGTTTATGCAGGCCTGAAACAAAGCTGTCTGTGAATACAAGGACCCATCTATGGACCTTACTGTGTGACTGTTGCTTAAGTTACTTTTAAATGGATGTTTCACTGGAGCTGACCCTAACTGACCCTTACCAACTCAAGGGTCAGTTAGGTGAATCAGGGATAAAAATCAAGAAAAAAAGCACTGGAAACATACGGGTTGGTTTCACCTCCCTGACAGGACATAATACAACACGGCTTCGTTGCATCCAGATCATGACTTGACTTGGGGTCGAGATGTTTTCCTGCAAGATCAGACATGAAAGTATTTCCACATATGTCGAAGTGGTACTGAAGCTCATAGAAAATGTAGGTTGTTATGGCTGACAGTTCCTTTCCTCTTCCCTGCTCTGTATCCCACTTAAAAGTTTAACTGCCTCACTTTGAAAAGTCTGAAAGTCTCTACCCTCCAAGTTGTGTACTTTGGATGCCTGGTAGTAGCAGAAGGCTGTTCTGGTGCTCTGCTGTCTGGGTCCAAAGAAATGATGGCTGGTCTGTTGTGTCAGAGCGGGTGCTGGTCTCCATACTGTCTGTATCCATCGATCCTCGTGAGATGTTGTAGGCTGAAACTGCACTAGTACTGGTTCCTCTCTGTGTTGACTTAAATCCGGAGGAATTACTGAGGATCTTCCTTCTTAACTGGCACTTCAAAACTCATACTTATCATGAATCCAGTTCTGTCTCTGTCATTTTTTAGAAGCCTGGACAGACATGGACTGGATTAATTTTCCATGGTGAGTCCATTGGGTTTCGAACCAAGTCTTGCATACTTTTACTGAGAGCTTGCAGCTGTTTGTGAATCTTTCTCACATGCAATCCTTCCTGGTGTTGTCCTTGAACTCCTCGTGGGTTTGTCATAAAGCTCCTTATGATCCTTGACAGAGTCTACTACAGTCTCCTCATCTGAGTCTGTTAAATAAATGTTCATTAAATGTCCTTTCTTGCTGCTGGATTGGCGGTCAGTCGCTCTTTGTCTGGAATCTCCTCCACCATCTGTGTCCATTTTACTTTCACTCAGGTCATTTCTTCGTCTTTTTCCAGCCACTGTCTCCATCTGTGAAATATTTTCCTGTTCAGCATCCTCCGACCTCCTGGCTTCCTCCCTCTCCTCCTCCTGTTGTTTCTCTGCCTCCTCCCTCTCCCTCTGTTCCCTCTCCACTTCTTCCTGTGGATATCAGCAGCTGTATTTCCCAACTCAAACTCTGTAGGTGTTATGTCGGGATTCTATCTTCTTCTCATTTTCCTGACTTTTTAGGACCCATTTGATAAATGAAGGCAGCATTTTTAAAAAAACAAAAGTCTATCAGCTACTCAGCAAAAGTTATATCTGTGCACCAAATCCTAAGTTTATTTCAAAAAAAAAACAAAAGCCTTTCTCAAAGCTACCAGTTGTTATTCGTTGGTGCTCTGCATACTGACTTGCTTTTTATAGCTACAGATCCCACAACTGATAAGCTGTGAGTCAGTGAAATGAAACAGACGTGTCCCATACACATCCCGTCTGTTGCTGTTACCACCTTGTCAGTTACATCTTGTCCTGCTGTGTTCCCGGCTTGTCCTGCAGTGATGAAACAGTGGCCAAAAACTTGGAGACTTCCCGTCTTGACTGGGTCTTGGTTGCTTACAACAGGCCGGTTTCCTTTTGAATACTGTTGGTATTGTTATTCCGCTTGTAATGGAGTGATTAGTTGAATATGACAGGCCAGCAAGTGTTTTCTGACAAGACAGTAACACGTGCACTATAGGACAGGTCTGGAAGTGACTACGACAAGACGTAGAAAGACAGGACAAGTCGGTATCCTGGTGGTCTTGGTCACAGTCAGGATGGAGAGTCGTGAAGGGTCTGTGAAATTACAAATGTTTTTTTCATATTTAGCCAACCAGCTAAGTCAAGCCGAGAAACCATAACTGACCCTAACTGACTCTGTAAACAATGCAACCGACCCTCGAGAACAACTTGGCAACTGGCAAGTCAGCTCCAGTGAAACACCCCCATTAAATTATGTTTAATGTTCCTTTCTGAAGTATGGAAATGCTGATGTCTGTTTGCACAAATCTGGTTAAAATGATAAAAGTGTGACTTTCATTTGCAAATGTTATCCAACGTATGGTTGCAGTTTATTACTGAATGTATTAAATCTTGATTTGGCATTGTGTCACTGTTGCTTCACATTTGTCATATTAAAAATGTACAAATAAAAATACGCATTAAAATGTAGCCAATAAGACATCTGCAGGTGCATTCACATGAGCATGCCTCACATAGTCTTGTTTCATTCATGTTAACATCATGGTTTTAGGTTGTGTAATGCACATTTTCATCGTTTTCCCAGTTTTTGATGTTGCCTAAACACAAAGGGAAAGTGTTTCGGCATTTTCTGAGAGCTATCTGCGTTGTCTGCACAAAACTGAAACCGGGGTTTTAATGACTGCATTTGAAACTCCCAGTTTTATTATGGTCTTCACGCTATCATGATGTTATGAGGAAAATTAAGTGCGCACACAGGGTTATTGACATAAACAAGAAGGTAAACTGGGTGTGAAAAACTTTTCATGGTGCCTTTGAAGAAAGAATCCATGTAAACCTTCAAGATCTATCAGTGAAAACATTAAATGTCACAACTGAGATGCCAAGTTCATTATAATAGCATCTCAAGTGTTCCGCAAATCACGTGATTTTAAAAATATCTAAAGGTCACATACCTGTATAAAATATGTCTTCAAAACAATGTTCTGATTTTGAGACTTCTGTGAAAGTCTTGATATTCTTACAGTGTGGAATAGTTTTAATTACATTTCCATAATATGTACAATATCAGGTAATGTTTTCCTTTTCGTTTCTATCACTGAGATTACTCAAGGAACGCCATACCTTCGCCTCAAAGTGGCAAGTGTTTTAAATATTTATACACATTTGTATTTGATTAAGGTTGTCCTCAGAAAAAAACTCACTGCTGAGTTGTTTGAAGTACACATATTCTGATGTTTGAAATTTATTCTTTTGTGAATTGACCTGTGATTTGTACATCAAAGGGGGGGAAATCATATGAACTCATTATCTTCCCTTTTGAACTAATCACCAGAAAAGGGTATGGCTTCCACAAATTCAACCCATTATGTTAAATCCAGCCTACATATTAGACAATACATCAGAAAGTAAATATACATGAAAATAATGGCCAGTCTTTTCATAACAGTGTGGAAGTCATGTTTATTGTGTTGATTTGTTAACTATTATTTAAGTGATCACTAAATTGGATTTGTCCTTATTGTTAGGGTATCATAAACTTAGCTTTGACTGAAACAACTGACTTGGTAGTGTTAAAGCTGTTTGAATAGTTGTTAAAAATTAATAATTACTATATATATGACTTGTCATTTTTTTTAATTTATAAGCTTAA
The DNA here is from genome assembly GCA_964017235.1 of Sabellastarte sp. h YS-2021. Lineage (NCBI taxonomy): Eukaryota > Metazoa > Annelida > Polychaeta > Sabellida > Sabellidae > Sabellastarte > Sabellastarte sp. h YS-2021. The sequence continues at coordinate 30,084,188 of OZ024935.1, read as the reverse complement.
ATGACAAATAATTGAAGGAAATTCAGATATTTTTCATGAAACAGTATACATACATCCCACAGAAGACAAATAATAATCCAATAGCTAACAAAAAGTTATAGCTAGAAAAAAAGTTAACATGGCTGGGGGCTGGAGTCCGCCATTTTAAATGGCTCATCCATTGACAACCCTGATTTAAAGTTTTAAACCTAGTGAATGTAAATGGCAGGTCTTTAAATGGCAGACCCCACCATTTTAAATGGCTTGGGGGTCAAAACAGCAGTGAACAGCTACACATCTTTATTTTAATCATTAGTTATATCAACTTCAAACAATTATTTTTGTTTTACGTTTCTTAGAATCCGCTTTGGTAGAGGTTAGGCTCTATAAAAATTAGATTCGGTGAAATCAGGGTCCAATACAGTGTCTCTGTTACAGCACTTTAAAACCTAGGAGACGGTGAATCTGAGAAAATTAAGCTTATATTCTTTAATGAGCTTCAGGTTGGTGGCTTGTAGAAGATTTATCAAAGTCAACACACGGTATTAAAACACAAAGCAAACATTAAAGAAAAATATTTTTACAATTTTTATCAGTTCAGTTTGGTAGAATTGTTGCCATTGAGAGATGTCTTTATGTCTAATATAATTTCATTAGGACTTTTATAGCACCTAATCTCCACCATCTGATAGACTCTAAGGCCCAACTATAACAACAAACCGGAAACTGACTGGGTTATCAACATGTATCCTTATCTCATGTAATCCCTAGTGACTGGGATGAGTAGAATTCCAAATCTCATCACAGACAACACTCCAATTGAATGATTGACTGATTTGTAAACTGAAGAGTGGAAGGTGGAACTGCCAACTACTTCTGGTCAGACTGGACACGTCTGGTGTTGTAAGTAGGAGCAACTACTCAACTACATTGTCTCAGCAGCAGTAGTTATTATGTCTAAGTACATATCTAAGAGAAATCTGATCCATAACGGCCTCTTACAAGTAATACATGTGTTTAACATTACCAAGGTTTGCTTTGTTTTCAAATATTTTACAGTAATAAGTATGTACGATTAATAGATATGTGTAATCACTCTTTAGATCAATAAAACATGTAAAATAACTGGACATTAAGCTAATATGTGTAATCACTATAAATATCGGTAAATAAGTGTGCTTAATACTGATTCTGCATTTTAGTTGACAAGTTTATTGTAAGTAAAGGTAGTTTATTGTAATAGCCAAACAAATTTTTATGAAGTCTGAATTTTTAATCAACATTAGCTGATGTCTTGAAATACATTGTACTGAATTTCCAATGTGTTTTATTCAAGGTGGGTACATGTACAACATGACTGATACAGTGTAACAGAGAGTTCAGAAAGATTTACAAATTAAGCAATTTAGGAAAAGGATTGGTTTACTCCAGAAGATCACTTTTTCAGATTTTACAGGGGCAATGTTAATGTATAAGGCAGTACGTCCAGGCACACTATTTTGTTAGTAGAATCATTAATGAGATATACAATACCCCACCCCCTATACAAATATTTCCTAGAACCAGAACTTTCTGAAAAATCAAGGCGTACCAAATAAAAACTTCTAGCTTCTCCCATGTAATATAAGCTGAATTACTGCTAATGACCAGGTGGATGAGACATTACAATAAACATGGAAGAAATAAGGACACTTACAGGTGAAATTGGATAAGTTGGACTTTTGACTGTTTAACCTTCACCTCTAAGGTCATAGGTTTGAACACCAGCTCGTGACAACATGGAGGATACTGACCGGAACTGTCCTGATATCAGAGACATAAATGGGCGGAAGAAGGCACTCTCTTGGTACTCTGAGATTAGAACACACATTAACCACCTACCTCCTCTGCATGCGTGAAACAAGGCATATCCAACTTCATCCTCTACAGTTTTGTATTTGTTATCCATGAATTCTACATCCTTTTACACATATATTTGTATTAGCATTAAAATATGTTATCCAAGTGTCCTGTTTTGTATTTCACCAAATCTTACATTATTAAAATTCTAAAAATACATCCAAGATTCAAGTTCAGCTCAAATGCTACAGTGGTACTTTTCAGAATATATATATATATAAATATATATATATCACATCTAAATACAGGATACACGCTCATTATTGACCTATCCACTAGTTTTGGTCTTTGATGAAGAAATTTCCAAATATTCTCTTCAGTAACACATCATACATACTGGCAGATCAAAATAGCTTTCCTGATTAGATTATATGTTTTCACTGTCAATTAGTATTGACACAAGTAAATCTAATCCTTATATTCAGTGTACTGCCTGATTTCCAGCTATATTTTGTCCTATATTTTTTATCTAGGTGTAAAAAGGTTTTCACGGGATAGCATTCTATGTGTGTACACAAAGTTATTGAAAATTCACCCCAGAATGTGAAATGTGGCTCCCCAACGCCCCCTCTCCTTCTGAAGCCATCTTTGTTTTAGTTATTGAATCTTGTCACACCATTGTGATAATTTCGGCTAGCTTAATTAACTGTGACACAATTTTACCACACATATGTTGTTTTAATTTGGAGAGGTACATCCAAATTAAGGAATGGCTAATTTCATCCACCTTACTCCATATGACATTTGGTTGAGCAACAGAAACCCCTTTACATGATTTATTACTGACAAGTCTGAGAAAGTTCCCGTGACATTTAAATGGCTTCGTCATCTTTGACAATAAAATAATTTATATGTCTCCTCAATTTGAAAATCCCTCAGTTGCATTTCAGAAAAGTTCAGATCTACAGTGTAAAAATGTATTACATTTTATAAGAAAATGTTTATTGCCAAAATAATAACATATTTGCATAAATATGTTGCTTAATACAGGATTTTATAAGGTATAAGTCCAATGAACAGTTTAAAAAATGCAGTAATTGGTATATCTTTTTTATGTGTGTTTGGAATTGTAAGTAAACATTAAATTCATTAACTCTGACATGTAAATTAGAGTAGAAAGTGAGAACTATTCAAGCAAGACAAATATCACAAATACTTCTGTATATACTGTACAGGAAGTTAACTCAATGTTTTATACTGGAGAGGGAACATAAGAAGGCCTGCATGGTCAATAAACTGTATTTGTTTTTACAAAAGCCGCGTTAAAGAAACGTCAAACAATTCTGGAAACAATTTTCAAGTTATGATTATACATGTTGCTATTTTATTAGTGCGTACAAAAGTATAGTGTACTTAAATATATAACAAATTGAATAATAAATAAATAAATAACATATTTGTAAAAAAAAAAACGCAACAGAATAAGCAATGAAAAAGTGATATGAAGTGACAATTTTCAGATTTTCCGTCATTTAAACATTTAATATTATTCAAAATGTTTAGCAAAAATGGGCAATAACTTATTGTAACAAACCCCTGAACATTTATTGTAACATATACCTGAACATTTATTGTAACACATACCTGAACATTTATTCACCCAGTTTAAGATTTATGCCTTTTCCACCCACCCGCTTTCCTTCCATGTATTATGACGTCATCCACTATGACAAGTTTGTTTCTTGCGAAATTGAGACATCAATAACGCCACCAGACGTCACTAAGACGTCACATTATTTGCATGCCAACACAAATGACATGTAATCATGGATCAAATACACTGGTATCACTTGTGTTATTGATATGAAACAAAAATGAAACATTCTCTTTTGACAGAATCGATGGAAATGTATTTTACTGTGACTATTGCCGTATGTTAATTAGTTTCCAAAATCAGAAAGCCCCTTTGAACATAATTGTATTTTTTATTAGAACAAGATAAGTTTTCAAGTGATCTGACAAATATGTTTGCCCCGGCAGAATCCCTCTGCGCAGCTGGATGTGGCCTATGTTTCCGGAAGTTCTACCAAAGGCAACCCCTGCTGATTGAAATGGGTTGGGCAGTGTATGACGTCATGAGTAATGTTAACCATGGCATGGAGTTCTGCCCGCTGTCAGCCAGTTACCTCTTTCTTTTGGCGGGAATCAACCTCTGTTACCCACGTGAGTTGGATCTATCATAATATGATTTTATCTTAAAACGTGAATGTAAAGGAGTGACATATTCAGTCGGTTGTTTACAGATCCTGTAAGAATTTGATAACTTGTGTTGGATGTTGTTTTGAACATGCCGTTAATGGGCACAGACAGGGGGTGCAGAATGTTTTCAAATTCAGTGAGTCAGGGCACATTCCCAGCCCCCAACAAAACAGCAAGTGGGATTATATAATTTATCATAGAAGATTAAATAGGATCACTAAAATTCTTGTGAGAGCATTATGATAAGACAATGATATAAATGAGCCCACATTAGGACCATTTATGTACAAGATTTAACAGTAATCAATTAAGAAGGTGACATTATACAGGCTGGATATAATTATAATCAATGTAAATTAAAATCACAGATTAAAGTTACCATAAAGAAAAAGGTGGTTTGACCTCAAGGTCAAATTAAAGTGTCAAACTAATTACCAGCATAATGAGGTAAAGGTTCAACAAAGAAAGGTTACATTGACGTAGATGCACAAGCTGTCAAGAAATAAGGATGGATGAATAGGTCAATTAAAGGTCATAATAATAAAGTGAACCCATGTAAAGTTGGTTAAAATTGATAAAAACTAATGAGGAGAACAGTGCCCCAAAGTCCCAGTAGGGGTAGGAAGAAGGGTCAGGCAGAAAGATGAGCCCAAAAAGCATGAGAAGTTCGCCAGGGGAGACATGGTTTTTACGATTTTCGATTAAAATATTTATTTCTGCAAAAAGAAACTGGTCGGTATTTGATATATTTTACTGTTATTGTATGTTTTGGATAAAAAATTCATAAACCAATAGATTAGAGGCTGTCAGCATGCCCAGATATTAGTTAAAACTATAGTTTGTCATTGAACGGATATTATCGCCCACCCGGTAATTCCCGTGGTATCACTTTCAATGTCTCATACACAAAGCACACCCAGTGTATTGTGACGGATCCGAGTGACAAATCCTCACAACTTCGAAACAGTGGCACGACTGACGTCAGATTTCACATGCCACAAACAAGGCTTCTCGCCTTCCTGATCACCTGATCTGCACACACCTGTCCAGGAATTTCCACAGATTCACTCACTGAATCTAACACCTACAACAGGAATTTCCTCTGAGGTTGCGACCCTCACACCTGCTTATAGTACTTTCTGGTACCAATACACCCCAAGATGTCTCCTGGAATGTCACACAGATTCAACAATGAATCCCACAGGCGGTCATTGGTTTAAAGAACGTCCCTCTAACATTCCCTGTATTTATCAACAGTCTTAATTACTCATAACTTGTCAGAAGGGTAGTGACAGAATAAGCAAGCAGTAAAGTATGAGGTTATAAATATTTATTTATAAAAGAACAATGATGACATAAAAGTGGCTGTAATTTAAATTTCCAACTATTAATATGCTACACTGGTTATGCCTACAATCAAGGTATCAGCTTAACAGGGATAGGGGAACCTAATTTATACACTAGAAACTATGTTTGCACTCACAAAATCAGTTTGACAGGGATGGAATAAATGTTTGGGGAACTATGATCTGTAACACAAGTTGCTGTTGCAATCAAAATATCAGTTGGGTGTATCTATATGGGGAATCTATGCTATATAACTACCAACTGTATTTGCAATGTCTTATCAGCTTAACATGGATAGGGGTGGCTATAGAGGGACCTATGGTATATGTATATACATGGCTATACGGCTTCAGTTGGACAGGTTATGGGTTCTACGTACAGGTAAAAGGGGGTGGGGGTTTGGTGGTTTGTGCAGAAATATTGCCGAGGATGAGTTAGGCAGTCACTAAGGATGAAATAGGCAGCTACATCAATGGTGGACAGGTCACTTCATGGACTAGAATTCTATTACTGAATTCTGGATGGGTATTCACTACTGAATACAATAATTTGTGGCCACCACTTACAGGGTATTCTCTCCCTTCCTTCTGATGAGTTATTTTTTGGCTTCTTGGGGCTGTGTTGACTCACGGCTCTGTTGTCTCATGGCTTCGCAGCTCTCTTCCCGGCTATCCGCAAATGAGAATTCAGTACTGAATTCTCCCCGAATCTTAGAATCACAGCAAATATATTTACTTTGCGAGAGGTCACATGACCAGTGGGACGACACTGAGAATAGACTGGATGGGTGATAGCTTACTTAAAACTTAAAAGCAGCATTTACATAAATTATGTTAAATATTATGCAACATTGTCTAAATTAATAGTTTTACATCGTATACACACAAATATAAAAGAAATATTACAAACTGTACGCATAAATTCCATTACTTCACTTACTCCAATTGTTTTGAAAAGCTTTAACCCCCAGCTGAAGTTTATCGACTGCTAGAACTGTCAAAATATTGTTTCCAAGAAGATATCTCACAGATTTCCTTCTAATCGAGCAAATAACCCTTAATTTAAGTTTAAAATATGCTTTAATGAAGTAAAATAGGTGCAATACTGCAATAACCAAGACAATATACACTCGAGGTGAGCTTAAACTGCTATAATCTCTCATTTTCGCTCATACGGAACTTACGATAACCGCAAGGCCGTCACAGTATTACATGTAAAATAGATATATATCATAAAAATATGGTATATTGCTTGCCAATTCACATTACCTGTCCACTGTTAAATTTTAATTCTATACATCCCAAACACATGCACTAATCTTCTACTCCTTCCTAATCTAGAATCTTCTGTTTTTGGTACTGTGATGCTGTGTTAGAAAGGTTTGTACGCAGGAAAGGTAGGTGTACTTATTTCTAAATTTTAATTTTGGTTTTCATTGGTTATGCATTGCACTTTTTGGTTCAGTTTTTCCATCCTTTTGACTGCTCGCTCAATAGACCCCACCAACGAAAATAGATTGCCATCACCAAAAATTATTCACTCAAGTTTACCATCCTCTTTAGACAGTTGCAACATTGCTTTTGTTGCCCTGCAGGCCCACTGTCGTCAAGTGATGCACTGTTTCAGAAATGTCAACAGCTGGTGGTCCATCATCCTGATTTTTTACAGTGACATTAGCTTGAACCCGGGTCCATTGGTCAGAAATATCAAAGCCTGTTTGCTGAATGCCCGGTCATTGCGTAACAAAACATCAGCCTTTAGCGATTTTGTTTCGTGAAATGACCTTGCCATCATTGGTGTCACAGACCTGGCTAAGGCCGTCGGACACACAGGGCCTAATGGATGAGATAACCCCTGCAGGTTTCCAGCTTCACCATGTCCCATGCAGGAACAAGAAAGGAGGAGGAGTTGCTGTCTTTGTCATGACATCGATAGCATGCTTTGTCAAACTGATCAGCGCGACACTTTTGAACACACTACCGTGAAACTGTCAGAGTGACAGTCAAGCCAGCTCCTAGTACATGTCATCTACTGACCTTCAAGCACCAGTAAAAGCAAATTTATTGAGGAATTTAATTGTTTCATGGAAGCGGCTGCTTTGTCACCACATGAAAACATCATCCTGGTAGATATCAATATCCAGCTAGACAGTCAAAACTGCTGGACAGATAATTTCAACACAGTTCTGTCAGATTTTGATTTTATTCAACATGTGTAACCCGTACGCACATACAAGGACATATCGTTGATGTACTCTGCACTAGTAAATCCCTAACTTCCTCAGTTCATCATTATGTAAAGGACGGCATATCAGACCACCTGGCTGTCTTTTTCACCACAACATTTCTGGTAAAAAATTCCTGCAGAGTAAAATGCTTAAAAATCAGAAAACTTGGCAAGATAAGCAAAACTAAATTCATATCAAATATTGCAAATTCTGAGCTTATCCAGGCTCCTTACAAAACAGCCAGTTTACTATCACACCAGTATTTTCATACCCTTAGGAACTTACTTGACAAGCACGCACCTATACATGAACGCAAAACTCCACAACATGTAAAGAAAGGGTTCATAAACAGCGAGATTTTGGCAGCAAAGAGACACAAACAGAAACTCGAAAGGGAGTGGCAAAGAGTTGTATAAGAGATAAAAATTGTACAGAGTTTAGTAAAGATGAGATCAATAGTATGCTAAATTACTTGTGTATAACATAGAATGTGTAAATATGAAATGTGTTTTTTATCTTTATTTAATTTGATGTAGTTTCATGTTGTTCATATGTTCATGTATCTATTCATAGTTGTATATATGTGTGTATTTCCTGTGCTATGAGCACGATTGCTATAAATAAATAAATAAATAAATAAAGGGACAACTCTGCCATAAATTGTAGTAGGTATAGAGCCGCAGTGAACCATTTCAACCGCCTCTTGGAATGTGCGAAAACCAAATACTATAGTAACATGGTTAGGAAAAAAGAGGATAACCCCAAAGCCTTGTGGAATTCCGTAAAGACAGTCCTCCATAGATCACCAAAAATTGTACTTCCAGATCATACTACAATCAACAGTTTAATCAACACTTTTGGCAAGTATTTTGTAGACAAAATTGCTAAACTAAGATCTGGATTATTGTCTACTGATGCCGATCCCCCTGTCTCGGGCTCCTACAAAAATAAGTTTGTTTCTTTCTGGACCTTAAAGTCCTTAAAAATAAATCATGTGTCTTGGATCCAATCCCAACATCATTGGTCCTTGATTGTATCAGTGTACTCTTGACTCCTATTACAAATATTGTGAACTACTGCCCTACAGGAGGGCAGTTTCCCATCTTGCTTCAAGACTGCACATTTCACACCCTTGTTGAAAAAAGCTAGTCTTGACAGAAACATTCTAAAGAATTATCGACCAGTATCCAACCTCAGCTACATCTCCAAACTCATAGAAAAAGCTGTGGCTAGAGAGATAAATGAGCACATTGCTCACAAGGGTATATCCAATGAAAATCAGTCTGCATATAAAGTTTTTCACTCAACTGAAACGGCATTGCTAAAAATACAAATGACATTGCCACCTCAATGAACAAGGGTGCAGCTGTTGGATTAGTCCTTCTGGACTTATCTGCAGCCTTCGATACAATAGACAACTCAATGCTATTCAACTGCCATCAACCTTGGTATGGTATTGATGGGTAGTGCTTAATTGGGTTCAGTCATACCTCAATTCAAGGAAACAGCGGATAAAAATAGATGGACATCTTTCAGATGCTTTTCAACTCCCTTATGGGGTTCCCAAGGGCTCAGTTCTGGGGCCACTCCTTTTGACCCTATATACAACCCCTGTCAGTTCAGTCATATCTAAATTTAATGTGACTCATCACTTATATGCAGATGACACACAAATTTACTTGGAACTTGACTCTAGGAACTTTGATTCTAGTATCACTGAACTGACAAGCTGTTATTATTATTATTATTAACAATAAACTTAAATTAAATCCTGACAAGACGGAATTCATAGTGATTGGTGATAATCAAATTAGAAGCTCCCTGAAGTCATTTTTCCCAGTGAGTTTGCTTGGCCTCATCATGAAACCAGCCTAATCAGTCAAAAACCTTGGTGTCATCCTGGATGCTGAAAATTCAATGCAAAGACACATGGCTAATCTATGTCGCATAAGTTACTACCATCTCCAGGAATTACAAAGGGTCCACAGGTACTTAAACCATGAAACAGCTGTAAAGGTGGCAAATGTCTTGGTTAGCAGTCGCCTGGATTACTGTAACTCACTGCTTTACAACACAAAAAGGCATATACTGGCAGACTACAGAGAGTTCAAAATGCCTTATGTCGTACAGTGTGCATACTAAATAAATATTGTCATGTCACACCCTTCCTGCATAAACTACATTGACTCCCCATTCATTACCATATACTGTTCAAATACAATATCCTTACTTATAAAGCAATACATTTCAGCCAACCTCCATATCTTTCCTCTCTGATTAGGCAGAGTGATCTCACATGGGGCACTCGCCTATCAATTTCCTCATCTAAACCAAATAAATGCTCAGGGTTGCGCAGCTTTATAGTAGCTGCTCCCACAGAGTGGGACAAGCTTCCTCAAGCCATTAGAAGCATAGAAAGTAATTCTGGTTTCAGAAAACAGTTGAAAACATATCTTTTCAGATTAGCCTATCCTCTACCATAGCCTATCTCTCCCATCAGAGCTAATATGGAAACGGACCTCTTTTTGGAACTGGACTATCCCTTTTTGGACATCAGCGCCTTAGAGGATGTTTACATCAATTTCAGCGCTTTATAAGTGTTTCTTACTAAGAAGAGTCCCTGTCTGAAAGCCCAAGAGGCCCCACCCCTTCTAAAATCATGAAAGGTTAGGGATTTGGACAGACCCAACAGTACAGATACACTTTTAGAATGCTTTCTGGGAATCTGTATGTAGTCTGAAAAAGGAATTGTATGGAAGCTGAAACAGAGGTTAATCCGCACGGGTGGATGAAGTTGCTACCATTGCAAAGCCTGGACTGGAGATACGACTGAATCACCTAAATGGGGATATCCAATGTAGAGACTTGACGCCATTTTGGATGGTCTTACACCACTTAATAAGGATTATAGCCCTGGGATCTGCAATTAAGTTTGAGGGAGTTTATGAATAAAGGAATTCTTTGATCCCTGAAAGGAGCAGTATTACAATTTTCCACAATACACAAAGATCAAGAGACCTACCCGATTGAGCCAAGTATTCCATAAATTCCAAGATATCTAGGGTAGAGATACCAGGCAGCGACAGGCGTACAACCACCAGAAAGGCCAAAAAAGACTTGAACATTCTTCTATAGAAGCCAAGGTTGCTGGAGGGAAACCAGACCAAAGTTGGGTACATGCTCGTTTGGCCAGAAGAGCCATCACTGCCTGGGGATCTACAAAGACAAAAAGACTAAATATCACAGTTTAATAAAGTAAGATCAATATGACGATTGATCCATACTGGGATCTCAATTAGGTAATGAAGCTTATGTACATTATCAGGGATTTGTTGCCATCTAGACAACATATCAGCCATTCTATTTTCCGAACCCCAGTTATGTGAAACAATAATATTAATATTATAAGTGGCTGCAAATAGCCAAATGTTTTGCACAGCTGGCCATAATTGAATCCCTTGCCCTACCATATGTAAGTACCTCTACAACTGAGATATTATCACACATGATCTGTATAAACTTGTTTGCCCAACAATGACCCCCAAATTTTGTGGGCAACCACAACATTGACCATTTCTCAATTTGCAATATTGTAATTTCTGAAACCTCTGGGTATGGGCAAAGAATAAACAAAATTATCATAACCACGCAAGCCCTCCAAAGAAGTGTCCAATTATATACCCATGTTAAGAGGAAAGGTTAGTTGAAACTAATTAAGATTCTGGGTTAATTCTATAGTTTTATTATGACTATTATCTCTTAACAGTTGTAACATACGATTCAGAAAGTAACCTTCATTCTTTGTTGAAACTCTTTTATCTGACCAACTGTGAATGACTTGACAAAGTTACTGTATGTTTTTGTCTGGAATTGATATAGTGCTCTTAACTATATCAAATTGAATACCCAGGCATATGAGCTTAGTATCTGGAGGACAAAGCTTCTTGGTACTAATATCTATACCAAGTTCCTGGAGCGAATCCAGAAGCAGTTGATAAGTTTGAGATATGCTGGATGCAATAGATAAGGTCATCAATAGATTGCATTAAGAGTGCATTATGACCATGTTTAGACATTATAAACCTAACTGTGTCTGTTATCTTACTAAATAATAAAGTTCCCAAGCAAAATCCAATGGGAAAGCTAAGTCCAGAAACAGCTTACCCATATGTTGTAAGCCCAGGAGGTCAATCCCTGGATCTCTACCGATCTATAAGGCTCAGCTAATATCTACCTTAAAAATTTGAGCCTCAGGTCCAATAGTGTTCAAAGTTTTTTTAATGGAGTCTACGGACGGGTAATGCATTTGAAAATCAGTACCCAAGTATATATATCTTTCATGACCCCATCATTAACCAGAAAATCTTTTGGAAAGCTAAGATCCATAATGGTTCTCCTAGAGGTTTGAATCCAATTTTTCTCTGATGATAAAAAGGTGAGATAAGAATTTTGAAAAGTTGACTGTCAAAAGGACCCATCATAGCCTGAAAAGAAATCTCCTCTTGGATATACTTGTCCACATGATCTGGATACATTTGTGCCAAAGCATGGTTAATCAAAGCACTTTGTAATTGCTTGGATCTATCAAAATCCAGGTGAAAACCAAATTCTATTAGATTCGGTAATTGCTGGTCAAAATAATCAGCAAGGTATTTTCTCAAACTGGCAACATTAAGATTAGTTTAAACTGGAATCCTTAGGCCCAAAATTTTGAACACTGCTATCTCTAATGTGTTTATGAGCAGTGTTGATATCTGGAATATCAGTCCAAACCTTAGGGGCACCCCAGTACACAAAAAATTGGATTGAAAGCTACACACCCAAAACTTGGTACCAATCTGTTGTTGGCATTTTATGAAATCCTGGTAAGGACTAAATTTACTTTGATACAGTTTGTTTCCTTGGCCATCTGGATCCTGAAGATCCAAACTAGGTGATTCCAAGGCATCTGGTTTTGCCTTTATCACATGTATACTTGCCTCACAATTACCAACAGTCTGGGTCTGTCTGGGTAATAATTAAAAGTTGCTGTCTTTATGTACTGCCTCATGTGTGTCACTATCAGGGCAAACATAAACCTACCTCCATGTCATCTTGCAAAGTAGGTAACAATTAATACATATATTACTGATATTACTGAGCTCCAAGTTATCAGAACCAACCTGCTTTGTACACTTGGGATGGCATTGGGTTTTATTTGTTTTTATTTATGTTTCCTAACCAGAGAGATACTTTTGTCCCAACTGCTGATAGTACTTGCAAGTGCAAAAGTGTCAACCAAGGGAGTTTGTCTTTTATGTGGCCAATTTGGCCAGCAAGTACAGAGTGACTGTCACACACACCAGCTGAAGCTTGGGCATAAGTTCTGTGATTCCTTTTTCTGATGAAAGCTAATGATTGCTCAAATACATGTTTAATTTTTTTTTTGACCAACCAGATAAGAAAAATAGTTTTTCCTGTGGGTATCTAGAATTTATAATTAGCCGTTTCCTGTACTATTACGACATTCAGTTTACTTGCCTTCTGTTGACCAACATGAGGCACATGCATGCCTATACAATACTTGCCCGGATGGTGAAGAGCTAGCATGTCCTCCTGACTCAATCAGAAAGGTATCATCTGACACCAGCTGAATTGGAATCGGTATGTGACACTCCACACTCATGAAATTAACAAACAAAAATGATCTGGATTTTCCCACACGCGTATTATTATGTTCCTTGTTATAGACTTTTAGCAAAAAGGGCAAATAAGTTGCCTTTATATGTACCACCCATTTAAAGGGATAAAAATCCAATTTTGTAGACCAAATCTGCACCCTACATTGGCATACAATCAATCCATATACAGCTTACAAACCATTTGTTTTATTGAGGATCCTGATTGGTTGGTGTTTGAATTTGATGTTGCACTATGTCTATGCTGATTTAAGGTACTCACTAAATTGGGGCAGGAAGTAACATATGAAATATACTAGATAAAGTACACTATTCCTGTCTGGGTACTTTAAGGAAAGGGCTCACAGCACTGCGCCTTGTGGGAGACTGAGTAGCTTAAATTCATCTACATATCTCAGTCTTAATTAAATGTCAAAGAAACTTTCATCGACAGGGGTGTAGGAAGCAATTTTTGGTTGCAAGGGGGTGGGGGTGGGGGGGTGGGGGTGGGGGGGGGGGGGGGAGAACTAGATTGCAATGACTCGACACCAACAACTTTGATTAACTTTACAGAATGTATTGCATGTAGGTAATATACAAATTTAAATTGTCCAATTAAAATATTTAATTAAAATCGTTCCTTTACCAAAGGAAATCTTTGTGACGACAGTGGGACTGACATCAATCCTAAGTTTAACTGACCTTTTCCAGGTATAGAAATACACATAGTCACCTCTGCATTTGAAAGGTATTTCTAATAACTTGACTACATGTTTCCAAAACCTGTGATATTTCCTTAAAGTGTCGAACTGATAGGAGATCTATTTAAAGTAAGGTTAATCCCCAAATTGAGGGGATGTATAATCTTTGGACTATCTAGGTCCAATAAACGCACAGTAAAGAAAGAAGAGTTTTCTGGGAAAAATCTTATCAGCTGACAAATTGCCGTGCTTAAACCATTGCTCTGTGTGAATTTGAAACTACATGTCGAAGTTTTAAATAATTAGCAACACGGTAAATTAAATGTAGAAGATTACTATATGTATGATTTTGGTCTGCATAAGTGAAAAAGTTTCACTGAAAATGTTCCTACTACAAGTCATAAAATAAATATTTGGTAGTTCACACAATGGTACATGTGAGCAGTGAACAAGGTAAAAGTGTAATTTGACCAGATATTATAAAGTTACCTGTAAAAATTTACATAAACTTCAAAATTGGAGTTCCGTTGTATTGCAAAAAGTTGGGGGCGCGAAAAAATATCCCCCCCAAACTGAATCTACATTTTAATGCTATCAGCTGTTTCTTGCACATAGCCTAAATGCGTTTCCAGGTGTCTGTGGTTTGTAACTTAACCAATGTACGATTATCTTTCCACGTATAGGAATTTTCAGCATGATTACACATAGAAAAATATGGAGAAGATGGCTTATTTACATTTACATAAAAACACTTTCAAACATTTTACGAAGAGACAGGAAATAAAATATCACAGAAATAGAACCTACTATCAGCACTTTCTGAGAAATATTGTTGAGAAACACACAGCTAAATGTAAATAGAAACGTATTTACAACCTCAGTGTAGATAAATAATTAAGGTACATGGTGAAGTGTGTTGAATGCAGCAGTTGTACCATGGTCTGGTAAGGCATATGGTGATAAAAGATATATGTATATACTATTGTATCATTCCATTCACATGGTTTTATTCTAGGGATATGTTTTATATTTTATGACAAGATATTTACATTATGGTGTAAACTTAAATTTCGGCACTTAATACCAATCTGAGAAGCCGATATGCAAGGCTTAAAGACTATAATTGATCCTGACGATATGATGGTTTCTATACACAAGTTTATACTCTGCAATTTGCGACAAACTTAGAGGGAGACAAAATCGTAATAGTGAAACAGAAGTATAAGCACCTATCACTACTCATTATTTGCTAAATATCTTAATAGTATTTGAGGATTTTATATATATATTTGGCGTCAAGAGCAGGTCGTAAGGCTGATCTCTATGGTCCTAAGATTGATCTCTTCACCTGGGACAATTCATGTGGTTTATCAGTTTTCCTGACCGGTTTGACGCAATCAGTTGCAGTAGTAACCTTAACTTAAACGTGGCTATGCCTCACAATTAGCTGCCACAGTGGAACTACGGCATTACCAAAAGTGTTGCTGATAAAGATTCAGACACACAGAATGTCATAATAGGACCTTTGCAATGTGTTGAAGATGCCATTAGAAGCTGTATTCATAAGCCAAGTGTATATGGCATTTTAATAAGTTATTCTTGTCTCTCCAGTGCTGCTGAGGACCCTGTCAGTGAAGCAGATGCTGAAGCATGCCTTGCTCTGCACCCTACCTTTTCTCACTTTTACCCTCTTCTGGAGGCCTTTCAACTTCCTCATCCTGTTCCTGGTGAGTAGATTTTATCTTATGCATACAAAAGTCTCTGGTATATTGGTGTCACAGACGACCTCGTCAAGGTACAGAGTGGCATCACTTAATCATTAAATGTTTTAAAAGTCCGGCTTGTTTTACCATTGGCAGACAAAAATTCCAACACAAACCAAAACATGTTCATATTGCATTTACAAAATAACAAATCATGTGACCTCAGTTAAAAATTGTATGATGAAGCTATGACCCATTGCTTCTTATAGCTTGGAATAGCTTCAAATTGCCTTCTATCTCACTATGCACGCATTAGACTTGTGGATTTATTGTGTCCATATAGAAAGGGCTAGAGAGTACTTGGCTTTGGTAATTCTACCTGAATAGTACTAATATTATCTTACCTTTGCCACACATCACAATTTCACAGACTCCCTATTCAAATCCATGTAGCTGTCGGACATTCAAGTACTATGGACAGCATTTATCAAGAAAATGCAGAACTAATTTCCTACTTTTGAGGAAATCGAAAGTATCTAACAACTATAACATATAATTATGCTCAATGCTTATCAGGGAAATCATTTTTCATGCAGATATGTAAAAGACTTCCATGATTGATCCAACAACAGAATCACTGTCACAACATACTTTACAGATATATTTTTTGTAAACAATTGCAGTAAATATTATAGTTATAGAATTTACATCTGAGGGGGGGGGGGGGGGGGGGGGGGGGGGGAATCAAATTATTCTGAAAAGATAAAAATGATACTTCTAAAAAGTGTATAGGATCAATTTGATGCAAGCAGTTCTTTTAAGTTACATATCTGCAAAAAAGAGAAAATAATAATGATAATAAAATAAGAAGCTGATTATGATATAGTGATGTTAAATTATTTCTAATCAGTCCTGATAAGCACAGACTGACAAAGAATTTTGGTTGTCCCTTCAATCAGGATGAAGAATCGACCGACCACCAGGCAACAATGTATTTCTGTAGAATTTAAAAAAAAAACTTGTCACAATTCATTTCCTTCATTTCATTTCTTCAGGTGAGGAGTACCTTTGGCCTGATAGAATGTGAAGATGTTTACCTGAGAGGTCTCTCGTACCTCTCAGCACTTATCCTCTTTATCCTCTCCCTCCTCTTTACCCGCAAAATCAAAAAGGAAACTACCAGGGCCAGTAGGGGTAGTTTCGGTTTCGCTTTCCGCCGCCCAGTCAGCAAAGCTACAGTTCACAAGAGGAGTTCTTCAGGCAGAAAGGTGGTGATCTCTCCAAGTGCAGCCATGATGCATGGTCTGAGGGCCAGCCACGAATACAGGAGAACCAGAAGTGGCTGTATCTATGGCTACTGGTAGATTACTTCTCGGCAACTGTAGTGATGGTGGACATTTATTATTTTTGGTTTTGTTTTTATCCTGTTACATTTAATTTTTTTATATATATTTAGTTTAGTATAGCTCCTATTTTTTATAGTTTTCTTAAATATTTTATATTAATTTCCATTATTTTAGACAATTTGATCAATTTATCATTTTAAATTTTATGGAAAGTGATTAATTTTGATTTTGACTAAATTTTTTTAAATGTCTGTAAAAATTGCTAAATTGAAATAAACTCTACAGAAGAACTATAATATTTCTCTTTTATGTTACCCCATGTCCACTTTAAGATGAAATTAAATCATAATCTTTTTAGAGGTGTCTCCAGGACCAATTCATATTTAGGCAATTGCATGAAATAGTCGAATAAAACTGTGTGGTTACTAACTTCATCTAATTATGACATCAAATGTGACTGAATATTGTTACAATTACTATATCTGGCCAGTGGATACATTGACACTTGACTCTTACCCCTCCAGTTACTGGTTCTATTCCAGCTTAGGACAGCACTTTTGAGAAATACTGATGATCTTTCACAATAGACCCCTATCTGCTAAGACAGTAAAAAGTAAAAAAGTTTGACGAAAAAGAAGGTTCATATTATTCTCATGACTGTGGGTATGGGTTCAAATCTCGTTCAAGATGGTGTGGGAATTGTGACCCTACAAAGATGTAATCTTGGATGTTCAAAGAGATGTAAAAACTCAGCTTACCCGAAAAAAAGAGTCAAAAGTATAGATTTTTTTTCTACTGCAAATAGTAGCCTTTAGACAACAAAAACTGTACAGATTGACATTACATTCAGCTTACATTATGGCTTCACATTACCACTATCATTGCATTAGTGTACATTTCCACACATGTGAATATTCTATAGATTGCCTGCAATTCATACATATATTTTTCTCTGGCACTCATATAAGGAAATACCCATTGCAAATAGCTGATAGACAATTGGAATTATTTATTTATTTATTTGGAGTAAACTTGTTTTTGTTAATGGGCGAATAGAACTGTAGGTATTGTTTCTGTTGATCAGTTCTGTGTTTTGCTCCTCTTATGATTACCATAACACATAACAAATTGGCTAAATTCTCCGAGTCCTGTAAAACCTCTACAGTTAACTGACCGTATGATAGTCCATGATCAGACTGCTAACTGAAATACAGACAATGAACTACTTCTGCTATGTTCAAGGTACACCAAGCCAAGAAGCAACGCAAGTTGGAAATAAAATCACTTTATTTCTAAAATACACAGAAATTATATACAATACATAGACTATAAATACACACTAAGACTACACTAAAACTATTACTAACTCTACTAATACTCTACTTGTTTGTTAAATTTTTAAGTGTAAATTAATTAGAATACTGACTAGGTTTGTAACATATTCTAATTGCAATTGCATTTTAACTTTTCACAGCAATTGCATTTTAACACACATGAAATCACGAGTTAGGCGAACACATCAGGTAACCCACTTAGTACTTTATAGGTGTAATGGTGTTTCTGATAGGTTATAGTGGGGAGATGGGAGGTTGGACTACTGTAGATGGAGGACCCATCGAGTCAGGGGGTTTATAGTGTGACACAAGATTTTTTTTTGGGGGGGAGCTAGGGAGGGTGGGTGAATTGTAAACACGTCTGCACTGTTTGACTCTTCAGTATAAACAATAATTCCCGCCAAATTGAAACCTGTTAACTTTCCAACTTGCCTTAAAAGGAAATTAGACGATGTACAGAGTTTAAGGTGGCTGCTTAACAACTTCCCGGCTTGAGAAGCATAGCTCCTCTTAAGGCCCTGCTAACAAGAGCTTGGGACAAAAGCATATGAATTTCAAGCCAAATTTTAAATGTTAAAAATATTTGAATAACCAAGTTAAATGTTGTATTGATTTATATCTGACTGAGATCTGAAATCTAACTGAAAGACTTCATACATTAAGCCGGATAAAATAGTGGAAACTATAAAGAACTTCAAGGTAATGTTACCACTAAAATGGACATTTGTTATATATAGTTGTACTTGCAGAGCACAACTGTGCATTTAAATCACCACACACTACTATACACACCTGTTGAGAAAAGAGAGCATTTGATAATGACCACAACATTAATTACCAGCCTACAGTTCTCATTATAAGCCTGAGGCCAGTTCAATATCAATAGCCACATTATAGAGATGTGTAACACACACATTCATACCTTGTATCTAGACCATTGGTTGAACATGCCTAACATATACACAATTCCAAACATCCGTTAATATATATATGGAGATAAATATATATATATATATCTATAACTGCTTGTTGTACTGTTGATCTCAACTACGTGCTGCACATACCTATCTGTTACACATTCACATGGTCTAGGCTCTTGACCCACAGGGGGTTGAAAGCACAACACGTAATCATACATTGATCTCTCTATTGCAAGCTTTGATGGATTATGTTAATGGATTCACAACTAGCTTTGACAAAGTAGAGCTGTTATCAGTTGTGACGGTGAATTGGTCGAAAGTTTTTTTTCTGATTTTTTTTTGTTAATTTGGCAATGTTATTAGGAAAGTCACTAATGGATTAATTGGCTTCGAGTGAAGTTTTTAGTTTGGTCAGATTAATTGTTTGCATATGAGAAATTTAGGACATAAATTGGAAATGTTTATTTGTGGAATATAAAAAGACAAATCAAAATCCAACAATAATGACTTCCATATATCTGAAATGTAAACTAATTTGAAGAGTATAATCCTAAAAATCAACTTTAAATATTTGAATTTAAGAAAACAAATGTACTAGACCACAAAACGACCTTAAAAACGGTCAGTGGAACTTTGTGACTGAAGTCCATCATTGTAGTTTCTATATGATTTGAATCCATAATGATTCTATTTTCATCACATTTAGAACAGTGCTTACCAAAGATTCTATTGTCTTCATACTGAATTTAATTAAACAAGAGACTTCTTAAGAATCACAAATGAAGAGTCAATGCTCTGATTTTGCTTCAGGGAGTACACTATTTACTGGAGTCTCATACAGAGATAGCAAAATACATGGAATTTTAATTGAGATATTTTTTTATGTTACCAGAGAGACTTACTTTGTTATTTTGGGTAGAGCTGACCCTTGTGTCGTTTTATGGATAACTCCAGAGGAAATATATGACTGATTAGGTAAGTAATAAATGACTTAGTTTAGATTGACTGCACAAGTTGTCATTGTAATCTTACTGGGGAAAACTCTTTGTATTTATTTAATTTATCATAGCAAGCAGTTTTGCCCATTATTATTTATAAAATATTAAAGTTGTAATTTTATTACTGTTTGTCAAGTAAACAATATACTGATGCATCTTTACGTTTATCCACAAAAGAACCAATACGCCAAAGTAATGTAAAAGCTGTCTAATAATTTATTCAGATATTACAATTGTAAAACTGTTGACTGAATTCTTAATACTAAAGCATGATACCTATTTATAGGGGTAGTGTGACCTTGAAATAACAAAATTAAAATTGTCTCAACATCCACAGGGTACTCTGGTTCTACCCTAATCGTTCCAATATTCTATTGTAATTATTCGTTCTGTTATGGTTTAGAAGATATTTGTGATTTTTAATTTTCACAAAAAAAAAAAAAAAAAAAAAATCAATTTTGTTTTGTCGAAATTATACAAGTAGCTTTCTCATCCCAAATCCCTGGAACTAATGATAAGGGAGGAATAAGGCTTTTTTAGTACGACTATCACACATGGAAGCAGGGATCAAATTCGACACTTGGAAAAGATTTGCAGGCCATAATTTACCATAAATTGTTTTCACATGTCTAAGCCTTAGGATCTATAATGAGGCCATATAAGGCCTTTTTAGTATGATGACTTAACCTAACTTTAAAACAGGGATCGAAGGTCAAATTCATCACTTGGAAAAGAATGACAGGCCATGATTTCTTATAAGTTGTTTTCACAATTTGAAGCTCTACAAAGAATAAACAGGGAAATATAAGGCCTTTTTAGTATGATGACCACAACTGACCTCGAAGAAAGGATCAAAGATAACATTTAACACTTGCAAAGAATCCCCATAAGCTTTTTTTGACAGTCCGACTCCTGAGGACCAGTGATAAGGGAGGTATATGGCCTTTTTAATATGATGACCATTTGATCATAAAGCTGTGATTGGTAGCCATATTGTTTTCAAAACAAGACCAAAATTACTCTCAGGCAAGCTTTCCCAGCCATATAGATTTTGTGCAAATCTGATGGAGGTAGCCGAAGCATTTGAAGTTTTAAACATCTTAATGATTGGTGAACTGTTGGCTATGGCAGCCATTTTCTTTTACTAAATGAGGCCAGATTTTTCACGGTCATGCTTTCATAGTCATAAACAGTCTCTGTAAATTATGGTGAAGATATCTTTATAAATGAATGAGATATAAAGAGATTTATGTACATGACTGACACACATATGCACGCACTCATGCTAAGCCTTTCAGCTGGTGGGAAATAAAAAGGGCTTTATTTAACGACAACTCACTTGTTAAATATATTTTACTGGTTGTCCACATTCTACAGCTCATTCCAAATCTTGCAATATTGCCTTTGCTTGGATTATACTTCTGTTTGAAATTTGGAAAATATTGTAATTATATTGTCATCTTTACTGTCTTTGTTTCTTTTTATCCTATTTTCAAATATCAAAAATAGAAAAACAAAAGTATTTTGTTGTTGAACTAGCACACGGTGTAAATAATTTTATGAAGAAATTACTGTAGTAATGGAAAGGCTTGATTTATTCTATAAACCAATACAAAGAGAGGTGAAGTGAGAGAGTTCAGTAAATGTATTGGGGATGGCCAATGTCACCAACTCTAGGTCAACATCTGATAATACTGAATGCCAAATTGGAGACTAAATATGACAGTAATATGTGATTATAATGAGGCCATACAGAGGCTCCTGCAGGTATGTGAGATGTTTCTTGTGTGTCAAATGAAACTTGAGGAGTGCTGAAAGAATTCCAGACTGATTAGTATGCAATGCTGGATCCTTTTGAGTTCTACAATGTTACTCGGAGATCAAGTATCTAAAAACTTGTATTATATGGTTAAGACTTCTTAAAATTGACAACAACATTCGAGAACAAATAACTAATTCATTTGTTAGAAAACTATAGTTGTCATCAGTTTTTATTGTATTTTTCTCCCATATGGACCTATTTCCCATTTTCAACAATTTTTTATACCATAGTTTAATTTGACATATTATCGTCATCAAAATCTGTTCCATAATGTAGAAGCACAGATACGATTGTGACTACCTAAAACTCTGTTTTATTTCAAGACTAATTTTGTATATGGACGTCCACAGATCAAGATTTGTTGTTTTAATGTTTACAGGAACCACCTGGTTTATGAACTACTACTGCTCCTCAGTATGCTTGAACCAGGACCCTCTGACTGCAGATTACTGGCCACCTTTTGTTCTCCGTCTTATTAATAAATCCATAATAAAGTACCTGCAGAGTGTCTTGATGCTAAAAAAGGGCGAGAGTTCCATGAGTCTTTGGTTAAGGAGATGTTCCTCTCCATCATCTGGTTTCTTCTTACCTTCTCTTTGTTATGTGAGCAGACATCTGGACAAGCAGTGTATTTAGGTAAGCAAAGATGTATCCTAATACAGATGTTTGGCACACCATCCTCTATCAAAAAGTAAGGTTTAGCCATACCTATTATTCTAATTCTAATAGTACTTTTATACCACTTAATGTCCATCTATTGACAGACTCTAATGCGCATATTGCCAGAAAGCAGAGATCCATAATCTTTAAGCCAGAAATATTGTAGGGTCAGCACCACAGAGAAAGACCGAGACAAGACCAGAAGACTAGGGTGAATATGCTTCTGCAAAGAGATTTTTTTCATCTTCTTTCTAAACAAAAGTGAGACATGGCTGAGCATACATTATTAGGCAGACCATTCCAAATTTTTGGCCATCATATGCAAAGCTGAGGCCAAAATGCTTTTAATGCGTATATATTGATGCAAAGTGTGGGATCTCAAGCAGAACACCATCAGATTGACTTCTACAAGTTTTGTACACACTATATATGGGTTTAAGGAAAGGTTCCAAGTACTTACAACAACCACTTTGTAGGAACTTGTACACCAATAAGGCTGTCTTGAAAACAGAGCGATGCTTGACTAATGAAGAATCTTTTCTAACAAGAGTGATATGGGAGTACTTTGGTGGTATTGGCAACAATTCTAATTGTTGTGGACACACTTGAGCATGTAAAGATCAAGAGCAGAGAGACTTCTAAACAAGGAATTATGTCACAATGACTTCTAACCATACCGTTTGCAGCCAAAACACAGGTGTTCCTGACATGGTAAAAGAATGAAAAATCCGAGCCAAACAAAACATCAAGGTTCCTGACCACTTCAGCAGGTCAGAGGAGACTACCAAGTATATTAACTGGGAAAAATGTTTTGAGTTTTGCATGCACAATCTTTAAGCTTGTTTGCAAAAGGGCCACATTTTGACACCATCTAACAGTTTTTCAGCCTACCAAAGGCCTGGGTGACAATCTTGTGTGCAAGGTGAACATATGACTGCATGCCATCAGCATAAATGTGGAAACTTATGCCAGGATGATTTTGAATAACCTGGTTAAAGGGAATATTATATAATGAGTATAGCATTAGTTCCAGGACAGAGCCCTGGGGTACACCATGCAACAGCCTTTTAGCATCAAATAAAACAGGGCCAATCCTGATGCACTGAGAAGTCAGAGACTTGAGACTTGAACCAGTCTAGAACCACACTACTCACAAAGGAAACCAGGAACTAAGACAGTCAATGAGTGTACTATGGTGTCAAACGCAGCAAATTGGTCTAGGAGAAAAACGGCAGTAGCTTCACCTCTCGCAAGAGCAAGATGGACTTCATACTTAATTGACAACAATGTGGTTTTAGTCGAGTCACCAAGCTTATAGGCTGACTAAATGACATTATCAAGTCCATATGAAATGAAATGATCATTTAACTGAGAAGCCAAGACATGCTCCACAAGATGCTAGATCCATTTCAATTGACACCTGATAGCTTTTGCAAGCAGGTAGTCTGAAAACCATCCAGCAGCACATTTGCTAAAAGTTCAGGACCCCAAAGGAGCGTGTTTATAAAGCAAACCACTTAAATACCTTGTGTATTGGTCATAGAGAGCACTAACTGTATTGCCAGGGCATATATCAAATGAGCAATTAGCAAGATCAGTCCTCAGTCTTTGCATTTTATCTAGTGATACCTCAGAAAGGTAACTGTGTTTGACCTGAGTGCTAAAGGGCTTATGTAATTGAGAGCATGATATCGAGATGAATACACCATCCCGAATATTTAAAATAACACTGGGTTCAGTTGGGGTGAGGGCGAGATCAAGGATGTGTCCATAAAGGTAGGTTGGTGTGTGGATTTGCTGATTGACTATTGCATGACTCTAGACAATTCTGAAATTTAGCACTATCATTGGAAGTTGTATCAGCATGAATATTGAAATTACCACACATAAAAAATGAGGAACTAACTGAAGACAGGCACTCAAAGAGAATGAAAAATTGGTCAAACCATGCATCAGAAGATGAGGCAGACGGTCGATAAACACATGCTATCACAAAAGGTCCAGCAGATGAACCAATTACAATAACAATACTGTCAAAGGACATATAGGTAGGACTCTCAACAATTTTGAGCTGAATATTATGATTGACAAAAAAGCCAACACCACCATCAAGGCCATAAAAAGAGGGTCTATGACACAACTTAAACCCGACAGGAGTTATGGAGTGTAGCAAACAAATCATTGTCAGTTAGACGAATGTGTGTCTCAGCCATTGTTGGTAGATTGAGAGAGTGGGTGGACATAATATCCAAAAGACTAGGTCCCTTGTTTCTGACAGACCAACAGGTGACAACGACAAAAGAGATAGGACCAGGGTTTAGGAAAATATTAACACACAGTGAATGCAGGACAGATAGGCCCTAAACTTAGCAATACATGGGAACTAATTAACATTTCTGTAACGAGTTGCCTGGCTGAAGGATTGGGGGAGAAGACTGGGAACCATGAGCGTTCTTACAGACAAACAATCATTACCCTTCTGTGATACATTCACAGAGAAAGGGAACAGGAAGAAAAGACAACAAGGAGCACACATTACTGAGCAAAAGGGGGAAAAACCATCTCCATTGGCCATAAACTGAAAAAAGAAAGGGACTTTTCTGATCAATTGAAACCTTAATGCTCAGTCATCTAAGCATCCAGGCAGTCAAGCTTTAAAGTCATTCATCCAGTGGGCGACTTGTGGCGTACACTCCCCACTAAGCCACCTGAAAACACAGACCCCAAAGCAACATGGACACCTAAAACAAAAAGGGGGCCTAAAGCTTTAGATATTCTTTTTGGCATGGTCAATATTAACCAAAAATATAAAACCACTGGTATATTGTCAATTAGGCCATAATCTTTGGTAAATATTTCATACATAAATTAAACATGATGGGCTATTAATTACATGGTCTTCAGATAACATAAACACTTGCAGTGGGGGAGCAGATAAGCCTTCCGTCAGATTTGAGGGGTTGAGATGGGATCATTCCTAGGACTGTAAAGGGACATAAAGAACATCTGTATTTTGCCAAGTTTCGTAAATATTTGAAGTAGAAACTCAAGCTGGAGCAGAATGAGTTTTGAAGTCAAGATAGCATTGCAACTTTTAAAAACAGACTAGGCCTGTTGTATGAGCTTTCATTAAAAGAGGACGAGAATAAAGTCAAATAATAGTGTAGCACTCCAAGTACTGTACTTTGAAAATTTTATAAGAGGAGAAGTGCTGTTTTGAAATAGAAAATCTTGTTACCACATATAAACTTCCCAAACACTACTTTAGTGAGGTGTTCTGTATAATTATACTTTATTTACAGCAATTTCAAATTTTGAAGTGGAGAAAAGTTTATGGCGGCCATATTTAAGTCGTCTTTACAAAATTTAGGCCCACTACCTCCCTGACTTAAAGTTAAGTCCACTGACTTAGCAATTTCATGGACTTAGCTGCTTTGTGAAATCCACTAAGTCTAAGACCACAGACTTAACAGTCTTTTGACAAAATTTAAGACCAAAGTCTTAGATTTAAGTCTAAATCTGGACTTAAGTCCCTCTGTGAAATTGGCCACGGTGGATTCAGATGTGCTTGGATTGCCCAAAGTTCCCAGTAAATTGGAAGCGTTCATTCACTTTAAACAATGTTTACACTAATGTTGATTCAAAAACCCAACCCCCACCCCAGGGCGAACCTCAAAGATTATGTAACACAAGTAGAGAGTGTTAATTTTAACAATAATACTTTAGTGTCCTAGTAAATAAATATTTTGACCTGGATAGCCTTTTATATGATAAAAGGCTTTATCTATCTTTCCAGAGGCAATGTTGTTTGGTCAACCAATGGTGTAGGAGCCATTGTGAATTCATGAATCAATTTTGCATTTCACAAAACTGGCTATACTCTGTTTAATCCAGAGATCAATCCAGATTCTTCAGGTTTTTTTCTGATTTTTGTTTGTCAATTTTCCATTACAATTTTCAGAATACTTCAACAGCCACGTGATAGGTGGGAGGCCCCATGGCACGACCTTCACCTTAGGGGAGTGTGTGAGACTGTGTCAGGCCTCAGTCACGTGCTTTGCAGTGGATTTTGACAACCAGGGTTTCACTTGCTGGTTTCATGGGGTCACGGGCATCTGCAGACGACCTTTGACAAGAATTGGCGCCACTCACGTCAAACTAGTACAGTGTTGTATGTTTTTTATTTCCATTCCTTGACCTTTGGGCCTAATTCTCGCATATACCTGTTCAAACTCTACAATATAATCCCCGTTTCAAAATTCATCTGTAATTTGGCATTGCACAGACACGTTTAGATGGAATCAATATTTAAATAAACTATAAATTGAAACTCTTGGTTGCGTGCCAATTAAGGGATCCTATTTCATGTCTGGCCAAGTTAACTCGCATCATACCTTTTCTATCAGCAATCACCAATTGGTCATAGTTTGAAGTCACTCTTTCTTCATATTTGTACTTATTTAAGGGATGTGTCAAATAACAATAAGTGGCAGAATACATTTAAAAAAATAAATTTTCCACTACATTTTCAACTACCCTGTTAATCCATGCATGTACCCACGATTGCATCGTTTAACATAAACATAAAAAGTAAGATAAGCATCTGAATGCATAAGAGTGGTCAGGGCTGGGTGACAAATCTTTATTCATCATTGCAAGTGGGTGTGGAGTGGTAAGCTAATCTTTTAAATAGTTAAATAGTCTTTTCACCCAGGACAAATTAGGTCTTTTGCTCACTCCCCCAGTCCTCTTTTGGCTGGATCATTCATAGAAGCACAGAAGCATAGAGTTAAATTTGATCCATTTTTACCATTAGTTGCCACATAATAAGATTTGGAATGATCTTCCTGATAATGTACACAATGCAACATCTATTGTCTCCTTCAGGAAAAAGCTCAAAACTTACTTGTTTGCAAAATCCTATCTGGCATAGCCTCCCTGTCGCCCCTGTTTCTTCTTTGGTATGACCTTGCTATGTCATTGGGTTAACGATCCTTCACCTTGTTTATGTTCAGTTGTGCCTTAGAGTCTGTCAATTGATGGAGATTAAGCACTATAAAAGTCCACATTAGATTAGATTAGTTGAACAGTGGCATTACAAATTTTGGGAATTTTTTGAGATAATTTTATATATCAGAAGAGTGTTATAACCAGGGCTGGGATTCACAAAAGGTCTTAAGTTTAGGCAATTTTTTTGCTTAGATAAATCTTAAAGTTATGACTTTTGTCTTAGCTAAGATTTCTCTTAAATTGGGATTCACAAAAAGTGCTTAGCAAAATCTTAGCTGAGACAAAATTTGTGCAAAAAGTCTTAACTATTTTGAATTCAAATTAACTAATCTTAGTAAAACAAAAATATTTTTCATCAATAAATACACCAAACATGCTCTTTAAAATTATAAATCAGATTTGTTACTTTTTCTTTGTAAAATTATGTAAAAATGGTAGTATTTGTGTTTTATTGTGAGTCAGCCATTTTTATGACATTATTTTTACCACAAGAAGGTAAAATGTGGAAATTTATAGGTTATTAAATGGTGTAAATTTCTATTACAATCAAGATAAATTACTTTTATAGGAAGTATAGATCCCCATAGTATATATTTCGTTGGCATAACAAAGGGTAAAATGTAAATACATGCAATGGAATATTTCAAAATTGTCTTAAGTCTGCCCTGCAGTGGTCTTAAAGTTACGACAAAATCTAAGACAAATTTTTGTCTAAGACCTTTTGTGAATCCCATTTTGTCTAAGCAAAAAAGGTCTTAACTTTATGACAAAATTCTTGCACAGTTAAGACTTTTCTCCTAAAGTTATGACAATTTTTTGCTTAAGACCTTTTGTGAATCCCGGCCCAGAGAAGGATTTTTCAATGCATTTTTAGTTTATATTTCAACACATTGAAATACTAACTCAACATGGTGAAATAATAAGTCCACATATTGAGAGTCTAACTTGACATGTTGAGATAGTAAGTCAGTATGTTGAGATATCTAACTTGACAAAAAAAACATTCTTCCCTTGTACTAATACTCTTCGTATATACGGCATAATTTCCATATTTTTAGGGATTTTCAAAAAGTGATCATAGTTGTAGTACATGCCCTCTTGTGTTGCATATATTTGTAGCCACAACAAACAGGAAACTTAATTCATTGACCATCATAAAGAAACATAGGAAAAGTATGTTTAAAAGATCAAATAAATATTGTCAATTAAATAAAACTGATGTTTGGTTTCTAACGGAAGTACTAGTGACCATGCTATTGACTACACACAGGGTACCAAAAACCAGCAATATTCAGCTCCTGTTTAAATTTGGCTGTTTTAACAGAGTGCTATGACTTTCTCCATGTGGTTTCAGACAGTTTTATCTAGTTGCACCAACATTTCTCCTTTTTAATTATGTAACTGTGACAAAAACCTTTGTAATCTATGTCTTTGCTACACAACAGATAATTATAAAGACAACAGCCAAGTTGTTTCATGCAAATAGTTCTAGAGTTTAATCCTAGCTAACTTTCGGCCTTAAATTCCATGGTGCTTGTGTTAGAAGGGTACATTTGAAATTACTTCTTGAAGCCAAATTTAAGCCATTACATCTAACAGTTGGGGTCCCTTGGAATAGGTGACCGGTAATATTAATATTACATCAACAGTTTAGTTCAAATCCTGGACAACAGAGGTGATGTGGTCTATAGCCACACTTGATAGCCAACCAGTTACTGAGGAAAGTGTATTCTTAAATAATAGCCGTTTATCATTTCAACCAATGAAATTGAGGTGGAATTTCCTAGCTTTGCGGTAACTGTTATCACATTTTACAACGTCTTCATCTCATTAATAATATTGACACTTTGTAAGGACATTAAGACATAAAGTAAGCCCATATGGACAGTACCAGCTGGTAACATGACAAGCCATTCACTTAGCCTAATGCAGCCTTACAGGCAGACTAACACAGACTGACACCAAGCCAGAGTAATAACATAACTCACACATACACTGACTCTCCTGGTATGTCTTTTATATATTTGAGAACAAGATCACAAAATGAGTTTGTCCTTTATATTGGTTATGTCATCTCAGTGCAGAACACACCACAATAAGTGATCTGGTTAATACAATAACAGGTTGATAATTTGATTAGTTCACTTGCTTAATAATTTACCAAGACATTTTGTTTC
This sequence comes from Sabellastarte sp. h YS-2021, assembly GCA_964017235.1. Taxonomy (NCBI): domain Eukaryota; kingdom Metazoa; phylum Annelida; class Polychaeta; order Sabellida; family Sabellidae; genus Sabellastarte; species Sabellastarte sp. h YS-2021. The sequence continues at coordinate 30,054,209 of OZ024935.1, read as the reverse complement.
TTTTCATTTCATCTTACACGAATTTCCTCTCATGAAAAACGTATGTGGACTACCATACTTACAAGTATCTTGACCATGGACTGTTGGTATCAAGTGATAATGAAATTAAAAACTCAAAACTGGTCAGTTGTAAAACTCAGAAAAAACATCCCCATACCAGTAATTTTAATTGGTTTCAGGTTAGTTTTTTTTTATTAATTTCCTGTTTTTGTACTTTTTTAAAAGAAGTGCTAAATTACGACAGAAAACACCAGCTGTTTCTTATTCTTCTTCCGGATGTACAGTGACTATTAAGAAATAATGTGTTAAAACATTGTGGATGTACTTGATTTCAATATTTTTCTAGTTTTTTATCTTGTTCCCTGCCCAAAGAGAAAAATCAGTCAAATTTTCGGCCATCTTTATTTTTCCGGCATCCTGCTGCTTCATGGGTGATTGGAACAAAAAATTTAAAGAAGATTGTTTATGTTGTAAAATGTGAGCTATAGCAAAGCTCACCTAGAGATCACTTCTTTTAAAAAAAATTTTTTTTTCGACTCCGGACTTTCATGAATTGTGTCTGTCTTTTTACAGAAGTTGTAGCGTGGCCACAATTATTGTATTTTACAGAAGTTAAGCGGTGATGGGCTACGTTAGTACTGAGATGGGTTACCGCTTCAGTACACTACTCGTGTCTCTGATGGCTTTGCGCTCGCGCTAGCGGACCGAAACCCCTCTTGGCCTTGTTAATTGTACAATGACATGATGTTGCAGGGTCTTATAGGCTTTTGGCAAAACAACATTAATTGTTAACATTTGAAGGATAGTTAGGCCCCAGTGCCATTAATGATTAATGAAGTGTTGCTAAAACATCTTTGCCCGTACAGATTGATATTACTCCAAGAATTAGCTGATTTTATGACATAATAATAATAATAACTTAAGAGCCACCCACCAAGTCAAGCCTAAGTAACACTGGTTTAACCTATGCATAATTTATGGCAAATGTGTTATCAATACACGATTATCAAATAATAATAAATATTTTAAACCTATCTTGAATCTAGTGAAAGCAACATGGTTATATAGTATCAGATTGAACATTTGAACTTTGTCACTTACCACCACTTACCTTTGACTTGAAGGAGAGGTGAGACAGGTTATAACCTCTCAAAAAATTTTAAAAAAATTATTACATTATGGAAATGTGGAACATGTAATCTTTTAGTTTTAGCTCAATTTTGAAGATATTGTGACAAATTTTTCACATTTAGAAGGATGAAGTGATAGCAATATGACCCTTGAGAGACAAAAAGGTCAAAACATCTCCTTTTTATTTGGGAAACTATATGAGAGTTGTATGCATTCTGAATGTAATTATTTCTACAAAGGTCTTAACTGTAAGCAGGTTTATCACATGTTCATATTTCTGTGTGAATTTCTTTTCTTTCAAATACTTATTGTTTACGTTGATGTGGCACATGTTAATTTTAGTTATAAATTTAATAAGTGTCTAGAAGCACATTTAATTGAAAAGCTAACTGCGAAAAGCACATTAGGCTAGCAATAATTTTTCAGTATTATGTCTTTCCTTAAAACTAGGCCTTTCATTATACTGAAGATTAAAGCACGGTATCTTTGTAATTAGGTCTTTTTAAAAATTTTTTTTTCACTTTATCTGGCTTTGTTGTGTTATTATGGTCATATTTGTGACACGGAATAAAAATAAAACATTCTTAACAGGTAGTACACCTTTAACCCTGTGGTATTAATTACAAATACAACTTATAAAAGAGATTATACATAATTGAATTTGTTTTTTCCATTTCAGTAAACCCAGCCTACAGCTATACACCAAACGCTGGTCAGACTCCAGGTAATGCTGAAGTTGTTATACTTTTATGGGCATGGCTTCACTTATCCATTGGATTGAAAGGAAACAATGGGATCATAGTTTTTTACAGTTCTAAGTCCTAAACAACCAATTTACCCATTGTGTTGCTGTTGGGCGCCAACTCGCAGGAGGGAACAACTCGAGTTGTTCCTTGCGCCAACTCGCGGGGGCGAGTTGTGGCAAACATCTCGAGATGTGCACGCCAGCTTGAGTTGTGGCTGCACCAACTTCATCCTATAATGTCCTGTACTGGTCAGTGGCCACCTGGCTTCTCAATACCTGGTCTCTCAATACCTGTAAACTGATGTTTCAGTGTGATTTTCATTATTTACCTGTACTATTTCAATATTTATATTTTGTTTAACTTTTGTGACATAGAGATATTTACTGGTGTACAATACAACAATGTATCATTTCACATAAAAAACTTATCCACAAAGATACAGTGGTTTCAAATAATGTATAAATGGATAAAACTAGAGAATCACTATTAACATAACAGTATGTATTTGTATATACGAGTTTAAAATATATAAAGGAATAATAAAACACATTATATTTCATATATGTATTAATTAATTCACTAATGTATCAATATATGTATTAATAACTTACACCAAGTCATAATCATTTGACAAAAAAATCTTAAACCTGAGAGCAATTAAAAGACAAACATATTAAGTTGAACGTCCTCATTGACTATTTTTGTGTTAAATAGCCTTATATTGTGTTCCTTTATATATCTAATGTATTTGTGTAGACTACATTGTCCATCTTTCACTTTTTTGTCTTCTCTGTATTTCTAAATATCTGCAGTTAATATTTGAAAATGTATGTTTATATGTATGCGATCTATTTATATATAAACATGATAAATAAATAAATAAAAATAAGGTAGTCATCCATAAACTGAACATACATAAACAAATCAACATCAAATAAGCCTGGGAAATCCCTGAGTGGAATTAAGAAACCTCAATCAGAATAGTAAGTGCTTACCTTGGATTGTGTACATAACATTTTCTTCTGCAGAAGTTGGCGCAGCACCCATTCAAGATGTGGCAGTACATCTCGAGATGTTTGCCAGAACTTACCCCCATGAGTTGGCACAAGGAACAACTCAAGATGTTCCCTGCCGCAAGTTGGCGCCTAACATTGCCACCCATAAACCCTCATTCCATCCAACCAATGTTGGACTTTAACATACATGTAAATATAGACATGGGGTACAGGATATAATGGGTAGTACACCTAATAACACAGAGGACCTGGGTAAGATGCCAGGTACAGGCAGATACATAGTGGCCCAGATGATATTCTTAAAATGGTCATCCTCTGTCATTGGGAACTCTCCTCAGTGGCAGGCTAAAGAGCCCATGGATGATAAATTGTCATCCCTGAGACTGTGTTAACTTAGGGGAATTGCCAATCACTAGACCTTGGGCTGTACTTGTGCACTCAGGATGGATCAAATAGGACTTTGAGCCTAGGGGCTGTGTTCACAAAACTGATCAAGATCAAATTGAGCCAAATATCAATGAACTTATAGTAAAAGAAGTATAGTCAAGCCATGACTTTGGCTATTATTTTTGGTCAATATTTCTTGCCCTATCTGTTCCAGTGACGTACAAGGAGCGCCATGTGATTGGGGGTGTGTTTATTCCTGGATTAAGCAATGTCTACCACTGCATCAAATCCTGCATCTCCAGCTGTGTGGCCGTGGATTTTGACACTGCAGACAACAGCTGTTGGCACCACGTGACCAAAGCAGTGTGTACAGCGCCCCTGGCGATAAGGACAGGCTCCACACATTACAGACTTCCAGCATGTTTAGGGGGATTCGCCCCAACTATCAATGAAATACCAAGTAAGTGTTTACTCTCCTTTATGAATAGAGTGTAAAGCTTGAAAATTTGCCAGTGGAGATCCATTCAAAGTAACACAAAATCCAACTGTGCATCAGGGAAGAACTGAGGCCTAATGTAATCACAAAAAGTCACAATTATTCAACAATTCCCCACAAGTCAAGGAAATAGAACAGGATTTCATGGATTATTTGCAGTTTATGTCTCATATAATGATCCACCACACACATGAAGCAGTACAACCAGGAAGACGGCAAATTCATAACTTTAGCCAATGAGATTGGCTGTTACAAAAAATAGTGTCGCTATTATCTGTTAACTGATTGGTTTGATACTGATTTTGGGCACTTATATAAAGGACTCTGGACAGGAATTCTATTTTCATAAAAACAGGTCTAAATGGCTAGATGAAGTACAGAAGTTGTGCTTTTGTCAATTACATAAAAATATATATCTACACAATGATCAGTAAACTTAGTCTTGTACTGACCCCAGTCACAGATCCCTTGTGGAAGATAATAATGTAAAAATAAGTAAAAGTGTATTTCTATGTTTTGGTAAACCAACTGTTTTATAAATGAACAAACTACAATATATATAAAATTATTTTGTTAGTATTTATGGGCTTTGACATTATTTACATTTCACTCATTATACCAAAATAAATAAATAATAAAAAATGATGTGATGGTATTTACATTTCACTCATTATGCAAAAAAATGATGTGATGCATAATCTGTATATTGATCGGCCATCTTCGGAACAGTTTTGGAAGCCTCTATTTTAAAGTGGAAACTGTATTATAAAAGTTAATAGGCACAATATTGTTGTGTGAAGTACAGTTATATTCTTCCTTGCATCAAATACGTTTCTGTAAAAATAAATTCACCCTTATTAAGATCAAAGCCAGGAGGTAGAACAAAATTAAATCAAAACATTGTTTTTATTCTTCCACTTCAAATTGTAATTTTTTTCTTTCCAAGCTCAAACTGGGCTAGTCCCTTATGTGCCACACAGACCTCGACCAGCCTTACCTATCCCTAAGCCCCGCCCACTTCCTCCCTCCAGCCTGCCAGTCACCTGTGGAAGCCCCGCCTTCCCGCCAATCACAGGCCGTATTGTAGGAGGAGACATATCCAAGCCACACTCTTGGGCGTGGCAAGTTGCCCTTAGAAACAAGAAGTCACGTAGCGTCCGCTGTGCCGGAAGTTTGATAGCCCCACAGCTTGTGTTGACTACTGCCCATTGCGTGGATGAGTGAGTACAATATTTAGGCTTGTTCTGCTGTGCTATATGTATTTATGACTTAAACAATTATTTTTCAATACAATGTAGTGGCCAACTACACTGCAATAATGTGTCAAGCATTATGAAAAAATGATTTCTGAATTTATTCTGCTAACTGTGCTTATATTTATATATTTACGTAAGTACCAGTAATATTTTACAATAACATGTCTATGTCACATTCTAACATGACAGGGATGTGTCCACGATTCTGGTTGGTCGGGAGCTATGGTTAAACCGCTATTTTACATGTTGGCTGTTCTGATCATAAGCCGCTGTAAAGAATAACGGATGAAACAGCCTCAATATAAATTGTTTTATCAACAAATTTGCAATTATTACTAATTATGTTAACATATTCTGTCATGTTAGAACAGGAATATAGAGGTCCTCAGTGGCCTAGTGGTTAGCAAGTTTGGCATCTAATCATAGGCTGTCACCTCTGTGGGTTCGAGTCCCACAAGTGGCAATTCTGAGGACCTGTCCCAATATGACCCTGGCTGTTGAACGGGACGTAAAACCCCCAACTTTAGAACAGGAATAAACCCTGAAGGCGATACCTTTGGGGTTTATAACCTCAAACCAACAGGGCTTATAACCTCAAACCAGGGCCAATTGTTATTCCTATAGTAACATATGAAGGGGCCAAGGTGGCACAGCGGTAAGACACCTACCTCCCACCTCTGAGATCAGAGTTCGAATCCTGACCTCAAGTGGGAAAGCTGGTACTTGCTTGCGTTGGTCAACAGTTTATAGTATGGAACTTTGACCCACTATATGTACTGTTTTTGTCTGACCTTATATAACTACCCCTCACAATAAAAAAGATAAGGTGCCAGGCATGATGTAAAAAACTAAATAAGTGAAATAAAATAGCCGAATTAATACACTTGTGACACTTCAATACAAAAGTATATTGTAATTCGCAAATCAAGCAATATAAAATGTTAACATTCCCAAGATTACCTCAAAATATCCCAGTAAAACGCCTGTTTTGGTGTAACAATTTATTAACATGCAGCTACGTTTTATCTTAAAAACAGCCTGAAACCGCTATAAAAACAAGCAGACAATAATGATATGTTTCCAAACAGGGGCATATCAAGAAGTATATTGCAGCACTTCTGTTTGTGTTTATCTTTAATTCTTCTCCATGCTTCTCCCCAAAGGATGTATCAAATTCAAACTTTATACTTTTACTCTAAACATAAATATTTATGATGTATCTTACCTTTAGTTTTCTAAGATATTTATATTTACAGGGATGTGCAAGGCTCCAACTGGTTGGTGTATTCGGGTGGATATGACTTGCTGAAGTTTGAGAATACACGCACGACACACAGTGTGGCCAGTATCACCTTACACGAACACTTTGACATTAACACGTTTGACAATGATATCGCCCTACTAAAACTTACATCTCCCATTGTGTGGAACAACTATGTCAGTCCAGTGTGTCTGCCCCCACCAAGATTTGAACTGTCTCCAGGGACTAGATGTATCATCACTGGATGGGGTGTTTCAGGTCAGTAATACATAAACGAGATTATTCTTATGGATAATGAAAATCCTCTGTGGTTAAAGTTAAGGTGTTACATCAATAGCCAAGGTCGTACTAGGACAGGCCCACAGTATTGTGTAAATTGTGGGAGATGAACCCAAACAGAGGTGGCTGCTTGGGATTACATGCCAAACTTGAAAACCACTAGGCAAGCCAGAACCCCAGGATATTGAAAGGAATTCTGCTTTGTGCAGTAAGGACTGAAGCAGCTTTGTGGGATCCAATGTTTAGTGTGTATCAGTCTTACCATCTCCCCCAAATGGTGATGGGTTATTAATCTCTCAATGTACACATATCTTCTGCACAATACAATTCCCATTTTTTTCAACATCTTTCAGAGAAAGGCAAGAAGCTGCTCAAACAAAGCATCATACCAATTACTGAGGTGAAGTAACAATATATGAAAGTGTCAATTCCCTTAACCTATTTTAGTGAACCACAGTGTAAATGCTTTATTAATAAATTACATTCCACAATCCTTTAACATCTTTTTGAGAATGGTAAGGGTCTGTTCAAGCAAGCCCTATACAAATAACATTGACTCCGAATCAGTAACCTCGCCTTTTTTTGATCTCTTTGAGAGAACAATAATCAGCCTTCAAATTAAACCAGCATTGCACAGTCATTTACTGAAAACTGTTACCCGTCCACACTTATTAAACCACTGACACGGTGAACGGTGTCCATTGAAACAGCCATTCATTCAGGTTTCCAGAATACATTAAAACCAATGTTCTGAGTTGTTTAATCTCTTTCAGACAACTACAACGTAATCATTTGCTCTGTACATTACAGTTCGTAGCTGTTATAACTTCTTTTAGAAAATGGCAAGCGTCCATTGAAGCAAGCCACCATTCCAATTGTGGACATGAAGACATGTAGGAGGAAAGATTGGCTTGGGGCAGAGTTCACACTCACTCGCAGGATGATGTGTGCTGGATACGCCTTTGGGGGAGTCGATACCTGTCAGGTGAAATTACAGTTGTGTTATTTTACATTTATTAAAACAGATAGGGTCTTACTGTGACAGCTTATTACCATATATTCCAAATGGTTGACGTACTTCTTTTCAAAACCACTCACACAGAGCTTAAGTGATAGTTTGCCAAACTTGGTAGCCATCTGGCCACTGAACCTGAGGTGCCTCAAGGCTGGGTGAGATGGCGCCCAGACAGTATTTACCATAGGCCATCCATTGTTTTGCATCTTATCTCTTCAGACTTTTATGCCACCTCATCTCTGAATGTGATTGGTCACAAGGATATGAAGAAGAAAATCAGAGATTAACACAGACTTTAATATTTCATTTGGAATTAATTTTCACTTTCCAAGAACATCATTTCATATAGATAAAATAATGAATTGTTAAAGTTTAACATGATGCTCATTTCATGATCATAAGTTCATAAACCCTTTGTCTTAGGCACTTTCTTTTGTTCTAGGGAGATTCTGGAGGTCCACTGGTATGCTACATCAACAGCCGCTGGGTACAGATGGGCATCACATCATTTGGCCGAGGATGTGGGTTACCACAGAAACCTGGAGTCTATAGTAAAGTGTCACATTTTGTGGACTGGATTCAGAACAAAGCTCGAACTTTGTAGCATCAATAACTAGAAAAAATGTGCTTAGGGTTTTAAATTGTATATGTCTGACACAAATAATTCTATGTTAAATTGTCTGTATAGCATTATACCTTAGGATAGACTGTAATATTCTGTAGATTAAAACAGAGGAGAAATTAGTGTTGGGATATGCAGTACACTAGAGCTCACTTATGGTGGGGTGTTAAGACCATTGTCTCAGCAAATATAAGTTTATACACAGCTAAGAATTAATACATAAAACTTATTTATTGCATGGTGGAAATACCAAGGACCACACTGTTAGAACTGGCTAGGATTTTGTCTACTCTTTCAGTGCTAGGTCAGGTAATTATTGGTCAGTTTTCCCCTATTGGCTGATAAGTCTGTTTCCTTTAGAAAGGTGTTCATCAGATGAGTCTCTATTGACCAGTGTTGATGCATATAGTTCTGGTTGAATGAAAACTGGTTCAGTGGTATAATTTGTTTGTCTGCTCTCATTCCCAACTTATATCTGACCGATTTTACTCAAATTTGGTGAAACGAGCTGCCCGTACAACACCATGAGGGACTGATTTATCAGCTGACGTCACCTGGTGACAGCCAATACTTATCCAGTGAAAGGAAGCATGGTCTTAATTCAGCACATGTCTTAAATGGACACAAACAGGAACCAAACAATGCATTTTGTAAATTTGACCCAATCACGAGTGCTTTTGCAAGATTAGCTTCATAGACAAGATATGAATAACTGAAATACTAATATATCAAAAGTATTTAATTGTTCATCTTATGTGTGATATATTTTTCTGTATATATATATATATATATGAGGAGTGTTTTATTATCCACTATTTGGAGTGAATAATAAGTAAAATAAGTCTATATTTACCAACATATTTCGAAAAAAAACCTTTTAAGTAGCTATTTATTGACAAATGTCTTGAAACTAGGAGACACTTTCATAGTGGCTTTAAAAATATGACTGTATTTAAATAATCGTGCATCAGTGGTAATTGAAAAGTTTCTACTTTTTTCCTGCCAGATATTCTCTTCATGTCACACAATACCTCAGTGATAAGTTATCTGATGCCACACAAAAGTAATTAAGATCATGAAAACTGGTGATGTAGGGATATGTATGTGTACATTATTTATTTTATTTTTAATTTGTGTTGTTTTAAGTCTCACAAGACATTCTTATTTAGTTACACTTGTATCATACACACTGATGAATTCATCAACAATTTTATCACATTTTATCCAGAATGCTTTTCGTTATTCTCATACATTTATTAAAGGACATACTGCTTCCATAGTGAGACTGAGTGAACTTCTACAATAACCCACCGATTCTCATCTCCCACCTCTGTTGAACTGGAAGAGTGTTACAGTGGGTAACATGCGTACCTCAAATCATTAATGTCTCGGGTTCAAGTGTGACACCAGTCTGAAGTTGAAACATCCGTAGTGGCTTGCTTATATCCAGTGGTTTACAGTGTGGTATCTTGACCAATTGTTATTTATTGATTTCCATGATGCCCTCAGCTACCTCTACTGATGTGACCTAGTGCCTTAAAATGCGATAATCCTATGAGATCATTATTTTGCTGGGGTTTTTTTCTGACTTTTAAATATTTGGCTATTATGAAATCTAACTTGAAGAAATTCATTTGACAAAACATTCAGTTGTCAAGTGTCTATAATGGATATGACTACCAATTTAAAATATATTCTGTATGACTTTCATTATGTAAACTCATCAGCTAATGTTAAGGTCAAGTGATTTTTACTTCTATTAAATTACACTGCTTTAATGTTCTCTAAATCTGTAATTGTGTATTTAAAGAATGGTATGTAACATATCTATATTGTTGAAAAAGTTTTTTTTTTGTTTATTTTAAGTAAAGTGTATAAAACTGGTAGATTGGGTAGAATTGTATCAACAGAGTAATTCAGACATTAGATGTTTCTATTCATTCATATAATGTAAAGCACTGATTGCACTACAGGTGATATTTGCGACATTTATAGACATCAGGAAAAGCAGAGGCACAATTAATGTTGCTTCATCTGGGAAACCAAGTTACATACCTCTAGCTACAGTTTTGCTATAGGTGAGAATTAAAATCTGGGAGGGCAATGCCCATGATTTGACACATAAAACATACAGAAAAAAAGACATTGTAAAACACGGTAACATTGTGGCAAGCATACAACTTGATTTGAAAGACAGAATTAGACAGAATGACAAAAAGTTGGGAGAAAAGGCAACAGAACAGCTAGAGAAATGATTAGACACCCAACAGTTGTGGCTGGTTATGGCAGGTGACCTTGATACAGTCTATGGTTAGTGGTGATTTTGAACAACTTAAAACTTCTGTGTGTGGCCTCGGAATGCAGGGAATATTACAGTATACAAACTTTACTGACAAAATGTATGGCATTACATGAAGAAATGAGACAGAACATAAATAGCTATAAATGTAGCCAATACCACCTGTAGTGTGAACGGGGCATAAGTGTTGTAAGTTACAGTTCCACTTATGTAAAAAGCTATTTGTGTAATATTATAATATCTCCACAATGTACATGTATTGATCGCAAGGACATTTAATTTGAATTGACAGTATGTATTATGTGTTAGGTAAAGTATGAAAAAGTGTGCCTTACTGGGAAAATAATACACACTTTATGAGACCCCAAAGGGGTTGAGTAAAAGTGTGCATTATTTTCCCAGTGAGGCACACTTTTGAATACTTTACCGAACTTAAAGCTCACAAACTTTTGGATACAACCCCCACTGAAATAATTCCACTTTTATGGAATTGTTTCAAAACCTCTTGACAAACCAATTAACCTAAATCTCGATATACTTGATTTGTGGCTATTTATATATTGGCCTTTGTATATGGGCCCATGTGTTAATATTGGTTTCTGGTATTTTTTCTATTCTGTAGAAGTTCTACTCTAAAATGGATTGCAGGAATAAAAGTGACTCTAATAATTTGTTTAAAACTGTTTGTAACTCAGAACACTTTTTGAGCAAATGAGCTGGATAATTCCACTTATTTACTAGAATTAAAACACTTCTTATGTCATCCTATTAATGATAAGGTGAATTATTTTGTAATGTACAATTTTCTGGTCTAGAAAATGGGCACCCTTTTGACTGTTTCAGGTGTCTGTAAATTAGAGCAAAAAAGTGTGCATTGCCTAAAAATAATGCACACTTTTAACAATAGAATGACGTCACAAGTGTGCTTTAATAAGAAATAATGCCTAGTGAGACCTTTTTGTGCAGTTGTGTCTGTACATATGTCAATCTTATACCTCTAAACAGAGACCTCTATCTGGCCAGCACACATTGAAGAATGACCTGCCCTGTATATCCTTCATCCCCGCAGTGTGTATGCTTTAATACAGCTCATTGGAGGATATAATGCCCATTTCAAAGATTTCATACCCCATCCACACTACTGCCAGTAGTAGGCATTGGACAAAACAACCCTTGTCCTTCAAACTACCATCTGACGCCTGTAAGTGAACTTGTGACAAGATGTTTAAAGCTTCCACCTCTGAATTTGGTACCATGAGCATGTGCAGATGAACTTTTTCATAGGATAACTGAAGGTGTGGTCCAAGGTGTATATAAGGTTCTGACTCGGTCGTGTTTCGGTGTAATACAGTGAAATAAGGTGAATGGACGTAAACGGTGGTTGTGTCTCCGTGATACACATTTGTACTCCCATCATCCTGTTGCCATTCTACTGTCAATTACGGTAACACAGTCTATCCAATCAGTGTCCATGCGCTTCATAGCTTATTGATACACCGAATCTCAACAGATATGAGACATGCTGGTATGCAGGTCCACCGCCGAGTAAAACTTCTAACCGCAGGGTATACGCCCGTAGTGTGAATGGGGTATTAAAAAGCGGTTCTGAATGCATATGACTTTGTGAGCTGTGTTGAATCGCTCTGAATGTGTCTCATCCAAATGTGACTCCCACCAAATCACACCAAATGCAGCCCACCTAATTACGAGATGGACCACAACTGTTCATTTGTAATTCGTATCTCCAGTATGGAAAGATGTGACCAATGTACCAAGGTTCATATTTACATTCTTGTACTTGAATTACTCTTATTCTTAGAATTTCTTTATTTTTGTTCCAAAAAGAGATTTATTTATATACATATTTTTTCATAAATCAATGAATTATGATTAAACTACCATTGTTTGAAATAAGTGAACTTTTCCTGACAAAAAAAGATAATTTTTTTTTCACATTGAGTTTAGAAAATCAAAGTAAACTAAATAATTACCTTGGGTGGATTGTCTTGTGAAATGTAGCCAGTCCCCTCAGCATGAGGCTAGTTGCTGTTGAGGAACGTGAAGTCATGAGTTAACGTCTCGACCAGAAGACTGGTGACAAGTATGATGTTCAAGGAATGTATCCCTCAATGGTTGCTTGTGAACATATGATTTTCTTCCTGCCTAAAATGAACATACATAAAAGTCATTGCAGACTTTAATTTCTCAGTGTCTGTCTGCAGGGAGCCAGTCGTACAGCAAGTCAGCACAAATGTCAATGGAATATGGGTTGATGCCTCATATAGATAAGTTATGTAGATAAGAGAAAATATTATTGATTTATTTGTTGAATGATTTTGAACACATGTGTTAGTGGTGGAAGTATATGTCTCAAGTTTGTTGTCATGTTTATCTGTTTAAAATGCATTTTATTGTATCTGTCTTAAATATGACATGTAAGGATAACCACATTGTGTAATACAATTTTGGATTTGCATATAATAAAAGTAACACACCTCTTTGTTTATTTATTCTTTCAAGTGATAACAAACACAATATATACAAAAGTGCAAAAGTATATGGTAAAACAAGAGTACTCAGAGAGTGCATACCTCAGCCGAGACCCAACACCTGCAATATTGCTTTTATCTGCACCCCAACAGGGGGTGGAGCTTCTTTCCTTAGTTGTTACCCTCTCTGAAAATTGGCCTCATATCTTTGTAGTGTATGTTTTAAAAACGAGCTGCCCTGTATAGCCCTCACACCATCTGCTTTACCCCTCTGATGTGAACAATTTACTTTAGAATGAGAGAGCTCGTGATGGGTTGTTTTTCAAACATTTTTAAAAATCTGTTACATTCTGGAAATGGTGTCCATGTTGTAGTGACCTCATCCAACCTGAATACAAATCCTGAATTATTTACACTTATGCAACCTAAATGACACTAAACCAGAACACAAATCGCACTGAGACACAAACAAGCCCAGGTGAGTTGAATAGTTTAAACTCGTGCTGCTCTTGAGTCCAGATATTAGAATTGGGGTTTCAAGCCCCTAAAAATATTGATAAAAAACACGGTATGGGATTTGACTGATGAAACAAATTGCAAAGTTTATGTTGATAATGGTCAGTATGGAAAACCAAATTAGAGATTAACATGTAAACTTCGCTTTATGCCATGATATGCATATGTTGACAGCTTTAGATCTACCAATAAGGTTATATAAATACACAGGATTACTGAATTGGTCATATTTCTGCAGAAAATGTCACTAAAAACGATTGAATTTTGTGAGCCATCTAAGAATTAAATATTCTAATTGATAATTTTATGACGGATAAAAGCAAGTGTCCCGAGTGTGAATAGACACCAAAATGAACCCTCAATTAAATAAATTGGTTAATGCCACTTGGATGTATTGCCCCAATATTCCACATCCACCATTTCTCTATTTTCCTGTAATCAGTAATGGCTTTGTTTTATTTTAGGGAACACCATTCCAATAGGAATGACCTTGTTCTGTGAAATGTTTAGACACTGGGGGGATTCTGGAATCCTTAGGTTTTGATACAGATAATCAGCTCTAGATCCTCTTGAGATAAACATACCAATTTGGTGAAAATCCGTGCAGGGGTTTAGGCTGTGGAACACCCACAAGTTTTATGCCTCACAGTCTTATATAGGCATATATATGCAGTAAAATGTACCATTTTGAGTCATTTTAGCAGGCCTAAGGAGACCTTGAAAACAATAGCCAAGGCCAACAAACTGGATGCTGGTACTCCATCATGTACTGAAAGCCATTTTCAATAGTTTCCATGCAATATAGTCGGCATTAAGTGTGAAAATATCTCCAAAAAGGCCAAAAATGGCCCCAGTGAGGTACTTGGGCGGTCTGCGGATGACCTTCAATGAAGAGCTTCAAGGTCAAATTTCTGCATGCTTACAGAGGACATACATATGTATTATATATACCAGCCATAAAATGATCTAACTTTCCGTACATGAGAACTGGGTCAAAATGTAAAAAATGGCCAAAATCTGACCTTTAAGAGGCCACCAGTGACCTTGAAATTGAAGGTCAAGGTCACAAAACGATATTGTTTGTGGCATTGCCCATATATACCCACATACCAAATTTGAAAGGTGTAACTAAATAATTTTTAACTTATCGTGTCCGAAAGGAAATCTCTGCGGCAGCGGTGCCGGTGTGACCATACTGAATCCTAAGTATTCCTGATTTTCGTCCGGGGATACAATAATCATAATTGCTACAATAATGAAGGAAAACTTGTAGTTGTACAAAAACAGGCTAACCAAGAAATAGGTCGGGTATCAACCAAAATGATGTACTTATTAATCTTTCATAATTTGTGTTATTCCAAGCAGGAAAAATACTGTCATTCAAAGCAAAATTTGGATAGAGCTAATACAGTTCTATCATTCAAAACCTTTGCAAAGAAGTTTATAAATCTTAAATAAGGCTGTGATTTAACAGGAAAATCATGTTTGTAACTCTTATTGTAAGTTGCTGTCTTAGTGATTTACAGATATATCGGGTGTAGCAAAGGTTCTTTACAACTGTATTCAAACAGTAAATGTATAAGTAACACTGTTTGTCTCTTGTGAGTGATACTGCTTGTCTCAGTGAGTAATATCCAGATATATCAGATATTATGTAACAGCAGTGGTGTTAATTAAGAGAATATTCTTGCCTAGGTGTGGAGTAAAGGATCAATTGTATATTAACCAGTAAATAATATATTACTTCGAGTAAATAACAGAATACCTTCAGTGAAATCGAATCCAGAAGACCAAATTTTTATTAATCAATTTTGACCTTCAATATCTTCAATACCATTGCTTACACTAATTACATGTAGTTTCGTTATTTGTTTAGGGGTTTACGTCGCTTTCAACACTGTACAGGTCATATCATGACGGGTAGTTGGAAGGTCAAATGAAACCAGTACATACAGTTTGTCAGGGTTCTGTGCAGTAAACTGCCGACCAATGGCAAGCAACTACCAGTTTTTCCACTTGAGGCCATGCTGGGAACCGAAGCCCCAGCCTCAGAGGTGTCACTCTGTCACCATGGCCCCCTACCACTAATTAGAACCAACAAGCAATTGTATCACAAATTAAAGTTTTAATGCTTTTTCGGCCAAATATTTCCTTTTAAGTCTTACAACTATTTAATACATTACTGCTGCCTTACCTCACAATTACACATTTTTAATACACCACAAACACATAATATTACAGCTAAACTTAGTCAATGCGCTACCATAGCCTTAATTTACAAAGATCACAATTTTTGGTTTTATATAAAATTCAATAGCCAGGGTCATATTTGATAGGTTCCCCGCCGGTTGTGGTGGTGGTGGTGGTGGTGGTGGGGGGGGGGGGGGGGGGTCAGACCAGCAGTTGGTAAGATCACAAACTCTTTAACCAGTAGGTCACAGAGGATCGGCCCTGTATCGACACATAAACTCACTAAATAAACTATCACTGACTTTACAACTAAACATTTCCAAAACACCGCTGCCTCACAACTACCTGTCATAGCATATAACTACACTTATTAAAAGAATACACTTCTACGATCATACCTTGAACTACAATGATCATTGAATTTACCACCATAACTAAATGTTTTCAATTCACTAATATTGTCTTACAATACAAGTAAACTTGTTGGATTTTCTCCCACTACCCTACCTTCAACCTAATCAGATTCAATACACCACTACTGCCTTAAATAAAACAATATAATCATTGAAATGTCAAAATCTATTGGTTATTGTCAAATATAGTTGAATCTGTGTAGGCATTGAGATGATTTTGATTTTTTGATTGATTTCACATTCGACAGTAAACTTGAGTTTAACTTTTCCTCATAATATTTTGACAAACATGTCCCTTGGCTTTAAGTCTTTATTTATTATTATTTAAATTTTAGTCAATATTATTTTACTGTACATATCTCTTTAATTAAAGTTTTTTTATTTATTTTGTTTAATATGTAGGTCTTACATTTAACTTTTTGTTCATTAAAAATGTTTTGGGGTGGATTCACTTGTCTATTTGTTTTTCTGTGTTAACAATAACTCCAAAAGTAATGACCTAATCTTTCTCAAATTTTGCATGTGCATAGAGGCCAAAGGAAGAAGTGACGAAATTGAGGGAAAAATTCAGATAATATTCTGGTTTGGGTAATATTTTATTTATTTGGGTAATATTTTAGTTATTTGGGTTTTAACGTCATTTTCAACACTGTATAAGTCATATCACGAGGTCAATGTTCTGTAAAGTGCCTACCATTGGTGAGCAAATATCAAATTTCCCACATTGGTTCTGGGGTTTGAACCACAGACCTCAGAGGTGGGGTGGGTGAGGGTGAGTGTTACCACTGCGCCACCTTGGTTCCTTGCTTTTAGCCTAGTAATGTAACTATAAATGGGGAAATCCCAGAACTAGGTTTGGTTATGAACATGACAAAAATAACAGCTGTGTAAAATCGTTTGGTTAAGACTGTTTAACCTGTTTGTGACTTTGAATATTTCCATACAGCAATGTCAGTACAAATTACACTCATTGTGTCAATGCCCCCCCTCCCCTGACAAACTAATGAATTATACAAGCTGATCTTGACCTTAGTAAGAGTAATGTATTATACATAATTTTGTTTCTGCTTATTCAGTGCAACATAAAATACAAAATCTATGCATGCACCTGTTTTGAGTAAACTTGGCATCAGTGACTGTATTGACACCAGGCACAAAACTATATGTATGACTTAAAAAGATTCTCACTAATATCTTTGATATTATGTATTAATTACAAAGACTCAATACATTAAACTGACTGCCACTGCTGTATCTTAAATTAATCCAATTATCCAACACTGTCATTCAAGTCAATTAATTTGTACGTATTTGATATGATGATGTATGCTCAACCACTTCTGTCTCCTCGTTCAGAATGAAATTGAAAATTCATCTCTTTGCAAAAACCTACCCACCCTAGTTTCTATTTTTCCTGGTCTTTCTCCATGGCACTGATCCCTGTTATGTCTCTGGTTATATGATTATGGATCTCTGTCTTGAAGATAGACATTAAGCGCTATAAAAGTACTATTACAATTACAAATTGAGGACGTTTTTATGTTTCGATTTTATTGTGAAAATACATTGGTGCCCTTAGTCATATCAAAACTGACTTACAATCAGCATAAACCTTACGAAAGCTTATATTATTTCAATGATTCTGAATAGTTTATGTTGTTTTGTGTTACTGCTGATTTATGGCATATGCTGAATTAAGACAAAAATTAAGGATGATATAGGGCAGATATACCTTTTAAATAAACGAATAGGTTAATTATTCAAAGTTAAATGTGCAAAGATATTATTTATGACATCAATAACAGACCAAAGTGTATTTGCTTTACAATAAGAAAATATAATCATATATCTATTTTAGCTAATTCAAGTTACATGAGCTTGGGGAGTGAAATTTAATTAACTATGTCATTTTTATATACTCACAAAAGTGATACTTGGTTGACCTAAGTCAAGAAGAACTTTTGATCAATGTAGATTTGACAGAGGAATGAATCATTTCAAATGTCCTCTATGTCCAAATTTTGGGTTTTTAGAAATATTAGCCATTTGTGTCAATCAGTTCAAGTGACTTACTCAAAATACCAAAATTCTTAATTTTAAAATCTTCTTGCTAAAGTTTCCATTTTTAGTAAGTAAGCACTTTTAAGTACTGAATCCACGGCAAAAATGGAGGTCATATGTCAGAATTATTGATGAAAATTTATCTCAGTCAATGAACAATTTTTCCAAGTGATAGGTCAAGACCTTAAAGTCAAATGACCTGAAAATGTAAATATGAAGAAATCAACATTTCAAAGATCATAAATGAAGCCAGCTCAACACAGCTCTTGGGATCTCCTGAGGGTCTATCTTTAACAGCTTAATTTCATATTGCTATCCTGATATCATAATTGTATTAATTGCCTTTTGATTATAACATGATATCGCATATTGACTGACATCAATGACTGTGATGTTACACCATAAAGATTTGATTTCAAAATCACCACCACATTGTGTATAATAGGTATTCCCCAATACTTCATCAATTGCATGTTTGGTGAAGATGTCACTTTGGTTGATATAAAATACTCTTTATTAAAAGAATGTATATAAAATGATTAAACATTGGGTGTGAAACATTTGGGCCACATTTTGTTTGTTAAACCAAGGTGGTGGGGGGGGGGGGGGGCAGTTAAACTTTAATGAAAGTTACAAAAGTGAAATGTAAAAAGATTCTAATTCTAATTCTAATAGCACTTTTATAGCGCTTAATCTCTGTCAAAAGACAGACTCTAAGGCGCATCACACAAAAACATTGTTCAATATTCAAAAACCAGAGACATTGCAGGGGTCTATTTGTTTATCAACTGATGTAGATTTTCATCAATAATTCAAACATATAACCTCCGTAAGATTTAGCATATTTAATATCTATTGTTGTTTACTTTACACGTGGAAATTGTAGCCAGAAGAGAATTTCAGAATTAGCTTTATTTTAACTCTCCTAGAGTACAAACCTCCTCCAAAGCAATCAGAGTATGAAGAGTCAGATTCGGGTTATTTTTATTTGGTCAATCTAAAATGCACATGAAAAATTTCAGAAAGATGAGTTCATTTCTTTTGGAGTAATCATAAACAGAGACGAACTGACAAACAAACGAATGTACCCAAACTATTACCTCCTTGACAAAGCTACTGAATCAAACAATTAATTTCCACCATCCAAACTGATATTACCTAAATTAGCTTACGTTTAGTCTAGCGAATTTTTTTATTAATCATTCGGCCCACTTAGTTCACTTTGGCCTGTAATTGATTCCATGAATAATATTTTTAAAATTCAAAGATAAAAATAAAGCAATGCATAATTAATCCTTTCGTTCTAGTCAAAAGAATCTGCTATTAGAGTTCTTATTTTTCTTAATATGCCATAAATAAGCAATAATAGAGATTCACTGATACAAATTGTAATTTTGTAAGTTGTACATTGTGAGCTTTTATTTGATTTAGGACACCAATGTATTGTCACAATGGGACAAACATTGCCTGAAAATGTACTAACCCTGACCCACATGTAGTTCTGAAAAAAGCCAATCTAGGCCAGGATCATGTTTACTAAGGACCAAGCCTGTGTGAAAATATAATCCTGAGCTGATGAATGATTTTTTGTTATACATGTAAATACAGCTGAAATACCCAGTAAATAATTCCTGTATTTGTGTTCCAGATCGGGATCATCTTTAAGTGAGACTAAGTCATGGGTTAAAACCCCCAACTTATGTGAAATTACGACTCCACTCCATTGTATATTTTTTATTCATCCCCACCTTGTGTGAAATTACCACCCTGATCCATTGTATATTTTTTATTTATCCCCACTTAGTGTGAAATTACGACCCTGATCTAATTTATATTTTTTTTATTTATCCCCACTTAGTGTGAAATTACGACCCTGATCTAATGTATATTTTTTTATTTATCCCCACTTAGTGTAAAATTACGACCCTGATCTAATGTATATTTTTTATTTATCCCCACTTAGTGTAAAATTACGACCCTGATCTAATGTGTAATTTTTTATTTATCCCCACTTAGTGTGAAATTACGACCCTGATCCAATGTATATTTTTTTATTTATCCCCCCACTTAGTGTGAAATTACGACCCTGTGCCAATGTATATTTTTATATATCCCCACCTTGTGTGAAATTACCACCCTGTTCCAATGTATATTTTTCTTTTATCCCCACCTGTGAAATTACGACCCTGGTCTGATGTATTTTGTGTTTATTTATACACAGAGAGACAAACAGTTTTGATTACAATACCCTCACCAGCGTAATTAATATTTTACAGGAAACATCCCATAAGATATTAGTGAAAAAGATCTTCTTAAACTATACATACAAGTTGTGTCTGGTGTCAATACAGTAACTGAGGCCTAATTTACACAAAACAAGTGTAGGTACAGATTCTATATTTTTATGTTGCATTGACATACTGCAAGCAACATTATGTATAATTTATTGCTATCATTAAGTTCATGATCAGCTTGTATAATTCATTAGTTTGTAAGTAGGTGTGACATTCTTCTGGCAATGGTAAGAGTAGAATTATTTATATTAATATAGCTTTACAAGAAATTCACTACAAATAGGTTAAACAGGTTTAACAGAACAATTTTACATAGCTGTAAGTTATGTGACATCTTTTCGAGAAACAAATACATACTGCAAGGTATTGATGTACCTATTATGATTTGGGAGCCAGTACATACAGAATGACAGTTTCAAACAGTTGCTGCTAACACAATGAAATTCATCACTTACCTATTGTGTTCATACACTTGTATTGTGTTGACCCATCCCAACTGCACGAGTACAGCTTAAGTTCTCGAGGGATTGACATTCCCCTAATTGAAAGACGGAGTCTCAGGGATGGCCATAGAGTTCTTTATTTGGTACTGGGGATATGACTCGATGCCAGAAAACTTCTACTTTATGTGGTTATCTGAGTCACTATAGATCTTTCTGTACCTGGGTATGAACCCTAGTCCTCTGTGTTCCTAGGCCAAAGAGGAAGAATAAAAGCAAGGACAAGCAATATTTATATGTAAACAAATGAAGTAAGTACAGTCCAACCTACTCAAGCAACCACCTGCAAAGAGCAAACACCTGCAAGGAACAACCACCCGGGAGTACCACCAAGGCATTTTACATTAATATGAACCTGTGAAGAGCAACCACCTACAACCAGCAACCACCCTTTTTATGTCCCACGGGAGCTCTGAACCTGCGAAGAGCAACCACCCTTTCCTTTGAAAAAACCCCAATGTACTTTAAATTCATGATATATTTTGCTAGAAACATTTTGCTAACAGCAGCTCATTGCACCTAAATTTATACTATCTTCATTAATTATCATAATAAATATAAGTATTCTTTAAAATTACTTTATTATTGTACATGTGTTTACATATAATCTATGTAGTGCATGCATTTTTTTATTTTATACACTGAAGTTTTCAGGACAGTTTTCTATACAGTATCTTAATATGAATGGCGGAGAAAACCCTGGAAAGCAAAACACCGGAGGACAAAACCCCGGAATAATATAGCTACTAGGACAAAACCCCGGAGTTAATTTTTAGGGGGGTCGACAAAACCCCAGGCTCTCTTAAATTGCCATGTTATTTTAAATTGATATACATGTGTGTATATTTGTACAGTTCTCTTTACAGGACACTAGTGTACATGTTGGTAGTTAGTAGGTTAAGCTTCTCAGTATGAATGTATTTTCAATCAACAGATTGAAAGTCCCCCAATATTTGCAATCCCATTGAAAATCCCAAGATGGGGAATTTAAAATCCCCAACACAAAAATCTAATAATGAAAATGCAATAATGATATGGCTTCCAATTCCAATTCATCTTCAAGAAAGACTTGTGTGTGGTGGTGATGTGATGTGGCTTCCAATTACTGTCATCTTCAAAGCACAGTTGCAGCCCTCCCCTATCCTTAATTGCTACAATTCAGTTTTAGTTTTCTTTCTAATAAGCATTGTATATAATTATCAAGTTATTAATTAATTTTATTAACTTTTCTCTTTTTTGTTTGTTTTCCAGTGTAACCAGTTTGTATATAAATATACTGCAAAAATACATGCTCTGTAACTACCCTTTTTTTTCATCTACAGTTAAAAGGCAACTGCTTGAACAGACTTAAATAGCCAGAGTAGTAATTTGTGACTTCTAAATAACATCAGAATTTCTTTAATCTTTAAACTGAACACATGCCCAAGTAGATTTCAAGTGTGAAAAAGATTGAAATCATGTTTAAATTTCTTGTGCTTTATCATATGATAATTTCTCTGGAGTTCCAACCCTGGGGTTATGTCCACCCCCCCCTTAAAATCAACTCTGGGGTTGTGTCCTAGTAGTCATATTTTTCCGGGGTTTTGTCTTCCGGTGTTTTGTCCTCCGGGGTTTTGTCTGTTTACCCTTAATACAATCTGTGTGAAAAACAAAAAAGGTACATAAACAGTGAAAAACTTTGTTTTTTCTAAACAGGGAGTTTTTATAATGCTTGGTGTATTTATTATAAATACTATCAGTTTGGTCTGTTTTATTCAATGATGTCTGTATGTTATACTTCATTGTTGTAACAGTATTAAATGTTTATAAACATGTACATATTTAATGACTTTGTGTGATTATATTATTTTTGTATTGGAAAAAACAACCACATGTGTAACTATATCCTTGTACTAAAAGTGACTTATAAGCCCATATGGGCTGGGCATTGTTGGTGCATGTCACTATAATGAATAAATAAATAATAATAATATAAACATGTTAAAGAGGCAACATCAGATCATGTACTTTCAAGTTATTATCTTTGCTAACAGGTTTCAATGAAGTGGTGTGTTTGTTTGTCTATAGGATTACTCATGAATAGGTTGTGTCAGTAGTAATTGGGTAGTGGATTAACTCCCTCACCATTGTGCCTCCCCTCATTGACCAAGCTGAGAAGCCCCGACTAAGACACAGAGTTGGGAAAAAATTATTTTATTCCTAAAACATACACATCTAACATATATAACATCTAAATAACTAAATAGGAGTTACAACTAAAACCACACCACAGATTTAAAAAACTAAGACAGGTTAACTAAAACATCAACTAAATAAATAATTTTTTCTACTGATAACACAGTGTTACTTGTTATAAACTGTTTACAATCTAATGACCAAGACAGGTTAATCCCACAGAACAATTTGCATAAAGTACTCATACAGATGCCAAAGTAAATAAAGTACTCATGTCTATGATACCTTTCTTTGCATGACAACTGCTTTAACTTAGTAGAATACAAGTTCATGACATTATTATTTACAATTGTTTACATGTATAAGAAGTTTTACTTGTTAATGACCACCCCTGGTGAAGAGTCACCTATAACATGGGTTATTGGGGGGGAGGGGAATTGAGAATTTATTTCCTTTCCACATCCATTCACTTCAAAGACTACACATAAACAACAATTGGCGCCAGAAATTCAAACAGATGAACCCCCTGCCCTCTGGTGAATGACACTGGAACTACAAGCCCAACATTAAGGTTGCAGTCAAAGGCTTCCAAGCTTGCCATGCATGGCACCCAGATGCCATGCTAACACAAGCTGAGAAGCCCCGACTAAGACACAGAGTTGGGAAAAAATTATTTTATTCCTAAAACATACACATCTAACATATATAACATCTAAATAACTAAATAGGAGTTACAACTAAAACCACACCACAGATTTAAAAAACTAAGACAGGTTAACTAAAACATCAACTAAATAAATAATTTTTTCTACTGATAACACAGTGTTACTTGTTATAAACTGTTTACAATCTAATGACCAAGACAGGTTAATCCCACAGAACAATTTGCATAAAGTACTCATACAGATGCCAAAGTAAATAAAGTACTCATGTCTATGATACCTTTCTTTGCATGACAACTGCTTTAACTTAGTAGAATACAAGTTCATGACATTATTATTTACAATTGTTTACATGTATAAGAAGTTTTACTTGTTAATGACCACCCAAGGGCCAAGTATTACTGCAGGTGTAGTAGGTTTTGGAATGTAGTTGATACAGAGGACTGATGCTGGGGGTTGCTGATGATGTAATTCCACACAGCATCTGAGGTCCAAGTTCCTTGATGCTGGATTGCTTGAAGGGACACGTCAGAATGAAATGCCAATGACGCCCCAGAGCGTCGGAATGTGTGGAAGGGGTGGGTGGAGGGGTCAATACCAATGGAGGAGAGAATATTGGAAAGGGTTTTTCTGACTTTGCTTTGAGTGAGCACAATGAAGCCCTGACCCTGGGGGACAGCAAACAGAGGGGCATTTGGGGGAAGAGGGAATTTTTGGAACATGGCTTTAAGGGAGGAGATGGGGCACAGGGGGGAAGACCCTAGGACAGGGATTTGAACAGTAGCAAACTGGGAAGCAGCCTGGAGGGTTTTGGACCATTTTAGAACTATGGTTGCAAAGGAGGGGTGAAAAATGACATCTCCCCGACACAGGTGAGTGAGAGGACTAAAGGAGGAAGGAGAGACAGGGACAATGTTGGAAAGCCTCAGGAAGGCAAAGAAGGCCAGGAGGAACAAAGGAGCATAAACATAGCCAAGAGGAAGATGGAGGCAAGCAGAGATGATGGAGTGAAGGGCTGACACATCAAAAATACCCTTCACACGCCTGGGGTGAGGGACATTGAGAGACAAACTTCTGAGTGCTAAGAAAACAGAATGGTGGGAGAGGGGTGAAAGAGGAAGGCCTAGAATTTTGAATTTTGAACGAAGAGAATGAACATATCCAGAGATGGAGGGTGGGGAAAGGCCATTTGATTGAAGGAATTCAATGAAGGCCAGTACAGTGGAGGAAGAAGAGGGGGGAAATGGTGAACCAGTGTACATGGAGAACTGGAGAAATAATGTGAGGTGGGACATATGGGCGGACCTGGTCTTAGGACGATAGGCTTGCTGGATTCTTGAGGCAGCTCTGGACACTAACTCATCGTAAGTACTATTGATACCTGCAAAACAAAGTTACAGCCAGTACTAAAAATTGACCAGAACAGAAAAATCATGGTCATATGTTTACATCAATTTCCATGTGACAGTTTTTGACTTGTACCCACACAGGGTTAATTACATATTTGCTAAGTTTTTCAAAGTTACGCTTGGTGATTCCCCACCTAGACAAAAGATCTGCACACTCATTGTTGACACCTGGAATGTGAACCAGCCTGACCTTAATGTTATGACTGGCTGTGATCAGCCAAATATTTCTGGCCATAGCCGCCAAAGCACTGTCTCTGGTGACCCCTGAATTAACCACACTGACCACAGCCTCATTGTCACATTTAATAACCAATGAACAATTGTTCCATTCATTGGCCCACACCCTTAATGCTATCAACACATTCCACATCTCTAGATGTACAATAGAGAATGAACACGGTACTTCATTGTCTTTAAACTGGTATTGGTACACTTGGTTATTGAATCTAGCCCCTAAGCCTGTCAAGCAGGCGTCTAACTCTATAAGGTCATTGCACTGGACTGGTGTATACAAATAAGAGCAAGTACCATTAAAGTGCTCCATGAAACTTAAGAACCAGTTGACATCACGCCTAATCTCTACAGTCATGCTACTAACTTGAGACATACCTCTCAATGTCTCCAACAGTCGATTAACAAAGTACCTTGCAGGCTTAACAACCTTATGCACAAACATAAGTGAACCAATGAGACTCTGTAACTGCCGCTTTGTGAACCTTTTGAGTTTTATAAAATCCCTACAATTCTTCAAGATATCTTGAAGCTTTTGATCAGGGATGGACATAGTAGCTTTTTCAGAATCGATCTGGATCCCTAAGCATACAATTTTTGTAGAGGGAGAACACAATTTTGCTTTACTAACAGGAATTCTAAGCTCCTGTAACAAATTAAACAAAGTGTCATAACTGCTTTGTGCTCTACTGGGGATCTCTGCCCCCAAAAGATCATCAATATAGGAGAGCAAGTAAAAACCACTCTTTGAGTGCAAATACCTCAAGAAATCACTTAGTCTACTACATCCCATGGATCCACTTCTATGTCCAAAAGCAAAACATGTATCCAGATAAAAGGAATCCTGCCATTCTAAGCAAAGGAGGGGGTAGTCCCCAGGATCCACCTTCAATTGCCGAAACGCTCTTGATAGATCTATTTTGAACATTTGACAGCCTTTACCCAGGCTATGAAGTCTCTCTACAAATGTGTCCACTGACGGATAATTGAGTTTAAATGCTGTACCCAAGTATTCATTGCTTCTAGTGAAATGGTTGACACTTCCCTTATCCGGCCAGGAAAGATCTACGATTACTCTTCTCTTATCGCTATCAGGCTTTGGCCTGGTAATGAAGGGTGAGATATGTGTTATTTCCCCAAAGGGTTTTTGGTGAAAAGGACCAAAGATAGCCCCATGGTGTATTTCATCTTCGAGATAAACAGTAACATGATCCGGATTATCTCGAGCAGAGGCATGGCAACTGCCATCATTTCTCAGATCCCAGTAATTGCCCCTAAAATCCATAGGAAATCCAAACCTGAGAAATAGTGGGAGTTGCCAGTCCCAATAGGAGGCGGCAAGGCGATCGATAAGATCCAGATTCATACAAAAATTCACTTGGACTCTAGCACCCAAAAAATTGGGACAGTTAAAGCTTTTCACATACTCATACAATTTTACTGGCTGCTGGAGCCATTTCTTATCTACCTGACAAGTGCTACAACTCCTGATGTGGCAAAACTGGAGTGGTGAAAGAGGGATGAAGCCAGTGTGTTGGACTTGTTGCTGCATGTAAAGCTTAAGATCCTTGCATTTTTTGTCAATGTTTTCAATGTTTAACTTTGCCATACATGCTTTAGGAACAGAAGCCCAATAGTTTTGACCAAGATCCTGAACCATAAAACTCTGATGGACCCCATCTTTACAAGTACAAGAGAAACCAACAGCAGAACCTGTAGCACACTTGTTACTAGAAGTACATTCACCAACTGTTTCAATTTCTTTAACTATACTATTATCACTACACTGTTCATTGTTTGCTATGACACTCACTACACTGGCACTCAGTAGTGAACAATTTTTAGCTACTGGTGCACTCCCTGCCCGTTTTTTGCACGCTTCCTATTACACACATTTTCTGAGTGATTGTACTGTTTATTTAGTGAATAAAGACAAAAGTTGCAAATATGCTTGTGAGTAATCAGTCCTACTTCATGATCATAATTCTTTTGACACTTTCCTTCGTTAAAGTCCTTACACGGGATGGTACTTTGCTTCCTGTTCCCTTTCTTGGAGTTGGGGCCTGAGTACTCTTGGGTACTGCTACTGTTAGTTGCAAAGCTGGAACGTACATAAGTCTTTCTAATCTTATTAACCTTCTTAAGGTCCTGCCATGTCACCAGCCCCTCTTCCATCTTACTCATAACAACTAGATGTGCTCCCTTAGCAGACACCCACCCCATGTCACACACATCCTGAAAGAGTTCTGTAAGGTACTCGACCATATTGCTGCGGATAAGGGTGTTGACCTCCTCTTGAACCGACCTAAGGAACCCCAAAACAAACTGAGATTGGTTCAACTGCTCATATGTCAACCTGGCACGTAGATGCCCCACAAAGGCGCAATCTTGGGGCCAAACCACTTCTACTTTGTCCTTCTTTCCCTTGGGCTTGCTGGGGTGTTTATGAGATATATCTTGTTGTGATAACTGATGAGTATTATT
This sequence comes from Sabellastarte sp. h YS-2021, assembly GCA_964017235.1. NCBI lineage: Eukaryota > Metazoa > Annelida > Polychaeta > Sabellida > Sabellidae > Sabellastarte > Sabellastarte sp. h YS-2021. The sequence continues at coordinate 30,026,277 of OZ024935.1, read as the reverse complement.
ACCTGCCTGCTGGGGTAGGGCCTGCTGGTGAAGTTCAGTCAACCGCCTCTGCACTAGGTCTTGATCCACTGCTGTTGTCCGCAGGGCCTGTATAGAAGGTATGAGCACCTGGTCATTGCTGTGCTGCAGTGCTGTTATTCCTACATCTGCACAACTCGCCTGCACTGATGTTTGGTTCCAACCTTGTTGATTACAATTAAGTGGTTGAACCCTGCTTGGGGCTACTTGCTCGAGTCCAGTTTGTGTTACTATCTGACCACCCCTACACATACACTGAGACTGGGGATTTGCTGCCATGGGCCACTGTTGCTGACTGAGCGAGGGCTGCAGATTATTATGTGGTTGTACTCCCTGAGGGCTTCCTTGAGCTCCAGCTTGTGTGTTTCTTGTCTGTACCATTGGATTGAACACCACACTGGCCTGACTAGTCCGAGCCATTCCATTTGCCATGCTGCTGACCACTGGTGTGCTGAGTGTTTGACTAATACTAGGACGTGGCCCCTGGGGAATATGGTGCCTATAATGCCCTCCTTGACACGATGCATCAGTGGTTTGGGTACTAGGTCTGACACACCCACTTGTCACCCCTGTGGCTGTTGTAGTAACCACTCTCGCTTGAGTGCACATGCTGGATGAAGATGTAACCACTGTGATTACAGGCCTAATTACTGTGCTGGGCCCTGACACTAATTGATTTATATCTGTTGCACTGTCATTTATGGTTGATTGGGTGTCTGTAAGTGCACTGACGCCCACCATGGACTGCTCCCTACTTTTGTTTACCTGCCTGGCCTTCTTCCTCTTTTTGGGGGTGGAAGTATAGGTTTTTGACTGTATTTCCTGCTCCATATTGGACATTCTGGAGGATAACCTCTGCAGTTCTGCCAGTATTAGCTCTTCTGTTCTTGTGGGGGCTGAGCCTTGGGCCTGGGCCGAATGTGTAGCTATGGAAGTGTTACTGGGACCTGGAAGCTCTACATTGGCATTGGCTGCTGAACTGTTACTTGTGTGAATGCTCGTTACAGCAGAGGAAGCCAGAAGTGCCTGTGAAGATGTTATATTAGTTGCCATACTCACTTTCCAACATCTCCTTCCTACTGGTCTGTTATGAGTTGTATCACACGTTAAACAGTATTGTTCCATGCACTAGATATGACCACACCTTTTATTCTAGGTACAAATGTATAATAACTGTCCATAAGATCACTAAAAACCGTTTATTTACAGGTTATCTTTCTACCTCAAGAATTGAGAATTTATTTCCTTTCCACATCCATTCACTTCAAAGACTACACATAAACAACAATTGGCGCCAGAAATTCAAACAGATGAACCCCCTGCCCTCTGGTGAATGACACTGGAACTACAAGCCCAACATTAAGGTTGCAGTCAAAGGCTTCCAAGCTTGCCATGCATGGCACCCAGATGCCATGCTAACAAATTGGATCATACAGAAGTGACTCTAGCTTTCATGTTATTGTGTACAGCTCAATCCTCAGTTCACTTCATAACTTTTATTACAAATACACATACTATCAACAGTTAATTTTAAACTATCAAAGGGCATTAAAATCACAAGTTTAAATGAAATGATAAATGATAAAAACCAAATCAAATTCAATCATCTTTGAAAAATAGTCTTCAGTCCAGTTTTGAAAGCTATATACTTAACACTTTCAATGTAGCTTAGTTACCTAATTTATATATAAATTTAGTAACAACTTGCTCAATGTTTCATGTTTTCCTTAAACATAATACTCTTGCTAGTGAATGTGATAAAAACCCTCTGAAATCATTGACTCATGACCCTCATAACTAAACCTGCTTAGAGCAACCACCTGTGAACAGCAACCACTTTTGCATTTTCCCCTGGGTGGTTGCTCTTTGCAGGTTGGGCTGTACTTAAAACAATAATGTACAAAATCTATAGTGAAACTTTATTGTGATAAGGGATTTAATATTGTCACAAAGACAAGTGACACACTTTAATTACTGGTTAAGCAGTAGGTTATATTTAATTTATTAATTGTTGAAACAACCACATCATCTTAACATTAGAGGCCAGTGTTGTAACGTCCAATCCATGAAGTGCCTCAGTTTGAAGAATTATATAGTGGTGAACAAGTCTGTAACATCATAACATAAAAATATCTAGCCTCCACCTGCAGATATAATTGGAGGGACACTTGAGACATTTAGAAAATTTCCCACCATTTTAAATGTGAGAGAAAAATTAAAGGAAATTCATGTATCAGTTGTACTTTAGTGCACGTATAAAGTGTGAAGAACAGAAAGATTGTTGTGCTGAAGTCAGATGTTGCTCAAAACCTAATGTAGGACCATATGGAACATCCGACCACCACGACCACAACTCATGCATCCTGGATGACACATGGGACTTCTTTAACCCTAGCTTATATGGACTGGAGTTAATTTAGTCAATTACTTGGTCCCTTCATTTACACTGAGTTATCTTCTAGAATTATTTGAAGAAAGGGCTCAGTCATCCGAAGGTTGCCATGAAAGAGTGCACCAATTAACTGAGATGTTTCCTTGTTTGAGATGACAAACCAACATTTTAATTATTAATACACTGACTAAAATGTATTATTTAAGGGCGTCAGTTGAAGGTCTTGCAGGAATTCGCCTGCCTTGAATTATATTGAATATTTATCACATATATTTGTACTAGTTAAATTATACAGGGATATATTTCAAATTATGGACTGAGAATATACTATTAACATATGTAATCTGAAAAACTTTGAAAAGTTGTGCATAGTGTTGGATTTGGATTTTGATGTTTGTCAATGAAAGCTACACACTTGTAGAGACACACAGTCATGGCGTTTTTCCTAAATTTTTTGTTTTGGTTTCTTGTTTTCCAAACAGTAAAAGCAGGTAAGATGTTTTCATGCTTCTAATATTTTGGTAAGTTTTATACTATTTACTGTTGAATTATGTTAAATATATACACACAGTCAAGCCCATTTCAATAGAACTGTGGTGCGCAGAAAGCAGAATTTTCAGTAAAATTTTGCTCAGTTATCTAGAATTTATGGTTACATAGAAATACCATTTCTGGACCCTAGAGATTTTACTTAACTGAATGTAACTGTAATTATATTTCAACTGCAGGTATTTAGCAAATGCAATACCAAGATAAAGTTTAGATTACATCATGATTAACTACAGAACTACACCCGTGATTTTAAACTCTAACGCATAAAGTTTGAGTTACATTTATTCCCCAAGATACCTGGGCATTGGTATCAGCAACAGTGAGCATTGAGTCTTTGTAGATGCACCAGAGTCCCAACCCCTGCATGGCTTTTAAAACCAAATTTGCAGGATATGTTATCCCCAGAGGAACTGGAGCTGATTAGGTTTTTTCGGTCACATCCAACTATACCAGTAGCCATTGCAACACCTTTTTCTGATTTTTGGACTTGTAATTTTGCAGACTTGCAGTGTCTAAGATTAAAGTTCAAACTTGGAATTTCTGTATATAGTTAAAATATGAGTATGTACAATTATCAGTGACAAACATGTCTTATAAGAATTTATATTATTTTGGTAATGATGCTTATGTTGTATAAACGTAAAATTAATTTCTGGCACAATATAGAATACAGTAAAATATATATAGCAAGTGGTAACTATTATGGTACAATATTTGAAATTTAGCATTGAGAAAAGGTCTTATTTCACTTTAAAGCATTCTTTTAACCTGTTGGATAATACTCTGACAACTTTAAGCCATGACTGTCTGTCCTACGGCAAAGTGTTATTTGAATTTTTTTTTGCTTAATACACTAATTTGTTATATATACAAAAAACTGAGCTCTGTACTGCTTAAACTCTGGTCATTGCTGTATCATATCAGTCAACACCTTCACAGCTCACTGACATCCAGATAAACTATAGGTCAAATGTATATCCCTTTATCCTGGGAAAGTATGTAACATATGCATTGTCTCTTCATTCTGCTTTTGCCTTTTATATTGAATAGATGTGTTCTAGTAAGAACTGTGTTTCAATTGTGTGTGTTCCAAGTCCAAGTTTATGACATATATTTTGGCGACGAGGAAAATAGGTTTATTAATAATTTTATATAACTGCTGTGAAATTCTTTGGATATTTTAAATCTGTAAGTTAAAATAATTACCATGGCTACTCTTGGTAGAATTGAGGAGTACAGTGAATCAGAGAACTGGTCTCAATATATTGAGAGACTTGGATATTATTTTGAAGCGAATAGTATCACTGAAGCTGAAAAAAGAGATCAATATTTTTAACTGTATGTGGATCAAAGTGTTATGGTTTAATCAGAAATTTGTTGTCTCCAACAAAACCTGATGAGAAAACATTTGAAGAACTGAGTAAATTAGTTCAAAATCATCTGAACCCAGAACCTTCTGAGGTCATCCAGCGCTACAAGTTTCACTCTAAAGTGTGTTCACATGGACAATCAGTAACACAGTTTGTAGCAGAACTCCGGGAATTGTCAGAAAAATGCAAATTTGGTGACCAACTTGAAAATATGCTCAGAGATCGCTTGGTGTGTGGAGTGGCTGATCCAGTAATACAGAAGAGACTTCTTCAAGAAAAAACTTTACAGTTTAAGAAAGCTTTTGAATTGGCCCAGGCACTGGAAGCCGCAGCAAAGAATACAGCAGATTTACAGGGCACTACAATACATAAACTTGGGAAGCAAGGTTCTCAACCCAAACCCTGGCAAGGAAATAATCAGAGGAAGTCAGCTCAACAAGGCACCTCTGATTAATGTTACAGATGTGGGGGAAGTTACCAACCTTCAGGATGTCCCTTCAAGAGCAGCAAATGCTACAACTGTGGTCTGGTAGGACATATCAAGACAAAATGTAGAAAGCCGAAAAAGGGTAAAGGCAGCAAGAATGCACAATCACGGAAAGAAATACATCACACTGAACACACAGAAGCACAGCATGAGGGTCAACTTGACAACCAGGAGGAGGAATATGAACTGTTTACTTGCACAAACAGGATAAATCCATATGTGGTTGAACTTTGTATAAATACAAAACCAGTATCAATGGAAATTGATACAGGAGCTTCTGCTTCAGTCATCAATGAGGCAGTGTACAAGTTGATCAGCAGAGGGGAGCCGAAATCAAAGCTACAACCAACTCAAGCAGTTTTGAAAACATACACAGGTGAACAGATTCCTGTGTTGGGCATGTTCAATGCTGTTGTGGCTTACGAAGGAAATCAGAAGAAACTGCCACTACTGGTAGTAAAGGGGACACAGCCTTGTCTTTTGGGACGGGATTGGCTGAATGAAATTCATATAAACTGGCATGAAATAAAGTTTGTCCAAAAGGATCTGGACAAGTTGCTTCAGAAATATTCTGAAGTGTTTCAGGAAGGCTTGGGGAAAATAACTGGTGTTAAAGCTAGGATAGAAGTTCACACAAATGCCAAGCCACGATGTTTCAAGCCAAGACCTGTGCCTAGAAAATGTCTAGAAAATGTTTTAAAAAAGATGAAAAATAATAAAACTCCAGGTATTGATGGCATAAGCTGTGAATTTTTGAAAGTTTTTTGGTCCAAACTGAAAAATTTGGTTACTAGGGCTTTGAATCATTGTTTTGAAAAAGGTATGTTATCTACAACATTGCGTAAATGTGTTATAACATGTATTCCTAAAGGGAATAAAAGTAGAACACAACTGAAAAATTGGCGCCCGATATCTTTGCTGTGTGTAACATATAAACTTGCCTCCGGAGCTATAGCAAATAGACTTAAACGAACACTAAAGCATGTAATATCACAATCACAGACTGGATTTATAGAAGGAAGGCAAATAAGTGACAGCACTCAACTAATTTATAATATAATGCATTTTGCAGAAGTTAAAAATAAAACGGGCTTATTAATGATGATAGACTTTGAGAAAGCGTTCGACTCAATATCATGGGATTTTCTCTACAAAGCTCTTTCTTACTTTGGTTATTGTGAGAGCTTTATCAAATGGGTCAAAGTTTTTAACACAAATGTAAATGCTCATGTTACTCAATGTGGTCATCTATCAAATGAAATACCCATTGAAAGGGGCTGCCGCCAAGGTGATCCATTATCACCCTTTTTGTTTTTAATTGGAGCAGAAATATTATCAATACTTATTAAAATTAATCCAGATGTAGTTGGTTTTCTTTTTTATACAGAACAGATTAAGTTAACACAGTTTGCGGATGACACCACACTTATTTTGGATGGCAGTGACCACTCTCTGCAATCAGCCCTAAATGTTCTGGAAATTTTCGGCAACTTTTCAGGTTTAAAGATGAATATGGAAAAAACTAAAGTCATATGGATAGGGAGGAAACGCTATTCAAAAGACAAGCTGAATGTTACTGCACAACTTGATTGGGGAAATGTTGAATTTAATCTCTTAGGAATAACGTTTTCTGTGAACTTAGATACAATGGTAGAACTGAACTACAACAAAGCAATAGATAAAGTTACTAAGGATGTAGTAAAATGGCAAAATCGAAATTTAACCCCAATTGGTAGGGTGACAGTAATAAAGTCATTACTTTTACCAAAATTTATCCACCTATTTACATCTTTGCCAACTCCAAAATCTAAAATAAAGGAAATAAATAACATTTTTTTTAAATTTTTATGGAATAAAAAACCGGACAAAGTCAGCAGAACAACTGTTTGTATGGAGTATCATGAAGGAGGTCTCAATATGATCAATCTTTTTTCCTTTGTACATGCCCTGAAACTTTCATGGATCAAAAGAATAATATACAAAGATGATTTACAATGGCTTACATTATTAAAACATACCTATGGTGAACTTAATTCCTTGTGTTGTAAGGGCGGTGAATGGTGTAAGAAAAACAATTTTAAGGGCCGCTTCTGGAAAGAAATATTTGATTACTGGCAAGCTTTTTGCAGCAACCTCAACGTGAGAAATAATTATGACATTACACAGTCTTGTCTCTGGTACAACACTAAATTATCCTCCATGACATTATACTTTCCAGACTGGTATAAACATAATATATATCTTGTAGGTGATGTAATAGATCCTGAAGGAAACATACTAAGTTTTGAGGATATTACAGAGAAATACAATTTTAAACCAAATATCTTGGACTATTATAGATTAAGAAAATTAGTAAGCATTTTTATTAATAAGTATAAAGATAGGGACACTTTTCTGTACATAAGGCCTCCATATCCATTGCACATGAAAAGTCTTGGTAGCTTAAGCAAAGGGTGTAAATCACTCTGTAAAATGTTGCAAGAAAAAGCTGAACCTTTGTATAAAACAAAATGGTCTCAATTAATTAAAGTAAATATAAATGTAAAATATGAAACTGATTTCTTATGGAAACAAATTTTTAAAGCTTGTTTTAAAAGTGTCACGGACCACTCAATCATATGGTTTCAGTATAAAATTCTGTACAATATTTTAGATACCAGGGAATATCTATTTAAATTGAAAATAAATGACTCCAGTATCTGCTCATTTTGTCAAAGCAACCCCGAAAGTATCAGCCACCTTTTTACCCAATGTCCTTATGTTAAAGAACTATGGAAAAATGTCAGTATTTGGATAGAAAAAAAATTACAAGTTGGCATAACATTAAATGATAATGTTAAAATACTTGGCTATCATGTACATGATGAGCACTTCTGGCCCGTGAACTTTGTCTTGATGATATCTAGATACTACATTTATATCTGTTCAAAGAGGCGTTTTAATTTAAATATTTTTCATCTGCAAGAAATGGTCAAAAGAAAATATGAGGAAGAAAAATATGTGTGGGAAACCAAATCTTTAACCGATTTCTTTACAAATCGTTGGCTTATTTGGGAACAGCTTTTCATCAATTAACAAGTTTACTTTTACATGATTATATCTTTAAACCTGATAATCACTAAATATTGTACTATTGAAATTCTTAGTCCTCTATATATGGCATCTTTTGAATTTCAAACATTTGGATCAATGGATCTGATTGAGTAATACAGCTTTCTATATATTAAATAGTCTAACTCGGTAAAAATAACCTTTTTGTACTGTCTATTGTTATTTAAATGTTGTTTAAATACCACCATTGTAAACTTTATTTTTATGCATGAACATGTATGTAACAAAAAGAAATAAAAATATAAAAAAAAAAAAGACCTGTGCCGTGTGCATTATGGAATAAAATTGAAGTGGAGCTGGAACGACTGCAGTCAGATAACATAGTGGAACCTGTTAAATTCTCTGAATGGGCAGCTCCAATTGTCCCAGTGTTGAAGCCAGATGGATCAGTTCGCATATGCGGGGATTACAAAGTGACGGTGAATAAAGTGTCACAACTTGACAACTACCCTATTTCCAGCCTCGAGGCTCTGTATGCAAAGCTGTCTGGTGGGAAGTTCTTTACGAAGTTGGATCTCAGTCATGCATATGAACAGATATGCCTTGATGAGGCGTCCAAGAAGTACACAACCATAAACACTCACAAAGGGCTATTTTGTTACAATAGACTCTGCTATGGCATATCATCAGCACCAGGGATTTTTCAGAGGGTGATGGAGCAGCTACTTGCCGATATACCCAAGCTGGTGGTCCGGATTGATGATATTTTGTTTGCTGGTGAGAGGTTAGCCGAAAATCTTCACATATTAGTGGAAGTCCTACAGAGACTGTCTAAGGCTGGAATTCGGCTGAAGAAATCCAAGTGTGTTTTCTTGTCTACCCAGGTGACTTTCTGTGGTCACATTTTCAACAAAGATGGACTACACACATGTAAAAATAAAGTGGAGGCAATAGAGAAGGCACCTGCACCCAAGAATGTCACAGAACTACGCTCTTACTTGGGATTATTGAACTTCTATGGGAAGTTCCTGAGAAACCTGTCTTCAATATTAGCACCGCTTCATCAGCTATTGAAGAAAGATGCCAAGTGGGTGTGGAAAGTGAACCAACAAAGGGCTTTCAACAAAACCAAAGAGATGTTGCAATCTGCTACAGTGCTAACACACTATGATGACAAGAAGGAGCTCTTGCTTTCATGTGATGCCTCACCATATGGCCTTGGAGCTGTTTTGTCACATAGGATGCCTGATGGTTCAGAAAAGCCAATAAGTTTTGCGTCAAGATCATTAGCCCCAGCAGAGAAGAACTATTCCCAATTAGACAAAGAAGGGCTAGCTGTGGTATTTGCAGTGAAGAAGTTTCACCAGTATCTGTTTGGACGACGGTTTTCAATTTTCACAGATCACAAACCACTTCTGGGGTTGTTTGGACCCAAACCAACACCAATTATGGCTTCACCGCATTTACAGAGATGGATACTATTGTTGTCAGGCTATGAGTTCGAGATCAAGTACAGGCCTGGATCCCATAACTCCAACGCAGATGCCATGAGCAGACTTCCAGTTCCAAGCAAGATCCAAGACCCACCTGTAAATCTGGTGGAGCATCTGGAGGGTACACCAGTCACTGCCAAGCAAATAAAGCTATGGACATCACGGGATGTCATACTGGCAAAGGTACTAAACCATGTGCTATATGGTTGCCCTGAAGCAACACAAGAGGATTCGCTCAAACCATTCTTTAACCGGAAGGAGGAACTCAGTGTGCAAGATGGCTGTTTACTGTGGGGAAGTAGAGTGATAGTTCCTACTCAAGGACGCTCCTTGAGGATGAAAGCACTGGCTAGAATGTTCGTCTGGTGGCCAGGACTAGAAAAAGAAATAGAAACCACAGTCAAACATTGCCACACTTGTGAGGAAAATCACAGAAAACCCAGACAAGCACCTTTACATCCTTGGGAGTGGCCATCAAGACCATGGACTAGGCTACATCTGGACTATGCCGGACCCTTTATGGGTAAAATGTTCCTTGTCCTTGTCGATGCAACAACAAAGTGGGTTGAAGTAGAAATGGTAGAGAAGGCAACTTCTGAGAAAACCATTGAGATCTTGAGAAAAATATTTGCAACACACGGACTTCCACATAGGATGGTCACTGACAACGCCACAGTTTTCACAAGTTGCGAAAGAAATGAGTTCTTCCAAAGAAATGCCATTGGTTCAGTAACATCAGCACTATACCATCCATCTACAAATGGATTGGCTGAAAGGTATGTTCAAACGTTCAAAAGAAACCTAAAGAAGATGAGTACAGGATCCCTTCAAAAAAGTTAAGTCGATTCCTGTTCACATACCGCAACACCCCTGAGAGCACCACTGGTCAAACGCCAGCTGAGCTGTTGATGAACAGGAGACCACATACTCATCTCCAATGTCTGCTGCCAAACACTGCAGAAACTGTTGCATCAAAGCAAGAAAAAGAACGACAAGACACAAAGGCCCAAGAGAGATACTTCAGTGAAAATGATGACGTTTATGTCGAGAACTACCATCCAGTACCAAAATGGTTACCTGCCACTGTGGTTGAACCAACTGGACCAGTGTCATATCGTTGCAAGCTTCAAGATGGGGAAATAGTACGGAAGCATGTCGACCAAGTGAGATTAAGACATGTGCCTTACGAGCAAACAGAAAGAGACCCTTTCCCAGAAGTTTTGGACACACAGGAAAACCAAGAAGAGCAACCAGAGTCAAATTCACCAGTAGAAAATGACAAAAACACACACACACAGAAATCAGATGATAGGTTTTATCCAAAAAGAAATAGGAGACAAACAGAATTTTTCAACGGAGGTTTTCATTATTTGGGCCAGAATAATGCCCTGACAAAATAGAGAGTATTCTGGTAGTCTACCCAGATACTCCGTTCAGTTTTATTTCTTGCATGTAAATTTTAAAGTTAAGTTAAAGTTAAATTTTTAAATAAGGAGTTTTAGACTAAAAGGGGAGGAATGTTATATATACAAAGAACTGAGCTCTGTACTGCTTAAACTCTGGTCATTGCTGTATCATATCAGTCAACACCTTCACAGCTCACTGACATCCAGATAAACTATAGGTCAAATGTATATCCCTTTATCCTGGGAAAGTATGTAACATATGCACTGTCTCTTCATTCTGCATTTGCCTTTTATATTGAATAGATGTGTTTTAGTAAGAACTGTGTTTCAATTGTGTGTGTTCCAAGTCCAAGTTTATGACAGTTTTTGTAGATGCACCAGAGTCCCAACCCCTGCATGGCTTTTTAAACCAAATTTGCAGGATATATTATCCCCAGAGGAACTGGAGCTAATTAGGTTTTTTTTGGTCACATCCAACTATACCAGTAGCCATTGCAACACCTTTTTCTGATTTTTGGACTTGTAATTTTGCAGACTTGCAGTGTCTAAGATTAAAGTTCAAACTTGGAATTTCTGTATATAGTTAAAATATGAGTATGTACAATTATCAGTGACAAACATGTCTTATAAGAATTTGTATTATTTTGGTAATGATGCTTATGTTGTATAAACGTAAAATTAATTTCTGGCACAATATAGAATACAGTAAAATATATATAGCAAGTGGTAACTATTATGGTACAATATTTGAAATTTAGCATTGAGAAAAGGTCTTATTTCACTTTAAAGCATTCTTTTAACTTGTTGGATAATACTCTGACAACTTTAAGCCATGACTGTCTGTCCTACGGCAAAGTGTTATTTGAATTTTTTTTGCTTAATGCACTTTGAATTTAGGTTTTTACTTATATGCTCATGTGTTTAAATATTATGAAATTATGAAGTAAAAAATGTTAAAATCTCCAACCAGGAAAATCCCTTCTATTTCCTGGACTTGTGAGAAATTCATTACACAATTTCATTCATGTGAGTATACTAAGCCTCAAATCTGCCATGATGTAAAATTGCCACAAATGTGAAGCGTTTGCTTTACTTTTAAAGGGTTCCCCACCCCAAAGGTAATTTTCACACCCTGTGGTGTATTTTACATTCTTTACTCTTTACATTCCAAAACATGGAAAAAAACAATTTCTTATTAAAATGAATACATCATAAAAATTACATAAAATAGTATTTGTACAGGTGTTTTTGTTAAGATTATTTGATGGATAATTGATGGTTCACATTATCGAAATTCCAATGGTGTTTCACTGTAGGTCAAGTTTCTGTTGCAAAAATGGCCATTTTGTCGCTCATTTTTAGCCGTCCAATTTTCTTGCTGAAACTTTGGTCACAATAAGATTTTTATTTTTTTTTTGACATATTAATCTCAAGTGACTGCCATGCGTTTCTTATAAAATAAAACACTTATCAATAATGGACATACATAAAAACAGTTTAGCATTACAGTTCATTTTCAAATGAAATAATAACGGATTATTTTAAACTGATATGAACTATGTCTATATTATTCTGATCCCTGTTCAATTATTTATAATAAGTTATTTATTTAGATTAGCTGCTGAAAAGGACGTAAAACCCAGATTTCCACCTTTGATTGAATTATCTATGCAAAGGAGGGTTATGTGTCATTGAATTTGTTACAGTGTCACATTGTTTTATAAACTGTATAAATTGTAGAAAAGCTGATTTACTGTTGTAATTATTAAGTATCATTAAATGTGATGTTGTTTTAAGTTATAGTTTTCATACTGAAAATTTAAACCACATACCATGGGTTATCAAAGGCATGAAGGAATATTTCTCTACATTATGCTGGGCCACGGTGGCAGAGTGGTAACACTTTCGCCTCCCACCTCTGAGGCTGGGGTTCGGTTTCTGGCATGGCCTCAAGTGGGAAAGCTGGTAGTTGCTTGCCGTTGGTCGGCAGTTTACAGTACAGAGCCCTAACAAACTGTATGTACTGGTTTCCTCTGCCCCTTCCAACTACCCGTCGTGATATGACCTGTACAGTGTTGAAAATGACGTAAAACCCCAAATAAATAAATCTACATTATGCTGATATCTATGTTGTTGCTTTCAAAAACACTATAAATGTTGTAATAAATGGAGAATGTTTTAATAGCATATAAATCAGTAAGGGCCACATTCTTGTTTTTGGACGTTCTTATTTTCGGTGATTGATTGACTGTATTTCATTGGAGCCTATCCAAGGAACACACATAAGTGGGCAGTTTCTCTCACAGAATTGAAGCAGGTAGATGTGCTTGCAATATTAGAACCAATAATACAATTTATACACAGGAAAGCACCAACAAAGATTGTATATATGTTGATTCCTGCTATTTATAATGCAAAAGATGAACTCAACCTGCCCATTTAGTGCTTGTGCAAATACACCACTGTAAAAAACAAGAGAACTCAGACAGCACATACCTACGCCAAGGCATAACCTTATCTCTCTTTTCTAGAACAACTGTTTCAATGACACAGTAAAAAATAAACAGGAAATCCGAATCTTTGATATTTTTTATATCCAGGTGTTGATTCTGATCATTCTCACAATTTTATGGGATCTAAGATGACTAAGACACAGCTTCTCAATTTTTTTCATGAAGATCGAACTAGTGGTATTTACGTAATCCTTTTAAGTACAAACAAATGGTTATGAATCTACTACTATGAGATAATTTCATATCTCCTCTTCTCATCTTTTTACTTGCAGAAGACTGCATGTCTGCCTTGGTGTGGCCAAACTATCCCATGCAAGTTGAAGTACTGGCTTCATCCATTAGATCCATTGAATATGATGTGATGTTTGCAAAATTTAATAATACATTGTCCGTCTGGTGGCCTTTTAATAACAACGAGAGAGCTATGCAGTTTTTACAGGTAACTAACAAAGTGGTTTTTGTATGTCATTTACAACCAAAATATTGGTCAAATATGGACATTAATCTGCAGTCTCGTATGTTTGCTAGGGGTCCTCAGTGGCCTAGTGGTTAGCAGGTCTGATATCTACTCACAGGCAGTCACCTCTGTATGGGTCTGTCCCCACTCAAAATACTGAGGATCTGTCTCTATATGACCCTTGCTGTTGATCAGGAAGTAAACCCCAACTTTGGTTTTGCACGTTTAAAGTACAGCTAATACATTGTTTTCTGCCCAGTGTAGCATAATGCCCCTTCCATGAATTACAATCTGCAGTTTGCAGTCACAATATGTGATCTCATGTTTTCATGTAATTTTTTTCTATAATAAAGACTGCCCCTCAAATAAATAAATAAATATTGAACAAACATGGACATAATCTAAAAATCGAATGGTACAATGCAGCATTCCATATTCACAATTTGCCATCACAATTTGTGATCTTGTGTTCCTGTTTAAATCTATGCTGGGATTTTTTTTATAATCTCCACCAAATAAATATCAACATTATATGGACATATACCTGTTAAATTACTTGTTTACTCATTGTTTTTGTGCTCCTTGGGGGATTTAATTACATTTTATTCACAGAGGTGCATTGCATTGTAACAATTTTACATAACACAGAGACAAAAATTGAATTTTTACAGCTTATCTACTGTAAAACCGTCTGATTCATTTAGGATTGATTTATAGATGAAGCATATAGAAGTAAAATTCATAAGATAAGCTTTTTAATTGCTATCATGTTTTCACCAGTATTTATTCTCTGTTGATGGTGTACCTTTTCAATTTTTGACCACTACTGAGGTGAGCCTGTATGCTGTAATATGTGTGAAAAAAATATCTAGTGAAATCTGAAATCTCAAAAACATTTTCAGTAAAATTGCTGTAAAATTGCTTTTAAAATATGAAACTGCTGTAAAATTGCTGTTAAAATATGTAACTGAGTTAGACTCTATTCTGTGATCCAGACACAAAATGGTAAAAGCCTTATCATGCTTCAAATTATAAAACAGTTTTTAAGTAGTAAAATTTGAAAAATTAAATCAATAATTAAAATTTTTCAAGTTTATAAATCCTTAAGATGAACATTTCTGATTATTATAGTTTGATTCATATGATTCAAATATAACAATTTATGTAATGCTAATTAACTGCTTGTCTAATTCAATAACAACTAGGTTTAAAGTTGAATGAATAATTTGTCATTACAATATTAAACCCAGCATGGCCATGAACTGGTTTCAAACCACTAGTTTACTTGTACAGGTAGACTTCCATGCTATAGCCAAGGTGCAGAAGTTTGTAATGTTGGGGGGTGGTGAGAAAAAGGATTGCTATGTCAAGACTTTCCGTCTGTTGTACTCGAATGACACTCGATGGTGGCAAGTGTATTCTCATCCATCTGGCGAACACAAGGTAATGAAGACAATATTTATATTATGCATTACATTAACATTGTTCTATTCTCCATGTTCCAGTTTCTGTATGTTGCCAGACAGTAAATGACTATATCTAATCAAAAGGGAAATTTGGGAAAGAGATAATTTGTTTCAGGGAGTCAAATTTCTTGGGTTTTTTTTTGCAAAAATACTCAATTATCGCCCACTGCTTCACTGTAGTTTGGGACAGAAAATTGGGGAACATAAATTAGGTTCAGTTTATCGGCAGAGTCGGATAACAGGGGGGTCGGATAATCGAGGTTCCACTGTACGTAAACTATTACCAAAGTGAAAGTCAAAAGAAACTCATTAGGTTGGTCTTATGCTTTATAAAGTAAACCCCTATAAATGTAAATGATACCTATAACCCTTGGTATAGTGGACCTATTTTTACACTTAAATGAGAAGCTTTTTATCAGGGTCCAAGTTATGTATGTTGTATAACTATATGGAACAATACTTAAATATGTAATATGTTTACTTAGGATTATATTTGAATATTATATTTTTAAAACATCTGTTACCTATATATTATCAGACTTTTGATGGGAACTCTGACAGATTTGACCCGAACACAGCATATCTGAATCCAGCAATGGTTGGGCGATTCATACAAATTGAGTCACTGGATTTTCATGTGGACATCTGCTTTAGTTTTGAAATGTATGGCTGTTTCTTGGCCCAAGAGGACCGTGACTGTATGTATTTATACTATTTAATCATAGGTCTTTTATAAGTATGAATACATAAATACATATACATTCAAGGGATGACCATTAAGACTGTCTGTATACTGGGGGAGGAATCATTATCTCAAAGTAGTTATTTCAAATACTACTTGCAGAAAACATAATACTGTATTGTTACAATAGATATGAATCCATTTCATTTATTGTGTTTTTATTTTATTTATTACAATGTCAATTATATAAAATTTAATAATAGAAAGACAATAAAGTTGAAGCTCATACTTCAAGTGACCCTCATTGTCCACAATTAATATCCTCTTACATAATGTTGTACATTAGAAATTTCAAAGTATTGTTTTAATTACATTCTACTGATTCTAGTGACATCACAGGAGGACATTAAGAATAATCATAAAGGGGTGTTAACTCAAAGTTAACAGAAATATTAATTTTCAGGTTAACATTGAAGTGATGAAGTAGTATTATGAGTGTTTATATTGCAGATTGTACTATAGTACTTCGTGGTTCTACATTCGGTGATCATGAAGATTTTTCCTCTGTTGAATTGAATGGCAATCCACACGCCTACAAAACCACTGAACCAAACAGGAGAGGCCTGTATCTGTTTACAGTAAATCAGGAATTCTGCTTCCCAGATGTTGAGGAATTGTTTGATCTTTTTGATTTTTTTGGAAATACTGGCTCTGAAAACACCAGACTCCGTGAATTCCTCAGCACACTAGACAATGGAACTGTTCTCCTGGGTAAGGCGATAGTACCTTTTATGCACCTTTGAATCTGCTGGTACATAGAGTAAGTGCTAGAATTGTTAGTAAGTTAGACTTGGATGTCAACTGATAAACTTAATTTGGAATTTAAAATTTGAAAGTGTTAAAATGAATTCAGGTTCAAGAATTATATCAGCTATTTTTGTGGAAACTGTTACAAAAATAACTAAATATTCTTAGAATTAGTTGAAAGAAAATAAAATAGTATTACTATTAAAATAGTAAAATGAGGAGCTCTCCAATCATTTTGTTTTTATTACTTACTTTATCAATAGGACAGTCTGAATGATAGACTGAATGGGGTACGGCTCATTTCTTAACCCCCTCCACATACGCACTGTATACCTGACTGTGATCAAATGATTTGAAATGCCATTTGTTGGTAGGGTATAACATTTTCCTTGTCCAATGTATTGCATAATTATACTCTGTGATATGTAATTGTCTGTATTCATATGCGACATGATTAATCTGTATTCTTAACTGGAATTTGAAAAAAGTTGAATACCACTCAAATTTCAAAACTACCTCACTGGTCCACAAGTTTCTTCCAACTTGTTACACTAACTACTTTGATGCAAATCTTTCTCCTTACACCAGTTTGTAAAATACATAAGCAGTGTCTTGTGAATATAAACTACTTGTTCCACAGTTGTGTTCTTCCATTCATAAATCAGTAGACAAATTTGGTCACAGTCATAGTTTTGATGCACCAAGTGTGTGGCATGGATTGCCTGGTGAAGTTCTTGCTTCCTCCACTGCCTCCTTCAGACAGAAACTTAAGTCTTCCCTGTTTCTCAATTCGTATCCACCATAGCCTCTTCATTAATCCTGCATCTCCATGGTGTTGAAGTTTTCTGTCCACTGATCTTTGAGACTGCATATTTTGCTGAGTGTTGCCATGTTATGTGCTATTGGGTGCAGATTTAGTGTTATAAATACACGTTGATTGGAATTAGAATCTACTGAACAAAAAACTGCATTAAGAAACTGACTTTACTAACATAACATCTTTTCAACTGACACGGATGGTTTCATTGATTAGTTCTACTCAAAAATGAATTCTACAAGCCATTGCACCATGTTACAGGAATAGGTGATGTACTGACTACTGCTTAATAGGAAATTGTACTTAATATTTGAGATGTGGAAAGCATTATCGACATACTATTTTAGAAGGATGAACACTCTACTCACCTCACTAAGAAGAGAATTCTTGTATTATAGCTTATCAATCATATTTCTACATAATAGGGTTATTGCTGTACGAAAATAATATCATGTCTTATTTTCAGGGATGACTCTTGATAGGGCTGAATCTTTAGATGCAGCCACCACATCACTGTTTGAAGATCTCGGGATTGGGTTGGTAGCCAGTCTAATGAAACAGATCTACTCCTGTGCATTTATGACCACCATTGGTAACCCCTCTCTTACCCATGTGGAAGCCTCGCCAAATGGGAAAGGACCAACAATGCTTCAGCATGTCTTACAGAACAGGAAATTACCTGGAAAAGCACCCCAAGCCATTGGTGAGTGGCTGCGTTCCAACTTGTGGCCTTTCTATCATAATTAAAAATCTAGAGTTCCAGACTATGCGCATTTTTTATTGGGCCTTCTACTGTCCAGTGTAATAGATTTTGTGAAATTACACTATTCATTTTAAAGTTACACTCATTTAGGCCCAAATAGTGATATAACTAGCAAGTTTTTCTTCACGGAAGTCAGTCTATATAAAATATTCAATGAATTGTTGCTGAATAAAACAGGAACTTCTTAAGGGTCTCATACAGTGTTTTAACAATGCTCTCATTTCTGCATCATTTTACTTGAGTGTTCTAAATACTTTGCCCGCCAACCCAAGCATAGTTCCCCATAAGATACTAAAGAGTGGATC
Organism: Sabellastarte sp. h YS-2021; assembly: GCA_964017235.1. Classification (NCBI taxonomy): domain Eukaryota; kingdom Metazoa; phylum Annelida; class Polychaeta; order Sabellida; family Sabellidae; genus Sabellastarte; species Sabellastarte sp. h YS-2021. Next base: position 30,007,698 of record OZ024935.1, on the reverse strand, counting down.
TTAAAATAATATTTTCAGGTACTAAAATACAGCATTTGACACTAAAGGCTTAACAATGCTTTACAAATCTCTTTAAAGGTATAACACCTCCAAAATCAACCTCAGCTAATTTAAGCAACCACCTCTAATACACTTTTTATTAGAGCCAGTGTATAGCAAGAACAAGTTTTAGAACAGGGTGTATTTCAGTGGTACAATTAGAAGCTTGACCAATGCTGTGGATATTATAAGTTCCAACTACACAGAATGACCTCAGTGACCTAGTGGTTGGCATATTTGACATGTAGTTACTTTGCTACCTCTTACCTCTGTGGCTGTGGTTTTGAGAACATCTCATGCTAAGATGTTGCATTCACTAATGGTTTGTCCTGATATAACCCTCAATTACTGCTGAAATGACTTAATACCACACATCACTGACTTTAGTAGATCAAGACACACCATAAATAAGGAGAACTGTTAAACCAGGAAGTATAGAATAGATACAAAACTTTAACCAATCAGGATCACACATACATCAATAAAGTTTTAGTTAGTATGCCATTTTTTTGTTTTATCCGACTTTTTTAGTACATATATTAATATTACAGGTAATAGACTGCAGTTATTCTTTTACATTTATTTCAGATTTACCTAAACCTCTAGCCCACTGGCCCTTGAATGTGAATCATCAGCACCAAGATATCTCAGGAAATAACTACCATTTACAAGAGAATGATGGACAGGTGCCAATCATTGAGGACAATGATTCTTATGTACAGGAGTATGCACAATTTAATGGCTCAGCTTTCCTCAGAACACAAGTAGACAAATTCTTAACACTAGATGGAGATTTCACATTCTTTGTGGCAATTAATCCTGAAAAAGTTGGGCCTGTTTTTGAATACCATGATTCTGTGAACCCAAATTATCAATTCTATCTACATTATATGGTGTATGATAATATATATGACATTTACTTACGGGTAAGAATTTTTTCAGTATATTTTAAACATATTTTCATAGCATATTACTGTTATGATATTTCTATCTTCAACCAAAACAAATAACACAGAATTTCCAATTATTTTGTCTTTTACTGTATTTATGATGCATTAAATGCTGTTGTTCATCTGCTTGTTATAGTGCTTAAAAGTAGGATACCCCTGGCTACTCCTGTCCTACAAGGGTGACTAATAGCACTTCAGCCCATATGATTCACTTTCTTGTTATTTCTGCTAAGGAGTTCATGTTTTTTGGATGTGATTATTTGTCTGTCTGTTTTTCTGTACTCCAGATTACTCCAGAACTACTAAATGTATCTTTCTGATGTTATTGTGTGTAGGGTCTGGCCAGTGGAAGAATTGATTCAATTTTGGGAAAGATCTTGATAATGCATACATAATACAAAAAAACATTCAATTTTTCAACAGTCACATTTTCACTGAATTTTCAATGTTTTTGCATTTATGTTCAACATTACTCTTTATATTTTCATGTTCATTTTATCCAGTTATGAGGGTTAAAATAAAAACAAGCAGTATTTGGGTGAAATTACAATATGGAGATTCTTATCTCCCTTGTCTTATTTCTGCGTTCTAGGAGTTTTTTCCAGTTATGTATTATTAGTTATTAGTTTTTGTACAAACCAATTTGTTTTACATAATAATCAACACTTTTCAGCCAGCCTCCCCATTGAACACAATTTTTTTCTGTATTGCAACCCTTGTAAATCCTCCAGAAAGATGAGTGTTGTACTCAGTGCAAAACTGTTGTGCTTGTTTGCTGTTTTGAGACAGTTTTGATTCTTATTCTGTACTATAATCTCCAGCTATATTGAATTTTTGTGGTTAGGAAAATAGTAATAATATAGGCTATAGATTTGTACTAAAACAATTGAAAAATTAATTTGTGTCTCTGTGTTCCTGACAGATAGAAATTACTGTTACAATCACAAAGCACTCTATGTTTACTTATTGATTTTTCTGTGAGACAATCTTTTGTAATGATAGAAACTTTATCTGTAAGTTTATTTTTAATGACACAGCATTTCTTCTCCCCAAGAACAGAACAATCCAATATTCTGCAGATATTTTTATCTGTCGAAAAGTTACGATTAAAGTGCTTCTGGCCATTTTTTGCAACCGCAAAACTACTAATCTATTACAAAAATTGTTAGAGAAGTTTAGGATTTATTGATGAATGGACTTCAAATATTTCAAAAATGAGCCAGTTAGGAAAATAAATAAGCAGAGTAGGAACTTATTGATTTTTTTTGTAAATTGCACTCTTCTGTACTTTTCTCATCATGTCCTCATAAAATCTATGCCTTCTTACAATGTAAGCTTAAATTTTTCAGGGTTTTAAATCTGTTTTAGTAGCTATAGTTTTTCCAACATATTCTCATGAACTAACTTTGAATCTATGCCATAGCAATTATCAAGGAATAATTTGTCAAATTTCATAACTGCAAGACCACTAGCCCTGGTTCCTGATATGTTACACCAACTATACCAAGTATAATGAAAAAGTAAAAATGTTACCTGTTGCTTCAGCATCTTATCATTTATTACCTTAAATTTGTTTTTTTCCAGAGTTCAACAATGGATTACATAAATCTAGATTGGCAAGTGAACCATAAAGAGTGGAACTTTATCACAGTTACATACCATTTGGCTACTAAACGGATCAGCGTTTGGAAGAATTACCGACGGATTCATTCAAGGATTCTTCCAGAAGGTTTTAAACCAAGTGATACAGCCAGAGATTATTTGAGTGTTGGATATTCATCACCCTTGTCCAGAAATCCTTCTGTTATCAACTATAAAGGCAAAATGGCCTGTCTACAGATGTACAACATGACTTTGGCAGCAGGACAGATTTACAGACTGATGTACGAATGTATTGGAAAAGAATACATGCACAAGGGTTTGTGTTTTCTCATTCTTTTCACATTGCTGGAGTATATCTCATATGTGGAATATGTTACCATGTACATGTATTGTAGATCAAAAAGCAAGAACTGACGGGATGTGATCCACAATCTTCTGATTTGCTCAAAATAATTACGTTGGAAGCCATGGTATTACATTGTAGTGTATTTTTGGAAGAGGAACTACTCCACAACATAGTGGTTATGATGAAAAAATCTGAAGTTTTGGATTGTGGAGACTAGTGATACTCAATACTCCATCTGATCAATATTAGACGTTCAGTTATTATAGCGTATATATAACAGCGTATTAGTTTTTGTTATAAGATTTAACCCTCTAATCCCTAACGACAAAGCAGTCTGCAGTAAGTTACAGTAATTGAGAACTAAGTCACACCAAGGGACCAATTCATGAGTAGCTGTAAAGTATGAAATCATTGATTTGCATTATAATATGGTTACAGACACAAGGAATTGGTGTGTGAACTGGTACTTCAAGTGTATGTGTCAAAAAAGTGGGTGAAATTAGAGTTGCTTTTTTGTTGTTCATAAATCAACAATCAAAGTTATTGGTATATTTGAATGAGAAATGAAGGTATAACAGTAAGTAAATGTCAATAGTTAATTTGATCCTGTAAAAGAATAGGTTTAATATTATTGATTTGATTTTAAAAGTAACAAAATATTGTGTTCAGCATGCGAGTTAACGTGGCCCCCAACGACAAAGTTCATGGTGATGTTGTGAATATTGTAGATCTGCAGACATCAGTGTCAGATATACTGGATGAAGGACCACTGGGCATGATGTCAGGCTTCATTACAGACTCTCAGACCAAAGTGTCTTCCACCAGTCCTCTTGAAGATAAGTATGTAGGGGATGGATCATGTATCAGTATTTATGTATTGATCCAAAGTACAGTTAAACACTGCTAAATGGATTTTAGTACTTATTATTCTGATAACCCAAACACTTTATAATAGCAGTGTAAACTTCAACAGAAAACTCCGTTATAGCTTAGTGAGTTTATTTGTACTTAAAAGACAACTCTACTCAATGGATTTCTAATTCAGGACCAACAGTAAATGTACTCCTTGTATTATTATTCTCAGTAACTTAATAAGCAGAATTGTAAAATTATTGTTGGAATTTAGAACTGCCTTATATTTCAATATCCCAACAGACTTAAAGGCATAGAAAACAGATATTAAATGTTTTGAGAGATTTCTAGGTATTTAATAAGATGCAGTATGTTATTTAAATACAAAAACATAAAAAGTAAAAGTGATTTTGAATTAAAAGCAACCATTTTATGAAACTTTTATAGCATAACAACATTGAAAGTTAAAAATGGAAAATTTGCTGGAAATTTAGAGATAAAGTTAGAATATATTCTCACAATTGTTCTTCTACTTTTGTCAGGTTTAATATACTCTCATTTTCTTTTGTAAATCTTCAGCTCTCTGAAGTGGGAGATTTTGTTTTTCTTATCAAAAATAGCATTTTAATTATTGTTAAGCTAAGGTACAGTCCTGAACAGTACAGCCGGCCTGTCTGTAACTGTTTCTGACAGGCCTGTAAAGTTCCAAGGCCAGTTGGTAGCTTTAACTGACTGGGTCCTAGAGTCAGGAAAATTTATAACCAACAGGCCTTAAACTGAAACAGACAAGCCTTAAACAATAACCGACAGGCCTGTAACACTAACAGACAAGCCGGGAAGTGTAACCAACAGGCTGGCAATATTTTTGCTTCTTACGGCCTGTCGATTTTCAAATCTGTGGGTATAAAAAGGTGAGTCGGTAGACAATCTCTATATATTTGGATAGATATCAAGGGGGTAGATGAAGTCATTTTCCTGAGTGATTCAGACAAAGAAGCCATCATGGAGTTCGTTAAACAGCACGAGGAACTTTTTGACAAGACCAACGACAGTTTCAAAGACAAGCAGAAGAAAGAAAGACTTTGGAAGTCACCAGCAGCTGACCAGGAACTTGCCTGTCAAGACTGTGAAGAAGTGGTTTGAGACTCAATGTACCAGATATGACAAGCTCACTCAGACGAAGTCAGGACAAGCAGCTGACGAGCACAGAATGACAGACCTGGCCGAAGGACAGTTTCAGTTTTCTACGAGGTCACATCAGAAGGAAGGGACTTTCCAAGTCTTCTGCTTTCAGGTCACCACAGAGACCTTCTGCAGGCACAGCCACAGCTTCAGTCCCGGATACTTCACGAGACACTGAATCTGAGATGGAAATCAGCATGGCATCAGTTGTTATTCATCAGCCTATGAGTACCAGTTCTAAGCGACGACAGCCTACAGTGACAAGACAGTCGTTCTGCAACTATCTCCACTCTGAGATTGAACACCTGAAGGAGCGAGACTTTTTGACCTTCAGGAATGAGACAGTGAAGCTTCTCAGTGAAATACAGTACAAGGCCGAAGAATGCAAGACAGGTCACCAGTCAAGTCAACAGGTCACCAACATTTCAGAAGCAACACAGGCCACAGCAGGACATGAATACATACTCACCATACCGGATTCTCAACCGGTCTCCATTCCAGTTGTGCAGATAGCCACAACACAGCCTGCTACAGTGATTGCCAAAGTATAGTAACCATCAAGGCCTTCATCAGTGCCAGCACAGCCAACTTATTATGTAGTTTTGGATGACCAACAGCCTGGGACTTCCAAACAGATGATTTTCAACCCACCTTCAGTTGCAGCTTCACAACAGGAGGAAAGTCAACACAACAATTCTGGATTATCCAGTCTTTTTGGAGCTATTCCAAGTGTACTACAGTACCAGCAGATCGACACACCACAGCCATTTTCACCCTCTCAACTTCAACCAGCACTGTCACCAGTGCCATCTTTCACTCATGAAGAACAGTCAAGACCTCCCAGCCAGTCCAGCCAGTAGAGTCAGCCCAAATCAGCAGATTAGCCTGCACAAGTCGCACCAAACCGGTCCTTGTAAGGGCCACCCGAATCTTCCAAAAACAATTAATAAGCTGAATGTCTATGCCCAAAAATGAAAAGCACACCGTCCAACACTTACATTTCCCCCAAATACACGAAAAAAATTGTGTGAGTGAATGTAAAACCAATATTAATAAAGTTCCACCACAAAACAGAAAAAATAAAAAAACTAAATACAAATACTTCCCTTAATAAAAAATAATCCCCTAAGAATTCAAAGTAACACCACCCCACCCCCCGAAAACTCAATTTTAAAACTACACTTCCCCCCACCCCCAAAACAAATAAAGATCCAGACACATACCCACGTCCCTCCCATCCAAAATCAAACTTGAAATAAAATACAACATCCACACAAGTAAGTTGTTCTCTATGTGTGGAGGGACTGACAGACAAATAGATGCGAGACCTAGCAAAACATTCAAACATATAAGTGACAATGGAGCGACTAACAGACAGACAAAGTGAATAAACAATTATTAAACTGGGACTGTCACCTTGTATAATTTTGTTTTGCAAATTTCATTTAAATTTTTTTAATTCTTGGGATAAAATATTTGCTCAAAATTGTTTCTCTTTGTGATATTTGAGGGCTAAAATTCATTTTGAAACTGATGTTTATTTTTTTACTATTTTGCAAGTTATTTTTTTGACAATAAACCCAGGTCATGTTGGGGTGGGATGTCAACCTAGTAAATTAAGGACCTGGGTTTTAATCTGTAAGTGATTGAATTTTGTGAACCGAGTTTGGGAGGAATTTCATTTTGTGATGGGGATTATTTTTAGTGAAATTGAATTGTCATTAAATTGTTTGAAAAAATGGGGTTATTTTTTGGTCAACACTTTGCTAAATAAAAGTTCTTGGATTATTTGGGTAGTCCTGAAGAGGACTGATAGATGACCGCATGTTCTCCCCTCAGTCTTCTCCCCTCAGTCTTCTTAAACTCTGTCCTCCTGCCCAGCCAGCACCCCCACGTGATTGAGGTAGTCTTTCAGTAGGTCTCGTTGATGTTTGCCCTCCCTCGATGGGTTTCTGAAGTTACAATTATGTCCCTGTTCCCCCTGGTCCCCCTGTGGTAGTTGTATGTCATCAGCTGGAGTGGGTGGTCTGTCAGCTCCCACCTGATGGCTTCTCAGCATGTTATGTAGTACCACACATGTTAAGACAATGTCTCTGACAACTTTTGGCCTCTGCTCCATGGTGGTCAACAGCACCCTGAATCTCTTGACAAGTATACCAAATAAGTTCTCGACCACCGTCTTGCCCCTGGATATCCTGTAGTTAGCTATTCTCTCTTCTCTGGTCAGTTGTCGTCTTCTGTGTGGCTTGACCAGTCCAGGTATAAGGGAAAAGGCGTCGTCCCCCAGCAGGAAGTAGTGTAGATTCAGCCCCCCAGGTCCAAGTGGTTCAGGTGGTGGTAGTCCCAAGTTTACGTTCTCAATTCTTCTTTTCAGTTTGCTGCGGTTGAATATCTGAGCATCAGATGATGACCCACTGCCCCCATGTTGACCCACAGGAATTTGTAATCTGCATCGACTAAAGCCAAAAGCACTACAGAGAAGTAGCCCTTGTAGTTAAAATATTCACTGCCTGACTTCTTGGGCTTCTTTATGGCAATGTGTTTTCCATCTAGTACACCGACTGCATTGGGGACATTCCATCTGCTTCTAAATCTTTCTTCAATTTTCTTCCAGTCTTCAGGATCAGTGGGGCACACCAGATACTCTTGTTGAAATTCTTTCAAAATGGCTTTGCAGACTTGGGGGACAGATTTGCAGATGGTCATTCTTCTAATCGTCCAGTGGTATTGTGGTGAAGTGTATGTTTCCCCTGTGGATAAGTGTCTCAAAGTAACTGCCAGTTTCATGCCAACTTCCAGTGGCTTCTTGAAGTTGGTGATTGACTTCCTAAGATGGGGGGGGGGGGGGGGTGATTCTTTCTTCAATCAAATAAAAAAATGCTGGTTTCATCCTAGTAAAGTTTCTGTAGCCTGGTATGTCAGTAGTGATTAGTTCGTCCAAGAGTGTTCTATAGCAACCTCTCTCCTCTCTCTGCATTATCCACGACATGACCCATGGATTCTGTCACTTCCTTCTTCTGGGTGGTGGGGGTGATGGTGATGCTGGCTGGGCAGGTGCTGGGTTCTGCTGTCTTCTGTGTCTTGAAATCATTATTTACAATAAAATATTCAACTCAATAAAAAAGGACTCTCAAGTGATCAAGCAGTTGCTCTTGATGTGTTCCTGTCATCTTTGTAGTGTGAAATGAATGGCACATCACAGGGGAGGGGGGTTTATATAGTATGATATGGATCCCAATTCTGGATCCCGACTGTAGATACAGACCCACAAAAACAATCAGTCCTGTTGGGAAGGGCCGGGAACATGCTCCCAGCTTGTTTGTCTTTACAGCTTGACTGCTTTGTGAGCCGGCTTGTCTGTTAGGGGTTTAGGGCTTGTCATAGTACTTCTATGACTGACCATACAGAAAAAGGTCCCCGACCCTGCGTCTTGTCGTTATGGCACTTTATTGGCGACTGACCAAATGACCACCTATTTGGGGCCAGTAGCAGATAAAATCAAGTCTGCCAAAACTTTTATGTTAATTTTAAGTGGGAAAATGAATTCTTCATGACAAACCATTAAGGATATGTTCTATGAAGATTATCAGTGAGGCCAGTCTTATGCTACACAATACACCTTACGTCCTGTGTGACTGGCTTTATAGGACATACCTACAGGCCATATGACTCTGGCTATGATCCACTGGGGACATATGACCAAACTTCTTAACCTAAGGCCTGCTTATTTCAAAATGTGACAGAATTGGTTGTTGTTGTGACACCCCTCCCCTGCCCTCCTCGGTTTATGCTGGCTTTCAAAAAATTGTGTAAGTACTGCCCTGGCATGTCTTTGGTTGGACTTAAAGCAAGAATGTATGAGTCTGACATGAATACATTTATCCCTGTGCCATTGCTGGGTAGAAAGAACTGCTTCTGTGGTTGACATGGAATGTTGATTCAAAGCCTACTGATGTAGCAACTGCAGTGCCAGGGGCTGCAGCTTTATAAACATGTGTTGTGATGCAGGAGCCTTTCAGTTGAACCATAGTATCAAGGATGTACAGTGTATATTGTCCTGGGATCTGTATGATGAAATGTATTTTTCTGTCCGTCTGGTTCTTGAAATATGCAACTAACGTCAGCATCACTGTTACAGGCTGAAGCTTAGAACACTGTGTGTGATCTGATAGTCCAATTGTTTCTCATGAAGGCTGGTTAACATTTTAAATGTCTAGACTTTACACTCTTTGCAGCTACCTCTGACATTTCTTTAAAATTCTGATGACATTAATGTACAGTAAGTCTCCCTCCAGGCCTGGGGCTTGCTCTTGGCCAGATTGCCAATAATGCCTGCAATCACAGACTTCATGTTGTCAAATCTCTCTGTGACATGCTGTCAGGGTTCTTGGTGGCTTAGAGGGTTAGCAGGTTTGGCATTTAAACACAGGCTGTCACCTCTGTGTGGGTTCGACTCCCACAAGTGGCAAATGCTGAGGACCTGTCTCAATATGACCTTATTGAACAGGATATAAAGCCACAACTTTGACCCTTAATTGTCACATGCTGTCCAAATCTGCCAGTTATTCTCGAAATAGGGCTCTCTCCATCCACATGCCTGGGAATATGATGGTGTACCAACTGTTGCCTTCAACACCCATGGAACTGGTGCAAAGGTGGCAGGCTGTGTGTTGGTGTGGAAGATTTGGGCAGTTATCCTGCAGTAGGTTTAATAATAATAGGTTTTACTGAAATGGAGAAAAAAAATCAGATTTTCAGTAGGCACTGGTTTGCATTTCTGGCTTATGTTGAATGAAGAAAAGCTTTTTGTGGTCACTGTACACAGTATCTGTTTTCAGTACACATCTCCAAACTTGCTACAAGTCTTCTCCCCTTAAAGTCTTCAGTCTATTATGATATTTTTATAGGTTCTATAAGGACAGTCTGAGACTGTATACTAATGCAGCTAACAGCCAGAGTACTCACCTTGGGTGTTGGATTCCAGTGGATTTTGACAGCGACATTGTGCATGAATGGGTTGAGGTAAGATATTTGTACAGCCTTAATGTGTATGAATAGGTAAAGTTATGATCTTTGTAGAATCACATGTTCATGAATGCATAGTGGTATGATCTTTGTTGAGTCACAATGTATATGAATGGGTTGAGACATGATATTTGTATGGTCTCTACATGCGTGAATTTGTTGAGGTATGGTATTTGTACAGCAACCATGTGCTTGAATGGGTGAAGGTGTGATATTTGTACAGTCACTACATGCATAAATGGGTTGAGGTATGATATATGTACAATCACCACACACAAGAATGGATGAGGTATGATATTTGTACAGTCACCATGTGCATGGATGGATAGAGGTATGACCTTTGTAAAGTTACTATGTTCTTAAATGGATTGAGCTTTGATATTCTCATTTTTCTAATTTTGAAGAAATATTCCACATATATTAAAAAAAGAACAAAATGTCTATTCCTGAGCAATTTTTTTTATTCGGCTGGCAGAATATAGGCCCTTACCAATCACTTTCAGATATTTGAAATTAGATAACTGCAACAAAATTGCATTTGTCACTAAAAATTGTCTAATGTAATTAATTCTTTCCTGGTGCCTAATCCCAATGCCTAGGCATTCTAAAGCACAGCAGTACATTCACAATTCCTATCATATTTCATCAAATATATAAATAAAAGAGTTGATAAGACAAAAAATAATTTGTAATAAATAGGGAGTTTGGGAGTTTGCTTGTAGGGAGTTAGAGCCACAAGTTGTAGTTTACATTTTTTGTGGGCAATGACTGAGTATTGTCAATTATTTTCATTGGGAAATCAAACTGAGATGCCAGAGCAAAAAACAATGATATAAGCATTATACTGTAACTTTTAATTTGAAGTATTTCTTAAGGAATCCTGGTAAAACTTTTATTTTTGTATACATTAGATTAATGATCACTGCTAATTTAGATAAACTTGCGACAATAGTAATTAAATTTAGCAATATTACTTGGCTTTGAATAAATGTCTTGTGTGTAACCACTGAAACAATTTCGGGACCTTATCTGTACTTAAATTTATGTATGATGTCTACCAGTCATTACACCCCAGTAAACATTTAAAATGTTTTGAATTGGTTTAAACACTTGCAAAACTTTTTCAAACCCTATTTTTTGGGTTACTTTATGTTTCCAAGTAAATGTTTACATTATAATATTTAAAACATTTATTAAATGTTTATAAATAACTCAAGGAACCAAGGTTTGATTGGAAATATTAATTTTTTTAAACATTTGGAAAATAGCTCGATGAATGAAAGTTATGCTGAACACTTATACAAAATTTATAACAAGGCATTTGTTTATAATTGTCAGGTATATTTCCTTTACCAAGTCAAATGTGTTTGTTTAATAAAGCCATATGAATCCTGCCTCGAGGCTGTAAATTTTGATACTGCCCTCCTTAAGATCTGGGTCTGTATTCATGAGAGTATCTAAAAGCATTCTTTGTCTTTACTGTTATTGATTTACACTGGGTAACTATCAAAAAATAGTGTAAACCAAGTTTAGATGTTTGTCTTAAACCAGTAACTGGTAAAATATTTCTGATACACAAATCAAGATGGCATTAATTATATGAGTGCTTTGCACAATATTATATATGTATTTGATATATGTATATAAATGAGGAATGTTTTGATTTTATTATTCACCATTTTCTATGAGTAATGTTGTGTGTTGTGGTTGTTAGCAGGAAGTTTTCAAGCTCTGGATATATTACAAATTTTTAGCTTATTTATACACTATATTCAGTAAAAAAATATATCACTGTAAGCGGTAAAATTCATAGAACATTCTATTTCATAATGTGTGTACTATTGAGACAGGAATCAGAAAATATTTTAAAGTTTTGAAGTTTGTTCATCAATATAATATGCAAAACAATACAATATTTTTTATTTCTAAATGACATGTTTACCCTGGGATTAATCACATGGGAATTAATTAACACCTTTTGAAGGCCTTGTGAAAACAAGTTAATAGAAATAGCAGGAAAATACATAACTTACAGGAGGCTATTTCGTTTACACTAGAGGTGCAATTTGGCTAAAGGTTTATTATTATTCATTACCTGACTGACCAGAAAGACATTTTCTATGTACTGGCCTGGAAATCAGAATAGTTTTTATGGCATATACTGACACTGGTAAAAGAAAAGCTAAAGTAGGGGAAACCCCAAGTCCAATGGATTACAAAAAGTTAAACATGGGAGAAAGACTGGTCACTGAAGTAGAAACCTTTTCTGGTGCTGGTGTTCTCTTTAGTGAAGAGGCAATGACTATAATTGAAACAGAGGGGAAAAGTGACAGACAGTTATTGGAAGTGATTTACAACAAGCTGAATAACTTGACAATTGAATTACATGAGGTGAATAGGAAACAGGATGAAATTTTGACAAGAGTGCAGAAGGTAGAATGTCAAGTTCTAGGTCATGAAATAGAAATTCAAGATATAAAGCAAACACAATCACAGGTTGAAGAGAAAATATCCAAGTTGTCAGATATGATGGATAATCCTTTTAGTCCTGAAGTCACTGTGGTAGCTGTGAATTTGCCAAAGTATGCCAATGGAGATGATCATCTTCTTGCAAGCAGGTTACTAGAAGCTGTTGGATATGGGAACAAGAGGATTGTCAGGGTAATGTAAACTCCGCAATGACAAGGCAGCCAGGGTATCTTCAAGATTGAATTGGGATATACACAGGACAAGGTTGATGTGCTACGTCGAAAGGCAGATTTGAGGCATTCTTGAGAATTTAGCAATGTGTATTTGAGATCATCCATGTCACATGTGGAGTGACAGTGCCACATAAATTTCAAGGTGTTACCTAAGGAGATTCCAGGTGGAAAGGACTACAGATTAACAGGGAGTGGGCGTATTGTTAAAAAGGCTGATGGACAAGACACTCATTAGACCGAGTTTCTGTCCCGTCGCGTATTGCTGTTGATATTTCTGATGGTACGCAATGGCGAGGGACAGAGTTCACATGTACCTGTTTTCTGTGGCTCAGGTGGGGTAGCAATATTGGTAAAAGATTATTTGTTACAGTCGTACCAGGTAAGGTTGGTTGATAAATCACAAAATGGAATTATTGGTATAGAACTGAAAAGTTAACCCCAAAATGTATATTTGTGTACTCCTGTTATCTTCCACCAGAAGGTTCTCCTTGGGCAGACACTTCATCCTTTTATGGACATCTTATATCTCAATTGTATTTGAACTCTTATGCAGATAACATTTTTGTAGCTGTGGATTTCATAGACCGAGTTTCTGTCCCGTCGCCAATTGCTTTTGATATACTGATGGACACAATGGCGAGGGACAGAGCTCACATGTACCTGTTTTCTGTGTAAATTTTGAACGGCATATTTGTAAAGATATTACCACAAGTATAAAGTGCTATCTGGTTTCTTTAAGGTATATACATGTGCCGTTCACCTATATTTCATGCCAATCAAACTGGCATGTATATATTTCAACCTATTTTCAAAATGTAAACAAACCTTTAACATTACATAGTTCTCTACAAAAAAATTCCTGGCTTCTAAAAATAGTTTAATTTATCAGCATATGAACTGGAAACTGGATACAGCTATAATAGACATTACAATAACTTTTTAAAACGAATACAATAATTCCCCACAGTTCAGAATTTACACAGAAAACAGGTACATGTGAGCTCTGTCCCTCGCCATTGTGTCCATCAGTATATCAAAAGCAATTGGCGACGGGACAGAAACTCGGTCTATGGATTTCAATGCCAGAACTGGAAGTAGATTAGATTTTATTGAACACATAGATCTGCTTAATTAACGCCATGTTTTGGATAAAACTATAAACTCGTACTGTGACTCATTTTTGGAATTCATCAAAGATATAAAAAAGTGTATTGTAAATGGAAGAGTTACACCTGAATTTTATAATTTCACTTGTTTCAACAGAAATGGTTGTTCTATTATTGATTATATTATTACCGACTATGATAGTCTCAATAAGTGTAAAAAATGTAAAGTTTTCTTAGTAAATGAAATTATAAATGAAAACAATAAATTAAAATCCATGATTTCTAGCTTATGTAAAATGCCAGATCACTCTGTTATCATGGTTGAGTTTGAGTATGTGTGTCAAGTTAAGGACCATCATAAATCTAGTACACAGTGTGGTCCAATTTATAGGAAATATTCATTTCAAAATCCTAGTGATAATTTTCTGAATAATGATATTTGGAATTCTGCAGTATGTGAAACAATTTATACTCTTAAAAGGAATATACAAACTAGGGACCAGTTAAATGCACTGTACGAAAAATTAGTACAGAGCATAATCAATGAAATGGATACTTATTTACAATTTAAGGACATCAATAGTACAATGAGAAAGAAATACAAGCATTCTAAACTATATTGGAATGAACAGTTAACTTTAGCATGGAAATCAATGACACAGTGTGAAAAAGATTTTAGAAATTTTAAAGGTCATAGAAATATCAAAAACAACTTGCGTAATTTGTTTCATAATGCTCGTAATAGTTTTGACAAACTTCTGAGAAAATGTGAAAGAAATTATAATAACAATGTCATCAGTAATATTGAACATTTAGGCAAAAATAATCACAAGCAATTTGGGAATACAATAAAACAATTGGGGCCGAAAAAGAGGGATATACCTTTGAAAGTTGAGAAAGAAGGTAATTTAGTCAGTAATGTTGAGGATGTTTTAAATGTCTGGAAAAATGATTTTGAGCAGTTGTACAATCCACCAGCTGGGGGCCACGGTGGCAGAGTGGTAACACTCTCGCCTCCCACCTCTGAGGTCGGGGGTTCGATCCCCGTGACGGCCTTAAGTGGGAAAGCTGGTATAGTTGCTTACCGTTGGTCGGCAGTTTACAGTACACAACCCTAGCGAACTCTATGTACTGGTTTCCTCTGCCCTTCCAACTACCTGTCGTGATATGACCTGTACAGTGTTGAAAGCGACGTAAAACCCCAAATAAATAAACAATCCACCAGGTGAGCTCAGCCTGTAGACCAGGAATTTGTTAATTTTGCTAATAATGAAAAAACACATTTAGAAATCAATCTTAACAATACTCAAAACACAAATGATGTCCTTAATTCTCCTATTACATTTGTAGAAGTCAGGAGGTCAATACTTTTAAGTAAAAAGAATAAGACACCTGGTGTTGACTTGATACCTAATGAAGTAATTAAAAATCCAAAAATATGTAACGTACTTTTTACATTGTTTAATTTCTGTTTTCAAAACCATATTGTGCCTAATTTATGTTTGAAATCTATTGTTAAACCCATTCCAAAAAATCCGGAAAAATCACCTTATGTGCCAATGAATTACCGTGATATTAGTCTAATATCCTATATTGCTAAAAATATACAATAGTATTTTAAACTCTAGAGTTTCAGCATATCTAGAAGATAGTAAAATTCTAGTTGAAGAACAGAATGGTTTTAGAAAAGCTAGGTCCTGTGAAGACCACATATTTGTACTATCTTCAGTTATAAAAAGCAAAAAAAAAATAGAAAATAAAAGTGTTTTTGCAGCTTTTATAGATATGTCAAAAGCATTTGACTGTAGAAATCGTGATTTCTTGTTTTATAAACTGCTAAAGAATAACATTGGTGGCAAAATTTATTATGCAATCCAGGAGCTGTATAAAGAAACAGTATCCTGTGTGCAGGGTAGCAATATGAATACTGAATGGTTTCAAACTCTGTACGGAGTTAGACAAGGGGATAATTGATCTCCCACTCTTTTCAATATTTATATTAATGACCTTGCAGAAGAATTAAAAAGTATGAATCTTGGTATTAAAATGGGAGATTTACACATTTGTGTTCTACTATATGCAGATGATATTGTGTTGGTAAATGAACATGAACAAAATTTGCAACGTATGCTTAGTCATGTGCACAAATGGTGTCGCAAGTGGCAAATGAAGGTAAATATTAAAAAAAAAAACAAAAATTGTACATTTTCGAAATAAGCAAAGAAGAAAAACAAAATTTGAATTCAAAATAGACAATTGTACTCTTGATATAGATAACAGTTATCGTTATCTTGGTGTTATTTCTGATGAGCATCTTGATTTTGATAAATGCGCAAAAACTTTATCAGATGCTGCTGGCAGAGCTCTGGGTTGTATAATCACTAAATTCAAACAGTTTAAGAATATTGGTTACAATACATTTACTAAGTTATATAACAGTGGAGTTAGTAGTATTCTGGACTATGGTGCAAGTGTTTGGGGTTACGGCAATCATAAATATGGGCAGCAAGTCCAAAATAGAGCAATTAAATACTTTCTAAGTGTTCATAAGAATGCTCCAAACCTTGCTGTTCAATCTGAAATGGGGTGGCTTAATGTTCAGTATTATTTTTATACATGTGCCTTTAGGTATTAGAATAGACTTCTTAAAATGAATCAAGATCGCTTGACTAAAAGGGTTGTTGAATATCAATTAATAAACTTTAGTGAACATTCTTGGTGTGGAGATTTATGTAATATGTTGGAAGAATTACACAAAGTTGATTATATAATTGATGGGGAATTGGTAAATCTGGAAAATATCAAAGAAGATCTATTTGATTTAATGCATGTTCACTGGTCCAATAATATAGGGTTTAAGCCTAAGCTGAGAAACTACACTAAATTCAAACAAGATATCAATGTTGAAGATTATTTAATAAAATCGATTAGATCCCAGAGATCACTTCTTGCACAACTGAGAATAGGAATCTTACCCTTGCAAATTGAAGTTGGAAGATATTATCGAAAACAATTGAATGAAAGACTCTGCTTAATTTCTTCTGATAATGTAATTGAATATGAATGTCATTTTTTGTGTTACTGTAGTGGATACAAGACTGAGCGTGAAAAATTTCTTCTTGATATAAAATTTAATGTATCAAATCTGAAATTATGATCACCAAATGAATTATTTATTGCATTTATGACCAGTGAATCTGCATTTCTTTTAAAATTTGTTGAATGTATTTGGATAAAAAGAAAAACTTTTCTAGAGAATTAATCATATTACTTTTCCTGCTTACTTGTGTTTTCTTGTTTGTTCTGCTCTATATAATGTTCTGTAAAATGTTCATCACAACATTTTATTTTACTGGTAGTTTCAAAGTGACTTATAAGCCCAATAGAGGGCTGGGTATTTTTTTTTAATATTTGCTGTATTTATTGTTCATGTAAAATATATACATATACATGTCACTATAATAAAATAAATAAATAAAATAAATAAAAATAGATTAATATTCAAAGAAAGAAGCAAAGAAGGCTGTGCTTATTGGGGACCCAGATACTAACCAACTTCAGATTTTAAGTACCGTTGATTCCTACATGGATTTCAATGCAAGAAAAATGAGTAGGGACTCTGTAAAAATACCTTTCCAATGCCCTATATATCTCATTATAGCTTACATGGTCAATGAAATATTAACAAAAACTTTGCATGTGTTAACAACTTTTTAATGCTAATCTTGCATAATATCTCCCAGTCTGTATGTGCCAGTATTAATGTCAAATACGGTTTTAATAAAACCTGTAATTTATTTCTGTATCAGGTTGATCTTGGAATCCTGCACAGAGTGAGTGCAGTTGCCACAGTGGGCTGTACGCCGATTCTTCATTTAACTACCGACTTTCTGCTTGAATATGCAGCAATGGACAAGAAATGGATATTATTACCGAGTCAGGATCCTTCAGTCAATATGGTCAGTTAAAGATTACTCTGAACCAATTAATTTTGCTCTCATAATCTGAATATTCTCTGATGAAACTTAATATGAGGGCTGTTAAAATCTACAAGTGTACTCAATTGAAAGTAGAATAATGAGTTATTTGGTTATTCCGATTTAGTTACAAACTACTACAAACTAAGACATTTTAGTTAAATATAGGAAGTTATCTTGATATTCACATCATTATTGTCATAAACGCATCAGCTTTTACTGTCTGAAAACAAACTTTAAGGAAAAGGGTTAATTTTTGTGTTTGTTTTTGTGATAAAGTACTTGTTAAAAGTGACAGCCCTACTTTTACCAAGGAAAGTTTGAGATACAGTATTAATAATTTATTATATCAGAATCATATTTCAGGTTAACATTAAAATCTTCAGCCCTGTTTGCTTAATCACATAATTATCTTCTTCGTTAAAAATCTCTTTTCTTTTTCCTCAACTCAACCAAACAGGAGTGTTGGTAGTTAAACCTAATTGACTTTTCAGACAATCAACACCATATTTGACTACCTAATTTTGACTGTCAACAGTCCTCTTTAGGAGCGATAAAACGAGTCCATTCTATATTACTTTACACTTCTCCAGATAAGTGGATTTGATCTTAGAATGTCTGGTTGAATGGGGCAAATCAGATGAGGTTGTGTATAGTTGATGAATATGTCCATTCGTTTCTTATTACTGTGTTCTCACAGTAAAAACAGAGGTTGTTGTAGTCTTAGTATGATAGAACACACAAGAGAGTTTTTGCTTACTGAATATTTGAAAAGTCTTTGTTCACTTTGATATATCAGACAACAGCTGCTAATTTTGACTACCGTGAAGTGGTTAAGGCTGTATTACCAAAGACAGTGGTTGCTCGGTATATCAGAATGTGGATCCATACAACATACCGCTCATCTTTGAAGTTTGAGGTGCTGGGAATGCCCATAGGTAAGTAAAGACCCATTCCATTTTTTCAGATTTTAGATTTGGATATAACATATTTAAAACTTGGTAATGATATTTGTAATGGGTTCTGTCCCAAATAAGTACCAAGTAGGCTATTAGAATATTAGACCAGTATACAAGAGTAAACAATGATATCTGTTATGGTTTTCTTTAAATTTATTAGTAGAAACCATTTCCAAGATGACAGCTGTGTTGGCCATGTTGTTCAGAATCTGCCCAAAATAGCTGTAGATAAATAAGTTGTTTACTCATTCTTTGCATTTCTTTGTACTTCAGTATTTCAGATGTAAAGACTTGAGATCATGTATTACTATTATCACAATTCCAAAAATATTTATAAACTGACAGATTCATATGTATCCTTTGTAGCATTGGTTTTCCAAATGAATTAATTGCAAGACACAAATGTATGTCTCTCATTGACCAAACCACCCTAATATAAAGATATATATATATATTTGGACATTTCATATATGTTAAGACATACATGCCGCTTTATCTTAGAGATGAAATACAATTGGAAAATAACCTGGGTGATATATATTTTTAAATTTTATTTTTGGTTCACAGAGTACAAACATTTACAATCCAAGTCCATGGAAAGAGATTGTGTAGTTGATCTATTTTGGGTGATTTTAATAATATACATGATACATATATCCAATATTTGCCATGAATAGGTTGTAAAATAAGTCATTATATACCTAAGGAATGCAAAAAATCATATCCAAAGAAAGGAATTACTAGCAGATATAAAACTTCAATTTAACCTTAGATATCTGCGTACAACAACTGTCAAGCAGAAACTCTACATATAACTGGTGATATATATATAACAATTTATTTGTAAGTTACATGGTTGTATATATTAAAATATTATATGAAACATGGACAGTTATGCCTTCCTAATGCTACCCATTCATAATGTGGGATGCTGGTTAATAAACCCAAAATATCTACAGTATCACAGGTACTGACAATAGGGGACACTGACACTGAATAGGAAACAAGGCCGAAAAGTTTTTCGGTCTGTGTGCGCAAGCTGCACAGCCATCAAAGACACGAGTAGTGCACTAGAATTTATGAAAGTCTGGCGACAAAAGAAATTCCAAATTAGACACATCCCATAGCTGGTTTAGAACTCAGACGGTTTCCAAGTACTTATGCAGCCCATTGCTGCTTAACTTCAGTGATGAAAGTTTGGGGACAAAAAAAAAATGAAAAAAAAAAGGAAAAAAAGTGATCTATAGAAGAGCGAGCGTCACTAGAGCTCATGCATAAAAAGGACAGCTAAAATTCAAACTGAAATTGCTTTTACTTGGGATTACTTAAATTCGCCTTAGCTGATCTTGTCAAGGAGTCAGACTTGTGTTTATTTCAGTGTATGTAGAATCAAAACCCAGTAGAGGCACAGAGGTTTAATTGTAGGATTTACAGGTTCAAATATGATTTTTTGTGTGACTTAAACAGAATTACTGTCCTTGCACCAAGAGGAAATAGAAAAGATTGAAATACATAGCAGTGGTAACAGCCCTGAAATGATCATACACCATCCTACTAAGAGTTTTCCACAATGTTCAGGTCTGGTGAAAACTGGAGACAAAGATTGGTAAATAACATGATTATGGTCCTTGTTTATTAATATTTTGATATGGTCAAGCATGTTTAAGGAAAATTGTAGCAAATAGAATTTCACTTTTCAGTGGAAATAAATATGAAGTCCTTTGCAGGGCAATGATATTTAGATTTATTTTGTCTGTAAATCCTGAACAATCCTGGTATAGGGATTTAACTTCATTGTTCTTAAAAGAAAAGTTAAAAATATCCACTTGCTTTTGTTTCCATTTGTTTCATATTCAGTGGTTAAATAAGGTTTTATATACAGTGAAACTTCAATTACCCAAATATGCAGCAACAGTGATAATTTAGGAGATTGGAAATGAGTCTATAAAATTGAATATATTTATATAATAAACACTGGAGGTTATACTTGAATTACAGGTATGACATTGATTTTAAAGGACTGTACACAGTTACAACTGTGTCACTGAGCTATGATTCAGATTCTAATCTATCAAAAGATGTGAAGATTTACAAGCGATTTTACAACACTGATTGGGATTTATGGCCCCAGGTGAGTTGTAGATTTATTCAAGTGATGAACTACTGATATACTAAATTCTTCATCATTTAATAAATACAAGAGCACTTGGACAGCAATTAATAATAAGTAAATAGAAAATCTAGATTTTCTTGTATCCAGACAAAGATGCAGATACTGTTGAAATTTAATGGGATCTAACTTGGACCAGGACCCATCTTGTGTACTTTTTTCATAATACTCCAACAAGTAGTATTTGCATAATTCTGCTAACAAACAAACAAATGGTAAAGAAAATAACACCTCCTTGGCAGAGTTAAATTTTTCATACTTGTATACCAATCACACTAGTTACACGTATGTGTGTTTCAATTAACAAATAGTCTGCTAATTACACCTAGGCCATGTTTTAGAGGCATTTGTCCAGTGCATTGATAAAACTGGTAATAGTAATATATCTGAAGCAGCTGCAATTTGAACCATGGAAAATTTATTGAAAATTTAGAATGATTGTTTTCATACACTCCTATAATTTCAGACACCAATACTGAAGCAAACATCTAATGGGACTAAGACTACTTATAAATTTCTTCTTGCACCAGCCATCAACACACGGTTCCTCAAACTCGTGCTGGGCCCATTCAGTGCCAGATGTATCTGGATGACAGTGACTGGATAGAAAGCTCCAGGTTACATTTTTTTTTGCATATTTTTAGGAGATACAGAGGTTTCAAACTTATAGGCCAGGACTGTGAGAGTTCTAATCCAAGAAAATCACAATGTGATAGTGCTTAATCTTTTTACTAGAAGAATTTAGGCAGGGTGATGAATCTAATCCAATAAAACTTTAATACAGCTTAATATGCATTATCCAAGGCACAACTACGCATAAACATGTTGAATAAGAGTTTATCCATTAACATAGCCAGGTGAATCAGGTTGCCATTTAATGATCACTTAATCTACTTTGGGTTTGTGGTCAAACCCAACTCAATCTAACATGCCAGACTGACTACTGCCTTTTTAAAACCTTGTCAATGACTGTTTTGGGATATAACACTCTAATTTTCACTTTATACTGGAAAATTTATAATTCAAGATCACCGATCAAAATCATTGTTCCAAAACCATATGACCAATTGGCCAACCATGGGTCATTAACAACAGAGACACCTGGGAACAGCTTCACAAAGGGTCTCAGACTTAACCTGGACCTAGGCTAAGTCAGAGACATAAATCTGAGCCTTTTGTCTTTGCCAAGTCCTAGACTTAAATGGATTTACCAAAGGGTTACTTGGCTAGATCCAAGCTTATCGTATAACCACATTGGTTTTCTGTATCAAGTGACCCTTTATATCTAGTTAAAGTATTTTAGTGGTGACATATATCCTTTGTGTACTCATTTTATCTTTAAAAAAATGCTGTTTTTCAATGGAAAGCCTTGTAACCACATAAGTATGTTCAAAGACTAATTTAGATAGGTGTTCTATACATTTATTCTTTATTTTCCGGCATTTCAAATTTTGAAGTGAGAAAAATATATGGTGGCCATATTTAAGTCTTTGTTTACATACGTTAAGCCCACTCCCAGGTAGACTTGGCCAAAGCCTATATTTCACAGCTTTGTGAAACTCTCTCAGTCTAAAACCACAGACTTAACCTTTAAGTCTAAGTCTGGGCTAAGTCCTTTTATGAAACCAACCCCAGGAGATATGTTCCCAAATAAGGATCAACCTGAGACAAAAATTAAATTACAATTTACAAGAAATAGCTCACATTTGCATGTTTATGCATAGCAATAGATAAGAAGGTAGATGAACTGACAATGTATAGAAATTAATTGGCTTTGGGTATTTCTGTTTGCAAATTGTGCCCATGTTGGGTACTGACTTCATGTATAAATTAATATATTATTTCCCCTTTAAAAAGTGTTCTTAAAAGTTTATTGTTTTGATTTTTTGATACTTAAATACATTCATAGCTTGCGCTTGTGTCAATGCAGATTTTAATCAATAGAAATCCGTACTATTACACATAAAACAACCAAAAATTAAAGATTTCTGTGTCTAAATTTTTCCAAATTAAATATGGGGAGAAATATGAATGACAACCTTAGTCTTGATCCAATTTTTAGATGAACTTAAGCCAATCTTTCACTGATCACTTTTTTGAAAACAACCTCAGAAAAACAAGAAGCAAGGTGGAAAAACTGTGTTGAGAAGGTATGTTTAATCTTTTGTTTGAAATAGATCAGGGAGGTGGAACTATAATATCAAGAGCAAAACATTCAAAGGTTTTGGAGCTATTGGTATAAGAATCTACTGATTTATGAACTATTGTGAAAAAAGTGTAAACAGGTAAGACAGCTGTGTATATGGTTTGGCAAATCTTGTATTGCATTAACTTGTTATAAGATGTTAATTTATTTCAGTTTGTTATATCTCTGTGTCATAACTTTTTGATTGCAGATTGCCCTCCCGGAAGTATTTATCATGAGAAGAAATGCTTGTACAAGTAAGTGAAACATGAACACCATATCAAAATTGTAAAAATGAAAATAGAGAGGTCTTGAAAAGAAATAAAACGTGAAATACTCATACCTTATATATATAACATCCTAATTCCCCCCTTACTCCAGATGGGGACTGGTGAGGGTATTACAATAAGGTCTGCTTGTCTGTCTGTCCGTGTGCATAACTGAAAAACTATATATTGGATCTGGGTCATTTTTTCATACACAATCGGGTCTGTCTGTGGCTCAAGGATGGTCTGGATCTGGCTCAAGAAGCTGGAATTGTTATTGTGATTTTTGACAATATCCATGGGAATTTGTTTTATCTGTTTAAAATCTTGGGAAAGATCCAGATCACAGTCTGGCCATAAAACCCGTACAAAGGTCCCATTTTCAATGTATGTTCAATGACTATGGTTTTCTGGTTAATGATACTCCAGTTGTGATGAGTGGATGAATGTTTTATGTGTGTAAGGCCAGGCCAAACTAAGAAGTTTTTGCATTTTGTGAAAGACCCAGATCATATTCTGGATTCTAAAAAAAATCCTAAACTTTTGGAAATGCACCCTGGTAGATGTCTGCATGATCTCCACCATAAGTTCTACCCACATAAAAATATATTAATTGTGGTGCAATTTCAAGTCGAAAGACAAAGTCATTAAAAGTGGGATTTCTTGAAATTCAGGATTTTTTTTCTATAAATCCGCATAAAAAATTTATTCAGTACTTTTGCAGTTACTGTCAACACAGTTAAAAAGACAAACAGACTAACAGACAACCAAGAAACCCCGGAGGCAAGTAAAATTTCCTCAAATTATATTATTCAGTCTGCTTGCGAACCACTGATCTGTGTACAGGGCATTAAAGGAATGATCTTATTGATTATTATGATAATGTGACTGAAAAATTGCTCCAGAATCAAGGATATTGATCCAATCATACCCAAATTGGAATTTGTTCTTCCTTGTAACAGTTCTGATGCTCCCTTAAATTTTCATTGCCATCCATGCAGTAGTTATGAAGTTGCTGTAAAAAACAAACTTACAAAAAAACAACAAGTAAACAGAATGAGTGATATACTTTGCTAAAAATTTTGCAAAGTAGCAAACACACACAAAAACATTACTTCCTGGCCGAAATATAAAGGTGACTATAGTTCACAGACATGGCATGCAAAGGATTAGTGTTTATGTAAAAAAGCATGCTCAGACCTAATGTGATGAGCTAAGAATATCAACTGGTAATTACTTATAGTTTGTTAAATGAGGCAAAATGAATAAGAAATCCAGTATAAAATTACTGATGATTTTATCTTCTTTTATTTATAATTTTAGCCATTACAAGTCAAATGCGGAAGAAAAGCAGACATCACCCACCGTAGAATTCAGTTGTTCGCACTTCAACTGGGCAACTCGAGGGCAAGCAGTGCAGCCCAAAACACCTGCCTTGTTACACCTACTTGGTACTATATCAACAGTGTAAGTAATGTAGATAAAGAACTGAGCTTCAGCTAGCCAAGCACCTCTATATCTAGTCTGTACCATTCTAAGTTAGCAATGAATCTGATGGAAGCACACTTATATTACTCTTACAATGTTACTCTAATAAAACATTGTCTCATACCTGTATATCAATGATTCAAAACTGAAAACTACACGCGTATTCGATTGGGATCAGTTTGTTCACTTCAATCATGATTTAAGTAATCAGTCTCCCTCATAGGATCACTTGGTGTTCTCGGGTTGCCACACCCGGGGCCAACGTCTTAGAAAAAAAGATCGTTCTTGTTAGCCACCGGATATACTGGTAGTTGTCCTCACGTGATAACTTCTGACCAATCGCCCACTTTCTTGTTGGCCACGATTGATTAGTAGCAGTTTGTAAATATACAGACATTTTCATTTATTTCTCAGACTTTACTTATTGTTGGAGGCTAATATTCAGATATTTCTTTTAATATATATCATAGATCATTCTGTAAAATTTTTATTTTCACAGGATAAGTATATTTCTTGCTTTCGCGTGTTTTGAGTTTTCCTCGGTACAGGCAATTTTATTGTACGTCTTTTATTGCGTCTAAAATATCTCTCCATCAAGCGACTAAAGACAAACCGAGAGCTCAGAAATGCCGCCACTTTTGCTTTAGTTTCGACCTACACAACTACTGCCCTACCTGTAGGGAGGCTGGCAAGGGAGATGACCCCTGTGTCACCTTCGAAACTCCCTGTCAAATCTGTACATCTTTAACAGATGAGCAGTTGAAAAAAATCCAGAACAGGAAACGTTATCTTAAAAAGCAAAAGGCGGAAACTAGTTCCAAAGATGATGAACTAGATCTTTTGGGCGAAGGCGACGGGGATTCCTTCAATGGATCAAATGCAGACCTCGAGAGTGCTGCTGACAATCTTTTTACCTCAACCCCCCATCCTCAATCTCTTGCCTTCAGTTCCTTGTCTTTAAAGACCCCAGCCAAGTCTGTCCCACCCACCCCAGGTACAGCTTTACAAAATAAAATTCAGAAAAATATTGAAAAATCCCTGGGTGATTCCTTAAATATACATTTACAGCAGCAAATGGGTTCCTTCCAGGCATCCATGTTGGAAGCGTTTCAGTCACTTCGAGAGGAGTTGACCATTAAAAAGAAACCCGAGGTAGAATCCTCGTTTCCTGCTTCCAAACCTGGTACATCCAGTGACAATGCTGCCCATCTGGACCTACCCCCTCTGAGATCTAGACTAAGTACTAATGTTCAGACCGAGGCAATGGATGTGGACTACGGTCCAGCACTCCCTCCTCATCTAGTACTCAACCCAGATACCTCAGATCAGTACGTTGCTCCCTCTGAGGTCCTACCGAAAGAGGTCTCGTACTCTCACAAAAAGCATTACCATAGGCAGCCAGTTGATCCGGGCTCTGCCTCGGACCAACTAAATGAGGATTCCGACGAACCTCGGATCCCTTCTTCCAGACCTAAAAAGCACTCTGATAAGAGCAAACACAAATCCAGGTCCAGATATGTGTCATCTTCTTCAGAGGAAGATCAGTCCCCTGTAGCCAGACACAGGTCTTCTAAGCCCTCTAGGGCTCAGCCCTCAGGCGCAACTTCTGATCAAGACCTTCCACAACATGATCCAGACCCCCCTTATTATAGGGAAGTAGCTCTGTCTGACATGCCCTTACAATACTCTGAAGAAGTAGACACCTTCAGGCGTATTCTTTCTCTCCCTGACCCCAGGGAATCTATGCCTAGGTCTTCAACTTCAGTGTTGGGTCTGGACGATGAAAAAGGCCGTCAAGAGCTCAGACCTATAGGTCCTTCCTCTATTCTACCCCTTAGCTCAGTTATCAAGGACGCTTTTGATAAATTTCAACATGACTTTAAAGCTGCCAATTTATCTGAGGGCAAATATGTCAAGCCTCCTCCTTCCACTTCTAAGTGGTACAAGGTGGGACAGCCCACATTTCAGGATAAAATTCAGAAGTTGAATACAGACTTTGCCAAGATCTGTATTACTCCTAGACCTCCTGGGGCCCCTGTAGCCAAAGTTCCCCTGCCAGTTCTCAAGGAGCTGGAACATCAGGCTAGACAAAATATCTCAACCCTCAACTTCACCGCTGCCTTTGCCAAAACTTCTTCTTCTTGTAATGCTTCCTTGGAAAAATGCCAACATAGCATTAAGTCAACTGTCAAGAAGATTAAATCTCAGATTCAGAAAGGTGCCAATCCTGAGAAAGCAGCAAAGCGCGGATATGAGGAAGTCGCTGAGTACATGGATTTCTGGAATAAAACAGTTCTTATTCAACACAGGGCCCTCACCTGTCTCAGCAAATCTCTAGCCCATATTCTCCAGAGGGAATTATATTCTATGGCTAATACCGGCTTGCTTAGGCGCGAAGCCAAGATGACTCTCTTACATCCACAGTTAGGGGAAATGAGACGTCAAGAACTTAGGAACTCGTCCTTTTGGGACTCGTCCCTGTTCAAGTCTCAACTCGTGAAGGAAGGTGAGGACTTCCTTCTCAAAAAGGCACCTCAAAAGACTCTCAGGGTTTCGCACCCTACCAGAATAAGCCCTTTCGTGGTCCCCACAAGAAAAGAGGCTCCTACAGGAAACGCCCCTATGGGGGAAATTCCTCTCAAAGCAGTAACCAATCCTTTCCCTCAGGAAGAGGAAAACCCAACTTCAGAGGCTCCAGGGGTCGTTTTCGACCCCACAATAGGGGAAGGGGGCGTGGAAACCCCCCTTTCCAATGACTCCTCCAAAGCCTCACACAGTCCACCAGTAGGAGGTCGCCTCCATTCTTTCAGGAGAGACTGGCTCACAAACAAATGTTCTCAGAGCGTGTTAAACATTATCACCAATGGCTACGTTCTGCCATTCCTTTCAAAGCCAAACTTGGTCAGATTTCCTCTGATTCTGTCAGAGTACAAGGCCCAACAAAAAGACCAAGCCTTGGCCACTTGTATCCAGTCTCTCCTGTCAAAGAACGCTATCGAAAGGGTAGAAAATGTAAAATCTCTCGGGTTTTACAGTCGCCTGTTCCTAGTACCCAAGCCTCACCAAAGGTGGAGGCCAGTCATAGACTTAAGCGGGCTCAACACTTTTCTACATGTAGAAAAGTTCAAAATGGAAACTCCAGAGTCCATCAGGACCTCCCTGATTCCAGGGGAGTGGGTATCGTCGATAGATCTGTCGGACGCCTACCTGCACATCCCCATCCACCCAAACTAAAGGAAATACCTAAGGTTTTGCTACAAAGCTCAGGTGTTCCAGTTCACCTTCCTCCCGTTTGGACTGGCCACAGCCCCCCAGGTCTTTACAATGACCGTAAAGGAAGTGAAACTAATGGCCCTCTCAAGAGGACTCAGAATTCACCAATACCTGGACGACCGGCTGATCAAGTCACAGTCTCAGGAGGAAGCCCAAGTGAACACACAGGTGGTGGTAGACCTAACTCAGTCCTTGGGGTGGATAATAAATCAGGAAAAATCAGAACTGAAACCTACTCAGGTGTTTTCGTTCGTGGGCTACGAATACCACCTAGATTCAGCCCTTGTAAAACCCACTCAAGAGAGATGGCTTAAACTTCAGGATTTGATCCTACGACTCAAGTCAAAACGTGTTTTGACTGCAAGATGTTTGATGTCTCTAATTGGGTTGCTAGCCTCAACGGAGAAAAGTGTCCCGGAGGGACGCCTTCAAATGAGCACATGAGGCCCTTTCAGTTTCATCTCAAGGAGTACTGGAGATATCCTCAGTCGCTGGACAACCTCCTTCCTTGGACAGAAGCCATTGTAGCCCACCTAGATTGGTGGCAAAATCCCTCAAATGTGATGAAAGGTGCAGACCTTCATCCCAAAGACCACAGTATCCAACTCTTTACCGACGCCTCAAACGAAGGTTGGGACGCTCACTTAGACCAAAATTCTACAAAGGGTCTGTGGTCAGATCGGGAAAAAAGGCTACACATAAATGTCCTAGAATTGAAGGCTGTCTCCCTGGCCCTTCGAGACTTCAAGGACCAGTGCCAGAACCAAACAGTATTAGTTGCCACAGACAACTCAACAGTGGTGGCCTACATCAACAAACAAGGAGGAACTCACTCAGCAGAGATGTGTGCTCTCCTGTGGAAGATCATGACCTGGTGCCATCACTACCACATAACATTAAAAGCCAGGCACATTCCAGGGTGCCTGAATGTGATGGCCGACCTACTCTCCAGGTCCAACCAAGTGCAGTCAACAGAATGGTCTCTGCACCCACAGGTGTTCAAACTGATCTGCCAGAAGTGGTTCACACCTCATGTAGACTTATTTGCCACTCACCTGAACCACAAACTCCCACTGTACGTATCTCCTATCCCAGACCCAAAGGCCTGGGACATAGATGCTCTAAACATAAACTGGACCAACCTCACGGCCTATGCTTACCCTCCTACGGCTCTCCTTCACAAGGTGATCCAAAAGATCAAGCAATGTCATTGCCTGATCATCGTGATAGCCCCAGGCTGGCCAGGGATGCCCTGGTTTTGGGACCTAGTGCAGCTCTCAACAGAGATCCCACTACAACTCCCAGTGTCAACGACCCTACTCAAACAGTCCCACAAGTATGTGTTCCACAACAACCCACAACAGCTGAACCTCCACGCCTGGTGTCTAGGAGCGGACAACTCCAAGAACAAGGCTTCTCTGTGGAGGTGGCCGAGAGAATTGCTGCCCCTCAGCGGTCATCAACAAGGACCATCTACAAGTCAAAGTGGGCCCTATTTGAAAAATGGTGCAGAGAGAATTCGGTGGATTTCTCCACTCCATCTGTGAAACAAATCTCAGATTTTTTCATGTACCTGTACCAAGATCTAAACAGGCGCCGCTCGACCATTGATGGTTACAGGACTGCAATCGTTGACACTTTGGGCCCAACGGCCCACCATATTGCACATAATGCAGACCTTCACAGGTTACTCTCCAGTTTTCACAGGGATCGTCCCAAAAGTTCCAGAAATCTACCCAAGTGGAACCTTTCTGTTGTCCTCAACGAGCTCACAAAAGCACCATTTGAGCCCATGAAAGACACAGACCTCAAACATATTACTCTCAAAATTGCTTTCTTGCTAGCTTTGGCCTCCGGCAAACGCTGCAGCGAAATCATGCCTGGGTCGCAAACAAAGTATCTAATCTAGGCCAATGGGAAAAGGTCGCCTTGTTCCCTTCTTCTGATTTCATAGCCAAAAACCAACTAGCAAGAGAAGGTTCTCAAAGTGTGTCTCTGGTGACTATTCCTGCTTTGACTACCATTGTAGATAGACAATTTAAAGAAGACAGGACCCTGTGTCCGGTGCGGGCCCTGAGGTTTTATCTGGACCGAACAAAAGACCTGCGAGGGTCTCGTTCGCTCCTTTTCATCTCCTTTAAGAAAGGACATACCTCAGACATCAGACCCACTACACTCTCTTCCTGGTTGAAACAAACCATTCTACTTTGTTACAAACAAGCAGATCAACAAGCCTTGGACTTGGTCCAAGTTAAAGCGCATGACATCCGGGCCTTCGCCGCCTCTAAGGCCTTTTATGGTGGGGTATCGGTGGACCAAATCATGCAAGCCTGTCACTGGAAAGCTCACAACACATTTACAAATTTTTACCTAAAAGACCTTACTTGGTCGGACACCGACAACAATATGTATCTGGGACCTGTAGTGGCAGCACAACAAGTCCTAGATCCTTCCCCTCAGACCAGTTGTCCTCGGAAAGAAAAAAGGGAGGGGGGGGGCACATCCGCTACAACCAAGTCTTCAGGAGTCTCTCCCAGGATCTAGGTATTCCTTTACCTTCAAGATGTTACGGGTAAGGTCATTTTGTTTTTTAGTTATCAAGTAATTTGTATTAAGGACTTATTAAGTTGTCATTAATCTCATATTCAGGTGGCAAAAATTTATGAGATGTCCAACCATTGGGTTGGTCAGTCACTCGTGAAGGGCCCTCAGGGACCCTTAGACCTCAAGTGAGCACTGCTGCACTTCCGTCCTACAATCAAACATCTAGACAGTTTGGCACTGTCTCTCATTTTACTTAGGTTTTTGGCTCTTTACAGGCCCGGTCTTCGGGATCGGGGCACTGTAAATGGGACTCAGACTGGTATTTCTGGCACTATTCTTTACATATTAATTCAAAATCTGAAAAAATGACATATCTTCCAGTCTCAGCTGTAATCCCGCCACCGGGCGGTTGAATTCAGCATTAAGTCCCACATGGTAAGCTATTGTAGCGTAATAAAATTGAAAATTTTAATTACTTAAATGTAGCTTTTATAAGCTACAAGCTTACCATGTGGGACTTAGAAGAGTCCCACCCTGCCTCCCCGCTGTTTACAGCTGAGGGGTAGGTTTTAGAAAATTTCAACGAGAAAGTAGGGCGATTGGTCAGAAGTTATCACGTGACGACAACTACCAGTATATCCGGTGGCTAACAAGAACTGTCTTTTTTTCTAAGACGTTGGCCCCGGGTGTGGCAACCTGAGAACAGCATTAAGTCCCACATGGTAAGCTTGTAGCTTATAAAAGCTACATTTAAGTAATTAAAATTTTCAATTTAATCACTTCAATCTTTGTGAATTGAATACACACAATAATACCTAGATGATAAAAATACATCCATAAATAGCAATTACATTTCAAATTTAAATTGTGTATCAGAATAGGGCCAAGTTTATATCAGAATGGGGCCAAGTTTATATCAAAATGGGGCCAAGTTTATATTAGAATGGGGCCAAGTTTATATCAGAATGGGGCTGAGTTTATATTAGAATGGGGCTAAATTTATATTAGAATGTGGCCAAGTTTATATTAGAATGGATCCAAGTTTATATCAGAATGGGGCCAAGTTTATATTACAATGGGGCCAAGTTTATATCAGAATGGGGCCAAGTTTGCATCAGAATTTGTCATACTAGATGGAGCCGAGTTGGCGGGCTCTGGCCCAGTTCGTGGAGGTCCGGGTGGACTTGTTTTCTCTCCTGGAGTAATTTTCTTTATTAATACTCTCTCTAAAAACTATTCCACATGGTTTTGTCACAGTTTCCACACGGTATAAAAGCTTCTAATGTAACTAAATTTTTCCTCATTATGATAGCAAGATGACTGCCACCACTGTTATCAGTTTACACTCTTTCTATTAGACTGAATCTGAATTACTACAAAATTGGACTGACCCACTCTGTATCAAGAGACAAAGCCTTTTGGTGGGATGGCACATCAGCCAATGATATCACTTGGATGGCTGGAAACCCTTTGTCTGGAGTGTATGGGGCAGTACACCTGAAACTATTCTTCATAGGCAATGTGGAGGAAGATGATAGAAGGAGATCATATTTCTGTGAAACCACAGCCTCAGGTAATCTTTTCACACATGTACAGTGTTCAATATATGTAATAACAGACAAATCAAAACAATGAAAGGACAAAGTTTAAAGTTGAAGATCTACATTCTGTTGTATTGTCCACTGCAAGTGGTATTTGACCTGTATAGTTAGATATACATAGCAGGATATATTTTTTGTATACACCGACACTTCAGTACCATGGATAATTAGTGTCAACAAGTTCCGGTTTTCACTAATATCTTGGAAACTTGCAACCTACAAACATGTATTTTATAGCATTAGAAAGTTCCTTTTACAGCACTTATACTCTTTTTGTTGCATAAAAGCCCATGCAGAAATGGCTGAGAAATCCTGAGCATTGCTATGAGCAAGAACTGAATCCTCAACCATAGTATAACAATCAAGTTCACCACATGACCATCGAGACCCCATCCAAAATGCCTAATATTTCTTCACTAGCAGATAACTAAAGACAATCCGCAGCTAGCCAGATTTAGCCAATCAGATTTAGTGAGAATAACATCATGGCATGTTATTTAACTTTTTCATTGAGGTGGTAGGGTGTCCAGTAATAACTGGTTGTTAAGCATATGTTACTTAATTACTACAGATCATCCCATCCAAAATGGGCTACACTTTCATATAAAACATCATGATTCAAAATAACATTACTAGAGTTCATCACAAATATACAGTAGAACCTGGTTTGTTTGATCATATACCCTTCCAAATTTGTTATTTTCTACTGTCTTACTACTAAAATATATCTTCAGTTTTAGTAATAGACTCTCACTGTCCCAGATTGTTCAGTAAACAGAAGTACCAAAAATTCTCAAGTTTCTTGTTTTTATTTCAGCTGATCACATTGGTAATTTTTACCCTCAGCCTGTAAGGGCTGTCAGAATATTGCTTTCACCCATGGTGTCCGGATGGGAGGGTGGGTTGGTTCGTTGGCGCATGGATGGGCTGTTGGGAGGGTGGTCAGTGGGAAAAAGGTTGTCTGGGCTGTATCTCAGAAACCATAAGGTGTAGAAAGTTGAAACTGGGCAGGAATATTGATCGGAAGGGGTGGGGGGTGGTGGGGGTGGGTGGGGGTGGTGGGGTGTAGGTGTGTAATGTCATGATATGACCTTGATTTGACCTTTACCCTTGCAGTAGTGACCTTGACTTTATAATCTTGTGTGGGCTATATCTTGGAATATGTAAGGTTTAGGAAGTTGATACTTAGTAGACATTTTGGGGGAGAGTAGGTGTCCAAAGTCATGGTGTGACCTAGGTTGGACCTTTGACCATAATTATTGTAGTGACCTTGACATTTAAATTTCATCTGGACCATATCTCAGGAACCATAAGGTGTAACAACTTGATACTTGTTACGAACATTGGTCAGGAGATGTAGGTGTGCGAGATGTAGGTGTGCAACATCATGATATGACATTGATCTCTAAAATCTTGTCCGGGGT
This sequence comes from Sabellastarte sp. h YS-2021, assembly GCA_964017235.1. Lineage (NCBI taxonomy): Eukaryota > Metazoa > Annelida > Polychaeta > Sabellida > Sabellidae > Sabellastarte > Sabellastarte sp. h YS-2021. The sequence continues at coordinate 29,974,007 of OZ024935.1, read as the reverse complement.
ATGTCTTGGAAACTGTAAGGCATAGGAAGTTGATACATGGAAAGGACATTGGTTAGAGGTGTAGGTTGGTAATGTCATGGTGTGACCTGTATTTGACCTTTGACCTTGCCGTAGTGGCCTTGAAATTTAAATTTTAATGCTGGCCATATCTCAGAAACCGTAAAGTGTAGGAAGCGACAGTAGTTGGGGGGTATAAGTGTACATCGTCATGGTACACTTACGCTCTTTTAAATGTTATTTTCCCTATTTAAAACATTATTTGGACCTTTACAAAGCTGACACTGCTTGCTCTGAAAGTGTCCTGATCTTCATACTGTTTCAATTCTTCCATATCTCATGGTGTTGAAAACTATTTCCCTGGGCTGTGGGGATGAGCATCTGCGATGCTATTTTAAAATTATTTGTGATGAAAGCTACCATTACATTAATATACTAGGGGTACATACAATCTGGCAGTGTAGATGATGAGTTAATTAAAAACTAAACATATTGACAGTAGTATATACAGTTATGTCATCCTATAATATTTCTACTAGCTGGAAGTGGCGAACACATTTTTTTCCTTATGAAAAGATGATTAAAAAAATAAAAAAATTTCAATCGAACAAGACTTCTATAATGATCCATTTTTTTAGATACATCTTCTTTTGAGTCAATTTTTGCTAAACATTTCTATTCATGATGGATAACTTTAATCTTTTGTTGGAGTTCAATAATATATAAATTGTTGGACAATCATAACCTTGACAAAATATATTTTTGGCATCTAGAATAATCACATTAATTGGAAGGAGCTAAATTATCAGTATTTTGATATCTTAGAATGTGTTTAACAGGACAAAAAGATTTAAAATAACACCTGTTTTACCCTTAATCCATACTTCCATACTGTCCCAAGAATGTACAGTGTATAGACAAAGTAAAACCAGATGAATTATAGATTCTGGATGGGATTGACACAACAGACAGTTTGGAGTTGATGTTTTACCAATTTTTGAGAGTAGTTTCCGAGTACCAGGAATATTATAGTATATTATAAATGCCTTTTGCCATGTAGTTTCATCAGTATTGATATTTAGTTTAATGCTTCATGCATTTTTTAAACTTATGTCTGCAAAAGTCTTTTTTGTAGACATGTTTGGAACCTTGGTTATGATAAAAGAGAGATGCTAGTTGTTTTTGTAAACAGATTTGGTAAAAAATTAAGGGACCATCTTCTCAATATTTTTTGAGATAAAGTTCAACCCAATTATTATCTTGTAAGTATTTCAAAATTAGGAAATTAGTTCTAAAAAGACCATATTTTTGCTCCAAATCTGTTTGACTAATAACATTACTGTTATCGTGAAAAAGCTCACCAACATAGGTTATTCCATGTTAACTCCAATTTGGTAGTTTATAAGATTCAGTTCTGAAGTACTGGGGTTATATCATAGTGGGGTAGCCAGAATTTCATTGGAGCTTTTTATGGGAATTTTATTGGACAATAATTTCGATGATGTCAAAATTTCATTCTAAACATACATTTTGTGGTTTTGTGTATTAGAATGTCGCACCAAGTAGAACCATAGAGTGCTAGTTTTGATAATGGTCTAATTGTTTTTTCAAACAGTTGTAACCAGGGATGATCTTTTAAAAAGTCTATTCATCCAAGTTAATTGCGACAATTGAATGAAGCATTGAATATTTACCATTCTTAAGCCACCACTTTGTTTAGTCCTGTGTGACATAATCACATTTGATTTTATCAGGGTTATTGTTCCATAGAATGCAGAGACATGAATTCAGTTGCTTAATGAAATAATTATTTGATGAAGGGATTGTCATAAATAAATAATTAAATTTTTAGAGAATAAATGTTTTATTACCATTATTTTTCCATAAGAAAATTTAAACTGATCATTTTTTTCAGGCTAACTGAAAGATAATTCTCGCCAAAGTTAAAGTGTGTAGGTCCAAAAATTGAGTTTAATTGGAACTTGTAATTTATTCTTTGAATTCTTCTTTCTTCCAAACCAAATAATCTTTTTCTTGTTTGTGTTCATTATTAAACAAAGCATATTCAAGGCAGTCTTTTTGGCTCTGTGAACCATTTAGAAAAAGGGTTATGTCATTGGCAAACTGTTTTTATTTCAACAGAATCAATCATTATGCCTTTAATTTAAACATTTACCATATCAGATATTGCAGTACATGTATTTGCACAAAATAAACAAATATGCCGCAATTGGATTCCCCTGTTTGCATTTTTATTCAATGTTAAAAAAGTCTGATTTAACTCTAAAATGGAAGTAATAAACTCTCTGATCATTAATTTAATCCAGCGTAAGTTTTACTAAAAACTTAACATTTGTAACATATTATACATAAATTTCCAGGATTTTGCCAATTTATCATCATTATCTTTCATCCTGTGCATCAACTTCTCCCAAAAAATACAAAGATACTGATGATTTTGTGCTTTGTGTAAATTTTGTGAAATTATATGGTATAAATAGATTGGTACATTGGTAAAACTTGATAATGTGTGAGCTATAGCTCTTAGACTAAAACTTTCGCAATTTTTTTATCAATTTCTTAAATGTTTTTGTATTTTAAATTTTCCTAAAATATCAACACTTTTAGCCATTTTTTTACAAGCCTATTTAAAAACATTTGTCTGACAGCGTATATACTATCACTGTAGTTTGTCAACTTGTCTGAGTCACAACCTTGAACTTTAATGAATTACATTTTTATGAAGTGTTAAGTTACTTTTTATTTGCTACTGTGGCCTAGTGGGTAACACATGTGTCTAACACAAAAATAAGAAAAGAGTTGCATTGGCTTCCTATTCCTCACCGTATTCAATATAAGCTGTTGCTTCTTACCTATAAATCACTACACGGACAAGGTCCAAAGTACCTTAGCGATCTGCTGGAACCATACACATCGCGTCAAGCATCTCGCTTGGCAAAAGATGGAGGAGCATTAACACTGAAAGTTCATAGTACAAAGTACTCAGAATATGGAGACCGTGCCTTTACAGTTACTGCCCCTGTATACTGGAACAATCTTCCAGGATATATTAGAAATATCCAGAACTTAGAAAATTTTAAGAAACATTTAAAACATACTTGTTTTCAGAGGCCTATATGGGCACAAAAGAGTGACATTTGAACTTTGCCACAGCGCCCTTGAACAGTCTATGGAATTGGCGCTATATAAATCACATTATTATTATTATTACTAGCAACATAGAGGATGTGGATTCAAATCCTGGTACAGGCTGATATATAGTGGCTCGGATGACCACTTAAAATGGAGGTCCACTGTCATTGGGTCCTATCAGCAATGGCAGGCTAAAGAACCTCAAGGATGTTAATAAATGGTCATCCTTGAGCCTCTATCTTCCAGTTAGGGGAATGTCAGTTACTTGAGAGCTTGGGCTGTACTTGTGTTGTCAGATGGGTTAAATAGCACTTTGAGTCCTGTAATATATGGAGATATTGCGCTCAGTATAAATAGACAATAATAATAACAATAATATACTATTTTCATTTTGTTTTTCCTTCACAAGGGGTAGACCCAGACTCTGATGCCCTGAGGCTAACCATCACTGCAGACTCTTCTCTGAAGTTGTTTGTGGATGGCACATACAAGGGATCCAGGACTTCATGGAATAATCCCTGGATCCTCAACATTTCACACGATACAAAGGTATAAATATCCATGACAACTGTACTACATTCCATGTTTACTAAATTACTACTGGTTTTTACACACAGATAATCGGTGAGATGTTCTACATATGGCTTCCAAAGTTTAACCCATTATTTAAATTTATTATTTTCCATAGACTTAAGATTACATTGGATTGTCTCAAGTTGAAGCAAAGTGAGTTACATTAAAGGAACCTATGAAAATACATATATGTACATGTAATTCCTCTAAAATTCTTGTATTGGTAGAAAATACAATAACTCATATAATTGTATAAAATTTTCTCAGTAAATATACAGCATGTTCTTCTATGATATTATTAAATATGAAATCTCCAATATCCACAAGATCTCATTCTAGTAATGGCTAACTTCTACTTTTCAACAGATTCTGTGTGACTAGAAACTCCATCATCCACAAATTTTAGTTCTAGTTATGTCTAAATTCCAGTATATGACACAGACTCTGTTTTACTAGATTTGCTGTAGTTATATTTACAGCAAGTTATGCCTTCAGCTACAGCCCATTCTCAATCTGATGTTGTCCCTCTTACATATTATTTTGATTAATTTGCTTGGTTTACTGTATTTTGTTTCAGGTCATTGCAGTTGAGACGGTGAGTAGCACATCAACCCCTGGTCTGTTGGCTTACATTACCAATGGACAGATTACAGACAAAATGTGGAAGTGTACAACAAACTGGTATAAAGACTGGACTGAGTCAAACTATGATGACACCATGTGGGTCAATGCTACTGAAATAGGTAAAACTGTATTTTACCCACAATGTGTGCATTTTCAAAAACAGAAAATGTTGAAAAGCCACACAATTGGTGAGACACTTCCAATTTAATCCTATGAATAGCATATTTATCCCATCCAAATAATCTTTAATGGTTGATATATAAACAGATTTCTAAATTGGTTTAAATGTTAACACAGACTTTGGAAGCTTATGCTATTTGCAAAAATGACATAGTAGCATTTTATACCAATTCTGAAAAAAGGTCACCAATTGTGTAAAATCCAGCATTTTGGAAATGTTGATCAAATTATTTTTGCAACTTAAGCATAATAATTGCTCTTTATCGTGTGATTTCTGTTAGTCACGGAAAGTCTTGCAAGTCTTTTCATTGGTGTATCTATGAATTACTGGGCAGGGCTTAGTTTGTTAGTCATCAATATTTGTAGGTACTCATTGCATCTGATCACTCCAAAGTGACCATTCAAACTGTTTAATGCATATATAAAATTACTTCATTTTAATGTTTAAGCAAACAGAAAGCCTATGACTTTCTGCCTCTAACAGAAACCTATGGAGTCAATGATGGGAAGCTCACCGCTTATGGCTTCACTGATGTAATGCCTGCACCGTACTGGATTTGGGCCGACAACTACCCAGGGACAGTCAATGAACCAATTTATTGCAGAAAAACAATGAGTGAAGCCATTTCCACATCTGAATTGAGTATGTATCTTTCTGATATACTAGTACTTACTGGTGAAAGTAACTCAGTAGTTCCAACAAAACAGTACTGACTAACCCGAGAGACTTGTAACAATTATTTTAAGAAGAAATTGAACCTGTGAATATTTTGGCTGTCGACTACTCGGGGACACAAATCCTTTAAAATCAGGTTTTATACTATTAATATGACGTGTAGTTAATTAATAATAACAAATTATTTACCACCTAGGCATCAATATGTTCAAATATAATCTGAGGAAATTTGCAGCAATAAGATGACAGTCTGGAATAACTTAAGTACACACTTTATGTTATTTCCATTTGTACAAACTAGATACCATGGAATAGAAAATAGAAGCATAGAATTCTAGGAGCAGGTTAAGTTAACTCATTTTAATGGAAAAAATCCATCTTGGTACCTAAGCAATATTTACTCTTACCTTCAAGGTATTTCTAGTTAACAAAGTTGTATTTAAATTAGTTTATATTGAGCATTCTCATTTAATTTATGAATATTTCTCAGATAAATTTTGAGCATTTCACTGCTTGTATTTAATCTGTTGCAGAATTTCTATGAATTTTGTTTCTTATAAATGGAATTTGAATAGGGTCAAATCAGTAGAGGAAATTTAACATTGTTTCACTATATTGTTACCCAATAACTTAACAGCTTCTAGCTATGCAAAAAGATGGATTGTCTGGGATTGTGTGTACAAAAAAGATAAAACTCAGCCAAAAATTAGATAAAAATTACAATATAGTGGTTCAATGCTAATCTTGGACTTAAATAAGTATTCACAAAATATGCTGATTTTTGGATTAAATACAGAAAGTTTGGAAACTTCCACCATATTGAATCCAAAAGGTAATCCCTTCTGATTGGTAAAAGCAACTCTGATATACTTACTGGTGAAAGTACTCAGTAGTTCTAACAAAACAGTACTCACTAACCCAAGAGACTTTTAACAATTATTTTAAGAAGAAATTGAACCTGTGTATATTCAAATTTATCCAAAAGTTGAGCCATAAATTCAGCTCAGCTCCTCTGATAATACAAACCTTTGTTGATATCCAGTTTTAAGATTAACTTAAACTAATTTTTCGCTGACTTTTACTAATCTTTTTGTAAATATGGGCCAAGGTCTTACCAGTTCTTCTGTGTAGACCTTTGACAATATGATGGCACAACATCCCTGATGTTCTGTTCATCATTTTTAAAAAACTTTTTAATGATTTTCATGTTATTTATATGCTACAACTGACTCCATCTAACCATTTTACTTTAATTCTATCACACAGACTCTAGCTGTAGAGAAGTGCTGTTAGACATGCTTTCCTATGAATCGTAACAATGGAGTGTAATGTGATGATGTGGACATAAAAGTTTTTGCATAGTTTTAGGAATATTCATATTGGAACTAATCCTGTTGAAAATGTTTTGACTTTTATTTCACAACACATTTCAGTAGCAGGATTGATCCTTTCAGGCAGCTTTCAATTTTGTTTCACTCTACAGACTCTACCTGTACAGAAAGGTGGGGTAGTTGGCCTTACCACTGCTTACCTGTGGACAAAGGTGATATCATAGAACAGGTGGAAGCAGATACAGTCATTGACTGTCTGTCACGTTGTCAGCATCATGGTGAAATGACCTGCAACTCAGTCAGCTTTTACACAGATAACACCTGTGTACTGAGAGCCAATGACAGGACAAATACAGTCACAGATGCCTTCACCAACGATCTCCAATGCTTTTACTTCGAAAGATGGTGCTCTGGTGAGGGAAAAGAGAGATTAAAACATGACATAGATGTGTCAGAGAATCTGATTGGTTAATACTTATATAGCCATTTAATGAAATACAAAAATATAATTGTTTAGTCTTGAAATAGAATTTTGTGTGTTAATGGTTAGTGTTTCATTTGTGTATTTTTTTCAGAATCCTCCCCTAAAGGAATGTCCTTTGAAAAATGGAAGGTTCAGAAAGCATCAGAGATATTTTAGTGATAAATCCACATACATTAAGTTATTTATAAGAATATATCTGCATTCGTAAACTTGAATGCACATAAAAGGGACTTCAGGATTGCAACAACAATGGTTCTGTTGTACCATACAGATTGTCTAAATTTGTATAACTCAGAAAGAACAGTCAGAAAAAGACCAAAAAGTTTTGTATCAAATAAAAATAAGGTATTTTAATGTAAATAAAATATAGTAGAATTGTGACAGTAGGTTTTGTTCTGTACATTACACTTTGCTTTGACTGTAAAGTTAAAAAATTCTTCTACTGTACTATACAGATATTGGTCTGATAACTGAACTTGAATTTTTACAAAAATAAGAGATTTACAAAAATAGAACAGTGTGTATAAAATAAAATATTTTCAAGTAGTTTTTCAGCTATTTATCAATCAGCTGTATTTTACAGATTGCTCAGACTATATCATTCAAAATGAATACCCCAAAGGACTGGTGAATATGACTGCCTCTACTGAACAAAACCCTGCTACAGATGGGATTCTCAACACATTTAACAGTGTATCCGGTGCTTATCAGTTCTGGTCTTCCTCTACTTTGAATACTTATCAGTGGGTTGAGGTAAGCTGATAAGCTCAGAGAGGGGAGGAGTTGGGGAAAGATGTGCTATTAAATGTTGCCATTGAAATGGATTTTGTATTTTTTTTAGGCTTTTTGGCTTTGTGGGTGCTCAATAGACCAAACCCCTTCATAGGTTTGCACCAAATGTTTTAGATATGTTTATCCTCAGAGGAGCTCAAAAATTTGGCTTTACCTATATATTATCTTACCTGTGGGTTGATCTCTTTGCCCCATCAGAGGTCGAGTGGTTAGGAAGTTTGACATCTAATCATAGGCTCTCAACTCTGTGGGTTCCACTCCCACATGTGGCAAATGCTGAAGACCTGTCCCAATATTACCCTGGCTGTTGAATGGGATGACTGTAAAAAACCCAACTTTGCACCAATAATAGCTTTCCAGAACTCCTCCTGTACCTACATACATACATTAAAATTTCTTGAGAATTTCGAAATGTCCACTTGATGCTGTTCAAATTATACAAATACTTTGGGATTCCCTCTTACCAAAGCTGACTATTTTTTAGACATGTGTTATAAATTTTCTATTTTAAAGTTTAGGGTACTTCCCTATTATCATGAATTTAAACCCTGGCACTTAAGACCATAACAAAAGAAGGAAAAAAGATGTCTCTCAATAATTCTTCATGATAATAATCATGATAATTCTATTCCAGTAATACATTTTTCATGAAAGTCAAACCAATTTTTCAATAAAAAAGAGTTTTACGTGTCCTGAAATCTCTTTTACTTTTTATCTCTGCAGGCAAGATTTGCTGACTACATCAAAGTAACCGGTATTACAGTAGCGAGCACGTCTTCCAACACAATTGAAGCCTTCTATGTATTTTACACTGATGCAAGAACAAATCTGTACACAGACATTAGAGACACAGCAGGAAATTTTAGAGTAAGATCATGTGAAAACATTTACTTGTATTTTTATTTACATATCTGTACAATGTATTTACCTTTGACATCGTGTTTTGCTTTAATCATTATAACCATTCATGACACAGGACTCTGGCATCATGAGACAGCTGTCTAACTCTGTTAATTAGCATATCAAGGGACCAGATAATATAGTTTGATATAAGCAAGAATTTTTCATGTCAAGGTAAATATCATTGAAAAAGTCTGCTTATAAGTTTAATTAACAGATTTTGATTTAAAACTAATTGGTTCAACTTTAATAAGTTCAAAAGTTATAGTACAATTGATATTTCATAACTTTCTGTCCTCTTGTAGGTGTTTTTATGTGTGAGTGATCCAAATGTTGCTTATTCTGTGAACCAGTTAAAGACCCATAGACACAGATATTTGATAAAGCTTTTTCTGTTTTTAATCAAACAGGTCTTTGTTGGGGTGAGTGACCCCAATACTGGTCATTCTGTTAACCAATTGAAAGACCCAATCATCACCAAAGTGGTACGAGTGAACCCCCAGCAGTGGACTTCACAGGTTGCATTGTCCTTTGATGTCCTGGGATGTGTTCTCAAAGGTAAGAAACAGCAAGTTATATCTAGACATTTACAAGCAGTAGGAGGTCCCCTTTCATGTGCGTAAATACAAAGGTTAACTGCCAGAATTTAGTTTATCATCTAGGCTTAGAGCATTGACTTCAGAGTAAAAGATCAAGCATTCTAGTTCAAGCATTACAGATTTTGCTCTTGCACATACTTTTTCTCCCCAAACAAATGTTTGACTGGGTTTCTGGTCACTTGTGGTTGTTATTCTGCCATACTGCATGTGGTAGATCTATTATTATTATGCTGATATCTTTTACCTTTAATTAATCCTCTTTACTTTTACAGATTATAATCCTCTGACAGAACAGATTAGATCAGAGTTTTGGACCCTCGGATTGGGCAGTGGTGAGATAGGGATGGCCCAGCTGACTGCCAGTGGTACATACAATGCTACATATTCACCACATCAAGCCAGATTCAACAAACAAGCGGATCTACCTCAAAACAATGGATGTTGGCGACCTAAGACTGAGCCTTATTTGTTCACTGTAATAATTGAATTATATTTGAAATAATCGTGTATTTGAATAGATGGAGGTGACATGGTGATGTAGTGGTAACATACTTATATCCCACCAATCAGCTAACAGGTTTCAATCATTGATCAGACCTTCAGTAACCAGGTATGAGTAACCTGTAGTAGCTTGCTGCTACTCTGCAAAAGGTCTGGACCAATTGGTAGAAACGTAGTTCCACCACCTCTTAAAATACCAGTCTCTATTTGACATTTCTGGTGTATTTAAAGTCATGTAAAAAGCTCTGAATAATTTAGACAAAGGATTTAGTGCATACAATGCCACATATTCACCATATAAAGCACAGCTCTAAGTAAACCAGTACATTACATAGAAATTAACACTGTTATGTAGAAACAGGGTTGCAAGGGGTTCTGCTGTATGTATTTTTATTTAATTTCTGTGGATATTTTATAATTATTATTGAAGACCGTATTTTCTCAAAATAAAGGGAAATACAGACCGGGGCATATTTTTGTGTCACGAGCATCTATGCTGGGTAGCATATAGGGATTGCTTTGTTTTCATAAAGTTTGTTTTGGTTAAAATTGGCTTGTAGACCATTGAATAAAAAGTAAATATAAAAATAAAACATTTCTCATTGGAAATTTGAAAAAAAATATCACTCATGAAGATGAACAATATCATACTTTTGATATACACGTCTATTACATTTTTATCTTTGTTCAGGATATGTTATTTGCATGTTATTCAGGAAGTTTTCCTATTGTACTGGCTGGTCTGTGGATGTCACACTGTAAAACAGGTGTCTAGCTTTAGATAAGTCCTGGTATAAGTCACTATTCTTCAACTGTATAAGTTTTCTAGTTTCTGAGGCTATTTATGGCTTTTGTACTATTTTTGCTGAAGGTTGATTTATACATGTCAACATCTATCAAAGGCTTCACAGTAAAATACTGTCTTGAAATGAGTTTTCTTGTTTAGCTGAACATATTTCCTGGTTTCTGAAACTGTGTTTTTTTAACTTTTTGTATAGATTGATCTGTTGATGCCACACACTATCCAAGGCCTCCAGTTTCAGGGCTGTCCTGAAGTAAACCACTTTGTGAAACTCTTTTCACTGAGGTACAGCGTGGATGGGTATAACTGGGTTCAAATGTTTGACAATGACACAAATGAGGAAAAGGTATTTTGATATTTGACAGCTGCATGTTTTCTTATCCCAAACTCATTTACAGCTTAAATCCTCTATACAGCAAGTCGTTGTGCCCGCTTAAGGTTCATTTTGTACCATCTGCCACTGTGGCCCAGTGGGTAACACTCACCTATGAACACAGTGGACTTGGAATTGATCCCAGGTATAGTCAGATTCATTGTGGCCCAGATCACCATTTAAAATGGCAGTCCTATGTCACTAGTTCCTTTTTCCTGTGCCATACTAAATAGCCCCAGAGATGTTGATAAATAGACATTTCTGATACTCTGTTTTTGAAGGAAATGTCTTTCATTAAAGAGCCTGGGTTGTACTTATGCAGTCACGATGGATCTAAAACTCTTTTGGTGTTGTAGTATAGGAAATATTTTGCACTGAGTATAAATATACAATACATTATTACAACTGTAGGCCGGTTGTTTTGCAGCAAGATAGCAAAAATTATTGAAATAATATTTAGTTTTAATAGCAGTAAGTTACAAATTGAAATGCAAAGTCCCTTTCACAAAATTAAATAATTTTTGCACATTATAAATCCAGTTCTCCTGTGTGAGCTTGCAGTTCTCCATACAAACTGTCAACTGATGAAAAAATACAGGTTTCGTAAAGCCTGCAAGGCTTTCAAAATATTGTGAATGCTGCAACAAGAATATATCTTTGGAATTTTGTGCAGTCTATAATTAAGTTAATTTTGTGTTTTTATATTGACAGAAATACACAGGCAGTTATTTTAATGGTGACTTTGTGGGTTACTTATTACTGGATGGAAATCTGCCAGTCAGTCGTTACGTACAGTTTGTAATTGTGGAGTTTGTGGGGGATTATCCAGGGTTGCGACTAGAAATCATTGGAAAACCACAAGGTGATTAAAATGATGTTTGTGCCTAAACTTAGCATAACATGACAACAGTTTGTCAATATTTTTCGTACAAATTAGTGTCACTTCAAATATTAGTTTCTATGTGCCTTTGTAATGTAAACTTTGCATATATCTTATTTGGGTTTACAAAAAGTGATTTTATTGATTTCTTGGTGAAGGGCAGTTCTTAGACGAGTACTAAGTAATTTTTTGGAGCTAGTGAAAAATAACAATATAGCACCAGGACAATTTACTTTTAGAAACTCTTATAGTTATCACAATTATATATTTATCCAAAGTTCTGTTAATCATTTATTGTCTTTCCTTTTAACACACCACTAACCTCTACATTAGAATTGTAACTTTATGTAAATAATTTAAAAGGTCAAAGCTGAATGTCAAATGGCAAAGCTTGAGATCTCAGACAGACCTACATGTGAAGATATAACAAATGTATTCTAAAATGGTGTTTCATTGCAGTTTCCAACCACAAAATTTTACATCATACTGTTTCCTATTCTACCACTTTAAATTAAAGCAAAAACTACCTGTCTAAGTTTATATTTTTAGATTGTCCAGGGCTGTACACAGAAATTACTACATTGCATGGTACAAATGGTCTTAATACACTTGAGATCAGTAAGCTGGTACCCTATTCCAGGCTGACATCCCCTACAGAATCTTGGTGTTCTGATCTGACTACACTCAATGTATTAGAACATCCAGTGGTGACCATTCAGCTGGATTCATTGTATTATATCACAGCGATCAAGTTCCTAAATACAACGGCGGTCAATTCTGTCAATATTTGGTTCAGTTCAGATGGAAATGAATGGAGGGATTATTTTGATGAGCAGTCCAACACCAATGTTAGCGTGAATGTATGTTTGTGGTCAAAATATATATAATCGTACTATCACAAACTACTGATGGTGTATTTTATTCAATTTATGTGTGAATAATATTGTTATATCCCCTCTGATGGGTGCTCAATTGGATTTCACCCTGACATGTCCCTGGACTTTCCCTTTTTTGACCTCAAGCGCATGAGAGGATGTTATTTTTGCACTATATAAATGTTTCTATTCTATTCTTTATGATAATTGTTTAACCTCTTTCTGAAACTACAGTAAAAACTTCATCCTGAAGCTACTACAGTTGCCGATATTTGCCAAAATTCTACCTGTCCATTTACATGTGTCACGGATCTATCTCTATATTTTTTTTTCAGAGATTTTGAAATAATTTTAAAAATAAAACAATATGTTATAATAACTTGATTAACAGTTAAATAAAGATATAACACTATTTTTAAATTTAGGAATATCTGTGTTTGTATAATATCAACTACAACTAACATTTGGGTTTCTGGGGATGTATGTGCCAAAGGTCTTGGCAAGTCTTAGGCTTAGCTTTTGTGTACACATATAGCCAACTTGAATCTGAAAATTTGCTAATACCTTCCATGAATAAAGCATCTGTAGTTTTCCTTCGAGCTAAATTTGTTACAAAGCAGACTTGTGTTAGCTTTATGCCTGCAATAATGTGAAAAGCTTGGCATGAAATCTCATTATAGGAAAAGTTATTGGAACAATTTTTTTGTTATTAAATTTACACTCTAAATGCTATTAAAAGTTAAGCAAGTTCGCAAGAAAAATTACATACTTAATTTATCAAAACACATTGATATTCAGGCTATTACAGTTTATGAGGGAAGTACATTCTCATTTCAAAGACTGCAGAAAGGACAAGCTGTTAAAGTTATAATCAGTTCCTGGATACCTGATGAACAACCTTGTCTGCAAGTACTTTTGCATGGATGTAAAGCACAAGGTAATTGCTCATTTCATTCATTTTAAGCACAGTTTTATTTTTGAATACTACTTACAGGTTAAACTTCTGATGTTTTATTTTTTAAGCAGAAGCCCTGAATATGACTTGGGGTACATTTATCAGCATATTCATTTTTTAACCCTTTCGCAAAAACAGTAAAGTTTGCCCGATACAAGGTTATGCCTTGCGTACTAGACTATGGAGAATATTATAGTCAGGAGTCTTTCAAAAACAAAAGAGGTCTGTGTATTGTGTGACATAAAGCCAGGCTAAAGCCTGAATTATGGAAATGCACCTGACAAGATATGTCAAATATAGTGTGTGCAGGTTAATCTCTGGTTTTTGTTGACAGAAAGTTCATTAAAATTGAAATATCTGGAAATATATACTACAAAAATATATGACTTTGTGTACATGCAACTGTCATAAACCATACATACATGATTGAATTTATCAGTTATATTATTGTCATTAAAATAACAGAAGTTCTAAATATTTGTTCTAGCTTGTCCACCCAATTCTATACAGAGTGAAAACACCTGTTATTTTGTGGATGACTCCATAGCTGGTGACTATGAGTACATTGCTGATGCCTGTCAGCAGTTTGACTGGGTTGGACCAGGATATCCTGTAATGCCAAAGGACTGGCTAGAGTTTGACTTTGTACAAGCACTGGCATACCCGTAAGTCAGGATTACTTGCTGTATATAATCTACTTCCATGTGAGTGTTAAAGGTTATTTGTAAAAAAATGAAAATTCACTCAAATTCCTATAAATAACTATAAAGATTCACTTTGTCGAGTTACTTAATGGCCTGTAGTTATCTGTATATCCTAGTAAACAAGCATATGCACATGATTATCACAAGTGTAACAAATTATTTTTTAAAGAAGTTAGTATTTATTTATTAGTTGTATTTGAACTATGTGAGAGGTGCCTTTTAATGGTAGAGACTTCATGATGACATTATTCTGATATATCCCCTGTTCTACACCAACAGTTTTGGTGATGTTTGTACAGTAAACGTGTATCCATTACATTATTTTTAGAGTAAGAAATTAGCATGAATATTTCAACAGCCTGTGACATGTTCCACAGAAGATGCCCTCTTATTTGCCTTTGTAGTAATTTGTAGTACTTTTGACTAGTAATTATTGTGTGCTGCAAAAAATGTGTGAATGTTGTTACCCTGAAGGTATTGTAATTGTGTCTACTTGTTTATTTTGCCGTTTGGTTATTCATATACACAACTCAAAAATTATGTATCAGATAAGGGTCACAGAAGGGAGGGTAGGGTCTACCTATGGTTTAGACCTTCTCCCACATGGTCTGGATCTGCATTGGAACTCCAGATTTTTTTATGGATTTTTTTGCCAATATCTGGTTCACAGATCTGAAGGACAGGGTTTATTGCTCCCACAGTCACTGTTTATTTTTGTCTTTATTTTAGGGTGTTCTCCATAGAGGTGATTCACACATGGGGAATTTTCCAATTTTCTATTGAATGAATAGAATGTTTAATGTATTTTGATATTTTAATGTACTTAAACTGCAAGGTAAAATCAACACTGTATATTTCTAGTGATCAACGAAATCTCAAGCAGTATTACCTGGGACTGAATACCACAGACACAATCCAGTACACTTGGGCAGACAACAGTACCGTGTCAGACAGTACCTCCTTACCTTGGAGTGCACCACCCAGTGGGCACTGTACCTTATTTGGCAGTGAGACTCAGAGGTTCACCAGTAACACATGCAACACAGTCCTACCAGCCATGTGTCAGGTTCAAGCCTCTGGTAAATACGTCATATATATCAAAATATATGAAACTGACCTAACAAAATAAGTGCAATATGTTTCTCTCCCTCCAAAGTGTTGAAAAATATGTCCTTATATATGGTATGAAGACAATTTTTGAAAGGTGTGAAACAGTTTCTTGTAAATACTGTTTAAATCGAAGTTTCAGCTAGAAGAAAAAAATCACTCATTCAGATAAATCTCAATTTTTAAGTATAGAGATTAATATAGGTTTGAAGTTTCACTAGCCTATCAGCCAGAAGAGATATGTGGGTGTTCCACCACATGACTAAGGCTCCCGATTAAGGGTTTTTGAGGGTCGGTTTCAAAAATTTGCTTAGTCCCAGGCGTCCTGTAAGGGTCGGTTGTGGTCGACCCCAACCGATTATTTTTTCCCGCCATAAACAAAATGTCCAGTCCCAGGCTTCCTCAGGCCTCCTCAGACCAAATTTACACAGTCCTATGCTGTCCCAGGCCGCCTGCGACCCTTAGTCGCCGACCCTTAGTCCCAGACCCTCTATTCCTTAGTCCCAGGCTTCCTGCGACCCTTAGTCCCATTGCAAAACAAAAATCGGCTATCTCGTTCTGGGGACGCCTGGGGACGCCTCAGGACACCTTGTGGGGTCGGGACTTAATCCTGGGTTAGTCGGGGCTTAGTCCCAGGAGGCCGGTTTGTGTACGACAGGATCGTGGTTCAAACCGACCAAACAAATGGCTTAGTCTGTTCTTAGTCCCAGACCAGTTAGGGACTGTCTGGGGCCGCCTGAGGCGTCCTGAGGCTTCCTGAGGACGATCTGTACTTAATCCCAGACTTTGAAAGCGATCCAGTTTTCCCGCCCATTTTTGTTTTTTTTTCACCGACTGTCCACGATTAAGGGTCGCCGACAGGGTCGGGGCTTAATCCTTTGGTGGAACAAGGGCAATAGAATTTATACCCAGTGAATTCCCATTGATTCAATATGTGTTAATATAAAAAACCCAATTTTTAACTTTCAATTTCTCGGCCATTTCTGTATTGACCTTAATGCAACAAAAACCAACAAAGAATCTGTAAAAATACCCCAAAAATTGTGTACATAAAATATTTGTGGATGCTGTAGTTTGTAAATATTTGCAAAAAATCCACAGTTGTTTACTTATAAGTGGCTTAACTTATCCAGAGTTACGGGGTGCTGGTCTGTTTCTCCTATCATGTAGCTCAAACATGCTACACTGCAAATAATATAAGTACAAATAGGACAGTTCTAATTCAACTTTCATACTGCTTTATCTCTATAAACTGCAAATTCTAATGCCCAACATATCCATAAGCCAGATCAGATGTCAGGGGACATGAAGAGGTCAGCAACCACAGAGACAATGGGGGAAATGATAAACTAATGTGGATAAGCTTTGAAAAACAGGTAGGATTTTAATTTTAATCCGAAAGATGTAAGAGAGGTATCACATCTGATGTCATGAGATAAGTCCGTCCATATGGTAGGTGCTTCATAAACAAAGTTAGGGTTAAAGTGTTTCTTTGATCAGTGTATGGAAGGAGAAAAAGTAGGAACCTGTAGAAATAATCTGTCAGGACTACTGTGTCTTAGGTATTGAAGGGAAAAGCTATTATATAGATAGTTGTGGTCCAAGATATTTAGGGTAACCTGTGTGAAAGTATTCGCACACCAGTGTAGCTGTTTTGAAAATGGACTCATATTCAATAGGAAGCCAGCGTAAACTTCAGTAGGGTTCATATTACCATCTTTAATGTAATGCCTCTGTTTTTTAGTATCTTCTTACGATAGTCAGTCAATGTGGACACACTATTGGAATGTATTTGTTGGTGGTGATGATGCAGATGCTTTGGCAGACACCTCACTGGTTCACTGTATGGTCTTGTGTCATGACAACACCACCTGTCAGAGTATAGTGTACAGTGAGGAACAAAGGAAATGTCTTCTCAGAAAATACACAGCACAAACACTGGATGTTACTGTCACCCATGATGTCAGTTGGCATTACTATCAGAAATATGAAAAAGGTAAGGTTTTGTACCAATGTTGTATTGTTGTAATATGGCCAATCCTTCCCAGATAGCATTCCACCGTCGGACCGACGTTGGCTATTGTTGGCATGGTCGGCAGATTTTGCCGATGTTGGGCCGACGTTGGGCTGACGTTGGCTTGCCAACCAACACTCTGGTTAGATGTCTCTATATTTTGCCGACGTTGGGCCGACGTTGGCTTGCCAACCAACACTCAGGTTAGATGTCTATATTTTGCCAACGTTGGGCCAACGGCGGATTTTTATTCAAGATGGCGGCGAGCAATAATAGGGGATTTGGGGTAACTTAGAAAAAAATATTTATTATGGTATTTCTAAAAATCATATTTCAGTGAGCCCACAAATTTTAACTAACCATTTAACAATTTTACACATAAAAATAATATTCTCATTAAAAATTCGCACTACAAAAGTTATCAATGAACATCATCTGATTGGCTGATGCTATACATAGAATATAATTTTCACCGGTGGCTTGCCGACATTGGGCCAACATTGGCCCGACGGTCAAAAAGCCGTTGGCCCAACGTCGGCAGCCAACGTCAGACCGACGGATGTGCCAACGTTGGGCCAACGTCGGTCCGACAGTGGAATGCTATCTGGGTTATAATTACACACCTATTGTAGATCATTTTCTTTTCATAATATGATTATTTATCAGAAATATAAAAAGGTTTTGGCAACTTTTATACCAGTGCTAAATTGTTGGTAACTGCTAAAAATACCAAAATATAAGATGTGGGAAATGTTGGAGTAATGAAAGTAAGTTCAGAGGCAATGTTGGATAAAAGAATAGAAAATAATGCATTTTAAAAAAAGAAAAATGGAAATTAACAGACTATTATCAAGTTTAGGCCTTAAGATCAAATGAGTGTGCTGCTTTTAATAATGCATCATTTTCAATTTTGGGAGTCGAATTAAAAGAACTAGTTCAGCTTATGCCTAAATCCAACTTACATTGATTCTACTAAAAGCTACTCTACTGATAAATAATTAGTTGAACATTTTGTCTTCATAGAAAGTTGTGAAATCAATCTGATGGAAGACATAGATAGGTTGACATCCATACAAACATCATCCAGTCTAGACAGTCAGCACGGTGCAGAGCATGCTGTGTATCAGACTCAGTTCACAGCAGGTCAGACAGCTTACTGGCAGGCAGCAGACACTGACCTAACTAGACCCTGGATCAATGTAAGTACCTGGAGAAGTTATTAATACTTTCCATTCTATTCTATCCCAGACTTTAATAGTGCTTCATCCCTGCATTTAAGCAGACTGCAAAGTATAAGCAGTACTGTAAAATGCATCAGTTTATGGGTATAGCAATGACAGTAGAAGCTGAGCAAACATCATCAGACAATTCATGCCAGACTGTAAGAGCATCAAAAGTGAAATTATGACCAAATTGCTTCTTTGATTTTTGCAAAGATTGACTAAAGTAAGAAACCTCCTTCTATCCAGTCTTCCTTTTCTTGTGTTGTATTTACTGCTAGGGGGGATCAGAAATGGTGTGAAGTGGCTAGGATAATAACCACTAGGAAACTTGTAGAGAAGTGTAGCCAACTTATCAAAAAGGCAATCAGTAGAAACTATATAGGATTGGGGTGGCCCTGGTGTTCTTCCTACAGTTAGTGTCAATCTGTGTTAGAGTAGAAATATTAATACTTTTACGTTTATTGTTTGATTTTTTTGCATTTACAGTAGCATTCAACAAATTGTATTGCTAACATTACAACTAATATTTGAGCAGATGGAAGACAGCACTGGATACTAGTTGGTCAAGTATTGAAGATTCAGCCAGATATGATCCTACATTTAAACCGGTGAAAGTTAAGCCAAAAGTAGAGTCAATATTCAACAAGACTTTTTTTTGAATTACAGACCTTGATCACAATAAAATATAAATTTCTATTTAGCAGTTTGTCATCCCGTAATGCTACAATGCTCCAATATGTTCAGAATGCTCTTGCACGGTTTGTCACTGGTGCTTCAAAGTACACTCACATCACATCCACCCTGAGGACACTTCATTGGCTACCCATCAGACAATGTACTATCTTCAAAACCCTAGTTTTGGTTTATAAGTACCTCACCACTGGCCAGCCTAAGTATTTTGCACCATATCTCTCCTTGTACAAATCTGCCATCAATACAAGACGTTCCAACCCCAAAAATTTGTTCCTCCAGGTTCCTCATTATTGTGCTTCCATCCATAAATCAAAGGTCCACTTCAACAACAGTTTCTCATATGATGCCCCAAAGTTATGGAATGATCTTTCACATGATATCCGCAGTGCTCCAAATCTCTCGTGTTTCAAAAGTTGACTAAAAACCTACCTATTTCAGAAATCATTTCCACCATAGTTTCTAACTACCAAACACCGGATCGCCTCCCTGGGTACGACTTGGAACATGTCTAATGTCTTGATGATTTATGCCTTATGAACTGGATGGTGTGCCTTAGAATCCGTAGATACGGAGATTAAGCACTTGGACAACTGATTGATTGAATATTAGAACAATTTGAGCTGATTTTTGACACAATGTTCATTGTACTCTTTGAAGACACAGCCAACACACTTCTTTGAATTTTCCATAGGCTCAGCATATTGAATATGAGGCTTGTGTTGATTGTGTGCAAGTCCGAATGTCCCAGGATTTTGTTCAATCAGTCCTTTGCTTTCTCTTCACACTGGCCATTTTAAAAATCAGATAGCATACTAGCTGACTGCAGAACAATTTGACCTCATTGAGGTCAAAGGTCAAGCAAGTATTGCAGATAATACATGTAATTTTATTCTCTAAATTAAATGACACAACTAGACTAATATCTATTTACAGTCAATTTCAGTTTCAAGTTGATTACTTACAAGCATAGGGTCACCATAAATGAAGCACAGTTTGAGGTAACCTAAACAAAAGGTGGTTAAAAATAAAGTTGAATTTAGAAGAAAATATATGCATGCAGGGTAATAGCATTTTATTATTAAACAATAACAAGAATAAACTGATAAACACGTTCTAAACTACTGATAATTTACATGTCCGAAATAAATACACTTGCTCTATTGATAAGTAGCACACAATTACACAGATATATCCATGTAGTACACAGATAAAGATCTTGATTTATTTTCTGTGTGAATGCAAATTAAATACCATTTGATTCAATAATTTAATTTATAATTAATTTATTTATAGTTTATTGCAAATTAAATACAATTTGATTCAATAATTTAATTTATAATTAATTTATTTATAATTTCTTGATTCTTGTATATACAGCCTATGGACAGTGAAATACAATTTGTTTTCTGGAACAAGAACTTTTGAATTAAAAACAGATTCCACTGAGTGTGTTTTTTCATGGAGGTTGACTTTGGTGGCTATGTACAGATTAAGAGAATCCTAACATCTGGAACTGAGAGCCACTGGACTACAGGACTTAGTTTGCTGTCCTCACACAATGGGAAGTGGTTCCTACACTACAGTGACAACCCAGAGCATCCCTTGGATAAGGTGAGTCCAATAATCCACAGCATTCTCTAGATAGGGTCATTCTAAAACCCACAATGCCTTCTGAATAAAATGAGTCTAATAACCTACAAAGTCCTCTGGGCAGAGTTATGGCTTATATGTGTTGTACTGAATGTGGATAATATTGAATGCATACATTCAGTGGGTAAATCATTAAATGTGTACATTCAATGACTGAGCAGTGGAGTCATAAGAATGTATGGATTCAATGGCTAAATCATTGAATGTGTACCCTCAGTGGCTCAAGGCATGAAATGTATAAAAAGTAAATTTGAACTACTGATGTTAAAGTACAAAGACTTATTTAATACAATTATAAATTTTATTGGTAAATAGCTTTTCTTTTATAACATACATTGGCCTTTTTCTAACCTTATCATAAACAATTAGATTAAGTTTAAGAAAAGTAGTACACTTCAGAGACTCACATGGGATAAATGGTTAATTTGATTCAACCGGAAATTATGCTAATGTTTTATATTTAAATGGGTGTTAATGCTGGGTGTCTGTAAAATCGTATAACTTTATTGGCACTTAAGATAGATTTACATTCATATGAGCACAACAACAGTATAAAGAGAAATTATATTACACTATTAAACAACTAAACATATGTGTCACAAAATAAATTTCATACATTTAATCACATTAATTTCTTTTAAAATTGAAGGAAAATATGTGTCTTGTCGGCATAATTTATTTAACATGGTGCTACTAGGATTCTGTAATTAGCTAGTATAGTAATAGTATATTCAGCACCTCTCAGTTTCCTTAATCAGACCAAAGAAATGCATGGAGATGTGCAGTTTGGTTGTTAAGCTGCTCCCACTGAATGGAACAAGCTCCCTCAATCCATCAGAACCGAGGATAGTATTACACTATATTTAGACAACAGTTGAAGACTTACCTCTTCAGGTTAGCCTACCCTCCACCATAGTCTTTCTCCCCCTCTCTGATGTTAACATGGATACAGACTTCCTTCTAGAAATTGGACTGTCCCTTATTGGACATCAGCGCCTTAGAGGGTTTCTACATCAATTTGGAACTTTATAAATGCTTCATACCTACTTACCTACTTACCAACTTACTTACTTACTTACTTACTTTTGAATGTTCAGGTACTGACCCACCCCCATGGTCTATCTGACTCCCAGAATGCACACATCGCACTGCAGCATCCCTTTGTGACCAGAAGTCTGGAGGTCACACTTGAGACATATGAAACCAAACCTGTCCTCAGACTAGCAGTATTTGGGTGCAGACTCAAGGACAACTTCCAACAAGGTACTCCTATGTTTTTATTTAAAATACACATGGGCTAAGAAGTTTGCTGATATTATTTCCAAGTGTGTTAGTGTATAGTTTGACCTTTTCTAAAAGTCCCTTAAGGTCTTTTGTTTGTAATAATTTGGGTATTGTTTGACTTTCGGAAATTCCTGCAAGTTTTAGATTCAAATAAAATAAAAAGACTGTTCAGATGAGGTTAATGGTGAATACAAAAGAAAGACTCGAAGCAAGCCTAATCCTTTGTTGGTGATAGACAGATACTGGACAGACGCAGTTCATTTGTATTCTTTGAAAAAGTGTGTGGACACATGCACAAAAGTGACAAAATTTTTCATTACAAAATTTCAGCATTTAAGAATGTTTAGTGCTTCTGGTTTGAGTAACAGTAGTGGAACATACATTGTCAGAAACCGTTGAACATATGTTTAAAGTATAAATACATTTATAATTAAATATGAAAATTACCCTAATGGTGTATTTTTTGTATATATTATCATGACAGCAGACAAATCAATACAGTATCCTGTCTTATGTAAAGACCAAGCTAGATACATATAAAAATCCATAGCTGGGAATATATATTATGTTTATTCTAAAATGTTTACACATAACAAAGTTTGGGGTCACTTTACATTAAGTTACGATGGGTATTAGGTTACCTTATCCTGGATTGACTTTTGAAAAATTTTAAAATTGAGGTTAAGTAGGGGACTTTTTTGCCTCAAATTTAAAGCTAGTCTTACACCAGTTATTTTGAAAATTTTGTACCTTTGTCCAATTTCAGCTTAAGGCAAGGAAAAAGAGTTAAGATGACTTTAAGTTTATGTAAATTGAAAGAGTGTATTTTATTGCGCTACAATAGCTTACCATGTGGAACTGAATGCTTTCTTGGGAGGCCGCAGGCATCTGGCCAACGTCCAAGAAAAATAGACGTTTAGTATTGACCGGATCCCTGTGCTGAGAGTGTACCATAACAGTATAATCTTGCGTCTTACCCTTCTTCTCTCGTTGGCTGCTTGACTAGCAAGCATTTAAAATAAGATTACTTTATTTCACTGTTTTCTCAGGCTATATACGTGTTGTTGGATGTTACATTTATTTTATTTTATATCATAGATTATTCTGACAAAGTTTGAAAAGTGCAGGATAAGTATTCTTTGAATATTTCTTGTTTGTGAGTTTTCCGTGTCTCGACTCAGATTTTATTGCTGTAAAAAAATTAATGTCTTCCCACCAAACGAGTGTTTCTTATTCGATACCTATAATTACTGTCCTACGTGCAGAGAAGCTGGCAAAGGGGATGACCCTTGTGTTACAAGTGCTTCTCCATGCAATATTTGTACAATCTTCACTGAAAAACAACAAACACAAATCAAACACAGATGTAGGTATGTAAGAAAACAAAAAGTATCGGATCCCTGCAGTACTTCTAAAGAAGATGATCAGGACTTATTGGGGGATGACGTGGAGGCGTTTTCTTGCTCTCAAGCAGACCTTAAGGGTGCTGCTGATAATTTATTTTCTTCTCCTCCATGCCCCCAACCCTTACGTTTCGAGTCTTTGTCTTTAAGGACACCTCAAACTGTCCCACCAACCCCAGGTACTGCATTGCAGAATAAGATTGAAAGTAGACTAGAAAAATCCCGGGGTAATCAATTTAACCTCCAACTCCAACAGCAAATGGGGGTCTTTCAAGCGTCCATGCTGGAGGCTATGAAGTATCTTAGAAATGAAATGTATTCAGTCCGACCATGGCTCCAAGCACTCAGATCTTGAATCCAACCACTCGGATCCTCATTCCGAGCACTCAGAACAATCTAAAAGGATGTGTTCCAAAGCTAAGAAGCACTCACCCAAGAAAAAACACAAGGTTGCGGCCAAGTGCTATTCTCAGTCGTCTTCTTCAGAGGAAGATCAGTCCTCTGTCCCTATCAAGAAGTCTGCTAAACCTTAACAGGCTCCTTCTGACAATGATCAACAACAGGACAGCACAGACCCAGTTTTTTACAGAGACATAGCTATGTCAGACTACAGTATGCAGAGGAAGTGGAAACTTTTAGGCACATTCTTGATCTCCCTGACCCCAGAGAAACTTTCCCTAGGTCCTCTACCACTGTGCTAGGCCTGGACGACGAGAAAGGCCAACAGGAGCTTAGGCCAAGAGGCCCTTCAGCTATGCTCCCTTAAAATTCCATTCTCAAAGATGCATTTGAGAAATTTGAACAGGATTTCTTGGCCTCTAATTTACCTATATATCAAACCCCTGCTTCAGCAGCAAAATATTACAAGGTGGGACAACCTTGTTTTGAAGACAAACTTCAGGAACTTAATACAGATTTTGCCAAGATCTGTATTTCTCCTAAACCCTCTGGGACTCCTATGGGCAAGGTTTCTCTACAAGTTCTTAAAGAAGTGTCAGCACAGTACCAAGGCTACCTTTAAAAGGGTTAAAAGCCAGATTCAGAAGGGTGCCGATCCTGAAAGAGCTGCCAGGCGTGGCTATGAAAACGCCTGTGACTATTTTGAGATCATGAATAAGAGAATTCTTATTCAACAGAGAGTCTTAGCCTGTCTCAGCAAATCTGTAGCCCATGTACTCCAGAGGGAGCTGTAAACCATGGGCAACACTGGCCTGCTAAGACGCGAGGCCGAGATGACCCTCCTTCAACCACATCTAGGGGACTCTAGACGTCAAGAACTGAGGAATTCGCCTTTCTGGTCTACTCCTCTGTTCAAGTCACAGTCAAGGATGGAGAAGACTTCCTCCTTAAAAATGCACCCCCAAAGATTCACAGGGTTTTGGATCCTATCAAAACAAGCCCTTTCGTGGTCCCCATCACAATAAGAAAAGAGGCTCCTACAGGAAACACCCCTATGGGGGCAATTCCTCCCAAAGTAGTAATCAATCGTTTTCCTCTGGTAGGGGGAAATTGAACAACAGAGGCTTCAGGGGTCGTTTTCGACCCCATTCAAAGGGGTGAGGGCGTGGAAACCCCTCTCCCTAATGACTCATTAAAAGCCTCCCTCAGTCCACCAATAGGAGGTCGCCTCCATTCTTTCAGAAGAGACTGGCTAGCAAACAAATGTTCAGACAACGTGTTAAACATTATCATCAATGGTTACATTCTTCCATTCATCTCAAAACCAAATTTAGTCAGAGCTCCCCTGATTCGATCAGGTTACAAGGCCCTTCAAAAAGACCGAGCTCTGGCCTCTTGTATCCAGTCTCTTCTGTCAAAGAACGCAATAAAAAGGGTGGAAAATGTAAAATCTCTCAGGTTCTACAGTCGCCTGTTTCTAGTACCCAAGCCTCACCAAAGATGGAGGCCAGTAATAGACCTAAGCAGACTCAACACCTTCCTATTTGTATAAAGGTTCAAAATGGAAACACCAGAGTCCATCAGGGCCTCTCTAATTCCAGGGGAATGGGTGTCGTCAATAGAACTATCAGACGCCTACCTTCACATCCCAATCCACCCAAACTCAAGGAAGTACCTAAGGTTTTGCCACAGGTCACAGGTGTTCCAGTTCACCTCCCTTCCCTTCAGGCTAGCCACGGCCCCTCAGGTCTTTACAATGATTGTAAAAGAAGTGAAGCTGATGGCCCTGACAAAGGGAATCAGACTTCACCAGTACCTGGAAGACTGGCTTATCAGGGCCCAGTCTCAGGAAGAAGCACAACTGCACATTCAGACAGTGGTAGACCTGACTCAGTCCTTAGGGTGGATAATAAATCAGGAGAAGTCCGAACTAAAACCTGCTCAATTGTTTTCGTTTGTGGGCTACGAAGGCCATCTAGATTCAGCCCTTGTAAAACATGTTTTGACTGCAAGATGTTTGATGTCGCTAATTGGGTTGCTTACCTTAATAGAGAAAATGGTCCCGGAGGGACGCCTTCACATAAAGCCCTTTCAGTTTCACCTAAAGAAGCACTGGAAATTTCCTCAGTCATTAGACAGCCTCCTTCCTTGGACAGAAACCATTTCAGCACACCTAGAGTGGTGGCAGAATCCCACAAATGTGATGAAAGGTGCTGACCTTCATCCCAAAGACCACAATATCCAACTCTTTACAGATGCCTCAAACGAAGGCTGGGGCACTCACTTAGAGCAAGCCTGTACAAAGGGTCTGTGGTCAGATTGGGAAAAAAGGCTACACATAAATGTTCTAGAGCTGCAGGTGGTTTCTCTGGCCCTTCAAAGGTTCAAGGACCAGTGTCAAAACCAAACAGTGTTAGTTGCTACGGACAACTCAACAGTAGTAGCCTACATAAACAAACAAGGAGAAACTCACTCGGCAGAGATGTGCGCTCTCCTGTGGAAGATCATGACCTGGTGCCATCATTACCAGATAACCTTAAAAGCCAGACACATTCCAGGGTGTCTGAATGTGATGGCCGACCTTCTGTCCAGGTCAAACCAAGTCCAGTCAACAGAATGGTCATTGCATCCGCAGGTGTTCAAACAGATCTGTCAAAAGTGGTTTACTCCTCATGTAGATCTATTTGCCACTCGTCTGAACCACAAAGTTCCACTGTACGTATCTCCAGTCCCAGACCAAAATGCTTGGGACATAGATGCTCTGAACATAAACTGGTCGGGTCTCAATGCTTATACTTACCCTTCCACGGCTCTTCGTCACAGGGTGATCCAAAAAATTAGGCAATCCTGATCATTGTAATAGCCCCAGGCTGGCCAGGGATGCCCTGGGTTTGGGACCTAGTGCAGCTCTCAACAGAGATCCCACTTCAACTACCATGCAGTGTCATGAACTCTTCTCAAACAGTCCCACAAGTATGTGTTTCACAGCAATCCACAACATCTCAACCTCCACGCCTGGTGTCTAGGAGTGGACAGCTCCAAGAACAAGGCTTCTCTGTGGAGGTGGCAGAGAGAATTGCTGCCCCTCAGAGGTCATCAACAAGGACCATCTACAAGTCAAAGTGGACTCAATTTGAGAAATGGTGCAGAGAAAATTCGGTGGATTTCTCCACTCCCTCTGTGAAGCAAGTCTAAGACTTCTTTATGTACCTGTACCAAGACCTAAACAGGTGCCCTTCGACCATTGATGGTTATAGGATGGCCATTGTTGACACCTTGGGCCCAGCGGGGTGCCATATTTCTCAAAGTTTAGACCTTAACAGATTACTTTCCAGTTTTCACAGGGATCATCCCAAAAGTTCCAGGAATCTTCCTAAGTGGAACCTTTCTGTTGTACTCAATGAGCTCACAAAAGCCCCCTTTGAGCCTATGAAAGACACAGACCTCAAACATCTTTCCCTCAAAACTGCTTTCTTGCTAGCTCTAGCCTCCGGCAAGCGCTGCAGCAAAATTCATGCCTGGGTTGCAAACACAGTATCGAATCTAAGCCAATGGGAAAAGGTTGCTTTGTTCCCCTCTTCAAATTTCATAGCCAAAAACCAAATAGCAAGAGAAGGTTCTCAAAGTGTGTCTCCGGTAACTATTCCTGCTCTAACTACCATTGTAGATAGACAATTCAAAGAAGACAGGACCTTGTGTCTGGTACAGGCCCTGAGGTGCTATTTGGATCGAACCAAAGAACTAAGAGGGTCTCGGTCCCGTCTCTTTATCTTCTTTAAGAAAGGACATTCCTCAGACATCAGACCCGCTACACTCTCTTCTTGGCTAAAACAAACTATCCTACTTTGTTACAAACAAGCAGATCAACAAGCCTTGGACCTGGTCCAAGTCAAAGCACATGACATTAGGGCCTTCGCGGCCTCTAAGGCCTTTTATAGTGGGGTATTGGTGGACCAAATCATGCAAGCGGGTCACTGGAAAGCTCACAACACATTTACAAATTTTTACCTAAAAGACCTTACTTGGTCAGACAACGACAACAATATGTATCTGGGACCAGTAGTAGCGGCACAACAAGTCCTAGAACCTTCCCCTCAGACTGCTCATCCTTGGAAAGAAAAGAAGGCGGGGGGGGGGGGGGGGGGGGGGGGGGACACATCCATTGCAGCCCAGTCTTCAGGAGTCTAATCCCAAGGTCTAGGCATTGGTTACCTCCTCAGGATGTTATGGTAAGGTCTCTTACTATTATTTCTGTATTTAACTGTATAATGTATTTCAGTGTACCATAATCCCATATTTAGGGTGGCAAGTTAATGATATTGAAGCTTACGGCTGGTATTCATTACAGTGATGTCCTTGGGGGGGCTATACTCGCATAAGTGAGCATGGCTGCACTTAATCCTTCAATCAAAACATCCAGACAGTACCGGTACTGTCATTCATTAATCTTCTGGTTTTTGGCTTCTTACAGGTCCGATTTTTAGAATTGGGGCTCTGTAAGCGGGATTCAGACTGGTTTTTGAAATATTCATTTTATTTATTTATTAATTCAATCCAAGAAAAATTCACTATACTTCCAGTCTCAGCTGTAATCCCTCCACTGGACAGTTGGATTCAGCATTCAGTTCCACATGGTAAGCTATTGTAGCGCAATAAAATTTTAATTACTTAAAAAACGGAAGAGAGTCCCACCCTGCCTCCCTGTTGTATTCCAGCTGAGGGGGTATGGGCTAAATTTACAATGAGAGAAGAAGGGTTAGACGTGAGATTACACTGTTATGGTACACTCTCAGTACGGGAATCCGGTCAATACTAAACGTCTATTTTTCTTGGACATTGGCCGGATGCCTGTGGCCTCCAGAGATAGCATTCAGTTCCACATGGTAAGCTTGTAGCTTATAAAAGCTACATTTAAGTAATTAAAATTTTCAATTTAATGAATTTAAAAAGTTTTATACAGGTCTAAGGTGACCCCACATAAAAAGAAGTATATTAAGAAACGCATAAATATTAGTATAAAGTATGTAGGTATGTATGTAGGTAAAACCCCCAACCCCATTTAAGAGAAAGTATGGACAAGCGGCCATTTCATAGCAACTTGCTCTTAGGTATTATGGTCTTGGTTACTATTGCATACACCAATCAATATCAAGTGTTGTTGAATGGCATGTCAGCCATTTAGGCTATAGTATTAATTTTCTTTGTTTTGTATCAGCCTCAGTTATGTACCATCTTAAGAGAAGGTCTGCAGCTATGTTTTCCTTGCCCAGTATATATTTATGACACTTAAGCCATTTGTTGCCATGGCATGATGCACAGCATGACTTATAAGCTCGAAAATGTTGCTCCCATGATGATATCTAAATGCCAAACATGCATCAATAAAGTAATTTTGATGCCTTAACCTAATAAATCATAATCTCTTGGGTCAATTTTAACATAATAAAGACTCTGCTGAGGTTGGATCCAGGATAAACTGCTGGTGCACAAACTGCTGGTTGAAATTGGGGTGGGGACAAATGCTGATCAGTTGTCAGATCTACAACAGAACTATTGAACTTAGGTGTGTGGAGGCCAAACAAAATCATCTCAATTCAAGATTTTTTAAATGGAATCGGACATAGTATTAGACTAAAATTATACTTTAATTGCTGTGACTGATTGTTTCACAACTATAATGATGTAGTGTCGTGCTAGTTTCAAATATCATAGTGCTAATACTAATGTCTTTGTAGTAGTATATTGCGGTTTTGGTTCATTATTTCAAAGGCTTATTTTCAATAATAGTCCTTATAAAATTGTCTTTACATTAAAATGTTGTTTTTATGTCATATATTTTAATGATTTTAAAAACTGGCATTGACTATTTAATATTTTGATAAGACCACCATTTTGACCCTACCCTAAAATTGACTGGCATTTTTTCCACCCTTGCAATTTTTCCATCCTGGCAGATTCGCTGTTAGGATGAATGCACAAATATGAATCCTTTGAGATATTTGAGATAAATGTATTATCTCTTATGAAACTTGAGTAAATTTTGTTAGTGTAAGCGTGACAGGTATTTAATTTTATCAAGGAACCAGACTCAATCGTCCTCTTGGTGACAGTTTTGGAGCCTTCATTTTTTTTTCATTTCCTAACATTTGGGTGTGATAGGTTGTGTAAGTTCATGATGGAGCCAGACTAAATTGCCCCCCTTTTTGATCCCATCTGTTTTTTTTCACTGGTTTTTGTTTACCAACCTATGCTCATCACTAGGGTTATACTTTATATTTGCAGGGACCAACTCAGCGGTTTATCTCATTCTTGTAATTATTTACCAGTATAGAAAAGACTTTGAATGTGTAAGTCAAGGGTGTTGTAAAAGCTACTTTTCAGTGTTCCCCCTGGTATTCTCTGTTCGCTATTTTTCATCTTGCTTTGAGTGATAGAACGTGTGAAACCAATTCTGTTTTTTATTTAGAACAATTGCTTTCAATACATAAGGTTTTGACAAAACACTAGCCCTTGGAGAGTAGTAGCATGTGGTTGAGCTTGGGTAACCTGGGTGTTGGTTGTATAAATTTGGAATATGTTAAAAGGGGTTTTTCTGAAAATTATTCTTAACAACTTCCTTATTATATTTTTGACAATACCATGCCCACTCAGTGTGCCAGTTGCTGCTTTCCGGACCAACCACAGTTTTGCAATATACACTTCTGTATTCAATTTTTTACAGACTGTTGTGCTGGCTAGTTCCTCACGACATTTGTTGGAGCAGTTATGACCTTTCCAACTTTGAACTGCAGTTTTGCAGTGACTTACTCTTTTCTTGAGACTGTGATGGGTGACAATAATTGGCCAGGTTTCCATCAGGTTTTCTGTAAAAAGAATTGTTTTAGAATTGTTTCTAGAATTGTTTTACTATGTAAATCATTGTGCATGTGTCCAACGAATTCAATAAATTTTTACCTGTCTTTCTTTAGTAAGAAAAAAATGTGTAATGTTTGAAAGTTCCTTGAACGCCTATAGCATACAAGTGTTTAAAACATTACTAATAAAAGAAAATTTCTTTAAATAATATTTCTTTAAAAGCATGTTGCCTGCTTGACTGGCACTGATAAAGGTAGCACTTTGATGCTGCCTCCCACAATCTGGGTCTGAGGGCCAAGGATTGTGTGTTTTGTCTTCTCAAATGAAAAAAAAAATTCAAAATTATTCTCCAAGAGGGATGTTTTACTTCTGTTATGCATTACTTTGTACTGTGGAATGCTAATAGAGAACCTGGTTCATATGTCCTGATATTTAGGATAAATCATTTTGTTTTTTTTTCACACTGAGTGGTTAATGAAATAAAAATCTTGACATGTGTAATGGTGGCCTAAGTGACACATTTTTTTCAGAGTGTTTCAATGTTGTGGGTTTGAGTGATGGTAAAGTTCTACCTTCCCACCTTGCTGTGTCCTCTGCACTTTCTGATGTCAGTGGGAACATCTGGGGACCTTATAATGCAGGACTGGATGCAACAGACCACACAGAAAACCTTGCTGGGTAAGACAATTACACATCAGGACCCGAATATCACTGACAATCTTTCAATTGTTCTTATTCTTAAAATCACCATGAAACTAAGCATATGGTAATAATGACAAACTAGATGCAATTGCTATGTAGAAAACAGATAGCATTAGTATATTAATTCTTGATCAAAATGAAAGTATTATTTGTCGAAAAAATGTATTGCAAACACACTTTCTAATTCTTATCATTAGAAACGTTTCTTATTCTAACAATTTTTTTCTAAAGCCAGATCTATATTTCTAAGAGAAATCTTATTCTAAGAATGGGAATATTTAAATGATAAAACATTTCTTTCTAGGCAATATTGCCTATTGTCCTTTGGGCAATATCACTGGCCCTTGGGCTTCATAAATACAATAATACAATATATGTTTTATCCTTTTTATTATACCAAAATTGTTTAGGTTTCTTCTTTCCTCTTTATCGGTAATTGCATACAATACATAAAACTCCTTGTGGAAGTCTCCCAGTCCTACAAGACAAAGACTGAAGAAACTCAATATCCACATACTAACTCTGTAAACTTTTCATGGTTGTAAAAGTTCCAATAAGATGAGAAAATTTACAATAAAAGATCAATGCGTACATAATGATGTAGGTGCAAATGGTTTGTTTACATTTTTGTGTACATTTTAAATTTTATTCATCCTATACTTTAAGCATTTTCTATTCATATTAAAAACATATTATTCATTCAATTCATGCACTTTTTTGGCAGTTTTTACTTGCTAATTGACATTAACTTTAATGGGTAAATCTATTTCAATCAGATAAAGCATGAAGTAATTAATAAAACTCATATTTCTGATAACTGATAAGTGTTTAACAGGAATACTTTAAAGTTGACAAGATAGAGTTACTATGAGGAAGGATAAGGTAAAAAATGTCTACTACTTACAGAAGCCTATATTGAATGCACAGTTGGTTTTTCATGTGCCTTTTATGATCCATTGAAAAATCCAAGTGATAAAGATATATGTAGTTTTAGATCCCAGCTAAAGTTTCTAGATTAATATCACAATTCAATGCAGTGTGATCTACCTATTGATTTATACCAAGCTACAAATCCATGCAAATGGACTTGGTGCAGTATGATCATGAATCAGCCATTCTTGCTTTATTTTTTAAAAGAAAGAAAATGAATAAGTTGCCAAAACAAAATAACAAACAAAATTTCAAAATCAAACTGTGAAAATTGTGTAACTACCTTTCATAGACTAGAGAAATCCTTAAATGATGCAATCCATTAAGAATAGACCCCTGAAAAAAGGTTCTAAAGAATTTTTGAATGCGCAAGTGTGTCTTTGACATTGTTTGATAATTTGTTTGATAATTTGATGATTTCGAATACAGGTAATATTGACTATATATTGACTTTTTAAATATCCTATCTTCTAGTCGACTTAACACTGAAATATATTCTGTTTTATGAGCCTTCTATTTTCAGACAAAAACATCATTCCCCCAATATATTTGGGTGATACTGGTTGAGATATACATTTTTTTTCAAAATTTAAGTAAAAGTTTTTGTTGGATATTTTAGATGGATTCCTAACCCCGGTTCTGACATAGAGCAGAGTTTCTTTCAAGTGGAGTTCCCAGTGACTTACAAAGTCAAACACATTGTAACTCAAGGAGTTGATTCAGACTATGTCACTTTGTATGACATCCATTTTAGAAGAGCGGATTTCTCATGGTCAGATACCAGGATAGATGGTTCAGTATTGGTAAACTTGTGGTTACAAATTTCTTATTTCTTTATGTGAATGGTTTTTTTTCTTGGTTTTATGTGAATATTTATTAACTTGAATTTTTCATGATTTTTATCTTTTACGCAGAGCTTTTATTTTCTATTAAACATAAATCCACCTGGTATGTTTTGACAACGAAGAAAGATGCTTATTTGTTTTTTTGATAGCTGGAACATTTTCATTTGAATTTCACATTGACATGTCCTATTTAAGGCTTGGTTCTATATTCAAGAACTATTGGGATAGTGGCCCAAACTTTAAGGTTGGGGAGGATCAGGGTATAAAAATGCCGTAAAATGCCAAAAACAGTAGCAAAATTTAAATGCATCCCAACTCAGTTTGGGAACTACCAGAATATTTTGGAAACCTATACCGACCATTCTGGAACTTACTCGTAGTCCCAAGGACTTTTGATCTGACCCTATGACTTTAATATGATTTCAATACTATGACATGACGGGTTCATAATTATGACCCTTCCAATTTATTGGCAATAAAAGTGACAACCAGAAAATGGCAACTTGTTATCACTCCATTTCATCTTTTGTGTCACAATAAGTTGAATTGGCAATAGAATATGTCTGAAGTGCCTCCCTGCTTCTATGGTATCACTTAATGGCATCAAGATAGGTTGGGCTAAGGATCCTAATCTTTGGGGTTGGGAAGCAAAGTCTCCAACTTTCCAAATATATTAAACAATTGTTTGAAATGCTTCCCAACTTTCACAAACTTTCCAATTTTGATTCCTAACATTGGAACTTGCACAAAAATGGTCCTGACTTCAAAATCAGCAAGATTCGGGGCTAAAGCCAGAAATATGCAGCCGCCACTTAAGTTTCACAGGTAGTTTCAAAGCAAAACCTTATGGTAAAAATCATGAAAATTGTAACATTGTATAAGGTACCTATTAGTAAGACAAAGGTATTAGCCCTGCTGTGGTGGACTCTAAGGCGCAACAACACAATAGTAATATCCAAGTTCAAAATCCAGGGACAGAAATAAGTCAAAATATATCCTTGCACATCTGATCTCTTATGGTTGTTGGCCTTGGCAACTTATACATTTGCCATGTGTGTAATAAAATCACACTCAGTACATACATTTTAAAATTATACCCAAAATTGATACAACAAATGCTTGAGCATATGTTTTTGTATATGATTTTTGTATAAATTAAGAACCAATGAAACATCAATAAAACCCCCAGCCTGGCCATGTGATTTGTTTAAATTTAGAGTATGTGATCTCTTTTTACAAACATTATATTCTGGGTACTCTTGCTCATGTTTATTTGCTGCATCATACTCTTAACCTCATTATTATTTTAATAGCAATACCCTGGTTCTCTGGATAAGATCATTCAACAAATCTCTCCAGTTCTGGAAACTGATGCAATCCGTATATATCCCAGAGGATTTGAGAACCAAGTAGCTCTCAGGCTGGAAATAGTGGGATGTTCTCAAGGTGACTTATCATAAAATTATGAACCTTTTCTCATTTTATTACAATTAAAGACAAAATATTAATTTTGGCAGCTGTTTAAAGCTTTGACTTTTATTTTGGCTAGATTATAAACTTGTAGTAATTAAACCTTTAACAATTTTGCAAAAAAAAAGAAAAACACTACATAAACTTTACTGGTAAAAAGAAGATTGGGGAAGTAAAAGCTTTTCATTAGGGCAGAAAATAATTTCTTCAAATTGATACAACACACAAAAAATAAGTATTTGGTAAAACTGCAAAAGATGACTAACAACAATGAGTCTACCCACTTATTAATGGTTACTGACATGGTTAATTCATTATTGGAACTATAACTATAACTATAGCATATTAAATGTAACATCGGTATATCAAGTACTTTCTAGTGTGATTCACCATAACTTGAAAGCATTATTTTTAATTTTGTTGTACAATTAATGTTTAATCTTTTAATTAATGTTTACAGCAAAACAAACGCAACTTATATACATAATTTTATCATTGAAAGTCAACCATTTGTGTTTAGTTTTAAGTAGATTTTTCTGAAATAGTAATTCTATTCTGAGATTTAGACAGAGTGGAATAAAACAGCACAAATAAATGTGTCCATGAATCGTATTGTTTACAACATAGTTTTGACAATCCATCTACAGTTCAACATTCTTCAGTCATATTTCAAGAGACTTGAAAAATACTTCCCAACTTCCCAAGACCAGGGCCATATTCACTAAGAAATCATTCTTATAAGTATTTTATTCTAATATTATTCTTGTTAAATCAGGATTTTTCCAATAAAAACTGTTGGAATAAGAAAAATTGAAAATCAGTCATCTTCTAATAAAAAATTTTTTGAGAGTAATAATTTCCAAATTTTCAGACTTCTCATTGTGTAATAGTGAGGGCTTAGCTACAATAGTAGTATTAAAATGATAGTTGTTAATCATCATGAAGAAATAAATTAATTGCAAATAAAATTTTTATGGAATTTTTAAAAAAAAATTCTTACTTTTAGAATTTTTTTTGTATTCTTTCAATTCTTTTTTCTAAGAATATATATTTCAAGAACATTCTTATCCTAAGAATAAGAAATGTGAAGTGATTATTAGCCCTGATAATGATTTCTGCTGTAAAATGAATTCTTTGTGGCTGTATTAATTTACCTTAATGTTTATTCCAATTTAAACTGTGTGCACAATTACCATTAAGCATTATAATTATTCAAGATCGATAATCTCCAGTAAACATCACCATTTTATCTTCTTTTATACAGATTGCCCAGAAGTTCACGATTTGATCCATAAAGGTGAATCTCAGCTTCCCTCATTGCTTTGCATATACAGCTCCAGCAGTAGTTGTGTTAGTGTCTGCAGAAACCCTGACAACCAAGCCACAGTAGAACTGTCACTCCCTGGTGTCTACGCTGTCACAGGCTTTATTATACACAGTCTTAATGATACTGTGCAAACTGCTGTGAACTTAACAGAAAACAGGATCCTCTACAACACATTGACATCTACAGATTACACATTAGAAGAACCTGTACAGGTATATGGTCCTGTGCTTTACTTCTAGAATATGTACATGAAATCATCCAATCTCCACAAGATCTGATTTCCAGTTATGGTTTCAACTTATAATAATATACAAGTTGAAATTTTCACTAGGCATTAATTTTAGCTAAATTGGCTATTGACCTTGGATAATGAAGATTAATTTCTAGTTGTACTTTAAATCTGTATTAATTAATCTTCTAAGGAGAAACTAACCATTAGTTAGAATTAATTCCAGTGAATTTCTTAAAAAATGAAGAATTATTAAAAATTTCTTCTAGCTAAAATTTGTACTTACAAAGCATCCAAAAATACTATTATTATCTGATACTGGGACTCAAAGCTGGTCCCCTTATACCTTAATTCCTGTGACATCGGTTTTACATACAGAGGATTAACTATATTTCAAACAAGGCCTTCAACTAATTCCTTGTTTGTATGAGTTGGTTTACACTGATATTAACATTAAAAACATTGCTAAAGCAGTCTTTAACACATATAGATATTTTGGTGTCCGGATTTCAGATTTGCAAAATATGAATGGTTTGCAGTACAAGAAATGTGACCAAGTACCCTGAACATGTTTCTGTCTACAAATTTAAACTTAATGCATTTATTCTGTAATTGTAGGCTGAAACAGTTAATTTCAATGGTGTTGAGGAACAAGTTTGGAAATGGAAACTTGTACATGTACAACAGATGAATGGCCTGCAATTGAATATTTCCTTTCATCATGAGACAAGTGAATGTGTGCAAATAGAAATTCATGGCTGTAAAATTACAGGTTAGATCCTTTAAATAACATTTATCGTGAATATAGTTTAGTGGACTCTGTATAACTGGAAGCTACAATAAGCACAGGAGTTGGTTGTATGCTAGTTACTGCTATTTTCCACATACACCTAAAACATTACTATTAATAAGACCTTTTAGTAATTTTTCCTGTTGAGAGGTCCTCAGAGTTGGTTCCAATTATATTCTTGATTCACATTATTCATGTTTCACTTTTGACTAAGTCTACCACATTTACATTTTAGTTCCAAGAAAAATGTAAATTAGCAATAAAATTTTTCAGATTTGTGAAATGAAACAGCTTTGGAGAATTTTTAATATCTTGATATCTGTTTTCTAACCATAATAACATGGGTGTTTTGGGAGAATAAAATGATAAACTGAAGGACTTTTAAATTTAACTTAGTTCAAAACTGGCTCTGACATCCCTAAAACTACTGCTTGCCAAACCTGATATTGTTTTTGAAAGTCAACATGTGCCATAATAATAATAAAAACTTGCTTTAAATTTCATTTTAAAGTATAAATTGTAACGAAATTACCAATTTGTAAGGATTGCATTATTGTATCCACTGGATGCATCCGGTGGATACTATGGTTTTCGCAGGCCGCCGCAGCTAGTTTAGATGATTTCTCATTACCTCTCAGCAGCCAAAAGTAGTAGCAGTAGAGGCCTCAATTTTATAGCGAAATACCCTTACCATTTCCTAACAGTAGCTATTTGTTGGAGCCATCCAACCCAATGGCCAACGCAGAGATGCGATTTTAAGGTTTACTAACAACCTTAACCAAGCCATTGGGTTACAGTAGTCCGTCCTCCCGCCAAAGAGGTCACATGACTACATTGTTTACCTCATTATTTTTGTTGGCCATCATCAGTATGGACGTCTTTGGGAATTAGTATAAGTTTTGTCAAGGTTTTCTTTATTTTTTGAGATTTTACTGTTAATCTCTCTTCATATTTATATGTATATATGATACAGAACTGATTCATTTGTTGAATCTTCGAAGGTATGCATTATATAATGCAAAGAAGGGACTTTTGGATGGTGACATCGAAAGTTCCATCGTCTTCAACCTCCAGGAAATATCAACATAAAGAAGGTCATAATGCAACAATTATAATAGTTTTATAGCTTGTCAGTCGTTTGGTTCAGTTTGCTGGACGTTGGAAGCTATAATTTTGCAGCATTCATGTTTACCAAGAATGTACTCTTCAATAACAGAAGCGATCTGGAAGACGCCATCTTGGATGAAATGACAATTCGAGTGACCGTTATTGCTGTTCACGTCGGGTTCTAATAGCCAGGCGTTGAAAGCAATTTTTTGATCACATTATACATCCCAGTCGAATTGATTGTCGACGAGTCAGTAGAAGGAATCTCCCTTGGGGGCAGCCATTTACGTTGCCATGGACACGGCATCGTGGAGGAGTTTTGAATGCAGGAAATACTACTTCTTCGGAAAACACTTCCGTCGAGGTCCAGTCAAAACATTCACAATCGAGTATTCTATACCTCTCAGAAGGTCAGAATTCGGGTTGTCAGATGTCCGGGAGTGTCATTCATATCTACAAGGAGAGGCTTTTGATTAATGGTTTGGCATAAGAATTTAGTACAATCGTGTTTCTATACCTCTCAAAAGGTTTAGAATTCAGGTTGTCAGGAGATGGTGATTATGATTCATCCCATTACAAGGAATCTATTCCTTTTTACTTTTGGTTGACTGTTATTGAGTGGCTAGGGGTTGATTTAACAGGCACAGTTTCTGTGAATGCTCCCTTGTTTGGTCACATTTACATTCCTTGGGTGAACAGCCAGCATTGAAATGTGGCTTTTATGTTGGGTTTCAAGGAGTTTGAAGCCTCTGATGTTTTAAAGAGCAGCTATACAGGAAGAAGTTTTGCTTGGACTTCCTTACATACATTACTTTCCTGGACAGCTCCTTAGTTACAGCAGGTCTGCAGGAGGAACATGATGTTTTAGTCACTTTGCAAACAAGGTCCCTGGTAGGGGACTGTAAGAGAGAAGAAGCGTGTATATTCTCACTCCTTCAGTTCAGTTCATATTTAGAGGATCCTAGGGATCACTATGATATGTTATAGACTTCAATTTGCTTTGGACTGGATGCAATGATGTTTGCATTTCTAGTCCAGTCAACCAGTTGGTGTCCAAATCTTCTTGTTGCAGTTTGCCCATGTCTAAGAACATGTGACTCAACATGAGGGATGTAAATTAGAATGTCTTTAGCAAATCTACAATGCATTTTTCACTCCTAATGATGTTCTCTTGCTGGACATCTTAGATGTTCAGAGGATTTTCATCTAGTGTTTTCATGGAAATAACAAGGATTAGTAACTCTAGAGGTGAGCATGCTTCTAGTTTCTGGTCTAATAAACCATGGAATAGAGTTACAAGTGCCTCCTACTCCTCAGCTAGTTAAAAGGGGAGTGGATCTTGCTTATACAGGCCTATGGAAGCAGGGATGATAGCTGGCTTCCTGTGGTTTCAAGGAACCTTTCTCCAGTTTGGTACTATACAAGTCCTGGGAAAGGAAAATATTCAGCCAGACTTTTTAGAAGTGAGGTTGGCAGAATTTAAAAAAAACAAAAAAAAACAAAAAAAAACGGGAGAAACAGCAATTTTTGA
Source organism: Sabellastarte sp. h YS-2021 (assembly GCA_964017235.1). Classification (NCBI taxonomy): domain Eukaryota; kingdom Metazoa; phylum Annelida; class Polychaeta; order Sabellida; family Sabellidae; genus Sabellastarte; species Sabellastarte sp. h YS-2021. The sequence continues at coordinate 29,934,049 of OZ024935.1, read as the reverse complement.
TAAAAGCTGTTTATGAAATGATCGATAAAAGGGCGATATCACCAGTCACATCGCTGGAAGTTTACAGTTACAGTCTATTTCTTGGGGTTAGTGAAGAAGAAATGACTGTCAGTATACTTAAGGTCAGGTAAACAAGCTTTGCATGTACCTTACTCAATATGAATTGTTTAAGATTTGGAATTCGTCTATATAACGACAGTGGATGACGCCACTCGACCTTTGTGGGTACACACTCTTCACCGGTGGACTCGGCTAACAAAAGTATTTTCGCCTCATTGGAGGCTACAGATTCTACCAGTTCATTGCCTTAACCTGCAATAGGGCTACAGTTCCTCTCCAGTTCACCAAGGTAGCAAAAGAGGTGAAGCTGATGGCTCGTGCAGAAGGCATCAGTATTCGCCAGTATATAGAGGGTTGGCTAATGACAGTGAACTCAAAGCAGCAATGCCAAGATATCACCTTCTGGTTGGTGCATCTTGTCGAAGATCAGGCTTATTTCCAACTCCAGTAATCAATTTATTGTTACAATTCTACCTCAGGGTAGGTCTAGTCTTCTCAATTCAAAGAAAATTGATTGAAAGACGGTTACCATGTTGGAAGTTCTCACTTATCTCCAGGGAAGCTCATGTCACTTTCAAAGCATGGTTTATAGACTATACCATTGGGTTTTCTGCACATGAAGTCATTCCAATGGTATCTGGAAACACTGCTGATATCTTCAGTCTCTGGATATCTTTGGTTCAGGGATCATCTTCAGTGGTGGACCAGTAGTTCAATTTTGAAGTAGGACTCACCACTCCTTCAGGAGCACAGTTTCTTTCCATTCGCTGAAGCTTCCCTAATGGGTTGGGATGCTTTCTTGAGTCATCCACAGCCATTGGTCTGTGGAATCAGGAAGAGTCAAGACTTCTCATAACATAACATTATACAGCTGGAAGCTATGTTGTTACCTTAAAATGATTCAGAAGTCAGCTTCTGAGTTGAAATCAGTTGATTTTCACAGACAATTCTTTAGTGGTTGCCTGTGTGAACAGCCAGGGAGGCTTCCACTCACGGAATAGGTACCTTCATCTGTAGAATCATGATTCAGTCCAATGTCAGAATGATTCAGATCCAGGGAAGTACATCCCAGGGAATCTACATGTTCTGGCAGATTCCTTGTCTAGGAAGATAAGTTTTTTCAGACCAAAGGGGCTATGAATCGTCAGGTTTTTCAATCAATTTAGACATTGCTGTCATCAATCAGTGGTTGATGTGTTTGGCAACAAGATGAATCACAAAGCTTCCTATGTCAAGCTCTGAAAACAGGTGCTTCAACATCTCTTGTGAAGGTCTGGACAGACATGTGTTTTTGCCCAGAGTCTTGGTCCTGCAGGTGTTGTAACATGTATATGTCTCATGTCCCAGACAGTCAGTCTTGGGAAACAGATGCATTGAACGTCTCTGGGGAGGGTCTGGTCAGTTATGTCCAGTGGCCCTCATCCCTCAGGTGATTCAACAGGTGACCACTTACAGGTGCAGAGTCATCATGATTGGGTGGCCAGGGATATCTTGGTTTTGTGTCTGGTGAATCTGTTCCACAAAACTCCTGAATGGGTGAATCTGTTAGTTCAATTTTTCAGCAACAGAATTCACAACAATCTAGCTTACTTGAATCTTCATGATTGGCATCTGGAGTCATGCATGAATATTATGGAAGATTCCCAGAGGAAGTGGTGAAACAATGAAGGAGCACTCCTCAAGGAGAATCTGAGAATCAATTGTTCTTTTTTGGGAAGTGGTGTGAAGAGAGCCAGGTACCATTCCACATGGAGCAAATTTCCTGAAATACTAGTTTAAGGAAACATCCTAATACCATCCATTATTGTGGGCTATAGAACAGTAATTGCGGATGGTTTGGGGCCAAAAGGATCAAGAAGTATCTAAAAGTTGAGATAAATATGACATTAACAACTTTTAGTAAGAGACAAACCAATGTTTGGAATTTGTCATTGGTCCTACATGCTCTTATCAGACAGCCTTTGATCTTGTGAGGAAGGCTTTCTTGAAGTTAATACCTTTCAAGACAGTCTTTGGTCTTGGTTTCAGGTAAAGTAGTGACATTCATGTTTGGACCCTTCCCTTAGTTACAGGGAGAATGGGTCACAAGTAACTTTGGCCCAATGACTGCCTTCTTGGCCATGAACCAGTTGGCATCAGATGGGCCTACTGCAATTACTGCAACTGAGCCAGTGGTTTTTGTCTCTGTGGATTGCAGAGTCATGGTAAAGGAGTGACATTAATGCTTGGACATATTCTTCCTTTAGTTATAAGGAGAATTGGTCACAAGTAACTCTGGCCCCATCAATTGCCAGATCCAGTTTGCTTTGGATGGGCCTACTGCAATTAAGCCTGTGGTCATGCCAGCTCTTGGCCTTTTTGGACAACAGTTTGACTCAATGTGGGTCTGTCTGTCCTGTTAGGGGTTGGTAATCAAAAGGTTTGGGATAGAACAAAATCTTTTGTTTTTACTGCCATTAAGAAAGTTTCTTAATAAGACTTATCTTTTGGCACCTATTTCATCTTGATTGAGTCAAGATTGAGTCACGAAAACTATTGATGTATGTTTTTGATTGCATTTTTAGTTTTTATAGGTGTTTTCCTTACATGAGTTTCTTGTTACATGTTATTGGAAATTGCATCATATGTATACCAATTTCTGTCTGAAAAATCTCTGTTGTCATAGGGTCAGATTTGAAATTGGATCCTACAGTTGCAGTTATAGTTTTGTTACTTTATAAGTATGTCTTTCATACTTATATTGGTACATTTGCAGTTTGTGGCTGGTATGTCTGCAATGCTGGATGTATTTGTAGTTAGATATCAATGTTGCCTAAATCTGACTTGGGAAGGATTTGGCATTATGCTGATGACACTTACAGGTTGGTTTGACCTTGTTTTGGGGTCGGATGTTACAATGTAGATGGGCTATCTATTTATGACATCTTTTTGCAACACCAACATTGTCAGCAGTTGTGAGAACTACAGCTACATACTGCCATTTTTTGGAGTTGTATGTTGTGAATGTTTGGAAGTTATATGTTCATTAATGCATGTAATTCCATTATGAAGTTCTCATGATGTCTAATTGTAGGTTAGGTAGTGGTTTTCTTAAAAAGAATTCCCTCCATCCTACAAGGCTGAATTCAGCTACTGTTAGGAAATGGTAAGGGTATTTCGCTATAAAATTGGAAAATTTAATAGTAATTTAAATTTTTATTAGAAATACTTACCATTTCCTAACACTCAAATTTCCCTCCCGCCTCCCCGCAAGTCATTCTTTTACTTGCAACAAAAATAATGAGGTAAACAATGTAGTCATGTGACCTCTTTGGCGGGAGGACGGACTACTGTAACCCAATGGCTTGGTTAAGGTTGTTAGTAAACCTTAAAATCGCATCTCTGCGTTGGCCATTGGGTTGGATGGCTCCAACAAATAGCTACTGTTAGGAAATGGTAAGTATTTCTAATAAAAATTTAAATTACTATTAAATTTTCCAAATTTGCAGGATAGGTTCAATGGTACAAAAGCTTGCCTCCGAGTTTTTTTGGCCTCGTTTCCAAAAACAACATGGCCGCCACAGCCGTTTCATTCAAATTTTTAGGGACTTTTGCTGCCCCAGTATATCAAAGGGTATGCAATGTACACTTTCCAAATTTACAGGATATGTTCATCATGGTCAAAGCTTCCTTGGGAATTATTCTGGATATCTGGACAAAAACAAGATGGCCGCCGTGGGTGTTTCTTTGACCATTTTTTACAAAATACAAAAAGTTCAAATATCTCAAAACCCGTAAGAGATAGAGCGATTTCGAGTGAATTTTTGACCCGCAGGGTAGTACAGGAGTATTCAGTTGCAATATGAAAAATTTCAAATTTTACAACTTTTGGCGGCCATCTTAAATTTTTACGGAAAATGAACAATGGCAAATATCTCTGAAACTGTCAGAGATAGAGTGATTTCGAGTGAATTTTGGACCCACAGGGTAGTAGAAGAGTATTCTGTTGAAACATGAAAGTTTTCAATTTCACATGGTCAAGTTTCAGACCCATAGTTCATTACTCACCTACTCAAAATGAGTAAATGCGAATTATCTCTAAAAGTATTGCAGATAGCCAATTTTTCTCAAATAACTCATTCGCCTACTTTTGGAAGAGCTTTCACATGGTAAAGTTTCAGACCCATAGTTCATTACTCACCTACTCAAAATGAGTAAATGCGAATTATCTCTAAAACTATTGCAGATAGCCAATTTTTCTCAAATAACTCATTCACCTACTTTTGGGAGAGCTTTCACTTGGTGAAGTTTCAGACCCGTAGCTAATTATTCACCTATTCAAAATGAGTAAATGCTAATTATCTCTAAAAGTATTGCGGATACCCAATTTGTATCGAATAACTCATTCATCTACTTTTGGGAGAGTTTCACATGGTGAAGTTCCAGACCCGTAGGTAATTACTCACCTACTCAAAATGAGTAAATGTGAATTATCTCTTAAAAGTATTGCAGATAGCCAATTCTTCTCAAATAACTCATTCACCTACTTTTGGGAGAGCTCTTGCTTGGTGAAGTTTCAGACCCGTAGCTAATTACTCACCTACTCAAAATAAGTAAATGCCTATTATCACTAAAAGTATTGCAGATAGCCAGTATTTCTCAAATAACTCATTCACCTACATTTTGGAGAGCTTTCACATGCTAAAGATTTTTTATGAATTTTTAAAATAATTTTTAATACATTAAAATTAATGAAATCATGCAATAAATCAATTATAACTTGAAAAGTATTGCATTTAGAGCACTTTGTTAAAATATGTTATTCAGCTACTTTTTCCATAGCTACAACATGGTGAGTAACTTGGGTGTTTATCTCAATAGCTAAGTGAATAATAGCTACTTTTGGATTTTTCACTAACTTCCATCATGAGTAAAATCACTTGTAACTTGAAAACTATTGCATTTACAGAATTTTGGGCAAATATGTTATTTATCTACTTTTGGGTCAGCTATTACATAGTAAAATTTCAGACCTCTAGCTTATGGCATAGCTGAGTAATAGCTACTTTTAGGTTATCACTGTTGGGTAAATCACTTATAACTTGAAAACTGTTGCATTTAGATAATTTAGTTTCAATATGTTATTCACCTATTTTGAGGCAGCTATAACATAGTAAAATTCCAGACCTGTGGCTCATTGCATAGCTGAGTAATAGCTACTTTGAAGTTCTTACTCAGCACTAAATCATTTATAACTTGAAAAGTATTGCATTTAGAGCATTTTGTTAAAATATGTTATTCACCTACTTTTTTCATAGCAACAACATGGTACGTATTTTGAATGTCTATCTCAATAGCTAAGTGAGTAATAGCTACTTTTGGACTTTTTACTAACTTCCATCATGAGTAAAATGACTTGTAACTTGAAAACTATTGCATTTAGAGAATTTTGTGCAAATATGTTATTCACCTACTTTTGGGTCAGCTATAACATAGTAAAATTTCAGACCTCTAGCTCGTGGCATAGCTGAGTAATAGCTACTTTTGCCTTTGACGGTGGATACATTTTGCATCTGGCCACAGATGCGTCCTTGATCTAGTTTTGATCCTGAAAGTGGATCACTGTAAGAATATTTATTGTGTGAAAAATTACCAAAGTATGATTAATTTAAAATTAAATGTAGTGATAAACAGGTTGACAAGTAAAATTATGTAAGTCTACGTAGGTATTGATATTATAAGATAAGCGGGTGGACAGACCTACTTTTATTTAATCCTAAGATGGAATATTGCAATTCACCAATTCTATGCACAGGTTGTCCAGTAGGATTTGTCCAGAACAAGGACCAGTGCTACTTCTTCCATGATGAACCGCACAGTGCTGACTTTGTTGGTCGGAGTTTCACAGCTTCACAGGAGATATGCGAGTCCATGTCATTTGGTGACACAGGACATCTAGTTCAGCCAGGAAATATAGAGGAAGATGTCTTCATACAATTCCTTGGGTCAAAGTAAGATTCTTGTTGTATCATCTATTTAGTAAATAGATTTCTGTAAGTCTTAATGTCTGTGCTAAGACAGATACTAAATCCATATCAGTTTTATATGTTTTAAAGGTTTTATTTATTTTTATAATTGTTAATGGTATGTTAATTTTGAAAGATTTAAAATTGCTAAAATGATCACTTTAAATTTTAGAATGCTGTCTCATGTCTATTGTTGCAAAAAATATGATAATTTAATGTTATCTGGTAGGGATGGCCGGTCAGTAGGCCTGGTATCTCGGTATTGAGAGCATTTTACTGAAATACTGTGATGAGATTTTACAACCACCACTTCACTTAATGGAAGGAAAACTTAAAATATTGGGAATATACCAATCTGAAGAAATTATAATCTTTTATCCCCATATTTTTGTGCATTTTGCAGACCTTATATAGTACTAGCGATTACATTGAGCAGAACTGCCATGTTTTTGTTACGACACTTTATAACTTTAATCTCACTTGTCAACACATCTAATTTAAGGAAAACTTAAAATATTGGGAACAAACAAGAAATATGAAGAAATTATAAGCTTTTGCCTCATATTCTGTGCATTTAGGCACTTTTATTGCGATGTCGTTAAGAGGAAACATCCGAAACGTCCATGTTTGGTTGGGATGTACTAGAATGCGGAGTACTGGAATTGGTACAGTCTTGCATTGGCGACGGCACCTCCCAATGTACATATTTTTCATACCGACCCATCCCTATTATCTGGTATGGCACTTGCCCTTCTTAATCTCCATACAAATGGATTCTTCAGCAGATAATACAAGCATTGTTGTTTCAAATGCATGTCACAGGTAAAACAGTTTTAGCAGAATTTTGTATGGCCATATTAATGTTAGGTAATGCTCAGAAACACACTCAGTCTTGTAATTTTCAAATTACCACAAGTTTCAAATTTACATAATAATTGTTAAAGAAACAAGAAATCAGGTGATAACTACAGATTTGGGATGCCTTGTTATAGCACTGTTGCTACATGTCTCTTCCAAAGATTATGAATTTGAAATTATCTATTCATCTGATCTCTCCATCCTTATCATTTCTGTTCATTGGTAAAGGCATTGCAACATATAGACAGAATTATTTATTTACCTTATTTACAGTTTTGTTCATTATTCAAGGTCCCACAAGCCATTAGAACTGTGGAAAATATCTCTGGTTGCAGAAAACAGTTGAAAACATATCTTTTTACATTAGCCTATCCTCCACCATAGCCTATCTCCCCTATTGGACACTAATATGGATACTGATCACCTTTTTGGATCTGGGCTATCCCTTTTTGGACATCAGCGCCTTAGAGGATGTTTACATTGGCGCTATATAAATGCTTCTTACTTACTTACTTATTTACTGACTGACTGACTCACTCACTCACTCACTCACTTATTATATAATTTAGGCATTCATAGAAAATCATTTTTTACTTGGAAAAAGCAGATATTTTTCCATGAAATTATTAATATACCTTATATTATATTTGTACCATAATTCTTTTAGTTCATTATTCGAAAGTTCAAATATTTACAATAATTATTCAATAATCTCATCTGTTATCATTTCAGTTCACCTTTTTATATTGGAGTAAAATATCTCACAGATCATGAGGACTGGATATCAGTACATGACAATGGTTCCCTGACCTACACAAACTGGGATGTCACTAGTAACCAACCTGACACAGGTCAAGGACACTGTGTCCACAATATGGCAGGTTACTGGCAAACAGGGAGCTGTAGTGAGGAATACACATTATGTCAAACCAAAGCTGTTGGTAATGTTTGTTTCATGAATTCCTCACAAATTGAGAGATCATTTAATAACACATCGCTAATCAGCACATGAATTATCAATCAAGGTCATTTTCCATGGAAGGTGGACAATGCCTAGTGAAAATGTGTTCTTTAATCAGAAATACATTCATGATAAACTATGTGAAACAAAACAAAGTTATGGCTTTGACTTTACTTATTTTTTCATTCATTAATCATACACAGAGTATAAAAAAGAAAAATACAAAAAGAAGTAAAGTTATGATAATAAGAAAAAAGTTACAATAATAAGACAGTTACAACAAAGTTACAGAGAGAACCAATACATCAATGAAAGCACTTTCAAACTGCATGCATTTTACCGCAACATTGTTTACTCCATAACAGATTTTTTCCAGTATCTACTTAAAACTTGCTCTCCAAGTTTGTTTTGTGATAACTCTAAATGGCCCCAATATAAGGTAGATTTTCTTAATATATTTCTATTAACATAAGTTCTTGTTCAGTGCATAATTTTATGATGTGATTAAAGTTTGCCCTCAAAAAACTAAAAAAGCTGGCTTATTCAGAAAATGAATAAATAAGTAAATAAAGTGACCCTCTTTCAGTAAATCCGTAGTTTTCTTTCAAGTAGATGTATAAATATTACTACATGTATCTAAGTTTCTATTGGAATTTTACCTGATTTGTTAAATTTCTGGTTGAATAAAAGTACTTTTGTGATTCCTTCACATTTAAAGTAAGCGGAGTTCAGTTATATATAAAGTTATCTATTTGTTTCAACATAATTATTCCATTCTGTATTGCAATTTATAAATTATTCTATATTCTGTATCTTGTAGACTTTGACATCTATGAATGGATTACTGTATCTAACATGACCATTCAGAATGTCACAGCAATGAAAATATTGAACAATACTTATACAGTGTCATCATGTATTCAGGTGAGATTGCTTAATCTAAATTCTATTCTATATTTATTCCATCTTACGTGTCATTTTGTTTACATAAACAGTATAGTTTCTTTATTTTAGACTTACTGTTGCTTTGATTAGATGTGTAGTTCATATCATTTCGGGCAGTTTTAAATTATTGCTGGTGATGGTAAAAGCTATGGCAGGCACTGAATAGAATATTGAGCCAGTCAAATGCCGCTGTCCTCCCATCCTTCGATGATGAAAAATCATTAGCAAACAGATTTGGTTCGTTCTTCATTGATAAAATTAAAAAGATCAGAGACACCTTCAAACACACCCCATCTAAGTCTCTTCATCCCGACAAGGAGCAGCCAATTTTCAGTTCTTTTCAAGGTGTCACTGAGAGTGAAGTCCTCAAGTTCATCAAGGAAGCCCCTTCAAAAACTTGCTCTCTAGATCCATGTCCCACACTTATTGTCAAAAATGTATAGATGTCCTTCTATCTTCATTGACAAAACTGGTTCATTTGTCCCTCAAAAATGGCATTTTCCCAAATCCTTTTAAACAGGCTATTGTCACACCTCTCCTTAAAAAGTCTACCCTTTCAAAAGAGGATCTGAAGAGCTATCGACTGCTGTCTGCTCTCAGTTTTTTGTCAAAGTTGGTCGAGCGTATAGTGGCTGCCGAAATTAGATCCCACCTGGATTCTCATGATCTTGGAAACACTTTTCAGTCAGCCAATAAGGTGGGGCACTCAACAGAAATTGCCTTGTTGTGCAATCAGATTCATTTATCTCTGTACAAGGGCATGCCTACAGCACTGGTGCTGTTTGACCTGTCCGCAGCCTTCGATACTATTGATCATGACACACTCCTTTTTTGTTTGTCAGCTAGCTTTGGCTTTGTTGGATCAGCACTAAAATGATTTCAATCATACCTCCAGGATTGTTTTCAGTCAGTCAGAATTGGTTCTGTCATTTCAAATTTGTTCAAATTGAAGATCACAGTCGCCCAAGGTTCTGTCTTAGGTCTTCTGTTTTCCCTTTACACAACTTTAGTCAAGTCATCAGAAAATATACTGGAGTTAAAAAAATACCCCTTTATGCTGATGAGACTCAGCTGTTCATCCACTTATCCCCTGAAGATAGTCTCAAGTACCTTGACCGTCTAAAACCATGTTTGAATGATATTCAGCTCTGGATGTCTGGAAACAAACTTAAGCTAAACCCGGATAAAACAGAATTCATAGTTTTTGGTGCCAAAGACAGATACAAATGGCTCAGTGACACATTTCCACTCAATATCCTGGGTAACTGTCTCTCTCCCACAGATGTTGCTCGCAATTTGGGTGTTCTGTTTGATGCAAATTTTTGTTTCACCAATCATGTAAATTTTGTCATCAAATCTTGTTTCATTAGCCTTAGGGACCTACATCTTATCAGGAGGTTTCTTTCCATGGATACATCAGTGGTGATTGCACATGCTCTGGTTAGCAGTCGTTTGGATTATTGCAATTCTCTATTTCATAGTTTGTCATCCCGTAATGCTACCAGACTCCAATACGTTCAAAATGCTCTCGCACGGTTTGTTACTGGTGCTTCTAAGTTCACTCACATTACATCCAGCTTGAAGACACTTCATTGGCTACCTTTCAGACAACAAATTATCTTTAAAACCCTTAGGCTAGTTCTTGTGTACAAGTACCTCACTACTGGCCAGCCTAAGTATTTTGCACCATATCTCTCCTTGTACAAATCAGCTGTGAGCACAAGACGCTCTAACCTCAAAAATGTTTTCCTCCAGGTTCCTCATTATTGTTCTTCCATCCATAAATCAAAGGTCCACATAGCCCCTTTATTTTACTTTGAACTGAGAGACATTTTTATAAATTTTGTGGTTTAGTGACAGTTCTAGGTGATTTGTCTAATCTATTGGAGAATTTTAGCGATTTTTTGTCTTTGTTTTAATGCAGTCATTGATGAGAATTTCATAATTCTCAATCTAAAGACACTAAACAAGCTTTTCCAATGTGACTGTATAATGTTGAAACAGTGATTTTATTTTATCCACCTTATGCACTTGCCACTACAGAGATTAAAAGCCGTCTAAATATGATTAGATTATACTAAATTGAATTGTAATTTTACAGGTGTGCAGTGAGATTGAAACCTGCCTTTCCTTGGAGTATAACAGCATAAACCATCAGTGTTTTATGTACAATGGGACTAGATATACTATATCAATGAATCTTACTTCAGGGACCAGCATTTACTTTGAGAAACTATTTTCGGGTGAGTATTTTTTAACTTTTTGAAGAGGTATCAGAATGATCAAAAGTGTTAAGATTTTTTGATAAAAGTCTTTATTTTAAACATTAAAGTAACAGATACAATCATGTGATATACAAATTCAAGAGTAAACAAAAGTACTCGAGTGTAATTTACATTTTACATTGGTGGAGTTGATAGCTTTGAGTGAGATTTATATTTTTTTATCAACAAACTTTTAGTACATACTCACACATATTGATTACTATGATAAGTATCAGAAAGACAGTGTTATCAGTTTTAAGGTAAGAGAACTATTGATGATGAATCAAATAATGTTATTATCTGTGATTATAGTATTCTGTGATACCTGCGATAATCTGATATTCCATCACATAATCATATTTTTCCCTTCTATACAAAGGTACAGAGTTTAAACCCTTCCAAGATACAGGAAAAGTTGGAGTTTGACATACTAAAGCCACCAGAAATAGACTTCATTACTGGAAACAACTTATTTTAACCCTTGTAGTACTAAAAAAGATTAGATCAGGTTTCAACATATGTTTTAGTGAAACTCGAGCCATATATATGTATTCATTTTTGAACAATTGTTATTTGAGGTCCAAGGAAATATTTTAAAATTTAATATACTTCTATGTGAACCCTAGAAGATCCTTGATAAAGTGTTCCATTGAAGCAGCTAGCCCTTGTAATTCTGTTTAATTTGGTATGGTATATGTTAATATTGCTTAAAAAATGATCAAAAATGAGATAACTAAAACATATTAAAATTCAATTGATGAAGCTGAAAATAGCCAGTCTGAGAGCCATGCAGGCTGCCAGGCAGTCAGTGCTGATAGAGTTAAATTTAACCTTTTTAACGCATCATCTGTCGCCAAGCACTTAACAGTAAAGTGTTTTGATCATACAATGTCTGTCAGGTTGTAACCAGTGCCCTATATTTTGTATTATTCAACACATAAAATTTTCCTGTTGTAGATCCTTGCGTTAGATCATTACTGGATGTGCCAGATTTCAAAATAACTGCATCTTCAGAGACCTTGCTTCACACTGCAGATATGGCTGCAATAAATAACCAACAAGTGCCTGGAAGTTACTGGCAGCCTGCTGCCTCAGATCCAAATCAGTGGATTCAGGTCTTTTTTTCTAATCTTGTAACAATGGTTTTATTTTTATTCATAACATTTTTGGGGTTGGGTTGAATAACCATTTAAACATAATTGATTGTTAATAAAAGTATTTTGTTTTATTCCAGATAAATTGATAAGCATATTTTAGCATTAGATACCAATTTAGAGGGACTGTACTTGTTGAACTCATAATGCCCTAGTGTATGGTGGCTAGAATGGAGGATATTGAACAAGATCTGCAGTATTTGTTAGGTTGGAGGTAATCAGAGCATACTAGTTGCTAAAGATTTTATACTACAAACTGCTGGGCATAAGTAAATAATCTTGGGTTTGGCATGTTTATTTTGGATTCAAATCTTGGTTCTTATCAAAAGAGGAAGATTGTTTTTGGTTGCCAATGGATCAGTAAGCACTGATTTATAAAATTAATGTACAAAAAATATATATATCACAAATGAAGATGATAATATTATATGAATGTGTAGTGCAAGCATTATTCAGTATTGTTCATCTTTAATTGTGATATACATGTATGTATTTTTTGTATATTTTTTTTGAAACGTAATAAGTATAATTTGTCCATAGAAAAAGAACTAAAACGCCTGTCCTATATACAGACCAAGGGGTACCGTGAATATAAAAACTTTTTTAAAACTTGCCATTTTGCATTTTTGCAAAGATTTTAATCCAACAAAAATGAGCAGAAGTTCTGTAAAAATACCTTTCTTTTTGTTACATTTTTGTATGTTGCATGGTTGCACATATACTAACAAAACATCAGTACTTGTTGACAAATTTGTAATGATAATTGTGCTGATGAAATGGTGCTAAGGAATGCAAAAAAAATGAATATGTATGTCTCTTAATCTGTATGTCTACCTATTTAGCCTAAATACAGTGGGTGGTGGATAATTTGGTGTAAGATAAGTAATAAGAGTATTTCATCACTACACAGATGGAATTTGCTCAGGAGATCACAATTCACCATCTGTTGATACTTGGTGCTGCTACAAAGATAACCAGTGCTGCTGTAAAAGAGTTTAGATTGCAGGTTACGAAAGACAAGATTGTATGGTATAATGTTACCAATGAATTAACACATACTGAGGTAAGTTATGTTCTTTTTTGTGTTTTAATTAAATGTCTGTAAGCTACTGTTCGCTTGTAGTGTCTAATAGTATATGAAATGTTGTCTTGTATTTTACAATCAAAAAAAGATGTTTTCTATTATAAACACTTTTAGAAATAGTATTTTTTTCTCTTTACTTCTGTTTTATTATTTTCAAAAACAGAATGTCAAAAATTATAACTTTCATGATATTCTAATTTATCAATTTGTGTTACTCTAACATTTTGCCAAAATAATTGAAGTAAGCTGGTCTTTCCTTATCTAGAGATAGCTATGCTATGTTTATAAATTTTAATAAAATTAATTATAGCATCAGAAAGACCTTTATTGAAAGTAGCTACAAAAAATTACCAATATTGGTTATTAAGGTGTCTTCTAAACATCAAACCAACGGGGGGGGAATCCTGTGTCTGGGTAAGGAACTTAGTTTACACCAGTTAAGTATTTAATCAATTACCCCTCCAATCATTAAGTGATTTAGTGATGTAATTCGATTATACATGATTGTCAGGTGATTATTGCGTACGTATATTTCATTGACAACGGTTACTGAAAGCTCAGCAGTCAGGGGCCATTGGCAGATACACAACCACTTTATTACAATAATAAAACAATAGAGAAATGCATTTTTGAGAATTTAGAAATTAATTGTTGAAAGTAAACATTTGGACAATACAAGGTAGGTTAATGGAAGTGCTACTGAATCAGATGCTGTATGTAGTGGTTTCAGAACATTTTCTTTGAACAATGTTATTTTGGTAATGGTTCGGACAGCAATATTACTGTCATTCCACTAGTACACTTGCATTCTGACTATCAGCCAACATATAATGTTGTGAAGAAGTTAGGCCTTTTTATGAAACAGAGATAAGAATACTGAAAAAAAGGTTTTACTTAAAAAGTATTTAATAATATTATATTACCAATAATTACATACTTTTTTATTAAAATTAGTACTAAAATAAATTTAATTATTTGTTTAAAACATTATATTCATATGTTTGCTGTAGTTAGTATTTATTGTGTTATTACAGGTCTTTACCACATACCAGAACCAGTATGGTTTGTCTCAGTATGTATTTACTCAGACAGTTTCTGGAAAATCTATCAAGATAATCCCTTTGACGTGGTATGATTCTATAGCAATGCAACTAAAGATTTATGGATGCCTTACTGTAGGTAGGGAAAAACACATCATTGTACAGTGTCCATTACAATTTTACAAAGCATGGATTTATTAAATGTTATTTTATTGTTGAAAAATTAAGAGCAAACAGACATGTCTATCTAGTTTAATAGGAAGTGTCAAATATAAAAAGTAATAAAAAAATCTTTTATGGTGTATCATGGTACCTTGTTGTAAACCATCATATATTCAGTCTATTGTAATTTATTATGAATGTAAAATGAAATGTAAAATCAATACCTTTCTCCAATTGATACAGTAACCATCGTATTTATATCTCATATTGGTCCTGGACATAAATCAGAGTAAAAGATGTATACAGCAGACATTAATCACTAGAAAGAGTTAATCAGGAACAAAACTTCTAATGTTAGAAATTGTATTTGGTGTTCTCTGAATCATATTTGAACCATACACTCTAACTTCAAACTATGCACCATTTCAGAAATACATGCTTTTACCCTGCATCTGTGAACACTGATTATTGTATACTAACACCAGTATTAGACAAATTTAAAACTTGAATAGTTCTTGCAGATGGTTTAAATGACTGTTCTACTTCATCAAACCCACACATTTACATTCAAGAACTGTCAGCATCTAAACAACTGGAATGCTTTGATGACTGGGACATCATCTTGGTGCATCATCAGGGAAGAAATGACTTCAACAGATCCTGGGATGACTTCAATCAGGGCTTTCAATCCAATGATACAGAAGAATACTATGTTGGCAATTCTGTTCTATACCACTTAGTCAGTAAAGCCCCTTATATTTTGCGCATTGATTTGTGGGTCAATAGCACTTATTATATTTATGCTGAATATGATAGTTTTACTGTCCGATCTGAAGGGGAGAAGTACATGATGCACATTGGCAATTTTATTGGTGGCACAGGAGGAAACGGAAGTCTTGGCTTACATAATGGTATGGAATTTTTAACTTATGATATCGAGGATTCCAACAACAATTTTTCCAGCTCAGTTGGCAGTGGTTGGTGGTATCTGGATGCAAATAAATATCCAATGTGTTTCTATTCTGTACTGACATCTCAGGATATACTCTGGTACATGGACAGTCAAGGCAAGATGATTAATGTACACAAAGTCATTGCAAGGGTGAAAGCAGATATGAGTCAAGGTTTGTTGTGTTAAATGCCTTCAAAACTAGCAATTGCCTTAAATTGAAGAACTGGAAGTTGTTTGTTATATGCAAGCTATTTTACAGTGCAAAATTTTGACCAACTGATATGCTCTATGTTTCTGCATGCATCTTCAGGTAAAAAAAAACTGTTTGATGAAAGAGAAATGTTAAGTACTTTTTTCCAGTATATGTAATATTTATTTGGTTGTGGGTTTAGTATTGTTTGTGTACAGTTGGTGATAACTTTATTAAAATGACAAATAATCAATCTATTATTTTATTACTTCCCATTGATTATGTTACGTTAATAGTTTTTGAAATATTTCATATTGATTTGGATTAGTTTGTATTAAAACAGCAGGCTCACTGGTGCCTATATTTTATTGCGTAAAATAGCCTTACCTTATCCTCACAAGTGCTTGTTTGGTTTTGTGGAGCAAAAACGTATCGACCGACAAGAATTTTTTAAGGAATATTCTTGTCACAAGAGGTGACCCCTTGTCTGCGCATGTCCGCGCTTGTGCAGTAGTCGTTGTCGACAGACGAATGTCGAGAGTTCTTCATTATATTTTTGGTCGATATGGGAGCAACACGTATTTTTCCTTATTATCGTCCATTCACGGATGAAAATCTATGAAGTTTTGAAGCGTGCAAGCGTGCACCTACCTGTAGTTATCCATTATTGGACTGGTACTACCACTAATTCTGCTTCCCTTGTCCTGAAAAGGGTCAGAATGAGAAGTTTATAGTCTTCAGTGAAAGACGGTGATAGATTTGTTTCCGGCTGTGTTCATCTTATATTCGATTGGAACTACTTCCTTGTTGAGGAAAGGTATGCAGAGAAGAGCTGGCGTAAGTTTTCAGTGGAAAATTTCTTTTAAAAGGTCAGAAGAAGATGTGCAAGAAGATTTTGCTGTAAAGTTTTCAGTGGAAAACTGTTTTATTGTCCCTTATTTGATGGCACAGCATGAGTACTAGCTTGTGCTGGAAAACAAAGAAGAAAGAATGCAGTTGTCGTGGCAGCAGAGGTCGTAGATTCTTTACTGTGGGTGGAGCGCCGCTCTGGTACAGTAACAGGTCTCCCTCCAAAAGAACGACTACAGAAGCGTATGCACTGATCCTTGCAGTTATTATTTTCCTTCCCAGCAGGTACAGTGAACTTCCTGCTTCTCAGACATGAAAATATGGACAGATTACCTTCCTTTGCTGTAAATTTGGATGAAGATCCAACAGACATCTTTGGGGCAGTATGTGCATTGCTTGTCTGTTCAACCCTGTTGAAGAATTGCAATAACTATCTACTAGATAATAAAACCCTCCTATGGCCATGTCTCCAATGGAAAGAATACTGTGACTTTTGAGTTAATTCTTCTGCAATCTCAACGAAGATCAAACTGGCTAGATGAGATATGGTGTTGAAGTCCTTGCTTCTAACTTTTACGAGGGTGTTTTTGCACCGTATATACAGGACAGGGGCTATGTCCAGTAATTGTATCCCCGACGCGAAGCGGGGATACTATGGATTCATCATCGTCGTCGTCCGCGTCCGCGTCCGCGCCCTCGTCCGCGTCCGCGTCCGCGCCCTCGTCCGCGTCCGCAGAGATTTCTTGTTAGCGACCTACAGTCCACATTTCTTTCCGGATTTCTTTCATATTTGGCAGGTGACTTGATATGGTAGAGGACTCGCCACCCTATCTTTTTGGTAGGCTTTATGTCTAAATTAGGCCTGTGGTAGACAAAAATGTCTAAAATGTGGAATATTGCTTGTTAGCGACCTACAGTCCACATTTCTTTCCAGATTTCTTTCATATTTGGCAGGTGGCTTGGTATGCTAGAGGACTCGCCACCCTATCTTTTTGGTAGGCTTTATGTCTAAATTAGGCCTGTGGTAGACAAAAATGTCTAAAATGCATTAAAAGTCATGAAATCATGCACTAAATCACTTATAACTTGAAAAGTGTTGCATTTAGAGCATTTTGTTAAAATATGTTATTCAGATACTTTTTTCATAGCTACAACATGGTGAGTAACTTGGGTGTCTGTCTCAATAGCTAAGTGAGTAATAGCTACTTTTGGGCTTTTCAGTAACTTCCATCATGAGTAAAATCAATTGTAACTTGAAAACTATTGCATTTACAGAATTTTGTATAAATATGTTATTCAGCTACTTTTATGTCAGCTATAACATAGTAAAATTTCAGACCTGTAGCTCATGGCATAGCTGAGTAATAGCTACTTTTAGGTTATCACTGTTGAGTAAATTACTTATAACTTCAAAAGTATTACATTTAGAGTATTTTGTTTCAATATGTTATTGACCTATTTCGGAGTCAGCTATAACATAGTGAAGTTCCAGACCTGTGGCTCATTGCATAGCTGAGTAATAGCTACTTTGAAGTTCACACTGTTGAGTAAATCAGTTGTAATTGGAAAAGTATTGCATTTACAGAAATTTGTGTAAATATGTTATTCAGCTACTTTTAGGTCAGCTATAACATAGTGAAATTACAGACCTGTAGCTCATGGCACAGCTGAGCAATAGCTATTTTCAGGTACTGACTGTTGAGTAAATGACTTGTAACTTGAAAAATAGTGCATTTGGAGTATTTTGTTAAAATATGTTGTTCGCCTACTTTTGGGTCAGCTATAACGTCGTGAAATTACAGACTTATAGCTCATGGCATAGCTGAGCAATAGCTATTTTCAGGTTGTCACTATTGAGTAAATCAGTTGTAACTTGAAAACTATTGCATTTACAGTATTTTGCTTAAATATGTTGTTCACCTAATTTTGGGTCAGCTATAACATAGAAAAAATTCAGACATGTAGCTCATTGCATAGCTGAGTAATAGCTACTTTGACGTTATCACTGTTGAGTAAATCAGTTATAACGTGAAAACTATTACATTTACAGTATTTTGTTTAAATATGTTATTCACATAATTTTTGGTCAGCTATAACAGAGTGAAATTGCAGACCTCTATGTCATGGCATAGCTTACCAATATCTACTTTCAGGTTCTCACTGTTGAGTAAATCATTGTATCCACTGGATAGCCGTAGTGTGTAGAGAGATTTCACCATTACCGCTCTAACAAAAAAAAAATTAGCCTTCTCAAGTTTGCAAAGTATATTACAGGGTGCACCACAGTACTCTATTGGTAGGCTTTATGTCTAAATTAGGCCTGTGGCTAAATTACTTACCTACTAAAAATGAGTAATTCTGCATTTTCTCTAAAAGTATTGCAGATAGCAAATTTTTCTTAAATAACTCATTCACCTACTTTTGGGAGAGCTTTCACATGCTGAAGTTCCAGACCTGTAGGTAATTACTCACCTACTCAAAATGAGTAAATGCGAATTATCTCTAAAAGTATTGCAGATAGCCAATTTTTGTCAAATAACTCCTTCACCTACTTTTGGGAGAGCTTTCACTTGGTGAAGTTTCAGACCCGTAGGTAATTACTCACCTACTCAAAATGAGTAAATGCAAATTATCTCTAAAAGTATTGCAGATAGCCAATTTTTGTCAAATAACTCCTTCACCTACTTTTGGGAGAGCTTTCACTTGGTGAAGTTTCAGACCTGTAGGTAATTACTCACCTACTCAAAATGAGTAAATGGAAATTATCTCTAAAAGTATTGCAGATAGCCAATTTTTGTCGAATAACTCCTTCACCTACTTTTGGGAGAGCTTTCACTTGGTGAAGTTTCAGACCCGTAGGTAATTACTCACCTACTGAAAATGAGTTAATGGAAATTATCTCTAAAAGTATTCCAGATAGCCAATTTTTGTCAAATAACTCCTTCACCTACTTTTGGGAGACCTTTCACTTGGTGAAGTTTCAGACCTGTAGCTAATTATTCACCTACCCAAAATGAGTAAATGCTAATTATCTATAAAAGTATTGCAGATATCCAATTTTTTATCAAATAACTCATTCATCTACTTTTGGGAGAGCTTTCACATGGTGAAGTTCCAGACCCGTAGGTAATTACTCGCCTACTGAAAATGAGTAAATTCTAATTATCTCTAAAAGTATTGTAGATAGCCAATTTTTCTCAAATAACTCATTCGCCTACTTTTGAGAGAGCTTTCACTTGGTGAAGTTTCAGACCCGTAGCTAATTATTCACCTACTCAAAATGAGTAAATGCGAATTATCTCTACAAGTATTGCAGATAGCCAGTATTTCACAAATAACTCATTAATATGAAAACAACTTAGAGGAAGTCATGGGCTGCAAATCTTTTCATGTGGTCAGATTTCACCTTGGGCCCCTCCTGCTTATTATTGGTCCTAGAGGTTTGCAATGTGAAAACGACTTATAGGAAATCATGGACTGCGAATCTTTTGAAGTGGTCAGACTTCACCTTGGGCCCCTGCTACAGGGTCAAATAAAGGTAGCCAAACTTAAAAGTGCTTTCAGCTTGCTTATTAACGAAAAATGCTTTTTATCTTCTAAACTATGTTAGTTGGCCTTTGTCGGTGGATACATCCAGCATCTGGCCACAGATGCGTCCTATTTCTAGTTATTTGTCCTGTTACCCTCTGATACGTAGAAGGAAAACATCGAGCAGTAATTTTACAGATCTTCGTATAATCACTCTTCCTAGTTTACCAGGAGAGATGGATACAGAGGAACGTGGCTACATTAATGCAAGTCACCATGGAGGCTCTTCTTGCAGTGTTACTGGCAGTAATGGGATATTTTCATTGCCATCCCAGACTTGTGCGAATCTTGAGATGGAGTTGTCGAATTACTCCCCAATCGAATTCGCCAATGCCTGTACTACCCACAATGCAAGCGATGACGTCAGACAGGAAAACATGGCTACAGTACTAGATATACCACTTAAATGCTTCAAAAGAAAGCGATTTATCCACTCAACAATTGCAGAACTAAAGGTTTCTATGGCAGTTTATTTCTTGTATAGAAACTCGGCTAATGACGACCTCTGGTACATCTCAGTGTCCTGAATTGATATCTAACTACGACTTCAACGGTCACGGTCCTCGAGTGAAGTTCGTTTACTATGTCAATAAATGCCTGCTTGTCCCATAATTTAAACTGGAGACAGCAATTATTAGAAATTCGAATACAGAAGATGCATTCTTCTATGTACCGATTTACTAGTTTTTCAACATCTACTTCAGTTTATTGTACACGGTCAAACCAATCAGTTCAAAGCAAAATGAAATTCGGGTTAGCGGCCCCTCTACAGTATCATGTGAGTAGTAAAGAGGCAAAACTCTTTCTTCAATCTCACGGAATAGGAGTTCACCATATACCTAGACCACTGGTTGTTAAGTGTACGTAAAAGACACCAGTATTGGGTTCAAACCAAAGAACTCATCCAATTATTCAACTGGGCTTCGTGATATCGATTTCCTAGGTTACCACTGCATTTTGGTACAAGGAAATTTCTTTCTACCACAAATAAATTAAACACCTGAGAATCTATTCAAGACATGGAGATCTCATCACAATTAACCCCAAGGTTGCTTATATCCCAGGTAGGGATACTAGCATCTTTGGAAAACACTACACCAATGGGTCAGTTATGTATGTGTGCCTTTCAGTGATATCTAGAGAAAACTGGCAATATCTCCAGTCACTAGTTGTGGGAATTCCTGTTTCAAATCCTTCTGAAAAAGCATATTCAGTGGTGGAAAATGCCAAAAAATGGGAAATAGGATGCCTTTTCTATACACAGGGGCACAATTCCTTTATTTTCATAGATGCATTAAACCAGGGTTGATGATCCCATCTAAAATCATCACAGTCAGTGGCTTTTGGACAGTTAAATGTATATATTGCATTTCAATGTCATAACAACTGAAGGCAGTGTGTTCAGCCCTTAAAAGCCTTCAAGATAAATTCTACATAAGAGAATTCTGATAGCATCAGACAACACCACTGTGTTCGGTTATCTGAACAAACAGGGGGGGGGGGAGCGTATACCTCCTAGTTTGGCACAGCTTGGCCTACTGCAATCCTTGAAATATACTCATAACAGACAGACATATCCTTGGTTGCTTAAAGGTCATACCCAACATCATCTCCAGAAGGGATAAAGGTTTGACGCATCCTGGCCTACTGCAATCTTTGAAATATACTCATAAGAGGCAGAAATATTCTGGGGTTGCTTAAATGTCATACTCAATGATCTCTACAGAAGGGACAAAAGTAATCTGTACAGAATGGTTCTTACTCCCTTTATGGTTCTAGACAACGTGCAAGTTTGGCACAAGTCAACAATAGGTGTTTTATGCAGGTATGCTGCATCTTGGCCTACTGCAATCCTTGAAATATTCTCATATGAGCCAGATATATTCAGGGTTGCCTAGATATCATGACAGCCTCTCCACAAAGAACGAAATAATACAGACAGGATAGTCTCTTCATCTTTAAATATTCTATTTGATTTACATAGTTTGTCAAATACCAATGGTAGAGATTTTTGCCACCAATATGAGTCACAAACTTCCATTCTATGTTGACAGTCCCGGATGCAAATGCTCTGAACATAGATGCATTAAACATCTTGTTGGAGGTTCTGGACTGCTAGGCCTTTTGTCCTATACCACTTATTCCAAAAAGTCATTGAACAAGTGAACACCAGGTGCAAAATGATTGTAGTGGCCCCTTGGTGGTCCATGATGCATTGGCTTTGGGGTCTGGTGAGTCATTCAACCAAACCTCCATTACAGCTACTTCACTGGTCTCAGAAACAGCCATTCAGTCAGAAACACCATCTGAATCTGTTGCATTGGCACCTTCATGCTTGGCACCTTAACACCACTCAGAATCTCTTATATCATTCTCTGAGCAGGGGGTAGAGAGATTTAGGGCATCTCAAGGACCCTCATCTTGGAATGTATGGGTCATGATGGGCCATTTTGAGCTCTGGTACCCACAGAATAAGGTGGCCATCTCAGAGCCTACTGTCTGAAATATACCAGATTTTTTGATCCATTTACTTGCAAAAATCTGAAACCTGTCACTATTGTTGGCTTTGCAGCAGCCATAGCTGATCATTTACATTTTTTGTGCAGGAGTTGAGCAAAAGCCTGGATCTTTATAGGCCTATTGCAAGTGTTTATAGAGAGAAGCCCACTGCTAACAGAGGTGTAGCATCAAGGGATTTGCCTTTGCTTCTGTTGGTTTTCACAAAAGGCTCCTTATTAACCTTTAAAGGAGGTCAGTCAAAAAAAAAAAAAGGTTTGACTTGCAAGACTGTTGCAATGGCATTGGAAGTGTATTCTGGGACTTTGGCTCCTTCAGACACAAGCCTAATAGGAAGGAGGTTGCAGTTTCTCCCTCCTACCTACCTTTTCAGCAAGGACCTATTAGCCTCAATTGGTCTAGATTGGCTCCAGTGGTCACTTCAGCTCTAGATCATTCCTGAACTCAAATTGCCTAGACACATGATTCGTTGTCCTCCTACAGCACTTACATCCTTCTTGGACAGGACTACTGCTTGGAGAAAAGGGAAAGTCTCCTTCTCCTGCCTTTTAGCAAGAATCAGTTGGCTTCTGATGCCCCAGATGGCTCAAACCAGTGGTCATTCCAGCTCACAAACCTTTCTTGAGCTGACGTTGGACTGATGTTGTGACACTCTGCCCTCTTACAGTACTTAGTTACTATCAAGACAGTACAAGTACTTCAAGGAGGTGAAGAATCTCTTGCTCATATCTTTTAAGGAAGGCTTGACGGAGATATCTTGAGTTCTGCTATCTCTTCCTGGATCAATCTGGATGCATGATTAGATTGCCAGTCCTTTAATTCTGATTCTCAGAATCCATACATTGAGACACATATTACATCCATGGCTGCCTCTTTAGTTTTCAAGAGTGGGGTCTTACCTGAGCAGATATCAAACTCTTGTTATTGGAAGACCCACAATTCTTTACTACATTCCACTCGAAGATGTAGCTTGGCAATCCCATGACCAGTCCATGAACAAATTGGGTCTTGTGGATTCACCTCATCATGTAGTCAATTTTTTTGTGTATTTATACATGTTATTCATATGACTCGCAGATTTTGTTCTCTCCAGTTATACAAGTGTTGTGTCACTGACAGATGTCTTTCTTAACTTACATATGGCCCCATATTTGCAGTTTATGCAGTTCAGTTTGCCTGCTTGCAGATATTCTCATTGTCAGATGACATCTTGTTTGGGGAGTCATGCAGACATCTCCGGCCAATACTGGGTGATGGTTAATACTGCTATATGATTTGTTGTAAAATTATCTACAACAGCAACAGCAGCAACAATGACGACCACATCATGGTTAGCAAATTACTTATCTGTGTTGAAGAAGTAATATATAACCTAAGATGTGGTTTATGGAACCTTATCTTATCCTCTTATCAGTGCTTTATTTGGTGACCCCTTGTCTGACAATCATCTAACAGTGTGGCCAAAACAAATACTCTCCACCTGTTATGGTTGTATTCAAGCACTTGTGAGGATAAGGTAAGGCTATTTTACGCAATAAAATGTAACAAATTTTATTGTAATTTAACTTTTTACAAGTTAAATACTTACCTTATCCTCACAAGGATAAACCCACCCTACCTCCCCGCATAATTTGTTTTCTGGGGACCAAAAATACAATGAAGAACTATCGACATTCGTCTGTCAACAACGACTACTGCGCAAGCGCGGACATGCGCAGACAAGGGGTCACCTCTTGTGACAAGAATATTCCTTAAAAAATTCTTGTCGGTCGATACGTTTTTGCTCCACAAAACCAAACAAGCACTTGTGAGGATAAGGTAAGTATTTAACTTGTAAAAAGTTAAATTACAATAAAATTTGTTACATTTTGTCTTTTTGAAATATTATAATTACTCTACAAAATATGCTGTTTCTTTTGAATTGTATTAATTTTCAAATTTTAACAAATTTACTTCAATTAATGCTTGACTGATAATCTATTTAAAACAGATGTAAAGTCTCTGTGAGCTCTCTTTAAAGTAATCAGATTTAATGCCCAGTGAAACTTTCTCAGTTATACAGTGCACTATATTTTAGGATTATAGTTACAGGGTTCACATCTCTTCCTTTACCTTTCAGTTAACATAGCTGTACAGACTGAAGCCTACCAAAGTTCCCCAGTCACTTACAACACAAGGGCTGGCTATGCAGTGGATGGTTACAATGACAATGACCCTCTCACAGCGCTATGTGCTATAACAAACACAGAATACAATCCTTACTGGAAGGTCAGATTAGATAAGAATGCTTACATATCAGCAGTGAGCCTAATACTGCTTCAAGGTAATTGGTTTTACTGCAATGGTATACTAACTATAAAAAAACCTCTGCTGGAAGTTTATGACATGTGAAATTAAAATTTTGTTTCTCAATCATTTTGAAAACCAGGTCTGATGTGTAATTGTATAAAATATTTTAAATGTTAAAGCTTTAAATAATTTGATTTAGGAGTTTATATCAATTTAAGCACCTCTATTTTGTGAGTCATTATACTTGATTTGATATAATTTTTATTGAAATTTTCCAAAAAGAAAATTTTTCATTATCATGTTGGTTTGAAGAAAATCAATTACATTTAGGAGAGAAGCATCTGTGAAGTTCAAATGTATCTTTTGCAACCAATTTGTTGTACCATGTTCATCAAAACTAATCTACAGCTCCTGTAAGTACTAATAGATTCGATCAGTTTATTTGTATAAATATGTCGGGTATATTTCATTTTGAGGCAGACATATCTTACATGTGTGTATTACAAGAGAGGGCAGTCATGTTTTAATAATTCCAACTGACTGTAATATTATTACCTGTTTTCCTCTCAATATTTATTTAAATACAATTGTCTTGACAGTATTTATGGGTTAGCTTGAACTTAAACAGTTAAAGGACAAAATGATAGCTTGTTTCATGACACAACGTTGCAGCTATAATGCTAACAGGAATATATATTCTGAAAACATTTGATCAGTTTGATCACTTTCTGTACATATTCATTCTCAAACAGGTGCTCCATTAGAAGCTATAAGTATCAAAGTGGGAACACTGGATAATGTACTTCATCCTAGTATCTCTCCCTATGACCTCTGCAATACTGTTCTGCCATCCACTGAGAGCTTCAGGGTAGAATGTGTTTCTTTGATATATGGAAACATTGTGACCATTACACCCACAGCGGACGTGGTGACCTCTCTAAACCTTTGTGAAGTGAAGGTGTACTCATCATCTGGTGAGTGGATTCGTATGTTTATACTATGTTTAGAGCTTGCACTTGTGTCCTTGCATATTTTGATTAATAGAGACCCATGATATTTACACAAGACAAGCACGAATAAGGGTTTTCTGATGAAGTTGTACCAAGTTATGGTAGGAAGCAGTAGAGGTTGAGGTTGTGGCAGGTTCCCTGGAATTCGTGCTCCGTGACATATGAATAAATTCACCTGTCAGGTTGTTTCTTAGAATTCTGTCCTTGACTTAAAAGTGGGATAGTTGCTAGTTGGCCAGATGCTCTTCTCTCAACTTCTCATCTGTTCGTTGTGAGGACTCTTTTGACACCACCAGGCACACACAGTGTGTTATTAATTTCTTTCCTGTACCGAAGTTTCATCCGTCTACTCTAACATCTGTCAAACAGTTTGGATAAAGTTTTACTTTTGATGTTTACTAAGACTGCTTGGAAGGCTTTTCCTGCTAAGATTCATACATCCCCTCTATTGCTACTTTCATAAAGAAGCTTAAATGCACCTCTATACACCAAGCATACCCACCATGGTTTCAATCACTCCCTGATATACTCTGTGGGGTTGACCCTTCTTCTGTGCCTTGATATCAAAACTTGGTTGTCTGGGTTTTTTTTGCTGTTGCACCTCAGAGCCTATATTTAATAGAGTGGATTTAAGCGCCATAAAAGTCTAATTTAGATTAGATTAGTGATATGAAGGTACTGAAAGTGACATAAAACCAAAATCAGTGAATCACATGCTTTCTTATACTTCAGTGCGAGTTGGTCTGGAAGAATCCTGCACATGGGATGCAGACTGTCTGGTGCAGTTTTCTCAGTGTCTGCCCAGTTATACTCAAGACTTGAACTTAAGCTTCACCTGTCAGTGCCAGGAGGGCTACCTGCCAGAATATGGAATCTGTAAACCAGGTGAGTACTGTCTTATTACAACAAAGAGATTTTCCGGTTAATGTTATCGATGATTTTAAGGCTTACCATACACCTGTGTCACATAACTCAAGTAGCACAGTCACCACATAACATTTAAATTCTGCTTGATAAGATAAGTTACATGATTGTTGCATGATATGTCACATTCCAAATGAGATGTTTTGGTAAGACATCTAACTAACTTTTTTGAGAAGACATAAAAAAATTACTTTAATTTTTATTTGTTTAATTTATTTCTTTGGGTTTACAGTATGAACAAAAACAATATGTGAAATGTTTACAGGAAAACAAGATTAAGGCTGTAGTAAGTCACCAATATACCATTCTACAGATAATACCATAAATTTATATTTACAACTTTAGTGTTCTCATTCAATATTGTTCTTTCAAAAGGATGAATCATAGTAAAGCTTTAATAGTTTTGCAGATTATTTAAATACATACTTACAGCTAAGTGAATTCAGGAACTCTCATTTGTAGTTTGTAGATAGCTAGAAGCAGTCCTGATCTTTCTTTGAATTAAGTTTTCCCATTTTTGGAAAAAGACTAATTTGAGAATGTGTATTTGGCATAATTAAAAAAAATTATCAAGGAAAATATCTAAACCAAAAATAAAACATAACCGCATTATAAATATTGTGAACTACTTCCTATAGGAGGGCTGTTTTCCATCCCGTTTCAAGACTGCATGTGTCACACCCTTTCTTAAAAATGCTGGTCTTAACAGACACATTCTCAAGAATTATCGACAGACTTTTGAATCTAAATACAAGGATAAATGTAACTCAGATTTAGATTTACAAATTGACAAGTTTACGTGGAGGCGTATATTTTACAATGGTTTAAATCGGTTTATAATAATGATCTAGTGTGGTTCCAGTATAAAACTCTACACCATATCCTGGGTACTCAAAGAATGATTTGAACATGAAAATCACAGGCTTGGCTCTTTGTCATTCATGTTCAGAGACTTTATTATTGCACCTGTTTGTTAACTGTAATCATATGGTGAAGTTATAGAGGGATTTAGAAAAGTGGTTAAAGACAATAAACATACTATTAGGCTATACCTTCACAACCAATGATATAATTCTTGGTCATTTATTAATATCCAATTTTTCCGCTCCAATTAATGTTATTATTATGATAACAAAGAAATACATTTTCAGTTATGCATGTACAAATGTAACTCCAAATATTCAACAATTGAAACAAAACTTGACTGCTATATTTGAAGAGGAGCATTTAGCTTATAAAGACACAGATAAGGAACATATATTTTTAAAAAATTTGGGAGAAAATGTTGATGTTATTTCATTAAACTGTACTACAGAGACTGTACTAAATTAAAAACTAAAACCTTTAAGGCAATGTATGCGTATATTGAATTCTTGACCACTGTTAAAAATTTGATATCTATGTTATATTTGTCAATTATTTTGTTAATGTATTTACCAAGTTGAAATTTGACCAATAGAATCAATGGCATGAAAAAAAAAGAATTATCGACAGTATCCAACCTCAGGTAAATCTCCAAACTTATAGAGAAAACTGTGGCTAAGCAAATAAATGAGCACATTGCTCAGGAGGGTATATGAAACATAAATCAGCCTGCACATAGAACTTTCAACCTACTGAAACGGCATTGCTAAAAATACAAAATAACATTGCCACCTCAATGTACAAGGGTACTGCTGTTGGACTAATCCTTCTGGATTTATCCACAGCATTTGATACAATAGACCACTCTATCTTATTTGACTGCCTTCAACATTGGTATGGCATTGATGGGGTTGTACTTAAGTGGATTTAGTCATACCTCGACTCAATGAAACAACAGATTAAAATGGATGGACATCTTTCAGATGCTTTTCAACTCCCTTATGGGGTTTTTCAGGGCTCAGTTTTGGACCCACTCCTTTTTACCCCATGCACAGCCCCCCTTATTACAGTCATATCAAAAATTCAGTGTCACACATTATTTATATACAGATGATACACAAATTTACTTGGAACTTGACTCAAGGAATTTTAGTTTTATTACCACTGAATTGGCAAATTGCCTTGCGGCCATCCAGGTGTGGATGGAAAATAACAAAGTTAACTTAAATTAAATCCTGACAAAGGAGAATTTAATTTGGTGAAAATCAAATCAGAAATTCCATGAAGTCATCATTCCCTGTAAGTTTTCTTAGTAATATCATGGAAGCAGCTGAATTAGTCCAAAATCTTGGTGTCATGCTGGATGCTGACAACTCAATGCAAAGACATGTGGCTAATCTATGTCTTGTATCTCTACCATTTCTGGGAACTATGGAGGGTCTGCAGGTATTTAACCCATGAAATCTCTGTGAAGGTGGCAAATGACTTGGCGAGCAGTCACCTGGACTACCGTAATTCACTGCTGTATCACACAAAAAGGCATATATTTGGAGACTTCAAAGAGTCCAATATGCCTTATGTCACACCGTGTGCAAACTAAACAAATACAGTCATGTGACACCTTTCCTACACAAATTACACTGGCTTCCCATTCAGCACCGTATACTGTTCAAATACAACTTTCTTACTTACAAAACAATAAATTTTAGCCAACCGAAATATCTGTCCTCTTTAATTAAGTGGAGTGATTTCACACAGGGCAATTGTCTCTCAGTTTCCTCAACCAGACCAAACAAATGCACAGGGATGCATAGTTTCACAGTAGCTGTCAATAAAAATTTGTTCTACTTTGTCAGATGTTTGTAAACTTCTATTTGGCATCCCCCAAGGTTCTGTCCTGGCCCCATTGTTGTTTCTCATTGTACACCATCCTCTCAGTTTGATTATCAGTAAACATTAAAGGAATAAAGTTTCATTTTTATGCAGATGACAGCCAAGTTTATTTGCATTTATCCCAGAAGAATGCATCTGCTGCCTTTGAACAGTTGAACAGGTGCTTAGATAATGTTAAAGAGTGGATGTCAAAAGTTGTTTTGTGAAACTCCATTTCAGACATGTCAGGCGGTTTCTAACTCATGATGTTTCTGTACTTGTGGCTATATGCAGTTGTTGGTAGTCAGTTGGATTACTGCAACTCACTTTTCAGGAGACTCTCCAAGTTCAATCTAGATAAATTACAGTGCATCCAAAATAGTGCAGCCAGAATTGTATCAATCACTGGTCGATACACTAGTAATAATTAACTCCTGGCTTAAGAAATTGCATTGGCTTCCTAGCTGTTTTAGAACAGCCCACAGTGTTTAATGACAGCCACACGTGTTTACAAGTTTCTTCACAAAGTTTCTTCTTCTTTGATAGCATTGGGAGGGTAAAAATGGTAAGGCACCACTTTGGGATAAGGTTGACTGACATGTATACTGGACATTGTGAAAAGCCTTTTCAAAACTCTTGTTTACATTTTTTTCCAATGTCAGCGAAAGAATGCTGAAGCATGTGTTTAAAATGTGCAGAAGATGGTGCCTGTTTCAGACTTTTATAAGCAAGTCATCTGCATACCATCTGCCATAAAAGATTACAAATTTACTATGTATATTAGACCCAATCAAAAGAAGTATACAATTATTTAGAAATTATTGAAATTGTGTAACCCATGTTGCCCATTTAACCCATTTAAAAGGATAATCTTGTTTGGTTTTCAGATATAGACATGGCAATTTCACTTATTGTTGATTATCACACCATTGCTCTGGTTCGTGGGTTAACCATGCAGGTGGAAGTCACAGCAATGCTTCAGAATCTTGATCCAAGAGATGTATGGCAACAAAATGACACATATCATAACTTCGACATGAACATCAGTCTTATGAATGGGACAAGTAATTTGTTGTCAAGTTCAGCCATTGTAGATAACATTGCCTTTACTTACATACATGGTTCTAAAGATGATGGTGTAAAAGGAATGGATAATACTCAACACTTAGTTATGTTTGAGGTAATATAAGTTATCACTGTCACCCACTTCATACAAAGTGATCATTTTGTGTTCAGGGACTTTGATTGCATATTCTTTATTACATAAAAAAACAGTAAGAAAATGGTACATTTCAACAAAGCATGTATTTTCAAAGTAGGCTATTTACATTTAGACATGAAAATTTCTAAATTAATTAACAAAATAGATTTCTTTACATTGTCAAACCAGATATTAATACCTTTTGAAAGTATTAATATTGTTTTGAAACAGTTGCTTTGTCTTATGAATCTTGGTATATGGTGACGCTGACTTTATGTGCTTCACAAGACATATTTATCTAGAATTTTCCTGAATACTTCCTTCTGCAAAGTTTAGATTTTTAAATTTTACTTTATTCCCGTCAGATATTTTTCATGCCATCTCAGTGCCTCGATGTGCGGTATCTTTGTGTGGAGTTACAGAGAAGTGTAAATGCCTCATACTTTGAGAGAGATCCCTCAAATAATGAGTTCTGCCTGAATGTAGAAAATATTACTTTCTGCAAACCAGGTAATTGATGATATCTTGTAGACCGTGCATCATTTTGTGTAAAATTGGAAAAAGCAAGGTGTCTGATTTTTTAGTTAATGGTAAGTAAATAATGCTTATTTATCATTAAAGGAGTAGCTAAATGTAAATTGTTACATTTGTACATTACTAGTTATGAATTATCATTAATTATGGATTGTGAGATCTCAACTTTATAGTTAGAATCATTATATCTGAGCAGTCATCACATGATCTTTTATTTCAATTTCCAATTTTTCATATTAATGACATGCAAACATCTGAACAAATCAGCAGTTAGCAGTGTAATATAAATGCCATTTCAAGATATTTGTACATCTAGACCTTGGTATTGGGATAATTTACTTTACTGCAAAATAATGAACTTATTATTTTATTTTCGTATTTTAATTCAGCTGCTTACCAAGATTTTCTGTCTTATTTATTTAACAAAATTGATTCTGATTCTCATTTCATTGTTTTGCTGACCAAGAAAACCAAGAAATAAGCTTACAGCACCAGTATCCTGTACACTTTTGGACAGGCTTCCATACCTTTTGACTGAGACCATATTTACCAAGGGAATCAACAGAGCTTGAGTCAAAACTTAGGCTAAGCTTAATTTGGGCTAAAGCTTGGTTCAATATCAAGATTTGCATGCACAAACTAGTTGAGCGGCCTTTTGCTTCGATTTTTTCTTGAATTTTGGATCAGATTTAGCAGAAACTTCTGTATTTGATCCGAATACCCGCCAAACTTTGTGAATACAATTTAGGTCAAAAATGGGCTGAGTGACTTTCTATAAACTTTAATGTTTGAAAATACAGACAGTGTTTAATATTTTAGATGTGGACGTGGAACTCTCTTCTGTACAGTACAGGGACAGTGAGCTGATAACTAGGAATGTCACTGGTTTTTATTCGTTCTGTGTGTCACTGAACAGACTCTCAGGACTCTACCCAGTGGTAGTGCTGGATGGTTCTGATGTCAACTATAACATGTATTACTTCCTGAGTGACACTGCTCAGACTGGTTTGTTGGTTATAGTAATAGTTAAATTCAAATATTCAGTGCTTGTTAGCATATATTGTACACTTTGTACATGTATATATTGGTGAATACAGCACCCACACAATGTATTCATTTATCTGGAATTAATATTGTTTTAACACATTATGAAAGTCATGACAAGGTCCTCAGTGGCCTAGTGGTTAGCAAGTTTGGCATCAAATTGTAGGCTGTCACCTCTGTGGGTTTGAGGCCCACAAGTGGCAATGTTGAGGACCTGTCCCAATATGACACTGGCTGTTGAATGGGACGTAAAACCCTAACTTTGACTTTGTGAAAGTCATAACAGATAAGTAGTGAACTGTGCCCAGCTCTGACACCATTTAACCTATATTTTGTTAATTCTAGTGTATTAGAACATCACAAATTTCATGCCCAAATTTCTGTTAACATTGTATTGGCTCCGAATTAATGTTATTCTGTCCTATAGAATTTACTGTTATTAGATCCTATTTGATGTCATGTTGTTTTTTGTATATATTTTATATATAAAGTGTACAACAACATATGTGTAATCTGTTTAGATGGATCACTGTATGTCAATGATGACACCTTACAAGTTCTGAACCTTAACATCACAGATGCTCAAAAGCCATTGAACAACACTTCACTCAGCATATGTTCCAGGGCTGAGATTTCTATGGATTATGCTGTTTGTATTTGGACAAACTTTATCTGTGTTCTTGTTATGGATGACAACAGTGCAACATACAATGAATCCTTCTATGAAAACAATATCAACTGTTTGGATATTACCAACCATAAAATTTGTAAACCAGGTATTGTAATCAATATTTTCAGCCAATCTAATACTTTGAACATAATCTGATGTTTCTGCTATTAAAGTAGAGTTAAAGTTTTAGTTTTTTCAACAGAAAGTTCTCTATGCACTTTCTTCTGCTAGAGTGAGCAAATATAACTAATTTTTGTGCGTTTAATAAAAATTTCCCATAGGCTATTATGATAGCCAAACTCATAGGTATTTCACACGTAATATATAAGTCTTAAGAAAATGTAAAGCAATTTTCAGTAATACAAGACAATTTGGAATATATCTGCGATCTTAAAAAGGAAGTGAAAATCTCACTTAAATGACATCAGATAATACGGAGCCCCTAATAGGACATGGTAAAATAAAAATTGCACCATGTATTAAGTTGTGCGCGCAAGATGATCTCGTGATAACGAGAAAATAAGTCATGTATTAAGTCGTGCGCACAAGATGATCTCATGATAACGAGAAAATAAGTCGTGATAATGAGATGATCTCATTATAATGAGATAAATAAGTCGTGATAACAAGATCATCTCATGGTATCAAGATGATCTGGTGATAATGAGATCATCTTGTGATATCAAGATCATCTTGTGATAACAAGATCATCTTGTGATAACAAGATCATCTCGTTATTACAAGTTATTTTCTTGTGATAATGAGATCATCTCATTAGCACCACTTGTTTTCTTGATATCACAAGATCATCTGGTTCTCACTAGATGATCTTGTGCTCACTAGATAAAGTGGTGATCACCAGATGAAGTGGTGATAACGACTTAATAAGTGGTGAGCACTAGTTGATGTGGTGCTCACTACTTATTTTCTTGTTATCACAAGATGAAGTAGTGATCACCACATCATTTAGTTATAACCAGATCATCTCATCATGCTCACCACATCATCTGGTGATAACAAGAAAATAAGTAGTGAGCACCACATCATCTGGTGATCACTAGATGAAGTGGTGAGCATGAGATGAACTAGTGATAATAGAATGACCTGGTTAGCACCAGATAATGTAGTGCTCACTACTTCATCTGGTGATAACAACATAATAAGTGGTGATCACTACATAAACTAGTGCTCACTACTTATTATGTAGTGATAACTACTTTATCTGGTGATCACCACTTTATCTAGTGAGCACAAGATCATCTGGTGAGCACCAGATGATCTTGTGATATCAAGAAAACAAGTGGTGCTAATGAGATGATCTCATTATCACGACTTATTTTCTCGTTATCACGAGATCATCTTGTGCTCACGACTTAATACTTGGTACAATTTTTATTTTACCATGTCCTATTAGGGGCTCCATAGAATAATCTAAATCCATATTACTATTTTATTGCGTAAAATAGCCTTACCTTATCCTCACAAGTGCTTGGTTTGGTTTTGTGGAGCAAAAGCATCGACCGACGAGTCTTTTAATAAAGATTTTTCTTGTCGAGAAGTGACCCCTTTGTCTGCGAATATCTGCGCATGCGCCGACATCGTAGACGAGAGTAACTGTCTAGAAACTCTTCATTACATTTTTGGTCGTACTGGGAGCAACATCGTTTACTTCTTCTACCATTATGACTGATGCACAGGTCAAGAACTCGAGGGAACTTAAACGTGCACCAGGATGCGGACATCCATTATTCGACTGGGATTGTCATCAATTTTGTTTCCCGTGCAGCGAAAAAGGTCGTGGTAACGACGTGTGTGTAAAATCTAAAGAGGAAGATTGCTTTATCTGTCTGCAGTTTTCTGAGGATCAGAAGCGAAAGCTGGTCCATAAGAATAAAAGAAAAGAAAAATCTACACCTAGCGTGGTGTCACAAGAAATTGAGGATGCTTTACTGGGGGTGGAGTGCCACCAAAGCTCAGTTTCAACAAACCCACTACCTACTACTGAAGGAAATACGACAGATCCCCTTCAGACTATTTTGCAAAGATTAGATGACATGCAGGGCCAATTAACTGCTCTTAAAGACAGAAACAGCGAGGTTTCTGCTTCTATTGCCTCTGTTCACTCTGAGGAAGGTGAAGCCTCAGACGAAGATCCCGCCCTTCAAGAGGTGAGCAACTCAAAAAAACGTGATAGATCACCCTCACCTGATGACATTGAAGATGACCCTTCGTACAGACAAACCCTAGCTGCGGTGCATTCTTTATTGGATCTCACCATTCCTGAGGAGTTCTCGGAACAACCATCTCGAATATTTGGTGGCAGAAGTAAAGACAAGCGTAAGTCTTCTTTGCTACCTATGGTTATGCCCCCTGTAGATGGGGTTTTAGAAAGATGGGATTTTTATGAAAAGAAGTCCTCTGGAAATCCTCAACAAGATCAACCACACCTTCTCAAAACTAACCCTTTGAACTATGATAATTATTTATATTTCACAAGGGCTCCAATGAAGTTCTACAAGTCTACCTCAGCAGAGTTTTCTTTCCAGGCTCCAAGATGTCAGGATTCTTTCCGCTCTTCATTTCCGGGGCCTATGCCGTCTTCAGTTCGTGTACCCATGAAGCAGCATATTCTGTTAGAAACTGTGAGCAGAGAACATATACAGATTCTCTCTTATGTTCATTTTTTCCTGAATGCAATAGAAAAAACGGCTAACAAGTTGGAATCCACCATGTTGAGTTTGAAGAACTCTACCAAGGATCAAGCTATCGCCAGAGAATTGGAAACTATGCTTTCTGGCTTGCAGATTCAGTTGAGTTGTATTTCTTCCATTGAAAAAGCGTTTGAAAATGTGACTGACAATTCGATTGCAGCATCTTGTAACCTCCAGTTAGCAAGAAGAGATATTGTGCTCAAGAATCTTGCTCCCAACCTCAACGAACACGATTTCAACAGGCTAAGAAGGACTGGCTTCAAGTCTCATGACCTTTTTTGCCCCACTGTTTTAAATGAGGTTGAAAAGAAAATTCAGAAGTCCCCCAAAAGACCTAGAACAGATCAGAAGGCGTTCACTTTCAAAAGTCACTCTGATGACAGAACTACTGGAAAACAGCATTCTAACTACAATCAGAAGAGTTTTCGTGAGCAAAACTCATCTTCCTTCAAAAAGTCAAACTTCCGCCCTTCTCAGCCTTCCAGAAGAGGTGGAAGCAAGCGTAGGTGACTGCAGCGTAGTCACTCACCATGGGGGCCGTTTGCAGCATTTTTGGCAGGTATGGGAGAATCTTTATTGTCATCCCAGAGTTGTGCAGATCTTGAGGTCGGGTTACCGAATCCTCCTCCAATCGAATCCGCCCCTGTCTGTATATCCCACAATTCCAAGCGGCTACGACAGACAGGAAAAACATGGCTTCCTTCAAGATTGCGTAGTTCAGATGCTTCAAAAAGACGCAATTTACCATCTCAAGGACTGCACAACTCTAGGTTTCTCAAGCAGGTTATTTTTTGTACCGAAACCCGACAAAAAATGGCGACCAGTAATAGATCTCAGTGTTCTGAACAGCTATTTGTATGTACCAACCTTCAAGATGGAGACTGCGGAAATTATCAGAAATTCCCTGACAAAAGGCGAATGGGTAGTCTCCATAGATCTAAAAGACGCGTACTTTCATGTACCCATACATCCGGATTCTCAACACTTGCTACGCTTCCATGTAGACAAGAGAACGTACCAGTTCAAGGCTCTGCCTTTCGGTTTAGCAACAGCACCACTAGAGTTCACGCGGATTGCAAAAGAAGTGAAGCTCGTCCTTCAGTCTCGCGGAATTCGAGTTCACCAATACCTGGACGACTGGTTGTTAAGGGCAAGCTCCCAACACCAGTGCATGAGCCAGACAAAAGAACTCCTTCATACGGTCCAGGAACTAGGTTTCGTGATAAACTTCGAAAAATCAGAGCTCGTACCTACACAAAAAATCGACTTTCTGGGCTACCATTTCGATTTGATACAAGGAAAAGTCTTTCCAACCCAAAAGAAGTTGAAAATTCTAGCAAAAGCTGTTCAGGACATGGAGGTCGTATCACAAACAACCCCAAGGTTGCTTATGTCCCTGATAGGTGTACTAGCATCCCTAGAAAAAACAATACCAATGGGCAGGCTCCACATGCGTCCATTTCAGTGGTACCTGAAGACACATTGGCAATATCCCCAGTCTCTAGACCTGAAGATTCCGGTTTCAAATCTTCTGAAAAGTTATCTTCAGTGGTGGAAAAATCCCAAAAATCTAGAAAAGGGTTGTCCTTTACATCCTCAGGAACACAATACCCTTATTTTCACAGATGCGTCAAACCAGGGTTGGGGAGCTCATTTAGAAAATCTGACAGTCAGTGGCAATTGGACAGATCAGGAAAAATTGCTTCATATCAATGTCCTAGAGTTAAAAGCTGTATTTCTGGCCTTAAAAAGCTTTCAAAACAGAATTCTAGACAAGAGGGTTCTCATAGCAACAGACAACGCCACTGTAGTCAGTTATCTGAACAAACAAGGGGGGACACACTCATGGGACATGTGTCTCCTGGTTTGGCGCATCTTGGCCTACTGCAATCCTCGAAACATACTCATAAGAGCCAGACACATTCAGGGTTGCCTCAATGTCATAGCCGACAGTCTCTCCAGGAAAGACAAAATAATTCAGACAGAATGGTCTCTTCATCCTCAAATGTTCAGTCTAATTTGCAAAGTTTGGCACACTCCAATGGTGGACATGTTTGCCACCAAATTGAATCACAAACTACCAATCTATGTCTCACCAGTCCCAGATGCATATGCTATGAACATAGATGCATTGAACATCTCCTGGGAGGGTCTGGACGGCTATGCCTTTTGTCCTGTAGCTCTCATACCAAAGGTCATACAGAAAATGAACACCTACAGGTGTAGAATGATAGTAGTAGCACCAGGGTGGCCCATGATGCATTGGTTTTGGGATCTGGTGAATCTGTCAACCAGACCTCCATTGCAGCTACCTCACTGGCCTCATCTGTTAAAACAACCATTCAGTCACAAATACCATCAGAATCTGTTGTATCTGAATCTTCATGTTTGGCACCTGGACACCACTCAGAATCACTTGAATCATTCTCTGAGCAGGTGGCAGAGAGAATTAAGGCACCTCAAAGACCCTCATCTAGAAGGTTGTACGAATCAAGGTGGTCCATTTTTGAACTCTGGTGCCAACAGGGTCAGGTGGTCAGCTCAGAGCCTACTATCTCAAAAATTGCAGATTTCTTGAACTATCTTTTTACTGTCAAAAATCTCAAACCTGCTACTATTGCTGGGTACAGAACTGCTATAGCTGATCATTTAGGTCACTTCAGCCAGGAGGTGAGCAAGAGTCTTGACTTGAACAGGCTTATTTCCAGCTTTTACAGGGATAAGCCTAGTGCTAACAGAGGAATACCCTCATGTGATTTATCTTTGGTACTTTTAGCATTGACAAAGGCTCCTTTTGAACCATTAAAAGATGCAAGTCTGAAGACTTTGACTTTCAAAACTGTCTTCTTGATGGCACTAGCTTCTGGCAAAAGACGGGGGGAGGTGCATTCTTGGACATACTCCTCTCTCAGACACAAACCACAGTGGAAGGAGGTTACTATTTCTCCTTCTCCTGCGTTTCTAGCAAAAAATCAGTTGGCTTCAGATGGCCCAGACTTACTAAAACCAGTAGTCATTCCAGCTTTGAAACCTTTCCTGAGCTCAGATTTGACTGAAGACATGACATTATGCCCTGTCAGAGCACTTAGATACTATCTAGACAGAACCAAGGATCTGAGGAAAGGAAAGAACCTCCTGTTCATATCATTTAAGGAGGGCTTTGATAAAGACATCATGAGATCTACTATATCCTCTTGGATTAAACAGACTGTTTTACTGGCCTATCAATCCTCTAATTCAGATTCTCAGGATCTTCATGTCAAAGCACACGATGTCAGATCCATGTCTGCATCTTTAGCCTTCAAGGGTGGGGCTTCACTTGAGCAGATTTTAGGCTCCTGCTATTGGAAGAGTCACAACACCTTCACCACATTTTATTTAAAGGATGTAGCTTGGAAGTCTCATAACCAGTCAGATTACAAGTTAGGTCCAGTGGTCTCAGCTCAGCACATTGTCAATGTTTAAGTACGTATTTATTTCAACATTTGACATACATATTTCTTTTCTCCATACATACCAGTATTTGTACTGACATTTTGTATTTTATTTTCCCTACAGATGGCTCCATAATCATCTTTAGTTAGGATTACAGCGCCAGCTCGGAGGCATCTTCTTATAGGATGACGGCAGCCAGCCTGAGGGTATAGGAAGACTCCTCTGACCTTCACTGTTGACTAGTTAAGAGGACAACATCAATTTATTGCACTACAACTGATGACAACTACAACTACTTCAGCCACTTGAACCAAGGTTAGCAAGTTATTTATCTTTTTCTATTCAAAGAAGTACTGTTGAATCTGTCATGTGGCGTACTTAAGCTTATCTTATCCTCTTATCAAAGTGCTTTATACAGTGACCCCTTGTCTGACAATCATCTAACAGTGTGGTTACAACAAATTCCCTCCACCTGTTATGGTTGCATTCAAGCACTTGTGAGGATAAGGTAAGGCTATTTTACGCAATAAAATGTAACAAATTTTATTGTAATTTAACTTTTTACAAGTTAAATACTTACCTTATCCTCACAAGGATAAACCCTCCCTACCTCCCCGCAAAATTTGTTAGCTTGGGGACCAAAAATATAATGAAGAGTTTCTAGACAGTTACTCTCGTCTACGATGTCGGCGCATGCGCAGATATTCGCAGACAAAGGGGTCACTTCTCGACAAGAAAAGTCTTTATTAAAAGACTCGTCGGTCGATGCTTTTGCTCCACAAAACCAAACCAAGCACTTGTGAGGATAAGGTAAGTATTTAACTTGTAGAAAGTTAAATTACAATAAAATTTGTTACATTTTTTTACTATGTCATAATCATGTTTGCCAACAAACATACTTGCAAAAAGATTGGGGTTCTTGTATCAACATAAAAGTATTTATTCCAACCATATAATTACCTTTTTAATTGATTTCTGTATAGCTTCTCATTCATTATCCATCATCTGTCATAGTTCTTTGTTCTGTATAGCCTCTCATTCATTATCCGTGGTCTGTCATATTTCTTTGTTCTAGAAATACAGTTGGAAGTTTTGGACATCACCATACCAAATGATGTTAACTTCATAAGAGGATATAACCTGACATCAGCCATAGACATAAGCTTCATCAACAATAACCTGACTATTCCCATAGCTATGGTAGCAGATCCATGGTATAATTTCAACATAGAAATCATGTTTACTGATGAGCCCTACCACATTACTGGAACAAAACATTTCACTTTTCACATAGAAACAAGCTTCATACTGATTCAGCTACAGCAGCATTTAGAACCACAGACTCAGCTTACACTATCTACTGATGTAAGATGTACAGTACCCATTGTTGTATAGTTTACTTTGTTTAATCCATCATGTATTAAAAAGTCACTGAAAATTGTTACATGCACATTATTTAATGCTATTATTGGTTTATAGTAACTTTTAAAAATGCTAGCAATAATTTGTCAATAGCCAGAATATAGCAAACTTAATACATTTGATTGTTACAAATTGCAATAAATTGATGAATAATTTATTCTAAGGTACATTCCTTGTGTGATATGTTGTGACACAGTTGTGTATAGTTATGTTTAAGTAAGTGGCTTTGAACAATGCCATCCACCAAGGAAGTTTTAGAGTGTGTTTGTTTATCTGTTTATTTGTCTCTGCTCAGGATTACTCCAAAACTAATGGATGGATCTTTCTAGAATACTTTTTGTGGGTAGGAAATGTCCAAAAGATGAAGTGAATAATTTTTAGGAAAGGTCCAGATCATATTCTGGATACAGAAAAAATCATAAATTTTCAATAGTCCCATCGTTATTGATTTTCCGGTGCTGTGCCTTTGTGTTGAACATTACGTTTTATATTTTTATAGTCATGTTATCCAATTAAAAGGGGTAATAAAAAAGCAGTATTTGGATGAAATTACAATATGGAGATACTGGACTGCCTTGGCAGAGATTTACACTCTATGAATGCTTTCTAGTTCTATATATAATTATTTTTTTCTCTTTTATTCTAGGCAAGAGTTTTAGTGCCAAGGATAATCTGCCAAGAGTTGAATTTTTTATGTGCAAACATCATGCCAGGACCTGGAGCATCATTTGTGTCAGCATCAGGCCTGTCTCACATCAAGTGTGTCAATGTCACACGGCTGCTGAATTGTGATGGTGATTCAATCTAATCTCTGTACTCACAGATTTTGTAGTATGTTCAAAAAAACCAGTCTTTAAAAATCTTGTAAACATATGACAAGCATGGATTGTTCAGCACATAAATGCCAGTAGACAAAGGTAATCTGTAGTTCTGTCTTTAATGCTATGACCAAATGTTACAATAGGACACTGGGAAAGTGGAAATTGTGAGAGGACATTAATTTTAGCTATTTTTGGTAATACGCTTTGATGGTGAAAATAATTCCTTGATCATCTAATGGTTAGCAGGTTTGGCATCTGATCAAAGACTGTCACCTCTGGATAAGTTCAACTCCCCACAAGTGGCAATTGCTTAGGGCCTGTCTCGATATGACTCTGGCTGCAGAACAGGACATAAAATCCTAACTTAAACTTCATAGTGAAAAGTAATACCCATCTGAAATTGAAATTGCAGAAGATA
Organism: Sabellastarte sp. h YS-2021; assembly: GCA_964017235.1. NCBI lineage: Eukaryota > Metazoa > Annelida > Polychaeta > Sabellida > Sabellidae > Sabellastarte > Sabellastarte sp. h YS-2021. The sequence continues at coordinate 29,892,205 of OZ024935.1, read as the reverse complement.
AATTTTTATATTTACAGAAACTGAATTTTTACAAAATGAAATTGTTTTCACTGATTTATTAAAATGTTTAAATAGTGCTGTACATATACCAAGACATAGCTTCTGATAATTTTCTTGCATTTTTTAACTCAGTCCAAAAAGTTTCAAATCATTTTATCTCTACTCAGTAAACATTAAAAATGTTTTTAAATGGTTTAAACATTTACAAAACATTTTTAAAACCTAATTAAACCCTATCTTTGGTTTTCTAAACATTTCTAAGTAAAAAATTTATGCTGTAATGTTTAAAAATGTTTTATAAACATTCTCTATACAAACATTTTTACTGAAAACGTTTTTTAAACGTTTATAAAATAGCACAAGAAGCTAGGTTTGACTGGAAATGTTTAAAAACATTATAAAATAGCTGAAGAAATTAAGGTTTTGCTGGAAATGTTTTTCAAACATTCATCTGGAAATGTTTGATAAACAGTACACATAAAATGTTTAAACAACATTGCTTGTCAAACATTCTATCAAAAACGTTTTTTAAACCCATATTTTTAAACCTTCACCTTCAAACATGTCCAAACAAACATGGTGGTGAGCAATAATAGGGATTTTAGAGGACTTTGTCAAAAATTGCCCCACATGCAATCCCTAAAAGTAAGAATTGAAAGGGGGCACAATTTCTAAGCCACTATCTTACAATTTTAGACATAAAAATAATATTTTCAATAGTCAGTAACCATACAAAGATATTGAATTTGACCTCTGACCCCATTATTATTCAGACATTATTATGTTCATTCATAATGTTTTTCTAACATTTACCATTAAACATTCAATAAACGGTGTTCATATAATGTTTTACAAACATTCTATTACAAATGGTTTTTGTACCCATCATTTTTTAACCTTTGCCAAACATTTCCTTTTAAATGTTTGCAAAATCCAAAAATGTTTACTGGCTACAGATTCTGAGATAGTTGATTACAAAATTCAATACTGCAAGAGTCATAAAATTCTGTCAGTTGATACACATATGTGGAAATGTGTGGCATTGTTACTTGTTTTGTTTAATTAATCAAAATGACATACATGCATATATCAGTATAACCAACATCTCAAAATTAGTGATGTTATATACACATGTACAAGCTCAGTTTGTTTTAAAAAATTACAATGTACACATAGCCACTTATTATCTCCCCTGTTACACTTGATAAACATTTAGTTTTAAGTAAACACAATTTTCAAGGATTACCACTGCTGAATAATCTTTACCAGAGTTGGTTTCTAATTAGTAAAATTTACATGAGTCCCCTTATCTTGTCTTGTATTACCACTTTGATAAACTTTGTGTAAGATTGATTAATAGTAGAATAGAATTGTATTTTTGCAGGCTTACCAGTGCAGAATGTTACATTCAGTGTCTCACCTGATGTACAGATGCTTCACAATCTGGTGACATTTAACATCAGTTGGGGTCAAGGGACTGATGTCAACTTTACCCTGTCATTTGGAGACAGTTCAGAGGATATTGAATGGAACTGGGAGGTATTTATTCATTTTATTGGGCTTTTTTATTGGCCTCCTGTTCTGAAATACTAGTATATGAACATAAGAACAGAGATGGCATTACATTTACAGAAATTACAGTAAAGCTTCAATTATTTACACTTTCTGTTTGATGAACAGTTGTGCTTTGCCTGTGCATTAGAAGTTGCTAAAACATAGATTAGAATAAGAATACAGGTTAACAGTTATTAGCACAGATTAAAGTTAATACTGTTGTTTGTCTCAATTTTTTCAGACTGCTGGTCACACTACACATTATGGACATCAAGACTTCACAACAAAGTATACTTACCCTGAAATAGGAAACTACACAACAACTCTCAGAATCTGGAACAGTATCAAGGAAGAGTTCTTTGCCAGGAATGTTACAATTGAACCTGACTTAAATGAATATATAACTGTCTCAGTGGACTACATCCCTAATGCAGTTACAGTCAGTGTTACATATCATATTCTTCACATGTTTCCACACATTGGGGTCGCTGTTCCAATGCGCTGCAGAATCAACTATGAAAACATGACATCTGAAGTCATCAGTATTCTAGTTGAAGAGATTTATAACATAATCCATACGTTTACTCAGGATGTACCAGATGTCACTAGTAGTATTATTTGTGAAAATCATGTAAGCAGCTTAAATTACACCCAAATTATTATCCTCAGGCAAGAAATATTAGGTTTAAAAATAGAGCCTTATAAGCCAGCCTATGCAACAGGAACTACGGCAACTTTTAAAGTGTCTATGGAAAGTGGAACACACATTTTACTGTCCATTGATTTTGGTGATGGAACCAAAGCCAATTTTACTGAAACTAACATATATTCTTCTAACTTCACTTGGGAAGTAAGCCATACTTATACTGATCATGGTAATTATAGTATTATGGTACAAGGGATGAATAAGCATTTTAGCAATTTCACTGATGTAAATATTATTATTCAGAACCCAGTAGTGCCATTTGACATTGCTGGAGTCAATGATATCAAAGTGCCAGATGGTGTTGTTGAGTACACACTGACACCTCAGATATCTAATTTGCTGCCAGACCATGTATATTGTACATGGTATTTAGACCAGGTGTATGAAATTTCTTACAGTACAGCTTTGATGCAAGGATTAACGGATATAAAAGAACACACTCATAGAAGGGATCAAATTGGACCTCAATTTCGAGTCAATGTTACTTGTTCAAATTTGGCAAATTCTGAATCTGCATTCATGGATATACAAGTATTTGAAAATTTGAGAAATTTGGTAGTTAGAGTATCTACTGCAGTGAATACAGTTGAACAAAACATCACGTTTGACATTACTGTTAGTAATGGCTCTCATGTAGAATTCAATATAGCTTATGATGATGGATTTACTGATATGTTTGATGATCCTCTACTGTTTTCAGAAGGAACATCATTCATTCATTTTTATAGTAACATTGGAAATTACAGTGTTAATGTAACAGCCCAAAACAAAGTTAGTCAAGTATTTCTTCAGTATCCAGTAGACATTGTAATCCAGAATATAATCTCAGACTTAACTCTTGTGGCCAATGACTCAGTGCTATGGCCCCCAGGTGTGATAGAATTTACCATATCTGGTGGTTTCAATCAAAACTTGCTCACTGATGTACATTGTGTGTGGAAATCAGGGGATTATTTTAACCATTACACCTATTTTGAAAGAATTAATACAATGGATGCCCTGGATTTTCAACACATTTTTCCCAGGGCATCGATAGGAACTGCAAACATATCACAGTAAACTGCAGCAACCTTATTTCCTGGATTAAAATGAACACCAGTGTAATAATTGTACTGGATGAAGTTGTTCTTGAATCTGTGATAACAGAATGGGTTTGGTGGACAAATACTTCACAATTCAACCTCACCATACAGACGTTTGGCACACATTCTTGCTTCTTGTGGGATATGGGTGATAGTATAAGATATTTCTTTGGAAGACCATGGTGTGCCAACAATGCAAGTGATGCTCGATTACAATTGAATATCATTGATCATGGCATCATGAACTTGTTTGTAAATCATACATATGACACTTGGGATACATACAAAGTAAATGTATTTGCATTCAACCATGTGAGTGAGGATTCAGTCAGTACATCAGCTGTAGTCGAAGAATGGTATTGCTACACACCTAATATTACTTTCAGTGACAATTTTACTGATCCGGAGAATCCTATGAAGTTTATGAAATCTACTGAATTCTCTATAAAGCCGGTGACTATAGAAATTGACTGCATGAAATCACTCAATAGGAGTGAAATTGTTCTGAATATCTACAGAGTCAGTGATAAACAAAGTGCTGTGCTGAGTTTTGTAAATATTTCCTCCTTTAATCATTCAGCAAGACAGTTACCTTATGGAGAATATATTGTCAGTCTCAGTGTGATAATGTTGGGTGTTCCCAGTGTTTTTAGGACTTCACAAGCATATTTTGAGGTTACCAAGACACCCTTGGATGTTTCTATAAAAGGTGTGTTAACATTAGTACAAAATGGTGTTTTTTTATTGCGAAAAAAATACACTTACCATTTCCTGACCATAGCTATATGTTGGAGCCATCCAACTCACTGGCCAACGTTGAGAAATGTTTTAAGCTACCTTAAGAAGCCAGTGAGTGAGTGTGGACTAGGAAGCCCCCCAATGGTGATGTGACCACGCCAATAGGCGCCATATTCATTGTTTTTGTTGGCCATCCTTGAGTGTGGATGTGTGTTTGGAATATTTCGTTTGGAAGTGGTTTTTTTGTGGAATTTATTTATTCTGTTATAAGGCATCAGCTTCACTATGTCTTCTCAGGATAAAGTTAAAAATGGACCGAGGAAGAGTTCTTTTTGTGGCCATTTTATGGCAGAATGGGAGAGTCACCATTATTGTCCAAAATGTAGGGATGATTTGAAGGGTGACGATCCGTGTGTCAAATCTACAGAGTGTACTATTTGCTCTGCTTTTTCTGAGGAACAGAAGAAAAAGATAAGGAATAGAAACGGATATAAAAGCAAGAAGGATCAAGGTTCTTCTCTGTTTGGGGATAATAACAAAGATGGGAGCATAGATGATTCTTTGTTGGACAAAGATGAATCTTCTGCTACTGGTTCCTCTCAAGTGCTTTCTTCTCAGAAGAATAGGTCATTAGAGGACAAATTGGACAGATTTTTTACTGAATTTCAAAGTTTGTTACAAAAGTTACAGAATTTGGAACATAAAGAGGCTGAAACTGTCAGTAGTCATACTAGCTCTGGCAGGGACGGTTTATATGTTGCTAAGCAACCTGTGGAGACTTCTAAATCTCATCCGGCTTCGGTCGCTTCTGTGGTGCCCGGTCGTTTGGATAGAAGGTCGGCTACCATTACTAGAGCTGAGTTTGATCAACAGTCCTCTGCTAATCAGACATCCGGTGAATCTGGTCATTTGGCTTCATCCAGGAAGAGATCTTTTTCCCAATCTTCAGAGGAACCGGATCCGGATCTAGAACAGGGTGAAATTTGTTCTAAAGAGGAAGATGCTCCAGCCTATTCTGATACTTTGGAGACCATTAAGAAATGGTTGGATTTGGAGGTCAAGGATGTGGAATGTTTTGTACCTCCTTCTGTTTTCTCTGGCAGGGATCAGGTTAAAAAGTCTATGGCTTTACCTCCAGCTCAGCCTTTAGTGGATCTATGGAAGTTTAAGGAGTTTTCAGCTTTGGGAAGCAACAACTAGTGTGGATGACTGTGATCCTCACCATCCTCCTTTGTCTAAAGGACAGATTTTAAATTTCCCCAAACCTCAAATGAAATTTTATCAGGTGTCTCCTCAGTCCTTTTCCCTGACTGCACCCAGGATCCAGGATGCATTTAAGAACATTGCTAGTCCTCCCTATCAAGCTCCAACTGCAATTTCTACCCCTTTGAAACAGTACTTGGCTTGGGAGACAGTTTCCAGGGAGACAATTCAAATTTTAAACCATGTTTTTTGGTTCAAATCTGCAATGGAGAAGGCTACCAATGAAATGTTTTCAGAGATTGACAAGATGAAGGATTCAGTAGACCAGGAAGATATTCAACAAAGTATGAATTATATTCAAAACTGTCTACATTTGCAAACTAGTACTATGGGATACTTGGGGAAAGCTTTGGATGATGTATTGGATACTTCAATGTCTTTGGCTTCGAATTTGCTTCTAAATAGAAGAGATAATTTCCTTAAGTTCTGTCACAGAGATGTCACAGATAAGGATATAGCCAGACTTAGAAATGCATCCCTCACAAAAAAGGAATTGTTTAATTCCAAAGTCTTATCTGAAGTGGAACAGAACTTCATACAATGGAGTCAGATTAATCGAGAACCAGCCTTCAAAAAGCACAGAGGAGATTCTTATGGTTCCCGTTCTTTTCCCGATTCGAAGAAAGATCAGTCACAAAACAGGTACCAGAATGCTGCGTTTCAGAATCTTCGTTCACAAGGCAAGCAGAATGATCAGAACAAAAGATCAGCTGGTTCCTACAATAACTCCAACAGAGGCTCTTCCCAAGGGGGTAGGGGCAAGAGGAAGTGACTACAGGAAGGTAAGCGAAAAATTTCCTGGTGGCCGTTTAGAAGGTTATTGGAAAGTGTGGGAAAACTTCAAAGTGCATCCGAGGGTAGTTCTTGTTTTAAAGCAAGGTTATTGTCTTCCATTCAAACAAAAACCACCTCTGACCCGGTATCCGACAATCAAAAGCAGTTACTCATCTCCTGTAAAACAAACATCTTTACTGGAGGCGGTTCAACAAATGGTTCAGAAAAGGGCAGTGATTCCGGTTCAAAACAAGAACTCTCTTGGATTCTACATTCGTTTGTTTCTGGTTCCAAAACCAGAAAACAAATGGCGACCAGTAATAGATCTCAGTGCTGTAAATACCTTTTTGCATGTTCCCACCTTCAAAATGGAAACTGCAGAAGTCATTCGGGCTTCTCTTCAAGCAGGCGAGTGGGTGGCTTCAATAGACCTTACCGACGCTTATTTTCATGTACCCATACACCAGAAGTTTAAAAAATATCTACGCTTTCATGTACAGGGTCAGGCTTATCAGTTCAGAGCCCTGCCCTTCGGGATAGCGACTGCTCCATTGGAGTTCACTCGAGTTGTGGAAGAGGTCAAATTCATAGCACTTTCACAGGGGGTTCGAATCCATCAGTATGTGGATGATTGGCTGGTGAGATCCAAGGATCCAGAGTCTTGTGCTCGGGACGTTCAAAAATTGGTCAGTCTAGTCGAAAAGTTGGGTTGGATTGTCAATTTGAAAAAATCGGAACTCAAACCAACTCAGGATCTCGAGTTTCTGGGTTATCGGTTCAACCTTCGAGAAGGTTTAGTGTACCCAAATCAAAAGAAACTAGACAAACTCAGAATTCTAGCAGTTTCCATTTTCCAAGGTCACTCTACTACTCCAAGGAAGCTCATGTCACTAATTGGGGTCATGGCTTCCATGGAGAAAACAGTTCCTTTGGGTCGGATACATATGAGACCATTTCAGTGGTTTCTGAAGACCAACTGGCAGTTTCCCAGTTCCCAAACTGCCAACTTACGTGTCTCCTGTCCCAGATGACAAGGCCTGGCAGATAGATGCGTTGAACATCTCTTGGGAGGCCCACTTGAACAATTGTAAGTGGGGTCTGGCAGCTATCAGAAAGAAACTTGCATATCAATTTTTTGGAACTGAAAACTGTTTTTCTAGCCCTGAAACATTTTCAAGGACAATTAAGGCAAAAAATAGTGTTGGTTTCTTCAGACAACTCAACTGTGGTCTCATATATCAACAAGGAAGGAGGCACTCACTCCTTCGAAATGTGTGCTTTGATGTGGAGAATTCTGGCATGGTCCAATGCCAGGGAGATCCATATAAGAGCCAGACATATCCCAGGGAATCTCAATGTAATAGCAGATTCCCTGTCCAGGAGGGACAAGGCCATCCAGACAGAGTGGTCTCTCCATCCTCAGGTCTTTCAAGAAATTTGCTAAGTTTGGCACAAGCCAATGGTGGATCTTTTTGCCACCAGCTTGAATGCCAAACTGCCAACTTACGTGTCTCCTGTCCCAGATGACAAGGCCTGGCAGATAGATGCGTTGAACATCTCTTGGGAGGCTCTGGACGCCTATGCTTTTTGTCCAGTAGCCATCCTTCCTCAGTTAGTTCAGAAAATGATCACCTACAGGTGCAGGGTCATTGTGATAGCACCAGGGTGACCGGGGATGCCTTGGTTTTGGGATCTGGTGGAATTGTCAGTCAAGATTCCACTGAGGCTTCCTCAAGTGCACAATCTCCTGAAGCAACCCTTCGGTCTCAGATTTCACAAGAATCTGGAGTATCTGAACCTCCATGCGTGGTATCTGGACTCCTCCAAGAAGGTCAAGGAGGATTCTCTGTTGAGGTGGCAGACAGAATTAAGGCACCTCAGAGAGAATCCTCAAGATGGGTGTATGATTCAAGGTGGGCCATATTTCAAAAGTGGGCCCAGGAGAATCAGGTGGATGTCTCAAAACCAACTATTCCTCAAATAGCTGATTTTTTTTAATCATCTTTTCATTGATAAGAACTTGAAACCCAGAACTATTGCTGGTTACAGAACTTCAGTAGCAGATGGGTTGGGCTCTGCAGGTCAAATGGTTTCTCAAAGCTTGGATTTGAATCGTTTGATTGCTAGCTTTCATAGGGACAGACCTTCAGCAAATAGATCTATTCCCAATTGGGACTTGTCGCTGGTGTTACTAGCCCTCACTCGACCACCTTTTGAACCTTTGGCAAAGGCTGATCTTAAGATTTTTACTTTTAAGACAGTTTGTTTATTGGCTTTGGCTTCTGGCAAGAGGCGTAGTGAAATTCATGCTTGGACTTTTGACTCCTTCAGTCGGAAAAGGGATTGGTCACAAGTTACTTTTTCACCTTCAACTGCTTTCATAGCCAAAAATCAGTTGGCTTTGGAGGGATCCTTGGCTATTCAACCTGTGGTTATTCCTGCTTTGAAACCCACATTAGATCCATCTTTGGTACAAGATAGGTCTCTTTGCCCAGTGAGATCTTTCAGATATTACCTTGATAAGACAAAGGATCTGAGGAAAGGCAAGAAACTTCTTTTTGTAGCTATTAAAGAGGGCTACTCAAAAGATATTTCAAAGGCTACTATATCGTCTTGGATTAAGCAGTCTATCATTTTGGCATATCAAAAGTCTGATCAGGAAGTTCAAACTGTTTCCCAAGTCAAGGCACATGAGGTTAGAGCTTTGGCTGCCTCTTTGGCTTTTAAGGGAGGAGTTGCTTTGGATGAGATTATGGCTTCCTGTTTCTGGAGAAGCCATTCTACTTTCACAAATTTTTACCTCAAAGATTTGTGCTGGCATAATGGTGATGTTATGAAGATTGGGCCTGTAGTTGCGGCTCAACATATTGTAAATTGTTTTTTTTTTTTTTTTTTTTTTTTTTTTTTTGCTCTCATATATTTTATTTACCCTTTTGCAATAAAAAAGAAAGAGTCTCGGGAGGGCGAGGGTAGCAAACCCTCCATCGAGACTATGTACAGTAATTTCTACATAAAAATATTACTATACATATACATAGTGAGTATATAAACACAAACAGTAATTACTGTATGAAACATTACATTTGCCTTCAATAAATAAATTCTAGTAAAAAAAATTGTATACACTCATTCTCATAATAAATTTTTGAGTCTTCTTAGTTACATAAATCTATTAACACTGACCATTTTTCAAAAAATTTTTCAACCAACATTTCTGTTTTGGCTAACAATAATTGTTCATTATATATATTACTTAGATACTTTTTATACTCAAACAAGTTTAAAGATCTGTTTGATCTTGCACATTTAAAGATATAATATTTTCCAGTGATAGTTATAATATTTACCGAATTATCTGAACAAACATCCTCCCAAACTCCAAAAATTATGTGTGATGGGGAACAAACAAAATTTTTATTTGTGTTTTGAAAGATCCAAGATTTTATGCTTCCCCAAAATTCATTACTTTTAGGGCAGAAGACAAACAGATGTATTATGGTTTCTTCACTTTCATGGCATAAGCGACATACAGAATTTTCTGATTGCTTCATCTTAAAAAGGTGTCGATTGGTCGCAATTAACCTGTAGATTATTTTATATTGGAACCAAATCAGAAAATTGTCTTTTAAACTGTAGAAACATATTCTATAAATATTTTTCCAGGTTAATGTATCCAGAATTAAACTTAAATCAGCTTCCCATTTTTTCTTAAAATTGTTCCCTTGGATGATTGATGGCAAGATTATGTTGTAGAAATCCTTTGTTCCTTTTCGTGACCTATGTAACAGTTGGACCTGAGTTGGAAATATTGGTCGTTGGTACGCGTTAGTGTTGAGATTTGTTAACCCAATAAGTTTTTTCAAGCATAGATACAATCTATGGTAAGTCAAAAAATCTAATGCGATATTATAAAACAGGGCGATATTTTCCCTAGTCATTATGTCACCATTTCTCGTAAGGTCTATAGGATATAAGATGCCCTGTTGATATAATTCAGGTATATAGAGAGTTGTCCGTGTTATTTCTGGGTTGTACCACAATGGTAGATGTAATATTTCATAAATATTACACTTTTGGTGAAAGTTCTGTAATACACAGGCCCAAGCCGAAAGAACATCTTTTCAAAAACGGTTGTCCATTTGTTTTGCCCTTTGGACTGTCCAATCAGAGCCAAACAATGCTATTTTATTGGTGTCACCAACAATATATTTTGCCAACTGTACCCAAGGAGCTGCTGTTTTAATATACAGGTTACGAATCCAAGAAGCCTTTAGACCTTTTATGAAGCTGTCAATATCAATCATTTTCAGTCCACCTTCTAGAATGCCAGTGCACAGTTGTTTTCTACTAATTTTATCCGGTTTTTGATCCCATATAAATTTGTAGCAAATATCATTCAGTGCACTAGTAAAGGAGGGGCTTGGACTTGGTAGAGAGATAAAAAAATGATTTAATTTTGGTATTACTTGAGTTTTTAGAACTGTAATTTTACCAATAGGTGTTAAGTATCTTATTTCCCACTTCCTTAGTTCATTTTTAATTTTTTTTTCCGCTTTAGAATAGTTAATGCTTGGTATTTTACAGAGGTCTACCGAAAAGGTAATTCCCAGTAGATCAAATTCTGTTGTTCCCCAATCTAAATCTTTTCCACAATCGATTTTATCTTGAGAAAATCTTTTCTTTCCTATCCAAACAAGTTTTGTTTTGTCAGTGTTAATTTTTAGTCCTGAATATGATCCATAAACTTCCAAAGTATTTAATGCTGCTAAGAGAGATACAGAAGTGCCATTCAATATAATAGTGGTGTCATCAGCGAATTGAGTGATTTTATGCATTGTATCACCAATTTTTATACCTGTAATCAAGTCGTTATTGTTTATCATGAGCAATAATATTTCAGCACAAATTATAAACAGGTAAGCCGCAATCGGGTCTCCTTGTCGGCATCCTTTTTCAATGTTAATAAATTCAGATAGAAAGCCACTTTGTAAGACTGTTGCTTTGATATTAGTATTAAAAGTTTGTATCCACCGTATAATACTGGAACCAAAGCCAAAAAATTTAAGAACAGAGTACATGAATTTCCAGGAAACTGAGTCAAAGGCTTTTGCAAAGTCTACTAACATGAGAAGTCCAGGGATATCTTTTTTTTGTGTAACATACATTAAGTCATATATAAGTCTAGTACTGTCCCCAATATAGCGGCCTGATACAAATCCAGACTGATTTTCTGATATTATTTTGTCTAAAACTTTCTTTAACCTATTCGCAATTGCACTAGATCCAATTTTATAAATCACCGGCAAGAGTGATATTGGCCTCCAATTATTTAAAAGGTGCCTTGGTTTATTTCCTTTTGGCAGACAATTAATAACACATTGTCTTAAAGTTATTGACATTTCCCCCTTTTCATATGCTTCATTGAGTGATCTTAATACAAAATATTTTAATTTATGCCAGAAAACTTTTAAAAATTCAGAAGGGAAACCAGCAATACCAGGACATTTTCCACTCTTCATTTTTTTTAAAGATTCTCCTATTTCATTGATTGTTAAAGGTCCTTCAATTCCACTTGACTCACTTGCAGATAATTTTCGTACATTACTCTTAAAATTACTGTTATTTAAGTTTGGTTCAGTTAAAGAGTCATCATTATTTTTGAAGAGTTTTTTATAAAATTCTTTCACCTCAAATAATATTTCTTTTTGTTCCGTGCAAATCTTACCATTTGGCTTTATAACTCGTTTTATAGTTTTTTCCAGATAATTGCGCCGCTCGAGTGAACAGAAATATTTAGAAGGTTTTTCTCCTTCCGCAAGCCATTGCACTCTAGACCTAACAAGAGAACCTTTTATTCTTTCCTTTCTTAACTCCTGCAACTCCCTCTGTTTAGCCTCTAGTAGATTCATATTACACAAACTTTCGACTTTCTCTAAATTTTCTATATCAGACATAATCTGTAATTCTTTTTCATATTGTAAATTGTTAATAGGTAATGTCATTATTAATATTTTATTATTATAATGTCATTGTATTTGAATATGTTATTTTGAAGCCTGTATTTGTATTGGGTTCTTATATTTGGCTTCTTGTGTTTTCAGATGTGTTCTGAGGTGTTGTACAGCTGTAAATAGACCGTTTTGTTAGCTGTCAGTTTGCTGTTTGATGACTTTAGAGGTGGTGGTGTGAATGGTATCAACATATGTAGTATGGCTTCCACAGCATTACTCAGCAGCCCGGCTTCCTTGTCATTGAGGTGAGTCTGAGTATGAATGTCTGTATGCTTGTGGTATCTTTTATTTACTGTTCATTTGGTTGTTACTAGGTCTTTATATTCTAGTACTGCCCGCCATCCATGAAGGCTGTATTCAGCTATGGTCAGGAAATGGTAAGTGTATTTTTCGCAATAAAATTGAAAAATTTTGTTGTAATTTTAATTTTTATTAGATAAATACTTACAATTTCCTGACCAGGATAGTCCCCCCGGCCTCCCCGCGGATTCAGTACTAGGGTACTAGGGGTGAGCTTTGCAACAAAAACAATGAATGGCGCCTATTGGCGTGGTCACATCACCATTGGGGGGCTTCCTAGTCCACACTCACTCACTGGCTTTTTAAGGTAGCTTAAAACGTTTCTCAACGTTGGCCAGTGAGTTGGATGGCTCCAACATATAGCTATGGTAAGGAAATGGTAAGTATTTATCTAATAAAAATTAAAATTACAACAAAATTTTACAAGTTGGGTTAGTTGCCAAATTGCTATTAAAAATATAAATATCAGTTTAGTAAAGTGGGGAATTAACTGGTTACCAGATACCATTGCATATGTATAGTTTTTCTTTGTGTACAATGACTTCAATATAACTTAGCTCTAATTAGAATGATACATAAGATTAGTGATAAAGTCTTCTTACATTGCATCTATATTCTGAATAACACATGCATGAATGAATACAGGCTCAGATTAAATAAATATATTACACAGACATAAATGGTCTGTTCATTCATAGTATTTTGTATCTTTATTACTGGTGTTACTCTCTGTATCGCAATGTATTCATAAGCAATCATGTTATCACCCACATATGTCAATTTGAGGTATATCATCTACATTAAAACCCAGTAATAGGTCTAATTTGATTATTTTTATCCATTTACAACAAAACTTTCCTTATTACATTTACTTATGGCTATCCTAATAATAACCACTGTAAAGTGAAATGGGTGGGAAATCGTTGTTTTCATGGTTAAAATGTGTTTGTTAATAGTATTTATGACATTTAAAATTATTACAGTTGTAGAATAGAAATAACTGACTCCAGTCTCAGGGTTATAAGTGAGTTTACAACAAATACCTCATTAAAATCACTCAGGCTTTTGGTTGTTATAACAATAACCCTGTGCAAAAAGTAATGGATAAAACAGCTTAGTTTTACTGTAAAATTTGTAACAATCATCCAGCTTAAAATAGTTTGTCATGTTAGAATAGGAATAGTTCCCTCCAATCTAAGGTTATAATTCTGTATACCATATTTTTGCAAAATATGGCCCCGGCGTTAATTATTTGAAATGGCATCAGGCCAGGTATTAAATTGAACCAGGCTTTCTTTTGAAATATAAAAAGGGTGTTATAAATTGTAAACAGTGTGCTTGGTACCAGGCGTTAATTTGTACCAGGCATTTATTTAAACCTGGGCATTATTTGGAAATTTTGGTGTACTATGGTTTATCGAGGATTATTCCTATATTTTATTGCACAGAGATTTGTTTACATCAAGCGTACTTTACTTTCAGCTGGTGTGTGCTAAAATGCAAGTACCCAGATGGTTTTCATTGTTGTAAATGCCTATCCCAACTTTTGCAAATATTTGATCACATTGCCCATGGGCACTTCAGGGAGTGGATACGGTATATATGTGCATATTAATTTTGTTTTGAGAATTATGATAATTCCATTCAAAGTTATTTTTACTTCAGGAGGTGCCAATATCAGTATTAACTTTAACACTGTGCTAGAACTGGATGCATTGACAGTTAGTTTTGACCATGATGAGGAACCTACAGCTGATCAGGGCCTGCAATTTGAATGGAGTTGTCGGCAAAAAGAAGAGGTATAAGTGGCCAATAAAACTTTATCTATATTCATTGCTGTTGTTCATTTAATGTTTGTTTTTGCAAAAGAAAATCAAAATTATATTAATTTAATAGCAGTTTCATTCAGAAAACTTTGTTCAGTTTCATGATTTATTATTTTCCCTCCAACAAAGGTATTTTTTTCAATTATTTTAATGCCAATTCATTTTTACCCTACAGCTCTTAAGGCTGTCAGGGTATTGTTTTCACCCATGGTGTCCGGATGGGTGGGTTGGTGGGTGGTCAGTGGAAAAAAGTTTGTCAGGGCTGTATCTCAGAAGTTGGTCAAGGGGTGTAGGTGTGCACTGTCATGGTGTGGTCTTGATTTGACCTTTGACCTTGTCGCAGTGAACTTCAGTTTTAAAATATTGTCCGGGCTATACCTTGGAAACCATAAGGTGTAGGAAGTTGATTCTTGGTAAGGACATTGGTTAGGGGATGTAGGTGTGCAACGTCATGGTGTGACTTTGCTTTGACCTTGCTGTAGTGACCTTGACTTATAAAATCTTGTCCATGCTATATCTTGGAAACCGTAAGGTGTAGGAAGTTGATACTTGGTAGGGACATTGCTTAGGGGGTGTAAGTGTGCATTGTCATGGTGTGACCTTGATTTGACCATTGATTTTGCCATAGTGACCTTGACCTATAAAATCTTGTCCTGGCTATATCTCGGGAACCGTAAGGTGTAGGAAGGTGATACTTGGTAGGGACATAGCTTAAGGGGTGTAGGTGTGCAACGTCATGGTGTGGCCTTGATTTGACCTTTGACCTTGCTGCAGTGATCTTGAGTTGTAAAATATTGTCCAGGCTATATCTTGGAAACCATAAGGTGTAGGAAGTTGATACTTGGTAAGGACATTGGTAAGGGGGGTGTAGGTGTGCAACGTCATTGTGTGACTTTGATATGACCTTTGACCTTGCTGTAGTGACCTTGACTTAGAAAATCTTGTCAGGGCTATATCTTGGAAACCGTAAGGTGTAGGAAGTCGATACTTGGTAGGGACATTGCTTAGGGGTTGTGGGCGTGCAACATCATAGTGTGACCTTTTTTTTTAACCTTGCCATAGTGTCCTTGACCTATAAAATCTTGTCCTGGCTATATTTCTGAAACTGTAAGGTGTTAGAAGTTGATACTTGGTCAAGACATTGGTTGGGGGTTGTAGGTGTGCATCGTCATGGTGTGACCATGATTTGACATTTGACCTTGTCATAGTGACCATGAGTTTTAAAATCTTGTCTGGGTTATTTCTTAGATTCTATAAGGTGTAGGAGGTTGACACTTAGTAGGGACATTGGTTAGGGGGTGTAGGTGTGAATCATTGTGTGACCTTTAACCTTTGGTTCTGCCAAAGTGTGTTTTCTTGCCATATTTCAGACATGGCTGTAACTGATTATTATAATTATGCACTTTGACATAATTTTGCTATTTTTATTGACAGCTATTCTCCAATTAATAAATTTTACACATCCATAACTTTTAGTTTACTGATTAATGCTTTCATCTTACTATTGAATTGTCTTGTTTTAATAATTTATTTTTACATATATTTTCTTTCTCTTAGATGTTATTTTTTCTACTTAAACATTATATATAACTGACACTGCTCTGAAAGTATCCCAATCTTTGTACTCTTTCACTGCTTCTAAATCTCAAGGTTTTGAAAACTATTTCCCCAGGCTGTGGGGTACGGATATCTCTGATGCTGTTTTTTGACATATGACAAGCATCATTTCAAAGTTTTTCCATAAACTATAAAAAATATATTATTGTGACAACAGTTGATTTGTAATTTGTAGCATACACAAAAATCATGCTCACCCCCAATCCATTTATTGATTAACTTTTATTAGTTTTCTACCAAATCTTCTTACTCCTCAGTATGAGGAGAACTATGTTTCAATAGCCATTATTACTCTAATATTAAAACTAGTTTGACACTTTATATATATATATTTTTCTTTTTTATAGAACTTTCCCTTTAATTCTGAAGGACACATCTTACATGCTGGCCCAGCCAATCCAGATCAAACATCCTTTGAGTTGTTTTCTGGATGTTTTGGAGGGGGTCCCGGAAAGATGGACAGTGTATTGGGGAATCTGTCAATCAATACTGGACTCATGATGCCCAATAAAGACATGTATTTAGGGTGACAGCTACTAAAGACACAAGAGCAGAAATATTTGAACAGAAGATCACTGTAATAGCTCCTGAAGCACCAAAGATATATGTTTTGTATGTTTGAAGGATTCTTATTTTTTCATGTTTTAATGGCTAATATAAACAATACATCATGTTCATTCCAGATAAATACTTATTGCTAGAATGGTCAATATTAATTGCAAACTAGTGTTGCATGGACATGATTACAAACAATATGATAAACTGATCTAAATATATTTTATAGTACTTAATCAGTAAAAGCAGATTTATTCTGAAGCACCTCAAACACAAAAATCATCACCACAAAAACAAATCAAATAGCCATTAGATCAGCTTGTTTACTGTGGAAACCCCAGAAAATGCAAATGGAATGTCAGCAGTTAATTTATTCCAAGCACTAGAACATCATATGAGAAGCTGGTATTAAGGTTTATTTGGTTCGACTTTTGTTTATTTTGTGGATTTAATGATACAAAAGTTGTTATCATTTTTTTTGTTGGACAAGGCTTGTATTATCAAAATACCTCAATATGACTTCAAGCACGTACTATAATGATGAGAATTGTATCATTAAAAAACAAAGTGGCATTGTTAAATCGGATGGCATGTAAGATTTCTGATTATTTCAAGCACATTATACAGTCCAAAAAGGGGGAAAGCCCTCTGATCAGATTTTACTCCTCCCAAAACTCTCTTTCTAATGATTTTTAATGGGTTTATATTGTTATTTCCCTGCAGGTGCACAGAAAACTGTGAGTCAAAGACAGCACTCTCCAGGGAAATGATAGTACAAGCTTTGTGCTCCAAACATTGTAACACTAAGTTTGGGGGAACAGAGTTTAAATGGACTTTAAGCAGATGGAATGATACTCTGAGAATATCAGTGGACTATGGTAACCTAGAATCTATCACCTCAGGTGTGTTAATAAATGATTTTCAATAACTTTGACCTTTACAGATATACTTTAGCACAGTAACTGGTGTTGATGTCCAAGCTATGTTAGTGGTTAAAATCCTTGTACTACACACTCAGTCATCACCATTGTCATCACTATATGCAGTTTACTGGAAAAGTTTCCAGTGTCCAATGGACCTGCAACTCAAAAATGTTACATGTCTGTAGTAAAAAGTTGCCAATCCATATTTCAGTGCAAGCTAAATTAATATTGAATGCCAAAACAGATCAAGTGGCAACTGCTAAAGAATGAATGATTTAATGTTGTTTTCCATAATGACAAGAATATTGTGGTGGCCATAGTCCCAACATAATTTTGGCGATAATAGGAAAAAGACTTGAGCAGTTTTCTTAAGTTATCAGCCTATGGACATTTAGCTCCAGAAAGACACAGGTCCAGGAGTAACCTTCATACCACATAGTAACCTTTTGGGTTCATTTTTATTGAAATATAATATTGCTTTAACATGAGTTAGGTGTTTTAAATTGTTACAAAAAACCAATCAGCTGACAGATTATCAAATAAAATTTTTGTTTTAATGATTGCAATTGGTTAAGGATTGTATTTAGTATACACTTCCTGTCTTGAGCTGATTTTAAGTTTGTTTCATATTACCTTATATACCCGGTAACGCATTTTTGGCAGTGCTTAATGTACATGGTTTACTTATTTATTACCAAAAATTCTATAGGTGTGAGTTCTGCTGTAATTTGTGTCAACCCCTGGAGTCTGGTAGGTGGAGTTGTACACACACTACTGGTAGAATCCTGGACACCCGGATCTTACCACTCCTTCACCAGTTACAAGTTCTTGACCAACTTGCTTCCATTTGGAGGATCATGTCTAGTTGACCCTGTAGAAGGTAAGAATGTCAGATACAGAAAACAGTAATGATTAGCAAAATATGTAAATTCTTAACAGCCCTTCTTCATTTTGGAGGATCATGCCTGGTGAACTTGTGGGAAATAAGTCATTTGAAATACAGTATAAACTGTGATATATATGTTACAGTAAATATTTTTTTTTTTTTTTTTTTTTTTTTTTATTGAGACACTTAGACTTGCCTTTACATTGTGACTGGAGTTACAAACACCCAGGCATAAGTGATCCAGTCTTGGAAACAAACAATAAAATATAACTCTAACAAATCCTTAATCTTAATTATTGATACCTTTTACCTAACTGTATCGCAATATAATTTAAAATATGCTATTTTATTAGGTTTCTAAAAGAAAACCATTTTTTTTCAAAATCAGATTCAAAAAAATTGAGCCTTGCAACCAGCATTTGTTCATTGTATGTTTCTTGTATTTTCTTTTGTAGGTCTAGTATATTTAATGGAATTTTCTTTCTGGAATTTAAATAGATATAGTACTTAGTTACTATAATTATTGTATTGATAGGAAGGAAATGGTTATCTCTATTTAAGTACCCCATGATAACATTTAAAGAATTAAAATGGATGGTTACACCAGTTTTTTCTTTTATCCACTCTTTTAAGTCTTGCCAGATTTTCTCAGCCTTTGAGCACCAACAGAAAAGGTGCATTAGAGTTTCAGTTGTCATATGACAAGATAGACATAAATCTGATTCTGATTTACCCATTTGATGTAGTAACTTTTGTGTACCTAAAATTCTATGTAGGATTTTATATTGAAACCAAACAAGGCTATTGTTAGTAACTATCTTAAAGCATATTGTAAATATTTGATCCCAAGTGTTTGCGTTCAGATTCAATTTCAGATCATCAGACCATTTTCCTTTTAACGCCAAATTGCAACTCTGGTTAACCATGTGAGTATAGTACCATTTTGAGCCAGGTTTACTAAAAATCAATGCAATGATCTTTGGGATTGTTGGCTGGCTGTACAGAAAGTTATTGTCTTTTCGGTTTGTCTTGACAAAGTCATAGCACAGGGATTTTACCCTCAGATATTCAAGAAAATTACTAATTTTAATATTGTATGTATTTTCAATTTCTACTAAACTCATAATGGTCCCGTTTATATCGACAATATCACCCACATATTTGATTCCTCCTTTAAACCACCTGGGCAAGTACAAAGTTAACCTTGATATTTTGGGATTATACCATATTGGTGTAGATAATATATCAGAACTAGTTTTTATGAAGTCATGTTCTGAAAAGTCACCCCATATAGACAGGACTTCTATCCAAAATTGGTTACTGATAATATGAGTCAAAGTTTTGCACCATACAGTTCCAAGTTCAACTAAACTTGAGACACTACAAATAGTTTTCTGAAAGAGAATTAACCACGGAGAAGTGTACTGAGTGAAGAGTTTTTTGATCCATGTTAACTTGAGTGCTTTCATAAAAGCTCTAATATCTACCATCCTTAGTCCCCCTTCTCTATAGTCTTGAATTATGGTAAGTCGCTTTATTTTATCTGGTTTACCTAACCAAATGAAATTATACATCAATTTTGACAAATCTTTAAAAAAGTGGTCACCTGGGGATGGTATACTACTGAAAATATGATTAAATTGTGGAACAATAAAAGTTTTTAACACTGTAATTCTACCAAAGACAGTTAAGTTTCTCTTTCTCCAATTTGTCAATAATTTTTTACATTGCTCAAGTGCTGATGAGTAGTTTAAAGTTGGAATCTCTTCCAAATCAACAGAAAAAGATATTCCCAGGAGCTTAAATCTAGTTATTCCCCATTCTAGTCTATTTGTGACTTTTAACTTTTCTTTACAATGCTTTTTCCTTCCTATCCATACAAGTTTAGTTTTATTGGTATTTATTTTTAGACCGGAAAAAGAACCGAAAATTTCAATTGTATTCAATGCAGCCTGTAAGGAGCTCTGACTACCATCCAAAATCAGCGTAGTATCATCGGCAAATTGCGTAATTTTAATTTCTATTTCATCTATATATATTCCATTGATTTTTTTGTTCTTTTTTATAAGGTAATTTAAAATTTGTCCACATAAAATAAAGAGATAAGCAGCTATAGGATCTCCCTGTTTGCAACCGCGTTCAATTGAAATGAAATCTGATTTTACCCCAGCTTGTAGAACGCATGCCTTGATATTGTTGTTGAACATCTTTATCCAATGAATAAAACTCGTTCCAAAGCCGAAAAAGGTGAGAGTATTGTACATAAATTTCCATGATATTGAGTCAAACGCTTTTTCAAAATCAATCAACATCAACAGTCCATCCAGTTCCTTTACTTCAGTGTAATGCATTATGTCATATATTAATCTTGTTGTTTCACCGATGTATCGACCCTTAACAAAGCCAGTTTGATCCTGTGATATTAATTTATTTAATACAGTATTCATTCTTGCAGCAATTGCGGAAGACGCTAATTTATAGAGAACACTAAGAAGAGAAATAGGACGCCAGTTTTTTATATTGTCTCTCGCTTTGTCTCCTTTTGGAATACAATTTATAATTGTTTGTCGCATTGAGATAGAAAGCATACCTTTCTCATAGCAATGATTTAGAGCATTGAGTACTAAATATTTTAACTTTACCCAAAATACTTTAAAAAATTCAGAAGGGAAGCCATCAATGCCTGGTGTCTTGTTATTTTTCATTTTTTTTAGGGCAATTCCCAGTTCGTCAATAGTTAATGGACCTTCCAAAGCAGTGGCCTCTTTTCTGGACAATTTCGCTGTATCGGTTTTTTCTAACATAGTTTCCAGATCAATATTGTCAATCTGATCATCCCTAGATTTAAAAAGATCAGCATAAAATTGCTTCACAAGGTTTAATATGGCATTTTGTTCAAACACTGTTTCACCATTTTCAAGTGTAAGCTTTTTTATTGTTTTATCGATAAAGTTTTTTTTTTCGAGATTACAAAAATATTTTGTTGGTTTTTCACCTGATTGGAGCCATCGTGCTTTTGATCTTATCATGGATCCATTCATTTTAACCTTTCGTATTGTTTGCAATTGGATTTGTCTTATTTCTAAATTTTCATGATAATTTTCATCATGCGGATTTGATTCTATATTTTCAATTTCCTGAATTAGCTGACTTTCTTCTCTTGTAGCAGCTTTTTTCAGATTGATTGAAAATTTAGTTGTGATATCCCTAATTTTTAATAGCATCATTTCAAGTAAGAGATCATATTCAATTACAAATTGCAAATCAAAATTACAATTTTCTTTTACAAAGTCAGGATCATATACTGGAGAACAATATCTGAGTTTTACTTCATCAATTGTTTGATTTACTATATTTATATAGTCTATATTTTGGAGTAAACTACAATTAAATTTCCATAATCCTCTACCACGCTTGAATGAACTAAGTTGAATGTTAATTTCTAATAAGGAATGATCTGAACGATAACCAGGATGGATTTTACAATCACTAATTAGGTCTAGAAGAGATTCCGGACAGATGAAGTAATCTAAACGTGCCTGTTTAACAGGGTTTTTACGCCTCCAAGTATATCGTCTTAGCGTTGGGTTTATGATGCGGTAAGCGTCTTTTAAATTATAAATTTGCATAGTTTTTAATAAATGAAGTCTGGATTGTGGATTGTTGATGTTGACATAGTTATAGCTATCAATCTCAGGGTTAAGGATTAAATTTAAATCTCCACAAAGTAGGATATAATCTTGTTGATTCTCATCTACCAATTTTCTTATATTTTCAAAAAAACTTGGACAGTCCACATTTGGAGCATAGACATTAATCAGTCTGATGGAGACATTAGTAGTGCTGAAATCAAGAACCATATAGTTTCCAGTTGTGTCAAATTCTGTATATATTATTTTATATTCAAAGTTATTTTTAAAAAGAACAGCAACTCCTCTGGAGTTTGTTTTATATCCATTTATGTAGCATTCACATTCAGATATTAAGTTCAATAGGTTCCCATCATTTGAGGTTAAATGGGTGTCTTGGAGACAGATAATGTTTGGTTTAAATCGTTTCATATAGTCTAAAACATCAGTTTGTTTTGATCTATCCCTTAAACCTTGACAATTTGCCGATAATACTTTTAGCTGGTCAACTAACATTTATAGTTTTTTTATGAGCTCCATACACTGCAAGATTATCTAGATTTACATTATCAATACTTAGACTTTGAACAATTGATATGACAAAGTTTACAGTAAACTTTAACAGAACTTTAATAAATGCAAGGCACAAAGATAGTATTGTTAGCAACATTCGATTGTCTTTAACACATTTGAGCAGAAATTCAAAGTATAAAAAAATGGCAAGTAACAACAGGAACAGAATATATACATATTTACAGGAAAGCACTTTTAATAATGGACACTCCATCAAAGTTAGGGTCCGGTACTGGAAAAATCTAAATAATTATACTATTAGACTAAAACAATTACCAGAAAAAGTCATTAATAACAGCTATAAGTGTTATAAGTGAATCAAATAAAGCTTAAAGCTAAATCGAGCAGTTATTGTGGTAAATGTCACCCTTAATAACAGCTATAAGTGTTATAAGTGAATCAAATAAAGCTTAAAGCTAAATCGAGCAGTTATTGTGGTAAATGTCACCTCACTTAACAAAAAATGAAAACTTTTATACCTATGCACACTTTTCAGTTCAGTAATTGACCCAAGATAGAACACATAAGCCAGAAGTTCTTTTAAACATACCTTATTTAAAAACTTTTGTACACCAATACATAATGCACACATCAAAGGCATACAACCCATGAAGAAAACAAAAG
Source organism: Sabellastarte sp. h YS-2021 (assembly GCA_964017235.1). Classification (NCBI taxonomy): domain Eukaryota; kingdom Metazoa; phylum Annelida; class Polychaeta; order Sabellida; family Sabellidae; genus Sabellastarte; species Sabellastarte sp. h YS-2021. Next base: position 29,869,144 of record OZ024935.1, on the reverse strand, counting down.
ACATTGAGACCATTGTTGACTATTACATTACATGATATTGTAATAACCACAAGATGATGTAATAGTGACTGCTATCTTAAATTAATTGTCCAAAATTGTGTAAAATATATCGAGAAGTATCATACAGAACATATTGTTCAACATTAAGTTTTTCATTATGTAAAGACTTATTTAAAAACTTTTGCACAACAATACATAATGCACACATCGAAGACATAAAACCCATATAGAAAACAAAAGACATTGAGGCCATTGTTGACTATTACATTAAATGATATTGTAATAACGACAAGATGGTGTAATATTGACTATAATATTAAATTAACTGTTCAAAAATGTATAAACTATATCGAGAAGTATCATACAGAACATATTGTCCAAAATTCAGTTCCTGATTATGTAAAGAAATATGAAATTAAAGCTATTATTTAAATTATAAGTGTCACATTACATATCAATTATGTTGAAAGAGTCTAGCATTTATATTTAAAATGGAGATATTCCCTGTTCAGTCATGTTTTTTAGTTTTTTTCGAAGACGCATCAAGGCCTTTCCCATTCTATTTTCCCCACACCAAGTAGTACTGTCCCAAAGTTCTTTATCAAACAAGGATTTACCCACCGCACACAGTTTGTCATACTGGTTGGCCTCGACAATAGTAGTAGTACCTGTATCCATCAGGAATTTGGCAATGTACTCATTTTGTTGAAATTTTGCTGCTAAGCCAACATCAAGAATAGTGTCAATCTCCTGCTTCCAGACATCATGTTTGAATCCCCTGATCTTGTTTGCAACTTGTTTAATAACAACTGGATCCTTTTCGTTTTTTATAATTGTCACTGCACTTGGTCCTCAAACAGCATTGCTTTGTGGAAGGACAGGTATTGCTCCATATTGTGGTACAAAATACCATTTACCTCAAAGTGGGCATTATAAAAGTTAGACAGCGGGCTGTGCTTTGTGTAAAACGCAGTAGTTCCATTGTGAGTTGGGGTGAACAAGTTACAAAGCTGCAACTGGTCAGGTAGTTTGTCTAGCAACTGTGCAGTATATACCTTGCCGTTTAAAACAATGGAATCCCTTTTTTTGTGCAAAGTCTCAACCTGCGAACATCCTAAATTATCCCTAGCTGACTTCAAGGCGAGAAATACAGGATGTAGTTCTTTCTTGTTGTCCTCCATGGTTTCTGGTAGGTCATCCTTCAGAAAAACACTCTCTGATCTTAAGGCATGTGACACATCATAAGCTGCAAGCTTGTCTTTGTAATGACAGAACTTAACAATTATTGGTCTACAGGTTTTTGCAGAAAATCGACCCAATCGGTGTGCCTTCTCAAAAGTGCGGTTGTTAAAATACTCAGAATGGGACAAGTGCTTATTGAACAATGTCACCATCTTCACATCAACATTTTCACCCCTCTCCTCTGGTATTCCATATATTTTCAAGTTATTTTGACGTTGGAAAAACTCAAGTTTAGTAAGTTTTTGACGCAGAATTTGATTTTCATTTTTCAATGTTATGTAATCCTCTTTTATGTTGTTGATCTTTTTCTCTGTAACAACCTTTTGTTTATCCAATGCCTTCTCCAAATTTTCAATCTGTGTTTTAAGTGGTCTAATGTGATCAGTCAGCTTTTCATCAAGAATAGCCTTTAACACATCAGCATCTAGGGATTTGGGCACTGTTGACTCTATGGGTGAGAATTCCATTTCTGTGTTTGGACGCTTTGATGTAGGTGTATCCTTGTGACTCATAACCTTTTAGGGTTTTTCACTGGTTATCATAAAAAAAAAAAAAAAAAAAATTCTTTAACACCACTTTGCAATCAGTCACTGTTCAGTGAGGGGCCAAAACACAATTAAGAAAAATTATGTTCTGTTGTATCCAATATTCAAAATGTCAATCAGTGTGGTTATAAAATTATTGTGTTTACATACTATAAATGAATCTTGAACAATCAAGGGTCAGCTTCAGTCTTTTACTAGTTACACTGTTCTTTCATTTAATAGAAACACATTTCACTATTGATTAGGTACATTCTGATATCCCAGGTTAGTTCAGTTTAATCAGCCAAATCTTGGTTGTGTCAACCCAATGTTCAATGTTCTGCTGTGTGCATAAGTCATGGTCCAGTGATTTCAAGCATATTTCATAGACTTTTATATCAAAATTTAATGTTCATATTTGTACCTTTTTCAACTAAATCGTAACTTAGAAACTATGTCATTCTAATCTCAATTTGTTCTTGTTATTGATACTCTATTTTATTTCACTTATACCATTATATTTCCAGTACAAAACAGTCTTTTTATCTCTCCTTGTGGAACATGTCTAGCCTCTCCTCACTTTTTTAGCCTTCTAAAATATGCGTAATCAGTAAATACGCGTATTTACTGAAATTTTCAGTAAATACGCGTATTTACTGATTTGGTCAGTAAATACGCGTATTCCTAAAATTTTCAGTAAATACGCGTTTATGACCTGAGTTATTTCACAAGTTTACTGGTTTGACTTTCAGTAAATATGTGAAATGAAACTTTGATGTTCACTGGTTGTAAATATATTATATTGAACTGTAAACCAAAATATACATTATATTGGAACATTTTACTCTATATAATATTAATGGTAAACCAAACTGTGAATTATATTGGAACATTTTACTCTATTATGATGACTATTAGAACATACTAAGCATATTTCATTTTAAAGTACATTAAATGCAAATATGTTGAAAAATAGCACTGGGCTTTTAAATATTTATTTTTAAAAACTTTAGATAATTATGTGCTTTCTTTAGATATTTCATTTAAGCTTATAGTTTTTTCAATCCCACAGCTACTAAGGACCTATGTCATCCCTACAAATGATTAAAGATCATTTAACTTTTTACTATTTTATGTAACTGATACATAAAAGAGCATTTTTATTAGAAATAAATAAAAGTTTCAGAAATTAATTTAAATTTATAAATTTTAACATATTTTTATTGTACTCTCAATCAGCAGAAATTTTACCTTATCATTTAAGACAACATGATTTACACCCTAAACAAGTCTGCATGTATTCTTGAAGCATCTATTGTTGAACAGAGATTATTAGTAAGTGGTTTCTTTATTTTATTTCAATCAAGGCTTAATATTTTGCCATTTTCTGGTAGATTTATGTTTTTAATGTAGGTACTGGCTACTTATCAAAGAATTGTTGTTAGAAACAATGAAAAGCCCCTAATTGGATTTCATCATAGTCTTTCAGAGGGACTTAATCTCTTTTAAGGCATCTATGGTTATGTTGTGGTTTCCTCTATGGAAGGGACAACATTAAAGGGAAGTTTTAGTCAACCCTAATTATAGATCTAAATTTTATTTGTGACCTTTGGAAAAGAAATACATTGTTAAAATGCATTGTTAAAACTACAGTAAAATTCAGTTCTTGAACAAGATATATATGTTAATCTTATTACCTTGCTTGTTGTTATAAAGTATCATAATTTGATGAATATTTGGATATTTAAATTTATAAACTAATTAAACTTGTCTATTTACTTTACGATTTATTTTAAATGAAGAAAAAATATTACAAGTTTTTTATCATATATCACATGCAAATGCTTTTTGTTATATTATTACTCCCGACCTTAACAGTTTGTGTTCAATTACAGCCGAAGTGAAACACTCGCTCTCTTAATAAAAACATCCGGCAGTGCACGTGTTATTCTTTTTAGTGCAATAGCCCCATAATATATCATGGTGGCAGAAAGGTAGTTGTATGAGACATTCTTAAAATAAACTCTGTATGAATTACTACTTAAATATCCTGGAATGCCAGTTTCTCAACAGCAGTAACTGTTAAAACTCCACTCCGATGACTAACCACGGACTCTCGTGATACTGTATACTGACTCTTCTACAGTGCACACTCAGCTAAACAGTTTAAACAGCACTGTATCTTCTCCTGTCTGGCTTGTAACTGCACACTACTGTTGTTTATGAGATTATCCACTGCACTGAAGTAGCCTGTACAAGTCTCAATTTCTTCATCACTCAGTAGAAAAATGGCTTCCTCACTACCTAACCCTTCTATTGACTGGGATTCTCCAAATCTTCCAGAGGCATGGAAAAAATTTAAACAGCTAGTAGATCTCATGTTTAATGGCCCACTCAAGTCAAAAACTGAAGATGTTAAAGTGAACTATTTTCTCATTTGGATTGGGGAAAAAGGGCGTGACATTTGCAATACATTCACTGACATCACAGATCTGAACAGGAACAAACTCAAAACTTACTATGACAATTTTGAACAATATGTACAGCCAAAAACTAACATTGTGTTCTCCCGGTACAAATTCCATAACCGCGTCCAAGGAATTGCTGAAACCTTTGACAGCTTTGTTACTGATCTTAAACTACTCGTACAAGAGTGCAACTATCAAGAACCTGATGAAATGGTCAGAGATAAGATAGTTTTCAGCATCAATTCTCCAGCCATTAGAGAGAAACTTATCATTGAAGGTTCTGACCTAACCCTGGACCGTGCCGTTGAGATTGCCCACTGTCATGAACTTTCCAAGTCGCAAATGCGTACCATGTCCGCTTTCGAGCATGAAAACCCTCCTACTTCTCAAGTTCATAGTGTAAAATTTTACAAGGACTGTTACTTCTGTGGCCGTGATCACAACAAGGGTGAATGTCCAGCATATGGATCAACATGCAAGAAATGTAAAGGAAAAAATCACTGGGCAAAACAATGCGAAGTCGTGCTGAAACATCAGCAATCAAGAAAAAACCACCAACGAAAGCGATCCAGAAGTCCATGGCGTAGACGAGACATCAAAAACAAACCTGTACACAAAGTAGCTGAAGATGACACAGAATTTGCCATATTCACAGTTGGGCAAGAAAAAACAACTCAGCTTAAAGTCAAACTCAACTTGAAAAACTCTAAAAAACATCTGGTTGCTCAGGTTGATACCGGGGCAGGCACCAATGTTCTTCCAAGCCGCTGTTTCAAACAGATATACCCACAGTACATCTTAGCCAATGGAAAACCTGATACCAGTTCTACTGTGTTATACCCACAACCACTTTCTAAGTTAACAGCATATGATGGGAAAGAAATAACACACTACGGGACAACTGAAATTATATGCTCTGTTAATGGCACAGATTATACACCACTGCAGTTCTATGTGTGTGAATCTGATGGTCCAATCATCCTTGGATTAGAGGACAGTTGCAGACTGGAGCTCATCAATATCAATAAATCGGCAACTGAAGTCACAGTGTGTGTTGTCAACAAATCTCAAGGGCCAATAAAGAACAAAACAGACTTAATTGCCAAATACCCCAAAGCTTTTGAAAGCCTTGGCAAATTTCCAAATAAAGCAACCCTCCACTTGAAAGAAGATCACACACCTGTGGTACAAAGCCCAAGACGCTGTCCAATTAATCTAAAAGGTGAAATCCAAACCTCTCTGGATGACATGGAAAAGCAAGGCATAATCAACAAAGTCCCACAAGGTGTCCCTACTGCATGGCTGTCAAATCTAGTTTATGCCAGAAAACCAAACAACAAACTCCGTATCTGCCTCGACCCAAGAGATCTCAATGCTAATCTTCAACGCACTTACCACAGAGCTCCCACTGTTGAAGAAATCACCCACAAATTATCTGGAGCCACTGTCTTCTCCAAACTTGATGCAAAGAATGGCTACTGGAGCATTGTCTTGGATGAACCATCCAGCATGCTCACAACATTTAATTCACCAGCATCAAATCAAAGGTACAAGTTCAACAGATTGCCCTTTGGCATCAATGTGAGCCAAGATCTTTTCCAAGAAAGCATGGATCACATTACCTCTGGTCTCCATGGTGTCATTAGTATAGCTGATGATATATGCATTTTTGGTGAAAATGAAAACGATCATGATGTTAACATGCATAAATTCATGGAAAAAGCAGAGGAAAATGGGTTAGTCTTGAACCCAGAAAAGTGTTTTGTGAAAGTGCCACAAATAAACTTCTTTGGCATGACATACAGTAAAGATGGTGTTAGTCCTGACGAAAGTCGCATACAAGAAATCAAAGCCTTACCTACTCCAACCACAAAGCAGGAACTACAGTCTTTCTTGGGGATGATTCAATACTTGGCACGCTTCATTCCAAAACTTTCTGACCAGACAGATGCCCTGCGAAATCTGCTTAAAAAGGATGCAGAGTTTAAATGGACTGCATCCCACACAGAGGCATTTCAAGCACTGAAGGACAGCATCACAGAGTCGGTGACACTCAATTACTTTAACCCGACACTGGATACAAAAATTCAAGTTGATGCAAGCCGCAAAGCCCTTGGTGCAGCATTGATTCAAATCGACCCAAAGCAACCAAACACAGAACGCATAATTTCCTTTGCATCCAAAAGCCTCACTGAGACAGAAACACGCTATGCAAACATAGAAAGAGAATTCTTGGCTGTGGTGTTTGGGGCTGAAAAGTTCCATTCATACATCTTTGGGTCCAAGGAAATCATTGTCGAATCTGACCATAAGCCACTTGAGGCTATTCACCTTAAAAGCATTGCACAAGCTCCTCCACGACTACAACGTATGATGCTCAGACTTCAGCCATATAATATCTGTATCAAATACCGCAAAGGGTCAGAACTACAGCTTGCTGACTTTCTGTCCCGCCATTGTTCACAAAAGTGCGACAAGGAAATATCACTAGATCATACCATACACTCCATACAATGGAGCAAGCAGAAGCTTACACAACTGAAACAGGAAACAAGTGCAGACTCTACTCTCAGTGCACTACGTCACATGGTTACTTCTGGGTGGCCCAACCAATGTTCCCTGTTACCCACTTCTCTGAAACCCTTCTGGTCAGTTAAAGACTTTATAAGTATAGATGATGGAATCCTACTCAAAGGCAACAGGATCATAATACCACCAAAACTGCAAGGAGATGTGTTGAATCAGTTGCACAACCACTCACACCAAGGTATATCCAAAACAAGATTCCTAGCAAGAAAGTGTGTTTACTGGCCCAACATTGACAAAGATATTGAAAATCTGGTTGGACATTGTACAATTTGCAACACCTATGTCAACAGTCTCCCACCAGAGCCAATGCATGAAAGAGATCTGCCAAGTTCACCTTGGGAAATGCTTGGAACTGATCTATTTGATTATAATGGCCAGAAATACCTTATAGTCGGTGACTACTACAGCAAATTTCCTATCTTGAGGAGATTGAATGGTGAAAGTACAAAGGTCATAGTACAACATTTGAAGCAAATCTTCTCAGAACATGGTATACCTTGCATACTCTACTCTGATAACGGTCCATGTTACAGCAGTGAGGAATTCCGTCAATTCTCTCTGGGATATGGGTTCCAACACGTCACCTCAAGTCCTCACTTTCCTCAGAGTAATGGATTTGCTGAATCACTTGTCCGCACTGCTAAGGCTACCTTGAAGAAGTGCACCCTGGGAAAGTGTGACCCAGATCTAGCTTTCCTATTACTTCGTTCTACCCCAGTGTCCAATTCTCTACCATCACCTGCAGAACTGTTGTATAACAGACCTGTTAGATCTGTACTACCATCTGCTACAAAGTACAGACCAGAATTAGAAAGTACAAAGTCTGTGCTTGCTCAGACGCAAGCAAACATGAAAGCCTATTATGACCATGGCACCAAGGAATTAGCACCACTTAAACCTGGTGACACTGTCATGGTACAATCACATGATCTGGCTTGGTCCCCTGGCACTATTGTCTCAGCAACAGAAGAACCACGCTCATACATAGTACAAACCACAGAAGGCACTCGCTACAGAAGAAACAGAAGGTTTATCCGCAAAATGCCAAACAAAAGTGTGTGTACAGACAAAGGTGACACTACTGATTGTAACATCGAACCACAAAGACAAACTGAAATACCTGATAATTGTCATAGCAGAAAAAGTCACAAAAGTGTTAAAATTGCAGACAGCAGTCAACCTGGATTGAGTGAACCCAGAAGATCACCACGTGAGACCAGACTAACCAAAAGACTCATTAATGAATGCTAATTAACAATTATGATATGAACAATTTAATGCATGCACATGTATTCAAGGGAGAGTCTAAAATAGTAAATGATATTGGAACAAAAAGACTGAACAATTGCATGATCTGAATGGCAAAGGCTGAGATTGTATTATGTGTATATTGGTGTGTGTTTAAAAAGTACTGTATGATCATTCTTGTAATCAAATTGTATGATGTTAGCATTAATCTGTATTACTATCAATGTCAGAAGTTTAGCAATAATGTGAAGAAATGTTCAAAAAATTCTGTAAAATGTAACTTCATAATGGATCTGAATTGCACATACTAAACTGAATCAAACTAGACAGCTTAAATTGCTATAATGGGAAATCAAAGTAATATTGTCTAACTAAAACCAAAGTATAGAATTTGAGCTTTGAAAAAAGGGGGATGTTATATTATTACTCCCGACCTTAACAGTTTGTGTTCAATTACAGCCGAAGTGAAACACTCGCTCTCTTAATAAAAACATCCGGCAGTGCACGTGTTATTCTTTTTAGTGCAATAGCCCCATAATATATCACTTTTGAAATTATAAAGTGATGTTAAATAGTTATCCCAGTGCTGGATTGTACACAAGTATCAAACTTTAACTGTTAATATGAAGACATAGCGGATAACACCCAACTATTAAAGATATAAAGTCTTCATTATGGTTTTAGTAAATACGTGTATTTACTGGACCAAAAAAACCAGTAAATACGCGTATTTACTGACCAAATCAGTAAATACGCGTATTTACTGAAAATTTCAGTAAATACGCATATTTATTGATTTCGCATATTTACTGTAACATATATAAAGCTTAGATGCGGACTCAAAGTGTCGTAAGAATGTTAGATATGGAATAAAATTGGTTAATAAGAAGTATTAACTTTCTCTGTTTGGGACATCATGTCTGATGGAACATATAAAAGGTAAGACCTTGTACACTATCTTTCTCTCCAGTAATCATAGATTAGTGTGGTAATGATGTCAACAAATAAGCCCCTCTGATTTAGTATCTGATGCTGGAAAATTGTTATCAATTTCTTTCGAGTGGCAAGAGATATTCTGCGAGATCTATACAGTGTGTATGATTGTGTAGAAAAACACTGATATTTGTGACAAGTCGATTGGAGACAAGAATGCTATATCATGATATAGGTGGTATATAATAATAAAGTAAACTTGTTTCCTCACCTTGAAAGTTCTTCCTAAACCTGTACAACACAATACTTCTAACTTTGAGAAGTCATGGTAAATCATACAAAACTTAAGTTTATCTATTCATACCAATTATGCCTGATAGAATCTATAGCAAGTGAGAATATTAGATACAGATAACAATGATAATTTTGGTGCAGAGTAGTTATTTGAGTAAGTAAACTGCTGGATCCTTACCAACCTGCCTCTGTGTAAAAGCTTACATCTAGCGGAAGCTGTAACACACCACCAATCATGTAAAATGTATGTTCTGCTCACTAAAAACTAAACTATTTTAAATTTTATCACCAATTTTTTAAGTACAGGTTTATTATCCCCCATAAATGAAAGTTGTAGGTGGATATAGGAATACTCTGTTCCATCTGTCTGTACATCCATCCTGCCCATTTTTAATCCACTCTAGAGATCAAACTGCATGATGGATATTTGCTATATTTTAAGGATATGTTTATTACAATGAAAACTTAAACTGAAAAGTTTTGGAGAACTATGTGGCAAAAACTGTTGTCATGGTAACTGTTTATCAGTTTTATGGGAGTGTTCCACTGGAGCCTGTAACCGACCCTACGACTCTAGGGTCAGTTGCAAAAGTCATAGGGTCATGGGAAAAAGCGCGCGAAAATGGTGGGTCCATTAAGAAATCCCCGACAGGTCGGTATAGTTATAGACAGGACATGATGAGCATCCCAACAAGACGTAGGTTTGGGGACGTTTTTTGCACGGCCAGTCGTAGAAGTATTACGACAAGCCCTAAACCCCTAACAGACAAGCCGAATCACAAAGAGACAAGCCGTAAAGACAAACAGACAAGCCATGAGCATGTTCCAGACCCTTTTCAACAGGACTGATTGTTTTTGTGTGTTGGTAAGAAAAAATCGGGAATCCGGAATCGGAGTACATATCACACTATGTAAACCATGCCCTCCCCTGTGGGTCGGGGACGTTTTTTTGCACGGCCAGTCGTAGAAGTATTACGGCAAGCCCTAAACCCCTAACAGACAAGCCGGAACACAAACAGACAAGCCGTAAAGACAAACAGACAAGCCGGGAGCATGTTCCCGACCCTTCCCGACAGGACTGATTGTTTTTGTGGGTCGGTAAGAAAAAATCGTTGTTGTCAGAGACATTGTGTTAACATGTGTGGTACTGCATAACATGCTGAGAAGCCATCAGGGGGGAGCTGACAGACCAGCCACTCCAGCTGATGATATACTGCCACCACAGGCAGACCAGGGGGAACAGGGACATCATGAAAACATTAGAAACCCATTGAGGGAGGCCAAACTTCAACCTACTTGAAATACTACTTCAATCACGTGGGGGCGCTGGCTGGGCAGGAGGACAGAGTTTAAGAAGACTGAGGGGAGAAGACTGAGGGGGAGAACATGCTGTCATCTATCAGTGATTTTCAGGACTACCCAAATAATCCAAGAACTTTTATTTAGCAAAGTGTTGACCAAAAAATAACCCCATTTTGCCAACAATTTAATGCAAATTCAATTTCACCAAAATATTTCCTATCACAAACACAAATCCCTCCCAAACTCAATATCATCTCATACAGATTTAAACTCAGGTTTTCAATTTATAAAGTTCACTGCACCCACTAAAATGACCTGGGTTTATTGTAAAAAAATAACCTGCCAAATAGTAAAACAAAATGATCCTATTTCAAAATGAATTCTGGCCCCCAAATATCATAAACAGAAACAAAGTTTAATTTTTTACTTTCGGTTAAATTTTTTTAAAACTTTTTTTCAAATTTTTTAAACTTTTTTTTAATCTTTTTTTACTTCTTCATTTTTTTGTCTTTTTGTGGTGGAACTTTATTAATATTTGTTCAACATTCACTCATTCATTCACACAATTTTTTTCGTGTATTGGTGGGGAAGTGTGTTTGACGGTGTGCTTTTTTGTTTTTGGGCATAGACATTCAGCTTATTAATTATTCTTAGAAGATTCAGGTGGCCCTTAGAAGGACCGGTTTTGGTGCGACTTGTGCGAGCTAATCCGCTGATTTGGGCTGATTCTGCTGGCTGGGCTGGCTGAGAGGTCTTGACTGTTATTGATGAGTAGAAGATGGCACTGGTTGAAGTTGAGAGGGTGAAAATGGCTGTGGTGTGTCGATCTGCTGGTACTCTAGTACACTTGGAATAGCTCCAAAGAGACTGGATAATCCTAAAGTGTTGTTTTGACTTTCCTCCTGTTGTGAAGCTGCAACTGAAGGTGGGTTGAAAATCTGTCTGGAAGTCCCAGGCTGTTGGTCATCCACAACTACATAAGAAGTTGGCTGTGCTGAAGCTAATGAAGGCCTTGATGATTCCTCACTTTGCAATCACTGTAGCAGGCTGTGTTGTGGCTATCTGTGTAGGCTGCACAACTGGAATGGAGACTGCTTGAGTTTCCGGTATGGTGAGTATGTATTCACGTCCTGCTGTGGCCTGTGTTGCTTCTGGAAGTTGAAATGTGGTAACCTGTTTCAACTGATAGGGTCATGTTTCAGGGGGATATATGGGCTTTCTAAGCCATCTTGTTAAACCAAAGCATGTTTGGTATTACTTTTGGTCTATTTTGGAAACACTTCCTTCTTGAAATGATTTCCACCCACATAAAGAAAAACAATTACAGCTATCTCCACATGTCCAGATATAGTTCCAACATATCATTACACTGCCTGATATCCCATTCACACTACAGGTGGAATCCCTGCGGTAGTCCACTTTGGTAAAACACCCCTGTCCTTTCAACTACCATCTGAGGTTCATATGCCACCTTGTGACACAGTGGCAAAACATCCATTACCTTGCACTCTCTAAGGAAGTTTTATAATATTTAAAATTTCTGCCTCTGAATTTGGTACCATGGGCATGCACAGACGAATCCAAGCATGCACAGATGAATGTTTTTTGACAGGGACTTTTACCAAACGTGAATGAACACAGGGGATACTGTCTGCAGTTTAATTGCTACACCAAATTTCAGAAGATATGGGGTATCCTTATGGAGGATCTGCTGCCTCAAAAACCTGCAGCCATGTAATATATTGTCTGTAGTGTGTGAATGGGACATAAAACAAACAAGATGTCAAGTATTTTCAAAAAAACGTTTATATTAAATTGATTGTACAATTATTGGTGTAATGCTTATGTATCAAGGAATTGCTGCACAGACATTCTTCACTTTCCATTGTTTTGGCTGGGAAGAGTGGAACTTGCTGGGTGAAGCTGGTCTGAAATATGAGTACAGAGTGAGGCCTTATGGAGAAACAAGGTAATGTGACTGTTAATTCCCAATTTGATTCCAGCAATTCTATTTTAAAACTTACAATTATCTGTAGGGAACAACAGTGTCATGCTTAACTTCTGACAGCATTGTTTTAGTCAGACTTTTCAGTCTCTAGGGCCATATTCTACAGCAGTACTTAGATAAGGTGACCTTAGATCTAAGTAAAAGAAGTTTTTCTTGGACTTGGTATTCATGAAACAAAAGTTAGGATGTTCAATTTCATAATGACTCCCTTCTAATCTAATTCTAACATAACATGCTAGTGTTGTTAAATCTGATTGGTTGAGAGCTTATAATGGTAAAATCCCTGTATACATGTTTGCTGTTCAGATATTAACCCTCTGCAAAGAATAATGGATGAAACAACCATAATAAAAATCATTGTATTGTAAAATTAGTAATTATTAATACCATTAAAATATTTTGTCATGTTAAAATAGGAATAACACCCTCAAACCATGGTATACACAGACTTTTACGGTATGGTTTGTTGGAGGTAATTCCTATAGTAATACTTAAAACCTAAGTTAAAAATTATGTATGTATTGTTGTAGAATATGACCCTGGTCTGGCTTTCTTCTTCTTTCATTTGGTAGTCTTTGTGTAAAACATTCCCTTTATTGGACTTTTACCCTCCTTTTGGATACTAATAGCTTTAAGTGATATTTTATTAAATTCAGTGTATCATTGGATTGTCACTCAATAAATGCTCTATGGCATTTTTTCAATTGGTATATGCTTTTTGAGTAGGACGGGATATGCCATTACATATAGTACTATCTGTGCTTACTACAGATCCTATCTGGTATATTATGGGAACCAAGGCCTCAGTTCACCATCCATGTTACCTATGGGAAACTATGAGATTGGCTTTCTCAATGAGATGGAGCTGTATATTGTAGACTCAGTGGGTGATAATTATCTACAACTACAGAATGTCACTGTAAGTATTAAAGTTTGAATGAACAGTAACTTTGTATTTGAGCACTTCTCTGTTATTACTCGTGTCTTTCTAATCTCTATGTAAACTATTGCAGACATTTTGACTAAAAATACAACGGGCTCTGTGTCAGCTAAACCAGACTGAGTGCTCATTAAACAAGTCTAATGTGCCTTCACAAGAAAATCTTGAGTGATGTTAGTCATACGTGAAATGTTTTATAACAAGGACAAAATCCTGAAGTATAGAATGTTCTTCTTATATATACAGCCTACTGTTCTGAGAACAAATTTCTGAAGGCGGCCGCAGGTAAAAGTCTAAGGTCACACACGATTTTGTCTTTTGTTTCATAATTATATCTGTATCAATTCTTTCAGGTGAATCCTATTCCTATGTCCAAGGCGGAGGTGACATCTGGGATCATAAATGACCTCACAAGCCCAGACTCCAACTTCACCCAGTCCTTAGAGAACAAGGACTATCAGTCTGTGTCCTCATCAGTGTACTCAATGATCTCTCTGCTGAATCTGCCCATTGATTTTGTGAGTACACTATTCTTACAGTCTTATTTATTGTGAAAGTCACCATAGAATATTGTGAAACTGCAGTCACTCTAGTAAATTAGGAAACAAGGAATAAAACTCCTGAAAACTCTTTAAAAATTAAGGAAATGATGACCTTCTTAAATGGTAATAAAAATCACAAAATTGATAAGAATTTGCCATAATTGAAAGACTAATATCATGGAAGTTTCCTTTCAATAAATTTCACAAGCTATTGTGATTTTCATATATCTGGCTCCATATTGATTCGCAATCAATTATACATTTTGTGAATACTATCTGTTCTGAATCCATATGTTGCTTTTTACGAGCATACAGTAGAATTTGTATAAGTGGTTGAACATTCCATAACTAGAAAGTTGACTCTCTGAAAGAAAATTTAATTTCTTGAAGACTTCATCTGTCTGTTAACAGACAATCATTATGTATATTCATTAGTGCCATATTTGGTGACTTAAAGTTGATACCCGGATATGGTGATTTTACTTTCCTTCTGTACTATGTAATTAAAACTCTTGACACATTTCTAATTATTTTACCTAAATGTTGAAGTGCACATGACATATAGTTACCAATACAATCACCTGTTTTCCTGCTATGTACTTTAATTTTATAAGCACTAGTTTCCTAATTCAGGATCTAGGTGGTAACATCACAGATGATCTGAGCGAAGTGTTGACATTAAGAAGAAATGCCCGTGCCAGTCTGATTGAAGTCATGTCCTCTGTTCCTGTGATGAGCCTAGATGGCCTGGAACAAACCAATGAGGTGTTCAGAGTTGTGTTACAACTGGAACAGGAGATCACCTTGAATTCTCAAGTAGGTCAAAATTTGTGTTTCATAGATTCTCTCAGTCATTTCACAAATATGTCAGATGTTGTGTGTCAAAGAATTAAATAAAGATTATGTTTAAATTCTTGTTCCAAAGAAACAAGATATGAATATACTTATTTTACATCTTTCTTTACTGGATCCACAAGCCACATTGGAATGAGCTTACCTACTTTCACTTCCTGTTCGATCTCCCTCATAGTTGGGTAGGATATCTGGATTTCAATTAGCATTTGGGTTGGATGTCTTTACTGGCATTCATCACAACTTGGAAAATGTTTCATATTCAGAACTGCAGGCCTGCTTTTTTTAAATATTTGAAAAACCTCCTGAGAGTCTTCACAAGCTGTACAGATAAAAAATACACACTAGAGGGGTGAACCAGGGTGGAAGTGATACTCAGGGCAGCTTGATTTTAATGTGAACTGGTCAGATATATGTTGGCATCCATGTACACAGGTGTGGCTTGCAGGTTGTGGGTGTGGCATACCATTGTGTTCAGTTTACCGAGATGCAAATTTTGATACCTTAAATATTTACAGAATATATGTCCTATGTTGCCTGTGGTACCTCCGGCTTGACGAAAAATTCGATCTCTAACTGAAAATTAATGCAAGCCGCAGCCCACACCCGCAAGTTGCAACCACAAGTCGTGTACTTGAAAACACTGAGTCTCCTACTTTAACTATACCATTTGAATGTTTTACTCCAGCCCACACCCACAAACTGCATACCGCACCCCCTTACAGGGACACCTACACAATGAGGTCTATTTTTGGAAACTTAAAGATGGCGGGTCAACAAGCAGAAAATACAAAATACTTGCAGATACATATGTAAGGAAAAGGTGTAACTGGGTCATGGAGTAAGCATTTAACTTAAAAAAGGTAAACTACAATAGAATTGTTTTCACAGTTGTCTTGGTCTGAGAGTATATGTTTTCTGTTTCAGGAACAATCTACCAGCAAAGTGTCCAGCATGACTTCATTTTTTGTTGAGTCTCGTGTGAATCTCACCAAAGAGATGAAATCCCAACTGGCAACAGGTAGGCATATATTTGTCATTTGTGTCGTGTTTGATGTGATGGTATTACATGATATAAACACGAGCGTCACTTGGGATGGATAGCCATGTTATTTGCTAGCTTATTAACCTCCACAAGAATATTACATTTCCAATTTAATTTAGTGTTTTTCTAACTAAATAGAGTTTATCTCTTACAAATATCATGCAGACAGTACTAAAATTAAATTTTAAAATTTCTAAGTGAGCTGTTACAACATACACAAGATTTGTGAAATAAAACTATTGAAAGTTTTGGAGATTTTCCACAGCTTAACACATGCTGTGTAGAGTAATGATTCTACAAAAAAAATTATAAAAACAACCCCAGTATGAGAATACTGAGTCAGTATGAGAATTTTATTTTAAGCAAGTAAGTATGAGGCCACAAAAGGGAATTATGTCCACCCCACTGGGGGGTGGACATATTATTTTTGCTTTTTCCGGCGTCCGGCGTCCCACTTGGTTTCCAGACGTTTTAGGCAACAGTTCTTATCCTATCTTTACCAAATTTGGCATGCAGGTTTATTGGGTTAATAGCTTGTATGGGATTGCTTTTGGTGAATGATAGCTCTATAGCTAACTGAGTAATAGCTACTTTGCTACTTTTGAGTAGCTCTTTGGTTTCCAGACATTTGGAGGAATGCTATTAAGCCTAGCTTTCTGAAATTTGGTATGGAGGTTCATTGGGTTAATAGCTTGTATGGGATTGCTTGGGGGGAATTGCTTCATAGATGAGTGAGTAATTAATTAAATAAATGAGTAATTAGCTATTTTGAATACTGAAAAAGGCAAATGTGCTCATATCTCCTAACCGTGCGAGGTAGAGCGATTTCGTCGAAATTTTCGACCCACAGGGTATCTAAGGAATGTACTCTTTGCAATTTTCAAAAAATTTTCCCCTCCCCAAAAATGGCGGCCATTTTGAATTTTCGAATTTTTGCCAAAAATGGCAAAACACAAATTTGCTTCTATCTCCTTAACCGTGCGAGATAGAGCGATTTCGTCGAAATTTTCGACCCACAGGGTATCTGAGCATTGTATTCTTGGCAATTTTCAAAAAATTTTCCCCTCCCCAAAAATGGCGGCCATTTTGAATTTTCGAATTTTTGCCAAAAATGGCAAAACACAAATTTGCTTCTATCTCCTTAACCGTGCGAGATAGAGCGATTTCGTCGAAATTTTCGACCCACAGGGTATCTAGGGAATGTACTCTTTGCAATTTTCAAAAAAAATTTCCCCTCCCGAAAAATGGCGGCCATTTTGAATTTTTGCCAAAAATGGCAAAACACAAATTTGCTTCTATTTCCTTAACCGCGCAAGATAGAGCGATTTCGTCGAAATTTTCGACCCACAGGGTATCTAAGGAATGTACTCTTTGCAATTTTCAAAAAATTTTCCCCTCCCCAAAAATGGCGGCCATTTTGAATTTTCGAATTTTTGCCAAAAATGGCAAAACACAAATTTGCTTCTATCTCCTTAACCGTGCGAGATAGAGCGATTTCGTCGAAATTTTTGACCCACAGGGTATCTAAGGAATGTACTCTTTGCAATTTTCAAAAAATTTTCCCCTCCCCAAAAATGGCGGCCATTTTGAATTTTCGAATTTTTGCCAAAAATGGCAAAACACAAATTTGCTTCTATCTCCTTAACCGTGCGAGATAGAGCGATTTCGTCGAAATTTTCGACCCACAGGGTATCTAGGGAATGTACTCTTTGCAATTTTCAAAAAATTTCCCCTCCCCAAAAATGGCGGCCATTTTGAATTTTTGCCAAAAATGGCAAAACACAAATTTGCTTCTATTTCCTTAACCGCGCAAGATAGAGCGATTTCGTCGAAATTTTCGACCCACAGGGTATCTAAGGAATGTAATCTTTGCAATTTTCAAAAAATTTTCCCCTCCCCAAAAATGGCGGCCATTTTGAATTTTCAATTTTTTGCCAAAAATGGCAAAACACAAATTTGCTTCTATCTCCTTAACCGTGCAAGATAGAGCGATTTCGTCGAAATTTTCGACCCACAGGGTATCTCAGCATTGTATTCTTGGCAATTTTCAAAAAATTTTCCCCTCCCCAAAAATGGCGGCCATTTTGAATTTTCGAATTTTTGCCAAAAATGACAAAACACAAATTTGCTTCTATCTCCTTAACTGTGCGAGATAGAGCGATTTCGTCGAAATTTTCGACCCACAGGGTATGTAAGGAATGTACTCTTTGCAATTTTCAAAAAATTTTCCCCTCCCCAAAAATAGCGGCCATTTTGAATTTTCGAATTTTTGCCAAAAATGGCAAAACACAAATTTGCTTCTATCTCCTTAACCGTGCGAGATAGAGCGATTTCGTCGAAATTTTCAACTCACAGGGTATCTGCATGAGCATTGTATTCTTGGCAATTTTCAAAAAATTTCCCCTCCCCAAAAATGGCGGCCATTTTGAATTTTCGAATTTTTGCCAAAAATGGCAAAACACACATTTGCTTCTATCTCCTTAACCGTGCGAGATAGAGCGATTTCGTCGAAATTTTCGACCCACAGGGTATCTAGGGAATGTAATCTTTGCAATTTTCAAAAAATTTTCCCCTCCCCAAAAATGGCGGCCATTTTGAATTTTCGCCAAAAATGGCAAAACACAAATTTGCTTTTATCTCCTTAACCGTGCGAGATAGAGCGATTTCGTCGAAATTTTCAACCCACAGGGTATCTAAGGAATGTACTCTTTGCAATTTTCAAAAAATTTTCCCCTCCCCAAAAATGGCGGCCATTTTGATTTTTCGAATTTTTGCCAAAAATAGAAAAACAGGAATTTGCTTCTATCTTCTTAACCATGCAAGATAGAGTGATTTCGTCAAAATTTTCGACCCAACCAATGCAAAAAGGCTGAAATAATTTACATCTACGCTAATAAATATTTAAGCATCATTGATATATTTTACAAATGAAACGGGTCTTGTAAGACTACTGTACAATTTTGGCAAAAGGTTCATGGGGTGGACATTACACATGATAATGTGTGTTCTTCTATGCTATCCTGTTTCTATTCGCATCTACTATCAACAGGGCGTCCTATTTCTAGTTTTCCATTGTACTGTTTACTGGTATTTTTCTGATCCAAAAGAATTTACCTAAGTAGTGTGACAGTATACATTTACTTTGTAGATCTTGCAGGCTCTTCCTTGCGACTGGTGACAGCTGCTGATTTTGTGTTAAAAGAAAGTGAAAGTGCAAATAACACCATTAACAATGAAACCATACACAGGGTAGGTGATATGAACTTGTTAATAGTACAAGGAAACTTCTGCAGTTGACTCTGAAACACAAGAAACCATGATATAAACAGGATCCTGAATTTGACCTATTCTCAGTCACATTAAGTTTTTTTCTTGTTAATTTAAGTTAATTTTTGGGTTCATCTTTCATTCATCCACTTTGTGAATATGACTGCTAGACTAGGTCTGACATACAGGTCAGAAATCTGGAAAATAGAATCTGGCACACAGTGAAGGGATGAACATATATTAGTTCTTATAATATAGATTCTACTATATTATCTGAATATGTTTATAGAGATAACATTTTGTTTAGGTATCAGAAGATTTGTTCATAGCAATTCAGAGAGTTAAATTAAAGATGTACTTTAGATTTTGTTTTCCTCTGCTGTGCTGAAAGATTAAGTGAATTTATTTATGTTATGATCATTTGACAAATAAGGTTTGTAATTACAAAAGAAAAACACACTAAATAACTAGAATCTTTGTAGCTTCATAGTTGGAAGATCCTTAAACCAACTACCTGTCATAATGTGACCATGTAGAAGCAACATTAAATTCAAAATACATCAGTCTAATTCCAATTTCTTTTCAGATAGGTGAGGTGATGAAGCAATGTGTCAGTGTCATTGACATTCTCACACATACACTCCTCTCTGACAAAGTACTCGGTGACCCTGAGGATGTCATTGCCCTGGACCAAATCACTGTGATAACAGCCAAGGATAAAGGAGCAAACCTTGTCAATGCTTCATTTACAAACAAACATGGGGCTGTGAGACTTGACAATGATGTGCGAAATTTACTGCAAGATTCATCCTTGCCATGTGTAGAAAGAACTGTAAGTAGCTTTATTTATATGAATTCCGAGTAATGAAACATGGACTTCCTCTTTAGATGCCCACGGATTCTATTTTTGCATATGAAATGAGTCTAACTGTTGTCATAATGTGGTTAATACAAGACCTCAGGAAAAATCTTATATAAGTTGTATATTACCTTTATTCATATCAGCATTGAATTTCAAACAGCTTGAATCCTAAGGGATTCCCCTTTAGCTGAATGTGATAAATTGATAGCCTTGTATAAATTTTATGCAAAACAAAATGTCCTAGGATTGCATGATGGCAGTATTGATTTTGTTTACGTGGCAATTGCAATTGATACCTTGGGATCCCCTTCTCACAATCTAAGTGAATGGTTGTGTCAATTTTATCTTGATCATATATCATCTGAGGACAAGTCTGCAGCAACACAATTAAGGTAGATATTATATCCTTAATATAAATCCTTTTTGAAACATGTTTGGAATGATCATGAGGTCCTAAGATCACATCTCGCCCAGCTTTTACTTTCTATATAGCTAGTTGAAACTGGAATTATAGGAAGAATTGACATGCATCACCTGAAATTATCAGAAATTTGATGACATTTGCTTTGTTTTGTTTAAGTTATTATAAGAGTTGACAATGCGATGATAAATGTAATATTGGTTAAATTAACATTAATATAAATTATACACATACAAGAAGGTTATCATTTTTCAACTGAAGGGAAAGTGTACCTGATTATCATTATTAGTAATATTAGAGTTGAAATATGAAAAATACTTTCAAAAAAATTGTCCTGCTTTGTTAAATAAATTTGTAAAATGTAAATAACCTTGAATGTTAAAGTTGAGTTTTAAAATATCAAAATACAACTGAACCTGAAAAAGTCATACATGAAGGAACCAGAAATGTACTTGTACTTAAAGCCAAGAATTCCTCCTAGTTGGGTAAAGTAAGACATTTGATATTTGCCACAGTATGTGAAATTCTGCCTGTGAGGAACACCTTCTGTTTCCCAGACTTTTGATAAAATGATGAACAGAGTCAAAAGTTAGACTTCCTGAACTATTCAATTAAAACGTAGGTAATATTAGTGTTGAAACCAGTAACTCGGAAACCTATTTGTCAACCAAAAGACAGTGATCCGGTTATGTTGTGTTTTTTTTTAACCAAAACTGGTCTCATCACATATTTCATTATTTTATCCCTATGTTTACCAAAATATTAAACTAAAACAAATATTTCACATTTTTTCAAATATTTAAAAACAAATATTCTGTTAATATATCACACATTGTGTCCTCAAAAGTCTTCAAAAAGTACAATGTAGTTCTTACTTATATGCGACTCACAGGTCATGCATGCATTTAAAAACCTTTCTCTTTGCCTTTTATAAATCAAACGTACCTGGTTTCTCACAGAATTTCCGCTTTTGGAAACTACATTTGGCCTTTGATCTCCTTAATTGGTGCAAACATGGCACAGATTTTGATGATACTGTCTTACTCTTATTGGGTGCCTCCCAGTGAGGAAATCCATATACTTTGGCAAATTTCATGCCTTTACCTAACCATCAATAGAAAAGGCCCTCTGACATTTTCTTAACATTAAATTCGACTGAATACAGCTTTACTTTAAGAGGACTTTAACTGTATGAAGCCTTTGTTCTTCATTCCAGATGATGTTTTCTCTCATCAACCCCTTTATGTGGGATCGGTCTTCCAGTCAAGTCAATTCACCAGTCATTGACTTTGTACTGTCAGAATGTGAGACTAACAACTTCCTTATGTCAAACAGGAAGAGAAGACAAGCACAGGGCAATACTGGTGAGTTACTCTGTGCCTTTTGATGGGGTGATGATAATGTCATTATTTCTGTCTTAAAATTATAATAGACCCATGTGGATTGGATTGGACATAACTTTAAGTCTTTGTCAAACTTCAGCCCCATTTGTCTCAAGTTGAGTTTTTTCTCGGAGAATTGTTTCTCCAGTTGAGTATTTTCTCAGCTGAGTTGGATCTGAGGTGATTGCATGGCTTTGCATTTCTTTTCATGCTCTAGATGTTGTTAAGTGCATAATTAAAAATGATTACTGTAAAAACTGTAATTTTCACCTGGATTTTTGTTTTGTTTTGACATACATAGCCAAACAAGTTTCATAGCCATATAATTTTCTTATTTTACTTTCAGACCAATCTTTGTTCACTATCGAAATGCCTGTCACTCCTTCTGAGGAAGCCATTTTTGTAAATGAAACCATCACAGATGTGCATAAGATGATGTACCATTACTTGAACCTCACATCACCCTGGCAACCAGTGGTTGTTTCGGTGTACCCTCAAGTGAACCAATCCCTAACTGTGTATGTCAGCTTAGACACAAAACCCACACCAACGGAGTATTATAAATATTTTCAGGTAAATTTTATTTGATTTATTTCTACTGTTTATATTTATTTATTTAGGGCTTAATATCACACACCAGTACCTCTGTATCAGTTCTATTATGAGGGGTAGTTCGACAAAAGGAAAAAAAACAGTACATACAGTTGATCAAGGTTCTGTACTGTGAACTACTGACTAAGAACAAAAGACTACCAGCTTTTCCACTTGAGATTGGTCCAGGATTCGAACTCCCATCTCAGAGGTGGGAGGTGAGTGTGTTGCCACCCTGGTCTCCTTTTTTGTTTATAAGACTACAAGGAAATATTGCAGTAGAAGGCCATCATATTTAGTTCATATTTTAGAATCAAATTGAAAACATCATACAAGTACCTCATAATCATGAGTTCTAGGTAACAGTGGGGTTGCATTGAGCAGTAATTTTTATATTCAAATACTCTTTTATGAGTACTCTACTGATTAAAGAGTACTCACTTAAATTAGCTTAAAAATATAGACATTGCATAAACGTTATGTGAATCTTGCAAAAAATTATTCATTTTAGGTAGATCTAACATTTATGTGAATTATTGCAAACATGAAAATCAACTTTTGGGAAATATACTGTGTAGTGTGTAGAGTAAGAAATCTAAAATTCGCCACAAATCTGAAATTCGCCACCTCTAAAACCTCAGTTAATTTTACAAAGAAAATACATTTCAACATGTGGCGAATTTCAGATTTGTGGCGAATTTTAGATTTTTTACTCTACCAAGATTCATTTAAAAATATATTTCAATGTTACATGACTATGAGTACATTCACTAAAATCTTTGATACTCAGTAAATATTTTCAGGTGACTCATCACCTTTATACTCAAAGTTCTAAAGTCTAAGTATCTGATATTTTTTCACATTGTATTCACCCAGACTGATAAGAATATAAAATCATGTTAAATGTACAGGTAATTATGAATAAAAAGAGTCTATTTGATGGATAGAGTTGTCTGTTTTGACATACATTGTACTCTATCATGGTTTTTCATGATTATCAAGGGATTACAGTGAACTCTCTATTATTAAAAGCTCCAATATCAAAACAGATTTGGTTCCAGGTATGCCTTATGCTCCATTCACACTATAGGTGGTACGTCCTGTGGTTATATGTTTTACTCGGTGGTGGAACTGCCTCCATATACCTTCTGAGGTTTAGGGAATCATTCACACTACAGGCAGTATAACCCTCAGTTATAGGCGTTGGGTGTAATGCCCCTGTTCTTCAACTACCGTCTGAGATTTGTATGCAATCTTGTCACACAGTGGCGAGACATCCATTTATCTCCACTCACTTTATGGCACTGTGTTGAACTGAAACACAATGGAGTCACAACCTTACATACACTATGGACTACACCTTCAGTTACTGTAGCAAGAAATTCATCTGCACATGCTTACACTTGTCTGCTCATGCCCACGAACCAAATTCAGAGGCGGAAAAGTTTCACATTTTAAAAGCTCTGTAGGATGCGCAAGGTAATGGACATTTTGTCACAGTGTCACAAGATTGCATACACACCTCGGACAGTAGTTGTAGAACAGGGGAAGTTTGCCCAACGCCTATAACCATGGGTTATACAACTTGTAGTATGAATGGAGTATAACACTCACTTTAAAAATGTAGTGTATTTTTTGATGTTGTGGCCTGTAGGTGATTCCACTTGAACCTTTGACTCACAATGGTCCTAATTACACATAGTGTACAGTTTTGTTTATATTACTGCAGTTGTAATCCATTACATTGTATCTTATATTCTTGTAAATTGGTATATGGCCCTCTCATATATCACATATTGTTTTATGATGTCAACAAAAATGTATGGTTTAACTTGCATGTATAACTTTGCAGGTCCCAAGAAATGACACAGACAGTTATGAAGAAAAGCATTTTCTGATGCTTACAGTAGATGAGATTGAAAATGCAGGTGTCATCGAAATAGGAGTAATGAAGAATGGTATGTCTGATTAGAAATGATGCCATTATAGTGACAAAGTTTATTTCTTCATTATGTCACAAAATAGTATATAACATAATGGATGTGTTTGTGATATCCTAAAAGCATATTAGTGTTTCTTATATAAATGTATTCAAAATCTTACACTTTCCCTGTAACATTTATTATCAGGCAATTTTCAGTTTGGACTGCTTAGTACATCCATACCATTGCATGACCATGTTTGAAAAGCAATCATATTCTACAACAATACTTAGATCATTTCTTGCTTACATTTTAAGTATAACTTAGATTTCAAGTAAGAAATTATGAAACTAAACATTGCTAACTTTTTAAAAATTTTGTTTTGTTTTTGTTTCGTGAATGCCAAGTACAAGACAAGTTGGTGAAAAACATTCCCTTACTTAGATCTAAGGTCACCTTATCTAAGTACTGTTGTAGAATACGGCCCCAGATCTATGTAACTAATACACAAGTGCTTGTTTGAGAATTGAATTGAAAGAAAACAAGATAAACTGACATCACTATGGAGTCTGTCATTACAGATCCATGTAACTGGGAGGAGAGTAGGGAGGGGGGGGGGGGGGGGGGGCAAGAAAAAGTTTAAAATTTATTTTTAAAAGGCTGTGAGAAAAATAAGGTGTGCCAAGTGTCAGATGACAGAGAAGACAGTAGAGCTGAGTACTGGTACAGGTTCACACTCATACACTGCCAATACTGGGATGATGAACTGGAAGTCTGGTCCTCTAAAGGTTGCCAGGTATGTTGTAGCACTTGTGCGGTGTCCTTTCATTCTATTCACCATACATTATGATTTAAACAAGTACAGTCCTTCTGAATGTAAGGTCTGATGCTGAGCAGTGTTTATCAGTGTTTCTGTGGGCTTGGTAGTCATTATGTGCCCTTCTACATACTTCGACATTGTGTTTCACACTGAGATATAATATTGAGATAAGTGGCAAGTCTAGTGGATGTACAGAATCCAGGAAAGGATGCCTGGTGGAAAGAATCCCTGGTCTGATTCATAAAAAGTGGTACAAAATAACTGGTGCTTTAAACGTTTTCTACTTATAAAGATTTTAAATAATATGTCAATGGTAGAGAAGCCATATTATATTCCTAGTGATGATCTCCAGGATATGTAGGTAAAATTGTTACATATGGCTTTTGCTGTAAAATACCATGGTTGCAAGGAAATTTAAAATAAAATTGAAAGCACCAGGCTTTTTTCTCCACAAAGCATTTTTCCATGGATCTATACATTATAGAATTTTTGTGTCACCAGCATTTATATGCTGCGTGGCATACAGGGATTACTTTTTCACCTCATTTTGTGGCATCATCGTCGTCTGTCATCGTTGGTGTCTGTCATCGTCACACTTTCTATTCTGGACACTATTTCAAAAATGGCTTGCCAGATTAAATTCAAATTTGGCATGTGGATGTAACTGGTCCTTACGGTGTGTTGTAATGTTTGGTGACCTTAAACTCTCACTAGTAACATACTTATCTTGAGTTTAAGTTTTTATGTCGTCACTCTGCGGCGTGGGCGTACGCGTCCGCGTACGCGTATGCGTCCGCGTACGCGTCCGCGTGAACAACTTCTTCTCCAAAACTACAAGGCCTAGAGACGTGCTGTTTTTTTTAAAAGATACCTTATCTATCGAGGATGAAAAATTGTTCAAGGCATGCAAATCTGTGTGTTCGTCTGTTTGCTAGAGACATTACAAGGGGGGTACCCCCACCAAAAGTGTGAAAATTTCAACACTTAATCACAATTTTCTCAGTGACTATTGCAGGGATTTCTCTCATATCTTGCATATATGTACTAGGCCAGAGGTAGATTCTCTTGTGTGAGTATGAGACCTGGATCTGTCTTACTTTTTTTTTAATAAATTTTTTTAATAATTTTTAATGCATTAAAATTCATGAAATCATGCACAAAATCATTTATAACTTCAAAAGTGTTGCATTTAGAGCATTTTGTTAAAATATGTTATTCAGCTACTTTTTTCATAGCTACAATATGGTGAGTAAGTTGGGTGCCTGTCTCAATAGCTAAGTGAGTAATAGCTACTTTTGGGCTTTTCAGTAACTTCCATCATGAGTAAAATCACTTGTAACTTAAAAACTATTGCATTTACAGAATTTCGTATAAATATGTTATTCAGCTACTTTTGGGTCAGCTATAACATAGTAAAATTTTAGACCTGTAGCTCATGGCATAGCTGAGTAATAGCTACTTTTAGGTTATCACTGTTGAGTAAATCGCTTATAACTTCAAAACTATTGCATTTAGAGAATTTCGTATAAATATGTTATTCAGCTACTTTTGGGTCAGCTATAACATAGTAAAATTTCAGACCTGTAGCTCATGGCATAGCTGAGTAATAGCTACTTTTAGGTTATCACTGTTGAGTAAATCGCTTATAACTTGGAAACTATTGCATTTACAGTATTTTGTTTCAATATGTTATTCACCTATTTTGGGATCAGCTATAACATAGTGAAGTTTCAGATCTGTGGCTCATTGCATAGCTGAGTAATAGCTACTTTGAAGTTCTCACTATTGAGTAAATCACTTGTAACTTAAAACCTATTGCATTTAGAGAATTTCGTATAAATATGTTATTCAGCTACTTTTGGGCCAGCTATAACATAGTAAAATTTCAGACCTGTAGCTCATGGCATAGCTGAGTAATAGCTACTTTTAGGTCATCACTATTGAGTAAATCAGTTGTAACTTCAAAACTATTGCATTTACAGTATTTTGCTTAAATATGTTGTTCACCTACTTTTGGGTCAGCTATAACATAGTAAAATTTCAGACCTGTAGCTCATTGCATAGCTGAGTAATAACTACTTTGAGGTTCTCACTATTGAGTAAATCAGTTGTAATTGCAAAACTATTGCATTTAGAGAATTTAATCTAAATATGTTATTCAGCTACTTTTGGGTCAGCTATAACATAGTAAAATTTCAGACCTGTAGCTCATGGCATAGCTGAGTAACAGCTACTTTTAGGTCATCACTATTGAGTAAATCAGTTGTTACTTGAAAACTATTGCATGTACAGTATTTTGCTTAAATATGTTGTTCACCTACTTTTGGGTCAGCTATAACATAGTAAAATTTCAGACCTGTAGCTCATGGCATAGCTGAGTAATAGCTACTTTGAGGTTATCACTGTTGAGTAAATCGCTTATAACTTGGAAATTATTGCATTTAGAGTATTTTGTTTCAATATGTTATTCACCTATTTTGGGGTCAGCTATAACATAGTGAAGTTCCAGACCTGTGACTCATTGCATAGCTGAGTAATAGCTACTTTGAAGTTCTCAATGTTGAGTAAATCACTTATAATTTGAAAACTATTGCATTTAGAGAATTTAGTATAAATATGCTATTCAGCTACTTTTGTGTCAGCTATAACATAGTAAAATTTCAGACCTGTAGCTCATGGCATAGCTGAGTAATAGCTACTTTGAGGTTATCACTGTTGAGTAAATCACTTATAACTTGGAAACTATTGCATTTAGAGTATTTTGTTGCAATATGTTATTCACCTATTTTGGGGTCAGCTATAACATAGTGAAGTTCCAGACCTGTGGCTCATTGCATAGCTGAGTAATAGCTACTTTGAAGTTCTCACTGTTGAGTAAATCAGTTGTAATTGGAAAACTATTGCCTTTACAGAAATTTGTGCAAATATGTTATTCAGCTACTTTTGGGTCAGCTATAACATAGTGAAATTACAGACCTGTAGGTCATGGCACAACTGAGCAATAGCTATTCTCAGGCACTGACTGTTGAGTAAATCGGCTGTAACTTGAAAAATATTGCATTTGGAGTATTTTGTTAAAATATATTGTTCACCTACTTTTGGGTTAGCTTTTGGGTTAGCTATAATATTACAGACCTATAGCTCATGGCATAGCGGAGCAATAGCTATTTTCAGGTTCTCACTATTGAGTAAATCAGTTGTAACTTGAAAACTATTGCATTTACAGTATTTTGCTTAAATATGTTGTTCACCTACTTTTAGGTCAGCTATAACAGAGCAAAAATTCAGACATGTAGCTCATTGCATAGCTGAGTAATAGTTACTTTGAGGTTCTCACTCTTGAGTAAATCAGTTGTAACTTTAAAACTATTACATTTAGAGTATTTTGTTAAATATGTTATTCACAGACGTTTTGGTCAGCTATAACATAGTGAAATTGCAGACCTCTATGTCATGGCATAGCTGAGCAATAGCTTCTTTCAGGTTCTCACTGTTGAGTAAATCATTGTATCCAACCTGTAGGAAATCATGGGCTGGGAATCTGTTAATATGGTCCGATTTGACCTTGGAACCCTCCTTCAAGGTCAAATTAGGATAGCCAAACATAAAAGTGCTTATAACTCGCTTATTATTGGTCCTAGAGGTTTGGAATGAAAACCAACCTATAGAAAATCATGAGCTGGGAATTTTTTGGTGTGGTCGGATTTCACCTTGGACCCCTCCTTCAAGGTCAAATGAGGATAGCCAAACTTAAAAGTGCTTATAACTCGCTTATTATTGGTGCTAGAGGTTTGGAATGGAAAACCAACCTATAGAAAATCATGGGCTGGGAATCTTTTGGTGTGGTCGGATTTCACCTTAGACCCCTCCTTCCAGGTCAAACGAAGATAGTCAAACTTAAAGTGCTTATAACTCGCGTATTATTGGTCTTGGAGGTTTGGGATGGTAAACCAACATATAGGAAATCATGGGCTGGGATTCTTTTGGTGTGGTCAGATTTGACCTGGGACCCCTCCTTCAAGGTCAATTGAGGATAGCCAAACTTACAATTGCTTATAACTCGCTTATTATTGGTCCTACAGGTTTGGGATGGTAAACAAGCTACAGGAAATCATGGGCTGGGAATTTTTTGTGTGGTCGGATTTGACCTTAGACCCGTCCGTCAAGGTCAAACAAGGATAGCCAAACTTAAAAAGTGCCTATGACTCACTTATTATTGGTCCGAGAGGTTTGGGATGGTAAACCATCCTAAATTCTTTGGCTGGGAATCTTTTGGTATGGTCAGATTTGACCTTTGGATCCCTTCTTCATGGTCGAATGAGGATATTGCATTTATAGTATTTCTTTAAATATTTTTAACCTACTTTTTACACTTAAACAATTACCTTGTTACTTTATTTCATAATACCATTTGCAGGGCACAGCTTTTTTGTCCTTTTCTTCTGTCAGCTTCGGAATATCTTTCGAACAACTGTATTTCTGTACAGCCCTTTCCCTGATAATTATGCTTTCCTCTCATTATCACCATCACAAATCAAAAACATTCAGTCAGCTGACACAGTGCCCGTTCACGGGCACTCTCCTCTTGTTTTTCCATACCATATCTGAAAAGAGGGTTGACAGATTCAATTCAAATTTGACATGTGGTTGAAATTAGTTTTGAAGGTGTGCCCTATTTTAAGATGACCTTAAACTCCTATGTGTAAAAGAATTATGTTGAGATTACTTTTTTGTTTTTCCATACAGTATACTGAAAATAACTTCAAATTCAAATTTTGGATGTATATGTAACTGGTCATAGCTAAGTGTCATTCATTAAGGTAACCTTAAACTAGCACTAATAACAGACTTATATTCACTTTAAGTTTGCAAATTTTTTAATAGTATTGCAAATACTGTGCAATTCTAGCCATGTTTAAATTGTGGATGTAACAAACCTTGAACAGGACCTTCATGAAAAGATTACCTTAAACTCCCACACACCTGCAAACTAACATTGACTTTAAGGTTGGGACAATTTTTTTGATGTTTGGAAGATATTTTATATGCTAATTAAGACTTCATTGATATTCATCATGTACATGTATCTACACCAAAAAAGCTCTCTTTTGTAAGGTTATAGTAAATTGCTGATATTTTATAAATTTATGAGTTTAAGGTTGCATTAATTTGTATCACTAGCAGCTATGATGGAAGACATATATGGTCAGTGTCGTTGACACACTTCCTTTCCAGACAGTATCTAAAATTGGCATTCTGGATTAAATTCAAATTTGGCATGTATGTGTAACTGGTCCTCAAGGTTTGCCCTATTTAAAGGTAACCTTAAACTCCCAGTAATAGCATACTTATAATGAGTTTAAAGGTTTTTCGTTTCCGGACAGTATCTCAGAAATGGGTTGATGGATTCAATTCAAATTTAGCATGTGGTTGTAACTGGTTTTCACAGTGTGCCTTATTTTAAGGTGACCTTAAACTCTCATGTATTAAAAAGTTATGTTGAGTTTACGTTATTTTTCCATAGAGTATACTGAAAATAACTTGAGAAATTTCATTCAAATTTTTCATGCATATGTAACTAACCATAGATAAGTGCCATACAATAAGGTGATATTGAACTCCCAGTAATAACAGAATTATATTCACCTTAAGTTAGTTAATTTTTCAACAGTATTTCAAATACTGTGCATTTCAAAGCATCTTTCAGTTGTGGATTTAACAACCTTGAACAGAACCTTCAGAAAATGGTTACCTTAAACTCCCTCACAGCTGCAAATCTACTTTGATATTAAGGTTGTGACAACGTTTTGATGTTTGGAAGATATTTTATATGCTAATTAAGACTTTGTTTCATTGATATTCATCATGTACATATATCTACACCAAAAAAGCTCTCTTTTGTAATGTTATAGTAAATTGCTGATATTTTATAAATTTATGAGTTTAAAGTTGCATTAGTTTGTGTCACGAGCAGCTATGATAGAGGACATACATGGTCAGTGTTGTCACACTTCCTTTCCAGACAGAATCTCAAAAATGGCATTATGGATTAAATTAAAATTTGGCATGTGGATGTAACTGGCCCTCAAGGTATGCCCTATTTTAAGGTAACCTTAAACTCCAGGTAGTAACATACTTATATTGAGTTTAAGGTTTTTCTTTTCCAGATTGTGTCTCAGAAATGGGTTAACAGCTTCAATTCAAATTTGGCATGTGGTTGTAACTAGTTTTCAAGGTATGCCCTATTTTAAGGTGACCTTAAACTCTCATGTATTAAAAAAGTTATGTTGAGTTTACGTTATTTCGCCATAGAGTATACTGAAAATAACTTGAGAAATTTAATTCAAATTTTTGATGTATATGTAACTGGCCATAGATAAGCGTCATACAATAAGGTGACCTTGAACTTTCAGTAAAAATAGAATTATATTTACTTTAAGTTTGGCAATTTTTGAACAGTATTTCAAATAATGTGCAATTCTAGGCATGTTTAAGTTGTGGATATAACAAACCTTGAGCCGAACCTTCAGGAAAAGATTACCTTATACTCCTTACCTTAAACTAACATTGACTTTAACGTTGGGATGATTGTTTTGGTGTTTGGAGATATAAGATGTGCCAATTGAAATTTTATCACTGGTATTCATCATGTACATATATGTAGACAAAAAAGGGTCTCTTTTGTAAGGTTACAATAAATGGCTGATATTTTAGAAACTCATGACTTTAAGGTTGCAACAGTTTAGTGTCACTCATCTGTCATGGATCACATGTATGACCAGCATCATCTTCACACTTTGTTACTGGAAAATATGTCAAAAATTGCTTGTAGGATGAAATTCAAATTTGGCATGTGGATGCTGCCGGTCATCGATATTTGCCCTATTTTAATATGACCTTAAACTACCACTAATAACACATTTACATTGAATTTAACTTTTGGAATTTGTGGACAATAGCTTAAAGATGGCTTCACATGAAAATTTGGTATGTGGGTTTAACTGGTCTTTAAGGTATGGTCTATTTAAGGTGACCTTAAACTCCCGTGTGTAAAAGAATGTTACTGAGCTCAAGCTGTTCTATGGTTCCACCAATTATACCAAAAATGGCATGACATATTTGATCTATATTTTGCAGGTACATGTAACTGATGTTACAGAAATGCATTGAGGTGACCTTATACTCCCAGTAATGGCATAATTATAATTATTTTTCTTTTCAAATTTTGGATAATATCTTAAATTATATGCAATAGATTTTCAGAACATTTAAATTTTGGATATAACTAAACTTGAACAGAGTCTACATTGTTAACATGACCTTAAACGTTTAATATTTGCATTGATTTACATTCAGTTTAAGGATAGGACAAATTTTTATGATATTTTGGCGATATTAAAGAGATAGTTGAGAGTTTTCATTTAAATAAACATGAACATGTTTCTAGATCAAAACAGGATCTTTATCGTACAGAGTGGAATTGATGAGCTTTTTAGCACACCTGGCAACAAGTGTTACCATGGCAATACTTTTTTTCTGTTTCTTGGACTTACAATTATTTATAAATATTTTTATGGGTTCTTTGCTTTCCATACCCCTGCACAGACTGGCGCTTGTTAACTTTTTGGCAACACCTGGCAACAAGTGTTGCTGTGGCAACACTTTTTTTCTGTTTCTTGGACTTAAAAAAATCTTTCTCAGGGTTCTTTGAATTCCAAACCCCTGCACAGATTTCAGCTGATTAGTTTTTCGGCAACACCTGACAATAAGTGTTGCCATGGCCATTCTTTTTTCTGTTTCTGTCCAAACCCCTGCATGAATAGGAGCTGGTTAGCTTTTCAGCAATATCTGGCAAGCAAGTGTTGCCATGGCAACACTTTTTTCTGTTTCTAGGTTGTAGATATAAAAAGTCCTGAAGAGGTCTGTATGGTAAGATGACCTAACACTCCACAAGATTAGACAATGATCTTGCTTGTTTGCTCTGCCACAAAATGGCAGACAAATATAAGTCCTTCTTTCCTCCATGAAGAGAGATGGCAGACAAGACAGGACATCTTGCACAACACATTAACTTGTATGGTCATATGACTAGCAGTTTAAGTTAGATTTTTCAACAAGGTGATGGGACTTCACCATGACTCAATCCTTCTGAAAGATGGTCTGGATCTGCAAAAATACTGCACCTCAGCCAACTATTTTTGTCTATCTAGCATAATTTATGTCCTTTTGAATTTCATCTGCTTCAGTCTTTAACCAAAGCTTGTTTGTATTTTGGAAGCTCATACTTCAGAGCATTGCACATATTATAAAGGTAAAGTAGAGGCACACTTTATGCCCCATTCACTCTACAGGTGGCATGTCCCGCGGTTAGAAGTTTTACTCAACGGCAGAAACGCCTTCCAGGTCACACCATTTTGTCTGAGTTGTTCACACTACAGGCAATGTAATTCATGGTTATAATCCCCCTTTCCTTCCACTACTGTTCGAGATTCCTATTGGACCTTGTGACACAGTGGCGAAACATCCATGTACCTCCACTCATCTTATGTGGCTGTATTACATCGAAAGATGACCGAGTCACAACCATGGACCACACCTTCAGTTACCATAGCAAGAAATTCATCTGCACTTCCTCGCATTCATCTGCACATGCCCACAGTACCTAATTCATAGGCAGAAATTTTAAACATTTTAAAACTTCCATGACGTGCAAGGTAATGGATGGTTCGCCACTGACTCGCAAGTTTGCAATCAGATGTCAGGTGGTGATCCAAGGACAGGGGCGTTTCACTGAACTTGGGTCGCAGCTGGTGATACCGCATGTAGTGTGAAAGGGGCATGACTTGTACTAAGCCACAATAAGTCCTAAGCTGATGTTCATAATAAGGAGTAATTATTTGGACTTTACTACAAAGTTAACATTATATAGGATACATCATTTGTTAGCAACATTTATGCAAAGAAAATGTATGTAATTTATTGCTACATTCATAACACACATTATACTGCAGTGTATATTTAATGCGAATTGAACTTTTATAGTGCTTAATCTCCCCTTTTTAAAGGGGGCTCTAAGGCACAACAAAACCAAAACAGTCAACCAATTTCAGTATCCAGGGACAGAAAAGAGGTCAAGCACCACAGAGAATGCCAAGGGATGATTAAAACTAAGGTGGGTATGCCTTGGTGTAGGTAGGTTTTAAGCTGCTTTCTGAAACAGGCTAGGGAGGGAGACACACAGATTTCATCAGAAAGAGATTGTCAAACAGTGGGGGCATCAAAAGCAAAACTATAACCAAACTGTTTGACAGATTTATGAAAAGAGGGACAGCATTTGAAATGACAAGGAAATGACCAACACTCTGACAGTGCCTGGTATTATAAGAACTGCTGTAAAAAGTGAGATATGAAGCAAAATACTTCGAAAAACTAGTATGAAGAAACATGCAGACAAATGTGGCTGTTTTAAAAACTGAGTGATGTCCAGCAGAGAGCCAATGCAATTTCTTAAGCACAGGAGTTATACCAGTGTATCTACTGGTATTCGATACAATTCTAGCTGCACTATTTTGGATGCACTGTAATTTATGTAGATTGAACTGGGAGAGACTCCTGAAAATTGAGTTACAGTAATCCAACTGACTAATAGCCAGAGCATTTGCCACAAATACAAAAAGCATCATGAGTAGAAAACTACCTAACATGTCTAAAATCACGGAGTTGTACAAAACAACTTTTGGAGACATTCTGAATATGTTTGGACAAGGAAAAATCAGAATCAAACCATATGCCCAAATTCTTGACTGACTCAGCAGGACAGAGAGCACTACCCAAGATGTCAACTGGGAAACATGCTTTCAACTTATCCCTCTGTCTTTTTTAACCAAATACAATAAACTCAGTCTTGTAAGGATTCAATTTGAGTTTACTATGTTGACATCCACTCTCTTACATCCACCAGGCACCTGTTCAAGTGTTCAAAGGCAGCAGATATACTAGTATTCTAGGATAAATGGACATAAAAACTTTGGTGTCATCTGCATAAAAAATTAAACTTTATTCCTTTACGTTTACCAATAATCAAACTGAAGGGAGAAGTGTACACTGAGAACAATAAAAGGTCCAGGACAGAACCTTGGGGAAGACCAAATACGAGTTTACAAATATCAGACAGAGTAGAACCAATTATTATTTTAAACCAAACAATTTTTTTATTATCAATATTGTATATGGCAAGTTACAATCTATCTCATAGCATTGATATATCAAATAGAAATCACCATATTGTCTTCACTAATACCATGAACTTATAATTTGCATATGTGTCATGTTCCCACATTAGAATTGTCTGTAGGTATGGCTCTTTTAAGTGCCAGCTAATGACACTTATTTCCAGACTTTCCAAAGAAATCAATTTGTTTCCACAATTGATTATACACCATGTGACCATTTTATTGCACTACAATAGCTTACCATGTGGGACTGAATGCTGTTCTCGGATGGCCTTAAGGCATGAGGCCAACGTCTAAGAAAAATAGACATTTATAGTTGGCAGTAGCCTCAAGTTGTGGTCACATGATAACCTTTGACCTCTTGACCTACTTTCTCGTTGGCCATGTGGATATGTAGCGTCTGTCACTTACACAGATATTTTCATCTCTTTCTCAACATATACGTATTGTTGTATGTTACTTTTTGGCTATTTCTTTCATTATATATCATAGATTATTCTGTAGAATTTTTGTTTTGACAGGATAATATTTTCCTTTATTTTTGCGTGTTTTGAGTTTTCCTCGGTTCAGGTTTTTACATCTACGTCTTTTATTGTGTTTCAAAATGTCTACCCACCAAACGAATAAAGACAAACCGAGATCTGGCAAGTGTAGGCATTTTTGCT
This sequence comes from Sabellastarte sp. h YS-2021, assembly GCA_964017235.1. Taxonomy (NCBI): domain Eukaryota; kingdom Metazoa; phylum Annelida; class Polychaeta; order Sabellida; family Sabellidae; genus Sabellastarte; species Sabellastarte sp. h YS-2021. Next base: position 29,832,995 of record OZ024935.1, on the reverse strand, counting down.
TTCCATTTGACACACATAGTTACTGCCCTACCTGTAGGGAATCTGGCAAGGGTGATGACCCCTGTGTCACTTTTGAAAGTCTGTGTCAAATATGTGGTTCTTTTACTGAAGAACAAATGCTGAAAATATCTGAAAGGAAACAATATATTATATTGCAAAAAGCCCTCACTTCAACTTCAAAAGACGATGAATTAGATCTTTTAGGGGATGATGTGGATTCTTTTACTGGCTCCAATGCAGACCTTGAGAGTGCTGCTGATAACTTATTTACCTCACCCTGCGTCCACATCCCCTACCCTTCAGTTCACTGTCTCTCAAAACGCCAGCAAAGACTGTCCCATCTACCCCAGGTACTGCCTCATAGCAGAAAATTGAAGCTAAATTAGAAAAATCTCTGGGTGATTCACTTAACATCCATTTACAGCAGCAAATGGGTTTCCTTTCAGGCTTCAATGTTAGAAGTTTTCCAGTCTCTCCGAGACAAACTAACTGCAAAAAAGCAAGTCGAGCTGGATCAGACCTCGACTTCAGCTTCTAAGCCTGGATCTTCTCAAGCTGCTGTAAATCTGGACCCACCCCCTCCGAGTCAACCTCGGAGTGCCTCAAATCTCGAGCAAATGGAAGTGGACTATGGTCCTGCACTTCCACCTCATCTCGGTGCTGATCATCATTTGACATCAGATCAGCCTTCTAGTCCTGCTGAGGAAGCCTTCTAAGAAGGCTTCGGTTAGACCTAAAACACGCTCTCACTCTCACAAAAAGCATGTGGTTGACCCGAGGTCTTCCTCGGATCAACTAACTGATGAGTCCAATGAACCTTGGATCTACAGTAAAATGGGGGGCCATGGTGGCAGAGTGGTAACTCTCGCCTCCCACCTCTGCGGCCGGGGTTCGATCCCCGTCATGGCCGTAAGTGGGAAAGCTGGTAGTTGCTTGCCGTTGGTCGGCAGTTTACAGTACAGAACCCTAGCGAACTATATGTACTGGTTTCCTCTGCCCTTCCAACTACCCGTCGTGATATGACCTGTACAGTGTTGAAAGCGACGTAAAACCCCAAATAAACAAATCTAAATCCAAATCCAAAAAACATGCTGACAAGAGTAAACACAAGGTGAGGTCCAGATACATGTCATCTTCCTCAGAGGAGGATCAGTCCTCTGTGGTCAGACACAGGTCTTCAAAGCCCTCTGGGGCTGTCTCTGATCAAGACCAACCTCAGCATGATCCAAACCCCCCTTATAATAGGGAAGTAGCTCTGTCTGACGTTCCTTCCCAATATGCTGAACAGGTGGACACTTTCAGGCGTATCCTTTCCCTACCTGACCCCAGGGAGTCTATGCCTAAGTCCTCAACCTCAGTTATGGGTCTGGACGATAAAAAAGGCCGTCAAGAGCTCAGACCTAGAGGTCCTTCCTCTATGCTACCACTCAGCTCAGTTATCAAAGATGCCTTTGATAAGTTTGAACATGATTTCCAGGCCGCTAATTTACCTGAGGGTAAATACATCAAACCTCCTTCCACTACAAAGTGGTACAAAGTGGGACAGCCTTGTTATGTGAAGAAAATACAGGAGTTGAGTACAGATTTTGCAGATCTGTATTACTCCTAAACCCCCTGGGGCTCCTATGGGCAAGGTTCCCCTACCAGTTCTTAAGGAATTGGAACACCAAGCTAGGCAAAACATTTCCACACTAAATCTTACTGCTGCCTTTGCTAAGACTTCTTCCTCCTGCAAATGCATCTCTGGAGAAGTGCCAACATAGTTTGAAGTCAACTTTCAAGAGGATTAAGTCTCAGATCCAAAAAGGTGCTAATCCTGAAAAAGCAGCAAAACGTGGATATGAGCAAGCCTGTGAGTACTTAGACTTTTGGAATAAGACTGTTCTTATTCAACACAGGGCTCTCACATGCGTCAGCAAATTCCAAGCCCATATACTCCAGAGGGAGTTATATACTTTGGGTAACACTGGCTTGCTTAGACCCTTTTACAACCACATTTAGGGGAAATGAGACTCCAAGAACTCAGGAACTCGCCCTTTTGGGACTCCTCCTTGTTGAAGTCTCAACTTGTGAAGGAAGGTAAAGACTTCCTACTCAAAAAGGCACCTCTAAAGACTCTCAGGGTTTTGGACCCTATAAGCCCTTTCGTGGTTCCCACAACAAGAAACGAAGCTCCTACAGGAAACACCCCTATGGGGGCAACTCCTCACAAAGCAGTAGCCAATCGTTTTCCTCAGGTAGGGGGAAACCGAACTTCAGAGGCCCCAGGAGTCGTTTTTGACCCACACTAGGGGGCGAGGGTGTGGAAATCCCTCTCCCCAATGACTCCTTAAAAGCCTCCCTCAGTCCACCAGCAGGAGGTCGCCTCCGTTCTTTCAGAAAAGAGAAAGGCAAACAAACAAATGTTCATCAAACGTATTAAACATTATCACCAATGGCTACGTACTGTCATTCCTTTCAAAACCATATTTGGTCAGATTCCCTCTGATTCTGTCAGAGTGCAAGGCCCGTCAAAAAGACCAAGCTCTGGCCTCTTGTATCCAGTCTCTTCTGTCAAAGCACACAATCGAAAGGGTGGAAAATGTAAAATCTCTAAGGTTTTACAGTCACCTGTTTCTAGTGCCCAAGCCTCACCAAAGGTGGAGGCCGGTCATAGACTTAAGCAGGCTCAACACTTTTCTACACATAGAAAAGTTCAAAATGGAAACTCCAGAGTCCATCTGGACCTCCCTGATTCCGGGGGAATGGGTATCGTCGATAGACCTATCAGACACTTACCTTCACATACCCAGTTCCAGTTCATCTCCCTCCCTTTTGGACTAGCCACAGACCCCCAGGTCTTTACAATGATTGTAAAGGAAGTGAAGCTAATGGCCCTCTCCAGAGGGATCAGACTTCAACCAATACCTGGACGACTGGCTGATTAGGTCCCAGTCTCAGGAGGAAGCCCAAGTGAACATTCAGGCAGTGGTAGACCTAACCCAGTCCTTGGGTTGGATAATAAATCAGGAAAAATCAGAACTGAAACCTACTCAGGTGTTTTCGTTCGTGGGCTATGAATACCATCTAGATTCAGCCCTTGTAAAACCCACTCAAGAGATATGGCTCAAACTCCAGGATTTGATCCTACGACTCAAGTCAAAACATGTTTTGACTGCAAGATATTTGATGTCGCTAATTGGGTTGCTTGCCTCAACAGAGAAAAGGGTCCCAGAGGGACGCCTTCACATGAGGCCCTTTCAGTTTCATCTCAAGGAGCACTGAAGATATCCTCAGTCGCTGGACAGCCTCCTTCCTTGGACCGAAGCCATTTCAGCACACCTAGACTGGTGGCAAAATCCCTCAAACCTGATGAGAGGTGCAGACCTTCATCCCAAAGACCACAGTATCCAACTCTTTACAGACGCCTCAAATGTGGTGGTAGCCTACATAAACAAACAAGGAGGAACTCACTCAGCAGAGATGTGTGCTCTCCTGTGGAAGATCATGACCTGGTGCCATCACTATCACATAACATTGAAAGCCAGACACATTCCAGGGTGTCTGAATGTGATGGCCAACCTTTTGTCCAGGTCGAACCAAGTGCAGTCAACAGAATGGTCACTGCATCCACAGGTGTTCAAACAGATCTGCCAAAAGTGGGTCACACCTCATGTAGACCTATTTGCACTCATCTGAACCACAAACTTCCACTGTACATATCTCCTGTCCCAGACCCAAAGGCTTGGGACATAAATGCTCTGAACATAAATTGGATGGGTCTCACTGCCTATGCTTACCCTCCAATGGCTTTCCTTCACAGGGTGATCCAAAAAATCAGACAATGCTATTGTCTGATCATCGTAATAGCCCCAGGCTGGCCAGGGATGCCCTGTTTTGGGGACCTAGTGTAGCTCTCAACAGAGATCCCACTACAACTTCCAATGTCAACAACTCTTTTCAAACAGTCCCACAACCATGTATTCCACAGCAATTCACAGCATCTCAACCTCCATGCCTGGTATCTAGGAGTGGACAATTCCAAGAACAAGGCTTCTCTGTGGAGGTGGCAGAGAGAATTGCTGCCCCTCAGAGGTCATCAACAAGGACCATCTACAAGTCAAAGTGGGCCTTATTTGAGAAATGGTGCAGAGAAAATTCGGTGGATTTCTCCACACCATCTGTGAATCATATCTCAGATTTTTTCATGTACCTGTACCAAGATCTAAATAGGCGCCCCTCGACCATTGATGGTTACAGGACGGCCATTGTTGACACTTTGGGCCCAACGGGCCACCATGTTGCACAAAGTTGTGACCTTCATCTACTCTTCAGTTTACAGGGATCGTCCAAAAAGTTCCAGGAATCTTCCTAAATGGAACCTTTCTGTTCTCAATGAGCTCACAAAAGCGCTTTTTGAGCCTATAAAAGACACAGACCTCAAACATCTTACTCTCAAAACTGCTTTCTTGATAGCTTTGGCCTCTGGCAAGCGCCGCAGCAAAATCCATGCCTGGGTTGCAAACAAAGTATTTAATCTAGGCCAATGGGAAAAGGTTGCCTTGTTCCCTTCTTCTGACTTCATAGCCAAAAACCAAGTAGCAAGAGAAGGTTCTCAAAGTGTGTCTCCGGTGACTATTCCTGCTTTGACTACGATTGTCGATAGACAATTCAAAGAAGACAGGACCTTGTGTCCAGTGCGGGCCCTGAGGTAATATCTGGATCGAACCAAAGACCTGAGAGGGTCTCGATCCCTCCTTTTCATCTTCTTCAAGAAAGGACACACCTCAGACACCAGACCCGCTACTCTCTCTTCTTGGTTGAAACAAACCATTCTACTTTGTTATAAACAAGTAGACCAACAAGCCTTGGACTTGGTCCAAGTTAAAGCGCATGACATTTGGGCCTTCGCAGCCTCTAAGGCCTTTTACGGTGGGGTATCGGTGGACCAAATCATGCAAGCCTGTCACTGGAAAGCTCACAACATATTTACAAATTTTTACCTAAAAGACCTTACTTGGTCAGACAACGACAACAATAATGTATCTGAGACCAGTGGTGGTGGCACAACAAGTCCTAGATCCTTCCCCTCAGACCAGGTATCCTCGGAAAGAAAAGTCCCACATGGTAAACTATTGTAGCACAATAAAATTGAAAATTTTGATTACTTAAATGTAGCTTTTATAAGCTACAAGCTTACCATGTGGGACTGAGAAGAGTCCCACCCTGCCTCCCCACTGTATTACAGCTGAGGGGTAAGGTTTAAAAAAATTCAATGAGAAAGTAGGTCGAGAGGTCAAAGGTTATCACGTGACGACAACTTGAGGCTACGGCCAACTATAAATGTCTATTTTTCTTAGACGTTGGCCTGATGCCTTATGGCCATCCGAGAACAGCATTCAGTTCCACATGGTAAGCTTGTAGCTTATAAAAGCTAAATTTAAGTAATCAAAATTTTCAAGTTTAGTTTGATATGTAAAGTCACACAGATGAAAAACTGAAACTTACTAACCTAAAATCTTGAGAAAAAGCATCTTGAAAAAGTACATTTGAAGCATAGGTTTTATATCACTAGAATCTATGGATAATTAATAAAACCTACTCAGTCCATCTAATTGCTTCTTTATTTCTCATTATTTCAGATTGAAAAAGACAGCACTCCCACAAAAGTGAAGTTTAAAAGCAACCTGTTTGGCACTCTAGGTGCAGGAGTGTTTGTTGGGCCCAATACTATAGACTTTGGGTCAGTTTTTGATGATCTTGAAAAGAAAATTGCAGAGGTAATATTTACAAGAGCCCTAAAGTTAAATCTTGAGGGACCACTGGGGCCAGTTTTGTAAAGGGTCTAAAACTCTTGTTTTACTTTATTATCCAATGTAAAGACTGAAGGTGCGCATACATATGAAAACCCTGTAATTTGTATGTTTTTACATATATTTATCTGGAAGGGTAAATGGACGATTGTTGATAATAGAAGACACAATGACACAGACAAAATATAGTGCAGGAAAAGGTGCTAGATTACACTTAGCAATTGAAAAGGAACTTCCAGTATAATCAGGCTACCTACCGTTAATTTCTTTACCTATACCTCTTTTTATTGGGATTGAAATGGTAAACAGTTTATTACCCTTTTACCGTTTTAGTTTGAATAAACTGAAAAACACTTTTAATGAATTTGGGTGTGATGAATGTGGAAAAGTACAAAACAGCAGGTTTAAAACCCTCTCACAAGGTACCTACTGTTAATATGAAAACCATTCCATATTCAAAACCTTTTACAAACAGTCCATTCACTCCTTTACTGATATGTATATACAGATAAAGACAAAACAGTAAACCACCTACTTCAGTTTTACTGTTTTATGGTTTTGAAATACTATATTCTTAGCCTTTATCTAATGACTGATTATAATTATTAAAACTGTATAAGGGTCATGATTTGAAACAGAAAAAGGCCTTTTTTCCCTTTGACTGTTTATGGTATATTTTGGTCTTCAGATCAAAGCATCCCACAGCTTATCAGGTGAAGGCTTTGACCCTGGCAACCACAGTAGGCCAGATTGTGACATCACAGTGCAAATTTAAACGTGAATGGGTTTAAAAGAGTTGCCAAATAAATGAATTATTCCAAAATTGCTCGATGAATTTAATTGATATTTGGTATGTGGATTACACAAAGTATGGAGAGTACTTCCACTTTATGGTGACTTTAAATTCTTGGCAATAAGTCCATTTTAGCGACTTTAAGGTTACCACTTGCACGGTAAAAAATTGTTAAAATACTGGCGAATTTCAGCTATAATTGGTACTTATATTTTATTTGGACTTTGAAAGCTGTATACTTTAGGGTGGCCTTGTGGGGGTCGAAGCCACACAGAGGTGACAGCCTATGATTAGATGCTAAACTTGCTAAACACTAGGCCACTGGGAACCTTATTTATATATTTATATATATACCTAGTACTACTTTAAATAACAATTTACAATGTTTAGTAATCTTAAACTTGCTCTTTGTCTTAAACTGGGTTTTTCAACCCTTATGTTGTTAAAGTTGCTTGCCTTAAAGTGGCTTAACTTAAACTCATTTTTTCGAACTAAAGTAAGTTAAGTATGGTCAAAGTAAATTAATTTAAGGTCACTTTAGTGTGTAAAGTAAATGCGAGCTATTGTATAATCTTCATTTAAGGAGCCCTTTGATTGTTCAGTATTGTAAGTAAAATGTAGTTATTACTTAGAGTAAAATATTACCGGAATGGGCTCTTTGATTCCTCATACTTGCCTTAACATTGGGACAGTGGTAATATACACTGAAAATTCATATATAATTGCTGAAATACATCATTGTAACAAAATTTTCTTGAAATATATCAAGCACACTGTCTTGTGACATCACTAACAGGAGTGATGTCATAGGCCTTTGATGAATAACCACAAGCTGTCTCACCAGTGTGTGGCTGCCCCCTCCCCCCCAAAAAACAAGATAACATGGGAAGATATAGTAAAATAGTAAAAAAGTATTACATATTAAACATAAAAGGCCTGATATTCAGTGGTGCTTTATTACAGCATATAAACTGTTAAAAGGTGCTTTACACATTTCTCATTGACTTGCTAGAAAATAAAATTAAGTATCTAACCCTTTAACTGTTTCAGAACAGTAAAACAGTAAAACCGAAATAAGTGCTTTACCATTTTGTGTTTGTGTGCATATAAATAGGTAAAGCAGTGAACGGTATGTACCTTGATTTTCAAGTGAACCCGTGTACAATATATCTGTCATTTTAAAGACACTAGATTAACAGTTGGTACCACTGAAAAAAATCACCTGTTTTGCCTTTCTATCTATTACACTTTAACTGTTTTTTTGAAAGTCGAAAGTTTGAAGGGTAAACTGTAGTTTCAAAGTTTTCAGCTGCAAGTAAAAATTGGTGAAAATTGTATTCTACTCATTATTAATTCATCAAATTGCAAGCATACAATGGTTGTTCAGTTCAGTTAAAAATTTAAAATTAACCTATAAAAATAGCCACAGTAGAGAGTGCTAGCAGAAATTCTGTAAAGATATCATTGAAATGGTGAATATACATATTTGTGGGTGCTTTAGGTTTTAATGTATATATTTGCCAAAAAAAGTCGTTCATTTGAACAAAATCTGCCAAAATCTATCCATAGCAGGAACTAGTTCCCAGGGAAAAATATATCTACATGTCTTGGTATTAAGGTTACATACATGGAGATAATGGTGGAGATAATAAAATGTGTAATTTTTGGCTTGTTGTAACTAAATGCATGAATTCATTGCACTTATATTTATCTATTTTATGTAATTTCCTTTGATGATAATATTGGAAGATGTTATTTCAAAAGAAACTTTTCATCTCAAAAAAGTAAGCAATAAAACTAACTTTGACCTTTGTGATACATATTACAATAATACAAATAGTATTACAATCATGATTTAAATTTCATTGCTCTTTGTGTAACAGTTTATTTTTGTTTAAAAAAACCATGTGAGGATGTCTTTTGGCAGAATGAAATACCTGATCAAAGTTAAAGTTGGGATTATATCCCGTTCAACAGCCAGGGTCATATTGGTACAGGACCTCAGCATTGTCACTTGTGGCAGTCGAACTCACACAGAGGTGACAGTCTGTGATTAGATGCCAAACCTGCAACCTATTAGCAGAGAGAACCTAAAATACCTGATCAAGTTTTGGTATTACAGGGACCCGGAGCTAATAATCCAAAAATTAGGTTTTTCGGACACAGAATTTTGAAACCTAGAATAAGCCAAGGACCTGTATTCAGATATTGGAGATGCTCTTTATCTGTTTGATGTTGATCTTGTACACTGCTGTTAATGAGGGTACCTACCGTTAATTTCTTTACCTGTGTCTCTTTTTATTGGGATTGAAATGGTAAACAGTATACAACCCTTATTGTTTTGGTCTGAACAAACTGAAACACACCTATAATGAATTTGTGTGTGATGAATATGGAAAAAATATAAAAGAGTAGGTTTAAAACCTTCTCACAAGGTACCTACTGTTAATTTGAAAAACCATTCCATATTTAGAACTTCTTACAAACAGTCAATCCTCCTTTTTCTGTTTACAGTTTAATTGATTCAAGAAATAGTAAAAAGTACATTCCAATTATACATACAGAGAAACAGAAAACAGTAAAGCACCCACTTCCGTTTTACTGTTTTACTGTTTTATGGTTTTGAAGCAGTGAAAGGGTTGGATACTTAATTTTACTTTCTAGCTAGTCAATGAGAAATGTGTGATACACCTTTTAACAGTTTATATACTGGCATCATCAATGAATATTAGGCCTTTAACTGTTTAATGCAAAAGCTGTTTAATTTTTTCTTATTTTTGCCCCATTCTGTGGTTTTCGGGGAGGTAGGGGGAGGGGGGACAGCCACGTGCTGGTGAGAACTCACCACTTCAAAGATCTATGATGTCATACATGTTAGTGATGTCACAACACAGTCTGTTTGATATATTCCATGAAGATTTTGTCTCAGTGAATCTTTTCAGCAATTACATATGTATTTTCAGTATACATTTCATCAGGCCATAATGTAAATTATTTATTTTAAATATAGATCATTTTATACATATAATGGTGGTTTATCAATTCTGTAGAGTAACTTTAACATATATAATTATAATAAAGGAGACACAAGACCTTATAAATACTTATAAAAAAAACATGTAAACAGGTATCTGGCCCTTTGTCAAATCAGTCTTCAGCAAATTGGCTTTTGCAAACTTGACCCCCAGTAAAACAATATGACTTGCAATAAGAATGTTTCTATAGTGCTTAATAGCTAACTTGTGGGAATGACTTAATATCTTGTGGTGGCAACTTATTAACTCATGGTAACAAGATAAAAAAGATAATGAAATAGTTCTGTGGCCCTTCCTGGGTGTCGTACTAATGCTTGACTGACCCTTGACTGAGAAACAGTAAGTCATTATTTTTCAGATTTTTATTTTTGGGCCTGTAAACGGTAACCTTAAAGTTGCTATAATAAACTTATTGGCAGGAGTTTAAGGTCACCCCAAAGTAGACGTACTCTCTATAGTTTGTTTCATCCACTTACCAAAAATTAATCAATTTTTTCAAATTATTTGCCTATATAAAATTCTTTAAAAACCAAACAATACTTTTAAATTTAGCATTGTGGCGTCACAATTAAGACTACTGTGGTTACCAAGGAAATGACCTTCACTTAATTGGCTGTGACAAAGTATGAATTACTAAAATATATCATAAACAGAAAAAGGCTGTTTTAGGATTTGAATCCTTACACTTATACAGTTTTCCTAGTTAGATTAAATCATAATGTAAATATGAAGAACTCTGTATTCCAAAACCATAAACAGTAAAACAGTAAAACGGAAGTAGATGCTTTACCTTTTACTGTTTCTCTGTATATAAATGTAAAGTAGTGAACAGCATGTACTTTGATTATTATCTACCACTATACATTGAATTTGTCTCTTTTAAAAAGCAGATTTCTAGATTAACAGTAGGTACCACTGAAAAAATCAACCATTTTACCTTTTTATCAATTTACACTATAACTGTTTTTCAAAGTTGAAAGATCAAAAGGTTAAACTGTAGTTTTCAGTTACAAGTGAAAATTTGTGAAAATTGTATTCTACTCATTATTAATTCATCAAATTACAAGCATACAATGGTAATGGGTAGTTTTCCCCTTTAAATTTTAGAAAATGGTATTAGGTAAAGAAATTAACGGTAGGTACCCTCATTTGCTGTTGCCTATTTAATCTTGTTCCCCTCTGACAGAATGCTGCAGTGGTGGGGACAGTGATAGGGGTGATTGTTTTGTACATTCCCTTGGCAGTCATCTGCAGCTACTTTGACAAGAAAGACAGGCAAAAGGTAGATCAACCAATCATTTAAACATTTTTATGCATTTTTTGTATTTTGTTTCATATTTCTGTTTCTATCACCAGAGAAAGAAACATGTCAAAAAAGAAGAAATGTAAAGCAAGAACACGCAGGGAATACATACTTCCACAAAAACCAACTACCTCCCCTATTGCTTATGACTGCTTTGATATAAATTTATTTAAAATAAACCGAGATACAGAATTGATCATTCTCAAATTGAGTTAGTTTAGCTAGACTAAGACCTACCTACTATAAAATTAAATGTAAATCTGTACAGTAGTTTTTCTTGTAATCTTGCAACATAGAAACAAACAGTAACCAGCAATCACATAACCGCCTTGGCTGAGGTAGTAAGTTCAAATATGTGGTGGAATAAGAAATATAACCTGTAACCAATTATTTGGCAACCATAATTTGTTGTGAGTCTGCAGCTGATTTAATGTGAGACAAATGGTCCAAATTTGTCACAATAGTCAAAACTGACCAAAATGTAACCCTTTATTTCAAGTAAGGAGTCATTAGTGAATTTCACATGCTGCGGAAATTTTGTGATAGTGTGGTATTTCAATGAAATAGTAATTATAATAAAATTAGAAATATTTAATGTTATAATTTCTCCCCTTCTCCCTGATATTACTATTTATTATACCGGAGGAAGAGGTAGTTCACGGTATATGATGGTGGAAATACAAATTTGTGACAGTTAAAATGATGTTTTAAAATCAAAAGTTCAGGTAAAGGAAGGTTGTAGAACAGTCTTTCTACTCCATTGTGTCAGTTTATAATCATAAATGTAGAGATGGCAGTATTTAATTTTCAACAGAATACAGGCCTGTCTTGGCCATATGTCTTACAGTTAAAATTTCAAAATCACCCCAAGCATTCACAAATGACGATAATTTAACTGTGTTAATTTTTAGTAACTGTGCAAGTCCTGTGTCATTCTTAAATGTTGCAGCAAAATGACCATAGGAATTAAACAATTACTTTCCTCAAAAGTTAGAAAAAATTGCTTTTTTTTTAGTGGATGATTCTCCCATTAGTGGACAATAATCCCAAGGATGAATATAAATATGAAATCCACATATACACAGGATTAAACAGCAATGCAGGGACAGATTCCAGTGTCAGTATGGTACTTGCTGGTACTGACAGCGATACTGGGATGAGGGTACTGAAAGATGGCAAGAGGAAGGTAGTTATGCTGTGTTTTATTATATCAGTACAAAGCGGTGATACACTGATTCACACTTATGCCATATTAATACCCAGATTTGCCACACTGGTACCAAGTTCTGTAACATAAATGTCTGGTTTACTACATTAATAACCAGGTTTCCTACATTTAATTATTCAGTTGCGCAGCATAAGTGTGAAGTTTTGCAACATCCATGAAGTTTTGCTACATTAACTAAAATCCATTTTTGCTATATGAATGGCCAGGTTTGCTTCATCAGTTCATAGTTTTGCAACTTTAGTACCTAATTAGGCCCCATTTGCAGGGTTGCTCTGTTAGTATCAAGTTTCAACACATTGGACCCAATTTCAGTACATTAGAATCCTGTTCTGCTACATTAGTACACCCTTATGAATCATGGTATGCAAGAGTGTTTGCATGCCTATAGTTAGTAAAAGTTTGTGGGAAAAAAAGGATCTGCAGAAACAATGTAGAGCTTCATATAACAAGTTTTCACTGTTGATTCTAATGCCAGTATGGTACAAGTAGGTACTGAGATACTACTGCTGCAACATGGCAAGAGAAAAGTAGTTCTCACAATATTCTTTACACTGCTGGTGCTTGTACCAACTGGTCTAGTATTCACAATGGGTACATCCAAAGACCAGCAAAAACCAGCTAAGTGTGCAGCCTTTGCAGCAGGAAAGTTCATCTGGACCCATATTCACTAACATTCTTATTCTTAGAATAGTAATTTTCCTAGAATATAGACATTTAGAGTAAGAAAACTTTCTAAGAAATGAGAAATTATCAAAATTTCTGTAAAAGTGGATTTGCAATATGTTTTATTTAAATAATTATTTACCTTCACGTTGACCAACAACTAAAATACTAATGCTACTTGTAAGTTAGTCAATATTACCTTGAGAAATCAAAAAGTCACATGAATGTAAAAATTCTTTTTCTTAGAAATTTTTCCTAACAGAATGTGATCCTAATATCGCTAATCGGTGTAAAATCGCTTATAACCCCTCACTCGTCGTTGTCTATTTCTATAGTATATTAAATGAATCCATTTCCAAGATCTACACTAATTACGTGATGCAGTACTGGGAAAAATCTCAGTGGTTTTATTAATTATTAATGTCCTAAGTCCTTTGAGTTTTGTAGCATTAAAATAATGCCATCAATCTGTGAGAATTGGATAGCTGTGAATGTTTAATTGTAGAACTTTCAGCGTGGGGAAGTATCCTCTTTCATACTTACAACCCCAGCTCTGCTTGGAGTGCCAATAACACTAAAGATATGGCATGACAACTCTGGTGTTGGCAGCAAAGCAGGCTGGTTCCTGTCCAAAGTAGTTGTGGTAGACTTACAGAATTCAAAATGGTATGCAATATATAATCTTGAGTTTGCAGCAAGGGAATATAATAAATCTCACAATGTGGAAATACCAACTATCATATAATTTTGTACTGAAAAAAACACATCACCACGTACTGTCGATGGTCAACAAAATTATTGTAATAAATTATAAGCTTGATCATGTGACCTTTTAGTGGGAGGATTGACTACTGATACACATTGGCCCAGTAAAGGTTGTTATAAAAACTTAAATTTACATGTCTGCATTTGACAAATGTTTTTGGTAGTCCTGCCAAAGAGATATAGTTAAGAAATAATTAGTATTTCTAAGAAAAATTTGAAATGATTTTTTTTCTGAATTGGTTTAATACCAGCAAGGGAGTTAATTAGATGATTTACACTTTTGGCATGGATGCTGAAAATCTAGGAAGAAATACATAACCTCTTCCTAATTGTATGTACTTGATCATATTGATATGAATATTGAAAATCCAACAAGCCTTATGAACCGATATGAACACAATAATACCTGATGCTTTTCTTAATTGTGACTACTATGTACCCAGGTACCTGTTTAGCTGTGACAAATGGCTCAGTGCTGATGAAGCTGATGCTCAAATAGAACGCATACTGCACCTAGCAGGTACAGATGAACTGTCAGAAAATGAGGGATTTCTCCTGCAAAATAACATCAAGAAGAAGCTTTTTGATGACCATATATGGCTGTCTGTAGGATATAGGAAGACTAGATCTGCCTTCACCAGAGTACAGCGACTATCGTGTTGCTTAGCAATACTCTTCCTTATGATGGTCGCCAATGCTATGTGGTTTGGAACTGGAAGTTCAGAAGAAAAGCAAACTGCCATTGTGATTGGCCCAATTTCTTTTACAGTACATCAGCTATACTCTAGTGTCATGAGTAGTTTGCTTGTTGTACCTCCTGTATTAATTATAACATTTCTTTTTGCGAAAACAGAGAATAAAGATCAAAAGACGTGTGAAGTGCATGCCAAAGAACAAAAGCAGACACTGTGTACCTTTTTGAAAGGAAAGTTTCCACATTGGGTCATCTATATAGCATATACATTAGTAGTATTGTCAGTTACTAGCAGTGCTCTCTTTACCATTCTCTATGCCTTTGAATGGGGGAAGAAAAAATCCACGGACTGGCTAGTAACATTTCTACTCTCGTTCTTCCAGTCAGTTGTGTTTATACAGCCATTGAAGGTATGTTGAATTTAGTGGTGCAGTCCTGTAAATAAACAATTTTTTATTATTAAAGTAAAGTTTCAATGCATTTTCTAGAAATTTCTACATCTTAAAAATCTTCATAGATGAAATATTTTTCAGACTGGAAAATTTTATAAAATTAATATTTATTTCAATGCGATGGTTTTAATTAGTCTGATGATTTTTGCTTTCAGTTAATACAAATAGTGGATTTATAATTTTTAATATTTAAACACACAAAAATTTAGTACATCAAACTTTGTATAAGGACAATAACTGTAAGTTTAATGTAGGTATACATGGAGCTGATGTTGATGTCTCAATATTAAAAATCTTGTATTTTCATTGTGTTAATATATCTTACCTAGTGGACCAATGCATTAGTCCGGTGCGCAACCGGTCCCACCAAACATCAGAAAAAAACGTCCTGAGCTGGGCTCTGACCGGGACCGGTAGTGTCATCTCCATTCACCAGGTGTCCTCTCAGCACCCAGTTTCCCCATTGCGCGCGCATGCGTACGTCCTCTTTTTGTTTGGTGCCATTGTGTTTGCTTCAAATTTTATACAAGAGAAACTTTGAATATTTTGTGTGGATATATTGCCTAAAGTGTGTTAATTTGTGGATATTATACACTTTTATATGTCATGGCATCACCAGGTCAAAGGCGTGGAAATTGTGGACACAAAATGGCGGGTTTTGACCTTCATGAAAGATGTGTCCGTTGCAGGGATGAAAAGCTTGGTTCAGATCCGTGCGTGAAGAATTATCCATGTACTATTTGTGATGCACTGATGGATCAACAGAAGGTTATGCTCTCTACCCCCAATACAAGATTAGGAAAGATAAAAAATCTGGCTTGCTTGTCTCCCCATCCAAAGTTACTGTTGTGGGTGTGGTAGATCAAAATGTTGAACTGGAGGAAGAAGTACCGGCTCATACTTTAACCGATTACGTTGCCGGTCAAGAAGAACTATTCACTGTGTCTCACCATTCTGCTGATGAGTTTGTGTCAAAGCATGATTTTGAGCTTCCAAATAACCAACTGGAAGAAAAATTTGCTCGTTTTGAGGCATTGTTGACACGCACTAATATTTTTTCCACGCCAAAAGTGCTGTTGTCTACTATCACTGCTCCTGTATCTGAACAGCCATTCTTCAATCCGTCTGACCCTAGAGCCACTGGTCCGGTGAGGTCTCCGGGTCTAGATGAGAATATACCAGTTAATATACCAAAGCAAAAGAAAAACAAAGGTCCTGGTAAAAAAGCAAGAAATCTAAGACTGTACCTTCTACTGTTACTGATGTTTTACCGGTACCGGAAAAACCACCGACCAGTCCTATGAACACTGCCATGTCTACTAACTCTACCAAGGTGGACATGCCTGGTCTGGTTGACTATTTGTCTCTTGGTCAGGATTCTGCTACTGTTTTAGCTAAGCCTCCTGCTTCTGAACTTCACTCTACTGTTGCTTCCGGTGATACCGGTGCTGGTCATGATGTTTCAACAATTCCAGATTACTCTGATGTGGAATCCATCCCCGGTCGGTCCGACAAAGACTCAGACGATGGTGAAATTTCTGATTCTGAGGCTAATGAGCAAAATAAGGAAATGACTTACAGGAAGACTGTCAGAGCAGTCCGGGCCTTTTTAGGTTGGTCGCATATTCCAGACTTTGAATTTTTGGTTGCTGATGGTGATAGATCTGATAATCCCTGGAAGGGAAAGCACCCATGTAAGACCGGCAAAGTGTCAGTAGAGCTCCCTGTCGATGACTGGCTTTGCCACAAAATGGAAAAACTCAATACTAGGGTGGCTGAAGGATATCCCTCAAGATCTCAAGAATCTGCCGGTTTAAAAGTAGACCAAGTTGTATGTATTCCAAAAGCCAGTCAAAGTGGTACAAACAATACCGGCTGAGACAGGATACCAATGTACGTCCCGGTAAAACCATCTTCAGCTGGTCAGATTCTGAGGCACGTCTCAATGCCCAATTTTCTAGAGTTGCCAAAGTCTCAACTTACCCACAGTCGGGTCCTGCTTCCAGATTGATTCCACAAGACATCCTGCGCAGGTGGGAAAAGTGTGCCAGGGAAGGGACTTACGTGACTAATCATGCTGCTGGTTTCAACTGTTGTACTAGCGAAATCCAGGACAAAATGAACACTCACTTCAATCTTCTGAATGATGTTATTGTCAAGGGGAAAGCTCCCAAGGAAGTCGTTGAGACCATCAAGGACTTGAAAGATTTGGCTTCCTTCCATTCCAGCATATCTGTCACATTGGGAACAGCCTTACAGCATTTGTCTGATAGCCTATTTGTCCAGCTTGCAAACTTTATTCTCCTCAGGCGTGACTCTTATTTAGACTTTATGAAGACCGGAGTTAAAGCTGATACTTGGAATAAGCTACGCAACGCCCCTTTGTTCAGCTCTGCCTTATTTCCGGATGATATCTTAGCAACTGCTGAGCAAGACATATTGAAACATGAGAATGCACCAAGTGCTCAAGGTCCTGGTCCGGGCACATACCAGCACTCTGGCAGGAAACAGCAAAACTACCGTTACAAGCCTTATGACAAAAAGGACAGCAGGCAAGCTAACTATTCCTCTGCTCAGTCGTTCTCACTCCTGGAGGCAGTTTTCCAGCAAAGGTAGAGGACGTCATCGTGGACGGGGAGGTGGAAATTCCACTTATTTCTCTAAATCCTCCCGTTCTCAACAATATAAATGACAATTATTGCACAATGGATCCTCCTGTGACAAAACCTGTAGAGGACCAAGATTCAAAACAAATGACTCAGACTGTAAGCTTAAATGTTGCTTTTCCTGTACCCTATGTAACCGGGCAGTCGCAAAAGAAAGACATAAGGCCTCATCAAGTTCAAAAGGTAATAAAGTGTGTCAAACCTGTTTGCTGTGTAAGTCACTGTCTTTGTGCCCAAAATGTTGAAAGTGTCCATCATGTTGTCAGAAATCCACCTGTGGGAGGCCGTCTGCAAAAGTTTTGGCAGGTCTGGCTCTCTCAGGGTTCAAATCCGGACTAATGCATTGGTCCACTAGGTAAGATATTAACTTATAAAAATTTAATTTACTTGTAGATAATGGATGTTCTGGTTATACAAAATCTACTGCATTCTGGCTATTTTTTTAGTTGCAATTAAGGACTGCTATTAAATAGGTCTCTTTTATCCCAATATTCCATTTCCTAAAATGATGTATCCCTTATATTTTGATCTGATTTTCCATGATAGTAAATAAACCTTCCTGTCCAATAAAAATGTGTTTGGATTTCTTATGCTGTACATCATAACTGCATGTTCAATGTGATATTGCTTTTGATTCGCTTCACTCTGCAGGTAGTTATCTTAGCTGCCTTAATAACATTCCTGTTCAAGAAGGATATTGATACATTGGACTTTGAAGAAAATATTGGGGAGCCAGTGACAAGACCAGAAGGACTGGAACCTTTGAATAGTACGCACATAAAGTGTATAAAATGTAGAATGAAATTTAATCACTGAAATATCTGATTTAGCATCCACCAGTCAACTACAAAGTATATTTTTCAGTATCTGTAAATAATGATGAAAATCATAATGGTGCTTTTAAACATTGATATAGTTGAGTTGAGACCTTATTTTAAACAGACAATCATAAATTGTATAAATTGCCGGTATATTATAAATATAAATTGTTCAGTATTCTTAGAAAATATCAATAAAGAGATTAAGTACAATGAAACTTTGGTTAAAACCAACTCTGAGACCTATGATGTACATGTAATTACACTGGTTTCTTGCTGTACAAAATTACCATCTTGGTTGTAACATGATAATGGAATAAACCCCATTCACACATGCAGGCAGTATCTGTGGTTATAGGTGTTGGGCAAAATGCCCCTGTCCTACCATCCAAGGTTCATATGCAACTTTGCAACATGGTGGCAATACATCCATTACCTTGCGCGGCTTATGGAAGTTTTAAAATATTTAAAATTTCTGCCACTGAATTTGGTACCATGAGCATACCCAGATGAAGGCAAGCATGTGCAGATGACTTTCTTGCTACGGTAACTGAAGATGCAGTCCACAGTGTATATAAGATTGCGACTCTGTCATCTTTTGGTGTAACATGGTGACATAAGGCAAGTGGAGGCAAATGGACATTTTGCCACTCTGGCACAAGGTTGCATACAAACCTCAGATGGTAATTGAACTACAGAGGCATATACCCATTGGTTATACCACTTCTACCACCTGTAGTGTGAGGGAAACTCCAAATCTCTGAAGATATGAGGTTCCGCCGTCGAGTAAAACCTCTAACCACAGGACATACTGCCTGTAGTGTGACTGGGGCATAATGATACAGTTGAAGTCCTATTTGTGTAAAAGTAAATAGCCAATCCCTGGAATCTTGTATAGAATTACCCACTTATCTAGAAATCCTGGCCAATTAGAAGTATTTGGGGGTCCCTTGAGAACTGACTTACCAGTACTCCATAGTATTTCATTTCTATACAGATGCAGTGAGTTCACATTGTATCCTGTCAGAAGAACAGATCAAAGCTGCAAAAATGAGAAAAGAAAATGCCAGAAAACTGCAAGCAATGATTCGTGACATAGCCTGGCAGGTCTTTTACCTCATCATCTTGCTCTGGGTAGTCATCGGAAATCAGGATATCAATGTCTTCTACCAAAACCAAGACTTGAGAAACACATTTGCAAGCAATGTTAAAGATGTAAGCGTTATTTCTATAAATTCATTCCCCTCACAAGCCCTATGTGTTCGAGTATGAGCTGAAATGGGTGGCTGCATCATAAATATTTTACACTGCATGTTATGATATACAAGAGTGCACCCTCGAGAGTTATTTTCTGAAAATATATCAACTATGCAGTACACAGCAAAGATGGGGTTTTATGTCAAATACAAGAGCTTTGATGATATTGGGACAGGTCCTCTATTGCCACTTGTGGGATTCAGACATATACAGAGCTGACAGATTATATGTAACCACTAGATTACTGACAAATTCTCAGATGTACAGCATAAAGCCTTTGCCACTGATTTTATCTGGTTTGTTATTAACTCTGTTAATTTAGGGAACTTTCTATACCTATAATTAAGTTTGATTCATGATAAAACAACTGCAATTTCAAAACAACTACAACCTTGCCAGCTTTAAACCATGTCCAGGATTCAAACTCAGAACCCGAGGGGTGAAAGGCCTCAGATGCTACCAATCCTTGCTTTAAGTTGTCTTTGTATTAACAAATAAAGTAATATATAATGTGCAAGAATGTATAACAGTGTAAATATTTGTCCAAACAAAAATCCTATATAAATTACAAAATGAAATAATTAGAATTTCATGTTTCAAGTTATGCCTAGTGTTTTGTGGACTGTATTGGTGTTGAATTTTCTTTAATGTTGCTTTACCTTTTATTCATGTTATATGAAACTTTCCTTGTTTTGAGATGAAACAGGTGCGTCTGTGGTGCTGAAATGTACATTTAATTTTTTAAAATAGTACTAGAATATGAGAAAATTCAAACACTAAACCTCTTATGAATTTTTATTGACTTTTCTCAAGTGAAAGATTTTGTAGTATTGAGAGTTGAGCACAAGTCACATTTGTGATATTCTTGAATCAGATTTCCACAAGAGAAGACCTGTGGAGTTGGATCAAGGAGACCTTGATTTCAGGGCTATACTATAACATTGACTACAATGAGAAGCCATTGACAGAATATGATGGTCGCTTTATAAGGAATATGTATGGCATCAGACTGGGTCCTCCCAAACTTAGACAGCTCAGAGTAAAGCCAGGTATGCTGTTTTGTAAAAATTCAAATCATCTCATTTGTATTGTTGCAACTCAATCCCTATGGTCCAATGTTAAACAAGTTTTACAATTAATCACTTTAATATAAATTTTCATAATACCTTAACAAGGGGTTTCAAATGAAACAAAACTCAAATTATTTCAGAGAGTCTGAATTGATTACCAGATTTCTTGCCTTTGTGGGCTTTAGTGTAAGCTCATTACATTTGGTATACGTGATGGCTTATCCTGAAATGACTTCAGCTATTTTCAGGGATTGAAGGATCCAAGTTTGCTTTTATAAGCCTCTTCAGAATAACAATAAAGTTCAAAGAAATGTGTAGGTCCTTTCTTTCTGCCATGTGACATACGTAAAATCATAACCTGGAGATGTGACTGAAGGAAAAGTAGTGCATGCTAGTTGTTGAAGATTCTGCACTGCTGATGATCAGGCATGCAATGAATGATTTATGCTCTGGTGTTATGTCTCATGACCAAGTAGTGTACACTCCTTTGTTTTATGATGCCTGGCAGTTTACAGTGCAGAATCTTGACCAACTAGTAAGTACTGGCCCACAGTTCACTCATACAGAGCCTTGATTAAATGTATGCCTTGGTTTCCTCTGCCTTTCTAACTACCCATTGTTTTATCACCGACACAAAAGTACTAGGTATGACATAAATAAATGAAATAAATAAATAATGTACAGATATACCGTATTTATCTGTATAAATGCTCCCTTCCTATTAATCGCCCCCACCCTTCTCAACCTTTGGAAAGTTCATATTTTGGAGTTTTACATCCCTCTCAACAGCCACCAGCCTTGCGATGCCGGGATTCTGAAAAAAGATGCGTTTTAGTACTTCCCCAATTGATTACTGCTTACGAGAAATAAAGAAAATCACAACAAAACATGGCAATTTTGATCACAGACGCATGAAAATCTGTAAAAACGAGATAAAAGTTTATAATTTCTTCAGATTTAAGGTTGGTTTCTAATATTGTAAGCTCTCCCGCAATTATCGCCCATTGCCACTGGACTCGAGAGCTGATTTTTTTATCTGTAATAGTAGCCCCCCCCCCCCCCCCCCTTTTGAAAAATGCATCGCTCCTGGGGCATTTATACAGATAAATAGGGTACTCCATAAGACTACATATTGCGATATAACCTATACAATATGCTGAAAGTGACGTTAAACCGGAATAAATGAGACAAAATTGAAAATTTCTCCACCCTGCAATATTATGAGCCATTTAATATGCGAAGATGCTCAATTTTGTATGTTATTTTGCAGAAAGATGTGCAATACCTAGCTTCACACAACCAATAACATCCAGATGTACTTATCAGTTCTCAGAGAGCCACCAGTCAAAAGAAAAACTTCAGAAACTAAATATCACCACAGAAACTGCTGACACTAGCAGAATCAGTAATGCCTTTTTATATCAAACAGCAGAAGAGATGAAAGGTGTGCACCTCTGGTGTAAGTTCCACTGGTATCCATCTGGCGGCTATACAGCCAATCTTGGGAAAGATCAAGGTGATGCCATGGAGATTGTTGAGATCTTGGAAAAATCAAATTGGATTGATGAACACACAAGAGTTGTATTTGTGGAATTTAACATCTGGAATGCAAATAGTAACTTGTTTAACATGTTTATACTGAGCCTGGAAACGTTACCTTCAGGAGGTGTATTTCATCGGCTTACAATAGACTCTATTAATTTATACAGATATTCAGGACCAGGGGGACTCATAAACCTCCTGACAGAGATATGTTTGACAATATTCACATTTGTTTTAACAGTCAAACAAATAATCAATATAGTTAAAGGAAAGACATCCTGTACATCCTTCTGGGTATTCCTCACACTCACCTGTCTAACCTTGTTTTATATGGCCTTTGGTATGTATATATGGAGATCATTCCTAACATCTGCTTCAGTAGAAGAAATGATGAATCATAAAGGTATGTTACTGTGTCAGACTACTTTTTAACATCATTATATATTTGGTATTTATTCTTTGGGGATTCACTTGCCTCCTTTATTTTATTAATTGTATTAATACAGTGTTTAGTGAAGCTTAATGTAATCATTTCCTACTTTTATGTATCAATTCATTGGACAGCAAATGTGTTGCATACCAATGTCTCAATTTGCAGAAAATCATAATAATAGTGAAAATTGTATGTTTACAATAAGCACTGTGAATATATATTTTGTTGTGACAGGTGTTTATTGCAGTAACCTTTTTTCACCAATTACAATAAACAGGCTTGTTACCATTATGTATATTCCCTGACTAAAGTACTAAAGTTAATTATAGATACGAATAGCATGACTTAAATACAAAATTCATCCTAGACTGTATCCATCATCCCACTGACCTTCTCACTTTCCCTACAGCTTTTATGTTTGCTTTGTTCAATTTTTAAAACCTTCTATTTTTATGAAATTTTTATTTTATCATCAATTATGTACATTTACCTCTGACTTTTGGCTATGACCTCTAGATGCATGACATTTGGGTTTCATATACTTGGACCTCAGTCTTCACTAAACTGATGACTGAGTTTAACAGTTACAATCTCCACTGACATTTCTTCATGAAGTATGATATTTGTGTAATTTATGATAACTATTGCCTTAATATATATTAAGTTACTAGATATAAAAAAATTAAGATGTACAATAAATTATGTGCTCATTATGGTTAAATATATTAAAAATATGTATATTTTTTCCAATGCACAACTGTATTCTTTTGCAGGAAAATCTATCAATTTCCAGCTATTGAGTTTATCCAATACCATCTTCTTCAACCTCATGTCCATTGTGGCATTTTTGATGATATTACGACTTCTGAGTATCCTCAGATATAACAGAACCATATCTGTAATGGCCCTGACCATCAAGAAATCTAGTGAGGATCTTCTGTCAATGACTATTGCCTTTTGGATATTTTTCATAGCTTTTTGTGTTTTATGCTATGACACTTTTGGCTCATCCTTAGAGCAATATAGCTCCATACAAGCAACAATGTGTAGCTTATCCGAGGCTTTCCTGGGGAAATTTGACTTCTATCATGTGACTTCAGCCAAAGGGGAATTCGGAGGATTTATTCTAATAGCCTACCTTCTGGTCATGATGTTAATTATCATGAACTTTTTCATTTCTCTTCTAAATGAGTTCTTGGCTGCAGTTCAAGGAGACCCAGAATCCATGCTGAAGGACCATGAAGTGATAGACTATTGTATGGAGATTCTGAGCACAATATTCAGTGCACAGAAAGAGAAAAAGGATCAGATGGACAAGGATTCATCAGAGGAACTGGGTAAGACAATTGATATGTGCAAGATTACAATAATGAGTCAGATTGGAATGTATAGTAAAACTTTTACTATTAAAATCTCTGCTGTTCAAATATTTTATCAAATAATTTCTTCTGTCATATGTACTGAATTCCTATGTATGCAAGATTTTCTCAAATATATTAGCAAATACACAACCAATTTTTAAAAGATAAAAGGAGCAGTAACTTCAATATATTCTAACAAATCCCTTTCATTAATTTAGGATAATACAAGAATCTACATGTACTTAATTAAGTGTCTCTTGAAAAGGGCCCTTATTTGTTTTCATATTTAGTTTCCCCCAATGCTGATGCATTATCGCTTCCCTTGAATAATTCCCTTGTTAGTGGGCAGATTCTAACCATTTTTGGCACTTGTATACCTTAGGTATGGAAAATCTTTTCCACATGCTTATTATTGACCTTTAACCCTTTATCAAGGCACAAGATCAAAAATAACTTTTTTTTGGATACACCTGTTGGTCATCACCACTCAGCTATTATTTTATTTGTTATTTTAAGTATAAATAATACTCAAAATCTCGAGTTGATTAGACTTTGGGAGTGATTGGACCATAATTGAGGGATTTCCGAGTGTTTTTATACCAGGTAGTAATCGGAAAGCTTAAATTCATCAGAAACCCCCCCATTGTCTCCTTATCTGTTGCATTTAGAGCAATAAAATGTATTGAGAGGTAATAGGAAACTGTATGCAGAGTCTAAAAACCATTCAGACTTATTCCTTGGTCCCGCATGTGGGTCCAACTGGGGTCATAAAATCACAAATTTTGAGTTTTTGGCTTTCATCTCTTTTATTAATACTTTTAGAGGATTTAAATGTATTGGGAGGTTATAGGAAATCATACAGCGAGTCTAGAAAGCCTTTCAGATTTACCCCGGGCCCCCATATGGGTCAAACTGGGTCATAAAAATCACACGTTTTTTTTCTTTTATCTCCTTCATTATTGCTTTTAGAGCTTTCTAATGTATTGGGAGGAATCCATATACAGGGAGTCTAGAAAGCTGGTCAGATTTTACCTTTACCCCCCAGCCCCTCTGGGTCAAACTGAGGTCCTAAAATCACAGATTTTGTGTTTTTTTGTATGTAGCTTGGTGGGGGGATGGGGGTTAATCTAGAAACGCAGTCAGCTGACCCAGATTTTATGTTTTTCATTTTATCTCCTTTATTATCATTATTGCTTTTAGAGCTTTTGAATGAATTGGGAGGTTATAGGCTAAAGTCAAAGTTGGTGTTATACATCCTGTTGAACAGCCAGGGTCATATGGGGACAGGTCCCCGAATTGTCACTTCTGGGAATCGTACCGACACAGATGTGTCTGCCTATGATTAGATGTTGTTACGGTCTATTGATAAATATCGGGGGGAAAATTACATCAAAAATACATCATTTTACAATATCTGTTCCTTGCTGTTTCATATTTAACAATAACTTTACCAATGTGCTTTTGTGATAATTATATCTGTATTAAGAAATTTTGAACAACATACTACTTCCTTTCTTTCACTTTTGACTTTTAAAGTTATTGGGATGCTCTGTTTTTGTTTTGACAAACCAAACCTTTTTCCCATTAATTCTTGTGTATGCAAGATTTTATTGAATATATTTAGCAAATACATAGTGAAATTGCATATATTAAATACACACCCAATTTTTAAAAGATAAAAGGAGCAGTAACTCCAATATATTCTTAGATATGAGTGTTTAATGAATGTAATTTCACTGCAAAAAGAAATGACTAATTTTCCAACAGTACAACCAAGTACTTTGCAACAGTTGTCACTCAAATGCCAGCAAGTTTGATTATAAATTATCATAACACTATTTCATCAGTGCTTCTGCCCCATGTATTGTATTCAAATTCATCCACAATAAGAAAGAAAAGACGATCTCTATGCATCTAGGAATTAAGACTTGAATATATGTAGGAGTAAGAGTCAGGTTTACGTAAATACTATATTTGAGGTATTTCAATTAAAAAATTCCAAAACTACATTATATTAAAAAAAAAACTATAAAAATAACAATGATTCAGGGCTGTAATTCACAAGGGCTGAAATAGTAGCCGTTTATTGTGCAAAAATAATCATAAACCAGAAGTTCAATCTTAAATACGTAGTATCCTTATTGAACTGATTCAATCATCTAATGTCAGTAGACACCTCAGACTAGTTATACCTCCTACTGTTTTAATAGAGGCAGAGGGTTCTCAGTGTGTGGTCAACTTTATGGAACTCTACCTAAACGCATACGGATGATTACAAGCTGCACCAAGTTTAGTTTCTGTGCTTTAAGCTTGCAGAAAAATTGCCTTTTTAGAACAATAAATATAAACATAATATGTATCAAATTAGCAGCATCTAATAAAGCTAATAAAACAAATTTTTACAAACCTATTTGCAACAAACATGCACGTACAATCGTAATATTGTAAAACAAATCTTCGCATCACCATCAAAATACAACTAACAAACATGAAATAGAAAAGTAACAAATTTAGTTACTAAAGTTTAGAGTTTTATGTCCTGTTCAGCTGTCAGGGTCATAATAGGATCAGCCCCCAGCATTGTCACCTGTGGTAGTTGCATACAGGTAACAGCCTGAGTCCAGATTGCAAACTTGTTAACCACTTCCCCATTTAAGACCTGATTTAATCACTAATTTTGCTTTATTTTAGACATCAAACTAAATGACAGAATATCCATGGTGCGCAAGGTGGTTGACAGTATGAATGAAGTTGACCCTTCAACTGCAGTCCTTAGCAGCTTTTTGGATGACTTTATAAAGCACTATGCACAGGATATTGACAGTGTTAATAAGCTAAAGAAAACTGGTGAAGATTATTTTCAAGACATAAATGAAGCAAAGATGTTAGAAGAGGAAGAGCTAGATATGATGAATGACATCACCTTGATTGCTACAGCTAACTACAGGCTTCAACATTAATAAACGTTTCATTGAAATAGGCCACACAGGGAATGGCATGTCGAATGGTTTATTGTATATTTATGATAGCATGATATCTCCTCTGCTACAGGACTTAAAGCTATTTTACCCAATCCCAACTGCACAAGTTCTGTCCACGCTCTCTAGTAACTGATATTCTCTCAACTGAAAAAGGGAATATCTCTGCAGAACCTGTTTTAGGACTACTGTAACATTGTAGAGTTTGCTATCCAGAATAAACTCTACCAGTTAAATACAAAGAAAAAATAAAAAGACACCAATATTTAACGTTTTCATCATGTACATTAGTCTGGTTTCCGCCGACCCTACTCTGCAATGTAGGGTCAGGTATCGGCCACCATCTTGGGTACAACGCTTTAAGTACTTTAAGTACTGTCGATCTTCTATTATCACCCAAAACATGTTTTGCTTCTAAAGATTATTGTCATTCCAAAATATTTTAAAGTTTAATTCACAATATTTGATGTTATAATTTCAATAATAAATGTTTTAAATACATACAAAAAGCATATAAGTAATTAAAATAATGATCGAGATATCCCGATAATGACAGCTGGCAATGATGTATTCAAGGCCATCCTGGCCGATACCAGTCCCTTTATTGTTAAAGGTGGCTGGTTCCCGTCTACATGTACATATACTGTGCAGGCCAGGGTAGAAATCAGGCAAACATTGTTTTGGGATTGCTAAAATACTGCAATACTCTAATGCACCAGGTCTGAAAGAAAGTCTACCACCTAAACATTAAAATACAAATAACATTATCATTCTATATTCACTTCAAGATAGGTCAGCTTATCATATCATCCTCACACAGGTATGTTTTTACCAAAAACAAACACTCAGAGCAACCACATAGAATTCTGGGAATTTACCAGGAAGTATGTTTTGCCATTATTGTATTAATATATACCTATTTATTGGTTGTATATTTAAGTAAACATAATGTGCATGTATATGTTATATATATTTAAGAATATTTATCAGAAAATACTGGGAAAATGTTACAGTATAAAGTGAATTGGTGTGTTGGTACACAATGGGTGACAGACACGTAGGTTTCTGAGAGAGATAATTTTTGATTCTTTATTACATTTGATCTTTATTGCATTAATACATCTTACCGAACAGACTACAGCATATGCCCGGTGCCAGCCTGCCACGCCAAATGCCAGTAAAAGACATCCTGAGTTGAACTCCTGGCAGGACTGGTATCATCTTCTATTCACTAGGTGGCTAACGCCTCCCCCACTCACCAGGTGGCTCACTCATGATGTCATCTTTTTGTTTGGCATGAGTATCTATCAAGCAAATAATTTTCACAGTGTACAAATATTGTGATTTTTGTGGATATTTACTGAATTTAGTGATTATTTTTGTGCAATATTTTGGAATGGTCTTCTAGATCATCATGGCTTCTACTTCCGGGCAGAAGAGGGGAATTTATGGCCACATTATGGTATCTTTTGATCAGCACCACTGGTGTGCCGGATGTTGTGAGAAAGTGCTGGGGTCGAACCTGTGTGTGCTAGGTAACAGCCATGTAAATTCTGTGTTGCTTTAACCCCAGAACAATTTTGAAGTTGGGCATCCCAAAATATAAAATATCAGAAGGAAAAGAAGGCGGAGAATAGTAAAGATACTGAACTAGTGGATCCACTGGACAGTGCTGTCCTTAATACTGTTTCACCTTACTGTACTGGTTTCCTCTGCCCTTCCAACTACCCGTCGTGATATGACCTGTACAGTGTTGAAAGCGACGTAAAACCCCAAATAAATAAACAAACAAAATGAGTAAATGCGAATTATCTCTAAAAGTATTGCAGATAGCCAATTTTTCTCAAATAACTCATTCACCTACTTTTGGGAGAGCTTTCACTTGGTGAAGTTTCAGACCCATAGATAATTATTCACCTACTCAAAATGAGTAAATGTGAATTATCTCTTAATAGTATTGCAGATAGCCAATTTTTCTCAAATAACTCATTCACCTACTTTTGGAAGAGCTTTCACACACGAAAATGAAAAATTGTGAATATCTCGGAAAAGCTATTTCTTCTGCTTTAATGCTCGGCGGGAGATACACACCGCGGCAGTGGTCTTGACAAAAAATTTTGTCTCCCCCAAAATGGTGGCCATTTTGAATTTTCAAAGTTTTTGCAAAACACAAAAATGCTTATATCTCGAAAACCGTGCTATATGGAGCGAACTCAACAAAATTTTGGACCTGCTGGGTATTTCTGCAGAGTAGCCATGCCAATTTTCAAAATATTTTTGTCTCTCCAAATATAGCGGACATTTTTAATTTTTTTATTTTTTGCAAAACACAAAAATGCTTATATCTTGAAAACCGTGCTAGATAGAGCAGACTGTGCTGACTTTGGTTGCCACAACAGTATAAGGCTAGAAACGAAGCATTTTCTTAATACTTTAGCACTCACCTTTATATCCTTTTCGGGATCTTTTTTTTTTGCGAGCGATCCTCTAGTTGCATTTTGGACAGTTTCCATAGGGACAGGCCCAAGGGTCGTAGGGGGTATTCCTGCATGGAATCTCTCCCTCGTCTTTCACCAACTCATTAAACCCCCTTTGAACCCCTAAAGAAGGTCTCACTAAAACACCTTACCTTTATAACTTCCTGCTAGCCTTGGGCTCAGGTAAGTGTGTAGGAGTGAAATGCATGCCTGACTCAATAAGAATATGCGGCACCAAGCGGACTAGTCCGATGCATCTCTGTATCCTTATTCTTCCTTCTTGTCCAAGAATCGACTGGCTAGGGGTGGTCCTGGTAGTGTTGCTCCTGTAGGTATTCCGGCTCTAAGACCATCTTTGGACAAATCCCTCAAGGAAGACTGCTGTCTCTGCACAGTCAGAGTGCTTCGATACTATCTTGGCAAAACCCAGGATCTTTGACAACATAAGGAGTTGGTTTCTGTTTCTTTCAAGAAAGGGCTCAGCAAGGATATTTCTCCTGCTGTGTTAGCCACCTAGCGAATAGAAAACGATACCAGTCCTGCCGGGAGTTCAACTCAGGACCTCTTTTTCTGGCATTTGTACAATGCTGTACCATAAATAAATAACCCTGGCCTTGACAAAAGATTCTTTATTACATTTCATAATGTGCCAATATCATAAATTTTTACAATACTATACCATAAATATTCCTAGCTTTGACAAATGAACAAAGTAATAAAATTATGATTTGTATGAAATGTTTTAAACTTGGTCTTGAATTGGTTTCCATTTTATCAAATATCTAATTTTGATTAATGTTTCACGCAAAATGGGGATAATAGATTAAAGAGTTTTATGTCCTTTAATTAGGCCATAAATATTGGCAACATAACGTTTTTAGGAAGTTAGATACCAGTCTCCAATAAGCCGGATGAAATATTTTTTAAAAATCAGTCAAATAAAAAAAAGCTATGGTCTCTTTAAGTTTTGGCTATATGCTTGCTATTGTATAGGTACTGGTGCAAATAGAAACTTGTAATCAATTACCAGATTAACTAGACAAAAAATAAGTGATGCTGGGTAAAGTGAAGCATCAAACAGTAAAGAAGTCAATACTGGTAAAAATGGCTTGAAGACTTGTATACATAAAAGGGAAATTTCTTAAAACATGACGGAAAAATGAGGATGTAAACTTTAGCAATAATACAGAGGTTCTATTATAAAGCACAAAAATCAGCAATAATGCCAATATACTGCCGCTTTGTATATTCTAATCAGAAAATTAATATCTTGTTCATGAGAATAATTTTTTTGGAATCCTGGGCCATGGTTTTTGTTACCTTCCAGTACATTATTGGCTCTAAATCCAAAAAGGAGGCATTTAACACATCCCTTCTCTCGGCATACAGCATGCTAAATACACCTTATTTGGCTGATCTTAACATCAGGATTCCTATTTTCAGGCTGTAAGTCCAATTTTCAAGAACCTGTGTCAAGTCCTCAATGGGGGCCACGGTGGCAGAGTGGCAACACTCTCGCCTCCCACCTCTGAAGCCGGGGTTCGATCCCCGCACGGTCTCAAGTGGGAAAGCTGGTAGTTGCTTGCCGTTGGTCGGCAGTTTACAGTACAGAACCCTAACGAACTGTATGTACTAGTTTCCTCTGCCCTTCCAACCACCCGTCGTGATATAACCTGTACAGTGTTGAAAGCGACATAAAAACCCCAAATAAATAAATCAAGTCCTTAATGGGAAAAGATATACAAAAGATTTGCAAGAATGGGTCAATTTCAGCATGTATTTCTACTAAATAGTAATAAATCGGTCCTTAAACTGTCAACTATGGTCCGGTTGATATGAAAATCAGCTTTTGCTAGATTTTTATGTGATGAAACCACTTGTCAAGTTTCTTTAGTCTACTCTGCCTTTTTATAGAAAATCTGGTGAAAATGAAATACAAAAATGTTTTTGATCCCGTGACTTTGATAAAGGTCAAAATGAAAGTAATGCCTGTC
Organism: Sabellastarte sp. h YS-2021; assembly: GCA_964017235.1. Classification (NCBI taxonomy): domain Eukaryota; kingdom Metazoa; phylum Annelida; class Polychaeta; order Sabellida; family Sabellidae; genus Sabellastarte; species Sabellastarte sp. h YS-2021. The sequence goes on along the minus strand of OZ024935.1, from coordinate 29,801,674 downwards.
AAATTTACTCTCGTGAAAGGAATTTATTGTCGGATCTTGAACAGGATCTAAAACCCCAACTTTGGCCTTTGGGAAAGAAAGTGACACAACACCTCCAACTTTCAACAGACTCTGTGATACCAAGAAAGGCCTTTAGTGAAACCGAAATATTATCATGACCTGGATTCAAACTCAGAAGTGGTTGTTATTAAATGTCAAACTTCTTGGCCAAAAATGAGTCTAACAAAAGCCACACAAAATGTACTATTTGAGTTGTATATTTTAACTTAAACCGAGTTTCTGTCCCATCGCCAATTGCTATTGATATACTGATGGACACAATGGCGAGGGACGTACAGAGCTCACATGTACCTGTTTTCTGTGTAAATCTTGAACTGTGGGGAATTATTGCATTCACTTAAAAAGTTATTGTTATGTCTATTATAGCTGTATCTAGTTTCAAATATGTATGTTGTTAAATTAAACTGCTTTTAGAAGCCAGGAATTTTGTTGTAGAGAACTATGTATTGTTGAAGGTTTGTTTACATTTTGAACTATAACAGAAATCTTTATCAGTGACAATGCTCATGATTCAAAGAAACTGGGGCAGGTCTTAAAGTCTGCAATAGTACTTCCTTCTCATAACTTTTAGATAGGTCTTACCAACTCCTTTGCGACTACTTTCCCAGAAATAATATCAGAAACTCTTTTCTAACACCAACCCTTCACTCTTTCTGTTTCCCCTGATTTACCCAAAATTGCTTGGGAGGATGAAATTCAAAAATGACGATCAAATTACCAACAGAATCATGCTGGTAGATCTACTGGCCCACTGTTTTGACTAAGGAGTGCTTAGACAATTTTTTTGCTTTGAAATAGTAAGGTTAGCGGTTCCCCATGTAAAAATGTTATTCCGACTAGTTTTAAAGTCAATGTTGGGGTTATATCCTGTTCAATAGACAGGGTCATATTGGGACAGGTCTTCAGCATTGCTACATGTGGAGCTCGAACCCAAACAAATGTGCCTGTGAATAGATGCCAAACTTGCAAACCACAAGGCCACAAATGACCTCTCATCAGCTGGTTTCAAAAAGTTAAGGTTATTCTCTCTCCATTGATAAAAAAGGATAAATTCAAAAACTACATGTATGACTTGGACTTCATCTCTTAAACTCCTGGAACATCTTGTTGCTTCTCAGTCAAGTGACCATGTCATTTGTAATGAATGAGTCACCCTGTAAGCTAAATCACTCAACTGAAACTGCAGTTGTGAAGAATGAAACCTATCTTGCTCTTGCTAGAGGTGAAGCTCCTGCCATTGTTCTGGACTAATCTGCACATTTGGCACCATTGCTAATAGTACGCTATTAGTTTGATGTTGGTGCTGTAGTTCTGGGCTAGTTCAAACCTTACCTCTCTGACCTTCTAAGTACATCAATATTGGCGGTTGTATTCGAAGCCCAAAGGCTGTTGTATGGTGTGCCCCAGGGTTCTATTCTGGGACTAATCTTAATTCTCATTCTATACCACTCCCCTCAGATGACACACAGTTATGTTCATGTTAGATGAAAAAAATGTCGCTTAGACCTTTTGATGAGCTGAAAAATTGCTCAGACGATTTCAAAAAGTGTCTATCTGCAAACAAGCTTAATTCTAATTCTAATTGGACTTTTATAGCGCTTAATCTCCCCAAACAAGAGGACTCTAAGGCGCAACAAAACAAAAAGCAGCCAACAAAATTCTGTGTCCAGGGACATAACAGGGGTCGAACACCACGGAGAACGCCAGGAGGATGATTCAGGCTAGGGTGGATATGCTTTGGTGTACAGGTAGGTTTTAAGCTGTTTTCTGAAGGAGGCCAGGGATGGAGAGGCACGAATCACATCAGGGAGAGTATTCCACACAGTAGGAGCATCAAACGCAAAACTATTACCAAACTGTTTGACAGATTTATGAACAGAGGGGCAGAACTTTGGAATAACTAGGAAATTACCACCACTTTGACTGCGCCTGGTACTGTAAGAACTGCTGTAGGAGGAAAGATGTGGTGAAAAATACCTGGGAAAACCTGTGTGAAGATACTTATAAACAAGTGTGACTGTCTTGAACACAATGCGCTGTTCAACAGGAAGCCAATGCAGTTTCTTTAGCACAGGAGTTATGCTGGTGTATCGACTGGTGTTTGATACAATTCTAGCTGCACTATTTTGGATGCACTGTAATTTGCGTAGATTGAACTTGGACAGGCTCCTGAAAAGTGAGTTGCAGTAATCCAACCGACTACTAACAAGAGCGTTGGCTACCAGCACAGAAACATCATGAGTAAGAAACCGCCTGACATGTCTGAAGTCACGGAGTTTAACAAAACAACTTTTGCAGACATTCTGAACATGCTTGGACAAAGAGAAATCTGAATCAAGCCACACACCCAGATTTTTTACTGAATCTGGGTGTGTGGCCTGATAAAACAGAATTATCAGGAGGTCTTTTCCCAGTTAATATACTTCGTAGTGTCCACTCACTTGTTTAGGTGGTTAGGAACCTTGGTGTTTGGTATCCGAAATACCTGCAGGGCAACCTAACCTGTAAGGCTTGTTTTGTTCATATCGGGGATCTTAGGTGACTCGGGGTATATCACGTGTGATGCTGCATGATGCTTTTCGCTGGAAACACTTTAGTTGGAAGTTATTTTGACTACCGTAATTCCTGGTTAAAAAAATCTCTCTGCTTTTGATCCATCTTCACAGGCTCCACTCTGTCCAGAACAATCTTTTTTTTTTTTTTTAATTTATCTTTATTTTCATACAGAGGGTACAAAGAATGTAACATTTTAAACAGAAACACAATATTCATATACTTTCTATTTTTTAACAACAACACAAAATTAATAAAGAGAAGTGGAAAAGGTTTCAGCAGGTTGCAGGAAGAAATACCTCCGATGCCCCGGGCAAGAAGAGAAAGCAAACTCCAACTATTTTTAAATTTTTGGTCGGTAAGGGAGATAACTGCCAAAAATTGTTGTTCCTCATATTTTTGTTTGAAAAATATTTGGAAGGTAGTGAAAGTCGCAGGGGTATCTTTTACTAAAGCTTTAAAGATGTACTGTTTGGCTAGCAAGAATATAATTTCCAGTTGTTTATTATCTACAAGCCCCAGGAGCACTGTTTTAACATTTAGACAAAAAGATAAATCCACTTCGTTGTGAACCCACTGCTTGATTTTTTGCCAAAAATTATGCACAGTTGGGCACTGGATAAACACATGGGATATAGTCTCTAGTGAATTCATACAAAAGCGACACAAATTATTAGTCGATTTTTTAATCTTGAACAAAAGACTTTTTGTTCCAAAGATACGATTTATTATCCTGTATTGCAACCAAATTATTTCATTATCTTGAATAACTTTGAAACAATGTTTGTAAATTGCTTTCCAATCCTCGTGATCCAATTTGTCATCAACCACCGTTTCCCACTTTGTTTTAAAAGACAGGGTTTGAAATTGGCTTGTGTTAGTGAGTAACTTGTAGAAATCTTTACTTCCCTTTCTGGATTTTAATAAAATTTCTATGGTAATCGGCCATACAGGTTTGACAATTGGATTTTGTAAATGTATACTAAAATATTTTTTCAAAAGAGTTTTTAGGTGGTGGTAATCCAGGAAATTGGTCTTTATTTTGAAAATTCTTGTCAGGTCATCTAAGGAAATTAATTTACATTCACGGAATAGGTCTGCAATGAATACTATGCCCTTACTATACCAGTCTTGATAGAATATGGGAGCATTCGAGATGGATGGATTGTACCAAAGAGGGCTATTGAGTACTTTATCGTTTTGGTCTATAGAGATGCTATCAATTACTTTGGCCCATGATAGTAAGGTACTCTTCCAAAAATTATTAGTAATCTTTCTTGCTAGGGTTTTATGCCATAGAGAATGCAAATTAAAACATTTCTCATAGTCTTTCAAATTGTAGAGACAAAGCTCATACCATGGAGTCTGTTTTTGTATTAGCAAACGTCTTATCCAGGTACATTTTAGACTGCATATGAATTTCTCCAAGTCAATCATGCAGAGCCCTCCATTCGTGTAATCACAGCACAGCTGTTTCCTATTTATTTTGTCAGGTTTGCCATCCCATATAAATTTGAAAAAGGTAGACTGCAGTTTGCTTATAACGCACTGATCTGGATTTGGGATGGACATAAACAAATGGTTTAACTTGGATAAGATAAGTGTTTTAATCACAGTGATTTTTCCCAAAGGTGTAAGGAACCTTTTTTTCCACACATTTAGGGACTTATTAAGATCATCAAGTACTGGTTCATAGTTTAGATTAACTACTAAGTCTAAATCAACAGAAAACTTAATTCCCAAGAGATTGAATGTGTCATTTCCCCATACCAGGCCTTTAGTAACATTTAATTTTTCTTTGCAATGCTTTCTCTTACCTATCCAGACCATCTGAGTTTTCTCCGTATTCATCCTTAAACCAGAGAGTGTACCAAATATTTCTAAAGTGTTTAATGTTGCTTGGAGTGAACTCGTAGTACCATCTAAAATAAGTGTTGTGTCGTCGGCAAATTGAGTCAATTTAATTTCTTTTCCATTTATTTTGATTCCTTTTATTACAGGATTGTCGGAAATCAAAACTTGTAGTATTTGCGCACCAAGGATAAACAAATAAGAGGAGATAGGATCTCCTTGTCTACAACCTCGGTTAATGGGAAACGGCTGAGATAGGATACCACATTGCTGGACGTATCCAGTTATATTAGTGTTGAATATTGTAATCCATTTAATCATTTTAGGTCCAAAGCCCAATAGTTTTAAAGTCCCATAGAGAAAGTCCCATGATACAGAATCAAAGGCCTTCTCGAAATCTATAAGCATAAGAAGTCCTGGGATACTCTCCTTCTCAGTATAATGAAGAATGTCATAGATTAGGCGAGTATTTTCACCGATAAATCTTCCAGCCACAAATGCTGTTTGAGTTTTAGATACTAAACTGTCCAAAACTGTTTTAATTCTGTTAGCAATGGTTGAAGATAAGATTTTGTACACAACTGAAAGAAGGGAAATTGGCCGCCAATTCTTCAATAGCATTCTAGATTTATTTCCTTTGGGTATACATGAAATGACACATTGTCGCAAGGTGATTGTCATGTTCCCCATTTTGTAAGACCAGTTGTATGCTCGTAGGACAAAATCTTTTAACTTGTTCCAAAACACCTTAAAGAATTCTACAGGAAATCCATCTATACCCGGAGCCTTACCATTTTTCATATTTTGAAGGGCTTTTGAAATTTCGGACAACGATAATTCACATTCTAATCGATCAGACTCCACAGTACTTAGTTTAGGGTACGTGGAATTTTCAAGTAAATTGGCCAATTCAAGATCACATGTATTTGCTGATTTAGAGAACAAGTGTTCATAGAAACTTTTTACTTCATTTAGTATGTCGCTTTGTTCAGTCAAGATCTGGCCATCTTGTTTTTCCAAACGCTTTATGGTTTTCTCTATGTAATATTTATTTTCCAATGAGGTTAGATACTTAGACGGTTTCTCTCCGTCTTTTAGCCAAATTGCCCTCGAGCGTATCTTTATCGCCTGAATTTTGGTTTCTCTAATGTTTTGGAGTTCTTGCTTTTTATCATAAAGTTTTTCAATACTACCTGGGAAACACTCTTTCTCTAAATTTTCAATGTCAGTTTCCAGTTTAAGTTCAAGCTCATTTGACTGCTTTTTGAGAGTACTTGCAAATTTTATTGTTTCACCTCTAATTTTGAGAAGCAGAATTTCGAGAAAGGTATCATCAGCTATAGTAAACTGTAATTCAGAATTAGGAATAGCGGCAACACTAATAGGATTATAAACCATGGCCGAATAAGTTAATTTTTCTCTATCAATTAAATTATTTATCAGGATTAAATAGTCCTTGTTTTTAAGAAGGGAACAGTTAAGTTTCCATAATCCACGCCCTCTCTTAAATTTGCAGATACCTAGCTTCATGATTACAAAAGAGTGGTCTGTTCTATAGCCTGGCTTTATAACGCAAGAGTTCACAATATCCACTAGGGTGTCGCTGCAAAGAAAGTAATCTAATCTAGCCTGTTTTATGGGATTTCTTCTGCGCCAAGTGTATCGCTTGTTGTAAGGGTTTAGTTCACGGTACAAATCCTTTAAGTTATATGTTGACATGATATGCAGCAGTTCATTTCGGGCTTTTGGGTTATTTAAATGTTTATAGTTTTGACAGTCAAGGTTAGGATCCATGACAAGGTTCAGATCTCCACAGATTACTATGTAGTCTTGGTCGTTAGATTCAATTATATCGTTGATTTTTTTGTAAAATGAAGGCGAGTCAATATCCGGTCCATAGACATTAATAAGCTTTAATTTTATGTTACTAATATTTATATCCAGGCTAATAAGGTTGCCAATTGTATCTGTGAATGAGTCGATTATTTTATATTCTAAGTTTTTTTTAAGAAGGATTGCGACTCCTCTAGAGTTTGTTTTGGATCCAGCTATAATGCACTCTCCTTTCCAAACATTTTTCAAGCGTTTAATGTCACATTCAGTCCAGTGTGTATCTTGCAAACAGAAAACTGATGCATTTAAATTTTCGAGATAATTTAAAACGTCGCAGCATTTGTTTTTATCCCGTAATCCTTGACAATTTGCCGACAACACACCTATTTCACTTGACATCATTGAAATAATTACTTGAGTTCACTCCAACATTTATAAAGATATGAATATAGTCAAATAATTGATATCCACTAACAACAAATTTATCATTACTTTTCATGAACATTTGACTGCATAGAAAAAGCATGCTTTCTAGCACCCTTGCATGTATCACCACAACAAAAAACGTTAGAAACATTATACTATATTTACAAGTCATTTACATCAAGATTTTCTTGTTTTATAGCAGGAGGGTTGGTGGGAACGTGATATTTTCCAAAAAACTGAAAAGATATGAAAATACTTTGTCAATTATAAAAAAAACAACTGAATGATTAACATCTGCAAATGGTCAGATATGTTAGGCCAATGGTCGACATAGACAAACTCAACTAATTATTAACATTTGCCTGATCGGTAAAAGATTAATTGTAGCAAGTTTATCAAATGATTTATGTTAACATGTTTGGAAAGGATTTAACGCTGACAAGTTCAGTAAGGGATAATATAAATATACTCGACTAAACAATTTACAGAGAAATAATTTTGGAACTCGGTTAATGTTATTAGGTTCAACATGTGGCTGAATATCAGCAAGTTCAAAATATTAGTTTGTGAAATAGCACACCTCTTAGGAGTGCTAGAGTTACAGTACAAATATCCAGTGCAGATGTTGTACTTTGTAAAAAATTAACATTAACAAGTTCAACAATTAGTTAATACATAAATAGCCAACACTGACAGGGTCCGAGTTATATTAACATTGACATGATTCACCAGTGGTTAACACTCATAATTTCTACAAATATGCTGTACATTGTCAAGTTATGCTAATATTGACATTAACATGTTCAATGATTGGTTAATATACAAATGGTTAACATATGCAAAAATCAGTAATATATACACACAGACATGTTTAAACAATGGTTAACATTCTTGAATTCTACAAGTAGTTATACACTGTGCTAATGAATAGCATAACTTGACAGACAGAACAATCCAGAACAATCTTGCTAGAACTGTTGCCAATACCATTAAGTAATCACATATCACTCCTGTTGTTGGTTACCCATCAAGCAAAACGTCCTTATTGGTGTACAAAATACTAGAGTGGCTAGTATCTCCTGCCTGCGGCAGAAGGCTGTTGTCGGGAGATTATAAAACGCCTTCCGTCCGTGCATCCGTCCGTGCGTGCAATGGTCATGTTTTTGCATAAACCTTAATATCTCGTTCATTTATAAAGATATTTTGACCAAATTTGCAGGGAATGTTTATGGCTATAAAAACCTATCTCTGCAAAATTTTAGCCTCATTTGGAAAAACAAAATGGCCGCCACAGCTAATTGTTTGAAAATCTTGAAATATTCTGGATTTGCACAAAAGCTATATGGCTAGAAAAGCTAGCCTGGCAGTAATTTTGGCTTAGTTCAAAAACAAAATGGCCGCCATATCACATGTTTAATGTCAAACCGGGTTATCCTATTAAAACGGCCTTAAATCTCCCCAAATATTGCTCCTAGAGGTTCGGAATGTGAAAACTTGTAGGAAGTCATGGCCTGGGAAGCTTTTCCAAGTGTTGAATTTGACCTTTGACCCCTGCTTCAAGGTTAAATGAGGTCATCACAGTAAAACATTCTTATTTCTCCCATCATATCACATGTTAAATGGGATTATCCTATTAAAAAGGCCTTATATCCCTTATCATTGCTACTAGGGGTTCCAAAAGTGAAAACGACTTATACGAAGTCAAGGTCTGAGACTATTTTCAAATTGCTTTTACCTTTGACGCCTTCTTCAATGTCAAGTTGGGTTATCTTACTACAAAGGCCTTATGTCTCCGTTAGTTCTTCATTGTTACTGATTCTAAGGCGGGAAATAACCGCTGCAGCAGTGGCCTTGTTCTAAATACTTTGAACCTTATTTTAACCCAGACTTATTGTGTACAAAACTCATACAAGTCAGCCTGATGGTGTACTCCTTTAGTTCCCACACTTTGTACCAATATAAAATTATGGATCTCTGCTATTAAGTACCTCAGTTTTTATTACCTCCACCAAGGAGGTTATGTTTTCGCCTGTGTATGTTTGTGGGTTTGTGAGTTAAAATGATTCAATTTGGGGAGTGACCCAGATCATTATCTGGATCTTCTGGATCCATGAAATGTAATTTTAAAGACAGATAACTCAAAAATTTATGGACGGATTTTGATGAAATTTTCAAGATATGTGCTCCCTTGGAGGAGGTCTGCGCTCTCAGAGTGCTCGTTTATTTATATATTTGGGGTTTTACGTTGATTTCAACACTGTACAGGTCATATCACGATTGGTAGTTCTGTGAGCAGAGGAAACCAGTGCATGCAGTTGGTCAAGGTTCTGTACGGTTAACTGCCAACCATCAGTAAGCAACTATGACACTGTGGCCCCTTTAGATACCTTACAGTCCATTAAAAGATGGAGGTTGTATTTATAAACTGAACAGAAAATTTATCTGAATAAATAGGATCATCATTTAATAGTCATAATGGCCTCATACTGTCTTCCTGGCGTATTGTTAGAGGTTTAACATAAATCATAATGCCCTCATACTTGTATTCATACTGTCCTCTTACTGTCACATTATTTTTACACTTTTAAATATTATGCCTCTCTATGCCAAAATCATTTCCTCTGAATATTGTACAAATGTAAATCTATAATGTTTGCAATCATGAGGCAACTTTATCGACAAATTTAAATAAATCGCTTGGGAATATTTTGTATTTAATAAACGATTAAATAGTAGTCATTTCGTAGTCATAATGTCCTAGTATATCATTACATTTTAATTACCGTGATAAGAATGCCGTTACATTTTTTTTTCATAATCGCCTCATACCGCAATATTTTTGTAGTTTTGAATCTTATTTGAAGTGTGATCATAATGTAACAATTGTTTCAGGGGATGCATTGTATGATCACATTTCAATGAATGAGACTATAATGTAGACATAAGTTGTGTTTTTTTTCATTCAATGTGTGCTTATCATGTTTTCATACTGTGTTTTGAAATACTAAATTACTGTTTTAAGAACACCCAATTTTTCATTCGAGGACATTTTAAAGTATTTTTTTTAATGGAACTACAATGTACGCAAATATAAAACTTAAACAATATGAAATCATAAAGTCCTCATATTCTGCTTTAAAAAATTTTTAAAATACAATTGCTAGATTATGATCACATTTTAATTAAATATGACATATAAAACATAATACTTTAAAACATGAATAGGATCAAATGAGGACCATGTCCATGTACGATTAAAATCATTTATTCATTGATACAATAATGTACACAACACTTTTATTAGATGCGAAAATTTTTAAATGTGACACAAAAATTTGTAACTAATAAACATGGGAATGTTGTGGTTAAAGGTCCCAAATGACTCCTAAAAAATTATATGAAAAATGGTGTTTTAACATACACAATAAAGATGATTTCAGTTGCATTTATTTTAAACATATTGTAGCTAAAATTACGCGAGACTTAATTTTGTTTTAAATATTACCGTTTTAAATTAGTATAACATTTAAATTAACTAAAATATGGACATATGTCAATACTATTAACTATTCGTGCGGTGTTGTAATATTACATTTTAAATTAAATAGGTCATTAAAAACCTTTGAACTTGTAATTTGAAAACAAATATTAGAGCCCTAAATAACCTTTTGAAAAAACATGGTTACAATGTACACATAAAGATACACTTTTGTAGATTTTAAATGTGGTTATAATGGTGCCATAATGTACACATTAAATTAAATATAAACTTTTTTTAATGTACACATTAAAATAAAAAAAAAGTTTTAACTGGAGTTATAATGTACTGTTAGTTTCAGATACTAAATGGTTGCATTTTAAACAAATTTTATTTGAAATGTCATAATGTTCACATATTGTCACTACATAACGTACACATTAAGTTAATGCACTTCCGATCGTCTATTTTAATTGTGGTTATAATGTACTCGGGTTCATGTACTAAATGGTTGCATTTTAAAACTCATTTTATTTAAAATGTCTCCGAACTACATTCAATTTTAAATATTCCTACTCAAAATTAATTTAGTGTACTTTAATTTTGTACTTTAATGTTGCAAATGGTAACATTTAAATAAAATTTAAATTAACTATTTATAATTGGAAGATGTGATAACACTTAACTACTCATGCAGTGAACCATGACGAGCACCCATGCTTGATTCATTGTACAAATCTCAAATGGTTTTTTTGTAATTTAAGGTATTGTGTCAAACATGTAGAAGCAATAAGAAGAGATCGAGGCACTTTAGACTTTTACTGACATTGTTTCACCTTCAAGGAGGAGTCAACGGTAAAATCTGAGATCCTAAAAAGATCTACAGCTTATGATTTCATATAGGTTGGTTTTTACAATTGAAACTTGTAGAAGCAAAAATAAGCGAGATAGATTGAGGCACATTAAAGTTTGATTTCCATCATCTGACCTCGATTTATTTATTTGGCGTTTTACATTGCTTTCAACACTGTACAGGTCATATCACGACAGGTAGTTGGAAGGGCAGAGGAAACCAGTACATACAGTTTATCAGTGTTCTGTACTGTAAACTGCTGACCAATGGCAAGCAACTACCAGCTTTCACACTTGAGGCCGTGCCCGGAACCAAATCCCGGTTTCAGAGGTGGGAGGCGAGAGTGCTACCACTCCGCCACCGTGGCCCCCCATCTAACCTTGAAGAAGGGGTGAAAGGTCAACTGTGATTCAACCGATAGATGAGCATCTAATGATTTCCTATGTTGGTGTTACATACAAAACCTCTTGTCGCAATGGCTTTTCAGTTTCAAGTGACTTACTTAATAATGAGTCAGTAAAAGTAGCTATTAGCTATGCATTGACCTATAGGCTTACAAATTCATCATATGCAAATGTAAATATATGCTGATTAGAGGCCTTTGTCACATACAAACTTTGAACCCTGTGGGAGATCATAATAAACACAGCCTAGGTTTCCTCTAAGTTATACAAACATCCCAAACCTCTATCAGCACGAACAAATTGAAACAAAGGAGTTTGAAAGTTTACTTTTATTGTTCAACTTTGAAGGAGGGCCAGAAGTTAAAATCTGACCACATCAGAAGATCCACAGGCCAGGGTTTCCTGTAAGTGATTTCAACATTCTAAATATATACAAGCAATAATAAGTGAGATGTGACTTCAATAGTTTTTACAATATTAAACATTTACTCATTATACTATTTTGCTACAATATCAAAAGTAGCTGTTTCTCTCTTATCTAATGCAACAGACATACTCTACATGCAACAGTTTTTGAGTTATAAGCCATTTACTCAGAAAACCTAAAATAGCAATTACTCGCTTGATTTTGACCCCAGGCCTACAAAAAAAATAGGGTGGCGAGACATCATATCATCCAATTCATGCAGCAAATATAAAATTAAAGGATCGCTTGCAAAAAAAAGATAATGTTTTTGCACAGCAAAAACAAAGCGTCCCGAAAAGGATATAAAGGTGAGTGCTAAAGTATTAAGAAAATGCTCTGCTTTTAACCTTATACTGTTGCAGCAACCAAAGTCTGCGTAGTCTGCTCTATCTAGCACGGTTTTCCAGATATTAGTATTTTTGTGTTTCGCAATTTCTGCGAAAAATTCGAAAATTCAAAATGGCCGCCATTTTGGGCGAGACAAATTTGTTTTGAAAATTGGGATGGTCACTCTGCAGAGATACCCTGTGGGTCAAAAATTATGTCGAAATCACTCTATCTAGCACGGTTTTCGAGATATAAGCATTTTTGTGTTTTGCAATTTTTTGCGAAAAATTTGAAATTTCAAAATGGTGAGACAAAACTTTTTTGAAAATTGGGATGGCTACTCTGCAGAGACACCCTGCGATTTAAAAATCTTGTCGAAATCGCTCTATCTAGCACGGTTTTCGAGATATAAGCATTTTTGTGTTTTGCAATTTTGGCGAAAAATTCGAAATTGGGCAAGACAAAAATTTTTTGAAAACTGGGATGGCTGCTCTGCAGAGATACCCTGCAGACAAATCGCTCTATCAAGCAAGGTTTTCTAGATAGCATTTTTGTGTTTTGCAATTTTTGCAAAAATTCAAAATGCTGGCCATTTTGGGTGTGACAAATTTTTTTTTGACAATTGGGATGGCTACTCTGCAGATTTACCCTGTGAAAATTTTGCAGTATTTGCAAAAAACTTGAAAATTCAAAATGGCCGCCAAATCGCTCTAGCATTTCGAGATAGGTTTTCAGGTTTTCGAGATATAAGCATTTTCCGAAGCATTTGCAAAGAATTAGAAAATTCAACATGGCCGCCAGTTTTGGCGAGACAAAAATTTTTGAAAATTAGCATGGCTACTCTGCAGAGATACCCTGAGGGTAAAAAAATTTGTCATTATTGTTTAACAAATCAATGCCAAAATCTAATGATTTCCAGATTTTAATACAATGAATATATTTGCGAAGTTTCAGGTGAATTAATAAAATCCCTTTCAAGTTATTATGCGGACAAGCTTACCCATTGAAAAAATACATTTTTGGTCATGTGACGTCTCTAATTGGTCCAAATGTCACTGTAGCATCTTCAAAACAATTTCCCAAGGCTACTGCATACACCTGCCAAATTTGAAAAGAATCCGCCCAATGGTCCCAAAGTTATAAGGAAAACGAAACGCGGAGCCTGATTTTCTCCGATACACAACAAAATAATAATAAATCTAAAAGAAACTGTGCCCTGTAGCTTGAACACAAGCAATAGTCAAAAGTTTTGACACTTTTGACTCCCCAAAGCATAATCTTTTAACTCCTGGGTTACCAAAAAATAAAGTGGCCAGATCTCTGTCACAGCAAGCCAATTGCGAAGTTTAAAAGATCTCTGTCGCAGCAAGCCAAGTGCAAAGTTTAAAAGAAATCCAAAGAAATGTGGCTGGTAGGTTGAACACAAGAAAATCTCTGCAGACGCATACAAAACGCATACAATGACCTTGCATGATCCATACTATCCCCGATTTTCAGGGATACAATTAAGCAGTGCCTTTGAAAACCAATCCAAATAATAAATGTAGGGATCACGTATTTATGATATGTATGTGCATAATAAAACCCTTCTTGACACCTCTGCAAATTTGTGGGCTACGGTGAATAATATCATTGTTGCCAAGGTACACCAATTTGGGCTACGGTGAATACTATCATTGTTGCCAAGGTACACCAATAAAAATGTTATTATTATATATTATATATGAGATATAGAAGTACTGTATCAGTACAACGTTCAGGATACTTTCAGAGCATTGTCAGTTATATAAAGGTCCAAACAATGTTTAAATAGAGAAAATAACGTCTAAAAGAAAGATAATGCATGTAAAGATGAAGTATTAAAACAAGATAATTTAATAACAAGATGACAGCATTAATCAGTAAACTAAACATGATGACACTCTTTATCTGGCATGGCCTAATTATGGTTTAGATGTTTTGAATATTACCATGTATACAGAAGTGGTAATACATTCAATGAATGCTTATGTGTGGTGTTGGAATTTCATCAAGTGAGCCATTGTTACAATGGAAGTTGTAAAAGTTAAATTCTTAATGAATTCTAATATGACTTTAACAGTGCTTTGTCTGCATGAAAAGATAGACTCAAAAGTGCAACAAGATTTTAAAGGTCAAGGTCACTACGACAAGGTCAAAGGTCAAATCCAGGTCTGACCATGACGTTGCACACCTACACCCCCTAACCAATGTCCCTACCAAGTATCAACTTCAAACACCTTACGGTTTCCGAGATATAACCCGACAAGATTTTATAGGTCAAGGTCACTATGGCAAGGTCAAATCAAGGTCAGACCATGACATTGCACACCTACACTCCCTAACCAATGTTCCTACCAAGTATCAACTTCCTACACCTTATGGTTTCCGAGATATAGCCCGGACAAGATTTTATATGGTTTCCGAGATATAGAACGGACAAGATTTTATAGGTCAAGGTCACTATGGCAAGGTCAAACCAAGGTCACACTATGACGTTGGACACCTACACCCCCTAACCAAAGTCCCAACCAAGTATCAACTTCCTACACCTTACAGTTTCCGAGATATAGCCCAGACAAGATTTTCAAACTCAAGGTCACTACGGCAAAGTCAAATCAAGGTCAGACCATGACATTGCACACCTACACATCCTAACCAATGTCCCTACCAAGTATCAACTTCCTACACCTTACGGTTTCTGAGATACAGCCTGGACAAACTTTTTCCCGCCGCCCGCCCACCACGGGTGAAAAATATACAAACAGTAAAAACCAAATTAAATGTGAAATATACCTTACCAGATCTCCCGAGGAGGTAGGCATATATCTGAGGACAATGGGAGTTAGACTCTGGAAAACTTGGTTGCAGCAGATCTATCTCTCTTATTTCCTTCCAAGGATGACTATTCTGAGAAGGATTTAAGGCTTATTAGGCTGTTACTAGTGGACCCAGGAACATATTGTTGTCATTGTCTAACCAAGTCAGGTCTTTTAGGTTAAAATTTGTAAAGGTATTGTGAGCTTTGCAGTGACAAGCTTGCATGATTTGGTCCACAGTAATCCCACCGTAAAAGGCCTTAGAGGCTGCAAAAATCCTGATATCATGAGCCTTCACCTGGACCAGGTTGTTGGCTATAATGTCTGAAGGGGGGAAAAGAGCCATCTTTTCCCACTGGCCTAAACTGGACACTTTGTTGGCAACCTAGACATGGATTTCACTGCGGCACTTGCTGGAGACCAATGTTAGCTAGAAAGCAGTTTTGAGAGCAAGATCTGTGTCTTTCATAGGCTCAAAGTGTGCTTTTGTGAGATCATTAAGTACAACAGAAAGGTTCCACTTAGGAAGGAACTTCTGGGTTGATCCCTGTGAAAGGGAAAGTAACCTGTTGAGATCTGCACCTGGGGAAACATGGAGCCCCAGTGGGCCTAAGGTGTTAACAATGGCAGCCATCGATGGTTGATGGGCGCCTGTTTAAGTCTTTGTACAGGTACATGAAAATGTCTGGGACTTGTTTCACTAAGTTAGTGGATAAGTCCACTGAATTTTCTTCAGTACTTTTCAAATAAGGCCCACTTTGACTTTTAGATGGTACTTGTTGATGACCTTTGAGGGGCAGCAATTCTCTCTGCCAATTCTACAGAAAAGGCCTTGTCCTTGGAGCTGTCCAGTCCTAGACACCAGGCATGGAGGTTCAGATGTTACAAACTGTTGTGGAACTATTTGAGAAGTATCTCTGTTGAGAGCTGCACTAGGTCCCAAAACCAGGGCATCCCTGGCCTGCCTCGGGCTATTAGAATGAGGATGATTGCTGTATTTTTTGGATCACCTTGTGAAGGACAGCCATGGGAAGGTAAGCATAGGCAATGAGACCCAACCAATTTATGTTCAGAGCATCCATGTCTCAAGAATGTAGGTCTCGGACTGGAGATACATAGTGGAACTTTGTGGTTCAGATGAGTGGCAAATAGGTCTACATGAGGAGCAAAACTTGTTGGACAGATTTGTTTGAATACCTGTGAATGAAGTGACCACTCTGTTGACTGGGTCTGATTCAACCTAGCCAGTGCGTCGGCCATCACATCTTGGGACCCTGGAATGTACCGGGCCCGTAGGGTTATTCTGTAATGATGGCACCAGGTCATGATTCTCCACAGAAGAGCACACATGTCTGCTGAGTGGGTTCCTCCCTTGTTTGTAGAGTACCACTGTTGAGTTGTCTGTAGATACCTACACCGTTTGATCTTGACACTGTTCCTTGAACCTTTTCGGGGCCAGGGTACCGCCTTCAACTCCAGAACATATATGTGGTTTTTTCCACAGGGGGACCTGTGAGTGCCCCAACCTATGTTTGAGGCATCGGTAAAGATTTGGATATTTTGGTCTTTGGGGTGAAGGTCTGAACTTTTCATCATTTTGACAGGGTTTTGCCACCACTCTTGGTGAAATAAAATGGTCTCTGACCAAGGAGGATGTCCAGCGACTGAGATTATCTCCAGTGCTCCTTGACATGCCACTGAAAGGGTTTCATGTGAAGGTGACCCTAAGGAACCATCTTTTCTGTTGAGGCGAGCAACCTAATTAGCGACATTAAACATCTTGCAGTCAAAGCAGGTTTTCACTTTATTTTTGGACCAAATCCTTAAGTTTGAGCCATCTGTCTTGAGTGGCCGATTCTAGATGGTATTCATATCCCACGAATTAAAACACCTAAGTGGGTTTGAGTTTGGCCTTCTCTTCATTGATTATTCACTCTAAGGACTGGGTTAGATCTTAATGATCTGTGTGTTTACTTGTGCCTCCTCCTGAGTAGTGGCCCTGATGAGCCACTCGTCTAGGTATTGGTGAATTCTGACCCCTCTTGCAAGAGCCATCAGCTTCATATCACCAGCTATCCTTTTAAATATTTGGGGCTGTGGCTAGGCCAAAAGGGAAGGAGGTGAACTGAAAAACCTGTGGCATAACCCTAGGTACTTCCTTGAAGTTGGGTGGATGGGGATATGGAGATAGGCGTCTGATAGATCTATCGCGGACACCCATGCACCTGGAATCAGAGGTCATGATGGACTCTGGTGTTTCCAAATATTTTTTCTATTGCCAGAAAGGTGCTACGCCTGCTGAGGTCTATGACTGGCCTCCACCTTTGTTGGGGCTTGGGGACTAGAAACAGGTGACTGTAAAACCCAAAATATTTTACATTTTCCACCCTTTCGGTAGTGTTCTTTGTCAGGAGAGACTAGATGCAAGAGCCCAGAGCTAGATCTTTCTGATGGGCCTTGTATCCTGGGTGAATAGTAGAACATAACAATTGGTAATAATGTTTAACACATTTGAGCATTTTTCTTTTTGCCAGTCTCTCCTGAAAGAATGCAGGCGACCTGCTACTGATAGAGTGTTTGAGGCTAGGTAGTCATTGAGAAGGGGGTTTCCACGCCCTTTTTCCCTTTGATGAGGTTGAAAGTGACCTCTGTTGCCTCTGTTACTCGATTTCCCCCTACCTGAGGAAAACGACGATTACACAACCACTGCCTAACCTTAAGCTACACTTTATTCAATACACTACCACTGCATTACCTTACATCTATACTTATTCAATATACTACCACTACCTTACAGCTACATTCCTTCAATATACAAACTGAATTACCTTTCAACTAAAATTTAACACTACCATTTGCTTTACCTTACAGCTACACTTATTCCAAAAAGATGCATTACTTTGCATCATACATTTCCTCAATAAAATGTTACTGCCTTAACTTACAGTTATATATATATTCAATGCCCTACCACTGCCTTTTTGAACATACTACCAATGCCTTACCTACAGATACATTCCTTCAATACACTACCACTTCCATTCCTACTGCCATTACTTATAGAATACACTATCACCCAGATAGCAAGACGCTAGTGGGCCACCGTTGGCTATGGGTGGCAAAATATAGCTTGTGGGCCACCACTGAGCCACTGGTGGCCCACTGACTGCATTTTTTTTTCAAAATTTTAAAGCATTATAAACAACTTCAAAAGCAACCTCAAATACTGTTTTCTGACATATTATTTAACAATATTCAATGTTAAAAACATATTATTTCAAAATATAAATACATTGCGTGGCCCACAGTTGGCCCACCAACTACCAGAGTCAGTGGCTGTAGCTCAGGTACCAGCCTACACCCACTGGTGTAAAATCCTGGGAAAAATTAGATAAAATGTGTGTTTTGTTTCACTTAACATAAGTTAATGTCATTTTTTAACAAACTTATTCTGTATTCCTTCATTTTGCTCAGTCAGTCTTTTCTCCACTTTATTACTTTATATATTACTTGCTTATATATTTGCCACAGGTGGTCCATCAATGGTCCACCCACTACATAAGTAGTACATGATCCATGATGGGCAGCCAGTGGGCCACTGGTGGCACATATATATATATTTTTAGTGAAGGTTAAAGAAAGATATTTTCATTTTTTCCTTTTGATATTAATTTGTTTTTTGATGAAACCTAAAACTATCGCAGAATTTTTTGTCTGACACACGCAACTATCATCTGTAAGAGCTATACTTAGTTGGTGGACCAATAGTGGTCCTCTGGTGGCTACACCTCAAGCTCTGCTGAACGGCATTTGTTTTGACAGATCTTGAAGAGAGGCTGTCTTGGCTTAAATTCATTTGTTTCAAGTGAATTACTTTCCAAAAGTAGCTGTTCTGAATTTTATTACATGAAAAAATTGTAAGATTTGCCACTGGTGGTCCATCAGTGGTCCACCTTCTGCCTGCATGGTACACATACTGTTGGCCCACCAGTGGCCCACAGACGGCAAAGTAATTGGATACTTTATGTATGTGTGTGTATATCACCGAGACACCAACATTTTTAAATAACAGATGTCACATCTCTGCCTTAATATATATTTCTTTTCTTCCCATTCTTGGGCCACAAATTTCTTCCAAGATTTACCACTGGCAGCCCACCAACTATATCAGTGGTATATAAGCTATGATCGATGGGCCACTGATGGGAATTTTCTAATTTCCACCCGGATTTTAGATCTAATCAATAAAATCATCTGATAATTACACAGAAAAGTTAACAGAAGTGAAAGTTTCCCCTGTAAACAAACCATAAAACATGTACAGGAGAAAAATATGATATTCAATCAAAACCCTATTAATTGGGGTTGAGGTGTAGCCACCACTGGACGACCCTTGGTCCACTGGCTGCAATATGTATGTGTCCGATAAAATATAAAGGAATAATTACACTTGAAACATATTCCAATTAGTGGCTGAATTACCCTTGAAATATATTCCAATCAGTGGCCGAATTACCCATGCCAACGCTGGCCCAATGAAGGCTTGCCAACCAAAACTCAGGCTGCCAAGGTTGGGCCAACGGTGGGCCAATGGTGGCTTTTTATTCAAGATGGCGGCGAGCAATAATAGGGGATATTGAGGCACTTAGTAAAAAATTATTTATTATGGTATGTCTAAAAATCATATTTCAGTGGGCCCACAATTTTTATCTAACTATTTAACAATTTTAGACATAAAAATAACATTCTCCTTAGAAATTCACAGTAAGAAAAGTTGTTTCTGAACATTATAATTTTATTATTTGACTATGGAACATATCATCCTAAGATACTGTTCCACCATTGTTTATGTTTGGTCATGTGACTTATCAGGGATTCCCTTAACTAAAATCCACCCACAATCTGTCAATTATTTGCTTTCTGTTAAACAATGGCCACATAACTTCATGCTGCAATCTGATTGGCTGATGCTATATTATAGTGGTAGTAAAATTTTACCAGTGGCTTGCCAATGTCAGACCGACACATCCACCGGCCAAAAAGCCAGTGGGCCACTGATGGGCCACTAGTAAACCTTATTGTTGGCTGCCAACAGTGGACCACTGTCTATCAGCTGGTCACGCCACCAGAGAACCACCACTGTTGGCACTCAACAGTGGGCCACTGATAGGCCACCAGTAAACCTTATTGTTGGCTGCCAACAGTGGGCCACTGTCTATCAGCTGGTCACGCCACCAGAGAACCACCATTGATGGCACCCAACAGTGGGCCACTAGTGGACCACCAGTCAACCTTGTCGGCTACTGAAGGTGGGCCACTGGTGGGCCAATAGAAAAGCTTATCATTGGCTGCCGACAGTGGGCCACTGAAGGTCCATCAGAAAACCGTATTGTCGGCCACCAACGGTGGACCACTGCCTATCAGCCGGTCACGCCAACGGCTGGCCACCGCCTGCAGCCAACGTCGGACCAACAGCTATGTCGCCAGTGGGCCAGCGGTGGCCCTACAGAGTCTTGCTATCTGGGCACTGCCTTACCTTACCCCTATGCTTTATACATTACCACTGCCTAATTACCTAACACCTACACTTATGCAATGCGCTAGGAGTGCTTTACCTTACAACTACACTTATTTAATACACTACCACTGCCTAAACAGACAGTTATAATTACTCAATATACAACCACTGCCATACCTTACAACTACATTCATTCAATATACTGCCACTTATGCAATACAGTTACACTGCCTTACCTTACGTCTACATTGATGCAATACACTACCACTGCTTATGTGACATCTACTTTCCTTCAATGCACTACCAATATGTTACAGCTTCACTTATTCAATACACTACCACTGCCATTCCTTTCTACTATACTTTTTCAATATACTACCACTGCCTTACCTTTTTACTTGTTTTACTCCATAAACTACCACAATTTTACGTTACAAGTACACTTATTCAAAAACCACGACCACTGTTTTGACTTACACCTACGTTTATACAATACACTTGCAGCTACGCTTATGCAATACAATGCCACTGCCGTAAGTTACAGCTACACTTTTTAATGTAGAAATAATTTACGTATGCACGGACTTTATTGGCAATTCAATCACAAAAATAACCTCAAATAAAGGACGAGGGCCAAAGGCCCGGGTCTTTTATTTAGAGGGTATTTTTGTGATTGAATCGCCAAGAAAGTCCAAGAAAAAGTAGTTTATTTCTATTATAAAACGATTATTGCTGTTTTATCCAATGTTAACTGATTTTGTTTGTTTATGATTATGTTGTGCAACCAAGTTCGTAGATAGGAACAGCCCAGATAGCCGTCGGTCCGACATTGGCTGTAGGTGGTGGCCAGCCAGTGACCGGCTGATAGGCAGTGGTCCACCGTTGGTAGCCGACAATAAGGTTTTCTGGTGGTCCTTCAGTGGCCCACCGTTGGCCGCCAATGATAAACTTTTCTATTGGTCCACCAGTGGCCCACCTTCAGTAGCCGACAAGGTTGACTGGTGGCCCACCAGTGGCCCACTGTTAGGTGCCATCAACTTTTTGTGGTGGTTCTCTGGTGGCGTGACCAACTGATAGACAGTGGTCCACTGTTGGCAGCCAACAATAAGGTTTACTGGTGGTCCATCAATGGCCCACTGTCGGCAGCCAATGATAAGCTTTTCTATTGGCCCACCGGTAAATCACCTTCATCAGCCAACAACCCAGATAGCATGCAGACGTTGGCCCAACATTGGCATATCCGTTGGTCCGACGTTGGCAGCCACTGTTGGCCCAACGGCTCTCTGGCCGGCAGATGCTATGTTGGTCTGACATTGGCTAGCCACTGGTAAAATTTTACTAGCACTATAATATAGCATCAGCCAATCAGATTGCAGCATGAAGTTATGTGGCCATTGTTTAACAGAAAGCAAATAATTGACAGCTTGTGGGTGGATTTTATTTAAGGGAATCCCTGATAAGTCACATGACCAAACATAAACAATGGTGGAACAGTATCTTAGAATGATATAATCCATAATCAAATAATAAAATTATAATGTTCAGAAACAACTTTTCTTACTGTGAATTTATAATGAGAATGTTATTTTTATGTCTACAATTGTAAAATAGTTAAAAATTGTGGGCTCACTGAAATATGATTTTTAGACATACCATAATGATTCATTTTTTACTAAGTGTTTTAAAATCCCCTATTATTGCTCGCCGCCATCTTGAATAAAAAGCCACCATTGGCCCACCGTTGGCCCAACCTCAGCAGCCTGAGTTTTGGTTGGCAAGCATTCATTGGGCCAACGTTGGCATGGGTAATTCAGCCACTTATAGGAATATATTTCAAGGGTAATTCAGCCACTGATTGGAATACGTTTCAAGTGTAATTATTCATTTCAATTTAAGACACTTTATATTTTATCGGACACATACATACAGCAGCTAGTGGACCAAGGATAGTCCAGTGGTGGCTACATCTCAACCCCAATGAATAGTTTTGATTTAATATCATATTTTCGTCCGGTACATGTTTATGGTTTGGTTACAGGGGAAACTTTCACTCCTGTTAACTTTTCTGTGTATTTCTCAAATGATTTTATTGATTCGATCCAAAATGCGGGTGAAAATTAGAAAATTCCCATCAGTGGCCCATCGATCATAGCTTGTATACCACTGATATAGTTGGTGGGCTGCCAGTGGTAAACCTTGGAAGAGATTTGTGGCACAAGAGTGTGAAAAAAGAAATATATATTAATGCAGAGATGTAACATCTGTTATTTAAAAGTGTCAGTGTCTCAGTGATATACACACACATGCATAAAGTATCAATTTACTTTGCCGTCTGTGTGCCACCAGTGGACCAACAGTATGTGTACCATTCAGGCAGAAGGTGGACCACTGATGGACCACCAGTGGAAAATCTTACAATTATTTTGTGTAATAAAGTTCAGAACAACTACTTTTGGAAAATAATTCACTTAAAACAAATGAAGTTAAACCTAGGCAGTCTCTTTGCAAGATCTGTTAAAACAAATGCCGTTCAGCAAAGCTTGAGGTGTAGCCACCAGAGGACCACCATTGGTCCACCAACTAAGTCCCAGATAGTGAGACTCTGTAGGGCCACCACTGGCCCACCAGCAGCATAGCAGTCGGTCTGATATTGGCTGTAGCTGGTGGCTAGCCATTGGCGTGACCGGCTGGTAGACAGTGGTCTGCCATTGGCAGCCGACAATAAGGTTTACTGGTGGTCCATCAGTGGCCCACTGTCGGCAGCCAATGATAAGCTTTTCTATTGGTCCACCGGTGGACCACCTTCAGTAACCAACAATGTTGACTGGTGGCCCACTAGTGGCCCACTGTTGGGTGCCTTTTATGGTGGTTCTGTGGTGGCGTGACCAGCTGATAGGCAGTGGTCCACTGTTGGCAGCCAACAATAAAGTTTATTGGTGGTCCAACAGTGGTCCACTGTCAGCAGCCAATGATAAGCTTTTCTATTGGTCCACAAGTGGACCACCTTCAGTAACCAAAAGTGTTGACTGATGGCCCACTAGTGGCCCACTGTTGGGTGCCTTTTATGGTGGTTCTGTGATGGTGTGACCAGCTGATAGGCAGTGGTCCACTGTTGGCAGCCAACAATAAAGTTTACTGGTGGTCCATCAGTGGCCCACTGTTGGCAGCCAATGATAAGCTTTTCTATTGGTCCACTGGTGGATCACCTTCATCAGCAAACAACCCAGAGAGCATGCAGACGTAGGCCTAACATTGGTATATCTGTTTGTTCGATGTTGGCAGCCACCATTGGCCCAGTGGCTTTTTTGCTGTGGGTATGACATTGGCAAGCCAATGGTAAAGCTAAAGCCACTGACTTTGGTAGTTGGTGGGCCACGCAATATATTTATATTTTGAAATAATGTGTTTTAACATTGAATATTGTTAAATAATATGGCAGAAAACAATAGATAAGGTTGCATATGAAAAGATTTATACTGCTTTAAAAAATTTTTTAAATGCAGTCAGTAGTCCAGCAGTGGCTCAGTGGTGGCCTGTTAGCTATATTTTGCCATTCATAGCCAACGGTGGCCACACAAATACATAAAGTGTCCAATACTTTGCCATCGGTGGGCCACCATTGGACCAACAGTATGTGTACCATTTAGACAGAAAGTGGACCACTGATGGACCACCAGTGGCAAATATTGCAATTTTTTGTGAAATAAAATTCAAAACAACAATCTTTGGAAAGTAATTCACTTAAACCAAATGAACTTAAGCCAAGACAGTCTCTTTTCACGATCTGTTAAAACAAATGATGTTCAGCAGAGCTTGAGATATAGCCACCAGAGGACCACCATTTGTCCACCAACTACACATAGCTCTTACATATCATAGTTGAATGTGTCAGACAAAAAAAATCTGATATAGTTTTAGGTTGATCAAAAAAACAAAATTATATCACATCTTTAACCTTCACCAAAAAGTAAAATATTTGCCACCAATGGCCCACTGGATGCCCATCATAGATCCTGTACTACCTATGTAGTGGCTGGGCCATTGATGGACCACCTGTGGCAAATATACAAGCAAGCAATATATAAAGTAATAAAGTGGAGGAAAGACTGACTGACCAAAATGAAGGAGTACAGAATAAGTTTGTTTATATAAATGACAGTAACTTATGTTTGGTGAAAGAAAATGCACATTTTATTTAATTTTTCCTGGAATTTTACACCAGTGGGCATAGGCTGGTCCCTGAGCTAAAGCCACTGACTTTGATAGTTGGTGGGCCAACAGTGGGCCACGCAGTATATTTATATTTTGAAACAATGTGTTTAACATTGTGTTTAACATGTTTTAACATTGAATAGTGTTAAATAATATGTCAGAAAACAATAGTGGAGGTTGCTTATGAAATTATTTTTAAGCTTTAAATTTTTTTTTTAAAAATGCAGTCAGAGGGCCAGCAGTGGCTCAGTGGTGGCCCACCGGCTATATTTTGCCACCCATAGCCAACGGTGGCCCACTAGCGTCTTGCTATCTGGGAGGGTACATTAGTTTGTCTATTAAGTACTCCAACGAAATGTGCACTACCTCAAGTTACACCTACACTTATTGAATACACTATCACTGCCTTACCTTACTGCTATGCTTTATACATTATCACTGCCTTAGCTTACACCTACGCTTATGCTATATACTATCAGTGGCTTACCTTACACCTATGCTTATGCTATATACTATCACTACTTTACCTTAAAGCTATAATTATTTAATAGACTACCACTACCTAAACTTTTAGCTTTACTGACTCAATACACAACCGCTACTTACAACTACATTCATTCAATACACTGCCTCTGCCTTGCCTTACATCTACAAAGATTCAATACACTACACCTGCTTTACCTTACAGCTACACTGATGCAATACAGTACCACTGCATTACCTTACAGCTAAATTACCACTGCCTTACATTTCTACTAGTTTTAGTCAATACATTACCAAAATTTTACCTTACAGGTACACTTGTTGAAGAAAGTACCACTACCTCACCTCACAGCTATGCTATCTCAATTAACCATCACTGCCTTACCTTACAACTACAATTATTCAATACACTACCACTGCTTTATCTTAGAGCTACATATATTAAATACACTACCACTGCTTTGACTTACATCTACGTTTATATAATACACTTACAGTGTTTTACCTTACAGCTATGCTTATGCGATACACTGCCTCTGCCTTAAGTCACAGCTACACTTTTTAATACACAATCACTGCCCTAACTTATATTTACGCTTATTCAATGCAGTACCACTGTCAATCTTACTATAACTCTTATTCAATAAAAGTTACAACTACAATCCTTGAATACACTGCCACGTACAGGCTTCCTAATAGTTATACTAATTCAATACACTACCACTGCCTTTCCTTGGTACTACAATTATTCAATACAGTACCACTACCTTAACTTACAGCTATTCAATACACTAGTCACTGCTTTAACTTACAGCTACACTTATTCAATACACTACCGCTGTTTTACGTTACAGCTACACTTACTCAATACACTACCACTGCCTTACAACTACACTTATTGAAAAAGTATCACAGCCCCAAATATTTACATTTCCTCAATACAATGCCACTGCGTTAACTTACAGTTACACATATTCAATACCCTACCACTATATAAACTACATTTATTCAATACACTACCACTACATTAACTTACACCTACACTTTGTGAATACACTACCACTGCCTTACCTTACTGCTATGCTTTATACATTACCACTGCCTTACCATTTTTGCTCCATCTGTTACAATGGAAGTTGTAAAAGTAAAATTCTTAATAAATTCTAATATGACTTTAACAGTGCTTAATCTGCATGAAAAGATACACTCAAAGGTGAACCAAGATTTTAAAGGTCAATGTCACTACGACAAGGTCAAATCAAGGTCACACCATGATGCTGCACACCCCAACAACCCCTAACCAATGTCTCAACCAAGCATCAACTTCCTACACTTTACAGTTTCCGATATATAGCCCGCACAAGATTTTATAGGTCAAGGTTACTATGGTAAGGTCAAATCAAGGTCCGTTGCACACCTACACGCCCTAACCAAAGGTCAAATAAGGTCTGTTGCACACCTACACCCCCTAACCAATGTCCCTACCAATTATCAACTTCATACATCTTATTGTTTCCGAGATATAGCCTGGACAAGATTTTATAGGTCAAGATCACTACGGCAAGGTCAAATCAAGGTCCGACCATGACGCTGCACACCTACACTCCCTAACCAATGTCCCTACCAAGTATAAACTTCGTACACCTTATGGTTTCCGAGATATAGCCCGGACAAGATTTTATATGGTTTTCGAGATATAGCCCGGACAAGACTTTTTAGGTCAAGGTCACTATGGCAAGGTCAATTGTCAAATCAAGGTCACACCGTGACGTTGCACACCTACACCCTAACCAATGTCCCTACCAAGTATCAACTTCCTACACCTTACGGTTTCTGAGATATAGCCTGGACAAGATTTTCAAACTCAAGGTCACTATGGCAAGGTCAAATCAAGGTCAGACCATGACGTTGCACACCTACACATCCTTACCAATGTCCCTACCAAGTATCAGCTTTCTACACCTTACGGTTTCTGAGATACAGCCCGGACAAACTTTTTCCCGCCGCCCACCCACCCACCCATCCGGACACCACAGGTGAAAACAATACCTTGACAGCCCTTAAGGGCTGTGGGGTAAAAAACAAATGAAATGTGAAATATCCCTTACCAGATATCCCGACGAGGTGAGCATATACCTGATGATAATGGGAGTTAGACCTCCTCCTCCGAATAGTCATCCTTGGAAGGAAATAAGAGAGATATATCTGCTGCAACCAACTCAGCATAATAAGTCTAGTGTGGACCCGGGAACATATTGTTGTCATTGTCTGACCAAGTCAGGTCTTTTAGGTAAAAATTTGTAAAGGTATTGTGAGCTTTCCAGTGACAAGCTTGCATGATTTGGTCCACAGTAATCCCACCGTAAAAGGCCTTAGAGTCTGCAAAGGTCCTGATATCATGAGCCTTCACCTGGACTAGGTCTAAGGCTTGTTGGTCTCCTTGTTTATAACATAGGATAGTTCGTTTTAACGAAGAAGAGAGAGTAGCAGGTTGAATGTCTGAGGTATGTCATTTTTTAAAGGATATAAACAATAGGGATCGAGAACCTCTTCAGCTCCTTGCTATGATCCAGGTAGTACAATCTCAGGGCCCATACTAGACACAGGGTCCTGTCTTTGCATTGTCTAGCCATGATGGTAGTCAAAGCAGATATAGTCACTAGAGACACACTTTGGGAACCTTCTCTTGCTAGTTGGTTCTTGGCTATAATGTCTGAAGAGGGGAAAAGAGCCATCTTTTCCCAATGGCCTAAATTGGACACTTTGTTGGCAACCTAGACATGGATTTCACTGTGGCACTTGCTTGAGGCCAAAGTTAGTTAGAAAGCAGTTTTGAGAGCAAGATGTTTGAGATCTGTGTCTTTCATAGGCTCAAAGCGTGCTTTTGTGAGCTCATTAATTACAACAGAAAGGTTACACTAAGGAAGGTTTCTGGAACTTCTGGGTTGATCCCTGTGAAAGCTGGAAAGTAACCTGTTGAGATCTGCACTTGGGGAAATATGGAGCCCCACTGGGCCTAAGGTGTTAACAATGGCAGTCCTGTAGCCATCGATGGTTGATGGGCGCCTGTTTAAGTCTTAGTACAGGTACATGAAAATGTCTGGGACTTGTTTCACTAAGTTGGTGGATAAGTCCACTGAATTTTCTCTGCAGTACTTTTCAAATAAGGCCCACTTTGACTTGTAGATGGTTCTTGTTGATGACGTTCGAGGGGCAGCAATTCTCAAACTGTTGTGGAACACTTGGTTGTGGGACTATTTGAGAAGTGTTGTTGGCACTGGTAACTGGAGTGGGATCTCCGTTGAGAGCTGCACTAGGTCCCAAAACCAGGGCATCCCTGGCCTGCCTCGGGCTATTAGAATGATGAGGATTGCTCTATTTTTTGGATCACCTTATGGACGAGATCCGTGGGAAGGTAAGCATAGGCAATGAGACCCAACCAATTTATGTTCAGAGCATCCATGTCCCAAGAATGTAGGTCTCGGACTGGAGATACATACAGTGGAACTTTGTGGTTCAGATGAGTGGCAAATAGGTCTACATGAGGAGCAAAACTTGTTGGGACAGATTTGTATAAATACCTGTGAATGAAGTGACCACTCTGTTGACTGGGTCTGATTCGACCTGGACAGTGCGTCGGCCATCACATTTAGGCACCCTGGAATGTGCCCGGCCCGTAGGGTTATTCTGTAATGATGGCACCAGGTCATGATTCTCCACAGAAGAGCACACATGTCTGCTGAGTGGGTTCCTCCCTTGTTTGTCGAGTACCACTGTTGAGTTGTCTGTAGATACCTACACCATTTGATCTTGACACTGTTTCTTGAACCTTTTGGGGGCCAGGGATACCGCCTTCAACTCCAGAACATATATGTGGTTTTTCCCTGTCCAGCCAGACATTTTACTGAGTGTTGCTCTAAGTGAGTGCTCCAACCTATGTTTGAGGCATCGGTAAAGATTTGGATATTTTGGTCTTTGGGGTGAAGGTCTGAACCTTTCATCATTTTGACAGGGTTTTTCCACCACTCTTAGTGAAATAAAATGGTCTCTGACCAAGGAGGATGTCCAGCGACTGAGGTTATCTCCAGTGCTCCTTGACATGCCACTGAAAGGGTTTCATGTGAAGGTGATCCTAAGGGACCATCTTTTCTGTTGAGGCGCACAACCTAATTAGCGACATCAAACATCTTGCAGTCAAAGCAGATTTTCACTTTAGTTTTGGACCATTTTGAGCCATCTGTCTTGAGTGGTCTTACAAGGGCCGATTCTAGGTGGTATTCATATCCCACAAATTAAAACACCTTAGTGGGTTTGAGTTTGGCCTTCTCTTGATTGATTATCCACTCTAAGGACTGGGTTAGATCTAAATGATGTGTTTACTTGTGCCTCCTCCTGAGTAGTGGCCCTGATGAGCCACTCGTCTAGGTATTGGTGAATTCTGACCCCTCTTGCAAGAGCCATCAGCTTCATATCATCAGCTATCCTGTTAAATATTTGGGGCTGTGGCTAGGCCAAAAGGGAAGGAGGTGAACTGAAACACCTGTGACCTGTGGCAAAACCGTAGGTAATTCCTTGAAGTTGGGTGGATGGGGATATGGAGATAGGTGTCTGATAGATCTATCGCAGACACCCATGCCCCTGGAATCAGAGGTCATGATGGTCAACTCTGGTGTTTCCAAATATTTTTTTCTATTGCCAGAAAGACGCTAAGCCTGCTGAGGTCTATCTAGAAACAGGCGACTGTAAAACCCAAAAGATTTTACATTTTCCACCGTTTCGATAGTGTTCTTTGTCAGGAGAGACTAGATGCAAGAGGCCAGAGCTAGATCTTTCTGATGGGCCTTGTATCCTGAGTAAATGATAGAACATAACCATTGGTAATAATGTTTAACACATTTGAGCATTTTTCTTTTTGCCAGTCTCTCCTGAAAGAATGGAGGCGACCTACTGATGGCGTGTTTGAGGCTAGGTAGTCATTGAGAAGGGGGTTTCCACGCCCTTTTTCCCTTTGATGAGGTTGAACGTGACCTCTGTTGCCTCCGTTACTCGATTTCCCCCTACCTGAGGAAAACGATTGGTTACACAACCACTGCCTAACCTTAAGCTACACTTTATTCAATACACTACCACTGCCTTACCGCTATGCTTTATACATTACCACTGCCTTACCTTACACCTACGCTTATGCTATACACCATCAGTGCTTTACCTTACAACTACACTTATTTAATACACTACCACTACCTTAATTTACACCTAAACTTATTGAATACACTATCACTGCCTTACCTTACCCCTATGCTTTATACATTACCACTGCCTTACCTTACACCTACGCTTATGCTATACACCATCAGTGCTTTACCTTACAACTACACTTATTTAATACACTACCACTACCTTAATTTACACCTAAACTTATTGAATACACTATCACTGCCTTACCTTGCCCCTATGCTTTACACATTACCACTGCCTTACCTTACACCTACGCTTATGCTATACACTATCAGTGCTTTACCTTACAACTACACTTATTTAATACACTACCACTGCTTAAACTTACAGCATTACTTACTCAATACACAACCGCTGCCTTACCTTACAACTACATTCATTCAATATACTGCCACTTATGCAATACGTTATCACTGCCTTAACTTACGTCTACACTGATGCAATACACTACCACTGCCATCCCTGACAACTAAACAAGTCTTATTCAAAACACTACCACTGCCATTCCTATACTTATTCAATACTATTACTGTCATTTCTTGCAACTACACTTATTCAATACTCTACTACAGCTTTACCTTACAGGTACATTTACTCAGCACACTACCACTGTCTTATACCCCAGTCACACTACAGTTGCAATGACCCGCGTTACAGGCATTGGGCAAAATGCCCATCCTTCAACTATGGTAAGAGGTTCATATGCCACCTTGTGACACAGTGGTGAAAGGTCCATCAGATTCTAAATTAGTTTTAAAATGTTTATAATTTCAGCCTCTGAATTTATGATCATGAGCATGCACAGTTGACGGAGTGGTTCATGGTTATGTAAGGTTGTGACACCGTCGACTTTCGGTGTAAAACGGCGACATTAGGTGACTGGAGGTAGTTTATGTTTTGTCACTTTGTCACAACTTTGCACACAAACCTCGGATGGTAGATGAAGGACAGGGGTGTTTCTCAAAATGCCTATAACCACAAATTATACCACCTGTAGTGTGCTGGATACACCAAATCTCAGAAGGTATTAGGGGTCAATGGAGGCGGTTCCACCGCTGAGTAAACTCTCTAACCGCGGCACGTATCGCCTGCAGTGTGACTGGGGCATAACATTACAGCTATACTAATTCAATACACTGCCTTTCCTTGGAACTATAATTATTCAATACACTAGCACTACCTTAACTTACAGCCACACTTCTCAATACAGTAACACTGCTTTACCATACAGCTACACTTATTTAATACATAACCACTGCCACACCTTACAACTATGCTTATTCAATACACAACCACTGCCTTATCTTAACAACTACATTTAATATTCAATAAACTACAACTCCTTACCTTAGAGATATACTTAGTCAATATACTACAACTGCTTCACCTTACAGCTACGCTTATTTAAAACACTACCACTGCCTTTCCTTGGAACTACAATTATTCAATACAACACGACTGCCTTTCCTTACAGCTACATTTTATTTAATACACTACCACTGCCTTACCTTACAACTACACTTATTCACTTCCACTACCTTATCTTACACCTACATTCCTTCAATACACTTTCACTGCCTTACCTTACAGCTACACTTATCGAATAAAACTACCACTCCTTTACCTTTCTACTTCACTTATTCAAAACACTACCACTGCCTTACCTTACAACTACACTTCTTCAATACACTACCACTGCCTTTCCTTACAGCTGCACTTATTTATTACACTAACATAGCCTTACCTTACAGCTACACTTAGTCAATACACTACCACTGCCTTACCTTACAACAACATTCCATCAATATACTACCACTGCCTTTCCTCACCACTTCACTTATTCAACACCCTACCACTGCCTTAATTTACAACTACACTCATGAAATATACTATACCGCTGCCTGACCTTACAGTTTCATTTATTCAATACACAACTACTGCCTTATCAAAATTCCTTCAATACAACTGACACTGCTTAACATTACAACTACACTTCTTTAAAACACTCCCACTGACTTACACTCCTGCTAAACTTATTTAATACACTCAAACTGTGTTATATTGACATTCCTTCAATACACTTCCACTGCCTTACTTTACTGCTCGTTGGTTGGCAGTTTACAGTACAGAACCCTAACAAACTGTATGTACTGGTTTCCTCTGCCCTTCCAACTACCCACGTGATATGACCTGTACAGTGTTGAAAGCGACGTAAAACCCCAAATAAACAAAAAATACTTTACTGCTTATTCAATACTCTATCACTGCCTTACCTTACACTTAGTCAATACACTGCCACTGCCATTCCTTTCAACTACACTTACTCAATACACTACCACTGCCATCCCTTACAACTATGCTTATTCAATACACTACCACTGCCATCCCTTACAACTACACTTATTCAATACACCACCACTGCCATCCCTTACAACTATGCTTATTCAATACACTACCACTGCCATCTCTTACAACTACACTTATTCAATACACTACCGCTGCCATCCCTTACAACTATGCTTATTCAATACACTACCACTGCCATCCCTTACAATTATGCTTATTCAAAACACTACCGCCGCCATCCCTGACAGCCTCACTTATTCAATACACTACCACTGCAATACCTTACAATACTTATTCAATACACAACCACTGCCATCGCTGACAACTACACAAGTCTTATTTAAAGCACAACCACTCAGTACACTACCACTGCCTTATACCCCTGTCACACTCAGTACATTACCACTGCTTTATACCCAGTCACACTAGAGGGGGGATGAGAGACGGTTACAGGCATTGGGTGGAACGCCCCTGTCCTTCAACTACCATTTGAGGTTCACGTGACTTTGTTGATACAGTGGCAAAAGGTCCATTACCTTGCACATTCTAGATTAGTCTTTAAAATTTCAGCCTGTCAATTTGGGACTGTGAGCATGCACAGTCGACGGTGTGTTCCACGCTTTATACAAACCTCAGATGGTAGATGAAGGACAGGGGTATTTTGTCCAATGCCTACACCCGCAAATTATACTGCATGTAGTGTGATCGATACACCAAATCTCAGAAGGTATTAGGGGTCCTTGGAGATGGTTCCACTACTGAGTAAAATTTTTCTAACCATGGGACGTACCACCTGCAGTGTGACTGGGGCATAACATTACAGCTATACTAATCAATACACTACCACTGCCTTAAGTAACGGGTACACTTACTCAATACACTACCACGGCCCTACCTTACAACTACACTAACTTGATACACTAACACTGCTTTACCTTACTTCACTTATTCAATACAGTATCACTGCCTTACCTTACAACTACATTTCTTCAATGCACTACCACTGCCTTACCTTGCTACTACTTTTACTCAATATTCTACCACAATTTTACTGTACAGCCACACTTATCAAAACACTACCACTGCTTTATTTTACAGCTACACTTATTTAATACACACCCACTGCCTGGCCTTACCGCTACACTTATTCCATTCACTCCTACTACCTTATCTTACAACTACACTTAATATTCAATAAACTACAACTCCTAACCTTACAGATACACTTCGTCAATACACTACAACTGCTTCACCTTACAGCTACGCTTATTTAATACACTACCACTGCCTTTCTTTGGAACTACAATTATTCAATACAGCACCACGGTCTTTCCTTACACCTACATTTTATTCAATACACTACAACTGCCTTATCTTACAGCTACACTTATCGAATAAAACTACACCCTTGCCTTACTACAATCCTTGAATACACTACCACAGGCTTTCTAATAGCTATACTAATTCAATACACTACCACTGTCTTTCCTTGGTACTACAATTATTCAATACAGTACCACTACCTTAACTTACAGCTATTCAATACACTAATCACTGCCTTACCTTATAGCTACCCTTCTTTAGTACACTACCAATGCCTTACCTTACAACTGCACTTATTCAATACACAACCACTGCCTTCCCTTACAGCTACGTACGCTTCGTTAGTACATTACCAATGCCTTACCTTACAGCTGCACTTATTCAATACACTACTACTGCCTTACCTTACAGCTACGCTTCTTTAATACATTACCAATGCCTTACCTTACAGCTGCACTTATTTCAATACACTAGCACTGCCTTTCCTTACAACTACACTTATTCAATACACCACAACTGCTTTACCTTACACATACACTTATTCAATACATTACCACTGCCTTACCTTAGAACTACACTTATTAAATACACTATACCACTGCCTTACCTTACAACCGATTTCCAACAATACACTATCATTGCCTTACCTTAATATTTCACTTATTCAACACCCTACCACTGCCTTACTTTACAACTACACTTATTAAATACACTTTACCACTGCCTTACCTTACAGTTTCACTTATTCAATACACTATAGCACTGCCTTACCTTACATCTACATTTCTTCAATACAACCAACACTGCTTAACATTACAACTATACCTATTCAATGCACTACTACTGCCTTACCTTTTCACTTTTTCAATACACAACCACTGCCTTACCTTACATCTACATTTCTTGTATACAACTAACACTGCTTAACATTACAACTATACTTATTCAATAAACCACAACTGCCTTACCTTTCTACTAGTTTTTCTCAGTACACTACCATAGTCTTAGCTTACAGCTACACTGATTCAATACACTACAACTGCCTTACCTTACAGATACACTTTATACACTACCACTGCCTCACCTTACAGTTACACTTATTCAAATAAGCTATGCTTATTTAATAAATTACCACTCACTGCTTTTCCTTACAGATACATTCCTTCAACACACTACTGCTGCCCTACCTTACAGCTGGGTCTCCCTATAAACTACTGTAGTACTGAGCTTCATTAACATGTTTTTAAGCTCGAGTTCTATCAAGGCTCGCACTTCTAGTAATTTTTTTTTTTTTTTTTTTTGGGGGGGGGGGGGGGGGGGGGGGGGGGAGGGTTGTTTTATGTCACCAGACTTTCATGAATTGTGGCGTAGCATGAGGAGTACCTGTCTCATCACTGAAGTTAAGCAGACATGGGCTACTCTTCCTTGGATGGGCGACTGAGTTTATAAACTCTGGTGCACTACTCATATCTGATGGTTATGCGGCTCGCATATGCAGACTGAAACACTTCAGCCTTGTTTGTTTTAATTTTTGTAATAGTATCACAACACACTAATTAAATATTGAGGAAAAAGTGACACTGGCAAATGGAACAGATTTCAAATTTTTATTACTTAAATGTAGCTACAAACTTACCTTGTGGAACTGAATGCTATCTCGGAGGGAATCTGGCCAATGTTGAAGAAAAATAGACATATAATACTTGTCTGATGCTTTAAAAACTGAGGTGAGGTGACCTGGATAATGAAATACCATGAGACTTCCTTCTTCGAGTTGGAAATTTTGCCCTTACCCCATCAGCTGTAATACAGCTGGGCGGCAGGGTGGTACTCACTTCAGTTCCACATGGTAAGCTTGTAGCTTATAAAAGCTACATTTAAGTAATTAAAATTTTCAATTTTTTTTTTTTTTTTTTTTAAAGCATCTACAGTATATTACGGTATGAGTATTATTTCATACAGCTTGATTTGACAGTTTTGATGCCAATGTTAGGGACTAAGTTATGCAAACACATGCATACACTGGAAAGCACAATATAAGTTTTGAGCAGAAGGTTATACAGTACTAACTCAATGAGGTATGTACTGGTTGCCATTTTAACCAATTTTTTTCAAAAACTTCTACAGAATTTGACAGTCTTGCGAGATATTGGAGTTCCTCAAAGCTTTGATTTAGTTTATATTGGAGGCCATGCACAGTTAAAGGGCTGTTAGATTTAGCTGTGTTAAATATATACTTTTTTGAAATTAGCAGCAAGTTATTAAGTGGTTCCGAATTTTGGTCATTGATCAATGAGCCAAATATAATAGTAAAATCTGTAAATTTTATGTTGTAATTTATCTTATCAGAAACATGTTTGGCAAGGCTGTTCCAGAATCTTTGTACATAAGAGCAATCTACAAACATGTGTAAAATAGTTTCAGGAAATGTGTGACATCTTGGACAATTTTCAGAATCAGAAATTCCTACTTTTTGAAGGTAATACTTTGTCCCCAGAATCCTGTATATAATTCTCAGTTGGAACCAAATTAAAACATTATCAGGTGTGGTATGATGGCAAACTTTAAATATTCTATTCCAACTTTCTTCATCAATAACTAAATTGAAGTCATGATTCCATTTTTCCTTCATGCTATGCTCATTCTTCAGGCTGCATTGAGCATACTTGTAAAAATCTTTTGCCCCCTTATTGGACTTAAAAATTATTTTTATATGATATGGAATAACAGGTCTCAAGATAGGCTCATTTAAAAAATTGCTGTTTTTCATAAAATTTAAGGTGTCCATCTTAATCTTCAAGTATCTTAAGAAATTAATGTCTTCAATGTTATACAGTATTTGTAAATTTCTGATAGACATGAAATTACCATGTTCATCAACAACATCTGATACTAGGTGAATACCTTTATTGAACCAATCAGGTATAAATAGTGGATCTTCTGAAATTTTTTGGTTATACCATAAAGGAGAAGTAAGAATGTGCTGATTTCTTAAAAGTCTTTGGTTTTTTAAAATACTGTGCGCTGATTCAAAAACATCAGCCCAGAAATTGTTTGTTGTCATATTCTTTGCTTTGATAATATGCTCTGGGCCTAAGAGTATGAAATTATTAATGGTGTTATTCATAATAAGTTCAAACAATTTAGACCAAGGTGCTTCTGGTCTGAGAATAAGCCGTCGGAACCAAGTTGTTTTCAGTGCTTTTAAGAAGATTGTAAAGTTAAACATGTTTAATCCACCTTTTACTTTACTCAGCGTTATGATATTTTTACTAATTTTACTTGGTTTATCCGACCATAAAAAGCCAGAAAATAGCTCCTCTATCTGTTTTACTGTTTGAGGCTTTGGGTTAGGTAGACTTATAAGCAAATGATTTATTTTGGACAAGAGTAAGGTTTTTATTACAGTAATTTTTCCTAGTGGTGTAAGTTGTCTTTTCTCCCAGTTATTTATCATCCTTTTAATTTCCAAGATTTTGGGATTGAAATTCAAACTAACTATGTTATCCAGGTGAACAGAAAACTTTAATCCTAAAATTTCAAACTCTTGAAGTCCCCACTGAAGTCCTGTATTTAGTAATTTTTCTCTTGAATATCTCTTCCTACCTATCCAGATTATTTTTGTCTTGTCTTTATTCATTTTTAAGCCTGACATAGTTCCAAAAATTTCCAAAGTGTTAAGAGCTGCTAATATTGAAGACTGTGACCCATCTAAAAATAAGGTCATATCGTCTGCATATTGCGTAACTTTAAACTCTGTTCCTTTGATAAAAATACCCTTTACATCTGGGTTATGAAGAATTAGAACTGTTAATATCTGACCACCAATAATGTACAAATAAGGAGAAATTGGGTTGCCCTGCCTGCAGCCTCGGCCGATTTGAATTGAGTTGGATGCATATCCACTCTGTAGAACTCTTGCTGTAACTTCATTATTAAGCAGTTTGATCCATTTTATATAACTCTCACCAAATCCAAGGAACGACAAGGTATTATAAATAAAATTCCATGATATAGAATCGAAAGCCTTTTGGAAATCAATGACCATGAGTTGTCCAGTTATATTCGCTTTTTCTGTGAAATCCATAATATCGTACACCAGCCTAGTACTTTCACCAATGTATCTACCAGATAGAAAACCATTTTGAGAACTATCTATAAGGTAATTTAAATGTGGCTTCAAGCGATTTGCCAAGGAACTTGATACAATCTTATATATAACAGACAGCATAGACAGAGGTCTCCAGTTCTTAATAAGTTCTCTGGCTTTATCCTTTTTTGGCAAGCATGTTATAACACACTGCCTCAAAGAAGCGGGTAACAGACCACTCTCAAAACTGAAGTTAACAGAAGCGCAGATCCAAAACTTGAGGTCCTTCCAAAATACTTTCACAAATTCGGCTGGAAAACCATCTACACCAGGAGTTTTATTATTTTTCATATCTTTTAAAGCAGCCCCAAGCTCTGAAACAGTTAATGGTTTTTCAAGATAGGCAGATTCAATTTTTGTAAGTTTTCGTATTGGAATATCACTTATTAACTTTTCCAAATTTATGCCAGTGAGTTGATTGTCAAAGGATTTAAATAGGTTAGAATAATAATTTGCAACTTCTTGCAAAATTCTTTGCTGGTCTATGCAGATACTACCATCTTTCAAAATTAATGTCAGTGAGTTGATTGTCAAAGGATTTAAATAGGTTAGAATAATAATTTGCAACTTCTTGCAAAATTCTTTGCTGGTCTATGCAGATACTACCATCTTTCAAAATTAACTTTTTTATAGTTTTTTCAATATAATTTTGGTGTTCAAGTGAGCAAAAATATTTACTCGGTTTCTCCCCTTCTTTCAATTTTTTTTCATTACAATAGCTTACCATGTAGAACTGAATGCTGAATCCAATTGCTAGGCTGAGGGATTACAGCTGAGCCTGGAAGTATTTTTTGTCAATTTTTCGTGGATTTGAATTAAATTAAATATATATATGTTAAAAGTACCAGTGTCGGTCCAAATTAAAGTGCCCCGGTTAAAACTGGGTACTGTAAGAAGCAAAAAACCTTAAAAACCTCAAATAAAAAGACAGTACAGGTACTGTCTGGATATCTGAAGGAAGAAGTGCAGCCTTAGCTCACTTTTTTTTGTGTATACAGCCCCAAGGGCTTCACTATCCATGAATACAAGCCCAGGACTTGAGGAATCTCATGAAATTTGCCAATAATGATAAGATGAAAACTAATAAGATTATGAGGGTCACCTAGGGAGACAAATAGTACATTGTACACATTATATATTGTTTTAAGAAAGAAAAAAAAGACCTTACCAGATATCCTGAGGATGTAGGCATATACCTAGACCCTGGGAATTAGACTCCTGAAGACTTGGTCACACCAGATGTGCTCCCCCTTGCTTTCATT
Organism: Sabellastarte sp. h YS-2021; assembly: GCA_964017235.1. Classification (NCBI taxonomy): domain Eukaryota; kingdom Metazoa; phylum Annelida; class Polychaeta; order Sabellida; family Sabellidae; genus Sabellastarte; species Sabellastarte sp. h YS-2021. Next base: position 29,762,054 of record OZ024935.1, on the reverse strand, counting down.
CCGGGGATGACTAAGGGGAATGGTTGTTGAGCTGCTACTACTGAGCCCAGGGAGATATTGTTGTCATTATCTGACCAGGTAAGGTCTTTTAGGTAAAATTTGTAAAAGCATGCATGATTTGGTCCACCAAACCCCACCATAAAAGACCTTAGAGGCCGCAAAGGCCCTAATATCATGAGCCTTCACCTGGACCAGGTGCAAGGCTTGTTGATCTGCTTGTTTATGAAATAATAGGATAGTTTGTTTTAACCAAGAAGAGACTGAAGAAGAAAGAGTGGCGGATCAAATGTCAGAGATATGTCCTTTTTTAAAGGATATAAACAGTAGGGATCAAGAACCTCTGAGGTCCTTGGTTTGATCCAGGTAGCACCTCAGGGCCCGTACCAGACACATGGTCCTGTCTTCTTTGAATTGTCTATCCATGGTGGTAGTCCAAGCAGGAATAGTCACTGGAGACACACTTTGAGAACCGTCTCTTGATAGTTTGTTTTAGATTATAAAATCTGAAGAGGGGAAAAGAGCTACCTTTTCCCATTGGCCTAAATTGGACACTTTGTTAGCCAACCAGGCATGGATTTTGCTGCGGTGCTTGCCGGAGGCCAAAGCTAGCAAGAAAGCAGTTTTGAGGGTAAGATGCAGCATTCCATATGTATTTGAAATACGTCTCAACACACTTTGGCCGAGCCAAGATTAAAGGTCACAAAATGATTTTTATTTACACTCCCCAACCAATGACCCATCCAATATTAATTTATTTATTTGGGGTTTTACGTCGCTTTCAACACTGTACAGGTCATATCACGACGGGTAGTTGGAAGGGCAGAGGAAACCAGTACATACAGTTCGTTAGTGGTTCTGTACTGTAAACTGCCAACCAACGGCATGACCCATCCAATAATCAACTTCCTACACATTACTGTTTCTGAGATATGGCCTATAAGAATTTCAAAGGTTAAGGTTACTACAGCAAGATCAAAGGTCAAATCAAGGTCACACCATGATGTTGCACACCTACACCATATAACCAATGTCTCAACCACGTATCAACTTTTTACGCCTTAAGGTCTCCAAGATACAGCCCAGACAAGATTTTAAAAGTAAAGGTCACTACTGCAAGATTAAAGGTAAAATCAAGGTCACACCATGATGTTGTAAACCTACACACATCATAACCAATGCCCCCACCAAGGATCAACTTTCTACACCTTACAGGTTCTGAGATATAGTCCAGAAAACTTCAAAGGTAAGTTTCTAAAATGTTTCAGCATTAATAATGTAAAATATCAATACAACCAAAAATAGTGCCAAGTAATTAATAAAAGAGTTTACCACAAAAAACACCTTGTAACACTATCCTGTGTACCTTATACTCTATTATATTCAGCTTACACTAGCAGTGGATTTCCTTAAAGCCTTATCTTGCAGTGGGTTTCCTCTCATATCCTTACTCCATTATGTTCACCTTAAGCTAGCAGTGATTTCCTACGAACTTTCATATTTTTAAATGTAAAATGCATTTTTATGAATAAAAATGTATATACTTGCCATATGAAAACACTTGGGTAAGCGTGGCTTGGCGTTCGGTGACCGCCACATACACCGTACATAGAATTTAAAATATGAGGGGAGACCCTCTTTAAACCTATATACTTGCTACCTTTGACCCCTGGTGACCTAATTCACTCTGCCATGTGCAGTAATACAGAAATAGTTCATTCTTTTTGTGAATAAACATAAATGCTGGAAAAAGGTCTTTAAAAGCGGGGCAGGCGGGAGGGTGATTTGCTGTTTTCATATGGTAAGTATATACATTTTTATTCATAAAAATGCATTTTTCATTTAAAAATATGAAATTTTATTTCATGAAAATGTAAATATACTATACCATATGAAAACACTTGGGTTGAATGCCCACATGGAAGGATGGTGGGAAAAAGACAGACTAAGGAAAACCACCCTAAGGTTAAATTGCTACAAAAGGATACTTCCTAGTGCAATGCAATTGAACCCAAAACCTCTGTGCTGAAGCAATAACTCGAGTGAGTTAAGTGAGTAGCATTAACCACTGCACTAACTTCAGCACTGCTGTCTACACCCTATTAGGTCAGCTCAAAGGAGAAGGCATAAGTATGCCCTGTACTCAGAATACGAACATGCCCAGAGGCACTAAGAAGCACGGTTCTGAAAATAGAGATGAAGAATAGATTCCCTAAAAGGGAAATGCCACCCCCCTTTTTCTGAAACTAAAAGTTTCAGATGGACTTAAATTGAGGAATTTAAGTAGAAGAGAGAGAAATGGCTGAGTGGAAAAGGATGTCCACTCCACTTAAGAAATCATAAGAGATTCTTAAGAACAACATTTCTGAAGGGAAATACATTCCTAAAATAGAAGGATGTAAAAGTGGAATGGCTCTTCCACGTGCAGGATCTCATGTTGACTAGGAGTGGGATTCCACCCCTAAAGGACCAGGAAGCCCCCTGTGCCCTGACATGATGAGCCCTGACACCATGAAGAGATGCATTCTCTGTGGAACAGAGATTGAGGGAATAGAGGATAAAGTGCTATCCAAAAAGATATTGTCTGAGCAGCAATATCACCCTCTTGGACTTCAGAAGGAAGACGAAGAAGAAATCCTTTTAAGTCAGAATAGCTAGATAGAAAGTATCTTAGGAATCTGACTGTAAAAAAGGAGAGGTCTTCTAAGTCATCCTGACCAAAGACAAAAAGTCAAAGCAGGAAGAGCCTTCTGAAGATAACTGGCTTAAGCCAGGAAAGTAAGATCTGACTTAAGGATGACTTAGGCCATCCCTAAAGCGTGAGAGAAAACCTTTAAATAAAGGAATGAAAATCACTCCTTCTCCTTCCCAAAGAAAGGGAGTAAGAAAGACTGTCTAAAATGTGAAAAACTTGGCTCAGCAAATGAAAAGGGTTCAAGAGGAGCCTTGGTAAGAGCCTGCAGAACCAAGGATTAAGTACCAAACAGGTAGGTGACGACTACCCTAATTCTGGACTTAAAGAAGCTCTAAATGAGACTTCCTAGCTCCTATAAGAACCCAATGTACCTGGAGAGAGCTGACCTGTATCCCTATTGTCTGAAAAATAATTCCTTAAAAGGAACAAACAGCAATAAATGGGACAGTTGAAGCATGGCAGAGAGGCCATGTTTCTCACAACTTGGCTCAGCAAATGAAAAGGGTTCAAGAGGAGCCTTGGTAAGAGCCTGCAGAACCAAGGATTAAGTACCAAACAGGTAGGTGACGACTACCCTAATTCTGGACTTAAAGAAGCTCTAAATGAGACTTCCTAGCTCCTATAGGAACCCAAAGTACCTGGAGAGAGCTGACCTGTATCCCTATTGTCTGAAAAATAATTCCTTAAAAGGAACAAACAGCAATAAATGGGACAGTTGAAGCATGGCAGAGAGGCCATGTTTCTCACAAGATTTTTGAAGCAGTTCCACATTGCTTCATAGACAGTTATGGAGGATAAAAATCCTCCAAGACCCCTCCTGTGAAAATTCTTCTTAAAGGAGACTTCAGCCAGAAAGCTTGAAGAAAGGAACTCCATAAAAATAAATAACAAAACTCTAGATGAGATTGTTATAGAAGAATAAGAGGAAGAGCCAATGGCTTTCTTAAAGGAGATCTTGAGGCCAAACCTGGCAATTACCAGGAAAGGTTACAAGAAGCATGATACAGCTCTGAAAGTTGATTAACTTCAAGGCCATAGAGGACAAGGAGCTGAAGGAGGGAAGGAGTAAAACAAGTACTCCGGACCAAAACACTCCAGGGCATCTGTTGCCAGAGCCTAAGGATCTAGCACAGGAGGCACATGTAAGAGCAGCTTGTGATTGAATCACATGGCAGAAGAGATCTAAATAAGATGAGAAGTCTGAGACTACCATCTGAAGATCCAAGAATTGAAGGGCCACCTTATATGAAAGGTGAGAAAAGACCTCCAGAGATGGTCTGCCAAAGATTCATGCCCCTGGAACATGAGGCGGAAGAACAGACTTGTTCTTGTAAAAAAAAAAAAAAAAAAATGGCAAAAGATGCCAAAATACACATGTCCCAAGAGTGGAAGCTGTCTTGATAAAAAGAAAGCCCAGACAACAGTGTTACCTGGACTATCTGAAGAATCCCTTAAAGAAAGGACAAATGAGGAACAAATGTCTTGAGAACAAGACATCTGAGTTGTTTGAGGCTGAAAGGATGATCCTTTGATGAAAGGATAATAGAGGAACAAATGTCTGAGCAAAAAAGACAGCTATGAGCTCAGAACTGATGCACAGACTGGACTGCTACATCAAAAATAGACCTTAGGTGGTCCACAGAGCACTAAGAACTCCCAAACCCTGCAGTGAAACATCCATGAAAGTAGATGTAAAAACTAGGGAATTAAAGGGAGGGATGCAAAGACATAGTTCCCAGGATAGTACCTTCTTGAATGAACCTTCATAGAAGGACCAAGAAATGGAAAATCCAGAGCACCTTTGAGAAGGAAAATCAAGTGTCCTGAGATGACACAGAAGAATTGTCATGTGCAGGGACCTTGAAGAAGCGGCTTCCAAGTGGAAGCCCAAAGTCAACTCTAATAGAGTTGGTAAATGAACCTCTGACAACTATTGGCTCTAATGAGCCAATTTGTAGTCACATGTGCACTGAGATGCCCAACCTCAAAGCCAACTTTCCTTACTTCCTTGACTAAGGAAGAAAAACCTGAAAGGCTAGTGGCTAGACCAAAAGGCATTGCCACAAAATGGTACACCTTGCCCAAAAGCAAAAACTATGAGCAAGAGTGAACCAAAGGAGAGAAAGGAGGCAAATTGGGGTCCACTGGCCAATTGAGAAAATGATCAACTAATAAGTTGCATCCTGATAGTCTGGAAAACCAGGAAAAGATATAAATCTAATGGTGGTTTCCAGAATATCTTTGTCAAGGATAATGCCCTGAAAAATCAGGAAAACAGGAGCTCATGATACTTGAACTGCTCAAGTGAACAGACAGTGTGAGACTGAATGACAAAGAACAGCATTCTTCTGTGGAGAAGAGCTGAAAGAATCAGGAAAGTGGAATCTGAGAGACCACTGGAATCAGTTGACCTCCCACTGGCAAGTGGAGGGATCTGGAAGTAAGAGTGAAAATTTGAGTAAAACAACACTCTTATCTCCTGAAGGACACCATAATAAAGGTTGAGGCTGAGCCTCTACCTCTGGAAGGCATTCCACCATCAGAATGTTGGAACCTGGAAAGGAACCACATCCTAAAAGCACTAAGTTGGAGAGAAAACTCCCTGGATGGGAGGAAAAAAGGTCTTAATTGGTGTGCCTCAAGAGGCTAATGCAGATAGCTTAAAAGAGGCACCTTGAGTAAGGGCCACATGAAAACCTTCTGCTTATACTGTTATATGTGAGAAGAAATGGTCTCCCAAGAGAGACATCACAAGAAACAGCATAAGACCAAAAAAGGACCAATTAACCCTACCAAGTGACTAAGCACAAGTGAGGGAAATGGATAAAGAAATCTCTCAAAATAAAGTGCAAAGATGGCTGAAAAAAGGCCATAGATCAACCAGCTAAAATGTAGCTAGAAGACCCATTGAAACAGATGTCCAAAGAATGGTGGATGAAAAAGACCATTGAGAAAATATTGCCTTGTCAATCAACTTGAATAAGTGATCAACAAAACAGGAAGGAAAAAATCCCACAGAAATAAGGACCCTAAGGTCCATCTCAGATCTCCCCTAATAGCAGAGGAACTCTACCTAGGGAAAAGAAGGTCTTAAGAACCCCATCAGGCTAGATCCCAGGTCCGGAAACCTGAAGAAGTCAACCCAAAAAACCCTCTGAAGAGGATTTCGTACCTGGCAAAACTAAGTTTTAGAAGGAAAATTGGGTAATTACCCAACCTACAAAACTTTGAATAAGAAAATCCCAAAATGAATGAGTGACAGAAAGTAAGTATCTGGCCTCATGAAGGAACTTCTAAGCCTGGAAAAGTGGTTGATTTAGAGAAAAATAAGACTGATCAAAAGAAAAGAGCAGTCAAATTAATTCCCTAATTCTGTTAGACAGGAAGCTTGAAAATCTTCTGAGGAGAAGATTAATCCTAAGCACCCATATAGTCCAACAGACTGGCACTAAAAAGTTGGAATAGGGTTCCTGAAGTCTGCCTAAAGGTTAACTGTAGACAGAGGAACCCCCAACATACCCAAAAGGGAGATGTGCCCATTGATCGTCAGATCTAAAAAATGGTGAAAACACAAAAGCTGTTGAGTAACAGAAGATTTCCACCAAACCCCAAATGAAAATTTTCTAGATTTAGAAAATGAATGGAGCTGTGTTTAGAAAGTAGAAAATCAGTTGGATTCAACTGATAAACTCTTCTAAAAGGAACCCTGAAAATGAATGGTCTTAATAAGGTAATCCCAGCCCAAAAAGCAGCCTGATTAGGCTGAGCCCTAGGCACAAAAGAGGCCAAAGGACTAAAAAAGGACTGAGAAACCAAATGACCAAAATGACAAAATTGGAATGTAGGAAACCAGTAATAGTGAAATGGATCTCCAAAAGGTGGAAGACAAAGTCCTCCCCAGAAGCCGTAAACCCCCAACCTCCAGAATTGAAGGTGGAGAAAGGCTAAAAAAGGAGACCCTAGGCTCAGAATTGAACCCCAAAACACTGAAACCAGGATCCGAATTCCAGAAATGTCAAATGAAAGGGCCTGTTCAAGTAAAGAACCGTGAATGGTAGGTTGTAGATACCGTAATGTTACGCTATGAAAAATGCGTTAACAATTGAAATTATTACACATTGTGCTCTGACATAATAATATTCAAAGAAATATGTAAAAGGAATGTATAAACAAACCTGGAAATGCTGTAATCACTATGAAAATGAATATTTTCTGACAACCGATCGGTTGACCTCCATTTTGGATGTGACGTCCTCGTCACGTGACCTGGTGAATGATTCGTAAAAAGCTCAAAAATAAGGTCAAATTACGCGGTGAAACGAAGAATTTCGTAAAAAGAATGAAGGAAAACCGTAAAAGGTGAATTATAATGCCTGTAGAAGTGCATCAATGAATTAATTCACCGCGGAAATGAATATTTCCAAAGGAAATCCAACATTCTGACACCACGTGACCCAATGAGCGATAATACCAAATCAGTAACTACGTGAAAAACAATGCACAGTCCGGTCAAAATACGTGGGAAAAAACGAAGAATTTCGTTGAAAGAATGAAGGAAAACCGTAAATTAAAATTGTAATGCCTGTAGAAGTGCATAAAACGAAATAATTTACTGAGGAAATGAATATATCCAAAGGAAATCCGACATTCTAACACCACGTGACCAGATGAGCGATAATACGAGTTTTGGAAAAACACGTAAAATATATGGCAAAGTACACAATAAAATCACCAGAAATAGAAGTAAAATGTAAATAAAATGGAGGAATAGTGAATAAAACAGCTTAAGTGTACTTACAGAGCACCAAAAACGTGTAAATGCAGGTCTTAGCAAGATAGCAAAAACGCCTGTTGACACTTCAACCACCACAAAAAGAATGAACTATTTCTGTATTACTGCGCATGGCAGAGTGAATTAGGTAACCAGGGGTCAAAGGTAGCAAGTATATAGGTTTAAAGAAGGTCTCCCCTCATATTTTAAATTCTATGTACGGTGTATGTGGCGGTCACCGAACGCCAAGCCACGCTTACCCAAGTGTTTTCATATGGTATAGTATATTTACATTTTTATGAAATAAAACTTATCTTGCAGCAGGTTTTCCATCATATCCTTACTCCCGAGTTTTCATGGCAAACTCAAATTTTACATGGCACTACAATTTGGTCCTACGTTTACAGTTACAACTTACATTTGAATTGCTAGTGCTTCCAACTTTTTTTCTGAAACATACATATATTTAATATAAACCAGTTATTTCTAAAATATAATACATACACTTCTTTTTAAACTTTTATTTATTACATATTCAAGCAGAAACAATACTTCCCTGGTATACAGAGTACTGCAAATTTCCTCGTAAACATTTTTCACAATTCCAAATCTAAATGGAAAATCTAAAAGAAAAAAAAAAATCAGAAATCACATACAAAATCTTGGTAAAAAAACATGTTATACGAATGATTATTATTTCGATATGTTATTATAAATTCTAACAATGTGATAAAAGATAACCTTTCTTGCAAATTTGGGTTTTTTGTGTGGACTGATTTAATTTTGATACATTTTGGGTTTAATGCACACAATGGACTGTGGAGGCAAACAGTGGAATAGGGACACACACTATATGTCTTCCAATTGGGGTGTAAAGAGAGAAAAATATACACACCATTTTCAGAAAAGAATTACGATGACTTCCAGTATATTATCAGCAGCACTATCATGTGATGATCATGTTCCTAATATATTCCACTGAAAAGGGAAAATTGAAACTGCAGACAATTGTTGATTTGCGATTTATTAATTTACCAGTCATTGTATGCATATACACATTTTTACTTTGCAACTAATAACTTCAAAGGTAATCTTTCTTTTACAATTAACAACATCATGGTAATTTCTCCCAATTTTTCACTATGAATTATATAAAATATCAATACAACCAAACAACAGTGCCAAGTAATTAAAGTTTACCACAGAAACCACCTCCTAAAACTATCCTATGTACCTTACACTCTATTATAGTCACCTTAAACTTGCAGTGGATTTCCTTAGAGCCTTATCTGGCAGTGGGTTTTTTCCTCATGTCCTTACTCCAGAGTTTTCATGGCAAACTCAAATTACGTGGCACTACAGTTTAGTCAAAGTCAAAGTTGGAGTTTTATGTCTTATTCAACAGCCAGGGCCATATTGAGACAGGTCCTCAGCATTTGCCACTTGTGAGACTCGAACCCACAGAGGTGACAGCCTAGGATTAAATGCCAAACTTGCTAACCACTAGGCCACTGAGGACCTACAATTCAGTCCTACATTTACATCTTAGTGTTTTCAACTTTTTTCTTAAAACATACATATAATTAATATAAAACAGCTAATTCCCAAATATGATATGTATACTTGTTTATAAACATGTATTTATTACATATACAAGCAGAAACAATACTTCCCTGGTATAGAGAGTATTGCAAATTTCCTTGTCAACACTTCTTCAATTCCAACAGTCGGCCATTTTCTTTAATTTAGAAAATCTAAAAGCAAAAACAAAATTGGAAATCACATTATAAACTTTGATAAAAAGTATGTTAAACTATACAGCAGTAGTGTGCTATAGGTGATAATAACAAAAGCAATAATAATTATTAACTAGAGGATCGCTTGCAAAACAAAGCGATTGTTTTTGCATGGCAAAAACAAAGCGTTCCGAAAAGGAGAAATAAAGGCAGCTTAATCATGTAAGAAAGTTCTGCTTATAGCTCAACAAAGCCAGAAGATAGGAAAAGTGGTTCTTGGGCAGGGTAGTTATCTTGGATACAGTGTGTTTCAAAAATTTTGATGAAATAGCTCTATCTTGAACGGTTAAGGAGACAATTAAGGTGTTTTGCACTTTTTGTAACAAATTTGAAAATTGACAATGACCCCCATTTTTGGAATATTGGGTCGAGTAGTTTGCTTACATACCCAAAGAAATTTGAAAAATTTTGATGTAATTTTAAATTTTATTAGACAAATACTTACCATTTCCTGACCATAGCTATATGTTGGTGCCATCCAACTCACTGGCCAACGTTGAGAAACGTTTTAAGGTACCTTAAGAGGCCAGTGAGTGAGTGTGAACTAGCATGTCCCCCTAGTGGTCATGTGACCACGCTAGTAAACAATCTTCATTATTTTTGTTGCAGAAAATACTCCCCTAGTACTGAATCTGCGGGGAGGTGGGGGGGACTATCCTGGTCAGGAAATGGGAAGTATTTATCTAATAAAATTAAAATTACAACAAAATTTTTCAATTTTATTGCGAAAAATACACTTACCATTTCCTGACCATAGCTGAATGCAGCCTTCATGGAAGGAGGGCAGTACTAGAATTTAAAGACCCAGTACACCACTCTGCACAGCTATCATACACAGCACAATCCTATAGGCATTCAGATCCAAACTCACCTCCCAGATGAGGCAGTGGAACTGTTAAGCACTACAAAACAACACAGCCTTGTTGTTGTTGTTGCTGTTGTAGGAAGGAAGTAATCATTACAGAGACCCACTACCTAGCCTACAACTTAAACATTATGAGAAGTTTACATTGAAATTTACATGCAAACAACAACATATAAATTTCCAACAGTCACCACATACCATATAGATCCCCTAAATCAAAGTATGTAGATGAAGTTCTCACAAACTGACAGTATTGCCACAGTTGAATGCTGCATATAGACGAACATCCAAAACCAACACAGGTGAGCCAAAGCTTGGAAGTGTCATCAGCATATTGTGTAACTCCAAGTCTGAATGAAGTCAACAATGCTGCCTAATAAAAATACAAATAATATGACAGACATACATCTGCAAATGCATACCAAAGTATCAATATAAGTATCACACATATACTTATAAGATAACCAACTGTAGGAGCCAATATCAAAGTCTGACCACAAGCAAACCAAGCAGGTGACAGAAAATTGGTAAAAATGTTATGGTTTCCAGAAACATGCATCTAAAACTTCATATACAGAAACACTATCCTAAAAGCTAAAGATGCACTCATTCTTGCTTTGACATGCTGCTATTGAGACTCAGAATTTGACTTCTTCTCAGTCAAAAGGACAGTCTGCCTAAAGCAAGATGAGATAGATGACCTGAAAATATCTGCTGTAAAGCCTTTATAAATAGGTACAGACAAGAGATAGTAATTCCTCATTGAATCCTTTGTCCCAAGTAAAAGTATTTCAAAAACCTCACAAGACAAAGAGATCTATCTTGAGTTAAAACTGCTGTCCCAATGATTGAGAACTGGCATATCGACCGGCTTAACTGAAGTAGGCCCATCCGAAGCCAACTGCTTCTTGGCTAATAAATGGCCTTTAAGTAAGGGAAGACAATGCTAACAATAATTACCCTTCTTCCTATGCCTGATGCCAAAGTCAAAAGAAAGACCATCTTGAAAGTTAATAAACCTCCAAGAAATCTTCCCCAAAGGCTCAAAAGGCTGTCTGGTGAGACCAAACAAGAACAGAGACAAAAGGTAAAGAAGGCTAAACCTATTGGCTACTGTATTATCTCTATAGAAACATTTCAACAATCTATACAGCTGAAGAGTTCTAGAGATTTACCCCTTCAAGCAAAGCAATCTGCAATTGTTATTCTGTAACCAGCAATAGTAGATGACTTTAGATTCTTTTCCGTAAAGAAATAATTATGTAAATTTTCTACATCTAGAAAAGTATTAGCTGAGATGTTCACCACGAAGAAGCCTCAGATGGAAGTTTGTGGATAGATCTACCAGGTCCCACAACCAAGAACATCCACCATGACCATCATGATTCAATCATGATGAATCTGAAGGTGGTCACCTTCTAAATCACCTGAAGAATCCTTGGCTATCCTGGTGCAATCATGATGATTCTGCACCTGTAGGTGATCATCTTGGATCACCTGAGGAATGAGAGCCACTGGAACAAAGACAAAGCTGTCCAGATCCTCCCAAGAAACGTGTAAATTGCATCTGTTCCCCAAGCCCCACAGTCTAGGAAAAGGAAACACATACACTGGAAGCTTAAGATTCAGGTTGTTGAATACCAATGGCAGAATGATTGAACTCACCTACAAGAGAAGCCTTAAAAGGAACCTTTGAGGAACAGATCCACCAGATCCCAAAAATTAGACATCCCTAGAGACTCTGATGCAATCAAGATGATTCTGCACCAAAATCTTGGAGTAGCCCTTCTTAATAGCTACTAAAAGAATTTCCTTGCCTTTCCTGAGATCTTTTGTCTTTCAAGGCTCTTACTGGACAAAGAAACCTATTTTGCACCAAAGCGTGATGTAAAGAAGGTTTCAAAGCAGGAATGACTACAGGTTGAAAAAACCAAAGGACCCTCAGAAGCCAAATGATTCACCTGCATCACCTGAAGAATCAAGGTCACAGGACCAAACAAACTGCCCAGTCCATCCCAAGAAAGTTGAAAAAGACAAGCTTGTGGTTCAAACTAGTTGCAAAACAAATCCATCATTGGTGAATGTAATCAAAGACAGATTTGATTGAACATCTGAATCAGAACAGAAGATTCAAAACTCATTCAAAACTCATTCAATTTGAATCATCCTGAGTCTCATGAACAAAGAATTTGTTAGAACATTTGGATACCCTGAGAAGTGATATGCCTCAATCTGAACCCATGGCATTCGTCCAAGGAATGATTCTTCAGATAAGGAAACACATTCCTGAAAGTGGGTACCTCCCTACTTGTTCAGATAGGAAAGCACTGAAGAACTGTCTCTGGAAATCAAAAGATTTAGAATCCGAATCAGACTTCCAAATGAATCTAAAGATAGTAGCCCCGTTAATGTGGAGTCTCGACCCCTCATGATAAAACAGACCACTGGCTGTTTGATGCCATAATTGTGCATCCCAACCCTTAAAGAAAGCATCTAATAACGGAAGGAGAATGTGCTCCTGCTGATGAAGTAATGGGACATCCTTCAAACTTGAAAAGTCGGTCCACCACTGAAGATGATCCCTGAGAACAGAAAAACTGGGATATCACAAGACTTAGGATATCTGTGGTACATTAGCAGATAGCCTTGGGTCACCTGATAAACAAGCATTCTGACGCATGCATTTATCTCCCACCGTATAAATAAGATGTACTAAAGATAGTGGAATATAAATTTTCTTGTGAGATGGAGGCACATGTAGAAGTGACAAGTTTAATGTTTGATTGCAATACTTTTAAAGACAAAAGGCATTGATTCATTTTAGTAGCTATTACTCTGCCATCCAAAGAGCTACAGTTCTACAACTTTAATATGCAGTAGATCACCCAAAAGTAGGTGAATGACTTATTTAGAAGAAATTGCCTACCTGTAATACTTTTACAGATAAAAGACATTTACTCATTTTAGTAGCTATTACTCAGCTATCCAAAGAGCTACAGTTCTGCAACTTCACTATGTGGTAGATCACCCAAAAGTAGGTAAATGACTTATTTAGAAGGAATTGCCTACCTGTAATACTTTTAGAGATAAAAGACATGTACTCATTTTAGTAGCTATTACTCAGCTATCCAAAGAGCTACAGTTCTGCAACTTCACTATGTGGTAGATCACCCACAAGTAGGTGAATGACTTATTTAGAAGGAATTGCCTACCTGTAATACTTTTAGAGATAAAAGACATTTACTCATTTTAGTAGCTATTACTCAGCTATCCAAAGAGCTACAGTTCATCAACTTCAGTATGTGGTAGATCACCCAAAAGTATGTGAATGACTTATTAGAACTAGACCAAGGACGCATCTGTGGCCAGATGCAAAATGTATCCACCGGCAAAGGCAAAAGTAGCTATTACCCAGCCATAGCATGAGCTAGAAGTCTGAAATTTTTATTATGTTATAGCTGACCCAAAAGTAGGTGAATAATATATTTGCACAAAATTCTCTAAATCCAATAGTTTTCACGTTACAATTGATTTTACTCATGATGGAAGTTAGTAAAAAGTCCAAAAGTAGCTATTACTCACTTAGCTATTGAGATAGACACCCAAGTTACTCACCATGTTGTTGCTATTGAAAAAGTAGGTGAATATCATATTTTAACAAAATGCTCTAAATGCAATACTTTTCAAGTTATAAATGATGTAGTGTTGAGTAAGAACTTCAAAGTAGCTATTACTCAGCTATGCTATGAGCCACAGGTCTGGAACTTAACTATGTTATAGCTGCTTCAAAATAGGTGAATAACATATTGCAACTAAATAATGTAAATGCAAGAGTATTCAAGTTATAAGTGATTTACCCAACAGTGATAACCTAAAAGTAGCTATTACTCAGCTATGCAATGAGCTACAGGTCTGAAATTTTACTATGTTATAGCTGACCCAAAAGTAGATGAATAACATATTTGCATAAAATTCTGTAAATACAACAGTTTTCAAGTTACAAGTGATTTTACTCATGATGGAAGTTAGTGAAAAATCCAAAAGTAGCTATTACTCACTTAGCTATTGAGATAGACACCCAAGTTACTCACCATGCTGTAGCTATGGAAAAAGTAGCTGAATAACATATTTTAACAAAGTGCTCTAAATGCAATACTTTTCAAGTTATAATTGATTTAGGGCATGATTTCATTACTTTTAATGAATAAAAAATTATTTTAAAAAGTCATAAAAAAACTTTAGCATGTGAAAGCTCTCCAAAATGTAGGTGAATGAGTTATTTGAGAAATACTGGCTATCTGCAATACTTTTAGACATAATTAGCATGTACTCATTTTGAGTAGGTGAGTAATTAACTATGGGTCTGAAACTTCAAGCAAAAGCTCTCCCAAAGGAAGGTGAATGAGTTAGTCGAGAAAAATTGGTTATCTGCAGTACTTTTAGAGATAATTCGCATTAACTCATTTTGAGTAGGTGAGTAATTAGCTATGGGTCTGAAACTTCACCATGTGAAAGCTCTTCCAAAAGTTGGTGAATGAGTTATTTGAGAAAAATTGGCTATCTGCAGTACTTTTAGAGATAATTCATATTTACTCCTTTTGAGTAGGTGAGTAATTAGCTATGGGTCTAAAACTTCACCAAGTGAAAGCTCTTCCCAAAGTAGGTGAATGAGTTATTTGAGAAAAATTGGCTATCTGCAATACTTTTACAGATAATTAGTATTAACTCATTTTGATTAGGTGAGTACTTAGCTACAGGTCTGAAACTTCACCAAATGAAAGCTCTCCCAAAAGTAGGTGAATGAGTTAGTTGAGAAAAATTGGCTATCTGCAGTACTTTTAGAGATAATTCGCATTAACTCATTTTGAGTAGGTGAGTAATTAGCTATGGGTCTGAAACTTCACCAAGTGAAAGCTCTTCCAAAAGTAGGTGAATGAGTTATTTGAGAAAAATTGGTTATCTGCAGTACTTTTAGAGATAATTCGCATTTACTCATTTTGAGGTGAATAATTAGCTATGGGTGTGAAACTTCACCATGTGAAAGCTCTTCCAAAAGTTGGTGAATGAGTTATTTGAGAAAAATTGGCTATCTGCAGTACTTTTAGAGATAATTCATATTTACTCCTTTTGAGTAGGTGAGTAATTAGCTATGGGTCTAAAACTTCACCAAGTGAAAGCTCTTCCCAAAGTAGGTGAATGAGTTATTTGAGAAAAATTGGCTATCTGCAATACTTTCAGAGATAATTAGCATTTACTCATTTTGATTAGGTGAGTAATTAGCTACAGGTCTGAAACTTCACCAAGTGAAAGCTCTCCCAAAAGTAGGTGAATGAGTTATTTGAGAAAAATTGGCTATCTGCAATACTTTTAGAGATAATTCACATTTACTCATTTTGAGTAGGTGAGTAATTAGCTATGGGTCTGAAATTCATCATGTGAAAGCTCTCCCAAAAGTTGGTGAATGAGTTATTTGAGAAAAATTGGCTATCTGCAGTACTTTTAGATATAATTGGCATTTACTCGTTTTGAGTAGGTGAGTAATTAGCTATGGGTCTGAAACTTCACCAAGTGAAAGCTCTTCCAAAAGTAGGTGAATGAGTTATTTGAGAAAAATTGGCTATCTGCAGTACTTTTAGATATAATTCACATTTACTCATTTTGAGTAGGTGAGTAATTAGCTATGGGTCTAAAACTTCACCAAGTGAAAGCTCTTCCCAAAGTAGGTGAATGAGTTATTTGAGAAAAATTGGCTATCTGCAATACTTTTACAGATAATTAGCATTAACTCATTTTGATTAGGTGAGTAATAAGCTATGGGTCTGAAACTTCACCAAGTGAAAGCTCTTCCAAAAGTAGGTGAATGAGTTATCTGAGAAAAATTGGCTATCTGCAATACTTTTAGAGATAATTAGCATTTACTCATTTTGAGTAGGTGAATAATTAGCTATGGGTCTGAAATTTTACCAAGTGAAAGCTCTCCCAAAAGTAGGTGAATGAGGTATTTGAGAAAAATTGGCTCTCTGCAATACTTTTAGAGATAATTAGCATTTACTCATTTTAAGTAGGTGAGTAATTAGCTATGGGTCTGAAACTTTACCATGTGAAATTGAAAATTTCATGTTTCAACAGAAACCCTTCTACTACACTGTGGGTCCAAAACCTGCTCGAAATCGCTCTGACAGTTTCAGAGATATTTGCCATTTTTCATTTTCCGCAAAAATTCAAGATGGCCACCAAAAGTTGTAAACTTTGAAATTTGAAACCTTACTATGTGATAGCTTACCAAAAAGTAGATGGACAACATATTTGAAAAGATTTCCCTAACTTTAATACTTTTGAAGATATTTGACATTTACTTCTTCTGTTATTTAGCTACAAATGAGAAAATAGTTATTACTCACTTAAGGCATGCAACAGAACCCCAAACTATGGACCATCTTATAGCTAAGGACAAAGTAGCTGAACAACATATTTTAGGAAAACACTCTAACTGCAATAATTTTGGAGTTACAATGGCTTTACTCAAGCTACAAACGAGAAAATAGCTATTACTCACTTATGGCATGCACCAGAACCCCAAACTATGGACCATCTTATAGCTAAGGACAAAGTAGCTGAACAACATATTTTAGGAAAACACTGTAACTGCAATAATTTTGGAGTTACAATGGCTTTACTCAACAGTCAGAATTTCAAAGTAGCTATTACTCAGCTATCCAAGGTGCAACAGGTCTGAAACTTTACCATGTGATAGCTTACCAAAAAGTAGATGAATAACATATTATGAAAAGATTTCCCTAACTTTAATACTTTTGAAGATATTTGACATTTACTCCTTTTGTTATTTAGCTACAAATGAGAAAATAGCTATTACTCACTTATGGCATGCAATAGAACCCTAAACTATATACCATCTTATAGCTAAGGACAAGGTAGCTGAACAACATATTTTAGGAAAACAGTCTAACTGCAATAATTTTGGAGTTACAATGGCTTTACTCAACAGTCAGAATTTCAAAGTAGCTATTACTCAGCTATCCAAGGTGCAACAGGTCTGAAACTTTACTATGTGATAGCTTACCAAAAAGTAGATGAATAACATATTATGAAAAGATTTCCCTAACTTTAATACTTTTGAAGATATTTGACATTTACTTCTTCTGTTATTTAGCTACAAATGAGAAAATAGCTATTACTCACTTACGGCATGCAATAGAACCCCAAACTATGTACCATCTTATAGCTAAGGACAAAGTAGCTGAACAACATATTTTAGGAAAACACTCTAACTGCAATGGTTTTGGAGTTACAATGGCTTTACTCAACAATCAGAATATCAAAGTAGCTATTACTCAGCTATCCAAGGTGCAACAGGTCTGAAACTTTACTATGTGATAGCTTACCAAAAAGTAGATGAACAACATATTTGAACAGATTTCCCTAACTTTAATACTTTTGAAGATATTTGACATTTACTCCTTTTGTTATTTAGCTACAAATGAGAAAATAGCTATTACTCACTTATGGCATGCAATAGAACCCCAAACTATGTACCATCTTATAGCTAAGGAAAAAGTAGCTGAACAACATATTTTAGGGAAACACTCTAACTGCAATGGTTTTGGAGTTACAATGGCTTTACTCAACAATCAGAATTTCAAAGTAGCTATTGCTCAGCTATCCAAGGTGCAACAGGTCTGAAACTTTACTATGTGATAGCTTACCAAAAAGTAGATGAACAACATATTTGAAAAGATTTCTGTAACTCTAATACTTTGGAAGATATTTGACATTTACTCCTTTTGTTATTTAGCTACAAATGAGAAAATAGCTATTACTCACTTATGGCATGCAATGGGACCCCAAACTATGTACCATCTTATAGCTAAGGACAAAGTAGCTGAACAACATATTTGAAGAAAAAGTTGTTTCTGCAATAGTTTTTGAGTTATGAGCCCTTTACTCCAAGTAGCTAAGATAGCTATTACTCACTTATCGTTAGGCCTAAGTCCATAAAACCAAAAAAATTTTCGAGGGCGTGAAAATTCATTGGGACAATTAATTTACAAAAAATCTGTAGCTGTAGTAGTTTTGGAGGAATCTGCGTGACTAACTAACGCACGCACACACGCACGCACACACAGGCATCATTTCATAATCTCCCTCCCGGGCTAAAGCCCGTCGGGAGATAACAAATGACCCAATGGCATTGTTTTCTCCTATGAAGCCATACCGCCACCAAAGAAATGGCTTCCTTAGAAACCATTAACTGGAGAAATTGCTTTGCTATGAGTAAAAGATCTACCCTAAGGTGGAATCAGCAATCCAAACTAAAACCCTTGGTGCTTTAGTCAAGATGCTTTTTTTTTTCAAAGTATAAAACCTGGTGACACCCAATGCCTTCTACTGCAGCCATCAGGTACACTATCCGTTGATACAATAGTAAAGTCGAAAATAAACCATTTCCAATAGCAAGGCAATGAAAAGGTCTATATACTGGTAAAGCATGATGCGTTCTTATAGATCCCACAGTCTCACCATGGACTAACATAGCAAACAGGCAGTAACCGGTGTGAACTGTCATCAACACAGAAGTGAAGATAAAAATTCGCGTGAATCCGGCTATGGAAGAATGCAACTGTAAGGAAACAAGTTAACACACCCATTCACCTACAAGTAAACACTCGCGAAAAACCCAACAATGTGAAATTACAGTACATGTAAAGGCTTATTTACCTCAACTATTGGTGGTAGCCATCTCTTCCCAGCTTATCACAAATGACAAACTGTAAAATTGCAGAGATATCACCATCTCACTGGTGTTATCGCCCTTTTGTCGATCATATCATAAACAGCTTTAATTAAAATTGTCTCTCGCATTTTTTTTTTTTTTTACATAACTTCAAACCACATGTCCACAAGTGCTTTGTAAGTATTATCTCCTGCTACTGTCGCTTCTGCGAAAAATATGGTTGAAAATTGTGCTGTTAATATCGGAACAAGTAAGGAGTTGTATATCTGTGAAAAACTGGACATACATTCCTCCCAAAAGATCACTCCATTAAAACATTGCTAGCTATACTAGTTCTAACTCCCCTATGTGTAACTGAGGAGCAGTGTAAGTGGCAAAATTGTCACAAAAGGGATAAAAATATGTATTCTAGTGCCTTTTATGGCATTTCCAGTCATATGTAGGAGTTTGCTCCTTTCTAAACATAAGAATCCCAATACATATGAGATTACAAAAATGAAGCTTTTCTGACATGTGTTCAGCAAGAAATTCCTCATTGGATATAAACAGTGAAAAGTCCACTCCTTATCCCACTAAAAATAGAGATAAGTTAGAGCAATGAGAGACCTGTAACACTCCTGATGAGTAACAATTTGAGTAACAAGCACTTCCCAACAAAAAAATCCAGGATCTTTGAGGAAAGTAATTGCAAATACTCAGGTCACAACCCAAGAAATTACTGATACTCTATGAGATGCAGTAAATCCTTAGATCCTTGAAGAAGTCCTACCAGAGGTCCTGATATCCAAGATTTGACATGCTCTCTAGCTGCTGCAAAAACCCAGAGAACCTGTACTGCTGAATAATAAATTTGACAATGGGTAGTTGTCTATATGTACCGGTGCCGGTTTCCAGCAGAAAACCGGTAAAAATCCACAGAATGAAATGCCAATTGCTGAGATGAATCACAACCCCGGTCAACTAATAACCCGATTCCAAACCTTTGAGGAGGTATGGAAACTCGATTGTCTTCGGATGACGTCATGCAGGTATTTTCCTCCGTGCAACGTTCCGACTGAACTTCACTGGATAAGTTTATCGCAGTGACAATTCAGACGTGTACTCAGAACTCCTCCACGATGATGCATCCAACGGAAAAAAATGATGTCTGCCTCCATGGGGAATTCCTTCTTGCCGTTCTATTCGACTGAGATGAATGTACTGAACAATTGCTTCCAAACGCCTAACTACAAGAAACTCGACGTATGATCAGGTTAACCAACAGTCGAATTATTTCTGATTTTTCATGGCGACTTCCTTGGTTGCCCAGCAACCTGTAAACTGTCCCTGCCGAAGCTAGTAAGACTGCCGACAGTTTCAGTGTTAATTGTAACAGTTGTAACTCTTCAATCTACTGAAAAATTGCATAAAAATAAAAAACTTGTCCCATTTTTATGCAAAACATGCCTCTTAAAGAAAAAAATTACATTCTGAATTCAACCACGAAATATCAATGCCGCCATCTACAAATAGTGGTCCTCAATCTGCTATAAAATGGCCACAAAAGCAACTTTTTCTCTGTGCTTTTTTTAATTTTGTCCTATGAAGACATTGTCAACACAGATGTCTTACCACAGAACTCAAAAACCCACAAGAAGTCCATAAAGTTAACAAAAAAAAATCTCTTCAAAATAAACACATCCACACTCTAGGATGGCCAACAAAAATAATGAAGATTGTTTACTAGCATGGTCACATGACCACTAGGGGAACATGCTAGTTCACACTCACTCACTGGCCTCTTAAGGTACCTTAAAACGTTTCTCAACGTTGGCCAGTGAGTTGGATGGCACCAACATATGGTCAGGAAATGGTAAGTGTATTTTTCGCAATAAAATGCTCTATCTTGCATGGTTATCAAGCCTTTTTGTGTTTTGCATTTTTGAAAAATTTGGTGAGTGACATATTCATTGAAACTTAGAAAGGCTCGTCTTCACGGATACCCAGTGGGTCAAAAATTTTGCCGAAATTGCTCTATCTTGCACGGTTTTCGAGATACAAGCATTTTAGTGTTTTGCGATTTTTGCAAAAAATTTGGAAATTCAAAATGGCCACCATTTTGGCAGGACAAATTTTTTTGAATATTGGGTCAGCTACTCAGCAAAATTACCCTGTGGGTCAAAAATTTGTCGAAATCGCTCTATCTAGCACAGTTTTTGAGTTATAAGCATTTTTGAAAAAAATTTGAAAATTCCAAATGTCCGCCTTTTTTAGTGAGTGAAAAATTCTTTAAAACTTGGAAAGGCTAGTCTCCACAGACCCCCTATGGATAAAAAATTTTGGCGAAATTGCTCTATGTTACACTGTTTTCGAGATACAAGTATTTTTTGTGCTTTGCAATTTTCGCAAAAAAATCGAAAATTCAAATTGGCCGCCATTTTTAACAGAACAAAATGTTTTTGAAAATTGGGTCAGCTACTCAAGGAATTTACCATGTGGGTCAAAAATTTCATTGAAATCGCTCTATCTAGTATGGTTTTCGGGATACAAGACCAAGTGAAATATTCGTTGAAACTTGGAAAGGCTAGTCTTCACAGATGCCCTGTGGGTCAAAAATTTTGCCGAATTCACTCTATCTGGCACGATTTCAGAGACACAAGCATTTTTGTGTTTTGCAATTTATGCAAAAAATTCAAAAATTTAAAATGGCCGCCATTTTTGGTCGGACAAAAACTTTTTTAAAACTGGGTCACCAACTCACCAGGGTTTCCCTGTGGGTCATAAATTTCGTCGAAATTGCTCTATCTAGCACGGTTTTTGAGATACAAGCATTTTTGTGTTTCGCATTTTTGAAAAAAGTTCGAAAATTCAGAATGGCTGCCATTTTTGGTGGGTGAAATATTCGTTGAAACTTGGAAAGGCTGGTCTGCACAGATGCCCTGTGGGTCAAAAATTTTGCCGAAATTGCTCTATCTTGCACGGTTAAGGAGATACAAGCAGTTTTGTGGTTTACTCGTTAAGAAAATGGTTAATGCTTAATTAATCATCAATAACTCATTTCTTAACCTATCTCTGCCAATATTTAATGTCGCCCAGATCTTTATATAAGGAAGGTATTTGCTAAATTTCAGGTGGATAGATAAAATGCTTTATAAGTTATCATCGGGACAAGGACGCCCTTCTAAAAAACTAATTTTTGGTCATGTGACCTCTCTGATTGGTGAAAATGTCATCCCAGCATATTCAGAAAAATTTCCCAGGGCTACTGCACACACCTGCCAAATATGAAAAGAAACCACCTTATTGCTGCAAAGCTATTGCAAAAAGAAAATGCGGATCCGCTTCTCCCATATACAAACAAGCGTCCATCGAGAGACGGTTAATAATAATCATTTTTATTATTCATTTTATATGTTATTATAATTCTTGCAATCAAAGAGTATTTTGTTTAAATATGTTATCCACCTACATTTGAGTCAGCTATAACATAGTGAAATTGCAGAGGTATAGCTCATTGCATACCTGAAAAATAGCTTTCACGTTCTTACGGTCAAGTAAATGACTTATAACATGAAAATTAAATTTAAATGTTATTCACCTACTTTTGTGTCAGCTATAACATAATGAAATTGCAGAGTTGTAGCTGTAGTCAATCACTTGTAACCTTGAAAACCGCTTGTATTGCTTTTACATTATTTTGTTTAAATATGTTATTCACCTACTTTTGGGTCAGCTGTAACATAGTGAAATTGTATACCTGTAGCTCATTGCATAGCTGTACAAAAGCTATTTTCAGGCTCTCGCTGTTGATTAAATCAGTTTTTTGTTAAATATGTTGTTCAGCTACTTTTTTACAGCTATAACATGGTGAGCAACCTGGGAGTCTATCCAAATAGCAAGTGAGTAATAGGTACTTCCCTTCAAAGTCAAATTTGCCCTTACTACTTTCAATCCCTTTTTATTGTTGGTCCTAGAAATTTTGTGTCTGAAGAACAGCTGTTACAAGTAAGGTCCCCTATCTACTGTTAAAATTTTAACACCCTTTCATATTTTTTTGTGAACATTGGAGGAATTTCTTTGCCAATACATGCTAGGCCAGAGGAAGATTACTTTGTTAAGATATCAGATCTACATCTGTAGTCACTATGTGCCAACTTTTTAAACTCTCCACCTTCCTCAGTAGTTCCCCAGGAAGCACCTTTCCAATTAACCTTTGTACTTTACTTCTGAATACCATTTGCAGTGCACAACTTCTGTGTCTTTCTCTGCTTTCACTTGTACTCAGAATACAAAGCCAGCTGACAAGAGAGCCCGTTCACAGGCACTGATGGATTGTTTATTATTCCTGGCATCCCTTACTATCAGAGAAGTTTTGCAAATTTCATGTAAACAAGTACCGATTTTTATATTTTTTATAATTTTTAAGCACAAGCCTAGAAAGAGCTTGCGCTTCTACAGATCACTTTTTTTGTTTTGTCCTCGGACTTTCATCAATTGTGGTGCAGCATGATGAGTATTTGTCTGCTCACTGAAGTTAAGCGGCAATGGGCTACGTTAGTACTTGGATGGGATGTGTCCGAGTTGAATTTCTTTGTGTCGCCAAACTTTCGTACATTCTAGTGCACTACTCATGTCTCTGATGGCTTTGCGCTTGCGCTATGGGACCAAAACACCTTTTGGCCTTCTTTGGCATAAAAATCAAAACATAAACGGCAGAGAATTTTAAAGATAAGGATTGAAGCTTCTATGTTTACCTGTGCCCCAAACTATGGATAGGTTTCAAAGATGATTTTTATGTAAACCAGTGTATCAAAGGTACAATTATAAAAAAGGACTTACTTTACTATGGTAGATAATAAATGTCAAATCATAATAATAATTCTCAAAACAACAAAAAAATAGCATTTTCATACAACAAGACAAAAAATAGCATCTGAGATGCCCCTATCCCACAACCAGGGGAAATACTTTCTAACACCATAAGATATGGAAGTAGTGAAACAGTACAAAGATTGGGATATTTTCAGAGCAGTGTCAGTTATATAAAGGTCCAAATAATGTTTAAGTAGAGAAAATAACATTAAATCAACACAATTCAATAGCAAGATGACAATATTAATCAGAAAACTAAAAATCATGAAGCTGTAAAATTTATTAAGAGAAACATGTCTTAAATTTCGCAGATCACACACTATGGCAGAACCCAAGTTAAAGGTCACACCATGATGCACACCTACATCCCTAACCAATGTCCCTACCAAATGTCAACCTTCTACACCTTATGGAATCCAAGAAATAGCTGGACAAGATTTTAAAACTCATGGTCACTACAACAAGGTCAAATCAAGATCACACCATGATGTTACACACCTTCAACCCCAAAGCAATGTCCCTACCAAGTATAATCTTCTTACACCGTACATTTGCCGAAACATATACCGGACAAGATATTATGGGTCAAGGTCACAAAGGCAAAGTCAAGGTCAAATCAAGGTCACACCATGACGCTGCACACCTACAACCCCTAAACAATGTCCCTGCCAAGTAACATCTTCCTACACCTTACGGTTTCCAAGATATTACCCAGACAAGATTTTATAGGTCAAGGTCACTATGGCAAGGTCAAAGGTCAAATCAAGGTCACACTATGACACTGCACAACTACAACCCCCAATGTCCCTACCAATTATCACCTTCCTACACCTTACAGTATCTGAGATATAGCCCAGACAAGAATTTATAGATCAAAGTCACTACAGCAAGGTCAAAGGTCAAATCAAGGTCACACTGTGACACCCGCCTGCTTGCCCATCCTGACACCATGGGTGAAAACAATACCCCAGCAGCCCTTAAGGGCTGTGGGGCACAAACATTCAAATCTGTTATATTTTTGTATTTACGTGTGATAAAAGTTGAAAATAATGTCACATAGGTAATTTTCTTAATTGTAAAAATATAGTACAGACAAAAAACTTACATCAGCCAACACTTGCGGAGGAATCAAGTTTCAGCCATCTGCACTGTTTTCATTCCTACAATCAAGAATAGACTGATTCTAATACATGTTTGAGCATTAAATCTTCCTTGTCACTAATGTTTTACTAAAATAAATATATAAATAAAATATATAAAATTAAAATAAATTAATTTAAATAAAATTAAATATTGAAATTCTTAAGGACATATTTTGCAAATTACTTTTTGGCATTTGGATTCTGTATTTAAACACTGGTTTTAAACACATCTTACAGTGTTTATCTATTTTGTCTATTACTTATATCTTTTGTCTATTGGGCTTATTCTGTTGTCTCCAATATTCATCTTGTTCAATTATATAATTTAACCATGTTTAATACCCTGGTTTGATCCCAAGTCACCTGTCATTTGAAAGGTATTATTTGTGCATTGTTCTGACAGCTGTTTAAAGCTTTTTTTGTCATCCACCCTTTTTATAATTATTACGAGAATAGGGTTATTATTTTAGATATTGATATGGTAAGATCTAAATATTGCGGATATCTGAGCAATATGAGTTTGAACACTGACCGTATATTAGAATATGAGATGAAGAGTAAGATGGTAAGAGAATAATTCAGAACAGGAAATAAGATTAATAACTGACATCTAATTTTGATATTGAGAAGAAACTTGAAATACAGATGTGATATTGGATTACACTTATATGTGAAACTGTCGTACAATAATTGAATAATAAATTGTTAAATAAGCGACTACTTCAAAAAAGAACTAGAAATAGGCCGCCCTGTTGATAGTAGATGCGAATAGAAACAGGATAGCATAGAAGAACACACATTATCATGTGTAATGTCCACCCATGAACCTTTTGCCCAAATTGTACAGTAGTCTTACAAGACCCTGTTTCATTTGTAAAATATATCAATGATGCTTAAATATTTGATAGTGTAGATGTAATTTATTTCAGCTTCATGCCTTTTTGCATTGGTTGGGTTGAAAATTTTGACGAAATCACTCTATCTTGCACGGTTAAGAAGATAGAAGCCAATTCCTGTTTTTCTATTTTTGGCAAAAATTTGAAAATTCAAAATGGCCGCCATTATTGGGAAAAGGAAATTTTTTTGAAAATTGCCAAGAGTACATTTCTTAGATACCCTATGGGTCGAAAATTTCAACAAAATAACTCTATTTTGCACGGTTAAGGCCAGTTTGTGTTTTTCCATTTTGGGCAAAAATTCGAAAATTCAAAATGGCTGCCATTTTTGGGGAGGGGAAAATTTTTTGAAAATTGCAAAGATTACATTCCTTAGATACCCTGTGGGTTGAAAATTTCGACGAAATCGCTCTATCTCGCATGGTTAAGGAGATAGAAGCAAATTTGTGTTTTGCCATTTTTGGCAAAAATTTGAAAATTCAAAATGGCCGCCATTTTAGGGGAGGGGAAAATTTTTTAGAAATTACCAAGAGTACAATGCTCAGATACCCTGTGGGTCGAAAATTTTGACGAAATCACTCTATCTGGCACGGTTAAGGAGATAGAAGCAAATTTGTGTTTTGCCATTTTTGGCAAAAATTCGAAAATTCAAAATGGCCGCCATTTTTGGGGAGGGGAAAATTTTTGGAAAATTGCAAAGATTGCATTCCTTAGATACCCTGTGGGTCGAAAATTTCGACGAAATCGCTCTATCTCGCACGGTTAAGGAGATAGAAGCAAATTTGTGTTTTGCCATTTTTGGCAAAAATTCGAAAATTCAAAATGGCCGCCATTTTTGGGGAGGGGAAAATTTTTTGAAAATTGCAAATATTACATTCCTTAGATACCCTGTGGGTCGAAAATTTCGATGAAATCGCTCTATCTCGCACGGTTAAGGAGATAGAAGCAAATTTGTGTTTTGCCATTTTTGGCAAAAATTCGAAAATTCAAAATGGCCGCCATTTTTGGGGAGGGGAAAATTTTTGGAAAATTGCAAAGATTGCATTCCTTAGATACCCTGTGGGTCGAAAATTTCGACGAAATCGCTCTATCTCGCACGGTTAAGGAGATAGAAGCAAATTTGTGTTTTGCAATTTTTGGCAAAAATTCGAAAATTCAAAATGGCCGCCATTTTTGGGGAGGGGAAAATTTTTTGAAAATTGCAAAGATTACATTCCTTAGATACCCTGTGGGTCGAAAATTTCGACGAAATCGCTCTATCTCGCACGGTTAAGGAGATAGAAGCAAATTTGTGTTTTGCCATTTTTGGCAAAAATTCGAAAATTCAAAATGGCCGCCATTTTTGGGGAGGGGAAAATATTTTGAAAATTGCAAAGATTGCATTGCTTAGATACCCTGTGCGTCGAAAATTTTGCCGAAATCGCTCTATCTCGCACGGTTAAGGAGATAGAAGCAAATTAGTGTTTTGCCATTTTTGGCAAAAATTCGAAAATTCAAAATGGCCGCCATTTTTGGGGAGGGGAAATTTTTTTGAAAATTGCAAATATTACATTCCTTAGATACCCTGTGGGTCGAAAATTTCGACGAAATCGCTCTATCTGGCACGGTTAAGGAGATAGAAGCAAATTTGTGTTTTGCCATTTTTGGCAAAAATTCGAAAATTCAAAATGGCCGCCATTTTTGGGGAGGGGAAAATTTTTGGAAAATTGCAAAGATTGCATTCCTTAGATACCCTGTGGGTCGAAAATTTCGACGAAATCGCTCTATCTCGCACGGTTAAGGAGATAGAAGCAAATTTGTGTTTTGCCATTTTTGGCAAAAATTCGAAAATTCAAAATGGCCGCCATTTTTGGGGAGGGGAAAATTTTTTGAAAATTGCAAATATTACATTCCTTAGATACCCTGTGGGTCGAAAATTTCGATGAAATCGCTCTATCTCGCACGGTTAAGGAGATAGAAGCAAATTTGTGTTTTGCCATTTTTGGCAAAAATTCGAAAATTCAAAATGGCCGCCATTTTTGGGGAGGGGAAAATTTTTGGAAAATTGCAAAGATTGCATTCCTTAGATACCCTGTGGGTCGAAAATTTCGACGAAATCGCTCTATCTCGCACGGTTAAGGAGATAGAAGCAAATTTGTGTTTTGCAATTTTTGGCAAAAATTCGAAAATTCAAAATGGCCGCCATTTTTGGGGAGGGGAAAATTTTTTTGAAAATTGCAAAGATTACATTCCTTAGATACCCTGTGGGTCGAAAATTTCGACGAAATCGCTCTATCTCGCACGGTTAAGGAGATAGAAGCAAATTTGTGTTTTGCCATTTTTGGCAAAAATTCGAAAATTCAAAATGGCCGCCATTTTTGGGGAGGGGAAAATATTTTGAAAATTGCAAAGATTGCATTGCTTAGATACCCTGTGCGTCGAAAATTTTGCCGAAATCGCTCTATCTCGCACGGTTAAGGAGATAGAAGCAAATTAGTGTTTTGCCATTTTTGGCAAAAATTCGAAAATTCAAAATGGCCGCCATTTTTGGGGAGGGGAAATTTTTTTGAAAATTGCAAATATTACATTCCTTAGATACCCTGTGGGTCGAAAATTTCGACGAAATCGCTCTATCTGGCACGGTTAAGGAGATAGAAGCAAATTTGTGTTTTGCCATTTTTGGCAAAAATTCGAAAATTCAAAATGGCCGCCATTTTTGGGGAGGGGAAAATTTTTGGAAAATTGCAAAGATTGCATTCCTTAGATACCCTGTGGGTCGAAAATTTCGACGAAATCGCTCTATCTCGCACGGTTAAGGAGATAGAAGCAAATTTGTGTTTTGCCATTTTTGGCAAAAATTCGAAAATTCAAAATGGCCGCCATTTTTGGGGAGGGGAAAATTTTTTGAAAATTGCAAATATTACATTCCTTAGATACCCTGTGGGTCGAAAATTTCGATGAAATCGCTCTATCTCGCACGGTTAAGGAGATAGAAGCAAATTTGTGTTTTGCCATTTTTGGCAAAAATTCGAAAATTCAAAATGGCCGCCATTTTTGGGGAGGGGAAAATTTTTGGAAAATTGCAAAGATTGCATTCCTTAGATACCCTGTGGGTCGAAAATTTCGACGAAATCGCTCTATCTCGCACGGTTAAGGAGATAGAAGCAAATTTGTGTTTTGCAATTTTTGGCAAAAATTCGAAAATTCAAAATGGCCGCCATTTTTGGGGAGGGGAAAATTTTTTGAAAATTGCAAAGATTACATTCCTTAGATACCCTGTGGGTCGAAAATTTCGACGAAATCGCTCTATCTCGCACGGTTAAGGAGATAGAAGCAAATTTGTGTTTTGCCATTTTTGGCAAAAATTCGAAAATTCAAAATGGCCGCCATTTTTGGGGAGGGGAAAATATTTTGAAAATTGCAAAGATTGCATTGCTTAGATACCCTGTGCGTCGAAAATTTTGCCGAAATCGCTCTATCTCGCACGGTTAAGGAGATAGAAGCAAATTAGTGTTTTGCCATTTTTGGCAAAAATTCGAAAATTCAAAATGGCCGCCATTTTTGGGGAGGGGAAATTTTTTTAAAAATTGCAAATATTACATTCCTTAGATACCCTGTGGGTCGAAAATTTCGACGAAATCGCTCTATCTCGCACGGTTAAGGAGATAGAAGCAAATTTGTGTTTTGCCATTTTTGGCAAAAATTCGAAAATTCAAAATGGCCGCCATTTTTGGGGAGGGGAAAATTTTTGGAAAATTGCAAAGATTGCATTCCTTAGATACCCTGTGGGTCGAAAATTTCGACGAAATCGCTCTATCTCGCACGGTTAAGGAGATAGAAGCAAATTTGTGTTTTGCCATTTTTGGCAAAAATTCGAAAATTCAAAATGGCCGCCATTTTTGGGGAGGGGAAAATTTTTTGAAAATTGCAAATATTACATTCCTTAGATACCCTGTGGGTCGAAAATTTCGACGAAATCGCTCTATCTCGCACGGTTAAGGAGATAGAAGCAAATTTGTGTTTTGCCATTTTTGGCAAAAATTCAAAAATTCAAAATGGCCGCCATTTTTGGGGAGGGGAAAATATTTTGAAAATTGCAAAGATTGCATTGGTTAGATACCCTGTGTGTCGAAAATTTTGCCGAAATCGCTCTATCTCGCACGGTTAAGGAGATAGAAGCAAATTTGTGTTTTGCCATTTTTGGCAAAAATTCGAAAATTCAAAATGGCCGCCATTTTTGGGGAGGGGAAATTTTTTTGAAAATTGCAAATATTACATTCCTTAGATACCCTGTGGGTCGAAAATTTCGATGAAATCGCTCTATCTCGCACGGTTAAGGAGATAGAAGCAAATTTGTGTTTTGCCATTTTTGGCAAAAATTCGAAAATTCAAAATGGCCGCCATTTTTGGGGAGGGGAAAATTTTTGGAAAATTGCAAAGATTGCATTCCTTAGATACCCTGTGGGTCGAAAATTTCGACGAAATCGCTCTATCTCGCACGGTTAAGGAGATAGAAGCAAATTTGTGTTTTGCCATTTTTGGCAAAAATTCGAAAATTCAAAATGGCCGCCATTTTTGGGGAGGGGAAAATTTTTTGAAAATTGCAAAGATTGCATTCCTTAGATACCCTGTGGGTCGAAAATTTCGACGAAATCGCTCTATCTCGCACGGTTAAGGAGATAGAAGCAAATTAGTGTTTTGCCATTTTTGGCAAAAATTCGAAAATTCAAAATGGCCGCCATTTTTGGGGAGGGGAAAATTTTTGGAAAATTGCAAAGATTGCATTCCTTAGATACCCTGTGGGTCGAAAATTTCGACGAAATCGCTCTATCTCGCACGGTTAAGGAGATAGAAGCAAATTTGTGTTTTGCCATTTTTGGCAAAAATTCGAAAATTCAAAATGGCCGCCATTTTTGGGGAGGGGAAAATTTTTTGAAAATTGCAAATATTACATTCCTTAGATACCCTGTGGGTCGAAAATTTCGACGAAATCGCTCTATCTCGCACGGTTAAGGAGATAGAAGCAAATTTGTGTTTTGCCATTTTTGGCAAAAATTCAAAAATTCAAAATGGCCGCCATTTTTGGGGAGGGGAAAATATTTTGAAAATTGCAAAGATTGCATTGGTTAGATACCCTGTGTGTCGAAAATTTTGCCGAAATCGCTCTATCTCGCACGGTTAAGGAGATAGAAGCAAATTTGTGTTTTGCCATTTTTGGCAAAAATTCGAAAATTCAAAATGGCCGCCATTTTTGGGGAGGGGAAATTTTTTTGAAAATTGCAAATATTACATTCCTTAGATACCCTGTGGGTCGAAAATTTCGATGAAATCGCTCTATCTCGCACGGTTAAGGAGATAGAAGCAAATTTGTGTTTTGCCATTTTTGGCAAAAATTCGAAAATTCAAAATGGCCGCCATTTTTGGGGAGGGGAAAATTTTTGGAAAATTGCAAAGATTGCATTCCTTAGATACCCTGTGGGTCGAAAATTTCGACGAAATCGCTCTATCTCGCACGGTTAAGGAGATAGAAGCAAATTTGTGTTTTGCCATTTTTGGCAAAAATTCGAAAATTCAAAATGGCCGCCATTTTTGGGGAGGGGAAAATTTTTTGAAAATTGCAAAGATTGCATTCCTTAGATACCCTGTGGGTCGAAAATTTCGACGAAATCGCTCTATCTCGCACGGTTAAGGAGATAGAAGCAAATTTGTGTTTTGCCATTTTTGGCAAAAATTCGAAAATTCAAAATGGCCGCCATTTTTGGGGAGGGGAAAATATTTTGAAAATTGCAAAGATTGCATTGCTTAGATACCCTGTGCGTCTAAAATTTTGCCGAAATCGCTCTATCTCGCACGGTTAAGGAGATAGAAGCAAATTAGTGTTTTGCCATTTTTGGCAAAAATTCGAAAATTCAAAATGGCCGCCATTTTTGGGGAGGGGAAAATTTTTGGAAAATTGCAAAGATTGCATTCCTTAGATACCCTGTGGGTCGAAAATTTCGACGAAATCGCTCTATCTCGCACGGTTAAGGAGATAGAAGCAAATTTGTGTTTTGCCATTTTTGGCAAAAATTCGAAAATTCAAAATGGCCGCCATTTTTGGGGAGGGGAAAATTTTTTGAAAATTGCAAATATTACATTCCTTAGATACCCTGTGGGTCGAAAATTTCGACGAAATCGCTCTATCTCGCACGGTTAAGGAGATAGAAGCAAATTTGTGTTTTGCCATTTTTGGCAAAAATTCAAAATGGCCGCCATTTTTGGGGAGCGGAAAATATTTTGAAAATTGCAAAGATTGCATTGCTTAGATACCCTGTGTGTCGAAAATTTTGCCGAAATCGCTCTATCTCGCACGGTTAAGGAGATAGAAGCAAATTAGTGTTTTGCCATTTTTGGCAAAAATTCGAAAATTCAAAATGGCCGCCATTTTTGGGGAGGGGAAAATTTTTGGAAAATTGCAAAGATTGCATTCCTTAGATCCCCTGTGGGTCGAAAATTTTGCCGAAATCGCTCTATCTCGCACGGTTAAGGAGATAGAAGCAAATTTGTGTTTTGCCATTTTTGGCAAAAATTCGAAAATTCAAAATGGCCGCCATTTTTGGGGAGGGGAAAATTTTTTGAAAATTGCAAATATTACATTCCTTAGATACCCTGTGGGTCGAAAATTTCGACGAAATCGCTCTATCTCGCACGGTTAAGGAGATAGAAGCAAATTTGTGTTTTGCCATTTTTGGCAAAAATTCGAAAATTCAAAATGGCCGCCATTTTTGGGGAGGGGAAAATTTTTTGAAAATTGCAAAGAGTACACTCCTCAGATACCCTGCGGGTCGAAAATTTTGCCGAAATCGCTCTATCTCGCACGGTTAAGGAGATAGAAGCAAATTACTCAAAAGTAGTACTGAAAATACACAATGAAGTACCTAAATGGCTATTACTCATGTACTGACAAAGCTATCAGTCCCAAATGCAATACCAAGCGAGCTATGGACATAACAATCTTGTATTCAAAATTGTAGTAAAATATCTTTAATTATTTTGGCTTAAATGCACGGAAACCAATGGGTACTGAAAATAGCTGTACTTAAGTATTACTCAGTAAGCAAAAGAGGTACAACAGCCAAAAGCAATCCCAAGCAAGCTACTGACCCAATAAGCCTGCATACCAAATTTGGTGACAATAGCTCTAATACTTTTCCTTTAAATGAGCGGAAACCATGTGTGACGCCGGACATCGGACGCCGGACGCCGGACATCGGACGGCGAAAAAAGCAAAAATAATATATCCACCCCCCAGGGGGGTGGACATAATTCTTTTACACACCCAACCAGACTATAATATATGATGCAGATATGGTTTGTAGTTCTTTTTAGTGGACTACCAATCCCAGCCTCTCTGGCAAAGCAGATCACCTATAACTACAAGCAGTGCAACAGGATGTATCAGCCAGGAGTTAATTCAGGATTTGGTGGGTTTGAGAAAGGTCCGAAATATGAAGATCCATTAACCAGGAAGAAGTTCTGTGAGGAGGCAGAGAAATACATGTGTTCATTTTCAAGAGATGATACAATCATCATGCTGAGAAATGATGTTCTCTCTGAAGAAGCGAAGAAGTGGCTCTGTACCTCCTTCACTCAAGAACAGAGCTTTAAAACTAAAGACTGGAATGGCTTTGTCTCAATGTTCTAAGAAAAGTACTGCAAAATCCCTGACAGACTGAAGAGTATAGTGGCTGCAATAACAGCAAACAAGATGAATGAAGATTTAAAGGCTTGAGAGTGTGAAGTGAGAAGTGAAGTGAAGTGAGAGTGAAGTGAAGTGATGACTTGACAGTTTTTTTCTGGTGCTGAGAGTTTATATGATTTTTTCTAAATAGAGCATCAGGCAGCAAATTTGAAAATCATGAATCAGATAAAGTAATATACATGGATCACACTGAACTAAATACTGTGGTCAAATATGGAATACTATTATGATTAACTCAGAAATAAAATATCTGATTTAATATTTATTAATATTGGGGAAAGAAAAGACTTGGATATGACCTTGCCTTATATGGAAAGTTGAAGTGTGCACAAAATGAATATATTAACCCACGCAGGTAAATATGTGTTGTGAACATTTTATGCCAACATCTGTAAAAAAGACATACTTAAAGTGTTTGTACACATAATGCCAACTTGCAGACTGGGTCCTTCCCTTAATAGATTTTCACTCATTGGCTTTGGTCAACAAACTGTTCCTAAAAGCTTTACTGGAATATAGAACTTTAATTACTTTCAAAGACTACTATTACAGGCCTTGTAAAAAGGCTTTGTAGATGTGCCTTTAATGCCAATGAATCAAATACCTAATATTGCTGTCCACTGTTCATGTGATACATTCTAATGCAAGGCAGGAAAAGTATTGAAGTATTGAAATCTACTTGACTAAATATTTGAAGTGAATAATCCATTGGTACAGTATACTACAGTGTTGCATTATTTAGAAAAGCGTAGCATAAAATTTAGTGACTACTGAATTGTGGATTACAATTTAACATATAAAAGTGAAGCTATGGCCGATAATACTTTACTTGAAACACCAACATCTTTATCAAGAAGTACAAGAGAGGCAGTTTTTCAACCCCCTCATAAAACCCAAAGGAGAGGTTATGAGTTTGTATCACCCACTTCTCCAGATGCTGCACTCTCTCTTGCCAGCATCCGTGTGTTATTTGAGGAGTACCTAGACCCAGTCAGAAGTGAGCTCGACTCTATAAGAGGCTCCCTCCAAACTGCAACGTCTAAACTAGATGAAATTGCTGTTTTATCAGAAAGGTGCACCCAACTTCAAGCTGAAAATATGACTCTAAAGTCAAAACTAAAACAAACGCAGGATAAATGTCAAACATTGGAAGACAGATTGGTTTCTTTGGAAACGGTATCCAGAAGAAACAACCTGAAATTTGTTTTGATGAAAAAAGGCAAGTCTGTATCTTGGCCAGACAAAGATTGTGAATCAATTATCTTAGACATATGTAACAGATACAACCTGAATCTTTCAGAAAATTCCATTGAAAGAGCTCATAAACTGCGTGCTGCACAACGTGACTCTCCTATTATAGCAAGATTTCTGAGTTTCAAGGATAAGCTGAAAGTGATTCGTCAGAAACAGAAATTCCGTGAATCGGGTATAATGGTAGTAGAAGACTTTCCTGTGGAAGTAATCCAGTGCAGAAAGATGTTTTCTCCTGTCCTTACTGCAGCCTATAGATCTAACCACAAAGCACATCTCTCAGTAGACAAGCTGATTCTGGATGGCAAACCTTATACTGTTGACGACCTTGACAAACTGCCACAAGAGCTCCAACCAAACAACATGTCCACCATTACAAAGGGAGGGATAACAGCATTTTATACCTTGCATTCCAAGCTTTCTAACCACTACCCTTGTTCATTCAATATAGATGGTACCGCTTTCCAATCTGTTGAGCAATTCTTCATGTTCAAAAAAGCCAGCTTTTTGGTGACGATATAACTGCCGAAAAGATTCTCAAAACTCCCGATCCTGCTGCCGCTAAATCCCTAGGAAAGAAGATTCACAATTTCAACATGGATTTATGGCGCAACTCCCGGGATGACTACATGAGAACCGCTCTCCATGCCAAGTTCACTCAAACCGGTGATGCCACTCTTGTAGAAGCCAGTCCCCATGACAATTACTGGGGAGCAGGCTTCTCCCTTTCAGATAGTCAACTATGGTTTTTGGTGTTTTTGTTGTTCTCACTTACATTTTTTTGAAATAAACCACAAGAACATTTTACAAAAACTTGACTTTAAAGATTTGTTATAATAAGCATGTCGATAACACTGTACTCTTTTCTGAAACTGACATGCTACACTTATATCTAACTGTAATTCTAGTATACCAGTAAATCTGTTTATAAAGAGTTATGCTGGTGTTCATTTGAGATCACTCGGTGAACACAGACTTGGCTGTTTTTAATATTGTATGATTTGATTCCTTATTTCAAATGACTCAATAATGTAATAACCTGGCATGTTATGCATATTTTTTTTGTGACTTTATTTTGTTACATTGCTTTCAAAGCCTGTAATTACCATGACTTAAACCTTTTCTTCCATTTGTTTGGTTAGAGTATTATTTCTAATCTTGGAAAAGATGTCTAGAAACTCTCTGCTGTGTGACTATCATTGCAGTGATTTTTGGTTTAAGTTATACTAATCAAGCATTCAATATGTATTATTGGTTATGCAATAGATTATTAAAATGAACAATGTGTTTTGGTGTAATGTGCATTACAGTCTGTTGTTTAACAGAGATTTAAGTACTTTAAAAGTGCAATTAGAATCGAATTTGAGTCATTTCTCATTAATAAATTCTCATAATATTTTTTAAATTAAAGTGCAATTAGAATTGGATTTGATAATCTTTTCTCATTAATAAATTTGTCTCATAATATATTTTAAATGATTCAATGCCTATTCATGATCTTTGAAGCATACATTATAAATACCCTAGAGCACCTGAAATTAGTGTTTGTGAAAATATGTAATGAGAACATCTTTACACTTATGTTTAAAGTCATGCCAATTAAGCACTTGATATGAAACTTAAACATTGTGCTTTGGTGTGATGCACTTTGGAGTCTGTTTTATGACAGATATTAAGTGTTATAAAAGTGAAATTAAGGTTCACATGACCATTTTTCTATTGTTAATTGATCTCAACACATTTTGAGGGATTCAATGCTGATCTATGTTTCCAGAAACATACAATATAAACACCTAGAATACTTGAAATTTGGGAGTGTGAGCATCTTTATTGTAACAACTATTTTTTGGGTTGAAGTCATGCCAATTAAGCACTTGATTTGCAGCATTTGATATATATCATATTATGAAATTTGAACAATTCTTTGGGTGTAACTCACCTTATAGTCTGTTTCAGGACAATATTAAGCGTTGTGTGACTATCTTTACATTGATTTTTGGTTGAAGCTATACTAATAAAGCATTTGATATGTATTATTTGTTATGCAATACATTATGAAAATGAACAATATGTTTTGGTGTAATGTGCCTTGCAGTTTGTTGTTTAAAAGTGCAATTGAAATTGGATTTCATAGTCTCTTCTCATTAGTAAATTTGTGTCATATTATATATTTTAAATGATTCAATGCCTATGCATGATCTTTGAAGCATACCTTATAAATACCCTAGAGCACTTGAAAATAGAGTTTGTGAATATATGCAGTGTGAACATCTTTATATTTATCTTTAGTTAAAGTCATACCACTTATTATACTAAGCATTTGATATACAGTATTCGATATACAGTGTTCTATGAAATTTGAACATTGTGTTTTGGTGTGATGCACCTTAGACTCTGTTTTATGACAGGTACTAAGTGTTATAAAAGTGAATTTAAAATTCAAATGATCATTTTTCCATAGTTAATTGATCTTAAAATATTTTGAGGGATTCAATACCAATCTATGTTTCCTGAAACATGCAATATAATCACCTAGAATACTTGAAATTTGGGAATATGAACATCTTTACAGCTATGTTTTGGTTGACGTCATGCTAATCAAGCATTTGACATGCAGCATTCGATATGCATCACATTATGAAATTAGAATAATTTCTTGGGTGTAACGCACCTAATAGTCTGTGTTATGACAGATATTAAGCGCTATAGAAGTCTAATTATAATTTATACAGTCTTTTTTTCACAATTAATTGGTCTAACATATTTTGAGGGAGTTAATGCCAATATATGCTTTTGAAGCATGCATTACAAATATTTGAGTCCTTGAAAGTCCTAAAGTGCTTAAAATTTGGCAGTGTGAACATCTGCTGTGTGAATGTCTTTGCATTTATTTTTTACTAGAGTCATACCAACAAGAGTTTAAATCAGCGGTATTTGACATTTAGCATTTGATAGCAGTATGTTATGAAAATTGACGAATGTGTTTAACTGCAATGCACCTTCGAGTCTGTTTTTTGAAAGAGGTTAAGTGCCATAAGGGCAATTTGAGCTAGAATTGATATAATTTTTTGTCCGTAATAAATAGCTATCAATTTACACATTTTCAGTGATTCAAACTTGCTTGTCTTTGCAGCATACATTAGTACTATCCAATAAAAATTAGAAAACTTTGACTTTATTTATTAGTCAAATTGAAAAAATGGATTCTAACTATTATATATTTATTAATCGTTTGTTTCGCCTATATATCCTACCTGGATATTAATCTTATACAAAGTTATCCAAAAAGTTTTTTCTGAAAGTAGATATTTTTTAGTTGAAGAAAAAGTTATGTTCTGTTATGTTTTATGTGCATTATAATTTAATGATGGGTAGTCTGTGTTTTTGTGTCAAATTAACCATAGATTTTTCTTACATGAATACTTAATGTGTGACCAATCTAACTTTTTAAAAATTCTATAGATAAGTCAATAACCAGTATATTATTTGCCTGCAACAATCTTGAAAATGATGTTATATTATATCTCAGTACTTGTTTTTTTTTTATCCCTAGCTATATAGTATATCAATTAATAGGGCCTTAATACAAGTTTCACTTTGTTTAGTTTTTATTTGCCATACATGAATTGTTTTTGTTTATTTTATTTTTATAAGCATACATGTTTGCAATCTATTTTTGGGTCATTAATACAGTACTCTACAAGTATAGTAAGCACAAGGCTAAAAAAAAATTCTCAACATCTCTGGACTATTAAGCAAATGTTTTTGGAGTTGCTGGGAGAGTCTTCAATTATGTCTTATGACTATTGGTGAAGAAATTGTAGTGTTGTCAGCAAATTGCCAGGGTCTTCAAAATAAAAACAAACGAATCGATGTACTTGACTATTTTTATAAAACTAAAGCTTCCATAATTTGTCTACAGGACACCCACTGGACACCTAGAGACGAGTCAAATGTCAGATCTTTATGGAAAGGGGATTGTATCTTAAATGGGGTTTCCTCTAATTCTAGAGGTGTTGCAATACTGTTTAACACAAATTTTGAATATAAGCTTCTTTCTGTATATAAAGATAGTGAGGGGAATATGATTAGCCTTGATATTGACGTTGGGGAGATTTCAGTCAAACTTATAAATATATATGGTCCAAATAGAGATTCTCCGGAATTTTATAGTAAAGTAAAAACAACTATTGAATTGAGCAACCAGATCTTCACAATTATCTGTGGAGATTTAAATCTAATACTGAACCCTCAATTAGACTGTGACCTATACAAGCATGTAAACAATCCCAAAGCTCGCAATTCAGTTATAGAATTAATGAATTCTTTTGATTTAAGGGATACCTTTCGACTTATGCATCCCTCTCTTAGGAGATATACTTGGAGAAGAAAAAATTCCATACGTCAAGCACGGCTAGACTATTTTTTGATATCGCATTCTATGCATGATATCATAACCAACTGCTGTATTAACCCAGGATACAGAAGCGACCATTCTACTGTTCAAATAAATATACAACTGAGCAAGTTTGACCGTGGTAGAGGTCTGTGGAAGTTTAACTGTAGCTTGTTAAAAGATGAGAAATATGTTAGCTTAGTTAATAAACTTATACAAGAAGAAAAACTGAAATATGCCATTCCAGTTTATAGTCTACATCATTTGCAAACTGTTTCTGATGAAGATATCACATTCACTATAAATAACAGTAATTTTTTAGAAATGCTTTTGCTAAGAATTCGTGGCGAGACAATAAAATATGCTACATACCGTAAAAGGCAAGATAATGAGCTTGAAAATAGGCTGAAAAGCGAAATTCAAGCTCTTGAAAATAACAGTACTAATAGTCCAACATCTCTAAAAGTTCTAGATAGCAAAAAAGTTGAATTAGAAATGGTCAGACAAAAAGCTATAATGGGGAGTGCCATAAGAGCAAGGGCACAATGGATTAATGAGGGGGAAAAGCCTACTAGGTACTTTTGCTCACTGGAGAAGTATAATTGTGTTGAAAAGACGATTAAATGCATTCAACTTGACAATGGTGAAACTTTAACTGATCAGAAAGATATACTCAATGAAATAGCAAATTTCTATTCTTCTCTATTCAGCCAAAAGGATCATTATCCTTTGGATCAAAATCTAGACAAATTGTTTGAGGGGAAAAGGGTTAACAAATTAACACTTGATGAATCCTCAAAACTTGAAGGCAAACTTACATTAGAAGAAATTACTCGTGCAGTCAAACAAATGAAAAATGGCAAAACTCCTGGAGTTGATGGATTTCCGGCGGAATTCTTTAAATATTTTTGGGATAGATTGAAATATTTCATTTTACACAGCCTGAATTTTGCTTTTGAGACTGGAGAATTATCAGTTTCTTTAAGAACTTGTATTATAAACTGCCTACCTAAAGGTGATAAACCGCGTCAATTTTTGAAAAACTGGCGACCCATTTCTCTCCTATCTGTTGTATACAAAATAGCTTCCACAGCAATTGCCAATAGGTTAAAGACGGTGCTTGCTAAAATAATTTCTGATGCTCAGTCTGGCTTCATGGCTGGAAGATTTATTGGTGAAAATACACGTCTTGTGTATGATATCATGCACTATCTGGAAAAAAACGAGTTGCCAGGCCTACTTATGTTAGTCGATTTCCAAAAGGCCTTTGACTCAGTCTCTTGGACATTTTTGAATAATGTGTTAAAGTTCTTTAATTTCTGAAAAGATTTTTGTCATTGGATTAATATTTTAAATAAGAATATCCAAGCAACAATTCTTCAGTCAGGTCATTTATCAAACTTTTTCACTATACACAGAGGCTGTAGACAGGGTGATCCTATTGCGTCCTACCTTTTCCTACTAGATGCCCAGATTTTATATCTTATGATAATTTATAACTGTAGTATTAATGGTATCACAATAAACAATCAACAGTACAAAATTTCACAATTTGCTGATGACACTACTCTATTCCTTGATGGCACTAAAGACTCTCTTGAAGCAGCTCTTAATACACTAGAAATTTTTGGTTCAGTTTCAGGTCTAGTAGTTAATAAAGATAAGACAAAACTTATTTGGTTAGGCAAAAAAAACGTTCAACTGACATGTATGACACCTATGAGAATTTGCGTTGGGGAGTATCTGAATTTGATTTGCTGGGGATTCGTTTCTCTGTTGACCCAGAGAACATTACTACTCTGAATTTTACACCAATTCTGAACAAATGTGAAAAAATTCTATATAAATAGAAGAGGAGAAGATTAACCCCGCTTGGAAAAATCACGGTGGTGAAAACTTTTATTCTTTCAAGTTTTAACCATATTTTTAGCTCTCTTCCCATAACAAATAACATTTTGGTAAAAAAATTAAATAGCCTTTTGTATTCATTTGTGTGGGACAACAAGCCAGATAAGGTAAATAGACAATTGATTACAAACTCCTACATGAATGGTTTGTTTATTTGTTTATTTGGGGTTTTACGTCGCTTTCAACACTGTACAGGTCATATCACGACGGGTAGTTGGAAGGGCAGAGGAAACCAGTACATATAGTTCGCTAGGGTTCTGTACTGTAAACTGCCGACCAACGGCAAGCAACTACCAGCTTTCCCACTTACGGCCATGACGGGGATCGAACCCCGGCCGCAGAGGTGGGAGGCGAGAGTGTTACCACTCTGCCACCGTGGCCCCCCCTACATGAATGGCGGCCTTAATATGGTTAATATTGATATTTTCATAAAATGCCAAAAAGTAGCATGGGTAAAGCGACTAATTCAGACTCCAAATGCTCCTTGGGCAAAACTCTTTTCAAGTTTGATTTCTATTGATAAGTTTTATTTACTGGGTCCATTATGGGCCAAAACTACTGCTAGTAGCATAACAAATCCTTTTTGGAAGGAAGTTTTAATGTCATGGAGCTTCTTGTTGTATGAAAGAAACCCAGCTAATACTGAATCTGTAATATGTCCAGTTTGGTATAATCCTCAAATTTCAACCGAACCTCTTTTTTACCCACATTGGTATAAGGCAGGAATTACAACTTCCTTGGATCTGCTCAACAATGATGGCAGCATGAAAACTCTAGAAGAACTTAAAAATCAGTTTAATATTAAATCCAATTTCTTGGAGTACTTACGATTACAAAGATGTCTCAAAAGATACTTTACCAATTGTGATGTCAATATACTCAACCTTCCAAGACCTTTCCTGCCCCCAAATCTGAAAATTCTAATCAGTCAGAAAAAGGGCTGTAGGCAATTGTATCAACAATTAAATAAACAGGTTGAAAATCATGTCCTTAGAAACAAATGGTGTACTACACTAAATATTGATATTAATAAAAAAGATTGGGAACAAATATACAAAATTTGCTTCAAAACATTGCAAATAAACGACCTAGTTTGGTTCCAATACAGAATTATCCACAGAATTCTGGGAACTCATTCTTATATGAGAAAATTAAAGATCAGTGCCACTTCTTCATGTAGATTTTGTAATACATTCGAAGAGACATTGATCCACTTATTTACATCTTGCCCTGTCGTCCTGGAATTTTGGAACAACTTAAAGAAATGGCTCCAGCAACGATTCAATTTATATCTAGACCTAAGTCCGCACACAATTATATTTGGTGTCCTTGAAAAGGACATTGACTTTTTCTCAAGAAATTGTGTTATTCTCATTGCAAAAAAATTCATTTTTGATAGTGTAAGAAATGCCAAAATCTTAAGTACTATGAGATTCAGAGCCTACTTCAAATGTATCTTCACTGACCAGGAATTTATCTCAAAAATAAATTGTTGTACAGAAAAATTTCAGGCGAATTGGTCTTTGTTTAAAAACCTATAAGTAATCAATTAGCCTTGTGCTTCTGTATTGTTTTAGTATTTGTCTTCTTTAATATTAAATGATTTACCCATGTCAGTCATGTGTTTGATTCTGTACTTATTTCATTAAGTTTCTTTATGTTATTAGATTGTAAACATCTTCAACTTTCTTTCAACGTTATGTACTTAAATTGTTTTTCATGTATGCTATTTGTATATACGTTTTTCTTTATTCAAAAATAAAAATAAAAAAAAAAAAAAGATTTAAAGGCTTTAAGGACACTCATTACAGACATGTCCAGCTTATTTGCTTAGCTAGCAGAAGAGCACAAAAGGACTGTATATGTCTTGAGGAAGAATAAAGCACCTTGAGACATCTATCACAGACTTTCATGTTACAGTTCATGATCAGAAAGAGACCATAACTCTCCTTCAGCATTTGGTTCAGCCACAAGTGCAGAAACAAAAATTCAGCAAGGCTGACTTCAGCAAATCAATGGGTGCTGGGCAGAAGGATTTAGAGGAACAAGTTGTCAAGCAAAACCAGGAGATCCAGCACATAGTGACAGTCACCAATCAATACAAGAAAGAATATACCCTGGGCCACCTGAAACAAACCAGTCAACAGTTCCAAGTACACAAAGCTTATAATAAACTCATAAATGACTTACAGCATTTATTTTCATCTGTTGACAAGCTGCTCACTTTACAGGTGTCCTCCAGTGCTCACACTGGAATGTCTCCAAACTGCATCACAAAGGATTCTTCCACAAGATGTGGCAGAACCTCACACATTGAGAGGAACTGTGGTGCCAGACTACTCCACTGCTACAGTTATGAGAAAAAGGCACACCTGGCAAGATGCTGCAGACAAACCTTCCACACAAGCTCTGGACACTGTAACTAATGATCACAAGAGTGAAAACTGTGGTCCATTCAAAAAGGGAACAGCATGTTGGCTCTACCCTTTTTGGCATTTGGATTCTGTATAGGTTTTAAACACCTGTTAAGTGTTTATATTTTTTGTCTATTGACCGTATTCTGTTGTCTCCAATGTTCATGTTGTTCAATTGTGTAATTTAACCTTCTTCAATACCCTTGTTTGGCTTCCAAGTCAGACGTCACTTAAAAGGTATTATTTGTATATTGTTTTGGCAGCTGTTTACAGTTTCTTTCGTCATCCAACATTTGTACAATTTTTCTTAAAGACAAGAGTGTTATTTTAGATACTGATATGGTTAGGTATAAAGATTTGGGATATGAGAGATTTAGGTCAGATAGAATTCTGAGAGAGAATATAGACATATTATTAGAATATGAGATGAAATTAGTAAGAGAATACTTCAGAATAGGCAACAATTGTGGGAGTGTGAAGAGTGGAGGTAAATAGGAAAAACAATATTCTTGCAAGGATAGTTTGTTGAAGGAAATGCCTAAGAAAAAGACAGTCTTGGATATGTCTTCAAATGAGAAAATGTATGAGATGATATCAACTATGACCCCCTTCACTGAGAAGCTCTCATCCACGGAAGCAAGAATCTTGGTTTTGCATCTACACTTGGATGACCTGGGGACTTTCGAGAAACGGTTAACCCGAGAGTTTTGAGACAAGACAGTGAAGAAGAGCTATTGTTGTTTAGTTGCCCTCACCTACAGTTGTTAGAACTGAAGGGGGCGAGATGTCCTTCAAAGACATGGATACAGCAGTAACATTTAAACCAACAGCTACCCCGGTTTGGATTACCTCTCACCCTGATACAGCAAGTAATATGTTGACAGAATTAGTGGAAACTGCTGTCAGAAAATCTTTCATGGGCCATTGCACATAATGCCTTTGCTGCAAGTATGCACAAGATAGAAATAGAACAGTTAGCATGGCAGGATACACGCTCTTGTTCAGTGGGCCAGTCACAATATTCCCACATACAACACCTGCCACTTAAACTGATCCTCTGTCAAACAAGGCTGAAAGGGGTTTCCGTTTACTAGCGCGAGCTGCAAAGCCATCAGAGACATGAGTAGTGCACTGAAGTGGTCACCCATCCAAGTACTAATATAGCCCATTA
The DNA here is from genome assembly GCA_964017235.1 of Sabellastarte sp. h YS-2021. Classification (NCBI taxonomy): domain Eukaryota; kingdom Metazoa; phylum Annelida; class Polychaeta; order Sabellida; family Sabellidae; genus Sabellastarte; species Sabellastarte sp. h YS-2021. Next base: position 29,717,429 of record OZ024935.1, on the reverse strand, counting down.
CCGCTTAACTTCAGTAAAGAGACAGGCACTCATCACACTACACCACAATTCATGAAAGTGATCTCTAGAAGGAAGAGCCTCTCTAGAGTTTGCGCTTAAAAAGTGGTGTGTAAATGGTATAACAATAACATTTGTCTGCAAAATCAGGACCATCTAGATTCATCTGGGACCAGCATATTTTGCTATACGTTCTTAAAAAAGAACAATAATCTTGTGGAGGTTGATTGAATAAAAAGAAACTAGTGACAATAGAATAGGACTCATTTTAATTTACTTACATATAGACGTTGGGCCTGATTTGGGTACCCCCATTTGTCCCCCTTCTAGGGTAGCTACTGATAAGTGTAACTCTTTTAGTATATTTTATCAGTATATATATAAAGCTCATGTGTTGGGCTATTACAATAATTTCATACTGACAGAATGTAACAATGACCACTACTATTACAGTATTTTGGGTTATGGTGAATATTGGGAGTTTATGGGAGTTACAGGCGATATTCGGGTTTTTTAATGACCTTGTTTACCATTCTGGTATTTTGGGTGTATTTCTTATAAACAAATGAGGGAGCTAGTATTTGGTTCAAGGATGTTAGTCAAAGGTGCTGACACCAAAAAACTTGAGTAGTTCACTTTTTGGGTATATAAGGTGCTGCAGTGGCCACATTCTGGGCTGACTTTTACTGAACACACTGTTCCTCCCACTGAGCCTTAAAGCTTTGTCAGCCATGGAGAGCTAAGTGAACAACTATGTTCTGTTTTAAGCTTAGTTAAGGCTACTGGTTTCAGTAGTTTTAAACATTGGTTGGGAGAAATAATATTTCAGATGGAATTTTGATACTTTGAATTAATATTAAAGATGTATTAGGTGGGGATTAGCTTGGTTTTTGGGGAATATTCTTGGGGAGTCAGCTTTGGGGAATTGGGTTACATGATTTTCTTTCTGTTGAATTAATATGTTGATATAATAACTTCTGTTCTGGTTTGTTTGTCTGTTTGGCATAATAAAAGTCATTTGTTTAGAATGGGTTTTAACTAGAGGATCGCTCGCAAAAAAAAGATAATGTTTTTGCATAGCAAAAACAAAGCGTCCCGAAAAGGATATAAAGGTGAGTGCTAAAGTATTCAGAAAATGCTTCGTTTCTAGCCTTATACTGTTGTGGCAACCAAAGTCAGCGCAGTCTGCTCTATCTAGCACGGTTTTCAAGATATAAGCATTTTTGTCTTTTGCAAAAAATTCGAAAATTCAAAATGTCCGCTATATTTGGCGAGACAAAAATATTTTGAAAATTGGCATGGCTACTCTGCAGAGATACCCTGCAGGTCAAAAATTTTGTTGAGTTCGCTCCATCTAGCACGGTTTTCGAGATATAAGCATTTTTGTGTTTTGCAAAAACTTTGAAAATTCAAAATGGCTACCATTTTTGGGGAGACAAAAATTTTTGACAAGACCACTGCCGCAGTGTGTATCTCCCGCCGAGCATTAAAGGAGAAGAAATAGCTTTTCCGAGATATTCACAATTTTTCATTTTCGTGTGTGAAAGCTCTTCCAAAAGTAGGTGAATGAGTTATTTGAGAAAAATTGGCTATCTGCAATACTATTAAGAGATAATTCACATTTACTCCTTTTGAGTAGGCGAGTAATTACCTACAGGTCTGGAACTTCAAGTGAAAGTTCTCCCAAAAGTAGATGAATGAGTTATTTGAGAAAAATTGGCTATCTGCAATACTTTTAAGAGATAATTCGCATTTACTCATTTTGAGTAGGTGAGTAATTATCTACGGGTCTGAAGCTTCATGTGAAAGCTCTCCCAAAAGTACATGAAGTAGTTATTTGATAAAAATTGGGTATCCGCAATACTTTTAGAGATAATTCGCATTTACTCATTTTGAGTAGGTGAATAATTAGCTATGGGTCTGAAACTTCACCAAGTGAAAGCTCTCCCAAAAGTAGGTGAATGAGTTATGCAATACTTTTAGAGATAATTCGCATTTACTCATTTTGAGTAGGTGAGTAATTAGCTATGGGTCTGAAACTTCACCATGTGAAAGCTCTCCCACAAGTAGATGAATGAGTTATTTGAGAAAAATTGGCTATCTGCAATACTTTTATGAGATAATTCGCATTTACTCATTTTGAGTAGGTGAATAATTAGCTATGGGTCTGAAACTTCACCAAGTGAAAGTTCTCCCAAAAGTAGGTGAATGAGTTATTTGAGAAAAATTGGCTATCTGCAATACTTTTAGGAGATAATTCGCATTTACTCATTTTGAGTAGGTGAGTAATTAGCTATGGGTCTGAAACTTCAGCATGTGAAAGCTCTTCCAAAAGTAGGGGAATGAGTTATTTGAGAAAAATTGGCTATCTGCAATACTTTTAAGAGATAATTCGCATTTACTCATTTTGAGTAGGTGAGTAATTATCTACGGGTCTGAAGCTTCATGTGAAAGCTCTCCCAAAAGTACATGAAGTAGTTATTTGATAAAAATTGGGTATCCGCAATACTTTTAGAGATAATTCGCATTTACTCATTTTGAGTAGGTGAATAATTAGCTATGGGTCTGAAACTTCACCAAGTGAAAGCTCTCCCAAAAGTAGGTGAATGAGTTATGCAATACTTTTAGAGATAATTCGCATTTACTCATTTTGAGTAGGTGAGTAATTAGCTATGGGTCTGAAACTTCACCATGTGAAAGCTCTCCCACAAGTAGATGAATGAGTTATTTGAGAAAAATTGGCTATCTGCAATACTTTTATGAGATAATTCGCATTTACTCATTTTGAGTAGGTGAATAATTAGCTATGGGTCTGAAACTTCACCAAGTGAAAGTTCTCCCAAAAGTAGGTGAATGAGTTATTTGAGAAAAATTGGCTATCTGCAATACTTTTAGGAGATAATTCGCATTTACTCATTTTGAGTAGGTGAGTAATTAGCTATGGGTCTGAAACTTCAGCATGTGAAAGCTCTTCCAAAAGTAGGGGAATGAGTTATTTGAGAAAAATTGGCTATCTGCAATACTTTTAAGAGATAATTCGCATTTACTCATTTTGAGTAGGTGAGTAATTATCTATGGGTCTGAAGCTTCATGTGAAAGCTCTCCCAAAAGTACATGAATGAGTTATTTGATAAAAATTGGGTATCCACAATAGTTTTTGAGATAATTAGCATTTACTCATTTTGAGTAGGTGAGTAATTAGCTACGGGTCTGAAACTTCACCGAGTGAAAGCTCTTTGGGATAGCTGCTCTGCAGAGATATCCTGAAGATCAAAAATTTCATTGAAATCGCTCTATGTAGCACGGTTTTCGAGATATTAGCATTTTTGTGTTTTGCAATTTTTGTGCAAAAATTCAAAATGGCCACCATTTTTGGCAAGAGAAAATTTTTTTGAAAATTGGCATGGCTATTCTGCAGAGATAGCCTGTGGGTCAAAAATTTCGTCGAAATCGCTCTATCTAGCACGGTTTTCGAGATATAAGCATTTTTATGTTTTGCAATTTTTGCGAAAAATTCGAAAATTCAAAATGGCTGCCACTTTTGATGAGACAAAATTTTTTTGAAAATAGGCATGGCTACTCTGCAGAGATACCCTGCGGCTCAAAAATTTCGTCGAAATCGCTCTATCTAGTACGATTTTCGAGATATAAGCATTTTTATTTTTTGCAATTTTTGCGAAAAATTCGAAAATTCAAAATGGCCGCCATTTTTGGCGAGACAAAAATTTTTTGAAAACTGGGATAACTACTCTGCAGAGATACCCTGTGGGTCAAAAATTTCGTCGAAATCGCTCTATTTAGCACGGTTTTCGAGATATAAGTATTTTTGTGTTTTCCTTATTTGGAAAATTCATAATGAATAATTAATCATTAATTACTCGGCCATTTCTTAACCAATCAATGCCAAAATCTAATGATTTCCAGATTTTAATAGAATGAATGTATTTGCCAAGTTTCAGGTGAATTGATAAAATTCCTTTCAAGTTATCATCCGGACAAGCTTCCCCATCGAAAAAAGACATTTTTGGTCATGTGACCTCTCTGATTGGTTGAAATGTCACTGCAGCATATTCAAAAAAATTCCCCAAGGCTGCTGCCTAAACCTGCCAAATTTGAAAAGAATCCGCCTAACGGTTACAGAGTTATAAGGAAAACAAAATGTGGAGCCGGCGGAGCCTGAAGGTCTCCCATACACAAAGAAGCGTCCCTTGCGCTAAATTGATTGTGTTATAATTGTGCCTTGATACATAATTTAGCTCGGGTCGCTACAGTTAGTTGGTTTTATAGGTTTTGTATTTTATAGGTGACCATTACAGGTGACATAAGAGAAAACTGATACTGTTAACTATGCTTTAAAAGTTAAGTCTGATTGTATCTAACAGGACAGGGGTCTCCCAATGCTGTGCAATTGGTAAGCACGTTGGTTTGTTACTTAAAAACACTACCAATTTACACTCACCTGTTTCTGTGTCAGCAGATTCAACTGATTCTGGTGCATACATGAATTCGTTAGATCATGTAGTCTCTTCTAGTGTTCCTAATTACAGTGCCCATCCACTCTGCTTTACCTTCAGTGTTTAATATGGAACACCTGTTAAAAGCAACAAAGTCATATCATGATAAGGCTCTCTTGCATTATATCAATTTGAAAATTTTAATTACTTAAATGTAGCTTTTATAAGCATACCATGTGGAACTGAATGCTTACTCGGATGGCCAACGTCCAAGAAAAATGGACGAAATAATGATGGCTCAATGCCTTAGTACTGTAGGTGAACCTCGTAGTGAAATACTGCATGCTCCCCATCTTTTTCGAGTTGAAATTAACCATAAATGTTGCCCCTACACCCTCACCTGCAACACAGCGGGGAGGAAGGGTGGGACTATCCTCAGTTCCACATGTTAAGCTTGTAGCTTATAAAAGCTACATTTAAGTAATTAAAATTTTCAATTTTATTACGCTAGAATAGCTTACCATGTGGAACTGAATGCTGAATCCAACAGCTAGGCGGAGGGGTTACAGCTGAGACTGGGAGTATTTTGTCAATTTTTCTTGGATTTTGAACTAATATATATACCAAAGTATTTTCCAAATTACCAGTCTGAGTCATGCTTACAGTGCCCCGGTTTCGGAAATTGGGACTCAAGAAACCAAAAACCAGAATTTTATCAAAGAACAGTATGGATACTGTTAGGATGTCTGGATTTTGAAGGGGAAAGTGCAGCCATGCTCACTTAAACGGTATTGCACCAAGGGTTTCACTACAACATTACTAGCCCTGGGCTTGAAACCAAGATACGATAAGAATAAAAACTGAGATTATGGGTTACCTAGCTTAAATACATAATATTTATACATAACACTATTTTAACATAAATAGGATAAAAGACCTTACCAAACATCCTGCGATGGTATGCTCATACCTAGACCCTGGGTTTAAACTCCTGAACACTTGACTGTAGCGGAGGTGCCCCCCCCCCCCCCCCCCCCTTTTCTTTCCGAGGATGACGAGTCTGTGGGGAAGGGTCTAGGACTTCTTGTGCCGCTACAAGTGGACCCAGATACATATGTTGTCATAATCTGGCAAAATAAGGTCGTAAAGATAAAATTGGTAAATGTATTGTGAGCTTTCCAGTGACAAGCTTGCATGATTTGGTCCACCGAAAAACCCCACCAAAAAGGCCTTAAAGGCCACGACGGCCCTGATATCATGGGCTTTAACTTGGACCAAGTCCAATGAATGTTGGTCTGCTTGTTTGTAACAAATTAGTTGTTTTAACCAAGATGAGAGAGTAGCGGGTCTAATATCTTGAGGTATGACCTTTTGAAGGAAATAAAAAGTAGGGATTGAGAACCCATTAGGTCCTTGGTTCGATCAAGGTAATACCTTAGGGCCCATACTGGATACAGGGTCCTACATTCTTTGAATTGTCTATCCACAATGGTAGACAAAGCAGGGATAGTCACTGGAGACACACTTGAAAACCTTATCTTGGTAGGTAGTTTTTGGCTATAAAATCTGAAGAGGGGAACAAGGTGTCTTTTCCCATTGTCCTAAATCAGATACTTTGTTTGCAACCCAGGTGTGGATTTCTCTGCGGCACTTGCTGGAGCTAGCACTAGCAAGAAAGCAGTTTTGAGAGAAAGATGTTTGAGGTCTGTGTCTTTTATAGGCCCAAAGGGTGCGGTCATGAGCTCATTAAGCACAACAGAAAAGTTCCATTTTGGAAGATTCCTGGAATTTTTTGGACAATCCCTGTGAAAAACTGGAGAGTAACCTGTTAACGTCTGAGCTTTTGGGAAAAATGGAGCCCTGCTGGGCCCCAAGGTGTCAACAATGGCCGTCCTGTAACCATCAATGGCACCTGTTTAGATCTTGGTACAGGTACATGAAAAAGTCTGAGACTTGTTTCACAGAGGGAGTGGAGAAGTCCACCGAATTTTCTCTGCACCATTTCTCAAATAGGGCCCACTTGACTTGTAGATGGTGCTTGCTGATGACCTTCGAGGGGCAGCAATTCTTTCTGCCACCTCTACAGAGAAGCGTTGTTCTTGGAGCTACCAACTCTTAGAGACCAGGTGTGGAGGTTGAGATCTTGTGAATGGCTGTGAAAACACATAATTGTGGGACTGTGTGAGAAGAGTTGTTGACACTGGTAGGTGAAGTAGGATCCCTGTTGAGAGCTGCACTAGGTCCCCAAACCAGGGCATCCCTGGCCAGCTTGGGGCTATTACAACTGAGGATATCTCCAGTGCTCCTTGAGGTGAAACTGAAAAGGGTCTCATGTGAAGGCATCCGGGACTCCAGGACCATTTTCTCGGTTGAGGCTAGTAACCCAGTTAGCGACATCAAACATCCTGAAGTCAAAAACATGTTTGACTTAAGGGTAGGATCAAATCCTGAAAATTGAGCCATCCCTCTGAGTGGGTTAACAAGGGCTAAATCTAGGTGAAATTTGTAGCCCACAAATGGAAACACCTGAGTAGGCTGACGTCTGACTTCTCCTGATTTATTATCCACCCTAAGGACTGTGTCAGGAACTCCCGTGAGCTTGGAGGATGGGAATGAAAAATTACGCATCTGACAGGTCTATTGAAGACACCCATTCCCCTGGAATCAGAGAGGACCTGATGGACTCTGGAGTTTCCGTTTGAACCTTTCTTAAGTAGAAAGGGAGGTGAGCCTGCTTATGTCATTGGCCTCCACCCTTGGCTTGGGGATTAGGAACAGCCGAATGTAAAACCAGAGAGATTATACATTTTCCACCGTTTTTATTGCGTTCTTTGACAGAAGAGACTGGATAAGAGGCCAGAGCTGGGTCTTTGATGGGCCTTGGGTCCTGAGAGAATCACGGGAACTCTGGCAAATTTTGATTGATGAAGAATGGTAAGAATGTTTAACATAATGTTAGAGCATTTGTTTGTTAGCCAGTCTCTTCTGAAAGAACGGAGGTGACCTCCTACTGGTGGACTGAGGGAGGCTTTTTAAGGAGTCATTGGAAGGAGGGGTTTCTACCCCTCTTCACCTTGAGTGAGGTCGAAAACAACAACCTCTGCTACTCGATTTCCCCCCTATTTGGGGAAAACGATGGATACAGCTTGCAATGGAATGACCCCCATTGGGGCGTTTCCTGTAGGAGCCTCCAGGTTGTGGGGAGCGTAAAAGGGCTGACTTGATAGGGTCTAAACCCTAAGCGTTTTTATGGGTGGAAGAGGAACTCCTGTCCCTCCTAAACTAATTGCGAATGGGGAACTCTTGAGTTCTTAAGATCTGGTATCTCCCCTGAATTCCCCGTAATCATTCTGACTGCTTATATGCACCCTTAAATTGAGTTTGACCCATCTGGCAGTAGTCTTGCTACTGTCTTAACAGATTTCCATGACCAGGTTGCATTCAGAAAAGACCTAGTAAAGAGCAGCCTGAATCTCAAACTCTTGACTACCAGAAGGGGGCCTTACCTTCAAGATAAAAGACAATGTTGTCCCTATAGTACTACTTAAGATTGGGACCAGCGGGTTTGATAGCAATTAAACTAGCATATTTAATTATAATATAATAAGGAAAAAGCTGAAGGGCCCTTGGGCCTAAGCTCTTGTTGGCCTGCTACATCATTCAAAGTTCAGACTGGAAGAGAACCTAGGCATACTGTCCCTGGGGACTGGGGGGGGGGTAAAAACCGCCTGATCTTAAAGTCCTCGGTATGTCCTGAGGGAAGTCAGACAAGTCTTCTTCCCTATAAAATACAGGGACTAGTTTGAAAAACATGTTCAGAAGAAGCCCTTTGGCTTTGAGGAATTTTTGACTTGCATAGATAACATGGATTCCTCTAATGTGTCTGAACTAAGTATCATCCAAGAGTCTTCAGATGCAGCAGCAAAAGACTTGGCAAAAGACAGGCCCATGTACTCAGGACCCGAGGTTAAGGACCCGAGACCTGTGGTTAGGGGCCCGAGACTCTAGGTTAGGGACCCGAGAGGGTCAAGACCCGAAAATGGGCCTGAGCATGGGATGCAAGTCAGGTTATTGTCAATACAAGGCTTCAGATCCGAGATAGATCTTAAAACTAGAGGATCGCTCGCAAAAAAATGTTCCATTTCTAGCCTTATACTGTTGTGGCAACCAAAGTCAGAGCAGTCTGCTCTATCTAGCACGGTTTTCAAGATATAAGCATTTTTGTGTTTTGCAATTTTTGCAAAAAATTCAAAATGGCCACTATATTTGGAGAGACAAAAATATTTTGAGAGATATCCAGCAAGTCAAAAATTTGGTTGAATTCACTCCATCTAGCACAGTTTTCGAGATATAAGCATTTTTGTGTTTTGCAAAAACTTTGAAAATTCAAAATGGCCACCATTTTTGGTGAGACAAAAATTTTTGAAAACAAGACCACTGCCGCGGTGTGTATCTCCCGCCGAGCATTAAAGGAGAAGAAATAGCTTTTCCGAGATATTCACAATTTTTCATTTTCGTGTGTGAAAGCTCTTTCAAATGTAGGTGAATGAGTTATTTGAGAAAAATTGACTATCTGCAATACTTTTAGAGATAATTAGCATTTACTCATTTTGAGTAGGTGAGTAATTGTCTACGGGTCTGAAACTTCACCATGTGAAAGCTCTTCCAAAAGTAGGTGAATGAGTTATTTGAGAAAAGTTGGCTATCTGCAATACTTTTAAGAGATAATTAGCATTTACTCATTTTGAGTAGGTGAGTAAGTATCTACGGGTCTGAAACTTCACCATGTGAAAGCTCTTCCAAAAGTAGATGAATGAGTTATTTGATAAAAATTGGGTATCCGCAATAGTTTTAGAGATAATTAGCATTTATTCATTTTGAGTAGGTGAATAATTAGCTACAGGTCTGAAACTTCACCGAGTGAAAGCTCTCCCAAAAGTAGGTGAATGAGTTATTTCAGAAAAATTGGCTATCTGCAATACTTTTAGAGATAATTAGCATTTACTCATTTTGAGTAGGTGAGTAATTAGCTATGGGTCTGAAACTTCACCATGTGAAAGCTCTCCCACAAGTAGATGAATGAGCTATTTGATAAAAAATGGGTATGCGCAATACTTTTACAGATAATTAGCATTTACTCATTTTGAGTAGGTGAGTAATTAGCTACAGGTCTGAAACTTCACCGAGTGAAAGCTCTCCCAAAAGTAGGTGAATGAGTTATTTGAGAAAAATTGGCTATCTGCAATACTTTTAGAGGTAATTAGCATTTACTCATTTTGAGTAGGTGAGTAATTGTCTACGGGTCTGAAACTTCACCATGTGAAAGCTCTTCCAAAAGTAGGTGAATGAGTTATTTGAGAAAAGTTGGCCATGTGCAATACTTTTAAGAGATAATTAGCATTTACTCATTTTGAGTAGGTGAGTAAGTATCTACGGGTCTGAAACTTCACCATGTGAAAGCTCTTCCAAAAGTAGATGAATGAGTTATTTGATAAAAATTGGGTATCCGCAATAGTTTTAGAGATAATTAGCATTTATTCATTTTGAGTAGGTGAATAATTAGCTACGGGTCTGAAACTTCACTGAGTGAAAGCTCTCCCAAAAGTAGGTGAATGAGTTATTTGAGAAAAATTGGCTATCTGCAATACTTTTAGAGATAATTAGCATTTACTCATTTTGAGTAGGTGAGTAATTAGCTATGGGTCTGAAACTTCACCATGTGAAAGCTCTCCCACAAGTAGATGAATGAGTTATTTGATAAAAAATGGGTATGCGCAATACTTTTACAGATAATTAGCATTTACTCATTTTGAGTAGGTGAGTAATTAGCTACAGGTCTGAAACTTCACCGAGTGAAAGCTCTCCCAAAAGTAGGTGAATGAGTTATTTGAGAAAAATTGGCTATCTGCAATACTTTTAGAGGTAATTAGCATTTACTCATTTTGAGTAGGTGAGTAATTAGCTATGGGTCTGAAACTTCACCATATGAAAGCTCTTCCAAAAGTAGGTGAATGAGTTATTTGAGAAAAATTGGCTATGTGCAATACTTTTAAGAAATAATTAGCATTTATTCATTTTGAGTAGGTGAGTAAGTATCTACGGGTCTGAAACTTCACCATGTGAAAGCTCTTCCAAAAGTAGATGAATGAGTTATTTGCTAAAAATTGGGTATCCGCAATAGTTTTAGAGATAAGTAGCATTTATTCATTTTGAGTAGGTGAATAATTAGCTATGGGTCTGAAACTTCACAGAGTGAAAGCTCTCCCAAAAGTAGGTGAATGAGTTATTTGAGAAAAATTGGCTATCTGCTATACTTTTAGAGGTAATTCGCATTTACTCATTTTGAGTAGGTGAGTAATTAGCTATGGGTCTGAAACTTCACCATGTGAAAGCTCTCCCAAAAGTAGATGAATAAGTTATTTGAGAAAAATTGGCTATCTGCAATACTTTTAGAGATAATTCGCATTTACTCATTTTGAGTAGGTGAGTAATTACCTATGGGTCTGAAGCTTCACCATGTGAAAGCTCTTGCAAAAGTAGGTGAATCATTTATTTGATAAAAATTGGCTATCTGCAATACTTTTATGAGATAATTCGCATTTACTCATTTTGAGTAGGTGAGTAAATATCTACGGGTCTGAAACTTCACCAAGTGAAACCTCTCCCAAAAGTAGATGAATAAGTTATTTGAGAGAAATTGGCTATCTACAATACTTCTAGAGATAATTCGCATTTACTCATTTTTAGTAGGTGAGTAATTACCTACGGGTCTGGAACTTCACCATGTGAAAGCTCTCCCAAAAGTAGATGAATAAGTTATTTGATAAAAATTGGGTATCTGCAATACTTTTAGAGGTAATTAGCATTTACTCATTTTGAGTAGGTGAATAATTAGCTACGGGTCTGAAACTTCACCAAGTGAAAGCTCTCCCAAAAGTAGATGAGTTATTTGAGAAAAATTGACTATCTGCAATACTTTTAGAGGTAATTCGCATTTACTCATTTTGAGTAGGTGAGTTATTAGCTATGGGTCTGAAACTTCAGCATGTGAAAGCTCTTCCAAAAGTAGGTGAATGAATTATTTGAGAAAAATTGGTTATCTGCAATACTTTTAAAGAGATAATTCCCCATCTAGCACAGTTTTCGAGATATTAGCATTTTTGTGTTTTGGAATTTTTGCGTAAAATTCGAAAATTCAAAATGGCCGCCATTTTTGGTGAGTCAAATTTCTTTTTGAAAATTGGCATGGCTACTCTGCAGAGATACCCTGTGGGTTAAAAATTTCGTCGAAAACGCTCTATCTAGCACGGTTTTCGAGATATAAGCATTTTTATGTTTTGCAATTTTTGCGAAAAATTCGAAAATTCAAAATAGCTGCCATTTTTGGTGAGACAAAATTTTTTTCAAAATTGCAATAGCTACTCTGCAGAGATACCCTGTGGGTCAAAAATTTTGTCGAAATTGCTCTATCTAGCACGGTTTTCGAGTTATAAGCATTTTTGTGTTTTCCTTATTTGGAAAATTCATAATGATTAATTAATCATTAATTACTCGGCCATTTCTTAACCAATCAATGCCAAAATCTAATGATTTCCAGATTTTAATAGAATGAATGTATTTGCCAAGTTTCAGGTGAATTGATAAAATCCCTTTCAAGTTATCATCCGGACAAGCTTCCCCATCGAAAAAAGACATTTTTGGTCATGTGACCTCTCTGACTGGTTGAAATGTCACTGCAGCATATTACAAAAATTCCCCAAGGCTACTGCATAAACCTGCAAAATTTGAAAAGAATCCGCTTAACGGTTACAGAGTTATAAGGAAAACAAAATGCGGAGCCGCCAGAGCCGGCGGAACCTGAAGGTCTCCCATACACAAACAAGCGTCCCTTGCGGGACGCTTAACTAGTCCCACAAGGACTACAATATCATAATACAAGCCTGGAGAAAACCTCCATGTGGTTGAAGTTGGATATTATAATTTCCATGTGAGCTTTCCTCAATCTTTGAAAATTACTACACAACTGGAATTATTTTAATAATGAGTGACACATGGTCATCTCCCCAGCTGCCTCACTGCAGGTAGGCCTAGTTGTGAGATAAGGAAAGCATTAATGCACGGAATATGTATTAAATAATATGAAATCTTGAATACCAAGGAAATTTAATAAAATTGCAAAAGAGGACAAATTTGAAATAAGCTGTGATTTTTTGCGAGTCAAATTAGAAAGATCTAATTCCTACTCTATATATTTAAATAAGTTGTTGACAAGGACTCGGCATTGTGCGTTATTTCATATTTTAACCCTTAAAATGGTCAAATAATGTAGCAGATAGGGGATAAAATATTTTATTTTGACAGGTAAAGGTCCTGTACAGGGGCGTAGGAAGCAATTTTTGGTTGGGGGGGGAGCTAGATTGCACCGACTCGACTTGACACCAACAATTTTGGTTAATTTTATAGAATGTATTGCATGTAGGTACTACACAAATTCAAATGGTTCAATTAAAATATTTTTAAGTTCCTTTAGCAAAGGAAATCTTTGTGACAACAGTGTGAGTGACATCAATCCTAAGTTTCCCTGTCCTTGTCCAGGTAAAGAAATACATATAGTCACCACTGCATTTGAAAGGTATTTCTAATATCTTGACTACATGTTTCCAGAACTTGTGATCTTTCCTTCAAGTGCCGAGCTGATAGTAAAGAAAGAAGAGTTTTCTGGGAAAAATCTTATCAGCTGACAAATTGCTGTACTAAACCATTGCTCTGTGTGAATTTGAAACTACATGTCTAAGTTCGAACTAATAAGCAAACATGGTAAATTAAATGTAGAAGATTACTATATGTATGATTTTGGTCTGCATAAGTGAACTGAAAATGTTCCTTTTACAAATCATAAAAATAAATATTTTACAGTTCAAATGGTAGCTTACACAATGGTACATGTGAGCAGTGAACAAGGTAAAAGTAATTTGTAATTTGACCACATATAATTGAGTTACTTGTACAAATTTACATCAACTTCAAAATTGGAGTTTAATTCTATTGCAAAAAGTTGGGGGGCAAAAAGATATCCCCCCAACCATAAAGTTGGAGGGGGCCGCCCCCGCTGCCTCCCAGTTCCTACGCCAATGCTGTAATAAGCTACATACACGGTTTAAAGTCTCTCAGCACATGCTGTCTAGACAATGACGTCACCACACGGGTTTCCCCAAGGATTCCCCTAGATAGTTTCCCGTCTTTATTTCATATTTTAACCCTTAAAATAGTCAAATATTGTAGCAAAATGGGGATAATACCTTAAATTACTTATTTTATTTGATTTAAACAGGCATAAATTCCTGTATATAAACTACATGTATGAGCCGTGCATTAGGTTGCAAGCAATTGCTGTCTAGACAAAGACGAAAGTTGTTTCCGACGATTTCCTTCAACAAGGATTCATTTTGTGCTTTAATTTTTATATTTAACCCTTTAAATGGTCAAATAATTAAACAGACAGGGGTTAAATATTTTATTTTATTTGACAGGCAAATATTCTGTATATAAGCTACAAGCATAGTCCTGGTGGCCCCCTCTTTACAGCGTGAACCCGGAAGTGGATTTAAACTGTAAAATATGTTAAATACTCTTATCTGATCTGTGAAAAGTCACAAAATTATGATTGTATATATTAAAATAAGGAAACTGATGAAGTTTCAGTATCCAAAGACAAGTATATCCATATAAAATTCACATCTTTTCCTTGCAATAAAAAGTATGTCTTAACAATGCGGCCAATGAGAAAAAGATGGGGAGCATGCGGTATTTCACTACAAGGTTCACCGACAGTACTAAGGCATGAAGTCATCATTATTTTGTCTATTTTTCTTGGACGTCGGTCGATTGCCTGCGACCATCCGAGTAAGCATTCAGTTCCACATGGTAAGCTATTGTAGCGCAATAAACTGTGGATTTCATTTTGTTTTGGACAAAATCATAAACAATAATAATGCAACTGAAATCCACTACTCTGCCAATGCCTGGCTGGACTGATGAAACTGATGCTTTATTAGCAAAGAAATCTTACACAGGCACTGTTGGGCCATTTTAATTCTCCGCCACATCCTCTCTTCATTTGGGCTCCCTTATGAACAAAGCTAAGGTGGCAGTGGAGGTGGTGGGTTGTTGTATGATTTTGGATCTATCGTGTGGTGAAAATTCGGTGAATAAATCTACCTGTATGGACAGCTATGACAGGCTCCCCTTTTTAACATTGATGCCTTGCGTGCTTTCAGACACCCTTGTTACTGGCATGCCGATGCAATACATTTAGGTATTAAATGGAAAGATAGATATTATTTGGATAAGAATCTGGCTTTTAGTGCTGTCACTAGCATAGCAATAGTTGAAAGAATCACAAATTTGGTCTGCTTTATTTTGGCACAAACTTTTGAAACTCTAAATCAAGTTATTCAAGATATTAGCTTCACTGTCAACCTGAAAAGTGGCCAGCTGTGGCGGGCAAAAGCCCCAATCCACAGATACAACTAAATGGGCAACAACATTGAGATTTGGGAAAAATACTTCAACTTCAGTTTTAAGATGTATTCAGAACCAACAAAATATTGTTATTGCAAATACTTTTATGTATTTGAAGAATGGGGAAAACTTTATTTAAACAACAGGAAAGCATATGTCAGTTTAGATGGAAGCCTGTTATGAAGCAACAGTAAAATTCCCTAGCATAGATATACATTTAACAAGACCATTGGCATAGTGGTTATCTCCTTCTGAGAATTAAGCAAAAATGGTAGCTCAAGGTCCAATATATACAAGGTATATATGGCTGCTTTAGTATGATGGGTCCACTTGACCTTGAAGCTAGGATCAAAGATTAAATTCGACACTTGAAAAAGATTCACAGACCATGATTTCTTACAAGCTGTTTTCATATTTTGTGGTTTACCCATTTGGAAGCCCTAGAATAAGAAGGGAGACCTTTTTAATACGATGACCTGAATTGACCTTGAAGCAGGGGCCAAAGGCTAATTTCAACACTCCCTAAAGCTTTGCAGGCCATGACTTTCCATAGGTTAGCTTCACTTGACACTGCAGCAGGGGTAAAAGGTCAAATCTGACATATGCAAAATTTTTTTTTTTAATTTCTACCAAACTAATGTCTAAGATTAATTATGAAAAATACAAAAAATAAACTTACTAAAGATGTGAAGAGGTAATGTGAGGATCAAAAATGTGAAATTCTCCAATGAGCAGACACCCTAATTCCTTGATTAGTGGGTTATTCTGCTCACATTTGTGATTTCTGTAATTACATTTGACCTCTGACCTCCATGATGCAACATTGATGCGAATTGTGATTATTAAATTTTTTTCTTAATTTGAAAGGGTGCCTGCACTGGCAAATTTCATATACAGTGGCAAATTTTACAGTTCTTAATCTATATACAGTAGTATTATACTTATATTATAATTCAAAATAACAGAAGTTAAGAAATGTAACCTTTCTGTACATCACTATTTGTGAGCAGACCCACTTTTCAGTGTACTTTTGACGTCTACTTTTAACTTCATCCTTCTGTCATACATCAACAAAACCTGCACTTAAGCATAAAAAATCTGAAAAGAATAAACCATCATATTACTGTGGATGATTTTCGTAAAAAAATAATATAAAATTATGTTATAATATGCATTTTCATCATTTACCATAAACATTTTTCACAAGTCACCAAGAGACAAAATACTTGTTAACAAAAGGTCCGAGTGTTATAGGGATGAGCTGGTAGGAGATGTTCTTATTGATATACCACTTGTACAAAACAGTTCCGATCCCTGAATGTAGAAAAAAAATGTGTCTTAAGCTTGTGCTAAATTAATTTGGAAATGGAGTCAAAGAAAATAAAACAATCTCATAAAAGTCACAAAAAAGTTAATATATGCAAAAATATTGGATAAAAGGTTTAAATTGAATTTCCATCATATTTATTGTGGTTAACACTTTAAAAGACTTTTCCATGATTTTATGTGCTGATAATCAACATGTGTTTCAGTTAAATGGTCTCGATACCTTATACCAGCATTGTCACATCATCCCAAGAATATGTAACAATAACTCAATCATTTAAAATTTTACGAAATCCACGTCAATCTCTATTAAAAATACAGATACTGCCCAGACAAACTTTGCCATCTCCCACCCGACATCATGGGTGAAAAGAATAACCTGGCAGCCATAAAAGGCTGTGGGGTAAAACTACCAAGATTTCAGACATGGATTGTTGAATTAAATTAACTTGAAAATCTTAATTACTTAAATATAGCTTTTATAAGCTACAAGCTTACCATGTGGGACTGAATGCTGTTCTCGGATGGCCGCAAGGCATCAAGCCAACGTCTAAGAAAAATAGACACTTATAGTTGGCCGCAGCCTCAAGTTGTCGTCACGTGGTAACCTATGACCTCTCGACCTACTTTCTCGTTGACATTTTTAAACCTTACCCCTCAGCTGTAATACAGCGGGGAAGCAGGATGGGACTCTTCTCAGTCCCACATGGTAAGCTTGTAGCTTATAAAAGCTACATTTAAGTATTTAAAATTTTCAATATTATTGCGGTACAATAGCTTACCATGTGGGACTGAATGCTGAATCCAACAGTCCGGTGGGGGGATTACAGCTGAGACTGGAAGATATGTCAATTTTTCTTAGATTTTGAAGTAACAGATTAGAATGAATGTTAGAAATACCAGTCTGAGTCCCATTTACAGAGCCCCAATCCCAAAGACCAGGCCTGTAAAGAGCCAAAAACCTGAATAGAATGAATGACAGTGCTAAAACTGTCAAGATGTTTTGATAGTAGGAGAGAAGTGCAGCCGTGCTCACTTTAGAGGTGTAAGAGCCCTTAGGGCCCATCCACGGGTGAAAAACCAGTAGTCCATGGGCCAGAGAGGTCCACCGTGCACCCCCCCCCATAACAGTATGGGACCAATTTTTTTTAGTCCCTGGGACCTTATGAAACAATAATAATACGATGCCCACGGGTATATTTTGGGATCAACTACCCATTGGAGGCCATTTTCAAAATGGCCACCAGCGTACCTCGAAAAATCAGGTTTTTGCTTCTAACTTTCCTTCTATGACAGAGACATGGTTTTGGTGTCTTTACCTATGTTTTTGAGTATCAGCAATCCTATAATCTATCTTAGAACACTTTATCATGTTTCCTTTATCATCAAATTTGAAAAATTTAGAACTTAATCCTTGTGGACCCTGTTAATACTTCGATAAAAAATTTTATTTCAATGATCTTGAAGTACAATATACAGTACAGGAAATTTTTACTCATCAACATTACTGTATATAATACAATACTTACCTTCTTATTGTTTTACAGTAAATGGTAAAGTGTCCTGAATGACAATGGCATCCAAGAAACACAAAAGGGATGAGAGTGTGGCAGACTCTTCCTCCAAAACCGACCAATGCATCATTCATTGCAGAGTCACTTTATCGGGACCTTTAACAGCACTCACAGAAGAGAGACTATCAAAGCTGAAAGAAATCCAAAAACTGAGACTTTCTGAGCCAGTCGATTCTCCACATCGGATGTTGTATGTCTCTTCTCAAAACCAGATACAACTGAGCCGAACCATGGATATCACAGACAATGTTACAAACGCTTCACATCAAATCTAGAAAGACTTTTATCCTCACCAGCCTCTTCAACAACAGGAACTGATGCTTGTCATCCCTCAAGATGCCCTTTTGATGAATGTGAAAGATTTATTTTCAACCCAGATTGCATTTTCTGCCACAAGGCCTGCAAAAAGAGTTAAACAAGCAGGCTGATGGACAAGAGAACCAATATCCAGATTTGAATATGATGGGGTGCTCCATTTCCCCAAGTTGCAGAGGAACGAAAAGATTTTGAAATGCTGCGAAGGATCAAGGGTTATGTCCTATATGCCTGTGAGGCTCAATACCACAAAAGCTGCAGAGCTTTGTACATAAGAGACCCATCATCGTGGCGCAGCAGTGACCCTGAAGCTCTGTCCCAGCAGCCCTTGATAGAGGAAGCACATAGACAGCCATTTGAGACCACTTGTGCCTTTGTTGAAGGAAACATTAAGAACACTGTTGTCAAGCTTGATTTCTTGAAGAACATTTTTGTGCAACAATTGGTAAAAACCCAGTTTGCAAATACTCTATACAGATCCGAGAAACTGAAAGTGAAACTTGCTGTGCATTGTGGAGACAAACTATCCGTTCAGCCAATCTAATCTCAATCTGGGAGGTTTGGAACTTAACTCATCCGAGCCCCAGATCTTACTACACTGTGTGATTAACTCATGGCAGATGTACCAGGAACCACAGCATATCCTTTGTACAAGCAGTATGACTTGAGATTTCACCCTCAGCACAGGTCCAATTTTTAACAGTGTAAGATGGGCTCTGATTTTGCGTAACATAGCACTCTGAGAGGCTTTGTGAGTATCCTAATTTGTCAGATCTGGGACCGGTTTCATGAAGCCTCCTTTGGTAAAGGAAGGTCATTTTTATTCCTTTGGGAACAACACCTAAAAATTCAGTTTCATAAAGCCTCCTTTAGCTCTCCTTACCAAAGGTCTTCCCTGAAACTTAAGGAGGGAACAAATGTTCATTAAAGTTATTAAACATTCTTTGAAGGACACTTCCTTAAATTTAAGGTAGGTCCTTAGCTTCCTTGAATTTAAAGGAAGTTTTTAAGGTCTCCTTTAAGGAAGGAGGCTTTGTGAAACTGAGATTTTTTAAAGGAGGGAGAAATTCAAGGAATCCTTAAATCTAAGGTGATCTTTATCTTAAGGAGGCCTTGTGAAACCGGCCCCAGATCTTACTACACTGTGTGATTAAAGTGGTATCCATGTCGTCAATCTCAATATCTCCCACAGCTTCCACATCAGGTGTCTCTAGCAGTGGACCTACTTCTTGCAGCATGATTCTATGACTGGTGTGAACTGATCCTGATGCAGTATTTTGATCGAAATTGTCAAGATCAGAATGGAACACAGATGGAAGAGAGGGGTTTTTGATGATGTGATGAGGGGGGATCTTTGATGATTCCTGTAGAACCTTTGCCAACGCACTTTCAAGCTCCAGAGAGAAGCTGTAATTCTCTGAAGGATTAAACTTCTTAATGAGGTTCGTAAGTTCTGCACTTCTGAACAAATGTTGCAGGGTCATACACAGAAGTACCTGTTTTGGCTTTTCTCCAATGGCCATTGGTGACAGCACAGCAAAGGACCTGCCCAGTTGATTGTGTCAATTGATCCACCTTGGTGCTTACTTCCTGCTTGTGTTTGCCAGCTATGAGAAAGTACAGGAACTTCATTAATTCATCAGGGATGCTAGAATTTACTCCCCCAAGATAAGCTGTTGGTGGCCATTTAAGCAGTTCAGCACATTGGAATGCTTTTCGGACATCATGTCTCAAATTTGGAGCCACATCTTTGTTTTGTCGGATGTACCAAGGATAAAGGCCTGTTTCATCGCCTATCTAACTTTTATGTCAGTGTTGAAGACGAGGTAAGTTCCAAACCTCCCAGATTGAGATTGGATTGGCTGAAAGGATAGTTTTTCTTCATAATACACAGCAAGTTTTGCTTTCAGTTTTTTGGATCTGTATTCAGTATTTGCAAACAAGGTTTTTGCTAATTGTTGCACACAAATGTTCTCCAAGAAATCAAGCTTGACAACAGTATCTTTATGGAGTATGTTTCCTTCAACATAGGCACAAGTGGCCTCAAATGGCTGTCTGTGTGTTTCCGCCATCATGGGCTGCTGGGACAGAGCTTCTGGGTCACTGCTGCGCCACGACGATGGGTCTCTTATGTACAAAGCTCTGCAGCTTTTGTGGTATTGAGCCTCACAGGCATATGGGACATATTACCCTTCATCCTTCGCAGCATTTCAAAATCTTTTTGTTCCCTTGCAACTTGGGGAAATGTAGCACCCCATTACATTCAAATCTGGATATTGGTTCTGTAGTCCATCAGCCTGTTCGTTTAACTCTTTTTGCAGGCCTTGTGGCAGAAAATGCAATCTGGGTTGAAAATAAATCTGTCACATTCATCAAAAGGGCATCTTGAAGGATGACAAGCATCAGTTCCTGTTGTTGAAGAGGCTGATGAGGATAAAAGTCTTCCTAGATTTGATGTGAAGCATTTGTAGCATTGTCTGTGATATCCATGGTTCAGCTCAACTGTATCTGGGTTTTGAGAAGAGACATACAACATCCGATGTGGAGAATCGACTGGTTCAGAAAGTCTCAGTTTTTGGATTTCTTTCAGCTTTGATAGTCTCTCTTCTGTGAGTGCTGTTAAAGATTATAGGATTGCTGATACTCAAAAACATAGGTAAAGACACCAAAACCATGTCTATCTGTCATACAAGGAAAGTTATAAGCAAAAACCTGATTTTTCGAGTTACGCTGGCGGCCATTTTGAAAATGGCCTCTAATGGGTAGTTGGTGCACGGTGGACCTCTCTGGCCCATGGACTACAGCCCAATGGTTGGAATTCTCATAAATTTGTTTTTTCGCCACCAAATATGAGATTAATGACAACTTGATAAGTCCTTAATATATATATACTTGATAACTAAAAATAAAAAATGACCTTACCCGTAACATCTTGAGAGGTAAACCTATACCTAGATCCTGGGATTATACTCCTGAAGACTTGGTTGCAGCGGATGTGCCCTCACCCCTTTCTTTTCTTTCCGATACCTTGTCCGAGGGGAAGGATCTAGGACTTGTTGTGCCACCACCACTGGTCCCAGATACATATTGTTGTCGTCTGACCAAGTAAGGTCTTTTAGGTAAAAATTTGTAAATGTGTTGTGAGCTTTCCAGTGAAGAGGCTTGCATGACCTGGTCCACAGATACCCCACCGTAAAAGGCCTTAGAGGCCACAAAGGCCTGAATGTCATGCGCTTTAACTTGGACCAAGTCCAAGGCTTGTTGGTCTGCTTGTTTATAACAAAGTAGAATGGTTTGTTTCAACCAAGAAGAGAGAGTAGCGGGTCTGATGTCTGAGGTGTGTTCTTTCTTGAAGGAGATGAAAAAGAGGGATTGAGACCCTCTCAGGTCTTTCGTTCAATCCAAATAGTACCTCAGGACCCACACCGGACACAAGGTCCTGTCTTCTTTGAATTGTCTATCTACAATGGTAGTCAAAGCAGGAATAGTCACCAGAGACACACTTTGAGAACCTTCTCTTGCTAGTTGGTTTTTGGCTATGAAGTCAGAAGAAGGGAACAAGGCAACCTTTTCCCACTGGCCTAGATTAGATACTGGGTTTGCAACCCAGGCATGGATTTTGCTGCGGCACTTGCCGGAGGCCAAAGCTAGCACTAGCAAGAAAGCAGTTTTGAGAGTAAGATGTTTGAGGTCTGTGTCTTTCATAGGCTCAAAGTGCGCTTTTGTAAGCTCATTGAGAACAACAGAAAGGTTCCATTTTGGAAGATTCCTGGAACTTTTTGGACGATCCCTGTGAAAACTGGAGAGTAACCTGTGAAGGTCTGAATTTTGTGCAATATGGTGGCCCGCTGGGCCCAAAGTGTCAACAATGGCCATCCTGTAACCATCAATGGTCGAGGGGCGCCTGTTTAGATCTTGATACAGGTACATGAAAAAGTCTGAGACTTGTTTCACAGATGGAGTGGAGAAATCAACCAAATTTTGTCTGCACAATTTCTCAAATAAGACCGACTTTGACTTGTAGATGGTCCTTGTTGATGACCTCTGAGGGGCAGTAATTCTCTCTGCCACCTTCACAGAGAAGCCTTGTTCTTGGAGCTGTCCACTCATAGACACCAGGCTTGGTGGAGATGCTGTGGAACACATAATTGTGGGACTGTTTGAGAAGAGTTGTTGACACTGGAAGCTGTAGTGGGATCTCTGTTGAGAGCTGTACTAGGTCCCAAAACCAGGGTATCCCTGGCCAGCCTGGGGCTATTATGATGATCAGGCAATAGCATTGTCTGATTTTTTGGATCACCCTGTGAAGGAGAGCCGTTGAATGGTAAGCATAGACAGTGAGACCCGTCCAGTTTATGTTCAGAGCATCTATGTCCCAAGCCTTTGGGTCTGGGACAGGAGATACGTACAGTGGAAGTTTGTGGTTCAGATGAGTGGCAAAAAGGTCTACATGAGGTGTGAACCACTTTTGGCAGATCTGTTTGAACACCTGCGGATGCAGTGATCATTCTGTTGACTGCACTTGGTTCGACCTGAACAGAAGGTCGGCTATCACATTCAGATACTCTGGAATGTGTCTGGCTTTCAATGTTATGTGATAGTGATGGCACCAGGTCATGATCTTCCACAGGAGAGCACACATCTCTGTTGAGTGAGTTCCTCCTTGTTTGTTTATGTAGGCTACCACTGTTGAGTTGTCCGTTGCAACTAGCACTGTTTGGTTCTGGCACTGGTCCTTGAAGCTTCAAAGGGCCAGGGAGACCGCCTTCAATTCTAGAACGTTTATGTGTAGCCTTTTTTTCTGGGTTTGATCATAGACCCTTTGTAGAACTTTGATCTAAGTGAGGGCCCCAACCTTCGTTTGAGGCATCTGTAAAGAGTTGGATACTGTGGTCTTTGGGATGAAGGTCTGCACCTCTCATCACGTTTGAGGGATTCTGCCACCAGTCTAGGTGTGCTGCAATGGCTTCTGTCCAAGGAAGGAGGCTGTCCAGCAACTGAGGATATCTCCAGTGCTCCTTGATGTAAAACTGAAAGGGCCTCATGTGAAGGCGTCCCTCCGGGACCATTTTCTCTGTTGAGGCAAGCAACCCAATTAGCAACATCAAACATCTTGCAGTCAAGACATGTCTCGACCTGAGTCTTAGGATCAAATCCTGAAGTTTGATCCATCTTTCTTGAGTGGGTTTTACAAGGGCTGAATCTAGATGATATTCGTAACCCACAAACGAAAACACCTGAGTTGGTTTCAGTTCTGATTTTTCCTGATTTATTATCCAACCCAAGGACTGGGTTAGGTCTACCACTGCCTGAGTGTTCACTTGGGTTTCCTCCTGAGACTGGGACCTGATGAGCCAGTTGTTCAGGTATTGGTGAAGTCTGAGTTCTCTGGAGAGGGCCATTAGCTTCACTTCTTTTACAATTATTGTAAAGACCTGGGAGGCTGTGGCTAGTCCAAATGGGAGGGAGGTGAACTGGAACACCTGGGACCTGTAGCAAAACCTTAGGTATTTCCTTGAGTTTGGATGGATGGGGATGTGAAGGTAAGCGTCTGATATGTCTATCGATGATACCCATTCCCCTGGAATCAGGGAGGTCCTGATGGACTCTGGAGTTTCCATTTTGAACTTTTCTATGTGTAGAAAAGCGTTGAGCCTGCTTAGGTCTATGACTGGCCTCCACCTTTGGTGAGGCTTGGGTACTAGAAACAGGCGACTGTAAAACCCGAGAGATTTGTCATTTTCCACCCTTTCGATTGCGTTCTTTGACAGAAGAGACTGGATACAATCGGCCAGAGCTTGGTCTTTTTGAAGGGCCTTGTATTCTGATAGAATCAGAGAAAATCTGACCAAGTTTGGTTTTGAGAGGAATGGCAGTACGTAGCCATTGGTGATAATGTTGGATAAACATTTGTTTGTTTGCCAGTCTCTTCTGAAAGAACAGAGGTGACCTCCTACTGGTGGACTGAGGGAGGCTTTTAAGGAGTCATTGGGGAGAGGGGTTTCCACACCCCCTGCTATGGGGTCGAAAACAGCCCCTGGAGCCTCTGAAGTTCGGTTTCCCCTTCCTGAGGAAAATGAATGGTTACTGCTTTGTGAGGAGTTGCCCCCATAGGGGCGTTTTCTGTAGGAGCCTCTTTTCTTGTTCTGGGGACCACCAAAGGGACCACCTTGCCCATAGGAGCCCCAGGGGGTTTAGGAGTATTACAGATCTTGGCAAAATCTGTATTCAACTCCTGTATTTTCTCCTCATAACAAGGCTGTCCCATTTTGTACCACTTTGTAGTGGAAGGAGGAGGTTTGATGTATTTACCCTCAGGTAAATTAGCTAGCAGCCTGAAAATCATATTCAAACTTATCAAAGGTATCTTTGATAACTGAGCTGAGTGGAAGCATAGAGGAAGGACCTCTAAGTCTGAACTCTTGACAGCCTTTTTCATCATCCAGGCCCATAACGGAATTTGAGGACCTAGCCATAGACTCCCTGAGGTCAGGGAGTGAAAGAATGCGCCTGAAGGTGTCCACTTCTTCTGCATATTGGGAGGGAATGTCAGACAGAGCTACTTCCCTATAATAAGGGGGGTGTGGATCATGTTGAGGTTGGCCTTGGTCAGAGAAAGCCCCAGAGGGCTTTGAAGACCTATGTTTGGTTGCAGAGGACTGATCCTTCTCTAAGGAAGATGACACATATTTGGACCTGACCTTCTGTCTACCCTTATCAGCATGTTTTTCAGGTTTAGTAGATTGAATCCATGGTTCATCGGATTCATCATTGTACTGATCCGAGGCAGAACTCGGTTCAACCTCATGCCTACTGTGAGAGTGAGAGAGTCTTTTAGGTTTATCAGAGACCTTCTTAGAAGGTTCCTCGGAAGCATTAGAATTCTGATCCGATGCATTATGAGGATCAGATCTGAGAAATGGAGAAAGTGCTGGACCATAGTCCACATCCATATCCTCGGTCGGAGAGGTAGTTGTAGGTCTCGGAGGGGGTAGGTCCAGATTGACCTGGGGTGGGTGGGACAGTCTTTGCTGGCGTTTTGAGAGACAATGAACTGAAGGGTAGGGGTTGTGGACGCGGGGGTGATGTAAATAAGTTATCAGCAGCACTGTCAAGGTCTGCATTGGAGCCGGTAAATGAATCCACGTCATCCCCTATTAGATCTAATTCATCGTCTTTTGAAGTAGCAGTGAGGCACTTTTGTTTTTTAATATATCATTTTCTTTGTGAGATTTTCAACATTTGTTCTTCAGTAAAAGAACTACATATTTGACACAGACTTTCAAAAGTGACAAAGGGGTCATCACCCTTGCCAGATACCCTACAGGTAGGGCAGTAATTATGTGTGTCAAATGGGAAGCAAAAGTGCCTACACTTGCTAGATCTCGGTTTGTCTTTACTCGTTTGGTGGGAAGACATTTTAAATGCAATAAAATTACATACTAAAAAGCATGAACCGAGAAAAACTCAAAACACGCAAATATAAAAAAAAATACTTATCCTGTCAAAATGGAAATTTTACAGAATAATCTATGATATATATTAAATGAAATGACCAAAAATCAACATCCAACAACACGTATGTGCTGAGAAATAAATGAAAATATCTGTGTAAATGACAGACGCTACATATCCACGTGGCCAACGAGAAAGTAGGTCAAGAGGTCAAAGGTTACCAAGTGACAACAACTTGAGGCTACGGCCAAATATAAATGTCTATTTTTCTTAGACATTGGCCTGATGCCTTGCGGCCGTCTGAGAACAGCATTCAGTCCCACATGGTAAGCTATTGTAGCGCAATACAGTAAGTTTTAATATTATAATGCCGCTAGGAAATGATTGTGTACACACCCTTAACTACATTGTATTCCAGCTCTCTTACAACATTATGTTTACCAGTTACCTTGTTTATTCACAGATGTATGGGCGGTCAATCATTTTTCATCTACAAAGTCCCCTGTTGAGGTTAAGCAAGATATTTGCAATGTTGAAAGTAAAAACTTCAGACTCATGCTGGATCTGGTATGTCATCATAATCTACCTCAGGATTTGGATTCTACATAAAAATCAAACCACAGTTATAATTAAAGGGCTGTATGTTACATGCATAAAATGCCTATAAAAGATTTAATAATAGCTCCTGATTTCTATTTCAACACATAATAATACCACTCTTTCTATGCATATGGTTGCATTTGATTTACCCACCTTAAATCTTGCTAGCACCTTACTTTAGGCAATTGTTGAACCAACCAAATTTATTCAAGATGGTAACTCTGACACAAAGAAAAGTGGCAAAGATTCTTTGACACTACAGGATTATACCAAGATAAGATTCAATATGGACCTGCACAAGTCACAGAACTGACATGATTTTGATCCTGAAGGCATAATTGTGGCAGTTTGAGCACTCACCTGGATAAGTTTAATTGGGGTATGACACATTAAATCAACTCTAACTTGGTGTGTTGTTCTGGGAAAAAAATTGTATGACCGAGAAATAGCTGTGACACAGTTACAACTAGACAAGATAATGGCCACAACTAGTCGGGACAGAGAGGGTCACTCAAACATGTTCAGACAATGAAAGATGGCCCACAATTAATAGGATAAGGCTTCTGAATTTCATAACATAAAAGGTCACAAAACCCCACATGATTTTGGGCCGGACAGTATTTTTTACTTCATTGTATCAGCACAAGAGGGGTATTAGCCATACTGATTACAAATGTCAAACTATTTCAAAATTCAGTAAGTTACCAATTAAGTTCCGGTACTGACCTTTCTTCTGAAGGGGAGAGACTCTTGACTCTATATTCTGGCAGAATATGTAATTATTTTTGGTACAATGATCAGCAACTTCAGGACAGTGTGGCCGTTTTTACTGTGAATATTGTGCAACATTTACAGTGCAAACTTCATGGTTACAGCTAATAATCTTCCACTGGCCATAGGTAACAGTCTGATATTGCAGCGACAAACCTGAGAAATATTAAAAGCTCCAAAAGAAATTGCTTCAAACTTTCTTACGCTGAAATTACTGTTTCTCAACCAAATTTCAGGACATGATGTAAACTATAATAATTGTTGAACAATTATATCTTAATTACAATTTGTTAACTATTACCATGAACCTTATGATATCCTATGGTCTATTTTACATCACCACGTGCATTATGATATTTTATAGCAGGCAAGGAAAAAAACGATATCTTTATATTTGTAATGCACATCAAATATTACATCAGTAACAATAAAATTTTGATCTTCTAAAATGTATATATGAAATTATTTAGAAGTACAGTAAAAAAGAATTAGTACTTTGTATTAGTATATTTACCAAAAAATATGCTCCCTTGGTCACTAACTTAAAGATTGCCGATTGTTAAACACAAAGCCTGCACATAATAAATAAGCTCAGAATTATTTTAACTTTTTCATACCCAGGTCAATCAATGTCAGAACTTCTGAAATGAAGAGTTACTGCAGATGTCAACAGAAAGCATTATATACAGCAACACTGCAATTCAAAATATCAAGAGATTAAGAAATGCAGCCTACTTGCTCTTTGTCTAATTTTGCCTATGTCATTGTTTAGAAGAAGTCCAACATGTGCTGTTATTTTGATGCTTTGCCAATTGTCCCAGTGATTTCACACTACCAAGACATGTCTGTAGAAAGTTCTATTGGTAATATGACTTGAACTTCATCTCTGCTGGTCATCAATACTGTTTAAAAAATAGAAGACAATGGATAAATGTTAAAATAATGAAGTTAATGTAAGTACATACAGTGAAGTATTTTACTTCTATTGAAGAAAGATTTTGCAACTGAAGAAAAAATTGATTTGCAAGATGAAATAATCAGATTCAATGTAATACCAATTGAACCTCGTAGTCAATAACTAAAATACTATTTCTTTTGTTGAATGACATCATAACTTATAAATTTTTATATTTTGTCAAATAAACAGAAAAAGTTCTTAATAATGTGTATTAAATATCAGACAAAATTAGTGAGAGGTAATTTTAGTTAACCACAAAACCTAAGCAACCTTAACTTGGCAGTGGATTTTCCATCTAGCTATGACTTATCTTACTCATCTGATCTAGCAGTGGCTTTTCCTTATGTCCTTATTCTTAATGTAAATTTTGTGGAAAACCAAAATTACAAGGCACTAACTTTTTGTCTTATTTGCAATATCATACAGAATAACCATACAGAAAACTAGTTTTTTATCAACAAATATATTGGCACATAATTTAATTATATTAAGGTAAAATAAACATTTGTATTAAGTATATAGAGCAAGAAATATACTTCCCATTAATTTTAAATGGAATCTATTCAAACCTCTTTTAGCCATCTTCATCCTTGTGAAAGAACCTGAAAACAGGAACTGCAGAAGGTATTCAACTGTTTTAAATTTTTTTACTAAAGCTTGATACAGTTATACCATGAGTATCATCACAAGTTTAATTGTTCAATTGATTTTGGTTTAACACACTATATAAACCTTAACTATACATGGCTTACAATTTGGTGCAGAGGGGATAGAGGATAGTTGTGCATATGAGTTGCTTAATATTCTGTACTGTAAACAATAGTGCTGGGATGATTAGCTGACCGTTCAGTGCAATGACGTTGGCATCACGTTTGATGCATCAAGTGTAACCATATCTAATCACGCCAAGTTAAACTCCTATTATTGCCCAACTGGTAAAATAACAATTTACAACACATAAAATTAATTATTTTTAAAGAAAATAAATAAAAAGTACAATTTTGGTCCACATTTTACCTCAGGTTACTAGCTTTTATTATCTCAACAACTATTCAAAATGTTTCCACTTTTAACAACAGATGTATGTACACAGACATTTTGACGGTTTACTGACCAAGGAAATCTTACAAGTAATCCAACAGAAATCTAGTTTGCATATTATAGTTTAAAATGCTGCTAGAAAATCCAACAGAATTCAGAGACTTCATTTGTTCTAATTTGCATATTTTTTTTAAAAATATTGCTATATTGCTCCCTTTCAATTAAATTGAATGATTAATCAATCCAAGGTGGGCGACAATTGAGTCTCAACAAACGGCCGAGTCGCAGCACGAGTAAACCATCAGGCATTGGTAAGCAGCTCACAACTTCCTGCTCGAGGTAAATGTATAAAATTAATACCCGTCTCCCTGCCTGAGACTGATAACCATTCTTGCAGAGCCTTACCTTTCTAGAGTTACAGAGATTCGGTGGCGCAGTAGTAACACACTCGCCACGCACCTCAGAGGTCGGCAACTCAAACCATGGACCTTATGTGGGAAAGTTGGTAGTTGGTTACCCATGGTCAGCAGTCTAATGTACAGAACCTTGACCAAAAGTGTGTGCTGGTTTCCTCTGCCCACAAAACTACCCATCACAATATGACCTGTAGTGTTGAAAGTAACGTAAAACACCAAATAAATAACTAGAGATTGCATCTCAATGCAGTGTATCCCTGGATGGGACATGGTTGAAGTGTGACATACAGAGTATTATGCTTGACACAAATATACCCCTGTGGGGAGGGGGCCTAATAAGTGTTCATGGGAGCAACTTGTACTGACACTAAGTAAACAAAATGTTTGCTTAATGAAAGATACAAATGTAACTAGACATAGTGCATCGGAGAACAGATGCAAATTGTATCCACCAGAAAGAAAACTCGCCAATCAACCATCACTTAACTTTGAAGGAGGAACCCAAGGTAAAATCTAACCACATCAAAAGATTCTTAGCCCATGATTTCCAATAGGTTGGTGTGACATTGCAAACCTCCAGGACCAATAATAAGCAAGATATAAGCACTTTTAAGTTTGGGTATCCTTGTCTGACCTTGAAGGAGGGGTCCAAGGTCAAATCTGGCGACATCAAAAGATTCCCAGCCCATGATTTCCTATAGGTTGGTATACTATCCCAAACTTCTAGGACCAATAATAAGCGAGTTATGAGCATATTAAGTTTGGCTATCCTCGTTTGACCTCGAAGGAGGGATCCAAGGTCAAATCTGACCACACCAGAAGATTCCCAGTCCATGATTTCCTATAAGTTGGTTTACCATCCCAAACCTGTACGACTAATAATAAGTGAGTTATAAGCACTTTTAAGCTTGGCTATCCTCGTTTGACCTTGAAGGAGGGGTCCAAGGTCAAATCTGACCAAATCAAAAGACTCTTAGCCCATGATTTCTTGTAAGTTGGTTTACAATGCCAAACCTCTAGGACCAATAATAAGTGAGTTCTAAGCAATTTTAGGTTTGGCTATCCTTGTATGACCAAGGTCAAATCCGACCACACCAAAAGATTCCCAGCACATGATTTACTATAGGTTGGTTTGCCATCCCAAACATGTAGGACCAATAATAAGGGAGATATAAGTGCTTTTCATTACTGACAAAAACGCCTTCGGCGGTCTGTGGATGACCTTCAATTAAGAGCCTCAATTAAGAGACATACAAATGTATTATATAGACTAGCCATAGGATGTTCTAACTTTCTGTACATGAGAACTGGGCCAAAATGTAAAAAAATAGCCAAAATCTGACTTTTAAGAGGCCTCAAGTGACCTTGAAATTGAAGGTCAAGGTCACAAAACAATAGTGTTGGTGGCATTGCCCATATATACCCACATACCAAATTTGAAAGGTCTAACTAAAATACTTTTTAAGTTATCGCGTCTGAAAGGCTGCGGCGTGACAGTACTGAATCCCAAGTATCCCCGACTTCCAGGGATACAAATATCTTTCTAGAGATATATGTCTAGATGTCTTAAAACTTGGGAAACCTGTTTGTTAACGCTTGATGATAGGAGAGGGTTATTGTAATCAGTTTGTTTCTGTCTGTCTGTGCACCGTTTTGCCCTTGTAACTCAAAAACTATAACATCAATCAATCTCAAATTTGTTGGGAAGGTATTTCATGGGGTACAGACGGATTCTTCCAAATTTGTTGTAATTTGTTTGAAAATTAAAGTCAGGAGAGAGTTTTTCTTATTTTTAATTGGGAATACACAGTGAAACTGCTTCTCTTCATCACATATGTAAAAAAATCCATATTTTGCTTTCTGATGATGTCATTACTCAGTGATGTCATAATGCAATTGTCATTGTGAGGTCACAAACCTAGCTTGTGATACTTGCTGTCTTTTAGTAAAAATATTTCTTCTCATTTTATGTCTTGAAATTGACATAAAGATAATAAAGAGGGAGGTGGTATATTCATCATTTTTATTAATTTTTATTTCTATTTTATTTTCTCTTTTTTTCTTTTAATTCCTTGACAGTCTATCACAAAAAAATTACCATGCATGATTTTCACCAAGAAGTGACCTTTAAGCAATATTTTTACCTCCACTAGCAGTTTATGTTTTTGTGTGCTAATTGTTTGTCTATTTGTATGTTTTTTTGTGTGTTTAGATTACTCTAGAACTAATATAATGAACAGATCTTTATTTAAAAATTTCTTTGTAGGACCTGACTGAAGGAAGAAGTTACTGAAAGAAAGATCTGGATCTTATTTTGGATACAAAAATATCATGATTTTTCAGAGGTCCCATTTCAATGTATTTTTAATGACTTTAGCTTTCTACTTGATATTTCTATGAAGATTAATTTACATGTTTAGTTTTATTTTATTGCCTTCCTTACAATACTTTATATCACTTGAGAGACTGGTCACTTAAAGTCGAGCGTTTTGCTCTCTCTGAGTGCATCTTGTTTATTTTTTAATCACCAAATCGACCAAATTTTCATTTCATTTTGTAGACACAGAAATTGTTTCAGGACTTGGGCCACTGCAACAGATGTTTTCGCCATTAAAGAAATTAACATAAAACCATTTAACCTGAGTTAACCTCAATTGAAAAATGGACTGGCAACTTTTGCTAAGGAACAATTAACAGTCATAAGTGTTCTCTGACAGTAAAACTTTTGCCTAATTGACAATGGTAAATAATTGCTGTAAATTCAATGTTATGTTTTTGATGGGCCATGGCATTAGACTTCCTAAATCATCAATCTTTAAGTAATTTCTATGACCACTGTACTGTTATAGAAACTTTTTTAAGTCTGGACATTGTCACTTTCTTTTACAAAATGTTGTAACAATGCACTTTTGCATCCATGGCAAATGGTAAACTAGTTATCTTTGACTTTTGCACCAAATACTTTGAAAATGGCAACAAAATTTCAAAAATTAAAAAAAATGACAGAAAACTGAAGTTTAGATGTTAATCCATTTCTGAATGCTGCACATTAATGTCAATGGTAACATTTGATTTACCCAGTTCAAATCTTACTTCTACCATCCTTGTAATCCATCTTGACCAGACTGAAATTTTACAGGAAAGTAGTAATGTAACTAACCTTCCCTGTGTGGAAGAGAGCTGTAACTCTTTATTCTGTAACAAAATGTGTCCATTTTTGTTTTTAAGTTCTAAGTGTTTCTCTTTTTAAGTTTTAGATGTGCTAGGCCTTCACTTCATGAACTGAACCAGGCATAGTTCCTCAGATAAACCTGAAAAGGTAATAATAATACTTCCCTATAAAATAACTTTTCAATTGTTTTGTACTGGGTTGACCCAGTGGCTGTCCTTTATGACAATAGCAGTGAAGACAGAGTTATCTCTTTAACACTTTATCATGCAGCATTATTTTGCATTAATGGTCAGTTTTAGTGTGGTTGATTGCTACGGGACTTTACACAGGGTAAAATATGCTTTTTCTTTACCTGGTACATTAAAGAGATCCATTTTTCACTATAATCAATAGCTGGTTCTTTAAAAGCCTAAAAATAAAATTATGTATGTAAAAACAAACAGTGGTGTATTGAAACTGTGGCAAAACCCAGACTATTTAATACACCCAGATAACTGAATTATATTAAAACTAGCAACCGAATCATCTGACTGCAAATCTCCTGAATAAGCATTTCATGTCAAGCAATATAAGCCTTACACGGTATAAGAGAGTGGTTTTTGGAATCCCAGGCCAAGTTGTCCTGTTACTTCTCAATACCAAGCTGTTATAGTAATGGGAAAAAAAAATTAAGCAATAAGTGAAAATCTGGCCATTTAGGGTCATAAAATTGAAATCGAAAAGCAAGGAGGCAGAAAGCCACATCATATGGTCTGATTAGTCTTGAACAATAACTCAAGCTTTATAGGATTTCAGGCAATATGTTTGTAGCTACCCAGTAAAATACAAGAAAATTTACTTTATGAAAACAGTTTAACCTTGAAGGGCAGCTCAGGAGGCAAATTCGTGTTTCTGGAATCCCAGGTCATGGTTTCTTATTATCTCCAAATACATCCCAAAGCTCTATATCTAAAATTAAAAGCTATTTGACATTAAACAAACTTATAAAATAATTAATGAATTAAACTGATTGAAGAAATCTAATGTAACATAATTTGAAGTGTTTGAATGCTAAAAATGCTATTTTTATTCAGCAATAATGCAATATTAAAATTTTCATATCAAGTTCAATAAACAGAAACAGCTGTCAATTTTGCATAAAAATATGAGCCAAAATATGGTGAGATGCAATTTAACCTGACCACAAAAACTGTCTACAGAGAATTTACTACACATGTTCGCCTTAATCACTAACGCCCTTAAGCTGGCAGTGGATTTTTCTACAATAATTTCTTATCTAGTGGAATCTTTTCTTATTATCTTATCTAGCAGTGGATTTTCTTGCTGATCTTATCTAGCAGCTGATTTCCTTATGATCCTTATTCTAGAAGTAGAGATTTGTGGAAAAGCAAAGTTACATATAGCACCAACAGTTTGGCTTATTGCAAAGGATTTATAAATAATGCATTATTGTTGCAAGGTTGATATTCAAGAAGCTACGTCTTGTATTAATGCATAAATAATTACAAAAGGACACATATTTCAATTAACCATACAAGAAATATACTTCCCATCAATTCCACAAGAAATTCAGTCAAACCCATGTCAGCCAATTTCATTCTTTCAACAAATCTGAAGCAAAAAAAAAAGATTATTGTGAATTATTCACAAAACTTTTCATTGAAGTAGGTGATCATTATAGATCATAATAGTACATTTATCATACCAAAACTTGCATGAATTATAGTTAACACATTGTTTGAGTCAAATCAGGTGGGTCTGACAAAATAATTTTCCATTAAAGTTACATAGTTATATAATATATCAACATATACTATAAGAGATGACATGTAATTTATGTTTTACCACAGAAACTATTGCCTTAATCTAGCTTCCCTTCTTCACACAATACATACAGGCCTTACAAACCTTAGGCTGGCAGTGGATTTTTTTCTTTCCTCAACCTTACCTAGCAGTACTTTATCTTATGATACAAGAAATTTGTACAGCAATACCTTGGCTAAAGAACCTTATCTGGCAGTGGTTTTGCCTTAGAATCTCATCTGTAGCTGGAATTTCTGTGGTAAACTCAAATCACATGGCACTAACTTTTCAGGTAATTACAAAAGATTTGCAGTATTGCAGATGTTACCGGAACACATACAATTAAAATAGAAATTTGCACTGAACAACTAAACATTAATGAAATGTACTTCCCATAAACTACTTCTGGTATTGTTGAGGTCATCTATTGATTTCACCCATTTTCACTCAGACTTTAACCAACCTGAAACAGAAGGTAACAAACTGATGAATAAAAATAACAAACAGAAGGTAACAATTTGATGAAGAAAAATAATTTTGTAAAGTATTTTAGTATGTTTCCAACTGCCTTAACACAGTAAAACCTTAATTACCTGAATGTGCTGCTACATTATAATTACAAATTGTGACCAGAAAATAGAAGTGGCTTACATCAGCATTTACAGCCCACAGACAGAACTATATTTGGCTTTTGGACAAAACTGTTTCATAAATATGCATATGGCCAACTCAAACATTCTTACATTCATCCAAAATTGTTCTTTGATACATTAATATTTGACAAATATCCGAATGTAATATATATTTTATTTTGAAATTTAGCACACTTTCATTCAAAGTAGGAGGCTTGAGAGAGAGCAATTAAGTAAAAGAAACTACTTAATAACTTGTTTAGAGATATCAGAATAGATGTTATCCTACAGCAAGAAACATATAGTTCATCAACTGAAACAATGGAAACCTAACAGGGCTGGTGAAAATTTATTATTTTCCGATGGTTTAGACCATTTAAGACATTGAATCACATTAGTAAACACATGTAATAATTTTTGTTTCAAGCTTTAAAGGGGAAAACTTGAAAGTTACAATTAAAGGGTTATATTTCAGACAGTGTTCCAAAGTTTTAGTGACATCAAAGCTGATACAGAGTTGTACATACTGTTACTTCATTCTGCCATAATAATAACCTGTATCTGAACATATCCAGCAAAAACTTCTAAGTAATTTTAAGCATTTTTGGTTTAACATCACTCCCTTAGCACATTGTATACATTACATCAAGTAGCTTCAGGAATAAATGGGAACAGTGCAAACTAGTTGGTTCTGAAAAAATGTGGAATTGTTTATAATTTTAATAAATAAAGTATATTATTTTTGCCACAAAATACAGAAGAACTAATTCCATTCAATACTTCTTATTCCAAAGTAAAGCTTCTTTATCTTTCTTTTTAATAAAAGCATTTAAATTATTTTGAAATCTCCATTTTTCAAATCTTGTATTGTTTTATACGAAGTACATTAATTTAAAGAAAATCATGAAATCTGTAAAAAGCCAGATGTTGATGATTATAGAGATAGTCTACTACCAATGTCTGGAGAAAGACAATACTTACTGTTGACTTGATGCAGTTTGGGTGGAAAGTACAAGGCCAGTTGTCCTATCTATTAGCAATGTGACTTCGTAATATCAGCTCAATATCTGCTGGTCATCAGTTCATCAGAGAATACTGTCAGTTAAAGTAAGACCCAAAGTTAACTTTCAAAATGATGCCATTTAAAAGAAACTACTTAATAAATATATTACACAGTTCTGTATTATAATTTATAAAATAATAAATGCATTAAATGGATTGAAGAAATCTAATGTAATCTAATTTGAAATGTTTGAATGCTAAAATATTATATTTTATTCAGCAATAATGCAATATTAGAATTTTGATATTAAGTCCAATAAACAGAAACAGCTATCAATTTTGCATAAAAATATTAGCCAAAATATGGTGAGATGTAATTTAACCTGACCACAAAAACTGTCTACAGAGAATCTACTACACATGTTCGCCCTAATCACTAACGCCCTTAAGCTGGCAGTGGATTTTTCTACAGTAACTTCTTATCTAGTGGAATCTTGTCTTATTATTTTATCTAGCAGTGGATTTTCTTGCTGATCTTATCTAGCAGCTGATTTCCTTATGATCCTTATTCTAGAAGTAGAGATTTGTGGAAAAGCAAAGTTACATATAGCACCAACAGTTTGGCTTATTGCAAAGGATTTATAAATAATGCATTATTGTTGCAAGGTTGATATTCAAGAAGCTACGTCTTGTATTAATGCATAAATAATTACAAAAGGACACATATTTCAATTAACCATATAAGAAATATACTTCCCATCAATTCCACAAGAAATTCAGTCAAACCCATGTCAGCCAATTTCATTCTTTCAACAAATCTGAGGCAAAAAAAAGAAAAAGATTATTGTGAATTATTCACAAAACTTTTTCTTGAATTAAGTGATCATTATAGATCAAAAAGTGTACATTTATCATAACAAACTTGCATGAATTATAGTTAAGACATTGTTACAGTCAAGTCAGGTGGGTCTGACAAAATAATTTCCCATTAAAGTTACATAGTTATATAATTTATCAATATATACTGTAAGAGATGACATGTAATTTATGTTTACCACAGAAACTATTGCCTTAATCTAGCTTCCCTTCTTCACACAATACATACAGGCCTTACAAACCTTAGGCTGGCAGTGGATTTTTTTCTTTCCTCAACCTTACCTAGCAGTACTTTATCTTATGATACAAGAAATTTGTACAGCAATACCTTGGCTAAAGAACCTTATCTGGCAGTGGTTTTGCCTTAGAATCTCATCTGTAGCTGGAATTTCTGTGGTAAACTTAAATCACATGGCACTAACTTTTCAGGTAATTACAAAAGATTTGCAGTATTGCAGATGTTACCGGAACACATACAATTAAAATAGAAATTTGCACTGAACAACTAAACATTAATGAAATGTACTTCCCATAAACTACTTCTGGTATTGTTGAGGTCATCTATTGATTTCACCCATTTTCACTCAGACTTTAACCAACCTGAAACAGAAGGTAACAATTTGATGAAGAAAAATAATTTTGTAAATGTATTTTAGCAGTTTCCAACTGCCTTAACACAGTAAAACCTTAATCACCTGAATGTGCTGGTACATTAAGAGTGCAAGTCGTGACCAGAAAATAGAAGTGGTCCATACCAGCATTTACAGCCCACAGACATAATACCTGGCTTTTGGACCAGAGTGTTTTATAACCATGCATTTATACGGCCATCTAAAACATTCTGACATTCTTCCAAAATTGGTCTTTTAAAGTTAAAATTAAAATTTAAAGTGCCAGAACACCTTGATGTTATGCAGCACCATTAAAATGAATAAATACATTAACTAAACAATATGTACTGCATGAACAAATATATAAAAAAACATCTGACGAAAAACAGAGATGCCTGTACCCCACAGCCTGGGGAAATAGTTTTCAACAAGATAAGATATATAAGTAGTGAAACAGTACACAGAATGGGATTCTTTCAGAGCAGTGTCAGTGACCAAATAATGTTTAAGTAGAGAAAATAACATCTAAGAGAAGAAACTGCATGTAAAGATTAAGTATTAAAACAAGACAATTCAGTAAACTAAAGATAACGGAGCTGTACAATATATTAACTGGAGAATAGGTGTCAATGGAAATATCACAATTATGTAAAAGTACATTTCATAATCAGTTGCAGCAATCCATATCCTTACAGTTGCCGAGATATGCCTGGACAATATATTATAGGTCAATTCAAGACAGGGTTCGAAATTAGCCTCAATCCGTCATACCACAACCAACAGAAATGCTATTGGGTTGAAAAGATTAAGATCCTGCCAGTCTGTTTGTCTAGAAGCTGTAAGACAATTACACATGCACAATTCGCACAGTTGAATTATGATTTGCATGTTTTCGATATTGTTCAACCATACTAAAGTGACCTCATACATTTGTGTGAACATTTAAGTCCTTTATCATTTTAATCTTTGTTTTGAATGGTCGAATTATGGTTTGAATGTTTTGAATATTACCCATACAACCAAATGTGGCAATACATGCTTATGTGTGGTGTTGGGGCAAAGCCTGTGGGTCACTTGATGAAATACCATCTGTTACAATGGGAAGTTGCAAAAGTAAAACCCTTAATAAATTCTAATATGACTTTAACAGTGCTTAATCTACATCAAAAGATACCCAAAGGTGCAACAACCAAGATTCAAATAAAAAAGATATAAGATAGATATAAGAGATATAAAATAGTATCAGATATCCCCGTAGGGAGATAAAATAGCATCAGATATGCAAGATCAAAGGTGAAATCCAGGTCACACCATGACGTTGCACACCTATAACCCCCAACCTACCAAATATCAACTTCCCCTAACCAATGTCCCTACCAAGTATCAACTTCCTACACTTAACGGTTTCTGAGATACAGGCCAGACAAACTTTTCCCGCCACCCGCCCATCCGGACACCATGGGTGAAAAAAATACCCTGACAGCCCTTAAGGGCTATGGGGTAAAAGGCATTAAGCAAACAATATTTGGATAAAACACATGGACATAAAAAAACTAGAGAAAGGATAAATACAGACTAGAAATACTTTAACTAAACAATATGTATAATATGATCAAATATAAAAAAACTCGTCACTAGATATACAGATTAAAATTGACAAGAATATACAACAAATGGGACAGAAACAATAAAACAGGTACAAACCATAAATAGAATGCAATTCTCAAAACGAGTAAAATAAAATAAAGCATCAATAAAATCCAGTCAAAGTTCGTATTGTACTACAATATTCACACCTCTATTTAGTCGCCTCTTACGACATGCTGTAAGACACGCTGGTCCTATTCTACTTCCCTGGACCCACAGGGAAAAAATTGTTCTGTGATATGTTAATACTTGTCAAATAACTGAATGCAATGTATATTTAATTTTGAAATTTAGCACACTTTCATTAAATATAGGAGGCTTGAGACAGAAAAATTAAGCAAAAACGGGTTAATGATATCAAAATAGATGTTATCCTACTGCAAGAACCATATAGCTTATTAACTGAAACTGAAGAACTATGGAAACTTGATAAGACTGGTGAAAATTTACTATTTTCCCATGGTTCAGACCATTCAAGAGGTTGTCGCATATTAGTATATATAAATTTCCATTTCAAGCTTTAAAGGGGAAAAACTTTGAACTTACAATTAAAGGGTAAAACTTCAGGCAGTGTTTCAAAGTTTCAGTGACACCAAAGATTAATCATATAGAGTTTTACTTACTATTCAAATATTTTTTCTTTCAAATAGCTGGATGTGTATCTGACCAGTTGCTGTATTCAACATCCATTGGTCTTTCCTCTCAAAATAATGCAGAAAACAAATATATAACATTTTAATATTCAAGACATCACAGACAAGACAATACTTCAGCAAAAATGGAGGACTTTAGTTTAACCAGGTACAATTTAATATACCTTTATTCCATAAATTCCGAAAAGGTTAAAAATATTAAATACACATGTAGAAGCAATCAAATTGTATATAAAAGAATACAATTCCATTATAATAATTACAGAATGAATGATAGCTTGCAATAAATTTACATAAGAGTTTACTCTGTGTGGCAAATTAAGTAGAGGAAAGAATCCATTTTAAATCACAAAATATGTTCTGTGATAATTTAAATGCAATTACATGTGTCAAAAAAGGAGTACAAATAATTTTACAAGATTATATCCCAAGTGAGCAGAATCTACACTTTCAATGTTAACATGATAGCCATAATTGTTAGTAAATGTCACACAAGAAATCTTCATTCAAACTGGCTGAAAAAAACCAACATATGCAGCAAAAACCTAAAGCAAGAACAAAAATAATATAAAATGAGAAAATATAATATAAATTAAGAGATAAAACTTTTAACAGCACTGTATTTTTTACCTTTATGTTGTCCAAAAATAATTAAAGTAACAATTCAAACATTAGGCAAAATAGTTGTATCTATTCAAAGGACAATTTTGGGCAATAACAACAAAAAATGAATGGTGGGAGAAATTTAAAGTTAAAAGGAAAATTTAAAAAAAAATACTGGATATTAGCAAACTGCCTAGATGAATTCTAATGAAACCCCCACAGAACAACCAGAGGATGAAGTGTTCACACGAACTACTAGTATTTTCCCTACAACCCCTGGTGTGAGAGAGACTGCTAAGCGTGTGCCACCAACTTATCCCAACCCCAGGCTAGATTGTACCCCCCTGACACCCAGTTCGTAGAGGCAGATACCCATGTACTGAGGCACTGGGGTGAAGACAAGGAAGAGACTGTAAAAGGCAGGCATGGTTTTGCTAAATTGTTTACCAAGTAAATTATCCTTACTGCTTTGTCTTAACCGGTTAACTATGTTACAAACAAGTCTCGTGCTTTTATTTCCTACTATGAACAAGGCCAAAAAGTGTTTTAGTCTATCTGTGAAAGCTGTAAAGCCATCACCGACACAAGCAGTGCACGCAGATGGTCACCATCAAAGTAGTACATGTTCTAAACATAACCCATTGCTGCATAACTTCAATAAAGAGACAGGTACTGATTACACTATGACAATTTTAATGAAAGTCCGGTGAAAACAAAAAAAAACACACACAAAAAATGTGATCGCTTCATCTGTGGAGCTTGCACTTAAAAACAAACATCAAACAAGAAAGTATGTTCAGGTATTCCCTGGTTGTTTTAATGAAGCCCATACTGTATAGTGTGTTGATTCATCTACTGTTTTGGTTCAGTACAACATGTATATTTAAGATGTCACACTGCACAAACAGGCCTGTTGATGCATCATGTTTCCAATGTGTATGTTACATAAGAGGGGGCAAGACAGATCAACAGAATTTACTCATATTTCTACATAACAGGTAGATCTATTTGAATGAATTCAAAAGTGTGCCCACCCATCTGAAACCTTGCATTTGTGGGGTGTTCTTCACAGGAGTTAGCTTCCTGCATAAGGTTTGGCCTTTTTGAGCTAGAATAATAATTAAAGTAAATGCAAAAGTAGCGACATATATCTTATTGTACAAAGTATGAATAAATATATGTTTATACTATTATATGTAAACTTAGCCTTGTATGTTGTATGTGTTTTTGTACACATTGTGACCACCATCTATGGTATTTTCATGTCAATGACATTGTTCTGCATCCTTTTTCCATAGGGTAGCCTACTAATTCTACAGTAATATTCTGAATTATTGTCTGCAAGGGTTAGGGTTAAAAATGATGTGTTTACACAAATATCACCATTATATCACCAATATCATCAATTACAACAGGCAAATTACATTTAAGTTTCAAGAGAAAAACATAGGGACACCACAGGCATCACAAGTGCAATAAGAGTACTATCTATCACATGTTTTGTCAACTGTCAAACAGTGGTGTCGGGAAGTCCAGAATATATATATAAAATACACATGTACATGTTTATAAGAAAGACTTCCTTTCTAACACACTGTAAAACGTGCAGTTCTACACCCATATCTTTATGTTTTTATAATGAGGTAGTACAGATAAACAAGCAAATTATTTGTTTCATAATTTAAGTAATTTATAATTTACATTTAAGTTTCAGCTGGTTACTGAACAGTTGAGAACAAAGCTCTTGTTTGTGTTTCAATACTGTCTCATGGAAGACCTTGTTGATTAGCCAGCAGGCAACACTACGTTATGGGTAATTACTTTTATTTTCATTCAGTACTGTGTCATGAAAACTCTTCTTGTACCCTAGAATTCAGTATATATGAATGTTAATTTTAGAAATACAATAATTTCGAGGACATCTGAAACTGATAAGGTAATGTACAAGACACAAACGTTTCAATTTGATTGTGTTTTGAAACTATAAATGCAATCATCAAAACCTAAAAATACAAAGGAAATGTTCCATCTAACATTTAAATATTACTTACATAGTGAAATTCGAATACAACTTTTCACCATATATTTTGTTCACAGTCTCGATTTAAATTTAAGTGTACACACAGAGTTTCTTGCCTAACGTTTATAAATGTCATCCATAATATTGTGGATTCTATAAATACCGGGTATTTCCATACAAGATATTAGTTTTACTTCTTCTGTTTCATATTCCTAGCGACCAGCCACCTGTGAACAGCAATCACTTCTGGGATTTCCCCCAGGGTGGTTGCCCGTCACAGGTTCGACTGTAGACCTTCAATATCAGCATCTAAAATTGAATTTTATGTTCTACACAGTGCTGCCACCTCATCCAGAATGTAACATCCAATATGCTCAAATAGAAGTGACCTCTTTAAATTATTATTATTATTACCGAGTATTTATATAGCACCTAATCTATTAAAAGCTCTAGGTGCTGAACATAGTACAGTACTTAATTTTGACCATAGAAATATACAGGAGACTCCAGTTCAAAAAAAAAAGTTTAGAGGAAAAAATGGGAAAAGATTTTCTTTGCAAAATTGGACCCCCAAAAAAGTCCTTATCACTTTAACTAGGGGTCAATATGCTATACCAATGACAATCCCTACCGATGTTTTAGAACTGAAGAATGTGTTAAAAAAATTTATTATCAGCTAGTATCACACTGTTCTTGGCACGAATAATTATAATTACTGAGTCATTACTGAATGCTTCTAATATAATGTGGACTTTTATAGTACTTAATCTCTATCACTGACAGGCTAAGGTAATAATAGATTATAAATACATAAACATAGTGAATAATTTTTAGGTCCACTGAACATAGCCAGGTCATACCCAAGAAGACAGGGATGGTGGGGTGGCCAAGAGGGATTCTAATTTTTATAGTATTTTTATAGCATTTAATCTCCATCTAAAGACAGACTCTAGGCACATCAAACAGAACGAGCAGAAAAACTTTAATCATTAACATGAGACATAGCGGGGTCAGTGCCACAGAGAGACACCAGGAAGGAAGAAGTCAAGGTGTATATGCTTGTGCGAAGAGATAGGTTTTGAGCTTCTTTCTGAATGAGTGGAGAAGTGGCCGAATGTACATCAGGCAACCCATTCCAAATCTTTGGAGTATCATAAGCAAAGCTGAGGTCAAAATGCTTAGTAGACATAAATACTGAAGTGGCAAAGTGTGGGACCTCAAGAAACACACCATCAGCTGGGCTTTTACGTGCATTATAAACACCATGTCTAGGTTTAAGGAAAGGTGCAAAATGTAGGCTATAGGAAATAGGCTTTTGCAAAAAAGTAAGTTTTTGAGCTTTTTGCTGAAGGAGGCAATGAATGTTGTACATTCTTTGGACAGTCATTCCAAACCTTAAAGCATTGAAGGCAAATCTATATCCAAAGCATTTGACTGACTTGTTGAGGGAAGAATGAAAAGGAGAAAGTGTCAGGTACTGACAGTCAGGGTTACTACGTCTGGTGCTGTCGGGGCAACTGCCAAGTGACTGGGATGGTCCAATATAGCTGGGACGACCGCCACAGAGAAATATATGACCATTGCTGCATTTCTGAACATGCACCAGTACTTAACAGGCAACCAGAGGCAATGCTGAGGATGGGTGTTACATGAACATACTTTCTCTTACTTGTGATATTATGTACAAAGTGTTCCACAGTCACTGCTTAAAAGCCTGAACAAAGTTGAAACTTTTGTTGGGATTTTACACCCATTCAATACCAAGGTTAATATTGAGACACGTTTGCAGTATTGCCCCTTGTGTGACTCAATCCTACAGAGGTGACAGCCTGTAATTAGATGCCAAACTTGCTAACTACTAGACCAATGAGGATCTCCGGAAGTAGACACACTTTTCGTCAGTTCTAGCAGTATACCTCACT
Source organism: Sabellastarte sp. h YS-2021 (assembly GCA_964017235.1). NCBI lineage: Eukaryota > Metazoa > Annelida > Polychaeta > Sabellida > Sabellidae > Sabellastarte > Sabellastarte sp. h YS-2021. Next base: position 29,673,060 of record OZ024935.1, on the reverse strand, counting down.
AAGCTGATATTTTTGTATTAAATTTGCAACTAAAATTCCACTTCTGAGCCGCTTGTGTATGTATTTTAACACCAAATAGGTTCCTGAGAAAACTTATATTTGAAACGAGACACCATTTGTATAGTAAGCTGTTGCTGTTCTGAATAAAAATAGAAAAATACCTCAACACTTGCATTTTATAGCTTGTTTCTGTGGTTCTCATTGCTATAATATGGATATGACAGGTGTCAAATGTCACAATAATCCTACAAAATTCTTTTTGAAAGCTAGTGATTTCAGAATTGTAGAATATTGGAGACAAAAATCATTATGGTTTCATTAAGGTTTGTTTAATGTTAATGCCTTTTATGACCTGAAAATATTTGCAGAGGCGGGTGGTTAATTACAGTTGAATCTAGAATATTGAATGTTTAGAAAGCACTCCTAGAGCACAGACCTCTGCCAAGGTAGCAGAGTATCTTCATATTGTAATTAAACCTAAACCACAAATCAAGAATCATTGAAAATGGAACTGTTGAAAATTCAGGAGTTTTTGTATCCAGAGTATGATCTGGATCTTTCCCAAAATCTAATTACTTTTTACTTTGGTTAGGTCCCACCCACAAAAAAAATTCATAAAGATGCATTAATTAGCTTTGGAGCAATCATGCACAGAGACAAACGCACTCAAAACCATTATTTCCTTAGTAAAGTAATAGTTTTACAAGAAAGTCAAAATAACATTAAATGAGCTTTCTTATGGTAAACCTACTTCATTTCCACATCTGAAGCAACTTTCTGACTAAATAATTTGCTGGCATAAGCAACACAGATTTGGAAGAAATCCATAGGAAAACAAAGATTTAAAAAAGTGCAGAGATAGGGATGAGAGCTAAAAGGAGAAATTAATGAACTGCCTAACAAAATTTAGGATCACCGATACTGCACCACACCAGAAACAAATTAAATCTAATATACTTTACTCACTCTGGCCTCAGTGACAATGTTACCCAGGACAATCAAATCCAGAAAAACAGTTCAATAAAAGAATGGAAAGTAATTACCAGGGATGTTGTGGGACTTAAAACACTGAACAAAAGGACTGATGGTTTTGAATAAAGCTCAATACCTCAATACCAGTTCTAGCAACTAGTGCAAATAAAGCAGAAGTATAATGTATACTATACACGATGCTGCAACCTCACAGAAAATGTAGAAATGTATCATAGATGTATCAGGATGAATGACCATGCCATTCCACAATGTCTTGTCTCTACCGATGCTTCAGAATGAGGAGTGCTGCCACCTCACAACAATGTCTTGTGTCTTCTACTGGTGCTTCAGAATGAACAGTGTTGCCACCTCACAACAATGTCTTGTGTCTTCTACTGGTGCTTCAGAATGAACAGTGTTGCCACCTCACAACAATATCTTGTGTCCTCTACTGGTGCTTCAGAATGAACGGTGTTGCCTCCTCACAACAATGTCTTGTGTCTTCTACTGGTGCTTCAGAATGAACAGTGTTGCCTCCTCACAACAATATCTTGTGTCTTCTACTGGTGCTTCAGAATGAACGGTGTTGCCACCTCACAACAATGTCTTGTGTCTTCTACTGGTGCTTCAGAATGAACGGTGTTGCCACCTCACAACAATGTCTTGTGTCTTCTACTGGTGCTTCAGAATGAACAGTGTTGCCTCCTCACAACAATATCTTGTGTCTTCTACTGGTGCTTCAGAATGAACGGTGTTGCCACCTCACAACAATATCTTGTGTCTTCTACTGGTGCTTCAGAATGAACAGTGTTGCCACCTCACAACAATATCTTGTGTCTTCTACTGGTGCTTCAGAATGAACGGTGTTGTCACCTCACAACAATATCTTGTGTCTTCTACTGGTGCTTCAGAATGAACGGTGTTGCCACTTCACAACAATATCTTGTGTCTTCTACTGGTGCTTCAGAATCAACGGTGTTGTCACCTCACAACAATGTCTTCTGTCTTCTACTGGTGCTTCAGAATGAACAGTGTTGTCACCTCACAACAATGTCTGTACAGTGCTGGCACCTCTCTAGACTGTCTTCTGTCCTCTACTGGTGCATTAGGATTAGATGTGCTGCCACCTCACAATAATGTCTTGTGTCGTCTACTGATTCTTTATGATTAATGGTGCTGGTACCTCTCAAAAATGTCTTGCTTCCTCTAGTGATGCATCAGGATGAGGGGTTTAATGGCTAATAATTTATACTGGTTGTTATTTCAGGAATCAATAGTCTCATAAGACAGATATATTTATTTATGAAATAATAAAGAGCTACTTTATTGCAACAGATAAGGTGGACATAGATTAGACACATCCTAAGAAAAGGAGAACAAATTGAAATCACAGAAATCTCCCTAAAATGGACACCATCAGGAAAAGCAAAGCTGAGCAGACCAACAGACATATTCTGCAGAATGGTGAAAACATGGGCAAGTCATGAAAAGAGACTGATAGGTTGAAGGACAGAGAGAGCCCGAGAAAGGTTGTATTGATTGTATATGCTGATGTGTATTATCAGGACAAGTAGAATCTACTAGGTGCAAATGGCACATGGAATTATTAGCAAACAAAAATATATACTTAGCCAAAAAAGAAATGCGAGTTTTAGAAAGAATAAACAGCAATATAATTTCTGTCCAGTACACTGCAGATGAGTTTTATGTTAAATCTGACTTCATAAAACCAGATATCCATTGAAATAGATGAAGACAAGTGCCTTGGTTAAGTATAAATAAAGGACTTGATATTTAAATGCAGAAATGATAACATATTCAGCATCATAATATTTCTGATAAAATAATGAAATGAAAATAGTATCAGAGATATCTGTACCCCACAGCCTGGGGAAATACTTTTCAACACCATGAGATATAGAAGAAAGAAAAATCAGTAAGATCCAGAAATATAACTAAGATAGCTTCCAATGCAGATCTTGTACCATTTTGTACACGAAAACCCAGATTTAGGGTATGTCCCATCCTTCATAACAAAAATGACAAGCAAATCAAATATAGAAAATAGCCAGCTTTGAAAGGCAGGAACCCCAGCCCACAGGTATTTAATGTGTGGATTTAACAACAGGAAGACATCTATCACTTTAGATGGAAATCTGTTATGAAGCAACAGTTTCTATATCAATGATACACACATAAAATGTATAGTGACAATAGTTTAATAGTTCCCCCTTTTAAGTACAAAGTTTAAGACTGCAAAGTCTTCAAAGTGTTCCCATGGCAACAGCTATTGCCAGGTACTCCCCAAAACCTAATCAGCTTTCGACTCTCTTGGGTCAAACATATCCTGAAAATTTGGTGAAAATCTATCCATGGGTTTAGGCTGTGGAACACCCACAAAAGTTAAGACCCCAAAATCTTAAAAGCATTGAGATGGCAGCAGCTTCTTCCAGATAATCCCCAATACCTAATAAGCTGTAGGTCCACATGGGCTAAACATATCTTGAAAATTTGGTGAATTCCATCCACAGGGGTAGTGAACACCTACAAACTTTATACCAACGCCAACACCAGTGCCCGACAGCACAAGAGACAACTATTAATATAAATTAATAGACAAAAGGCAATTACTTTTCCTCACATCAAGAATGATAAAGTCCCATTTTATGTATAATATAAAAGACAGTAGGAGTTATGCAACGAGTGTGTGTTCATGGACAATAGGAAAACTTCCCGAATGACATATATAGAACAAATATATCACGAATGAAGATAACAATATTATACGAGTGTATCCCCCTATACAGGTCAAATATGGCGTGTGGTGGATAACAAAAACCATATAACAAATGGAGGTTGTTACTATACAGAATCACATTTTAGCGTAATGTCAGATAAAATTTTAGTGTTAACAGGTGGTCCCAACTTTGCAAATAACCTGCAGCACAAACAGACAGACAGCAGTTACAGCAGTCTGGATTTGAGATCCTATTTCAAAATCTATATTTGTGCACAATTCCCTCTATCTCTTGTTACATACTTCATGAAACTAGTTTTAAATTAACAGTACATCATTAAATATTAAACAAATTTCAATTTTATAACTCAAATTATTCTAGATTATGTTAAGGATATATTCAGAAACTCTATTGCTTGAGTGTATGTACAGATGGCACAGTTATCAGAGTGGCTTACTATATCAGTCAATAGGTATTTGACCATAGTGTTTAGCTGCAATGCAGAAATAAATTCCTAAACATCACGAGGTCCAAATAATACATTTGATCTAAAATATTTGACTGCAGAAAGTTACTATTATATAAATTTCAAATAAATGCCTAGTTTAAAATAATATGCAGTTTATCGGTTTAAAAATAAATAATGCCATGAGTTACAAAAAATAGTAATCATCTGTTGGATGAAGTCTGAAATATCTGTCATCATTTAAAAATAAGAAATTGCAAAAAATTCAAAGGAGCCACTATCACTTGAAAACACTGAGTCACAAAAAACATGCATAAGTTGGACCTTGTAAAAGACTAAACAAATGTGTTTCAAGTACAAAGATAATAAATTCTAAGCTTACTAACAACTAAAAATGAGTGGGAATAACATATGGATGATCTGGTAATCTATATACAACATAATTCTCACACTCCTTCAACAATCCTGAAAAATGTGCCCGAGCTGTGTAAAATTTTGCTTTAAAAGGCTCTTCAGAAGTGGAAACAGATCTGGACTGCCACATGGACTTGTGTGAGGTATAGGTTAACATAATCAAAATACAGATTTCAGAAGAGCTAATATTACATCGATGCAATAAGACCAAACCAATAGAATAGAAGTTTTTATCTGCGGACATGACGAGACTTTAAGGGATATTTATAATTACTGAGCAATAGCCTGATCCAATACACCTCAGTTTTCTAAAGAAATTTTTCTGATTGCATCTTTCAACTTTAGAACTGTTAATGTTAGATAAACAACACAAAAATATAGAATATGCAGCTTTTAAAATACAATTTGTCATCATACAAATATCTCTTGCAGTAACTATAGATTGTTAAATAAACAGAAAGCCCCTAATAAGTTGATTTACAAAGATCTATGAGGTACCATTTTTTATTCTCTCAATTAAAATACCAAAAATCCCAAGCAGATCATAAGGAGTTGAATTGTAATGATGTCTTTTAATACCCAGTTAAGGAGAAAATTTTATACAGGCTCCATTGAATTCAGACTTACCTGATTTCAGCACAGAAAATAAACCAAATATGATGTCTTTATTTTGTGACACAAAGTAAGTTTATAGATGTGAGTTGGAATTCAATTTCTAGGTATTATTTTAAGCCATTTTTAAAATTAAGCCACAAATCATTCAAGTGAAGACATATTGCTACAGTTACAATTCTGTAGTGTGAAATACAGATGGCTCTACTGCTGAACATAGTTCATCTTCTTTTGTCTGCCACCCAGTTTTGAAATGTAAGATCAAAGGAAGATTTATGGCCATAGAAAGCTAACTGGACCAAACTACCCATAAACAGAGATACATGCTTCCTATATAAACTGTATGCAAATATTCAGGACACTACTTGGGACCTTGACGTGTAAACAGAGAACTTGACCTCCAGACATTTTCAAAACAAACTTTAAAAAGAATTCAAATTCATATATCTGGCTTTGAAACTTGGTACAACTTGGCACTTGGAGAGCACAAAACCTACTTCAAGTAAAAAAACCTCCAATATGGCTTATGAGTGCAAAGATAAAAAATCCTTTCAAACATTCCTGGACTTAGAGGGGTGATGTGGATCATCTATTTCTTGCGTCATTGTCGACGTTTCCTGAAAAATTTTTCAAAATCTGTCCGCAATGTTTCAAGTTCTTCTGCAAACAGACAAACACACAGTGGCCAAACATAAACCTCCTTGTAGGAGGACAATGATAGATTAACCTTCATGGTGTGTGAAGGTATAAAATGCCACAAGTGAAAATATGAGTAACTAAAATAGTTCTCATATTTCTGAAAAAAAATCAATAAAGATATTTTGTATCAGAAACAAAAGTCAAAAATTCTAATAAAATCATGGGAAGAGTTGCACTTGAAGGCTATAATGTTGATTAGAAAAATATTAGTTTTAAACATTGTAACCTTTTACATAAGATTTCAAAATCTTTCAAAGATTTAAATACACAAAATAGTGGGAAAATATCATGAGAATATCAAAAAATCATAGAATGTGAAAATCCCAAACGAAGCTCTACCTGATATTGATGACAACATTTGACCCCAAGTCATAAATACAGACATTATAAATGTTTACAATATTAACATATGTGAACATCCATTCCTGATATAAACTAAAGTACACTCCCACAATACTCAGTACTTGGGGTTACAATAGCTGTACAGTAATTAATTGTAAATCTACAGGCTGTGGTACAAATACAAAATACTAGCTTTACAAGTGGAAATTTTTAATATCGATTCATTTTAGGTAATATGTGAAACATTAAGTATGTATTAATATGCACTATGTAAAAACACATTATTTCTGGAATTTAAGAAGTGAATTACTAAAAATTTAGATTTTAATATTATTTTTCTGACAGCTAAAATTTCCACTTACAGGTTACAAAGGTTTATTTTTTCATTAAATTAGCATGTTATTTGTCATTTTGAAGGTTGTCACATTGTTTTTAACATTATTGAAACTTTTTCACTATTTTATTTCTTATCTTAACATACTTTTATGCTTTTTTCATTTTTGTAATTTCATTTTATATTTATGTTCTATTTTAAGATACAATTTAACAAAACACCCAATTCTACAACAATTCAATCTTTTTATCTTTTGTGAACATTTTGTTTACTTCACACTTTTATTTGTATATATATATATTTTAATTAATGCATACTTTAAGGGTATTTACACCATATTCTTCTATTGTTTTAATTTTCTTTTTAAAAATATTTTTAGTATCTTTTGTCTCAGGTTTCACACACTGAATAAAAATTATTTTCATAAACTTTGCATACAGATACTTTTGTAGTTAGAATATATAAAGAGAAAGTCGAAAAATGAAGAAGTCGATATTTTAGTAGAGTAAGAATGTGAAATTCTCCACTGCAAGCACTATTTAAAATTAAAACAAAATAATCTTGAGACATATTTACAGAAAGGTCTTAAATGTAAGACAAGAACTAATGTCAGATTTTAGATTTCATCTCAACTGAAACCCGTCTCATGTCTTTCTAAATTAAATGTCAAACTGTAAACATGTTGATAGGCAATAAGATTTTTATAAAGATCAGAAAGTATTCGTGTGTTATGATTCACAGCAACATATGTGTAACATTTGTCATCAATTATATTTTGATTTTCATGTCACATTATTGACTTTTCAGTTGCTACACAGTCACAAAACACCATCTCAAAATAAGGTGCTCTTGAAGAACTAAATTTGAGCTACACACAATAACAAAAGGTTGGGTAAAATATTCTTACATTTTTCTTACATAAAAAGAAAAAGTTAAATTAGTTTTTCCGTTTTGATAAAATTATACTAGATACTATTTCCCAGTTTTAAAATCTGTGAACAAATGGGAGATCTAATTTGCAATATCCAACCAGTTTGAGTCTAAAAATGGTCTTTATTTTTTATTTGGGTTTTAACGTTACTTTCAACACTGTACAGGTCATATCACGACGGGTAGTTTTATGGGCATAGGAAACCAGTACATACAGTTGGTCAAGGTTCTGTACTGTAAACTCACACAGCTGACCATAGGTAAGAATTTAAACTACCAATTTTACCAGATAAGGTCCAGGGTTTGAACTGCCGACCTCAGAGGTGGGAGCGAGTGTGTTATGGTGGGTTTAGAATGGTGAACAAAACTTAAGACTTGAGACAAAATTTGGTCTTAGCATTAGTTTCAGGAATACAGGCTCAGAGGCCTGATATTGTAGCACAAAAAAAAATGTAAAAAATTTCCAACAAGGAAATAAAATGGAATTTTCTCACTGGTAAATGTCTCATGTTGTAGTGAATTTCACACTCCTTACTCCATATTCAAGTTATGTACATTTATCTGTATACAAAGTACTGAGTACCACAGCTCTGTACCAGTACAATAAGTATTCTACATTATAGTACAGGTTTACAACATCAAGATATATAAACCAAATACAAAAGCAATATGATAATGTTACTTGTGGATGTGGAAGACTTATTTACTTGTTTTGGCATTTTCAAGATACAACAGCCCTGTCAAAATATCTGGAAGCTGAGTTCAAGGTCACTTGTTCAAAAAACTCTAAACATCCATAAGGTAATGATAAGGTGACTCAAAATTTCAGAATCATGCATAAGAAGTGGACCAACAGTTCAAAATCTGTTTTCTCCCAGGCAAGATTAAATTATAGCACTATATATACATATACACTGTCACAATAAGATGCTTAGCTTAGATACATATAAAGGTCAATGAAGGTCAAACGTATGAATTGACAGGTCAGTCAAAATATTGATCAGTCCTAAAATAATGTAAAAGAGATTTCAATTCAAAATGAGTTGCTTGTATTTTTTGCAAGAAAAAAAAGAATAATCCTGAATGCCATACACTTGCCTCCCCCAAATTTTGCTGCACAAGAAATAATATTTGTAAACACACAAGTCAAATAAATGACAAGATTAAAAATGTTGAAGCTTGAACATCTTCTCAATAGGGTATGAAACTACATTATGACTGAAGTTTACTTTCTGAAATACCTTTATTTATTTATTTATTTTTTTTTTTTGTTATTTTTTTTCCTTTTTTATTCAGTATTTTTTTCTCATTTTTTTTCTTGTATTTTTGTTTTAAATATTTATATATAATTTTTTCATTTTATTCTTTATTTTTTCACTTTACATTCTCATTTTAATTCTTACTTCCAAAAAAATCTATTATCACCATGTTTTACAAAGACTAGTAATGCTCACCATGTTTAAACATTTAAACATTTTTTTTGGTATCATTTTTTTCCTGTTTTTTTTTTCAATATTTCTTTCTTTTAGCTTATTTTAAATTTTACTGGTTTTTCTCATTCAATACTCATTTAATACTTATAATTACATTTAAAATTGTAACTTCCACAAAAACTTTTTGTTACCATGTTTTTTTATAAGACCAGGATTTCTCACATGTTTTAACACAAAAAGATAACTTTTTCAGTGATTTACACACTGCTTTACTAACAGATCATCATATCAGTGGCACCTGATACACTAACCATATCAAATAAACTAAAAAATATACCACAAGTCTTTACACATCCTTTTTATACAATAAAACATTTATACTGGGCAAGACTGTTCAAAACAGTCCATCGAACCACATTTATGATAACCTTATGTATTTTATGTAACCTTATTAAGGTCAGGTATGACATATTCAATGTCAAAGAGTCAAGTTAAGGTCACCAGGGGTCACTGTGACAAAACTTTACCAACACAGTAGAACATCTATTTTCTGAACCAGATGGGAGAGGAAGATTTAGTTGGATATTAGAAAATTTGTAAAAATAGATCTAAATTTATAAAACAATAAAAATTAGTATTTTTGATAGAGTAAAAATGAGTTCATAAAATGGAATGGTTCAATTGTACCACTTTTTTGGTTTGGTAAATTAACACACCTTAAATTGGCACAGTATCAAAAATATGGTAAACACTAAACATTTATCATCATTTGGCCAATAAGGATCACTGATACAAACATATATAGCTTTGTAAGCTGTATTCTGATTGGCCATGAGCCAATTTCAGGTAGAAATGATTACATTATCTCCCATTAAAAAACCACTGCACCATGTTAAATGATCAGTTTCTTTTTTTTTTTTTTTGGACTAGGTACATTTATATGATGTGCTGGCATCAATACATACTTTACAGGGGTGGTCGCAATTACGTCCGGGTCATAATTGTATCCTTTAATTTTTTACTAAACGCAAATGTATTCAGTTTGGGTGTTTGCTTCAAATTTTTAAAATTTCCATGAAATAAAATCGATAAAGGGAATAATTTGAAAAAAACTATTCAAAATTCTAGTTGCAATGTTTTAAAATTAAACTCCAATAAAAATTGGACATTATTATGAACTGGACACAATTGTGACCACCCGTGTAATCAGAAGAAATTCACCTTAAAGTACAAAAACCAAGCACAGAGACAACTGATGTTCTGTCTGTGTCAACTTGTGGCAAGCAGTCGGCATTCAGTAAATAGACACTCTACTGTAATTACACCTCATGCATAAACATAACAAATAATTACTACATAAACAACCCATTGCTTCCAGGAACATCATAATTATCATAATGCTTAACAAAATATATTCATACTTAATGTAAATCAGGTATACTCAAATTGAATGTTACAAAATAAGATTTGGTGATTGCTTAGCTGTCCCTAGAAACAAAAAGTAAGTAAGTTCATAAATAATGAATCTACATTTGGTAATTATATTTTTCTTTTTCAAACATAAATATTTAATGTAAAATATATACAGGTTATTCTCTGATTAGAAAAAAGATACAACAGTATAATGCCCACACAATAGCACCATCCAACATCAGCAAGGTTTTTTCTACTTTTTTTATTCATTATACTTTCATTCATTAACGCACCAACTGAAAAAAGACAAAACGTGTGTTAAAGTTTTAAAAAACTATTGAAAAACACAATCATATAATAATTCAAAGTAAAGCATCAGAATTGCCGTATAATAGACAAGAAAATATCCCCAGACTTTTAAAAACAACATCAAAATACAGACTTTAAATCTGTGAAAGAGTTTGTTCAGATGACAAGTTGTTAATGATTTAATATTATAATATTTTTCAATATATTCTAAAATTTAAAAAGTTACCAAAGTCAGTGAGTAATAGAGAAAAATTAAGCAGGAGATTATGTCCAACAGCATTCAGCAAAATTAAAAGGTAAACTTCAATCAGGTTTTTTGATGGGATTACTATTGTTAATTAAAATATTTGTTAACACCTAGCAGCAATCAATATATAATGCAGGGCACTAAGTTAACATGTGACATCAGATTTTTACTCTGTATTTTAAAATTAAGGCATTACGACCAGTCAGATTTCACAAACCAAGAGTTAAATCAGATGCATCAATATGTATGTCACCTATGTACATAATTATTATAAATGTTTCAATACACATATTTCAGGCTATGTTTGTCTTTTTCTCTTTGTATCTAGAAGCAATTTAATTGAATAAATTAGGAAACTGGATGTCATTCTTTGTTATGAGTTTTTTTCTACATCCTTTGGACACATTTCACACATATAATTATACAACAAGTCAGCCCTTATATATAATAAACAATGAATGATATATTTCATATTTAAAACTATGAAACCTTTCTCTTACCTTAACAGAGAACACAACAGCATGGAGTGTTATTGCCCAACACCTGGACAATGCTTTGAAGAAACTTGATGCAGAAGGCTGGCTCTTGACTGGATGTTAACTTAGGCATTTACCAGTTTAACACTTGTATGCCTGCAATACAAGAACACTGTGATGTTCAAAATAATACGAAGAAACAGATACAGACAATTGGCCTTTTATACATTCATACACATATTATACACAATATACACATCCTATGCAAACATGTTACTTTCTTATTTTGTCTTACCAAATATAGATTTGAGTTTATAGTGATGACCAAAAATGTCACTGCATTCCCAGTATTGATAAAAATGACAAGCAAATATGGGGAATACACAATTAAGTTCTGTATACTCCATCATCTTATGAACACCATCAGTGTTGGGTATGGCTAATTTCTTGTCCCACATTCACATGAAAACTTATGTCTTTCTATATTCAAGAAAACGTGTAATTACGGCCCTTCTAACACTGTACTAATCTTAGTAATTTTACTGGCATTGTTACATTATAACAATTTTATACTGCAAAACTTTACAGCCCCTAAATGTCTATGGCACACATTTAACAAAAAAAATTTCAATTAGGAAAGTTACTTGGCATGTTAATGATAAATTACTCATAAAACCACCCTCATTCACTGCACAACTCACCAGGGGCTCACTGGCATCGGACCTCATTTTGAAATGACACTCTGGATTTGGACGTGTTATGATCTGAGCAGCCACCATTTTCTAGGCATAATGAAAACCTTATATTTCACATATTCAAAACATAAATTTAATATTTTACAAACTCTTGTCTACTTTTAAAACCATGTCAGCACACTTAAACTGAGTTCCCAATTAGATCAAATTTGTTGGATTACTGAACGATATAACCACTAATATATAAAATTTTCATTTGGTCACCATTATTACTGAATATACTGGACATTTACATATCCTTTTCAACAGCTAAAACAACGTAAGTTATCCTTACCAATAACTTCCTGGCTACCTGTCACCTGTGGTTCTAATTGCACTCAGTTTTAACAGTTAGAAACCACAAAGAAGCCCTATTCTACAAAAACAAAAGACAATGAGGATTACACTTGTAAAATACTATAACCAATAAACATAACAAAAAACTTTACCAAACCATTACATTAACAAACAAAATAAATAAAAAATAATATAATTAAGATTCAGGTATCCAAGTATTAAGAAAATTAAGCATAAATCAATTCTCATAGACCTCCTTATACTGAAAGGTAAAGGAGAGCTCATCAAAATACATTCACTGCAGTTTATGATGTCTTTACAAAATAACAAGTTATCCTTTTAATATTTTTTAAAGGTCAGTTGTATGTTTTATTACTGTATTTGCTCATGTTACATCTATGGATGGTGTGTAGAGTATTCTGTTGTTTATTGCACAATTGTGTTCCTATATTAATTGCTCAGTATGTGCTGCATTTTGTTCATATTTAAATATGCTATTGTATTATGTTCACTCACAAGTGTACAATTGTATGTACTGCTTTAACTCTTCATGTGGGGCCACATTGGTGCAGTGATAACACACTTGCCTCCCACTCTGAGGCTGGCGGTTCAAACCCTGCACCTTATTGTGGGAAATTTGGTAGTTGCTTACCAATGGTCGGCAGTTTACAGTACAGAACCTTGACCAACTGTATGTACTGGTTTCCTCTGCCTACAAAACTACCTGTTGTGATATGACCTGTACAGGTGTTGAAAGCGACGTAAAACCCCAAATAAATAAATAAACTCTTCATGTATGTGTGATTGTATAGCCATTTGCATTATGTTTTGTCCGCACTGTACAAATCAACTTAAGAAAGTACACTTGACCAACAAGTCACCGTGTACAAATATGAGGTCCAATATGTTCCTACCTTTCTCACTTTCAGTGATAACTCCACCCCTGCATCACTGTTTTCTCTTAGCACACAGAACTAGGCATCATCAGCAGCAGCAGCAGCCAAGTGCAAGGTTCTTGCTCTGTTCTGTATTTTGTCATTTGCTTCATGGTGTTCTCAGCAATAATGCAGCAGTTCTTCATGTTTTAACATAACAAAGCCCGCTGTGTCAAACAGTGCCTGAAGTAGCTCTGTTTGAAAGGTTTTGATGCACTCTACTGTATGGCACTAGTAGATATTTTGCATTCTACTCTCCATACCATAGTGTTCTCAAAAATACTGAACTAGTACACTGAGATACCTTTAACAATTCATTCTCCATATTTCACCATTAACTCAAATGTAGCTGGTTGAAGTTGGTATCCTCTGTCTCCATATTTTCTGTCTCCATCATGTTACAATATTCAATGTTACAGATGTCTCTTATCACTACAGGTTGGTGAATGACAGTACCATTGTCTGGGTCTCCGTTGTGTTTTTATTATAATCTATGTCCATTAAGGTGTTTCACTGTCGTTTGCCAATTTTAGCAATATTATGCCTCCATTTGACATCTGAATATTTTTGTGGTGTGGTCCCATATCCTGTAGGTTCTAAGGCTCCCTTCACTGTGATCACAGGCATCAACAATGGATGGAATATCCATGTCACTAGGCCCACTGGATATGTTCACTCAATGATTAATGAAGATTGTTAATGAAGAGATGCTTTAACAATTCATTGTCTATATTTGAGCATTCACCCACATAATCAAAGCTGATATATTGGCATCGTCTTTCTCCATGATATTGTAACATTCATTATTTTGTTTAAATATCTCTTATTATTGCAGGTTGATGCAAGACAGTACCATTGTGTGGGTTTGTGTGTTGTGTTGTTAATATAATCTATAGCTTGCATTAGCATTAATGACTTTTCAAACAGTTAAAGTTTAAACAAAACATGGATTTTGATTATCATATGATATTCTATTCTATTCTATTCTGTATATGAACACTTTTTACATTCCTTTTACACATTATTTAGAAACTTCAAATTAAATCAAGTTTTACAAACATAAATCAGAAAAAGTATGTTTATCCCAATACCAATGCAGGAAGAATATATTCTACAGAAAACAAGTATAGTTTTAAATCTGTCTGATTTACATTATGGCAATCCACGGACCATCTTTTTTTTTTTTTTTTTTTTTTTTGGAAGGATGGTTACCATAACAAGGCATTTATAAAACCAGACACATTTTTATACATTGAAAGACATTTCTCGTGGTTACAAAACAAAATTATAGAAAACCAAATAAAACCTCTATATGACTACTGATAATAAATAATTGAACATAATAAATACAAGTAACTTCATTTTTTAAATAATGAAAATTGAACAGTTTTATGGACAAGGAAACAGACTAATTAGTGACCGGATTGTTTCTCTTTTGTTGATCATACAGGTATCACTCTGTCAGTTAAACCCATTTATAATACACAAATATTTGGGAACAAAATGAGTCTCACACTTCTACAATAGCATAAAATTATTGAAATCATAGACAAACTACACCTCAATTACCAGCAGTGAGAGCTGGATAAATCCACAAATCAAGAAGTTATCCTTCTGTACCATGTTCCCAGAAAATACAATAATACATGAAGAGGCATTAAGAGGCATGGAATGGCATAAAGGCTTCATTTCATCTAAAATGTTAAAATAAAGTAACTATAAAATAGCACAGATTACCAGTTATAAATTTGATATGAAAATTTGGAAAAAGACTTCAGACTTGCATCATGGTAACTCTTCCCTTTTTTTAACTTTTTTTTTAACATCTTCCTTTTTTTTTACTTTTTTTTTTTTTTTTTTTTTGTAACAGAGTTACCATGACATGCTTATATAACTATATCTTTCTTTCTAATGTTAGACAAAAGAAAATAAATTATTTTACATTAATTATTTTACATTGTTATTTAAATTTTTAGTTTTAATTCCTTTATGCAGCTTCCCCACCTTTAAGTTAATATAAAATTAATTTGCAAAAAATCTTAAATCTGATGTACGAACAAAATATAATTAAATGAATTATCACAATGTCAGTCCTTCCACAAATATTTGCGTTTTCCTTAAATAATATTCATGAGCTTAAACCACGGAAAAGGTTTATAACTGCGGAATAAATTTATGACACAAAATATACATAAATATATTCCATCTGAAATTATAGTAACAATACACATCAGGAATGGATGATACTTTTCAATTTTTTTTCATAATTTGAGATAACATATTGATACTTCAATAAATGTAATCTGTATTTTAAAAATTAGTATATAAGAAGTCAATTCATAAGAAATCCATTTAAACTAAAATAATATTAGCAATCTGAAACTCTTAAGCCTTTAATTAAGGGTTAAATTCAAATTTGGCATCAATTATTGACATTACACTTGTGATAAAAAGTTGGATTAAATATTCTTCCAGCTTTAAGTTTCAAATTATTGATATGAGAAATTTCCCATATAAGTACCATCACGGAAATATTTATGTCTTGCATAGTCACAAATAGCATATGTTCAAAACCCTAAATGTTTTAAATCCAACCAAAAATTCTGAAATAAATAATAAAGTGTACTGACAGAGATACCAAAACTTATTTTTATTTAGGATAAAATCATGGGACAACAGGTCCAAATATTGCAAGAAATATTACTGCATATCAAAGTTCAAAGTTTTAAATCCTGTTCAATAGTCAATCAAAACAAGTGTCCCACAGCAGAAAGTGAATAATAGTAAAAAATGATAAAGATAAAGGCTTATAAAATACATAAATTGGGTTGGCATTAGTAATTCACAGCTGCATATGAAAAGTGTGTAAAATTAAGCAAGAAGTGAAATTAGGGTCATACAATTGACCTTGAAAAGTAAGAAGGGGGCAAACAGCAATGCTGCTAGGTTTGAATAGTCATCAAGAATAATTCAATTAATTTTTATAGGATTTCAAGACATTCAAATGTATGACCCCAGTTTGACCTTGAGGTTAGGGCTCGGGTGGCAGATTTGATGATATAATTGGAATCGGAGTCCTTGGTTTTTCTGTTACCTCCCAATACATCCCAAAGGTCCAATTGCAATAATTAAAGAGATATTAAGCAATAAGTGAAAAATCTGACCCATTTAGGGTACTAAAATATACTTTGAAAGGCAAGAAGGAGGCAAAAACCCACATCCCAAGGTTTGGACAGTCTCGAAGAATAAATCAATTAAGTTTTAGAGGATTTCAGGTAATAATTTTAAAGAGACACTTCAAAATACAAGAGAAAGAACTGGGGGGAATTTGATTTTTGGAATCCCAGACCATGGTTTCTATTACCTCCCAGTATATTCTAAAGTTCTAATTACAATAATTAAAAATATATTAAGCAAGAAGAGAAAATCTGACAAATTTCAAGTCATAAAATTTACCTTTAAATGCAAGAAGGTGGAAAAAAGCCACATTTCTAGGTTTAAATAGTCCACAAGAATAATGTAAGATTTATAGGACTTCAGGCAACACTTTTGTAAATACACTGCCAAATTCAAGAAATTCAACTTTACGAACCTAGTTTGACCTTGAGAGGGGCTATTGGGACAAAGTTGACATGATTTTTGGAATTACAGGCCTTGGTCTCCTATTACCTCCCAATCCACTTTCAATCTCTGAATCCAAAAATAAAAGAGATACTAGACATTATACAAATCTCTTCTGCCTACATTCTGCATAGCAAAGGTACCTGACTTGGGTGATTTTAAGGTAACCTAAACACGAGAATCTAAGTTTTGCAGCTATATAAAGATAGTTTTCGTGCTTCAGTAACATATTGAACCAGTGTTGTGTCCTCAATTTGAGTAGATATACAAAATATGAACCGAAGGGGTCAACTTCAGCACTTTTTTCACTAATTGATAATCAATGGGCTCTCAATCAGTCAATTAGGGCTCGATTGATCTGAAATTTGCATGGCTCCTAGATTGTGATGCAAAAAAAGCACTTGCCAAATTTTATGGATCCCTATATTGTGATGTCTGAGACAGTCTAATAAAAAGGAAGTACAAGAAAAAATTTGTTTTTGTTCATATGAACTTTATAAAGGTTAAAGGTCATATTTGGCAAATCTGTCAAAATATTTCCGATGCCTACAGATTATAACCGTCAAAAATCATTTTTAAAGGCCTAATATTAAGAGAGATATTTAACTTATTTAAAATACTGCAAAAGTGGTGGTGGCATATGCTGTATGAAAATGGGACGTGAAACCAATAAGCATCGCCTTTTCAAGGGATGCTTAATTAGTAAATTTTTCATTGACCTTGAAACCCTGATAAAAAATGCACCAAATATTCGAAGAAATGAATGGTTAAATGACTGCCAAAGGACTACAAACAAGTGGTCAGCAATACCAAAGCATATTTAGAAATATAACTCCTTAGCATAGAGTAGGACTGACAAAACTGATCTCCTTGTGTTGCACACAGCTTAATTAGGTAAAACTTGGTGAATAGATCACTTGATTTGGGTGTAACTCTCATCACTTTGAAAAGGTTAGATCATGAGGAGTAGATTGAGGGGATACTAGTCAATCAAAATTCTGCACTGAAATTCATCGAGCACTTGCAAGCAAAGACCAACTTTCTCACTTAAGGTCAGCCTGTGAATTGAACCCAGTACCTGGCAATGTGAGAGGAACAACAAGGTATTAAATTATAATGCTATAAGAACACTGCAATAATTGAAACGGATACTATTACAGGTAGCATAGAAGATGAAAGATAGCTTGGCAAAAAGTATTTTGTGGCCTTTCTATACTTTTTTTATCAAAATTTATAACTCTAAAAGGCATCTGTGTATGTATGGATATTCCTCATTGGCTGAAGAGAGAGAGACAACTTTTCTACTACATCACGTATGATGGAGTTTCCATTTTATACTGCAAGAGTCATTTGTTTTAGATATAAATCAGCAGAAAATTAACAAAAATTTAAGTTTCAAACCTCAGAGTGGTTTACTTACATTAAAACTGCATCAATGGCATTACCAGTTCTGAAAGTAGAAGCCATTTCAACAGCCCAGGGAGCTGATGAATAGTACAGATGTGTAGGTACAGATATAGGTAATTTGAGACAGACCTCAATCTTTTCTTGGAAAAATTTTTTTGTTAGGGATTTTGCAATTAAGAAACAATACTGCAAAGGTGAAGAGATATGACTTTATATGCAGACAGTAACATAACATGGATATCACTAACCCCAAACTGTATATTCAATAATTTGGGGGGAACAATGTCCAAAAATTTCAAACATTCAGAAATAATTTTATGAAGCTATATAATTATGTAGAGCATGAAACAAGACATTTGCCATAGTTTGTGACATTTGGCAGTGTGGGACCCCCTTTCTATTTCCTTCTTGGAAATGCGTAACATATTTTACACTTTTTGTGGCTATTTTAGACCTATAATCTCCCCTGAAATTGGCACAAATTTGGATTATTTTTGTCTTACATTTAAAAGATGATTGTATTTTAAAGGTTTAAATGTTACCAAAGTACTGCATTCTGTGCTCAACAAAAGTAAAACAAGATGCACTCGGAGAGAGCGAAACGCTCGACTGGATGTCACCCAACTCAATTGTGTTATAAAGTATTCATTATCGCCCATATATTTTTGTTTAAATTTTAACTGTGCAGGAAGACAGTGACCAAAATACTTTGGTGCAAAATGCAGGCCAAAGCCCTTCCTGTGTTTCTTTTGCAATCTCTTCCAAGCAGTACTGCTAGTAGTGAGAAATATCCCCACAAAGAAATAATGAATGAAGTGACGTAATTAGGATGTACTACACATTGCTTAAATCACAAGACAGTCCACTTCTGATTGGACAAAAGTTTGTGAGGAGAAAATCCAGTCAAGATATTGATTTTTCACATATGGGACAAGAGAAGCAGGCTTCATAGTATATACCCAATTAAAAACTAGAGGATCGCTCGCAAAAAAAAAGATAATGTTTTTGCATAGCAAAAACAAAGCGTCCCGAAAAGGATATAAAGGTGAGTGCTAAAGTATTAAGAAAATGCTTCGTTTCTAGCCTTATACTATTGTGGCAACCAAAGTCAGTGCAGTCTGCTCTATCTAGCACGGTTTTCAAGATATAAGCATTTTTGTGTTTTGCAAAAAATTCGAAAATTCAAAATGTCCGCTATATTTGGCAAGACAAAAATATTTTGAAAATTGGCATGGCTACTCTGCAGAAATACCCAGCAGGTCAAAAATTTTGTTGAGTTCCCTCCATCTAGCACGGTTTTCGAGATATAAGCATTTTTGTGTTTTGCAAAAACTTTGAAAATTCAAAATGGCCACCATTTTTGGGGAGAGAAAATTTTTTGACAAGACCACTGCCGCGGTGTGTATCTCCCGCCGAACATTAAAGGAGAAGAAATAGCTTTTCTGAGATATTCACAATTTATCATTTTCGTGTGTGAAAGCTCTTCCAAAAGTAGGTGAATGAGTTATTTGAGAAAAATTGGCTATCTGCAATACTATTAAGAGATAATTCACATTTACTCCTCTTGAATAGGTGAGTAATTACCTATGGGTCTGGAACTTCATCAAGTGAAAGTTCGCCCAAAAGTAGATGAATGAGTTATTTGATAAAAATTGGGTATCCGCAATACTTTTAGAGATAATTCGCATTTACTCATTTTGAGTAGGTGAATAATTAGCTATGGGTCTGAAACTTCAAGTGAAAGCTCTCCCAAAAGTAGGTGAATGAGTTATTTGAGAAAAATTGGCTATCTGCAATACTTTTAGAGATAATTCGCATTTACTCATTTTGAGTAGGTGAGTAATTAGCTATGGGTCTGAAACTTCACCATGTGAAAGCTCTTCCAAAAGTAGGTGAAAGAGTTATTTGAGAAAAATTGGCTATCTGCAATACTTTTAAGAGATAATTCGCATTTAGTCATTTTGAGTAGGTGAGTAATTATCTACGGGTCTGAAACTTGACCATGTAAAAGCTCTCCCAAAAGTACATGAATGAATTATTTGATAAAAATTGGGTATCCGCAATAGTTTTTGAGATAATTTAGCATTTACTCATTTTGAGTAGGTGCGTAATTAGCTATGGGTCTGAAACTTCACCGAGTGAAAGCTCTCCCCAAAGTAGGTGAAGGAGTTATTTGACAAAAATTGGCTATCTGCAATACTTTTAGAGGTAATTCACATTTACTCATTTTGAGTAGGTGAGTAATTAGCTATGGGTCTGAAACTTCACCATGTGAAAGCTCTCCCACAAGTAAGTGAATGAGTTATTTGATAAAAATTGGGTATCCGCAATACTTTTACAGATAATTAGCATTTTACTTATTTTGAGTAAGTGAATAATTAGCTATGGGTCTGAAACTTCATGGAGTGAAAGCTCTCCCAAAAGTAGGTGAATGAGTTATTTGAGAAAAATTGGCTATCTGCAATACTTTTAGAGATAATTCGCATTTACTCATTTTGAGTAGGTGAGTAATTACCTATGGGTCTGAAACTTCACCATGCGAAAGCTCTTCCAAAAGTAGGTGAATGAGTTATTTGAGAAAAATTGGCTATCTGCAATACTTTTAAGAGATAATTCGCATTTAGTCATTTTGAGTAGGTGAGTAATTATCTACGGGTCTGAAACTTGACCATGTGAAAGCTCTCCCAAAAGTACATGAATGAGTTATTTGATAAAAATTGGGTATCCCCAATAGTTTTTGAGATAATTAGCATTTACTCATTTTGAGTAGGTGAGTAATTAGCTATGGGTCTGAAACTTCACCGAGTGAAAGCTCTCCCAAAAGTAGGTGAAGGAGTTATTTGAGAAAAATTGGCTATCTGCAATACTTTTAGAGGTAATTCGCATTTACTCATTTTGAGTAGGTGAGTAATTAGCTATGGGTCTGAAACTTGACCATGTGAAAGCTCTTCCAAAAGTAGATGAATGAGTTATTTGAGAAAAATTGGCTATCTGCAATACTTTTAAGAGATAATTCGCATTTACTCATTTTGAGTAGGTGAGTAATTATCTACGGGTCTGAAACTTCACCATGTGAAAGCTCTCCCAAAAGTAGATGAATGAGTTATTTGATAAAAATTGGGTATCCACAATAGTTTCAGAGATAATTAGCATTTACTCATTTTGAGTAGGTGAATAATTAGCTACGGGTCTGAAACTTCACCAAGTGAAAGCTCTTTGGGATAGCTGCTCTGCAGATACCCTGAAGATCAAAAATTTCGTCGAAATCGCTCTATGTAGCACGGTTTTTGAAATATTAGCATTTTTTGTGTTTTGCAATTTTTGCGCAAAAATTCAAAAATTCAAAATGGCCGCCATTTTTGGCAAGAAAATCTTTTTTTGAAAATTGGCATGGCTACTCTGCAGAGATACCCTGTGGGTCAAAAATTTCGTCAAAATCGCTCTATCTAGCACGGTTTTCGAGATATAAGCATTTTTATGTTTTGCAATTTTTGAGAAAAATTCGAAAATTCAAAATGGCCGCCATTTTTTGCGAGACAAATTTTTTTTGAAAATTGGCATGGCTACTCTGCAGAGATACCCTGCGGGTCAAAATTTTCGTCGAAATCGCTCTATCTAGGAGGGTTTTCGAGATTGAGCATTTTTATGTTTTGCAATTTTTGCGAAAAATTCGAAAATTCAAAATGGCCGCCATTTTTGGCGAGACAAATTTTTTTTGAAAATTGGCATGGCTACTCTCCAGGGATACCGTGGGGGTCAAAAATTTCGTCAAAATCGCTCTATCTAGCACGGTTTTCGAGATATAAGCATTTTTGTGTTTTCCTTATTTGGAAAATTCATAATGATTAACTAGACTAAGGACGCATCTGTGGCCAGATGCTGGATGTATCCACCGACAAAGGCCAAGTAACATAGTTTAGAAGATAAACAGCATTTTTCGTTAATAAGCAAGCTGAAAGCACTTTTAAGTTTGGCTACCCTTATTTGGCCCTGTAGCAGGGGCCCAAGGTGAAGTCTGACCACATCAAAAGATTCGCAGCCCATGATTTCCTATAAGTCGTTTTCACATTGCAAGCCTCTAGGACCAATAATAAGCAGGAGGGGCCCAAGGTCAAATCTGACCACATGAAAAGATTTGCAGCCCATGACTTCCTATAAGTTGTTTTCATATTAATGAGTTATTTGAGAAATACTGGCTATCTGCAATACTTCTAGAGATAATTCGCATTTACTCATTTTGAGTAGGTGAATAATTAGCTACGGGTCTGGAACTTCACCAAGTGAAAGCTCTCTCAAAAGTAGGCGAATGAGTTATTTGAGAAAAATTGGCTATCTACAATACTTTTAGAGATAATTCCAATTTACTCATTTTCAGTAGGTGAGTAATTACCTATGGGTCTGGAACTTCACCATGTGAAAGCTCTCCCAAAAGTAGATGAATGAGTTATTTGAGAAAAATTGGCTATCTATAATACTTTTAGAGATAATTCGAATTTACTCATTTTCAGTAGGTGAGTAATTACCTACGGGTCTGGAACTTCAGCATGTGAAAGCTCTCCCAAAAGTAGATCAGTTATTTGATAAGAATTGGATATCTGCAATACTTTTAGAGATAATTAGCATTTACTCATTTTGAGTAGGTGAATAATTAGCTACGGGTCTGAAACTTCAAGTGAAAGGTCTCCCAAAAGTAGCTGAAGGAGTTATTTGACAAAAATTGGCTATCTGCAATACTTTTAGAGATAATTTGCATTTACTCATTTTCAATAGGTGAGTAATTACCTACGGGTCTGAAACTTCACCAAGTGAAAGCTCTCCCAAAAGTAGGTGAATGAGTTATTTGACAAAAATTGGCTATCTGCAATACTTTTAGAGATAATTCGCATTTACTCATTTTGAGTAGGTGAGTAATTACCTACGGGTCTGAAACTTCACCAAGTGAAAGCTCTCCCCAAAAGTATGTGAATGAGTTATTTGAGAAAAATTGGCTATCTGCAATACTTTTAGAGATAATTCGCATTTACTCATTTTGAGTAGGTGAGTAATTACCTACAGGTCTGGAACTTCAGCATGTGAAAGCTCTCCCAAAAGTAGGTGAATGAGTTATTTAAGAAAAATTTGCTATCTGCAATACTTTTTAGAGAAAATGCAGAATTACTCATTTTTAGTAGGCATGTAATTTAGCCACAGGCCTAATTTAGACATAAAGCCTACCAATAGAATACTGTGGTGCACCCTCTAATATACCTTGCAAACTTGAGAAGGCTAGCTATAATATATTTTTTTCATTAGAGCGGTAATGGTGAAATCTCTCTACACACTGCGGCTATCCAGTGGATACAATGATTTACTCAACAGTGAGAACCTGAAAGTAGATATTGGTAAGCTATGCCATGACATAGCGGTCTGCAATTTCACTCTGTTATAGCTGACCAAAAATTATGTGAATAACATATTTAAACAAAATACTGTAAATGTAATAGTTTTCACGTTATAACTGATTTACTCAACAGTGATAACCTCAAAGTAGCTATTACTCAGCTATGCAATGAGCTACATGTCTGAATTTTTTCTATGTTATAGCTGACCAAAAATTAGGTGAACAACATATTTAAGCAAAATACTGTAAATGCAATAGTTTTCAAGTTACAACTGATTTACTCAATAGTGAGAACCTGAAAATGGCTATTGCTCAGCTATGCCATGAGCTATAAGTCTGTAATTTCACGATGCTATAGCTGACCCAAAAGTAGGTGAACAACATATATTAACAAAATACTCCAAATGCAATATTTTTCAAGTTACAAGTCATTTACTCAACAGTCAGTACCTGAAAATAGCTATTGCTCAGTTGTGCCATGAGCTACAGGTCTGTAATTTCACTATGTTATAGCTGACCCAAAAGTAGCTGAATAACATATTTACACAAATTTCTGTAAATGCAATAGTTTTCCAATTACAACTGATTTACTCAACAGTGTGAACTTCAAAGTAGCTATTACTCAGCTATGCAATGAGCCACAGGTCTGGAACTTCACTATGTTATAGCCGACTCCAAAATAGGTGAATAACATATTGAAACAAAATACTCTAAATGTAATACTTTTGAAGTTATAAGTAATTTACTCAACAGTGATAACCTAAAAGTAACTATTACTCAGCTATGCCATGAGCTACAGGTCTGAAATTTTACTATGTTATAGCTGACCCAAAAGTAGCTGAATAACATATTGATACAAAATTGTGTAAATGCAATAGTTTTCAAGTTACAAGTGATTTTACTCATGGTGGAAGTTACTGAAAAGCCCAAAAGTAGCTATTACTCACTTAGCTATTGAGACAGACACCCAAGTTACTCACCATGTTGTAGCTATGAAAAAAGTAGCTGAATAACATATTTTAACAAAATGCTCTAAATGCAACACTTTTCAAGTTATAAGTGATTTAGTGCATGATTTCATGACTTTTAATGCATTTTAGACATTTTTGTCTACCAGAGGCTTAATTTAGACATAAAGCCTACTAAATATATAGGGTGGCGAGTCCTCTAGCATACCAAGCCACCTGCCAAATATGAAAGAAATCTGGAAAGAAATGTGGACTGTAGGTCGCTAACAAGCAATATTCCACATTTTAGACATTTTTGTCTACCACAGGCCTAATTTAGACATAAAGCCTACCAAAAAGATAGGGTGGCGAGTCCTCTACCATATCAAGCCACCTGCCAAATATGAAAGAAATCCGGAAAGAAATGTGGACTGTAGGTCGCTAACAAGAAATCTCTGCGGACGCGGACGAGGGCGCGGGCGACAACGATGATGAATCCATAGTATCCCCGCTTCGCGTCGGGGATACAATTAATCATTAATTACTCGGCCATTTCTTAACCAATCAATGCCAAAATCTAATGTTTCCAGATTTTAATAGAATGAATGTATTTGCCAAGTTTCAGGTGAATTGATAAAATTCCTTTCAAGTTATCATCCGGACAAGCTTCCCCATCGAAAAAAGACATTTTTGGTCATGTGACCTCTCTGATTGGTTGAAATGTCACTGCAGTATATTCAAAAAAATTCCCCAAGGCTACTGCCTAAACTTGCCAAATTTGAAAAGAATCCGCCTAACGGTTACAGAGTTATAAGGAAAACAAAATGCGGAGCCGGCGGAGCCTGAAGGTCTCCCATACACAAACAAGCGTCCCTTGCGGGACGCTTAATAGGAAAAACTCTCCCCTGACTTTAATTTTCAATCAAATTAGACCAAATTTGGAGAAATCCATCTGCGCCCAATGAAATATCTGTTCATGAAATTTTAGCTTGATCAGTGCTATAGTTTTTGAGTTATAAGAGTGAAAAGGTTACAGGTTACAGACAGCAGGACAGATTACAATAACCCTCTCCTATCGTCAAGTGTTAATAAGATAACCTATGCCATCATAATATACATTCAAGCATTGATTTAAACCTTGTTGTACAAACCCCAAGAAATTTAAACACACTTTTAAAACTTATACATGACAAAATTTAATACACAGTTTGAAGTGCTGAGATATGTAAATAAGATCATTGCTCATCAATTGCACACTGCACAGGTTATATGCAAACCCACAACACCTGAATATTCATTCTCTTTATCCAACCACTTTATCACACTATTAAATGAATACTCTCTCAAGAAGTAATCATCTGTATATTCTACATCCCCAATTAAGAACTTTCTTATACTTAATGGCTTCGGAGATATAGCCAAGACAAGGTTTACCTGCCCGCCTGCCTGCCCAATATAATGATTTCATGGGTGAAAACAATACCCACACAGCCTTTAAAGGGTGTGGGGGATAAAGCTACCATAAAGGCTGTTTGCATATGAATCATCCTTATGAAATTGGCCTCTGATTATGTCACAAATTTGTATTCATTCAAACTCAGATTTTCAAATGTCAAACTCAAAGTTGGAGTTTTTATGTCCCGTTTAACAGCTAGGGTCATATTGGGACAAGTGCTCAGCACTGTCACTTAATAATATGAGAGTCGAACTACTCAGATGTTTTAAGTTTTACACACATGCTATTGGCAGATGTGAAAACTTTTAATTTGCTTGTGATGTCTATTTTTATACACGTACATTAAATGTTTTCCACCTTAAACCACTTTGACTTGGACATTTTAAAGCTCCTGTTCACTGTCACCTACTGTCCAGAGTGGCCCTGGGCCTAGTATCCATGGAGATGTCCCCCCCTTCCATTCCTCTGCTGTTTTTGGATTACCACTTCCTATGATCAGTGGAGCAGCAGAGAGAGGAGGAAATGCCAGACTTTTTTAAATGATGCCTCACACTGTGTGACCTTCAATGTCACCCTATTTCCTTCCAGGGTTATGTCCACTAGAGGGTCTTGGGATCCAGGTTGCCCTGGATCCTCCCATGGGTACCAATACCTGACCTCCTGGGTCTAAAGATTTGGTATAGCAACCTTAAGGTCACTCAGGATGATACACCAGGTACCCACATTTCTGACGACACTCTAAAAGGACAGTTTGATATTTACTTCCAAAATCAACACATCATAGAGGAATTAGAATTGCACTAGCCATGCCTGTAACATTTTGTGGAGCTACCCATATGATAACCTTCATGGACATTACAAGATATACTGCACATGACGGAGACAAGGAGAAGAAGGTCGGGGCTCACAGTCATGGTCACAGGAGGCTTAGCTCCTGGACAGTTCACTCCACCCGATGCAGAGATCCAGAGGTGTGGTAGAGAATCTGGGTTCAAGACAGATACACATGTCCTACTGCCCAATCGGGCCTCAAATGATATCCAGGGTTTCAGGAATTATATTCATTTGGGTAGACTGCTGAGGAGCAGAATCTGGTACCAAATCCTGCAGAACTGAAGCCAGCACTAGCCTCAAGGTTTCTGGCCACAGGGGACTCATGTATCCATGGAGATGTCCCCCCCTTCCATTCCTCTGCTGTTTTTGGATTACCACTTCCTATGATCAGTGGAGCAGCAGAGAGAGGAGGAAATGCCAGACTTTTTTAAATGATGCCTCACACTGTGTGACCTTCAATGTCACCCTATTTCCTTCCAGGGTTATGTCCACTAGAGGGTCTTGGGATCCAGGTTGCCCTGGATCCTCCCATGGGTACCAATACCTGACCTCCTGGGTCTAAAGATTTGGTATAGCAACCTTAAGGTCACTCAGGATGATACACCAGGTACCCACATTTCTGACGACACTCTAAAAGGACAGTTTGATATTTACTTCCAAAATCAACACATCATAGAGGAATTAGAATTGCACTAGCCACGCCTGTAACATTTTGTGGAGCTACCCATATGATAACCTTCATGGACATTACAAGATATACTGCACATGACGGAGACAAGGAGAAGAAGGTCGGGGCTCACAGTCATGGTCACAGGAGGCTTAGCTCCTGGACAGTTCACTCCACCCGATGCAGAGATCCAGAGGTGTGGTAGAGAATCTGGGTTCAAGACAGATACACATGTCCTACTGCCCAATCGGGCCTCAAATGATATCCAGGGTTTCAGGAATTATATTCATTTGGGTAGACTGCTGAGGAGCAGAATCTGGTACCAAATCCTGCAGAACTGAAGCCAGCACTAGCCTCAAGGTTTCTGGTCACAGGGGACTCAATTAGGAGTCTGGCATTCAACTTTAGGGTGAGACGCTCCAGTGTGATGAAAATGAGTTGAGAGGTCTTCCAGGCGATTATTGATGAATATTGAGATGAATAGTTAAGCTGTCCCAACACAACAGAGAGCTGGAAAGAGGAGAAATCTTCAACTGCAGATAAAATGACAATATATGTATGGTCCTTCTCAGAACAAGAGGAGAAAAATGGAAAGCAATATGGAAAGTGGAAAGGGACTGGTCACCTCAGCGGAAATAACAGCACCAGCAGCAACTGCAGCAGCACAGGCCCAGAATGTGAATGTGAAGTGACTCTACATCAAAAATACAATGGGGAAACCCAGCAAACCCAGAAGCACAGGACTGGAATGTGAAATAATTACACATAAAAAGAACCAGGAGAAAGGCCAGAGGCTCCTGGACCATCCTTCACATGTGCATTATGAGAATGTGTGAGAATCAGGTGGCCTGTGCCTCAGTATTTACATAACCACCCGAATGCAAAGATCAACCTTGGTCTAGATGTCATATTTGATAATTACAGGAAATTGTCTAGGAAAATTTTACTTTACCGTTATGGGATCCACCATATTTGATAATTACAGGAAATTGTCAAGGAAATATGAAAGTAAATTAACAGGGTTCTGTTAGGGAAAAATTATTAGAATGATAATAAAAGCTGCACATCAAGCACACTTTTAAATTACTTTCCAATTCATTGAACCAAATATTGGTACTATCTAGGATACATCTGATGTAAATATATCATATATTAAAGTAACCATCACTTTATCCTTTATGCCTATGCATACCTTGGATAACTAGTGGCATGTAGCAATGAATTGGCCAATTTAGATTTGGCATACCTTTCAACACATTGTACAGGTAGAGGAAAAAAGTAGTGCCATTATGTTCCTTCATTGTAAACCACTTGATCTTGAAAAGCAACTTTCATGCACTGATTCAAGGCCAGTATTTAGAAGTGGGACCATTTACAAATGTACAAACCAGTTTTTCTGGCTTTGAAACAAACAGCTGCTTGTCATTTATAATGGTAAAACCTAAGCAAAGTGATATACGAGTGATAATTTAAAACAGAAAATCTAACTTCACCCAATTAAAACCAGTAAAAGACACGCTGATCCTCAATAGACTCTTCAATTTGCCAGTGCTCAAATACTTGGAGCAAATGCAGCCCTCATATAAACAGATAAAGTCCTTGTGCATTAATTGGCAGTTGTCATACAAATAATAACTGGGATTTGAGTGGTAGTTTTTATATATAAAACAAACAAAATATTTTTACATTTTTGATCTGTGTTCACGATAACTTCAAAAGTAATGACTGGATCTTTCTGAAAATTTTTGTCAGTTTTGTTTTGTGAAATCTTGGGAAAGATCCTATTTTATTCTGGATACAAAAAAATCATAATTTTCGGGAAAATGCCCTGGAAGAGATACGTACTGTGAATCCTTTTTAGTTATGTACATAAGAAAAACCATATAACAGGAAACAGTGGTACTGACAACTTCAATAAGATGTCAGCAAAAAATTATTACTTTTCTTAAAAGAAAACTTCTTAGTGTTTCTTGCTTGTCCATTAAAGATGACTGTCAAATATTATCGGTTGATACATAATTTAAATAACAAATACCATATTGATTAAAATTGTAATTCAATCTTAAAGTATTAATCACAACAGTCATGAACTAGTCCTAAAACTAACTAACTAACTAAAACTAACACTGGCCCAAATAGTTTTATGAATCAAAATATTGGAAAATACAACCACACAACAAATACACAACTTATTTTAAGAAAGCATCTCAGCCTCAGGTAAAATATATTTTCTGCTTGTAGCCTAACGTTGCACAGAATTTGGTTTTTGTTTGTGTTACTTTCAAAACCAGAGCATTGAACGTGCAATGCAGACTCTCAGACAAAAATGAAATGATCAACTCTGTGTAGCTTTTATGAGATGTATTTCTGCAAAATTAAACTTTGTCCAAAGAAAAGAAAAATATGACAATACAAGAACAACACTTACCTGGACACCAGATGGAAAGAGAAACAGATGAAGGCCAAGAGAAACATGGAGAAGAACTGCAGAATGAGAAAGAACAGACATGGGATGGAAGGACTGAATGACTGAGGAAAGAGTCACGAAAGATAGAAAAAAGTGGAGAAGTCTTTGCCTTGCCTTTTGTTCCACAAGGAACAAAGAGGATAGGTAGGTAGGAAGACGACAGTGGATTATCATGTCAAAAAGCGGGTCAGTATCCCCATGGTTTGATGGGGATAAAACCAATGTGAAATTAACATCAAACCAATGGTATGGTCAAGTACCCGGATCCGTGTGTATAACACCGATGCTATAGATATGGAATGCCTCTACTAAACATGCATACACGGAATCAAATTTTGAATGTAAGGACATGAAGTCTTATTTTATATTTCCTCTATGGCTAGTGTTTTGAATGCAAATATCTGCATAAACAGATTCACATTTTGAGTGTTAGGGTACAAAAGTCTTTATATTTTTCAATTTCTGTTCTGGCCTAGTATTTTGACTGCATGAAAGTGCTGTAAAGAATGACTTCATTTTTCATAGACTTCTCTTGATTTATTTCCACAGAATCATTATTCACAAAGCATTGTCACACACAATTGACAAGTAGGGATGTTTACTGAGACTAATACATATCTCCATCATTATAGAAAGAAGCTTATTATGCCAATCAAACATAAATTCTAGCTAAGCAGACATAATTCACAATGCACAGTCATACACCACTGACTTTTCACTCTTACCAGACATTCATTAAATGCCAACCTGTTTTACAGGTTAACAAACGCTTGCAATCAATTGCAATCTAGTTTGAATTACTACTGCACCTCAGTTAATTGTAATCAGTTTGTCCGAAAACTTCTGCAAAATGTTTTCCCCAACTGAATTCAATAGCAACTAGAGGATCGCTCGCAAAAAAAAAAAGATAATGTTTTTGCATAGCAAAAACAAAGCGTCCCGAAAAGGATATAAAGGTGAGTGCTAAAGTATTAAGAAAATGCTTCGTTTCTAGCCTTATACTGTTGTGGCAACCAAAGTCAGCGCAGTCTGCTCTATCTAGCACGGTTTTCAAGATATAAGCATTTTTGTGTTTTGCAAAAAATAAAAAAATTAAAAATGTCTGCTATATTTGGCGAGACAAAAATATTTTGAAAATTGGCATGGCTACTCTGCAGAGATACCCAGCAGGTCCAAAATTTTGTTGAGTTCACTCCATATAGCACGGTTTTCGAGATATAAGCATTTTTGTGTTTTGCAAAAACTTTGAAAATTCAAAATGGCCACCATTTTTGGGGAGACAAAAATTTTTGACAAGACCACTGCCGTGGTGTGTATCTCCCACCGAGCATTAAAGCAGAAGAAATAGCTTTTCCGAGATATTCACAATTTTTCATTTTCGTGTGTGAAAGCTCTTCCAAAAGTAGGTGAATGAGTTATTTGAGAAAAATTGGCTATCTGCAATACTATTAAGAGATAATTCACATTTACTCATTTTGAGTAGGTGAGTAATTAGCTATGGGTCTGAAACTTCACCAAGTGAAAGCTCTCCCAAAAGTAGGTGAATGAGTTATTTGAGAAAAATTGGCTATCTGCAATACTTTTAGAGATAATTCACATTTACTCATTTTCAGTAGGTGAGTAATTAGCTATGGGTCTGAAACTTCACCAAGTGAAAGCTCTCCCAAAAGTAGGTGAATGAGTTATTTGAGAAAAATTGGCTATCTGCAATACTTTTAGAGATAATTCGCATTTACTCATTTTGAGAAGTTGAGTAATTAGCTATGGGTCTGAAACTTCACCATGTGAAAGCTCTCCCACAAGTAGATGAATGAGTTTTTGATAAAAATTGGGTATCCGCAATACTTTTACAGATAATTAGCATTTACTCATTTTGAGTAGGTAAATAATTAGTTATGGGTCTGAAACTTCACCATGTGAAAGCTCTCCCAAAAGTATGTGAATGAGTTATTTGAGAAAATTGGCTATCTGCAATACTTTTAGAGGTAATTCGCATTTACTCTTTTTGAGTAGGTGAGCAATTAGCTATGGGTCTGAAACTTCAAGTGAAAGCTCTTTGGGATAGCTGCTCTGCAGAGATACCCTGAAGATAAAAAATTTCGTCGAAATCGCTCTATGTAGCACGGTTTTCGAAATATTAGCATTTTTGTGTTTTGCAATTTTTGCGCAAAAATTCGAAAATTCAAAATGGCCGCCATTTTTGGCAAGATAAAATTTTTTTGAAAATTGGCATGGCTACTCTGCAGAGATACCCTGTGGGTCAAAAATTTCGTCGAAATCGCTCTATCTAGCACGGTTTTCGAGATATAAGCATTTTTATGTTTTGCAATTTTTGCGAAAAATTCGAAAATTCAAAATGGCCGCCATTTTTGGCGAGACAAAATTTTTTTGAAAAGTGGCATGGCTACTCTGCAGATATACCCTGTGGGTCAAAAATTTCGTCGAAATCGCTCTATCTAGCAGGGTTTTCGAGATATAAGCATTTTTATGTTTTGCAATTTTTGCGAAAAATTCGAAAATTCAAAATGGCCGCCATTTTTGGCGAGACAAAAATTTTTTCAAAATTGGGATAACTACTCTGCAGAGATACCCTGCGGGTCAAAAATTTCGTCGAAATCGCTCTATCTAGCACGCTTTTCCAGATATAAGCATTTTTGTGTTTTGCAATTTTTGCGAAAATTTCGAAAATTCAAAATGGCCGCCATTTTTGGCGAGACAAAAATTTTTTGAAAATTGGGAAAAGTACTCCGCAGAGATATATCCTGCAGGTCAAAAATTTTGTCGAAATTGCTCTATCTAGCACGGTTTTTGAGATATAAGCATTTTTGTGTTTTGCAATTTTTGCGAAAATTTCGAAAATTCAAAATGGCCGCCATTTTGGGCGAGACAAAAATTTTTTGAAAATTGGGAAAACTACTCCGCAGAGATACCCTGTGGGTCAAAAATTTCGTCGAAATCGCTCTATCTAGCACGGTTTTCGAGATATAAGCATTTTTGTGTTTTCCTTATTTGGAAAATTTGTAATGATTAATTAATCATTAATTACTCGGCCATTTCTTGACCAATCAATGCCAAAATCTAATGATTTCCAGATTTTAATAGAATGAATGTATTTGCCAAGTTTCAGGTGAATTGATAAAATTCCTTTCAAGTTATCATCCGGACAAGCTTCCCCATCGAAAAAAGACATTTTTGGTCATGTGACCTCTCTGATTGGTTGAAATGTCACTACAGCATATTCAAAAAAATTCCCCAAGGCTACTGCCTAAACCTGCCAAATTTGAAAAGAATCCGCCTAACGGTTACAGAGTTATAAGGAAAACAAAATGCGGAGCCGCCGGAGCCGGAAGCTCTCCCATACACAAACAAGCGTCCCTTGCGGGACGCTTAATTCACTCAACTATGTTGGCAGTTTGCATCAACTTTATGAACACTGCCGTTTTATAAAGTCCTGACCCCCTTTGCTCAGTCAATTATCAGTTGCTGAGTGTAACACCAGCAGTACATATGAATTAAGATTTTTTTGGTTCCTTCTTACTCTGAGGATTGCCTTGTTGTTTGATTGTTATTGTTGTTGGATTGTTGTTGTTTCACTGTGGAAGAAACTGATTTTATGTGTTTATTTGTAGATACTTTTATTCCATTCATTTTAATTTTTTTATTCTGAATAAGGTGGTCAGTTCAGGACAGGAAGGAATAAAGGGATTTCTCCAAACACTTCAACAGCAAAATCCGTTGTGTCATTAGATGGCAAGATGCTTCAACTCCGCAGTTGGAATATTAAACACAACCATGAAGTTAATGAGGAAGTGTTTCAGCACCATCCAAAGATGAGAAAACTTGATGAAGAAAGTTTAAAAGAGACAAAAAAAAAATGCTCAAGGTTAATCCTAACCAAAAATTGCTGATACAGCATCTTGCAGAGAAAACTGGAAAGACAGCCACAAGTGAGGGACATACACAATATCACCTGGGCTTCCAAGAAGGAAGATTGTACCACAACATCAAACACGCAAATGAAAGATCTGTGTGAATGGGTTACAGAGAAGTACCCTTCCATAAAGACGGAAATTGTTCTTAGAGGGAAAGTTGTAGGATTATATTTCTGAAGATCCACAAATGATGGGTGCATTTGATCGATTCCCAGATGTTGTTTTGACAAATGCAACTTATAAAACAAACAACCAACACTCTCTATACTATGTTTTGTGTGGATGGCAATGGAGAAAGTCAGATCACTTTTTTATTCCTTGAACAAAAAGATGAGATATCCATCCAAAAAAGGCTTTCAAGTACAACCCCAAATGGAGTGCAATCAAAGTGAGTATGACTGATAAAGATATGACGGACAAGGCCACAATTAAACCAGGAATACCACAAGCTGAATTAAAAATTTGCTTGTTTCATGTTTTGAAGACATTTGGTTAAGAGATTACAGTATATAGTTAGTGAAAAAAGAAACACAAGATATATTATAATTTATGGCTATGTATAGTTGAGGAGAAGATTGCAATACTGAGCCACAGCCAAGAATCACTTACAGTAGAGATGACGATTACATGGGAAAATACAGTTCACTAATACCAGTAATGCCTGAAAGAGTCCAGAACTACTTTAACAAAATACTGGCACAATAAGGGATCAATGGGTAGAAGGCCGGAGGAGTAGCTTAGTGCCTTAGGGACACAAACAAACAATAAGATTGAATCATTCTTTTCACATCTGAAAAAGTCCATCATTACCAGACACAGCCTGAAGGAATTATTTGAGCATTTCATGGGTACTCACAACACTCCACACAGAAAGAAGCCACTGTCTATTGACTAGTCTCAGCGAGCAACCTGTGACAGAAATACCTGATTTATTTTTTGGGTTTTAACATCGCTTTCAACACTGTACAGGTCATATCACGACAGGTAGTTTTATGGGCAGAGGAAACTAATACACACAATTGGTCAAGGTTCTGTTCTGTAAACTGCGGGCCACTGGAAGGCAACTACCAATTTCCCACATAGGGTCGAAGGTATGAACCACACACCTCACAGGTGGGAGGCGAGTGTTTCCACTGCGTCCCCGTGGCCCCTATGAAATGTGACGAGCAATACAAGTATAGATCTCTTTTAACGCCTTATGCTTTTCAGATGGCTAAACAGTAATTAGAAGCTGCAACCGAAGTGAAAGTAGTTTCACCCACCGCTGTAAGCAGTTTGTCAGAAGT
Source organism: Sabellastarte sp. h YS-2021 (assembly GCA_964017235.1). Lineage (NCBI taxonomy): Eukaryota > Metazoa > Annelida > Polychaeta > Sabellida > Sabellidae > Sabellastarte > Sabellastarte sp. h YS-2021. Next base: position 29,637,712 of record OZ024935.1, on the reverse strand, counting down.
TAGAAATGTGACCACGTCAGAATATGACTGCCCATTTAGAACTTCCAAGGCTTTACCCTGTAAACATATATTCACACTCTGAAGATTCAATGAAGAACACAGTCATATACAACAGAGATGTAGTCCACATCACATAGTGCACAGAATATTATAACAACAAGAGACATGTTGACCGTTCAAGACCCAGATTGAGCATAGCCAATTAAACAGACACCAAGAAAGCAGATCTTGATACAACGTGACAGATTTAAGCAAGCTGGGACAACCCTACAAGAGTTGCAGAAAAGGGACCATCATGTGGACATTAATATTGTAAGGAGATTTTTTGAATGAAGCTACCAGGACTGCTGGTACACGTGATTATGAACAATGTCAAGGAGCCCCTTGGAAGTGTTCAACATGTTCACTGCTACTGTAATCTGATGGATATATATGCTGTTACAGCTGCAGTGGATTTATGTAAAGAGTCCCTTGAGTCCCTAAAGAAGCCACCTGGGAGTAGGTTCTGGTTTTCTAAAGACTATAAATAGTTCAAAATTAGCAGTGTATAATGTACCCATATAATGTGTTATATATACCAGTAAAAATGTCAGCAACTTTATAATTTTCTACATGGAAACTCGTCAACTCGAACCTTTGCCAACTCGGCCCCTGCCAACTCGGACTCATCTATGCAAACTCGGCCCTATTCAATTAGAAAATGACAAAAAACCTTTATTCATGGATGGATTTTGATAATCTAGGTATCATTGTTTAGAGTTTTTAATCATGGATATAATAGTAACAAATAATCTTGATTCAGGTTTACACAATAATTATAATATGTATTAAAATGTTTTATCAAATCCATTGGTAACAGTTTAATAATGTTAGCCATCAACTGTTAAATACTACTTTCTAAAACCATTTCCATTGATATCAGATACAACATATTTCAGCTATCATTTGTCTCATAAAACACACAATACATGATTACTATATGGTGCATACATAATTAACAAATGTGAGAATGAGCTTCACATAGAGCAGAGTTTGCATCTGAATGGGGCCGAGTTGGCAAAGGTCCGAGTTGACCATGATTCGTCCTGCAAAGTACAATGTATCACTTAAAACAGAAAGTTTATATTCATAATGTACCCATATAATATATTATATTTTGCAGTAAACATGTCACCAACTTTATAATGTACTGCATTGTACAATACACTTCCCAATAAAAATATTATATTCATAATATACCCATACAATGTATTTTACTTATCAGTAAAGATGTCACCAACTTTATAATGTACTGCACTGGACAATACATTATTTACCAATAAAAAGCCTATATTCATCTGCTTTTAGTATTTACTTTTGTGCATTCAAAATACCAGGCCGCAGAAGAAATATAAGGATAAAAGAACTTTGGAAAACCTTGTTCTTATATTAAAAAAGTGATGTGGCGAATGATGTGGCATTTCCATATATATACCCTTCACTGTTACATACGTGAAACCTTGCTGAAGTTGTCATGAAAACTTTAAGCAATAGTCCAGAAAAAACACATCGCTACAGTAAACATAGGACTAGTAGCAATCCACAGGCCAAAGTCAGATTTTCATGTCCTTTTCATTTCTAAGATCATTTCTGGACTGGACTTCAGTAAATCCCGCATCTTCTCATGAGCCTGACAGAAACCCATGACCACAGGATTGAGTCCCAAGTGATCTAACTTGTGAACCAAACAACTGCTAAAGTCTCCCAATCCATAAGCAGTTACTATACACCCATAACTGTAAAACAAACCAGATTTGGGTAATGTGATGCAAATAATTCCCTCACATGTGACAGTCCAAGTTCCGACTAAGTGTGGATTATTAGTAATACCAAAAAGCCTGGATAATACCAGTGTCCAGTAAAATGTGCTTCAAAATTTACAGTGCCATTTGCTTCACTCAAAAATTTCTACAATCATACAAAAAGGAAAACAGTGTTGGGAAATCATAGACAAGAATTTTATGATGTGTAAACAGATCCACTGGAAGGGATGGTATACTATAAACAGGCGCAACAAGAGTTTCGATGTTGCAAACTCTTCAATAGTTTGATTGATAAAGAGACATTTTATGGTTCCCTGGTTTTTAGTTACTAAGTATGCTAAAATTCAAACTGAAGCAAAGCGACATTTGTGAGGTAAAACAATTGTTGACCCCATTCATTAAACGCTTCACAAGCAGGAATAATTTTACATTTAAGAGACTTGTTTGTTATAATGTACGACTTGACAATTGTCTTATTCAAGACAAAGATACACTGAACAAAATGGTGAAAAAACTTCACACTTTAAAAGTCCTTGTAACTTGCTTATTATTGCTACTAGATTTTTGGGATGTGAAACCAACCTAGGAAACCATGAGCTGGGATACTTCTGATGTGGTAAGATAAGACCTTGCCCCCCCCCCCCCCCCCCCCCTTCATGTTCAAATGAGAGCAGCCAAACTTATAAGTGCTTATAACTGGTCCTACAAGTTTACAATCTAAAGCCATCCTATTGCAAATCATGGACTCGGAACATTTGATTACACTGAGCCTTTGGTCCTTACTCAACTGCTCACTAACTTTGGAGAGTTGTCTTTCTAGTGGATACAATTCCCATTGCCATAATTATCTTTTCTGATTTGCTGCCTGATAGTGCTATAGCTACATCACGTTGTATTTCATGTTACCGTATTTCCAAGTTTACTTCACCATAATCCAAGATACAGGACTAATTTCACTTTCAGTGGAACGCTTTTTGATATTGTCTATGTAATACGCTAACATGAATTTTTTATGTGACTATGGTCTGACCAACGGAAGAAGTTCTTAAATTTGAGGTGAGATCTGGATCCAAAACCCCCAATACACATCAAATCCTGAATACTCAACAGTTCTAATTTCAATGCTTTGGGTTTGTGGCCGAGATTACTAAAACAACAACGAATGGATCTTTCTAAAATTTGATATGCATATGGCCTGAATTGGAAGAATTTATTATATTTTAGAAAAGATCTAGATCAATTGTGTATACAAAAAAATCTGGAATGTACAAAAGTTCCATTTTCACTGAATTTACAATGCTTTCTCCTTTGTGTTCAAATTACTCCAAAAGTAATCAACATTTCTTTTTGAAATTTTTATGGAGGTAAAGTTTGACCAAGGGAAGAAGTGATTCAATTTCAGAAAACATCTGGATTATACTCTGGATACAAAAAAATCTTTTAATTTTCGAAACATCCCATTTTACATAGTTATACTATCTCATTTATGAGGGTTAAAATACAAAAGCAGTATCTGGGTAAACTTACAATATGGGGTTACTTGGATACCTTAGAGGAAGCCTGTGGTCTAGAAATGTGCATCATATTATAATAAGAATTTGTAAAATAAAAAATTAAATCTTCATGTTTATCAATATTTCAACTATATATATCATTTTACTAATGACAAATAATCAGCTAATTTGTTATAATATTGTAACTAGAAATAGGACGCATTGGCATGCGTGATGTCTACCCAAAGGGAAGCATTAGTTTAGCTCTAAAACTTGGACAAAATTGGCAAGAGTAGATAGCTTCGATACCCTGTGGGTGGAAAATTTCGACAAAATCGCTCTATCTCGCACGGTTAAAGAGATAGAAGCAAATTTGTGTTTTTGCATTTTTGGCAAAAATTTGAAAATTCAAAATGGCCACCATTTCTGGGGAGAGAAATTTTTTTGAAAATTGCCAAAAGTACATTGCTTAGATACCCTGTGGGTCGAAAATTTCGATGAAATCGCTCTATCTCGCACGGTTAAGGAGATAGAAAGAAATTTCTGTTTTTCCATTTTTGGCAAAAATTCGAAAATTCAAAATGGCCACCATTTTAGGGGAGAGGAAAATTGTTTGAAAATTGCCATTAGTACAACTCTTAGATACCCTATGGGTCGAAAATTTCAGCGAAATCACTCTATCTCGCACGGTTAAGGAGATAGAAGCAAATTTGTGTTTTTCTATTTAAGGCAAAAATTTGAAAATTCAAAATGGCCACCATTTTAGGGGAGAGGAAAATTGTTTGAAAATTGCCATTAGTACATTTCTTAGGTACCATGTGGGTGGAAAATTTCAACAAAATCACTATCTCGCACGGTTAAGGAGATAGAAGCATATTTGTGTTTTTCCATTTTTGGGGACAGCAAAATTGTTTGAAGATTGCCAAGAGTACATTTCTTAGAAATTATTGAAAGTTTTAAAAGCTTAGATATATCCAGGATAGGGTTGACAAGCAAAACCTTAGGCCCAGGAGATCAAGACCTATACTCTGGATCTAGTTCTGGCTCAGGGACAGGGTAGAACATGGCCACCATTATGTACTCATATACTCATGCAAGAGTTGAAGAGGTGGGATGCACAGTCATGCCTGAGCTTCTGGAGGATCCAACTGGAATTCCATGAGGAATTAGACAGGAAGGTGGCACCCAGGACTGATTTGTTTAGAAGACCACTGGGACTGGGCCTGAAGTATACAGTATACCTGCAGGGATAAGTTAAACCAGAAAGTATGAGGCTATCACAGAGGAATATCACACAATGGTCTCCCTGACCATCCTACCAGACTGGCTGGCCAAATAATCCCATCTTCAGAAACAGAGGGAATGTAACACATGCTCTTGGAGCCGCTGATGGGGAGCACATAACCATAAGATACCAAAGGGATAGAGGAAGTGAATTCCTTAATTACAAGGTCCAGACACTGGTTAATACACAGTACATGTGAGTAGGACATCGGTTCCGTGGATCCTGGTTAGATTAAGATATTCAGCCTAAGTTGATGGAAACAATCAAAGATGGGTACATAGGCCTAAAACAGCCTTTCCTCAAAGCAGTAAAAGTCAAAATTGCCCATGCAAGTAATTCTCCAAATCAACAAAAAGATGTAACCATATTCTACAGTGCTAATGTCCAAAAAGGAATAATCCACTTCCAGAAAGAGGTCAATGTCCATGTTAGCATCTTCTGGGGGAAATAAGCTATGGTGGAGGATATGCTACTCTGAATAGGTTTATAATACTAAAAAGGAAAAAAAAAGAATTTACAATTTTTTTTCTCTGGTACTTTTATTTTAGTTCTTGCAAAAGATTTGTCTGTCTTTGTGCCCATTCAAGTTTGTCTTTTCGTCTGTTACTTATTATTTCCATAATTGTTTTTATACTAAAGTTTTTTAAACATTTCTGTCATCACATTTGGCTTGCTTTTTGTTATTTTTCTCACCAGAATTTTTATTTTCAAGAGATTTTACCTTACCAAAAAGCATTCATTATTTTATTTTTGGTTATGTTCAAGTGAAATATGTATGGTTATTGGAGTTATATCCTTAACAAGTGGCAGCTGTAGATAAAAGGATAAAAGGAGAAAAGGTTTGTCAAGACTTTTGTAGTGAATCTAATCTACTGCTTTGCAAGTGCAATATTTTCCCCACAAAGGGGAAATCAGTGTGTTAATTATACAAATCATTATCATAGGGAGAATCGAGGGGCATTCAAGGGGAGTAATCCAGGAGGGAAGAAAAACTAAGTTGGGAAGCTAGAGCTGAAGAGGTGGGTTTTGAGGTGCTTCCTAAAAGATGCAACAGAGGGACTATTTCTTACATGAAAGGGTAAAGAGTTCCCAAGGACAGGGGCATAGTGACTGAAGGAATTAGAAAAGTGTTTAATTGATTTGTGAACTCTGCAATCAAAAGTAGGGGTTTGAAGGACAGGGGGCATAGTGACTGAAGGAATAAGAAAAGTGTTTAATTGATTTGTGAACTCTGCGATCGAAAGTAGGGGTTTGAAGGAACTTGAGTTTGGGGGTACTTCGCCTTGTATTTCTGGAAGAGGTGTAGGGGTGGATTAATTCTCTTAGGTAAACTGGTTGACCCTGATTGAGAATTTTATAAGTAATAAGACTAATTTTAAATTGTACCCTGTATCTGACTGGTAGCCAATGGAGTTTTTTTAGTTGAGGGGTGATGTGAGAGGATTTAGAGGAACGGGTGACAACCCTGAAGAATGAGTTTTGGACTAGCTACAATCTCCTTAACTCAAAATCAGTGAGCGATAAGAAGAGTGAATTGCAATAGTTCAACCTACTGCTCACCAAAGCATTCGTTAACAGCACTGACGTATTCAGGTCTAGAAGGGGACAAATTCTGTAGAGGTCTCTAACATGTACTCTAGTGGACTTTATGACCTGTGACACGTGATTTGAGAAATTGAAATTGGAGTCGAACACCACTCCGAGGTTCCTGACACTTTGTGCTGGCGAGACCTGATTTCCCAGAATATTGATAGGGAAGTGAGGGAGGAGTTGTTTACGATTTTTTGGGAGCCTATGAGAATGAACTCAGTTTTGTTTGGGTTAAGTTTTAATTTATTTGTAAACATGAAATTTTGAATGTCGTTTAGGTAGTTCTTTAGTTTTGCATAGAGTGAGAGAAATTTTCTGGTGAAAGTGTTATGTATAACTGGGTGTCATCGGCATAAAAGTGGTAGTTGATGCTACTGTGGGAATGAATAATTGAGCTGATTGGGTTAGTATATAGATAGAACAGAATTGGTTCAAGGACAGAGTCCTAGGGAACTCCATACTGGAGCGCAGCGGGATGCGAGAGTGTACTACCTACCTTGACCGAGAGTGTCCTTTCCGACAGTGAAGGAAAAAAGATTGTGGTACTGGGAAACAGATCTGGTCCTGTGATCATAACCTGGATATTTACAGATGGCTGTGGTAAACTACAACAGGAACTGAGGCACTTGACTCTTCTGAGTAAATTGCAGTTTTTTTGGGTGGCATGGACACCTGAAAATATTGTGTGAAAGAGTCTTGAGGTTTACAGCTTATGTGGTATCTGTGACACCTGTTGCTGTGGCTGATACAGAAAAATTGTTGGTTATATGGCTGAGGCAGCAAATCAGTCCCATGATTTAAGAGATCCCTGGTTACGATTGATAGGATATACCAGTATGTAGTTAATAGGAAATGCTGCTGGTACATATGCTGTGACTTCTGCTGAGCCCTACTGATGGCCTACTGAGGTCAATGCACCAAGTTAAAAGTCTCAGTTTTGAAAGTATTTAGGTCATCCTGGTCAACCAATTCCAGCGCAAGCCAGTTCATGGAAGCAAAGAGGCAGTCAACCATTCTTTCTGTTGAAGTACTGTATGCCTCTTCTCCTGCCAATGGATTATGCATTTCATACTGAAGACCATTTTAAGAAGCTACTCAGCCCCACAGGTACTCATTCTGATGGTGGATGTGTCAATATCACTCAGTCTGTGCAAAATGTCTGGACTAGCTTCTAATAGCCTCATGTGGGAGAAGAAATGGATGGCCCAGCCATGCATCCTGTCTTCTTTGTAACATGCTGAACTACTTGAATATTCAGGAAGGGTCCAACAAAGTCTGCTTAACCCACATCTGGCAAGCAGTAGGTTCCTGGACACCTTTTCCAAGACTTCATTTGTGTCAACTTCCAGTATCTGAGAAGCATTGAGAAGCAACCCAATTTCCCTGATTTCCTCAAGGTCAAGGTTTCTGGTCTCAAATAACTCTACATCACGTTTCTCTTCTACACTTATTTATATAGGTGGTATGCCCCTTCAGAAAGTCCATGATGGGCTATGTTGGTCACTCAGGCATACATTCTCCCCACTTCTTTAATTTGTGAAGAATGCAGCCACCTCCAGATCCTCTGCTGCAGCTCCACTTAGTCTTAGTTTCCATTGTGTTGATGTCACATCCTTTGTTCTGTGTTCCTCCCACTCTTTCAGATTTCCCTATCTGCTGTGTCCCAGGAACCATCACAAGGAGGACTGGAGCCCTGAACTCACATTCTACCAGCTTCTCCCTTCTGAGTAGTTTCCTCTTCACCTTCTTCTTTGGTTGCCCTAACCAAAAATCCCCAACCCGCCAAGTATAAGATGCAACTTCCTAAATTTTATAAACTTGTGGTGCAGTATAAAAAGATATCTCCCAAAAATATCACCAGTGTTATACATTTAGACCAGTGCATCATCCAAAGTCAAAAATAACGATGACGCAAGGAAGAAATACTGGGAGTATTTATACTTGTGCGACTCAAAGCCACTGTGTCGTTGCAAGAAAGACTTTTCACTTCTGAGTGATACTTTTCATTTACCTTTTGCCATGGCTTATCTTTTGTCTATTCCAAATATTATTTTCACTAAACATGGGCAGATGTGATTGATCTTCCTCACTTTTCCCAAAAGTCAGCCAAGTGCACCAAAGTAGTTGTGGCAGAGGAGAAGAAAAATCTTAACACTCATACAAGTTTTATGACTTCTCTTTTTTCAAGTGACATAATTAGACTTTTTAGGACTTTACATAACAATTAGTCAAAGCATAAAAAGGGTAAAAAATATGTTGTCCAACTCAAACATTAAGCTGTAATGCCATTACAACTGGACTACAATTGTCAGTCATTCAGAACAGAAATTCTTATAAACTTGCAAATTTAACAAGTAAATTAAATTTTTTATAAGTTAATACCCTATCCAATGGACAATATGCTAAACCGGTCGGCGCATTCCGGCCCACCAAACGTCAGAAAAAGACGTCCTATGTTTCCACTGGCTGGCCGGCCCTCACACTGTGCACTCGCCAGATGGTGCATCATACTTCCTTGCTGTCTAGACAACCTGACGTCATGGCATCTTTTTCGTTGTCTAAATCTATTAGACCCCTAGGGAGGGTCTTGTGGGAGGGTCTTGTGTGTCCATTGGATAGGGTATTAACTTGTATAAATTTAATTTACTTATTAAATTTGCAATTTTATTGCGTTAATACATCCTATCCAATGGACAATATGCTGAATAACTACCGCTTGGTCGGCGGGTACAGATCTGCTCTGAGGTAGGGGAAGAGAGGGATGAGTTCAGTCCCTGAGGAAATAAACCTCCCGAAGGAAGCACGTCAAAGTTTTTTTTTTCATGCTTCTTAATTATATATATTATTTACATCTGTATAACTATTTAAATATGTACAGATCTCCCCCCTGTCCTGGACTACTGGTGAATCTGTTGGGCAGCCACAACAGGTCCCAGGTGGTAAAGCTCAGAGTCAGCCCAAGCCAGATCCTTCAGATAGAATTGTGTTAAGGTATTATGGGATTTCCAGTGGCAGGCTGACAAAATCTGCTCTAAGGAGATTCCAGATTGGAAGGCCTTAGAAGCAGCAAATGCCCTGACATCATGGGCTTTGATCTGATGCAATGAATGGGCTTGCTCATCAGAGAGCTCATAACAAAGGATCACAGTTTGCTTGATCCAGGAGGAGATGGTGGCAGGGGAGATGTCTTTGTTGAAGGATTTCTTAAAAGAGACAAAGACTAACTCCTTATTCTGCCTGAGGTCTGAGGTCCTGTCCAAATAGTAGTGCAGGGCCCTGACTGGAAAGAGGGACCTATCAGACTTGAGGGACTTGTCCAGAGTTGGTGCCAGGGCAGGAATAACCACTGGGGCAACGCTACCTGGGCCCTCCTTGGCCAGCTGATTCGTAGAAAGGAAGCTGGGTGGGGGGTACAGAGACACTTTGGACCAGTTGGACTGGTGTCTAATGTTCTTATGCTGCCAAGCATGTATCTTCTTCTCTTACCCAATCCAAGGGCTAAGAGAAAAAACATTTTGAAGGTCAAGTGTTTCAATGACGCTTCTTTAAGTGGTTCAAAAGGAGCCTTTGTCAGCTGGTGTAACACCAGGGAAAGATTCCAGGAGGGGATTCCCGTCCGACCATTGGGTCTGTCTCTATGGAAACTATCCAGGAGACGAGTGAGGTTTTCATCTTTGCTGATGTCCAGGGGTGAATTCCCCAGCTTATCAGCAATGGCAGATCTGTAACCATCAATGGTGCTGGGCTGTAACTTCCTGTCCTGAAAGAGGTATAAGAGGAAGTCTGCCACAGATTTCACAGGTGGTGACCTGAAGTCCACCTTATGATTGACGCACCACTTTGTAAAAATGGTCCACTTTGCTTTGTAGACTATCTAGTTGACCCTCTTTGAGGAGCTTCAATTCTTGCTGCCACCTCCTCAGAGAAACCCTGCTCCTTGATAGCTGTGGCTCTAGGAGCCAGGCATGGAGATTTAAGTTTGTCAGATTTCTGTGAGGGGTCTGGTTCAAGGGTTGAGTCAGGAGGTTGGGCAGTTGGGGCAAGAACTAGTGGAATGTGACTGGACATCTCCACTAGGTCCCAAAACCATGGCATGTTGGGCCACCCTGGAGCAATAAGAATCGACCTCTGGTATGGAAAGTCTTGCAACTTCTCCACCACTTTGCCCAATATGGCTGTCGGTGGGAAGGCATAAGCATCCAGATTTTCCCATGGTAGACTGAGTGCATCCACTGCAGTGGCCATGGGGTCTGGAACTGGTGACACAAACAGGGGCAGTTTGTTGTTGAATCTCATGGCAAAGAGATCTATTTGAGGCACAAGGTCTGAAAACCTCTGGAAGGAGGGACCATTCTGTTTGGATGGTCTGGCCTAATCTGGACAGCTTGTCTGCCACTACATTTAAATGGCCTGGGATGTGTCTGGCCCTTAGAGTCACTTGCTTCACGGTGCACCAGGTCAAGATTCTCCAAAGTAGGGCACACAGTGGGCCCGACCTCATGCCTCCTTCCTTGTTGATATAGGACACTACTTTGGTGTTGTCGGTTGCTATTAGAATCAGTTTGCCCACGGATAAGTCTTGGAACTCTTTTAAGGCCAGAAACACTGCCTCTAGTTCCAGGTAATGTATGGCAATGAACTCGTTTAAGTGAGCGCCTCACCCTTCTTTTGATGTGTCTGTAAAGATTTGCAGAGCATGTTGCATGGGGTGTAATGGTTGGCCTATGAGAACATTGTCTTTTCTGAGCCACCACTGTAAGTGAGGATGTAGAGATCTGGGTAGAGGAAACACTTTTTCCAACGATTCCGGTATACTCCAATTGCTATTGAGATGCCATTGGATGGGCCTCATGTGCAATCTGCCTAGGTGAACTTGTTTTTTGTGGCTGTTAACAGGCCTATCAAGGACATGAACTCCCTTACCGAACACGCCGGTAGGGAGAGAAGTTCCAGTATTTTTTCCTGCAAGCTCTGCCACCGGTCCGGACTCGAGGTCGATCTGGTAACCAACAAAGTTGAAAATTTGTTTTGGTTCCAGCTCCGACTTTTCTACATTCACCAGCCAACCTAAATCTTGGCATATTTTCACTAGGACCTGTGTATGCTGGAGACAAACCCAGTGGGATGTGGCTCTCACCAACCAGTCGTCTAGGTATTGGTGGATCCTTATAGCCCTTTTGAATGGCCATCAGCTTTACCTCCTTTGCTATGATAGTGGACTCCATGGGTGCTGTTGATGGACCGAACGGCAGTGCTTTGAACTGGAAGGTCTGACTGTTCCTGTATTGGGATATGGAAGTAAGCATCCTTGAAGTCTACGGAAGTTACCCACTCTGCCTGTTGGAGAGATGTCCTGATGGTTTCCGGTGTCTCCATCTTGAATTTTGCAGTCTTGAAGAAAGGGTTCAGATTGCTGAGGTCCAAGATTGGCCTCCACTTGTTTTCGGGTTTTGGGACTAAAAATAATCGGTTGAAAAACCCTAGTGAAGACTGTTTGTGAACTAGTTCTATGGCATTTTTGTCCATAAGCTGATGTAATGCCTCTAACATTTTTAGGTTTCTGTGAGGATTGCCATAACAGCTTATGACTGTGGGAGTTCTTGACAAGGTTGGCCGGGTCCGGAAGGGGAGGGTATAACCCTCTTTCAGGATATGAACTACTTTCGGCCCGGCCCCTAGATCTAACCAGTTTTTCCAAAAGATCTGGCCCCTACAGTCAGATTTATGGCAACATTAGGAGCATTTGTGACAGGATTTACATAAGACAATGGAATGACACAAGAAACACTTTTCACAGATTTTAATTTGTTTTTCTTCTATTGACAAACTGCTGCCCCGGGACTTATTTTGTTCTTTTGAGAATGCCCGGGCGCAGTATGAACAGAATGTACAACATTTAGCTTTACATGTGATATAGTGTTCATTGTCTTTTCTGTGGGGCTCCCGGCCAGCAGCAGATGCTTCAACTGAGTTACACATTGATTGTCATTTGTACTGCTGCTGACCCTTGGCCGGTCACGAGGAGTATTTTCCAAGTGGGTCTGTCTTGTTGTTTGTCTGACCTAGAGTCCTGTCTTTCATAGGGGTGATATCTCCGACCCTTATATACTGAGCTTGACAGACCCTTGTCAAAGGTAGCTATGTCTTCCTCTGCTCTTTTGACAATATTGTCCGGGAACAGGGTGTCCAGATGAAGTGGAGCGGTACATAGAGCATTAAGTGTGTCTGCTTTTACACCGGCTTTCAGATAGGCAAGGTAAGAGTCACATCTAAGAAGGGTGCTGTTAGCCATGTTCACAAAGAATAACTCAGTTAAGTGCTCCATGGATTTCGCCATGGCCTGGCAAACACTAGAATTAAAGTCCAGTAAAAACTGAAGTTCGTCCACTGCTGATGATACCTTGGCTGCTGTCTTCCCCTTGGGCTCCACTCTTATGGCTTTCAACTGAGTGTTCATGTTCTGCTGGATTTTCAACAGGCAACGGTTGAAACCGGCTGCATGGTTACAAATCACTGTCGATTCAGGTGCAGACCTCTCCCATTTGCGTAGATTCTCCTGACAGATTGGACGGAACATGGGAGGCGAACTAGCAATACCGGCCTGTCAAGCTATCCTGAGATAAGTGCTGTTGAGTCTTTATGATCCGGTGTGCCAAGAGGAGACAGATTGATCAGAGTCCTTCTTAGGGTTTGCATGAAAACCATACCATTTCTGTTGTGACTTTGGACGGCGTACGAACTGGTCCCTTAAGTCCACCTGCTTCAGAAGTACATGTGGGATAACCCTGGATCAGTGTGATGTTAAGCTTTGACATCTTCCGACCGCCACTTGTCGGTTGGAAAGTTTACAGAGACTTTGCCTGGGGTGTGTAGCTTTGGGCCCGCAAAGGGGTTATCCTCTGAAGTAGTGGCACCGGAATCAATGTCTGGTATGTGATTCCAACTCATGTAAGACCGAATCCCCCTCATTGTTTCACGGTATGACTGTTCCCCGGAGAGGGATTGGTCATATCAGACAGATTAGCTTCTTGATCATCCGACAGCTCACCTTCTTCAGGGAAGATATCCAAGGGGGGTCGGTCTGATGAGAGAGAGTTGGAGAAGAGAGAGATTCCTTTCTAGAAGTGTCAAAGGCACTGGCTAGATGTCTCTGAGCAGTCTCTGTAGTAGCTGGTTCCGGCTGGGTTGAAGATGAAGCTTTAGCAACAGACTGATGTTGAGAAGAGTCAATAGCCGGTGAATCAATAGCAGGGTCGGTCGGTTGAGAAGGCTGGCTTCAAAAAAGGGTCGGGTCAGACCACATTAGCTGGTGGAGCAGTAACCTTCACAGTACTGAAAACAGGGTCCTGAGGACGGTCCAATGTCTTGGCCATAAAAAGGGCTTCCAGCCTGTTGAATCTGTCCGACCACTTCCTGTCGAGATCAGAGAATCTTGTGTCGGTAGAGGAGGTGGTGGACTTGCCCTGGTTGGTGGATGAAGTAGCCCGTGGTCGGCTGGAGGAAGGCTTTACCGACTTCTCTGACTTAGCCGGCTTAGAAGATGCAGATGTAGATTTCTTGCTCTCAGCTTTCTTAGGTTTCTTTGCTGCCGGCCCACTCAAACCAGAGGTTGTCTGGCCATCCACAACCCCCACTACCGACACAAGTGCCGGGTCCACGAGGGTGGGACTGAGAGTGTCTGAGGCTTTGACTGGAGTAGATGACTTGGTTTCTTTCTTCTCCTTCTTAAGTTTGTATGAAGGGGTTGATAATCGATTCTTTTGCTCTGGAGTTAATGTGGGTGTTCCACCACACGACTAAGGCTCCCGATTAAGGGTTTTGGGGGGTCGGTTTGAAATATTTGCTTAGTCCCAGGCTTCCTGTAAGGATCGGTTGTGGTCGGTTGAGGCCGTGTGAAAAATCAAACATGTTTGATATTTCACACGACTACAACCGATTCCTATTTCCCGCCGTCAACAAAATGTCCAGTCCCAGGCGTCCTCAGGCCTCCTCAGACCCAAATTTACAGAGTCGGTTGTTGTCCCAGGCGTCCTGCGACCCTTAGTCCCAGACCTCCGTAGCTTAGTCCCAGGCGGCCGGTTCTTAATCCCAGACTCAAATATGATGCGTATGAATTTCATGCGTCTGAAAGTGAGTCGGTTTCATTAGTCCCCGGAAGCCTCAGACCGTCTGCGGTGTCCTGCGACCCAAAAATCAAGGTCTGGGACTAAGAACCGACTAAGGGTAACCGACCCTAACCGATCCAAACCGGCCTCCCCAGGACGCCTGGGACCACGCATTTTCAGTCTGCGGCGTCCTGAGGACGCCCCAGGCGGCCTGGGACTAACAACCAATTAAGAACCGACTGTTTTCCGCGCGTTGGAAATTAAAACGAGGCAATGAGCAGGTCTGGGACTATATAAGCGACCGCGCACACTTTGTCATTGTTACTGACTGTTTGGCTACTGAGAGACGTGTGTCACTGATTTGTAGGGGTTTTCAATTTTTATTTTACATTTTATATACTTGAGCTTAAGGCAAATTTCACAGTTAGGAGACACATTTTACTATTTTTTTATTATTTTGTCGACTGGATCATGAGAAAAGAGAAAGGAGGGAAGAGAGGAAGGAAAAAGATGGATGAGAGGGAGAAGGAAAGTCAAGTAGAGGAGAGGAGTGAAGTTATTACAGAAGGAAGTGAGAGGAGAGAGGAGGAGGAGATTCAGGAAGATCCAGCTATTGGGGAAGCTGTGGCAGAAGAAGAAGAGAAGTGTGAGGAAGATCCGGAGTGCCATTCTTCAGCCAAGAGAGCCAGGGTGTGTGCCACTTTTACAGACAGTGATGAAGTTTCCATTGTAGAATTCGTCAAGCTGCACCCTGAACTGTATGATAAGGAACATTCACGTTTCCACGACAGGAACAGAAGAGAGGCTCTCTGGGCAGAAATATCTGCAGAACTTAAGCTCCAGCCCTTTGATGTGAGAAGGTGGTTTGAGTCCCAGCGAACCCGTTATGGAAAGCTGTCTAAGCTCCAATCTGGCCAAGCCCCGAGGGAGATGACCAAGAGACAGTCCTGGGTCTACCAACAGATGGGTTTTCTTAAAACCCACATCAGAAGAAAGGGGGCCAATAGAAGTTCAGGTTTTGAGGCCAGTCCAAATACCAGCAAGCAGGACCAATCACGTGGGTCAACTACTGACACAGAACACCTCGAGTCCAGTGTCCTGAGGGAGAGGAGTCAGTCCATCATTACATCAACACCCGTTTCAACTACAGACTCCAAGATTCTCGAACACTTTGAGCAGATGAGGACACTTATCTCAGGTTTTCTGCATCAGAAGTCAGACAGGCAGCCCTTCTTTGACTACGTGGCATCAGAGGCCGAAAAGATGACTCAAGAAGAATTTGAAGAATTAAAGGGCAAGATATTCAGAGATATCGAAAATATTAAGAGTAACCGCAGACGTCAGCCATTGCCCAGAAGATCAGCCACTGTTACCACGGAGTCCCAGAGGGTCGGCCTACTGCCAACAACCACTCCACAGGCGTCAAGTTCCACTCAAGCAGCAGCTAGCAGCAGTTTTGTGTACTATACACCAAGCCCCATTGGCTTCAGCAACCCTACATCTGTCCTAACTGTACAGGACGAAGGGAGCAGACACAATCTGAGTGGAATCTTAAGCCAGCTACCAGATCTGACATCAACACAGATCGTCGAGCAGCCTCAGCAGCAGCAGCAACAACCGCAGCAGCAGCTCTTTACCATCACCACTTCAGCACCGCCTCAACAGCAGCAGCAGCCTCCTCAGTAGCCATCCAGTCAGGGCGGGTCTTTGACCTGCCAGGCCCTTTTCAGGGCCACCAAATCTTCCAAAAACAATTATTCAGCTACGTGTTCTTCCAATTCCCCTCCCAAAACAAAAAAGTTCAGTACAAATACTTATCACAAGCAAAAAAAAAATTAAAGTCCAACACTTACACCACCCCAAACATGAAACAAATAACCCATGGTACTACACATAACCAAAAAGGCCACATAAAAAAATATTAAAAGTAACTCCCAATATGGCCATTAATCAGCCCATTTTTAGATTAAAATCCATGGGATAGTTTAAAATCTGTAATTGAAAAGTCCAACACTTGCACCTTCCCTAGAGTTAAAAGGCATAATTACATACTTACCAACCCACAAACAGACAAACCCAATACCAAACATAACCCCCAAATAACAAACCCAGTACCAAACCTAATACCCAACTACCCCCCAAAAAACCAACCCCAGTAACCACCAACCAACAAACACCCAAACCCAAAAGTAAATAGAACCCATGCCAACGAACTGACAAACTATTTAGCAAACACAATCCCCCATTATTGAAAGCAAAACTAGTTCCATGGTTATATTTTCCAAATTTTTGTGATTAGAAATGAATATTTAAAATTGAATATTTCCATAAAAAAATTTCTGCTACAAATAAGTTTCCCAGCCATGAAAAAAGAAAAATGTTTAAATTATGATGTGGATTTGAAAATATATAAAATAATTATTCAATTTAGGATATTATGTGTCACTTTGTGTTTCGCTTTTGTTTAACAGTGGGTTTGTCTGTTTGTTGGGTGAGTAAGTTGTGTTTGTCTGTTTGTCTGTCTGAACAAGTTATGTTTGGCATTGGGTTTGTCTGTTTGTCTGTCTGAACAAGTTATGTTTGGCATGGGGTTTGTCTGTTTGTCCGTCTCAACAAGTTATGTTTGGCATGGGGTTTGTCTGTTTGTCCGTCTCAACAAGTTATGCTTGGCATGGGATTTGTCTGTTTGTCCACATAGCTGATTAATTGTTTTTGGAATATTTGGTAGTCCTGAAAAGGACTGTTATAGTTAGTCCTGAAAAGGACTGTTTACTGCAACAGGACTTATATTCTGCCATCTTGCCAGGCCACTGCTCCCTCATTATTGAAGTAGTCCTTCAGGTAATCCCTCTGTCTTTTGGCCTCTCTAGCAGGGTTTCTGTCTTGGCCACCACCAGCAGCACCACCAATCAATCCACAATCACCAGGCACATCATCATCATCATCATCCCCCCCAGGCTGCTGACCAGCAGGTTGACCTTGATACTGGCTTCTGAGTATATTGTGCAGAACCACACAGGTCATGACCACTTCTCTAACTGTTTCTGGGGGTAGTTCAATGGTGGTCCTCATGACTCTAAATCTTGACACAAGGATGCCAAAAGCGTTCTCCACAACTCTCCTGCCCCTTGATATTCTGTAGTTGGCAATCCTTTCCTCCCTTGTTAACAGCCTTCTGCCATAGGGTTTCATGAGCCAGGTCTTCAGGGCAAAGGCATCATCTGCCAAAATGAAGTAGGGGACATCTCTACCACCCTGTGTTATAGGAGCTGGGTCAGGGAAGCCTATCCTGCCATCTTCAATCCTCCTCTTCAGCTGAGAGGCATTAAATATCTGGGCATCTGAACAAGACCCTTCTGTACCCACATCCACCCATCTGAATTTGTACTGCCCATCTACCAAGGCCAACATGACAATGGAAAAGAAGCCCTTGTAGTTGTGGTAGAGGGCTCCAGAGTTCTTGGGTTTCTTCAGGGCCACATGCTTTCCATCCAGGGCTCCCAGGGCATGTGGAACATTCCACCTGATCCTGAATTCCCTTTCCAGTTCTTTCCACTCATCTGGAGTAGTAGGACATTTGAGGTACTCTCTGGTGAACTCATCCTGGATGGCCCTGCAGACCTCTGGTAGAAACTTGGAAATGGTGGATCTGCCAACCCTGAACTGACAGGATAATGATGTGTATGACTCTCCAGTGGCCAGATATCTGATGGTGAGGGCTAACTTCTCCCCAACACTGATAGGAGCTCTGTAGTTGGTGGCCTGCCTGGCTAGACGTGGTTCCAGTCTGGTCTTCATCATTTCAAAGAATTCTGGGGTCATCCTCATGTAGTTGGTGAATCCTGGAATGTCTGTGGCATACAGATCAGCCATAATGTTGTGGTAGGCCCCCCTCTCCTCTCTCTGCAGTAGCCATGGCCTGACCCACATGTTGTGCCTTCTTCTAGGTCTCTGTATGGGTGCTGGTGGTGGTGGTGGTGGTTGCTGTGCTTGACGTAAAAAATGGAAATACATGATTATTTGTAACTGAATAAAAACCAAAAAAGCCCTAAGTTGTTGTTGAATCTGTCTTCCATTAAAAGGTGGCATCCTGGTGTGTTCCTAGAAAAGCAATGATGATTAGATCGCAAATTTTATATATATATACCCAGAAAATCCAGCAACTTTGCAAAACAATAATCGGGGATCGTGGTCTGGGGAGGCCTGAGGAGGCCTGAGGACGCCTGTAGTTAATCGTGTGTTAGTCGGCTCTTAGTCCCAGGAGGCCTGAGGCGTCCTGGGACCCAGTCGGTTTGTGTCCGACAGGATCGTGGTTGAAACCGACCCGAAAACTGGCTTAGTCGGTTCTTAGTCCCAGACCAGTCGGGGACTGTCTGCGGCCGCCTGAGGCGTCCTGAGGTGTCCTGAGGCGTCCTGGGGACGATCTGTTCTTAATCCCAGACTTCAGTACCGACCCAGTATTCCCGCCCATTTTTGTCTTTTTTCAACCGACTGTGCACGATTAAGGGTCGCCGACAGGATCGGGGCTTAATCTTTTGGTGGAACAGGGGCATAAGGCATCACAATGCAAGCAAGGGGCAGGTGGAGTTTCTGTACAAGGGTCAAAGCTCTTTTTCTTATCGCGGCAACACGCACAAACAGTGTGATGTTAAAAACCTGCCATCGTGTGGCCGCAACCCCCTCGACGCTGGCTGGGAGAAGACATAATGATCTATTATATGCGTGGAAGCAATAAGCAAAGTTGTAAAACAAAACACTTCCACAAACTCACAAAATTCCAAAAAGTTTCACAACTCAAAATATTCCGTGCAGGCTGTGCATGTGCCAAACGAGAAAGATGCCATGACGTCAGATTGTCTAGACAGCAAGGAAGTACGATGTGCCACCTGGCAAGTGCACAGTGTGAGGACCGGCCAGCCGGTGGAAACCCAGGACGTCTTTTTCTGACGTTTGGCGGTCTGCACCAGTTTAGCATATTGTCCATTGGATAGGATGTATTAACGCAATAAAAAGTTTTTTTTTCAAGCAGGTGTGACCGTGTTCCCCTTGATTTTGCCCTTGAGCTTCACAAGTAAAAAAAATATTAGCCATAAAATTTTCTTGATTTTTGCTCTGAAACACAAACTTAGGATAGTCAGGAAACAAACCTGTCACAGTCGGTATAAACTTTATCTCATATTTTGGTAGATTTTAATGGGATTTTAAAACTGCCATGTTTTGTTTATTTTATTTCCTGTTTGTGGTTGTTTTGATTGGGGATGAAGTAAACCACACCTTTTTATGGAGAGGATTCAGGAGCATTTAATATGGAGGGGGTGTTCATATGAATAAATAAGTAAGTTCAATTTAAGTAGAATTATTAAGTCCTTAGAAAGCCTCTTCCAGTGAGCTTTATTGTAATTTTAAAATCCTAGTTTAGTACAAGTATTTTCCTAGTGCTTTGAGTATTAATATTACAAGATTGTTCTTTTTATTGCTTGAATGATATGCCTATTATCACTTACTAGAGAAACTGCAATGAAAAATGTTGTACAACCCTTGTTTCACATTTTTAGCATATTTTTAATATATTTTGTAACTTGCATGTGGTAATTGCTGTTATTTATGTAAAGTTGAAAATACATTATTTTTTAACCCATGCAAGTAAAAATTTAGCATTAGAGTTTATAGTTAAACAGGATACATAAAAACACTGATGACATGAAAATACCTTAGTGGACCATGCATCAAAACACACAAAGATAAAGCTGAAGCTTACATATTAAATATAAAATACCTGCATTTCTTCACTCATATTTTGTACATTACTTAATTGTTCATTTTTATTTGTGTCACTACTTTTGTTTTTATTTCTGTTATTCTCATATTTTATTCTTATATAGAAATAAATAAGATCTGTCTATTTCCCCCCACCCACCATTCAGGTACATGCACATGTCACAAAACTAGAATCATAAGTCATGTTCCTCACAGTGTGACATTGTAAATACCATGTCAACATTAAAAAAAAAAAAAATATATATATATATACCAGTATATTGTACTGAACTAAAACAGTCAATGTAGAATCAATATATATTATTTGAGCTCCATAAAATCAGCCATAAAATATCCCGAGACATTCTCATAATATATGCATTTCAAACCATAAAATATGGCACAAGAACTTTGTCCTTCGTAATACAGCTCAGGTCAATGTAAAAACTACAGTGGGTGTTACCAGACTGAAGTTGGACTGAACAATGTGGAATCAGCATACTGATTCCACATTGTTTCCAATAATCAAGAAGTATTTTTAAACTATTGGTGTAACTTTAAGTACTTTTTACAAAAGAAAATGCCTTTTTATATTTAAATCATTAACATGCAAACTTTGAAAGAAGAATCTTGAGTTGTTTGATGAAATATAATTACTTTTTAAAGTGTTACAATCATTTTTAATACCATACATATATCAACAGAAGCTAATTTCGTAATGAGAAATTAGTAGTCATCAGATCATTCATGCAAATGCAAAATCATATTTTAACTTAAACTGGGCGAGGATATCAACATATACAATGCATTGTAAACCTCCTTACATTAACTACCTCACTTACTGTATCTCATTTTACATTTTATAGATTCTGATAAAGCCTTCCACAGTCTACTCCCAGTCCTTATCCCAATGCCACATCACACAGATATCTACCCCCACCCAAACCAAGTGTCAGAAGTCTACAACCCACCCCAGGGAGGGATTTTTTAGCACGGAGCAGCCGCCCACACAACTGTGATTGTAGGAAACTTACTGATAGTTCTTATGAACTCAACGTCAACCAGAAGTGGTGTGAGGGCCCCATTAGAGCCAGAGCTAGACAGCTGGCAAATATCCACACAAATAATACTAAACTGTACAAAATCAATCTGGGATGGTTTGAATAAATACATGATTTAGATAGTATTTACAGGAAATATTGGTTTGTTTAGTGTAAAAATACAGAACAGATTGAAAGTCAATGATTGGTCACTGTGGCAGAGTTATTTGCAGAGTGTGTACTACCTGGCTTGTAAATCCAGTAGAAGTTGGATCACAACATCATTATTTCAACTTCAAACATTTATAGCAGTGCAAATTCTTTATATTTAAATATATGTTAACACAAGCACAAGTTTCAAAATTATACTTTGCCAAAAAAATCAACAAATTTACCTGTTCGAGTGCTTTCAAAATGGTCATAGTAAAATTTTCTCAAGTTTTTCATGATTTAAATAAAGTACTGGATTACCAAGCTAAGCAGTAGAGCAGAAACTCTGGGCAAAGACTGGAAAGGCAGAGGGAGTGAAATTTAATTTAAAAACAGCGAAAACTTCAGACAGCAAAGTTATTATTATATATTCATACATAGAGTGTCTTTTTAGTTTAATTTATATTTGTTTCAGTGAATATTTGGCAAATAGAGTTTCTACCACATTTACACATAAAACAGTCATTTTACTCAATATATTATAAAATACAGAGAAATATAGGAAGTAAAAATACAGAAACATGTATTTGAAACATACAGATGCAGATCAAATCCAAACTATGCCAAAACTATGGCAAACCACATTCAAATACATTAGAGATGGTTACATATTTTGGGAAGAGTGAGATTTTACTTGGATATACCTGTATCACACAGTTCTATGCTGTCCCCATGAGCTTATTTAATATATACAACAGCAAAATATTTAATTTATCTGGGACTGTTCGCGGCAAATCGTTTTGTGTTTTGGTAGTGTCCACACGGTTTTATAAGTGTACAGAAGTCAGGATTCGAAATTTAGGTAGCACATGTCAGCCACAACACAGAGAGAGCATTTCCAGCAAATAAGCAGATTTTTAAACATGACTGGTAAACCGAACACAAGATCTTGCACGCTAAATGGAAATCTATAGGTAGGAGAGGTGAAATGGTTTTTAAATATGCACTACCAACATACAAGGTCTTTTTTCATAGTTATAAGGACAAAGTCGTGAAGCAAAATTCAAATACGAGCTGTTATACCTGCAGAGAACTGTGTGAACAGGCATTTATGGAAGTATAAAGATTAGGTACTTCAGTATAAAACTGTACATCATATTAAATTTAGGATAGTAGACCAGTAATTAGAAAATCAGGAAACACTGGACAGAAGAAGCATGCATAATACAGGTTCTACTGTTATTTTTTTTTACTTCACCAGATTTCTCAGTAAATTAGTGAATAAAATAGTTCTCAGACTACATTTTGTATACTCAATTCATGTTATCCTAAACCTCTGATTCCACTAAGGTGAATACCACAAAGTCCTGTAATTATGCCAAATACAAAGAGCCAAATAGCTATAAATTTTGAATGAATGCAAATGCAAGGACACTAAAATATGTGAGCAGCCACTGTCCAACAAAGTATGGATGTGGAAATGGACCTTCATAAATGGAAAGTATGCAATGGAACCTGTACTATTTGACCATGCAGGCAGTGTGCAATATTGGTTAGACAAGACGGTTATAAAACAGAAGCAGCACTTCAGAATAACACAACAGGGAAATACAAACTTGGAAGACAAAGATAATAAGTTTTGTAGCTTCCTGAAAAAATAAACCTTAGCATGATACACTCACAAAAGAAATGCAATTACTGGCAGAATGAAAATTTGGGGGTAGATTCAAGGCAATCTTAATAGAGTTCTACAACACTGAAAACAGGGACCGTATTCTACAATACTTAGATATGGTGACCTTAGATCTAAGTAAGGGAAGGGGTTTCACTTAAATTTTTCTTGCACTTTGTATTCACGAAACAAAAGTTAGGAATGTTCAGTTTCATCATTTCTTACTTGAAATCTAAGAAATACTTGAAATCTAAGCTAGAAATGATCTCAGCATTGTTATACGATACGGCCCCAGATGTCAACATGAATTCAAAGCGTAAAGTTAACATGCAACATGTAACTCACAAATATTTAATTTTGCATATTAAAACTTTGAAATGAAATGGAATGCTTTAAATTGGTCTTCCATTGAAAATAGAATGTTGTATCTATAAATCTACCAACAGCCACAATCAACTAGATAAGGATTTTCTTGTTTGAGACATACCGGTATTGAGAGTTTTACAGCTTTGTGAAGCTACACTTGCATGTTTGAGAAACAGAGCCCAGTAACCAATCCATACAAATTCATTTTGAATAAAGTAAATACAATAAAACAAATTGCCATTCATCTGTTGAGGATCTTCCTTTAAGGCTATACCAATTTCCTGTTGGCCAAGGGCATTTCTACTGTGTGAAAACCACCTAAAACTGTGAACATATGGAACAAAATACATTAATATATTCATACAAATCTACCACACCAAAAGATTGCTGAAACATATGATAACCCAAGTGCTAACACAACTAAAAAAGGCCACACTATTTATAGACCAACGGAAGAGAGTATTAATAATACATCACCTTGCAAATGACTGTAACTTTCAGAAACATCCTTCACAATTATTCAAATGAAGACCAGCAATTCAGAATCCAACCTTGATCAGTCAGTCGATAAGCTCCACTTGTATGATCCAACCATCTTCGATTCATTGCATATACATCATCCATCAAATGTAAATCTTCTGAGGTTTTCCCTTCATTGTGTTTGTCATGCAGGAAGTCACTAAATCTCCCTGAACAAAAAATAAGGAGGCAGATTAAGGTAAAGAACAGAACATATTTTCCACTGGAAAGTGTATTTCCTACTCATTCAGTGAAGTTTGTCATGCTACAAAATGTGTCACTAGAGTTTTTTACAATAAAAATTCAATTCCTTAATTAACTTTCATTTGAGAATTGTGCACTAATGTTAAAGGAAGTGTTCCTTTTGTTTAAATGTAAATATTGCACATCACAGAGATTTTTAGGGGGACATATTTCACTTTGTCAGTAAAATTCTCTCACTGCACAATAATGGTCAACCAGACAACTGGCAGCTAATTACTTCCACCAGGAGGTTAAGTGTTTTAGTTTTCATTTAGATGTCTGTGTTCCCAGTGACTCCGAAAGTAACAGACTTTTCTGAAATCCTTTATGACCAAAGAAGCCATTAAATTTTGGAAAAGTTCAGAGGCTGTATTCACAAAAGGGATCGAGATCAAGTTGAGCCAAAAATTAACTCAAAATTAGTATAAACAGTTGCAAAGTTGAGCTGATTTTTTTGGCTCAACTTGAGCATGATCTGTTATGTGAAAATGGCCCCAGGATCATACTCTGGATACAAAAGAAATTCTGAATATTCTAAGGTTCCATTTTTCAATTTATTTTCAATGACTTTGGCTGTCTTGTCGATATAACTCCAAAAGTAAGGACGTCTTCAGGGAAGTTTTATGTGGCTTGGACCTGGTCACAGGAGGATGTAATAGTGTTTTGAGAAAAATGCCGATCACATACTAGATACAAATCATCCTAAATTTTCAGAAATGTGCCCTGATGAGGTATTTTCTACAAGTGTCTTTTAGGTAGTACACCCGTGTTGCAAACTCAGGACACTTTTTGAACAAATAGTGTAAATAC
Organism: Sabellastarte sp. h YS-2021; assembly: GCA_964017235.1. NCBI lineage: Eukaryota > Metazoa > Annelida > Polychaeta > Sabellida > Sabellidae > Sabellastarte > Sabellastarte sp. h YS-2021. The sequence goes on along the minus strand of OZ024935.1, from coordinate 29,612,880 downwards.
ACAACAAAAAATAATGGAATATCTGCTTATCCTAATCACATGAGAAGAACAGTGACAGTCTAGCAGTCATAGAAAATTATCCTGTATAAAATGCCTCCTTGTCAATTAAACAACAACAAATATGTATTTCTGGGATTTTCATTCTGTTTTTAACTCAGGACACTTTAAAAAGATATGTTATTTCCTTAAATCAAAGGTTAAAGTTTTTTTTATTATATCTTGTGTTTATTGATGTATTTTTACATTATACTATGTCATATAAAACAAAACATTACACAAATTAACAAGGATATACATTATGCCTAAGGGCCATTGAGTTCAGCAACGTCACTGTATATCTGCACTGGCTGGCATTTTAAAAGTGTCACTCTATCATCTCAGGAATAATATGGTAAAAATTATTCAAAAATATATTATTTTGGTAGGGTTCTGACAAATACACATGTGTATTATTAATACATTGGTGGTATGATTATTTTGATGAAGTTTTTATCCATTTTATGTTTGGGTGTCCTGAGTTAACTTCAGCCAAAATTTAAGGAGCCACAATGTCAATTGCTTTTTTAATAATACATATAGCACAATAAGTACTCCAATTACATAAATTATACATCAGAAATATTTGCACATAACAAAGCAAGGTTTTTGAAGTGACTTTTGTACAGTTACTAGTAATGTATATAGTAAGATCAAAGTCATGAAGGATCTTACAGTAGCCAAATCTTAGGCTTACCGCCTTGCCACCAATTATCGCCTGGTACCAATTATTGCCAGACACAATTCAAATAGATACAACTTGAACAAAAGTGTAAAACTATTTCCAAAGTGAATAGAACAAATACACAATAAAAAGCTTTCAAAATATCTTGCCATTATTGACACACGAATGTCTTATTTATTGGTGGCGATAACTGGTACCCGGCAATAATTGGTAGCCAGGCAGTAACTTAGGTATACAAATACATGTATAGCCAAAATAAGCCAGAGATCTGGCCAAGACTGTTTGTGAATACGGCTCTGGGGGCCGATTTCACAAAGGGACTTAAGCCCAGATTTAGATTTAAATTTAAGACTTTGGTCTTAAATTTTGTCAACAGAATGGTAAGTCCGTGGTCGTAGACTTAGTGGATTTCACAAAGCAGGTAAGTCCATGAAATTGCTAAGTCAGTGCACTTAACTTTAAGTCTAGTAGGTGGTGGGCTTAAATTTTGTAAAGAGGACTTAAATATGGCCATCATGAACTTTTCTCCACTTCAAAATTTAAAATGGCTGTAAATAAAAGTATAATTATACAGAACACCTCACTAAAGTAGTCTTTGGGTAGTTTATATGTGGTGACAAGGTTTTCTATTTAAAAACAGCAATTATCCTCATATAAAATGCATCAAATGAAGGATATATCTCACCAGTAATATATTTTGAATAGATATAAAAGGTCATATGACATCAGCCTTGAGTCTGGCTCAGTTTGAGACTTTTCATGAAACCGGCCCCAGGATTTGAACCAAAGAATACAGAAAAGGTCAGGGGATATTGTTAATTATTCTATTTTTATACTAATTGGTGAGTAAAAGTAAAACTTGAGGGTTTACATCCTCAAAGGCTAGTCACTAAGGGTACATCAAGATTCAAGTGAAGGGTCAAAACTTGTATACCACTCACTTAGGACTCTGCATCAGTAGACCACATATACTACATACAAACGATCGGGTTACTACAGCAACCCTACAGTACCATTAAAGGCCAAAGATGGGGGCTGCATGTTGTGTCCCTTTTAACAGCCAATCTACCATTTGACAACATACTGCACTACAATGCAGGATGCGTATTACAAACCAAAGTTAAGGTTTCAACGTCCCATTCAACAGCCATGCAGGCTCACATTGGTACAGTACAGATCTACTACAGTACAGTAGTAGCTACAGGCCACCTTTGGGCGCCGTGTATATTACAAAATAGCCTTCCATACTACAATAGCTTTATAATGTAACATAAAACAATTTCAAGGTATAAAATTAATATACCTCATATGATGCCTATCTAATTTAATTCAACAACAGAGAGGAAATAAACACATTTAAAATAAAAGATCTTACCAAAATCTATCATACTAGTCAGAGTTTTCGAAAATGGCCGCATTTGTAATGCCATTTGTAGAACGGGTTAAAATCACATGAACATTTTGTGCAATATGTGTAATATGTTAATATGTTCAAGTTCCCGCCCTATTCAAGTGTCACATATCAACGCGACTATCGTGATTGGGACTGACATTTGGGTCCAAATCTAACAGCCCACAATCAACACATAGTATTTAGTATGCAACTTAATTAGTTAATTAAAATATTTACGACCTGTTATAAGGAGGGTGATTATTACAGAAAATAGATTGTAAACGTTTTAAAACATATGTAATTTGTTATTTATTATGAACTGACAGTAATGTACCGTTGATTTTAAAGACATTTTAAAAATGGAGGAAAATGAGTTTACAGGTTGCAAGTTAAATATGTGGCAATGTTTATAAAGGTCAATCACACAGACGCAAGGTGGATAAGTGCATCCGCCAATAATGACAGGAGATATGCAGTGTTATTTATGAGCGCATTTTGCTCACAGTTGAAAACACAACTAGTTCACCTGTTAACTATTATCCTATTAGATGAATACAGTCAATAACAGCCACGTGTAACTTTTTTTCCTTTGTTGAAAATCACAGCTTGTTAAATACAAGGAGTAAAACATATCTGTTTACATTTAATGTTTTGTGCTAAATATTTTTACAAACACAAAATCTTTATTTGTACTTGTTTTATAACTAGTAACGTTGATTTCTTCCTCTGAAGTTTTGCATTGGTACAAATGACAGTTACACATTGAATTGTAAATTAAACGAGACTTACCGTGAGTTGAAGTTCTACGAGTCCTAAACAGGAACTAAGGAATTACATGAGATGAGGAGTGTTGATAGAAACAAAGTCAAAAGTTTGCTTTGAGTCCCGTTCAACAGCCAAGGTTATATTGGGACATTGTGGGAGTCCACCAAGTATGGAAGCCCATTAGGGTCACATGAGTAATTACGACATAGCATAACTTATGATTTTTTTTAACTTCACTCATATGACTCTTTTGGACTTCCGTATAAGGGTCATATGAGTGAAGTAGAAAAATTTCATAAGTCGCAATTACGACCTACAATAACTTGTAATTACAACATACTATGTCGTAATTACAACTTACTATCTTACAAGATACCATAATAATTATGAGGTACCATAGATAGCATATGTCGTAATTATGACATAGCAAAAGTCGTAATGACAAGATACTTCCAGACATATACACAAAGTAAAACAATATCTTCATTTGGGAGAGGTGAGGTTAGCTTCTGTGTGGCTGAAATTAGCCTCATTCTGAAAAAAATAAAAAATGACCTATCCTTTTTTGAAAAATGGTGTACCTTTGTTTCACTGGAAGGATTTATCTACCCATTTCTGCTGGCTATCTGTCCTAAGTGAAATGTTCAGGGTTTTTGCCTTTGTGTTCAGCTTCAAAGTCACACTTTAACTGACACATATTTAGGGATCTCAGGCTTAAAGTCCCTTTTCCAGAAATGCGGATCCGGAGTCTGAATACGGGGTCCATCATATGCATTTTAAGATTGCAAAATGGAAATTTCAGAAAATAGTAGTTTCATGAAACACTCACATTTGCAACTTTGTTGCGAGTGCTTCAAAACATTTCCTTTAATAGAGGAGACAAGAAGTCAATTGCCTTGTTTTTGCCATGTATTTAATTTCAGCTTCTGACAAGCCTCTGTCATGTAAAAATCCTTCCAAATCTTCATCCATGATTAAACAAATCTATTTCATTTCCAGAAACAAAAGAAAGGTTTAAATGTATCCTGCCACTATTTAAAGTACATAAGTTGTAATTATGACTTGCGCTATGTGATATACTATCTGACTTATGCTATCTCGTAATTACGAGATATAATATCTCAAAATTCTGACTTAGGCTATTTTGTAATTACAACTTATGATATCTCGTAATTACAAAATAGTACGTTATAATTATGACATAGTATGTCGTAATTACTAGTTAGTATATGTCATAATTACGACTTATGAAATTTTTCTACTTCACTCATATGACCCTTATACGGAAGCCCATAAGAGTCATATGAGTGAAGTTAAAAAAAATCATAAGTTTTGCTATGTCGTAATTACGACTTATGCTATCTCATAATTACAAGATATTCTATCACTATCTCATAATTACAACTTATGAAATTTTTTTTACTTCACTCATATGACCCTAATGGGCTTCCGTAACAACTTATTAATGCCTTATAAAACATTTTCTACATGAAATATGTGTGCCATTTCACTCTAGAATCACAGTGGTCCAATTGCAGTATTTTTTTCACAGAAAAATATCCCAGTAACTGAATGAGATTAACTTTACTAATAGAATAGGGATCATAATTCGTGAAAGTTATGTGGATCATATGGGCAGAAGAACTTGATAAAATGCAACAATTACTGCTGTTTGTAAAAGCAGTATGCCTATATCTTTCAGCACTTCATAAAAAGATCCCTTGTTATGAATGCTCCAAACACCACATGGAGGTATCGCTAACTCAAGGGCCATTTTCATCTAAGATCTTAGCCAGTTCTTAGGCTTAAGCAAAAGGTAAACGTCTTAAAATTGGCTAAACCCCTTCATGAATACAACCACAGCCAAATGTGATGTATTCCTCTGTAGCCACAAATAAAGTTGGTGAGACCGTAGAACAGCTGGCGCTGAAAGAGTCAGAACAGGTACCACTGTAGACTGTCATCAATTCCTAATGTCTTTTGTATAATATATGGGTACTGTATGACTTTGGGAGAAACAGAGCCAGCCCTAACGAATTTGTACTTCGAGATTATTCCCCCACTCCAGAATGCAGGTGATAAAATGAATTTATTAATTTATTTGGGGTTTATGTTGCTTTCAACTCTGTACAGGTCATATCATGACAGGAAGTTGGGAGGGCAGAGGAAACCAGTGCATACAAGTATCTGTACTGTAAACTGCCGACCAACGGCAAGCAACTACCAACTTTCCCACTTGAGGTCGGGCCGGGAAGCGAACCTCAATCTTAGAAGTGGGAGCCAAGAGTGTTACCACTCTGCCACTGTGGCCCCCTAAAATGAACTGTAAGTTTCCAATTAAAATTTAGCTGTTTAAGTCAATGATGGACACCAATACAAGACTTGGAGCAAGTCTAGTACCACTTTAGAAGGGTGAAGAACTGCTGGATGACTGAAAGTCACATATAAATTTATAAGAAAGGCCAAAGCTGGGGTTTTAATATCCTTTTATCAACTTATGTTTTATTGGGACAAGTCAGGCATATTCCACATGATGTCACCAGCTGGATCCAAGGCCATAACCACAGCTGTGAGAGCCAATAAAACTGAAAAGAGTATTGTCACCTTATTTTTATTTGGATAATGAAAAGTCTCACCGTTTCATTACATTTATCACTTGTTAGGTGGCTTTTTATGTCAGGTTAATTACATAACATAAAATTGCTGTCCATATTACTTCTTTTGTGCTAAAGTTAATGGTACATCCCAAGTGACAAGGTTAACTTATTGAGAAATTTTACATTTCTTACCATAGTAAAATTAAGAGAAATTATGACTGTGTACTTTATCCTTGTTGAAAGTGAAAAAAACAAGACAATAAAGATCAAGTGTACCAAAAACAAAGTCAAAGTTTGGGTTTTAGGTTCTGTTCAATAGCCGGGGTCATATTGAAATAGGTCCACAGCGTTTGTCACGTGTGGAACCTCACACAGATTTATAGGGCTGTTCCACTTTGGCCATTGTCCTCCTTGATATGTCTACGAACCTGCAAAATGGACCTTTTATTGTGTCAATGTTCCTACCCAATGGACAATTGCTATATCGGTCAGTGCGACTGGCCCCTCCGGATAACAGAAAAAGCCGTCCTGTGATGGAGTGTGCACACATGTTTTTGAAGAGCTCTAGAAGAGTGAAGATTTTGAAAGATAATTACAAACTTTGAACTTTATTTTATTTTAAAGATATTTTAATATCTTGCTGTTCCTGGAGTATCATGGCCTCCCTGGACAGAAAAGAGGCATGTGCGGCAATATAATGGCTTTGTTTGATGCTCATTCAAAATGCTTGAGGTGTCGCAAGAAAGAGTTGGGCACAGACAATTGTGTAAAGTATAAAGACTGTGAAATCTGTAACACCTTCACAGCGGAACAAAAGAAACAACTGGCCACCCAACCTACAGAGCACGAAAGGAGCACCAGAAGAAGGTAAGCTCTCCCCCACTTGTAGATCCAGCTGATGTCACTGTTTTTGGACAGGTTGAGAGCAGAAAGGGTAACAGAAGAGATAGAGGCGAAGACACACCTGCCAAGAAGAAAACGTCCTCTTACATGTCCCCTAAGAAGACTACCAAACCTGGCAAATCTACAGATTTCGAAGATACCCCAAAGAGTTTAGATGAGAAGTGGTCAAAACAATTTTCCCGACTAGAAGCTATGTTCCTACCCAAGAGCTTCACAGTACCAGTTAAACCGGTCCAGAAGATTGATGTGGTTGTCACTGGTTGTCCATCCAGTGAAGAAGACTACCGGTGCTACTGGTCAGAAGAAAGCCACCCAACCTGTTGAGGGTCCCGGTGCATCTATTGCCACCCAGCCTGTTGAGGCTCCCAGTGCGACTGCAGTGATGCATCCCACTGGCCAGAATGTAAGTGACCAGATTGCTGCTGACAGACCAGAGGTTCCGCCCCCGGGTCCAGCTAGCCAAACTTACCCCAGTGTTATATCAGAAGTACAGTCCCCGGATCCCACTGGCCAACCTGTTGCTGTTAAGAAGAGCCAGGCCACATCTCTCACCAGTACTGCTGCACCTTCTAGTGACCAGGCTTTCCCTACCCATGTAGGGTGAGGTCTCTGACCTGGAGTCTGACAGTCCAGATCGTGAAGAGCTACTAGATGTGGACCAAATGTGGTTCCGGCCAAATTTGACAGGGTCACCCACCATCATAAGCTGCTATTTAAAGCCCAAAGTCGAGGGGTCAAAGAGCATTTAAGAACCTTCATTTCTCTGTCATTTGTGAAACTATAATAAACAAACTAATGTTGCATGGCAAGTGCATTGTAATGTACACTTATCTCAGATAATTAACAACTGCCATGTACAGAGGGACTTATGTGGGAATCTGCTGTTGAAAATTTAAATAAAGTTTGTGTACTTTAAAAGAGTAAAAAAACTGCATCAAGTAATGACATTCCTTGAGAACTTATGCCCTTTTAGTCTGGAAGGAAGAGTTTATCAGTGCTGTCAAAGGTGATATGTTATATCCCAGTAAGCTGTGGTGTTTGTTGATATTTGTATATGAAGACTTCAAATGTATGATCTTTGTAATTTAAGGAGAGTTTCGTGCCGGGTCGAGGGGCCATGGTGGCAGAGTGGTAACACTCTCGCCTTCCACCTCTGAGGCCGGGGTTCGGTTCCCGGCATGGCCTCAAGTGGGAAAGCTGGTAGTTGCTTGCCGTTGGTTGGCAGTTTACAGTACAGAACCCTAACAAACTATATGTACTGCTTTCCTCTGCCCTTCCAACTACCCGTCGTGATATGACCTGCACAGTGTTAAAAGTGACATAAAACCCCAAATAAATAAATAAATAATTCATCCCGGGTCGAAAACTTTCCCCTTTAAAGCCCCACAGGAACCTCTACCTGGTGGAGGAATTGCATCAGCTTATGAACAAAATTGCAGTAGAACCGGTCACAACTCAGAAATCTCTAGGGTTTTACATCAGACTTGTTCTGGTTCCCAAACCCAACAACCGGTGGAGACCTATACTAGACCTCAGCACCTGAACAAATTTTTAAAGTCAGAGTCATTCAAAATGGAGACAAAGTGACAAATAGAACCTCCCTAGAGGCAGTGGAGTGGGTCACCTCTATAGATTTCTAAGATGCATACTTCCACATATCAATTCATAGTCAGTTCAGGAAGTACATGCGTTTTCATGTCCATGGTCAGTCCTACCAATTCAAAGCTCTTCCATTTGGTCTGTCCACAGCACCCACAGTAGTGGTGCAAGAGGTCAAACTGATTGCATTACAAAAGGGTATAGGATCCACAAGTACTTAGACGACTGGTTGGTCAGAACCAGATTCCCCCAAACATGTCTCCAGCATACACAAACTCTAGTAGCTATATGTCAGGAGTTGGGTTGGTTGGTCAACATGGAGAAATCAGAACTGGACCCCAAACAAGTCTTGGACTTCATAGGTTACTGGTTTGATCTGAAAGAAGGCAAGGTCTGACCCACCCCAGATTGTGTTGGCAGACCATAGATACCAAAATCAAGAACCTTCTTGCCAGACCCACCTGTTTGGTCCGGCAGCTGATGTCCATGTTAGGATTACTTAAAGCCACAGAGAAGCAAGTCGACCTAGGCTAGAAAAGGTGATCCTTATCCCCAGGTCGCTCCACCCCATCTGAAATGGTAGAAGGCAGTGTGCTACAAGGTCGACCATCACACCCACTAAAGCATCAAACAAGGGTGGGGCACGCACTTAAACGAGAACACTGTAAGGGGAACCTGGTCCCTTCCAGAAAGCAAGTTACACATAAACTATCAGGAAACTAAAGGTGGTCTTTCAGGCCCTAAAAGAGTTCCAGGACCTCTGCTTGAACAACATAGTCCTCATAGCTACAGGCAACACCACAATGGTTGCCTATATAAACAAGAAGGGGGGGATGAAGTCCAGCCCCCTGTGTGCCCTTCTGTAGAGAATCATGATCTGGTGCTCAAGGAAACAATTGATTCTCAGAGCTCAACACATTCCCAGCCAGCAGAACATTATAGCAGACAAACTACCCAGGCTCGGCCAGACCATCCAGACATAGTGGTCCCTTCTTCCAGAGGTCTTCCAGGCAATATGCTCCTGGTGGCACCAGCCCCAAATGGGTCTGTTTTTCATCAGATTCAACAACAATCTGCCACAATTTGTTTTACCGGTACCAGACCCCTTGTCTGAACAGTGGATGCTCTCAGCCTGCCCTGGGAGGATCTGGACCCCTATGCCTTCCCACCGGTAACCATTTTGGGCAAAGTAGTGAAGAAGTTACATGACTACCTGTGCAGTAGAATCATTCTGATTGCTCAAGGGTGGCCCAACATGCCTTGGTTTTGGGACCTAGTGGCCATGTCCAGCCAGATTATGCCTGTCCAATCTGTAGATTCAGCCATTCAACCAGATCCTTCACAGGAATCTGTCAAACCTGATTCTTCATGCCTGGCTCCTAGAGTCTCAGCTATCAAGGAGCAAGGCTTCTCTGAGGCAGTGGCAGCACAAATTGAGGCTCCTCAGAGAGGATCAACCAGATCAATCTTTGAAGCAAAGTGGACCACTTTTACAAAGCAGTGCCTCAGTAATCAGGTGGACTTCAGGGCTTCACCTATTAAGTCCATAACCAACTTCCTGCTGTACCTGTTCCAGGACAGGAAGTTACAGCCAAGTACCATTTATGGCTACAGGTCAGCCATATCAGACAACCTGGGAAATTTGCCCATTTATGTCAGCAAAGATGAGAATGTCACTCGTCTCTTGGATAGCTTCCATAAAGACAGACCAAATGCCCGAGGGGCATACCCTCTTGGAACCTTTCCCTGGTGCTGCACCAGCTGACAAAGGCAAACGCAGGAGTGAGATCCATCCATCACCCATCTTTCTATCCAAGAAGCAGCTGGCCAAAGAGGGTCCAGACAGTGCGACCCCGGTGGTAATTCCAGCCCTTGCCCAAACTCTGGATAAGTCACTCAAGGGTGACAGGTCCCTATGTCCAGTCAAAGGCCTGCACTACTAAATTGAAAGAAAGGTTTCGACAAATATCTCTCCTACCACTATCTCCTCATGGAACAAGTAGACTGTGATCCTATGTTATAAGCTCTCTGATCAGGAGGCCCTCACCTTACATCAGGTTAAAGCCCATGATGTGAGGGCCTTTGCTACTTCTGGGGCCTTCCAATTGGGAATTTCCTTAGAACAGATCCTATCAGCCTGCCATCGTCACACAACACCTTCATACAGTTCTATTTGGAGGATGTCACTTGGGCTGATTCAGAGCTTTTCCATTTTGGGGCCAGTGGTGGCTGCTCAGCAGATCCACCAGTAGCCCAGGAATGAGGAGATGTGTATATATTGTATATATTTTGTATGAAGTATGTAACAAAACATCAAAAAAATAAATAAAACTGTGACATGCTTCCTTCGGGAGGTTTATTTTCCCTCTGGGACTGAACTCATACCTCTCTTGCTCTACCTCAGAGCAGGTCTGTAAAAGGGGGGGCGCAATGTTGATACTCTGCCGGCGACCGGGTTACCAGTAACCCACCTTAGGACCTTTGAAGTCCTGTTTTGGGTCAATTTGACCTTAAAAATTTGAGTTCACTTGAAGTCCCTAGTAACTTACCCTCCTACCAAATGGTAGTTATTCAGCAATTGTCCATTGGGTAGGATGTATTAACGCAGTAAAATTGCAAATTTGATAATAATCCCTACCAATGGACAGGTAAGGGTCTCCCACCCGATCCCGCTATCAGCTTACTAGGGGTCTAAATAGGTTTAGACAATGAAAAAGATGCTATGATGTTACGTTGTCTAGACAGGAAGGAAGTATGATGTGCCACCTGGCGAATGCACACTATATGACCGGTTCTTCCGGTGGATATCACAGGATGGCTTTTTCTGTCATTTGTCAGGGATGGTCACATATAGCAATTGTCCAGTGGGTAGGGTATATTAACTTATAAAAATTTAATTTACTTATTATTATTATTTGCAATTTTGGAGACAGTTGGAACATTCGTAAACCAAATTGGAATATTTGTAAACCATTTAGGACCAGTTACTGACTGGGAGTTTTGGACTGGGAACCAATCGGATGCTGGTGGGAGGGTTACGGAATCCGTTACAAAGATGGATCAGAAAGCTATCACAAACTTTTCAGGAACCTATCAGAAGACTTCGTGAACCAATCACAACACTCAGAAAGCTTTTGGAAAAATATGAGAAATCTATCTTAAAAGACACTCATGGATCCTGAATGGTTTACTTTGTTAATTGGGAGGTAGATTTATGATCGGATTGCAAAAATGGAACAGCTCTATTAGTCAGAGTCAGTGAATGGCTGCCAGACTTGCTAATTGATTGGACCACAGAGAATCATATTTATGGATTTTATTGAGCAAGCATGACTTTGAATAGCCTTTGCTTGAAGCTCAAATTGGTAGCATATCTTTGTCAAGCATGTCCACAGATATTTTGTATTCATAAAGCACTCGTACATGTTAGGAAATATAAGCTCATCAGACATCTTTGTCTTAGCAGTATGCTGATGTAAAGCCAGCATATGTAACAGAACATTACATAAACTAAAACTTAATTATCTCAACTGACAGTTTTCCCAAATTAAAAAGGAAATTGAGCCTTTAACAAGGCTATACTTTGATGTGTGAGTTATAGCCTGTTCACACTTTTCTGGTCATATGTTCTGGCCACATTTGTATCTAAATCACATCTAATATGGCTATAAAATCTTTATTTTGATAAGACAACCATACTGGGCCCAAATATGTAGCATTTTACCAACTGTCATTTAACTGGTGCTAACTTGTACAGCTGTCTCATATTTAGTACAGCTAGTTGTATCCTTGAGAAGTTGTACAATAACTGCATCTTTGATTTAAGTCAATGTTGTGGCCTTCCCGCCTGGATGCAACACAAGGTTAACACAAACTGTCAAGGATTGATCCTTGGACCTGTTAAATGTTTTAACCTCCGTACAAGGACAGGCAATCCTGTGTCCTTGTATGCTGACTTTTTGACCTTTAGAATTTCTGTACCCTTAAGAATTGGTATAAAAAGTCACTGGTAATTTGCAATAGCAACTCGGAGGAAAGATTTAGTAAAAATTGTCTTTCATCATTGGATCAACTCACATTGCTAAAATGTATGGATTACTTGAATGCTTGTTACTATTTTGGTTTATGTCTGATTGGAAATAAATGTTATTACTTGTAATTAAATTGGATTGTACTGCTGATATGTGAATCAATTTTATACAAATAAAATGACAGAAAGTTATTTGCCTTTGTTGACTAGAATACATCTGGTCCTTAACTATTGAGAATTTCGATCCTGGAGTAATTCATCTTATTAGGGTTCACAAAGCAGAGGGAATTTGACCCTAATACATCTAAATCTGATATGGTTATTAAATAAATTTAAAGATGGACAATTGGACACAACGGTTGGTGTTATATGAAGGAACCAATTCATCTAGTGCCTTGGGATGAGAAGAAATGTAGTAGGGTGTAATCTTTGTTATCATTGGCTTGATGTTGTGAGGTGCATGGTTGTTTTTCTTAACACCTAACTTTTTATTTATTTTAGGTAGATCTGGGAGCTGGTTTAGTCACTGAAGTAGACATTAAATATTGCCCAGAAGGAATGTTCTCAACCATATGCTTGCCTTAGTTTTCTGACTTCAGTTTGCACAGGCTGTTGTATGGCACTTTCACTTATCTGTGAACCTATGACGAGGTTGGTTGGGATATATGTTAGCTGTGACCATTTGGCAATATCTCTCATGATGGCACTGAGGTGCAAAAACGATTTTCTGCTTGAGGTTGCCACTGGTGTAGTAGATGGAATAGCTGATCCAGCGTTGGTGACATTAGCAATGGTGCTAGTCACAAGTTTAATGAATTCTGATGGTGACATATATGCTGGATGATTTTGTCGTAGGTATTGTTGGCCTGGCTGGTTTATGCAAGTATACTTCATATAGTAATGTCACCCCTGCCTCTTCTAGCAGTTCTTCAAACCTAATGGTCTACTCATGCAGCAGCTGGTGACTTTCAGCCTTAAATTCTCTTAAAGGGTCAATATGTATAATTTTATTGTGCTTGCCCAGCCCCTGCATAGCTTATTAATCTGAATGTTGTTTTTGTGAATACCCCATAAATGCTGACTGATGGCTTCCCATTTTTTAATGAATCTTGGCTTCTCTTTAGCTGTGTCAATTCCTAAGTTAATAAGCTGATACTTGCTGTTTCTTTAACATTTAGATTGAGATTGAGGCACTCATAATACTCTTTACTTTAGTAATCTTAGTGTCCTGCTTTCTGGAACTTGTAATTCTGTGCTACTTGCTTGGTTGGATGTCCCATACATGGGTGCCTAGCGTAATATTTGTTTACTGCATGTGTACCCTGTAAACATGTCTGAAAATGATGGCATGATGTTTAGTATTCTCTTTGAATTCTAAATCTATGGCTGCTGATTTTGACCTGTATTCCTTTGTTTATACTGATAATGAGACACAAAGGCTAACATATCAAAGACTAGCATTCTCTGGCTATGTATCCTGCTGTTTCTACTTCTCTCTATTCCTTTATGACTGCTGATCCTCCCATGTTTCGCTATGGTTATCTGTATGACTTCATGTTATTAAAAATATCTGCTGGCTGTATACATTCAAACAAATAAACTTCCAATATGAATTAGATTTTTATATATTTTTACCTTTTTAAATTTTAGTTCATATTTTGAAGCCAAACATATAAAAAGAAATGGAAAATAAAAATGTCTACTATGGAACTTTGGTGCTGTGTGCTAATAAACCAATTTGTTAGTGCTCGGGATTAAAAAATATAGCAAAATATTTCTCAACAATATATTACTTTAGATGCGTTAGTCTATATCCCAAGGCGCTAAGGTTTCAAGGGCAACAGGAATAATCTAATCTTATTTAAGTCTAAGTATATATTTGTCATATGTAAATCAATCTGTCAAGCAGCAGTCCTCTGTTTTCGATTTACGTAACATTTTCAATAAAACATCAGTTGTTGACAAAAAGAAATATTAATCCAAACGAATATTTCAGCATAATTTATGCATAAAAACATGGAAATCCAGTGACACTAAAACACCACAGATGACCATAATTGCTCCACTTAGTATTATGATGTTTAAATGTATTTCCTGCCACTGTGCTTGAAACAAATGAGTGTGTCTGTAATTTCTTATGACGACAAAATTGTTAAATTATATAACCATTTTTTTTGTTTCTCATATTTTATTGTCTCTGTATTTTGATACAAAAAAGAAAATAACAATAACAGAATAATCAAACAGGAATACTTCAATACACTAAATTTACAATGTAGTAGATATATTAGGTTCTATCTACACCAAGTACAAAATTAACCCATAAAATGCAGAATTATTAAATGATTAACTGTTTTCTTCTATGAAATATTGTAAGAAATATAACAGTCATATTTATATGGCATTTTATTTTCTTTCTTTAGATTTCTATTTGAATAAAATATATAGAGTTTCTATTTGTATACATAACCATACTAAATATTTCTTGAAAAATATCTAATTTAAGTGATTATTCGTGTGTATTTATAGTATATTGATGTATCAGCTACCTTTTTAAAATGTGTTATTTACATGCTTATTGGATCATAGCTTCAAAAAGTTTATGTTTTATGTATCGCTCTCAGCAGGTTTCCACCAATTTTTAGTAGCTACCGCAGAAAATCCCAAACAAATGACGTCAATCTTACACAAGTGTCTCCCCTCTGAACTGTCAACAAGATGATAAACAAGGTTTACCTGAACGAGAGGGGCGCTTTTCATTAAAATCCACTCTAATTGAGTGGTATCGTCTTAAATGGAATCAGAAAAGATATGTGGTCCATTAACAACGTGAGTGTTTAATATTTCTTTCATATTAAGCGAACAATAAATCCGTATTTATCAGGAAGATATTCCATTATCGCCCATTATGTTGCGCAAGTAACATGAAGACACTACATACTCAGTAGGCATATTTCACAGACATAATCCGTGGAATCTAGATTCCTCAGATTAAAGGATTCACCTATGATGTGACCAGAATACTAATCTAGATTATGAATCCATGCACTATAATACCTCAAGAAGTGGTTTCATCGATTCATCTAGACTATTAGATAATTACCCATAATTCTTTGCTAAAAGATGAGGGCAAATTGGGGCAGCAAAATTATTTAAAACTTATGTGATATTTATAATATTTACAGTTGTTTAACTTATATGTTTTCACTTTGGATTCTGATCTATTTAGAGAAAATTGTATTTCACAAATATAACTAATCCAAAGAATCCAAATCTGAGTCTGGATTGCACGGATTATATAAAAATATATATATACTGTCTGTGAAATACGCCTACTGACAGATCGAGATATTATTGTATGACGAAATTACAGTTCCTATTAATAATGAGAAAATATGAGGTCAGATTTTCTCTGTGATTTCCTTACAATATTTAAGAAATAGAAATTTAAGCTTGTTTGAAGATCAAATACATCATATATTGGCAGACTTAATTAATTGTTGCTTGAAGATCAAATATGTCAAATTTGTGGACTTAGTGGGGACCCAAATTTTAAACTACTTCAGTAAACATTAGAATGCGGGGACCCGTGCATTTATCTATCACCATTAAATTGTTACAAATTCTACAATGGAATTCTGCAACATTATTAATATGCTGGATGTTATGCATGTTTACAAGTCTACCATTATGTGAAGTATATATGATCCTCGAGCAGTCTTTCTGTGTATAGTTACTATATAGACGAAGAGCCTTATATAAGTCTTTTTATTGGGTTCTTAGTTTACAACAGGAAACATGCTAGTTCTTAACAATAACAATAATACGTACCAGTATTGGCACATTCTAAGAGTCACATAACATTCTGTTTGTGAAATATTGTTAGGCAACCCCACAGAATTCTGTGATGTCATGTTTTCTCATTAATGAGGTGGATGCTGTGTATACAAGGCCATCAACATATGAAGTATTTTATATTCAAGAAGTCTTTCTGTTTATAAAATATTGTTGGGAAACCCCACAGAATTCTATGACCTCATATTTTCTCATTGATATTAATGAGCTAGGTGCTGTGTACACAAGTTCATGAATTTGAATAATGTGCAGTAGGAAAGCTGTAATGTATCACTTACATCAGAATCTGGATCCCTGATACTATGAAAACCAGAATTAAATATCATTATATTGATATATGCACCAGTTTTTGATACAAGTAATTTGCAAACAATATTTTCCAAAATACTGTTAGGAAACTGCACAGAATTCTGTGACCTCATATCTTGCATGTATGCATGACTATTAAAGTTTTGTACAGGTGTGCAAGTTTGAAGTATTCGATCTTCAGGTAAATATTTTTTTCTGTGACCTGCTATTTTCTACACATACATGAATCTTAGTGAGTTGCTCTCAGGACCTGCTTGGAAATGAATAACATTGAATAATAGTGAAATCAATGAAAAGGACAAAATAGGGGCCAAAATAACACTCAGATCTGATACACATTGAATTGAGTTCCCAGAAATATTGGATCTGCAACCATTTCATATATGGTATGGTTCTGAATTTCAGGAACTGCTCAGATAGATACTTTGGTCCAAATTTCACAAGAATGTCATTTGAAGAAAAACATCTGTTGAAAAACTAAAACAGTTCCAATAAATGGTTTTTAGGTGATTAGTTTTAAATTCTCTTTTTAGGTGAGTTAGCATATCCCACAAAATCCTAGAATGATTAAACTTTTATTTCACAATGTATATAAAATTGGAAGTCTGTTATATCTCATGCACTACATCATTCTATGGGAAGCCAGAAACTCATGCTCTGTCTATTTTCTGTTATTAACTTAAATTACCTAATATACATGAAAGAATAGATGTCACCCTGTAAGAAAGCCTACATTTCATAATGATTATGAATTGTCGAATTTTGTAATCTCAATCTTTGTTTCTAAAAAAAACCCAGAAACATCTCTTGTCTAAGTGACCCCAACATTCAGAAAAGAAGAACTAGTGATTAAAGGGCATGACTGAGGCAGAGCCCTGGTATGAACAGAACATCTAATTTAGTCATTTAAACTCATTTTCATACAGTATACTAAATGCACAATTTGTCTTAAGCTGAGTATAAACTTCTAATGTCTTTCTGTCAGTCTGATGTCTCCGTTTCTTTGTGGCATATAAATCACACAAAAATTATCATAATTTTCTTTCACTATTTGCATTTTGTTTGATATTGTTTACAAAGTTCATGAATATACAAATTTTAATGCGAAAGTTTTTGTTTTATTAGTTAATAATATAACAAATTTAAGATTATCATGCTCCATGCTTACTTTGCAGTATTTCACAATGTCTGAATCAAGGCACTCCATTTGGTTGATATTGTCATCATGTGATTCACACACTCCGGTTTACTGAAGTTTGAAATAAGTCAGACCTGCAGGGATTGCAACACAACTGGGAAGGTGCATGTACCAGTTATGTTGCATTGAATAGAGACTTGATATTGGGAGAGACGTGTTCTGATGGTTTAAATTTTGTTTGGACAAAAAGAACAAATCTTTTTGTGAAGTGTGATAATTCTCTTTGAAAGATGTCTTTCGTTATTATGTAAGTTTATTTTATTTTCAGATTTATTTGCATTTTGCCAGTATCGATGCATCCTAACAAAGTCGTGCAAAATGTTATGAAATATAACTTTTTCTACTTTAGTTAGAGGCAGTGTTTTGGTAATAAAGTGGTCTTGTGAAACTTTCATATGCTCCACGGTGGAGCATATGAAAATTTCAAGAGACCACATCTTAATTCTTTGTAAATTGTTTGAAGAAATGTTATTCTCTCATATATCAAAATGCAAACATTTTACAAAGAATTAAAATTTTAGAACCTTAAACGACAAACTAAGATTAATCTTTACATAGACAAGACTGTCACAACAGGTAATACTTTTGTATAAAAAGATATTCTTATTTCATGGTGTTGAAGTATCCATTCTTGTCCATTCTTGGGTGTTTGACTAAATATTAGTGATGATAAATTAGTTAGAATTTTTGGTTCAATTTAGTTTTAGTGTCTCTACCAACCAGCAAACTTTGATTTAGTTTGATCATTGAACCAACATTTTGATTCAGTACAATTGGAGAAATTTTTCATTAAATTTTACCACTTCGTTGAAAATGTGGTAGAAAATGTAAAATCCAGATATTTTGTCAGTCTAAATTTTGCCATACTCTCTAAAATCTCAATGAAACACATGTTTTATAGATGCTGGAAAATGGCATCCTTTGTGATTTAAGTAATTTTTAATTTTTTTGTAGAGTTTGTGTTGAAAATATGGTAGAAAATGTAAATTCTAAATATTTTGTGTAAATTTTGCCATATTCTCAGTGAAACGTATGTTTTATAGATGGTGGGAGATGGCATCCTTTGTGATTTTGGTGATTTCTAAACTTTTTGTCGAGTCCAAATTTCAGGCTTTTGAACCAAACTTTGTTTTTGGGGGTTGTCAACCAGCAGAGTATTCAATTTTTAAAACATATTAGCAGCACAATTTTTATGCCCACTAAGTCGAAGGCATATTGTCATGGAGTTGTTGGGAAAATCGCCAGCAAATAGGTTAAACACAAATAGAGCTTGGGCGAATATATTTAAAGTGTTACACCAAGAAATGTGGTGAAAGTCCCTTTAATATGGACCCGTGTATGTCCAACAGCTAAGCTTGGGTTTTTTATCCAGACAAAACCTATTCTGGCAACAGCTATTTGATATATCGCCTGCTTAACCTTTGGCTTATATATCTTACAATCGATTTGCACAATGCTAAACACCTGGGGCCATATTCACAAAGAGATCTGAAGTCTAAGACAAAAAATAGTCTCAGATTTGAGATTTGGTCTCAGCTGAGACCAGGTCTCAACTTTGTATTCACAAACAGGTTGTCAGCTGAGACCAAACTGAGACCAGTCCCAAGTCTTTCCAATGTAAACAAACCATAAACTTGCAAATATATCCAAAATTTTTAAAGATAAAAAGTTTTTGTGTGTTTTAATTCTGAACAAAAATTTAAATTATACTTTCTATTAAAATAAAGAATAAAGTAGAAAATTGTGTCAATTTTTTTTATTTGCATCTACTTCTTTGTTGCTATGCAGTTGGAAAACACTGTTGAAAAGTGTCTCAAAGTAAGGGACTTGTGAAACCAAAATTTGGGCTATCAGTTGTTTCAAAAGATTATACCCAGTATTATATATGTTAAAAATTATTTCTACATTACCTTAAGCCATAAAAAGTAAAAAATATGTATCTTAGTTAAGATGAAATAATGCTTGAGACTTTTACCAAAACATTTGAGACAACTATGTACCAGTCTTAAGTTTGAGACCAAATCTGAGACAAAATTTGGTCTCAACTATTTTGTGAATAGCTAACAAGTTTGAGACCAAAAATGGTCTAAGATTTGAGACAAAATTTGGTCTCAGCAAGTTTTATGAATACCCACTCTGATGTTGTTAACGGAATACCAGTAGTCCACTTTTTATTTGGTCATGTTAGAAAAGAGAGAAAATTGCTTACATTATGAAGAATCTGTTCTAAAAGCTCAGCATTCTGCACCTTTATGTGAGAGGTGTTACATAAAAACAATAATAATCAATAAAGTTGGTTAAATATATCATATTTTAACTTTGTGAGAAGTTGAGATTTTATTACTTCATGAAGACATGCATACCAGTTTATCATTCACACAACTGTGTTAAGTAGCACTATAAAGAGATGATGAAATTTCCCTATGTTCATACAGAGAACTCTGGTCAGTGTTCCGTCAGCATTCAGGCAGCAGTGGAGTGTTGAACAGAGAGCAAACAAGGACAGCACTCAACACAATCAACATCTTCCCATCTTTTTCACAGGGTGAGTTCTTCTCTTCTATGAATTGCTGAGTAACTGATGTGAAAATCCCATGTGGAATTTGCTAGTGAGGAAAGTTTGGAAACCACTGTATATCATTGACTTGTACTTGATTTGACATCACCCCCAATGGTGAATTGCAGTTACTTTGCTAATATTCACATTTTTCACTCTGCTTTTATTTAAAAAAATAAATAAAAAGGCAGTGGACCAGTAGTTTGTACAGATTTTGAAGGATCAAAACAGTTTATTGGGCTTGTCTTTCTGTGGTTTACTCTGGTTAAAAGTTGACGTTTGGTGGAAAATATGGAATCCAGAATTCAAAACTATTTTTTTTAACTTTTGAATGTAACCCTGGTTTAAAATTTGTGATAATTTTTCAAGAATAAACCTTTGCTTTTATAAAATTTATAACATGACTGACCTGTAATCCATGTCTACCCTAGAGGCAGATATACAGATAAAACTTCAGAGAAGTTGTGCAGTTATCATTGATTGTTAATACACCGAGTGTAGAGTACTTGCATTCATCCTACATCGATGTATAGTATCTAAGTCCCACAAAATGTAACAAAATATTATTGTTTCTGCAGTACTTCATTTGGACAAAAGTGTCTTGGCAATAATGTCTTGTGAAAATGATGTGGAAAAATTGCTTTTGATTCTGTCATATATCAGAATGAGGGTGAATAAGTAGCATTTATATCTCAATATCAAGATCATTCCATTGACACACTATGACAATGCATTACAATTGGAATCTGAATTGTCGGCCTGTATGATTCTTCAAAAACTTATTGCATGTATATTTGAAAAATATATATATCTTTTTGAATAAATTCTTATTTTTTATCCATATATTTTTTTTAATTTAGAAACTTCTTTTTTTATTTTTTTGAGGGAAACTTTCATGTCTTGTTCTTCTTGAAATGCACTCTCTCTTAGTGGGTCTGTTCAGTTAGAAATATGCTAGTCAATATAAGGTTTTCAGAATGCCAGAATTGGAAGGGTTTTGTACTGGTCAGATACCGATATGGAAAATATGCTTCCAACCAATCTCTAACTCAGAGTGTAAACAGTACATAAAAAGGTAAGGTGGTGTAGGTGTGCAACATAATGGTGTGAAATTGATTTGACCTTTGACCCTGCTCTAGTGACCTTGACCTATAAAATCTTGTCCAGTAGGAAATTGATACTTGGTACGGACATTGATTAAAGGGTGGAGGTGTGAACATCGTGGTGTAACCTTGATTTGACTTTTGACCTTGCCGTAGTCACCTTGACCTGTAAGATCTAGTCTGAGCTATATCTCGGGACACCATAAGGTGTAGAAAATTTATACGTAGTAGGGATATTGGTTGGAGGTTCTAGGTATGCAAAGTCATGGTGTGACCTTGATTTTACCTTTGACCTTGCTGTAGTGACCTGTACCTGTAAAATTTTGTCCAGGCAATATCTTGTGTAGGAAGTTGACACTTGGTAGGGACATTGCTTAGAGGTTGTAGGTGTGCATCATCATGGTGTGATCTTGATTTGACCTTGTCACAGTGACCATGAGTTTCAAAATTTTGTCCCAGGCCCTTTCTTGGAGTTTGTAAGGTGTAGAAGGTTGACACTTGGTAGGGACATTGGTTTGGGTTTGTAGGTGTGCATCAGCATGGTGTGACCTTTTTAAACTTTGTCTCTGCTAAAGTGTGTTCACCTGCCATATTTGAGACATGTTTCTCTTTTGACAAAGATATGGATTGCTGCAACTGATTATTATATGTACTTTTACTTAATTGTGCTATTTCCATAAACAGCTATGCTCTAATTAATGAATTTTACAGCTTTGTAATTTTTAGTTTACTGATTAATGTTGTCATCTTGCTGATGAATTATCTTGTTTTAATACTTTATACTTTATAATATTTGCATACATTTTCTTTCTTATAGACTTTATTTTCTCTACTTAAATATTATTTGAACTTTTATATAACTGACATTGCTCTGAAAGTACTCCAATCTTGGTACTGTTTCACTACTTCTATATCTCATGGTGAAGAAAACTATTTCTGCAGGCTGTGGGGTACGGGCATCTCTGATGCCTTTTTACCAATTTTGAAAAATAACCAACATAAAGGTATTAGTAACAAAACTGTAAATTTACTAAGAGTCTAAGACACCAGATATGTTTGATTTGTATGCCTTCAGCTGAAGTTTCAAACTGCTTCAGTCTGTTGTAACTCAAATAAATGTTATAATTTGATCTTCTGAAGTAAAGGAACATACATCTCCCCTCCATTTTATGGTATCTGTTACCACAAAACAAAGTAGTACAAGAATTTTTGAGATAAAAATTAACATAAAATACAAGATTAGATAATACATTTATCTAGGAAGTCCAAAAATTGCGTAGAGCTAACTACTTTTAAACTGAAATGTTTTGAAAGGTTTGCATTAAGTTGCAAAATATTGAAGATGAGTTTGTCAGCCATGAATATATAAGCTAACTATAGCCAATGGAACCAAAATAAAAGAGGAAGAATATGTGAAATTCCCTTAAAATATACATAACAAATAATGCAAGGATAAAGCCAAGATAATGAAATACTGCTGCTGCACTTGTTATTTTGGTAGTAAATACAGGCGTTTCTGTGTTTTCAAATGAATCTTTAGCCTTGTTAAGCTTCTGGTTTCCTGTCTGAGATTTTTCATTAAAATATACATTTCAATCTTTATATACTCCAAATTGTTACAATGTCCCTATTAACCTGTAAAGAGTACTTGAACACTTGTAAGAAATACAAATAAAAAATGTATTCATAATAAATAATTGAGAAAAGTTATTAATTTCTGTATTAGCAATAGTTATTGCAAAGATTCATATAAGATTTATTCTTTTACAGAGTGTCAAAGTAGTCTGCAAAGCACATATTTGTCAAACTTTAAAGTATCTATATCCTACTAATTAATTATTGGCCCCAGAGATTTGGGATACGTAATCAGCATGTGGGAAATTATGTAGTTAGAATTCTTTAATTTGGTCAGATTTGACCTTGGTCCCCTTGGTGAAGGTCAAATGGCAGTGCAAGTAAAGTACCTATATAGCGCTTGTTAGTGTTTGTAGCATGGATGCTAGGTACAGTGCTGGCCAACTGTGGTCCTTTCAGTTTTGGTTCTCAATTGTAATGGGTCTAATTTCATAGATAAGGGTAATGAGCTATACTGTATGGTTGGTCACTGACGAGGGTGTTGTTTAGAGAGGACAGAAATTGTAAAAGAGACTCCCTGAATACTGGAGTGCACAATTTAACTTACCATCCATCTCAGTCCACCATTTTGCCAGCCCCTTTACTATATATAAATAGTGTATATTTTGTGCCTACAGCTCAGTGAGCCCTTGGCGAGGTTACTGAAGCATTTCTTATGGATGTGATAGTTCAGTGATGTTTGTACCAGTAGTAGCTTACCAGAGGTTAACTAAAAACTTTCCCCTCCTTTTACTTTTCCTTTTTGTTTGGTCTGTTCCTTGTTTTACAGTGTTCTTTTTTATGAATATATTTTATACAATTGTTCAAAGATAACTGCTTCCAATTTAGAAATAAGTTGGATAAAATTTATTGTATAATTTTTAAATAAAATAAATACAAGTTATGATAAGGTCAGATGAGTGCCCTCTTTAAACGTATAGGGTTGTTCCACTATGTCATTTGTTGTCCCTGATAGGTTTATGATCCTGAAAATTGTCCCTTCAAGGTCAACCTTTTCAATTGGAACTTTTATAAACCACTGTCAGAATGTTTCGGACCATCTCAAGACGAGTTTTGGATGGGGAAGCATTTGGAATGTTCAGGAGTGGATCGTGTGTGTCCCTGATTATTTCAAATTGTTTGAAATTATCACAAACTATGGCTGATCATTAGCATTAGATTTTGTGTTGTGGAGCCAATTGCAAATTTATCTGAAACCTTCATAAATTTTAACTGTTGCCCATGAGGGAGGAATCAGAGATATTTTAGGGAACAAATTAGGTAGGTCAGGAAACGATTGCAATGTTGACAGGAACCAATCAGAAGCCTTTGAAACCTGACGGCAACGTCGATCAAAAATAATCCAAAACTCTTCCCAAATAACTTGAGTGGTTTCATATTTTCCAATTGGTAGCTTTAACTTTAAGATCCAGTCAGCGTAATTGAACTGCCCAATTTAGAATCTGGTGGAAAAATGTTTAAAACATAAACTGTTGAAATCAGTCATGAACAAGAGCGCTCAGAGAGCACATGCTTCCACCAAGGCCCAACACCTCCAATATTGTTTATGAGTGAAACCATAAAATATCCATGAAGCATTCTTTCCTTGATCAAGACAGTGATGTGGATCACCACCAAAATAGAATCCTGTGGTTATATGATACATATTTGTGATTTACAATTTGAAAAATCAACCTTGGCAGATAGAAAAATATTATTTCTAATATGTATGAAGTGATGACATAATTCAGTACAATTAGTTTCATCAACATGTACTTTTTTCTTCATTGTTATGTACTTAAATACACTTCAAAAATATATATAAAAGATATATGTAAAAAAGGAACTAAGTATAAGTTCTTTATGCATCATAATTTTGACTGCTTTATAGAGTGATATGTCTTCATTGGCTGAGAACTCAGTGACCTCCAGATAATAATATCTGATTGGTGTTTGCATGTGATAAACATGTGTGTAGTCAGAATAAAAATTATGTGTAAAAACAAAATCATAGTTTTCTTGCTGTTCCTGTTTTCTGATTGTTGGGGGTGTGTATCAGTGAGGAAAGTATAGTTTGTGCTGTACTGAATGATAAAGACTGTTCTTTCAGAGAAAAAAATACAAAGTCTGCCACACTATTTGAACTTTACAACTGAGAAAATCCCCCAGTTTTTAGTAAATTATCAAAAATACTGATAGTTTTATCACATTTATGATTTTTTTTGCCTATTTCTGATGTTTTAGAGATTGAATCTTGATTTCAGTATTGATGTCATAGTATAATGTGGCTTTGAATATAAGTAAATATTCAAAAAAGAAGAAATTTTCAAATAATGAATATTTATATGTAAAATATGAATCAGTCATAAAAATACAACAATTTTAAATTACTGGGGCCTTGTGATTTACTACCAGTGCCAGCCATACTGAAAAAGCCATCGGATAGCATCCGGTGGATACTAGGGATTTCGCTTTGTTACGCCTATGCCGCCGCAGTGTGTAGAGATTTCACTGTTACCGCTCTAACAAAAAAAATGTTATAGCTAGCCTTCTCAAATTTGCAGGATATATTCATAACCATAAAATCTTGCCACGTGCATTTTTTCGACTTTCAGCAAGGACTTTTATTGGCTCTCTAGAGCAAAGGGTATTATAGATAGAGATCTCAAATTCGCATGGTATGTTCCTCATTACAAAATCTTGACTGGGAGTATTTTTGGCCTCATTTTGAAAAACAAGATGGCTGCCACGGATGTTTCTTTGTCAGTCATAAAAAGTGCCTATAACTCACTTATTATTGGTCCTAGAGGTTTGGGATGGTAAACCAACCTATAAGAAATCATGGGCTGGGAATCTTTTGGTGTGTTCTGATTTGACCTTGGACCCCTCCTTCAAGGTCAAACAAGGATAGCCAAACTTAAAAGTGCTTATAACTTGCTTATTATTTGTCCTAGAGGTTTGGGATGGTAAAACCAGCCTATAGGAAATCATGGGCTGGGAATCTTTTGGTGTGGTCATATTTGACCTTGGATCTCTCCTTCAAGGTCAAACGAGGATAGCCAAACTTAAAAGGCTTATAACTCGCTTATTTTTGGTCCTAGAGGTTTGGGATGGTAAACCAACCTATAGGAAATCATGGGCTGGGAATCTTTTGGTGTGGTCTGATTTGACCTTGGACCTCTCCTTCAAGGTCAAATGAGGATAGCCAAACTTAAAAGTGCTTATAACTCGCTTATTTTTGGTCCTAGAAGTTTGGGATGGTAAACCAACCTATAGGAAATCATGGGCTGGGAATCTTTTGGTATGGTTTGATTTGACCTTGGACCCCTCCTTCAAGGTCAAACAAGGATAGCCAAACTTAAAAGTGCTTATAACTTGCTTATTATTGGTCCTAGAGGTTTGGGATGGTAAAACCAGCCTATAGGAAATCATGGGCTGGGAATCTTTTGGTGTGGTCTGATTTGACCTTGAACCTCTCCTTCAAGGTCAAACAAGGATAGCCAAACTTAAAAGTGCTTATAACTCGCTTATTTTTGGTACTAGAGGTTTGGGATGGTAAACCAACCTATAGGAAATCATGGGCTGGGAATCTTTTTGTGTTATCAGATTTGACCTTGGACCCCTCCTTCAAGGTCAAGCGAGGATAGCCAAACTTAAAAGTGCTTATAACTCACTTATTTTTGGTCCCAGAGGTTCTGGATGGTAAACCAACTTATAGGAAATCATGGGCTGTGAATCTTTTGGTGTGGTCTGTTTTGACCTTGGACCCCTCCTTCAAGGTCATGTGAGGATAGCCAAACTTAAAAGTGCTTATAACTCGCTTATTATTGGTCGTACAGGTTTGGGATGGTAAACCTGTAAAAATCATGGGCTGGGAATCTTTTGATGTGGTCTGATTTCACCTTGGGCCCTTCCTTCAAGGTCAAACGACAATAGGCAAACTTAAAAGTGCTGATAATTTGCTTATTATTGGTCCTAGAGGTTTGTAATATGAAACCAACTTATAGGAGGTCATAGGCTGGGAATCTTCTGATGTTTTCAGATTTGACCTTGGGCCCCTGCTTCAAGGTCAAACAATGGTTCACTGGCTTTGGTGAGTTGTCTTTTCGGTGGATACAAATTTGCATCGGTTCTCTGATGCATAGGTCTAGTTAAATTTTGGCTTTGATCTGGATCACCATCTGGTTATTAAAGGATTGTTTCTTAATCATTGCACGCAATGTTGGAGGCGTTATGTATTGCTGAGTATTCTCATTTTGTCTGTTGTAGAATTCTTGTGCATTATGCAATTTGTGCTTCCTGTTACTTAATTTCACTGGTGGAACCAAGTGCTGAATTCCACGCACTCTCACACAGAATTGTGACGGTAACCTTTATGTTTCTTCCTTCAGGATTTAGAGGTCCTTTGTTGCCATGTGGTTATCAAGTTTGGCATCTAAATACAGGCAGTCACCTCTGTGTGGTTTTGACCTAATATAACTCGAACCTGGCTGTTGAACCAACTGTGACTTTGCCCTTCAGAATTTATCATTGACCAGACCTTATTGCTTGATCATTTTATACCCTTGATCCACATTCATGAGTATTCCAGCTGGTTGATTGTCAAGTTGAGGGTAATTTACTTTCACCAAACCTGGCCAAAAATTGTGGCAAAACTGTGAATTACCAATTAAACTCTATATTGTAATTGAATATTTTGCCTAAATGATTTTGCCTAAAAAAGCCGATTTTATAAAAGACCAGGGTCTGTATTCGTAAAGATTCTTGGAATTTTTCTAGGAAATGACACTTAAATCTAAGAAAAATTCTATGCTAAGAATTTTGTTATTGGAGTAAAATTCTATTCACAAAACAATTCTTAGCTAAGAATAATTCCAAGAATAGAAGTAAAAGGAAATGTATGCAAAATTCTTTGAATTTTTCTCAGAATTAGTGTAATTCTAAAATATTCTAAAAATGCAGATCTTGGCATATGTGAACAGAAACTTAAAAAAATTTGAAATAATATAAAGAGGCTGCATTTCAGTACAGTACAGACAATGGGCAACTTAATATGTAACACTCTGTTCTGGATGTGGCTTTGCAATCAGTTGCTGCAATATAATTACCGAAACAACTAATTTTTCTCAAGTTAAGCATGCTATGTGACACTCTAGATTTCAATCAGATTCTTAGAATATTCTCAGAATAAAAATCTTTGTGAATGGCAACTTCTTATTCTAAGAATAAAAACCATTCTTAGAAAAATTCTAAGAATAAAAACCAGTCTTAGAAAAATTCCAAGAATAAAACCAATTCTTAAGCATAATTGTAAGAATTAAGGGTGATTCTAAGAAAAAAGAATCTTTGTGAATATGAAAATTCTTATTTTAAGACAATTTTAAGAAAATTTCTAAGAATAAGACTAATTCTAAGAATAAGAATCTTTGTGAATATAGGCCCACATTTCTACTAAAAGTGGCTCCGCTGTGAAATAAACCTCTTTCCTTGGATAAAATGATGATTTTTAAACCCTAGACAGTATTTAATTTGAATGAAATGAAGTGGTTCAAATAAGAATGCAGTTTTTATGTGCTTGTGGTTTTCAGAAACATGAAACAGTTTTCCTTAAAATGCGTGATAATCACTTCTTCTTTCAGTTCTATACAGAGTAACAGTTTATTTATGATAAAAATATTCCATTCAGCATTTAGACCATGTTTCTTTTAGATGGTTGAAAAACTTGATACCTTAGCCTCTGTGTTACTAATCTAATGTGGACTTTTTTGCTGGAAGTTTGCTGAAAAATTTGTGATGGAATTGACCATGTCATACACTAGCAATATATTATGGCTGTATTGAAAGGAATGATTAAAATAAAGACTTGTGGCAACTTATTTTGTACAGTTTTACTACAAGTCAGTTAGACAAAATAAGTCAGTAGTTGATAAAATAAAAAATAATTCAGTTAATAACTTAATACAAAACATTGCAAGTGAGTCATAATACAAAACAAATTATTGTGTATCATCAACTTATTTTATATCACCCCCCAAATTGGTCAAGTTTTGCACAACATTTTGTGTCTCAATAAGCAAATTTCTCATGCAAAATGTATTGGGCAATACAAAGTTAAAAAGGAGTTTTACTACAAAAGAAGTCAGTGATACATAGAAAGTCAAAACTTGATATGAAATAAGTCAGATAATACAAAACAAAAACTTGATGCAAAATAATTTACAATATGGCTTCTTGACAGTAATGCACAGTATATTGCTAGTGTCACATTTTTTCAAGGCATGTATGATTTTTAAAAGAATGTTTCAATAAGTAAATGGGCAAATCAGGATCTTTGATATTGTTTTGTATTTTTTGCATTACTCATAATTAAAACCCGCAGGTTTGCTCAAATGCCAAAATATTTAACTACAAAAAATATTTCACAGTATTTTATTATATTCTATCAATGTATTAGACATTTTGTCCTCAAAATTTATATGCAAGTTGTAGCTCATTTGAAAGCTTATTGCATTTACTAATTTAAAACCAAACGCACCAGTTTTTTGTTGAATTTCCGCTTTTGGAAACCGGTTTGAAAAATTGCATTCATCCACAACACTACAGAACTGGATCAACTATGTATGTATATTTCACTAACAGATTACTGGTCCACTGTGTGCATTTATTTCAGTGACTAAACCTGGTTCACTGTGTTTCCTTATTTTCAGTGATGGTCAACTCTGTTTATATTTCAGTGACAGAACTGGTTCACTGTGTTATTTTTCAGTGATAGTCAACTGTCTTTATTTTTCAGTGATAGAACAGGTTCACTGTGTTATTTTTCAGTGATAGAACAGGTTCAACTGTGTTTATATTTCAGATTCGCGTCGGCCATCGGTCAATTTGATCGAATTTTGCAACAAAACCCCAAATTTTAAATATAATATTAGTATCCGTGGGTGATAATAGAAGATCTAGTTGTCTTTTTATTTACAAAATATGAAGTCACGTTACAACCCTAAAATCTCGCGAGATGTATGTGATTTTTATCGTAGCAAGGTCTAGAAGTCTTTTATGAAGTCTTGTGACAAGCCACGTGAGCTGCAAGGAAATCCCAGGGGAGGTCTGCTGTCCTCATATCTTCTCATGAATATTAATGACTTGGGTGCTATGGTCGTGAGTTCTCGAGTTTAAAGTATTTGATCTTCATCTATGCTTCCATTTTATAAAATATTGCAAGGAAATCCCAGGGAAAATCTGTGTCCTCATATCTTCTCATGAATATTAATTATGGTCGTCTGGTATTTTTGTGTAATCGGAGTTTTTTTGTGCATAGTGTTTTCTGTAGGTTTCCACATAAAATTACTGTAATAGTCTGAATTTTTGCTTTGATTAATATTTCTTTTTATTAATAATTGCATGATATCTAAATGAAAATAATACTGAAAATTGAGTTTACAGGTGATTGGCGCTTGGAACATTGATTTTCATGTTATAGATGTATGCTTAAACACAATTTTCATTATTATCCCATGACACCATGGCATTGTGATATATATTAATGTATTTGAAGTTATATTTTGATGAAAAATATTTTAAAAACTTTTAATTCAGAGCACCTGTGAACAGCTTCATATCATGAAAAGTCCAAAGTAAATGTTTTTGATCGCCCTTTGCTTTCAAAATCATTTTGGCTTCAAAATGTGAATTAAAATTTAAGAAAAAAAATTCTGTCATGTTGGATACAATTATATACAAATTTCGATTCACTGAAAAAAAATCTGATTGAAAATTTATTTGCTGTAATACTGCCAGTGGACATTTTAATAGCATGAAAACCTCATGGATCACCATACTTAGGTTCTATGACTGTGAGTTCTTGTTTTAGTAATACAGGATCATTTAACATCATAAAGACTTTTTGACATTTTAACTAAAATGAGATTTTTATTATGATTCAGTAACTTTTACTTTGTTTCCCATTCTTATAGGGTCATTGACTTTAATGACTTAATTTTAGCAACCTGTAGAATGAAAATTTGATTGACAAGAATTCTGTCCTAAAGTCCTCGAAAATGTCCTAAACGTTTACCTAGTCTTAGGACAGAATGTCCGACCAGACTTTTCATATAGTAGAATCACTGTCAACTGTGTTTATATTTCAGTGACAGAACTGGTTCACTGTGTTTCCTTATTTTCCAGTGATGGTAAACTGTGTTTATATATTTCAGTGACAGAACTGGTTCACTGTGTTTCCTTATTTTTCAGTGATGGTCAACTGTGTTTATATTTCAGTGACAGAACTGGTTCACTGTGTTTCCTTATTTTCCAGTGATGGTAAACTGTGTTTATATATTTCAGTGACAGAACTGGTTCACTGTGTTAACTTATTTTTCAGTGATGGTCAACTGTGTTTATATTTCAGTGACAGAACTGGTTCACTGTGTTTCCTTATTTTCCAGTGATGGTAAACTGTGTTTATATATTTCAGTGACAGAACTGGATCACTGTGTTTCCTTATTTTTCAGTGATGGTCAACTGTGTTTATATTTCAGTGACAGAACTGGTTCACTGTGTTTCCTTATTTTTCAGTGATGGTCAATTGTGTTTATATATTTTCAGTGACAGAACTGGTTCACTGTGCCTGTGAGTGTGCTGGGAGGGCTCCTGTTGATCATATCACATTTGGCGAATTCTGCTTCCTGGTTGCAGAGCTCAGGGAACACTATAAACAAAAGTAAGTATTCATGTGTATTATTTTAATATTTGGAAAAAAGTAACTAGGTCAATTAGATACCAGAAATTATGAAAGAACTGTTTCTGATTGTACAGGATTTTCCAAAAAACAGGGTAAAGAACAACTGTAAGATACAATTTTATTGCGTTAATACATCGTATCCAATGGACAATATGCTAAACCGGTCGGCACAGACCGGCCCGCCAAACATCAGAAAAAGACGTCCTGTGTTTCCACCGGCTGGCCGGTCCTCATACTGCACTCGCCAGGTGGCGCATCGTACTTCCTTCCTATCTAGACAACCTGACGTCATAGCATCTTTTTCGTTTGGCGCATGCACTGCCTGCACGGAATATCTTGAGTTGTGGAACTTTTTTAAATTTTGTGAGTTTGTGGAAGTGTTTTACCTTACAACTTTATTATTTACTTCCATACATATTATAGACTATAATGTCTTCTCCCAGCCAACTTCGACGGGGCTGCGGCGAAATGATGGAAGGGTTTGATCATCACTCTGTTTGTGCGCGTTGTCGCGATAAGAAAAAGGGCTCTTACCCTTGTATTGAAACACCACCTGCTTCTTGCTCATATTGTGATGCATTGTCTTCAGAACAAAAGGCCCAGTTACCCACCCCTTTGTACAAGCTTAAGAAGGAGAAGAAAGAAGCTAAGTCGTCTACTCCAGCCAAGGCATCAGACACTCTCAGTCCCACCCTCGTGGACCCGGCACTTGTGTCGGTAGTGGGGGTCGTAGATGGCCAGACAACCTCTGGTTTGAGTGGGCTGGCAGAGAAGAAATCTAAGAAGGCTGAGAGCAAGAAATCTTCAACTACATCTGCCAAGCCAGCTACATCAGACAAGTCGGTGAAGTCCTCTTCCAACCGACCACCGACTACCTCAACCACCGACCAGGGCAAGTCCACCACCTCCTCTACCGACTCAAGAATTTCTGATCTTGACAGGAAGTGGTCGGACAGATTCAATAGGCTGGAAGCCTTGTTAATGGCAAAAACTTTAGACAAGCCTCAGGACCCTGTTTTCAGTACGGTGAAAGTCACCCCGGCTCATGCTCCACTAGCCAACGTGGTCCGACCCAACCCGTTTTTGAAACCAGCGTCTCAGCCTTCTCAACTGACCGAACCTGCTATTGACTCGCCGGCCACCGAATCTTCTCAACCCAGGCCTGCTGCAAGAGCTTCATCTTCTGCCCAGCCGGAGCCGGCTACCAGAAAGACTGTTCAGAGACAACTAACCAGTGCCTTTGACACTTCTAGAAAGGAATCTCCCTCTTCTAGTGAATCCGACACGGACTCTCTATCATCAGACCGACCCCCCTTAGATATCTTCCCGGAGGAAGGTGAACTTTCTGATGATCAGGAAGCTAACCTGTCTGATCATGACCAATCCCTCTCCGAGGAACAATCGTACTGTGAGACAATGAGGGGGATCAGATCGTACATGAGTTGGAATCACATCCGGGTCATTGATTCCAGTGCCACTACTTCAGAAGATAACCCCCTTGCGGGCCCAAAACTTCACACACCGGGCAAAGTCTCTGTAAATCTACCGACCGACGAGTGGCTATGTCAGAAGATGTCAAAGCTCAACATCACACTGGTCCAGGGATATCCCACACGTATGTCTGAAGCAGGAGGACTATTAAGTTACCAATTTGTCCGGCCTCTGAAGTCACAACAGAAGTGGTATGGGTTTCATGTGAATCCCAAGAAGGACTCTGATGAAGCTGTCTCCTCATGGCACACCGGATCATCAAAGCTCAACAGTACCTATCTTAAGATAGCTAGACAGGCCGGTATTCCCACTTCATATCCCATATCTCGCCCAATTTCTCAGGAGAATTTAAGAGAATGGGAGAGGTCTGCATGTGAGTCAACAGTGATCTGTAATCACGCAGCCGGATTCAACCGTTGCTTGTTAAAGATCCAAGAAAACATGAACAATCAGTTGAAAGCCATGAAGGTGGAGTCTAAAGGGAAGACAGCAGCCAAAGTGTCATCAGCAGTGGACGAACTCCAGTTCTTACTAGACTTTAACTCTAGTGTTTGCCAGGCCATGGCGAAATCCATGGAGCATCTAACGGAGTTTGTTTTTGTCACCATGGCTAACACCACACTTCTCAGACGTGACTCTTACCTAGCCTACCTAAAAGCCGGTGTGAAGGCAGACACACTGTATGCTCTTCGTACTGCCCCTCTTCATCTGGACACCCTGTTCCCGGACAATATTGTGAAAAGGGCAGAGGAGGACATCACCTCATTTGATAAGGGTCGGTCAACATCAGTATATAAGGGTCGGAGGTACCACCCATATGAAAGACAGGACTCTAGGTCGGATAAACAGCAGGGCAGGCCAGCTTGGAAGAATCTGTCCCGTACTCAGCGTAGGAAGAATAACAAGGACAAGCAACAGTATTCCTCGTGTCCAGCCAAGGGTCAGCAACAGTACAAATGACAATCAATGTGTAATTCAGTTGAAGCCGCTGCTGCTGGCCGGGAGCCCCACAAGAAAGACAATGAACACTTTTTTCAATGTAAAGCTAGATGTTGTACATTCTGTTCATACTGCGCCCGGACATTCTCAAAAGAACGAAATAAGTCCTGGGGCAGCAGGTTGTTACTTCAAGAAAAGCAAATTAAAGTCTGTGAAAAGTGTTTCTTGTGTCACTCCATTGTCTTGTGTAAATCCTGTCATAAATGCTCCCAATGTTGTCACAAATCTGCCTGTAGGGGCCAGACTCCAAAACTTTTGGAAAAAATAGTTATATCTGGGTGCCGGACCTAGAGTGGTTCAAATCCTGAAGTACCTGAGATTTCATATCCAGGGCCAGACCTACCAGTTTAAAGCACTGCCGTTCGGTCTGTTGACAGCTCCCATGGAGTTTACTATTATAGCAAAAGAGGTAAAGCTGATGGCCATTCAAAACGGTATAAGGATCCACCAATACCTAGACGACTGGTTGGTGAGAGCCACATCCTACCGGGTCTGTCTCCAGCATACACAGGTCCTAGTGAAAATGTGCCGACATTTAGGTTGACTGGTGAACATAGAAAAGTCAGAACTGGAACCCAAGCAAGTTTTCAACTTCATAAGTTACCAATTCGCCCTCGAGTCCGGTCGCGTCCGACCGACACCGGACCGGTTGCAAAGCCTACAAGAAAAGATACTGGAACTTATCTCCCTACCGGCTTGCTCGGTAAGGGAGTTCATGTCCTTGATAGGCCTGTTAACAGCCACAGAAAAGCAAGTTCACCTGGGCAGACTACACATGAGGCCCATCCAATGGCATCTCAAAAGCAATTGGAGGATACCGGAATCGTTAGATAAACTGATTCCCCTACCCAGATCTCTACATCCTCACTTACAATGGTGGCTAAAGGAGGACAATGTCCTTACAGGACAACTATTACACCACATGCAACATGCTCTGCAAATCTTTACAGATGCATCAAAAGAAGGGTGGGGCGCTCACTTAAACGAGTTCATTGCCAGAGGAACCTGGTCCCTACTGGAAAGCAAATTGCATATAAACCACCTAGAACTAAAAGCAGTTTTTCTAGCTTTAAAAGAGTTCCAAAACCTATGCATTTGCAAAATGGTTCTGATAGCAACCGACAACACCACGGTAGTGTCCTACATCAACAAGGAAGGGGGCATGAGGTCGGGCCCACTGTGTGCCCTACTGTGGAGAATCTTGACCTGGTGCACCAGGAAACAAGTGACTCTAAAGGCCCGACACATTCCCGACCGCTTAAATGTAGTGGCAGACAAACTGTCGAGATAGGGACAGACCATCCAAACAGAATGGTCCCTCCTTCCAGAGGTTTTTCAAGCCCTGTGCACTGTGCAGCAGGTGGCACCACCCTCAGATAGATCTCTTTGCTACGAGATTCAACAAGTTGCCACTGTTTGTATCACCAGTTCCGGATTCCATGGCCACTGCAGTGGATGCACTCAGTTTGTCATGGGAAAATCTGGACGCGTATGCCTTCCCACCAATAGCCATATTGGGCAATGTGGTGGAGAAGTTGCAGGACTCCCCGTACCAAAGGTTGATCATCATTGCCCCGGGGTGGCCCAACATGACATGGTTTTGGGACTGAGTGGAAATGTCCAGCCAGATCCCATTGCTTTTGCCTCAGCTGCCAAGCCTACTGACTCAACCCTTCAATCAGACCCCTCACAGGAGTCTGACAAACCTAAATCTCCATGCATGGCTCCTAGAGCCACAGCTATCAAGGAGCAGGGTTTCTCTGAGGCGGTGGCAACAAGAATTGAGGTTCCTCAAAGAGGATCAACCAGATCAAAGTGGGCCATTTTTACAAAGTGGTGCATCACAAATCAGGTGGACTTCAGGGCACCGCCTGTAAAGTCAGTTGCTGATTTCCTTATGTACCTTTTTGAGGAAAGGAAATTACAGCCCAGCACCATTGATGGCTACAGGTCTGCCATTGCTGATAAACTGCGAAATTCAACTCTCAGCATCAGCAAAGATGAAAATCTCACCCGTCTCTTGGATAGTTTCCATAGAGACAGACCCAAGGGCAGAAGGGGTGTCCCCTCCTGGAACCTGTCTCTGGTTCTACACCAGCTCATAAAGGCTCCTTTTGAACCAATTAAGGAGGCCTCCTTGAAGCATCTGACCTTCAAGACAGTTTTCCTCCTAGCCCTTGGTTCAGGCAAACGCAGAAGTGAGATTCATGCTTGGCAAAGTAAGAACATCAGACACCAGTCTGACTGGTCTAAGGTGTCTCTGTACCCATCTCCCAGCTTTCTTTTCAAGAACCAGCTGGCCTAGGAGGGTCCGGACAGCGTGGCTCCAGTGGTTATACCAGCCCTGGCCCCGACTCTGGATAGGTCCCTCAAGTCTGATAGGTCCCTCTGTCCAGTCAGAGCATTGTGCTACTATTTGGACAGGACCTCAGACCTCAGGCAGAATAAGGAGTTGTTTTTTTGTCTCCTTCAAGAAAGGTTTTGACAAGGACATCTTGCCTGCCACTATCTCCTCATGGATCAAACAGACTGTGATCCTATGTTATGAGCTCTCAGATCAAGAGGCCCACACATTACATCAGGTTAAAGCCCACGATGTCAGGGCCTTTGCTGCTTCCAAGGCCTTCCAGTGGGGGGTTTCCTTGGAACAGATCTTGCCGGCCTGCCACTGGAAGTCACATAACACCTTCACACAATTTTATCTGAAGGATGTGGCATGGGCTGATTCTGAGCTTTATCACCTGGGACCTGTAGTGGCTGCTCAGCAGATCCACCAGTAGCCCAGTTCAGAGAGGAGATCTGTACATATGTAGATAGTGTATATATATTTAAGAAGCATCCAAAAAAAAAAAAAAAAAATCAGACGTGCTTCCTTCGGGAGGTTTATTTCTTTGGGACTGAACTCATCCCTCTCTTCCCCTACCTCAGAGCAGGTCTGTAAAAAAAAGGGGGGGGGGGGAGAGTCGGTTTTGACCGGTTAACCGGTTTCTGTTGACCAACTATAGCCTCAAGGGTCTTGACAATTCTCAGGTCGACCCAGGCTTAGAGGAAATTTTGTTAGTTATTTTCTGAGTTTGCATAAGTCCCTAGTAACTTACCCGCCAACCAAGCGGTAGTTATTCAGCATATTGTCCATTGGATAGGATGTATTAACGCAATAAAATTGCAAATTTAATAAGTAAATTAAATTTTTGTAAGTTAATACCCTATCCAATGGACACACAAGACCCTCATACAGACCCCGCTATCAGCTTACTAGGGGTCTAATACATTAGACGGCGAAAAAGATGCTATGACGTCAGGTTGTCTAGACAGGAAGGAAGTATGATGCGCCACCTGGCGAGTGCAGTGTGAGGACCAGCCAGCCGGTGGAAACACAGGACGTCTTTTTCTGACGTTTGGCGGGCCGGTCTGCGCCGACCGGTTTAGCATATTGTCCATTGGATAGAGTATTAACTTATAAAAATTTATTTTATTTATTAAATTTACAATTTCATGTTGTAAAAGGGTTTCAAATTTATCAAGATCCTCTGCTACTTCTTGAGTTTTTTTTGGTCATCGATGGTTTACAAGACTATAACCACCTGTAAGGCAACCCAAGACTTGCCAGAGCAATGGTTTAAACTTGACTCGTATTTTAAATGATATTTTTTTATAACTGTAACTTATCTTTTATAAGTGGTTTCAACAATATTTTATTTCACCACAACAAACAATATATGCATTCCTATGGAATACAGTTATCTAAATGTGTAGATAGAGAAAAAAATCTTTTTATAAACTTAGATGTAGCTTTGTCCTGGTACAAATAGTAATGAAAGTGAAGTTCTTTTTCAAATT
This sequence comes from Sabellastarte sp. h YS-2021, assembly GCA_964017235.1. Taxonomy (NCBI): domain Eukaryota; kingdom Metazoa; phylum Annelida; class Polychaeta; order Sabellida; family Sabellidae; genus Sabellastarte; species Sabellastarte sp. h YS-2021. The sequence goes on along the minus strand of OZ024935.1, from coordinate 29,575,169 downwards.
CTCTAAAGTAAGACTCATAAGACTGTCATAAAGAGTTGTTGCACGCACGCTTACAGATGAATATCATATTTTGGAATAGGTATTTATTTCTGCTTAAAAATGCTCTACCAAATACAGTTCTAAGTGGACTATTTTAAACTGGTAAATTTCACTGGGAAAATGTTAAGAATTGAATTTGTTTCACACTGCTTGTAATGAGGATTGTGTGTGATAGAGTTTGGTTAAGTGGATTTGATTACACTCAAAGTTGTATACTCTTAATCAAATAAGAAGGTAGAGTAAGAAATCTAAAATTTGCTAGGAATCTCTAATTTTCCACCTCTAAAACCTTATTTAATTTTATAAAGAAAATGATGTTTTGTCTTAAAATTGGTATTTTCAGTTCAGAAAAAGCTTTAATTTACTGTACATTCAGTGAATCTCACCTCAATTAATTTATTTTATTAGTATTTCCACATGTGGCGAATTTCAGAGATATGTGGCGAATTTTAGATTTCTTACTCTACACTCTCATATGTTTGGATAATAAAACGTTCTTGAAATGGAAGAGGAGGTATTTTTGTTAAAGGAGAATAGGACATTATAAGGCTGTGAGTATAGAACTACGTTCGTAAAATTGAATGTTTGGATAATAGAAATGTCAAAAATAGAAATCATACTGCAGTATAATAGAGAAAGTGAAAAGAAAAGAAAGATGTTGAGAAGATTAATTGCAATAAAATGAATCAGTTCATAATTAATCACAAAAAAAAAGAATTTTCAAGAAATAATTTTTGTGTATAATGTAAAAAATTAACATTTGCTAAAGTAATCAGTAAGCTAAAAAGGGAACAAAATTATATAAATTATGATACACGTTTAAGATAAAATCAGTTTTCTTCTTCCTTAATTTTAAACCTGGGATCATTGAATTCAGTATATTTATGACTAACTGAGATACATTTCACAATGCCTGTCTGTATCACAAGTGAGATGAAATTTGTTTATGTCCTGTTCACATATCCCCAGATGAGGAGGTCAATTTTTGGAAATATATCGATCTGAACAGTGTACACCAATTTGTTGATCATAGGTGAATGTGCCAAGTCTTTTTCAAATTTCAAGTTGTGATGTCACATTGGCAAAAACAGTCAACATTTATTCTTGGATTATTTCTTTCTAGGTTCATTTATCTGCATCTTTACCAACTGATGATCTTGCCAAAATCAACTGCTAAGCTTTTTTGTTATATTGTTAACAATGTCTTGGTCATTTTTATTGAATATAAGGGTCAGATATTGAAAGATCGAGCACCAATCCCTACACTATTGCAGATAGCCAATTTTTCTCAAATAACTCATCCACCTACTTTTGGGAGAGCTTTCACTCCGTGAAGTTTCAGACCCATAGCTAATTATTCACCTACTTAAAATGAGTAAATGCTAATTATCTTTAAAAGTAGTGCGGATACCCAATTTTTATCAAAGACTCATTCATCTACTTGTGGGAGAGCTTTCACATGGTGAAGTTTCAGACCCATAGCTAATTACTCATCTACTCAAAATGAGTAAGTGCAAATTATCTGTAAAAGTATTGCAGATAGCCAATTTTTCTCAAATAACTCATTCACCTACTTTTGGGAGAGCTTTCACTTGGTGAATTTTCAGACCCATAGCTAATTATTCGCCTACTCAAAATGAGTAAATGCGAATTATCTCTAAAAGTATTGCGGAGACCCAATTTTTATCAAATAACTCATTCATCTACTTTTGGCAGAACTTTCACTTGGTGAAGTTCCAGACCCGTAGGTAATTACTCACCTACTCAAAAGGAGTAAATGTGAATTATCTCTTAATAGTATTGCAGATAGCCAATTTTTCTCAAATAACTCATTCACCTACTTTTGGAAGAGCTTTCACACACGAAAATGAAAAATTGTGAATATCTCGGAAAAGCTATTTCTTCTCCTTTAATGCTTGGCGGGAGATACACACCGCGGCAATGGTCTTGTCAAAAATTTTTGTCTCCCCAAAAATGGTGGCCGTTTTGAATTTTTAAAGTTTTTGCTAAAACCGTGCTAGATGGAGCGAACTCAACAAAATTTTTGACCTGCTAGGTATCTGCAGAGTAGCCATGCCAATTTTCAAAATATTTTTGTCTCGCCAAATATAGCGGACATTTTAAATTTTCGAAATTTTTGCAAAACACAAAAATGCTTATATCTTGAAAACCGTGCTAGATAGAGCAGACTGTGCTGACTTTGATTGCCACAACAGTATAAGGCTAGAAACGAAGCATTTTCTTAATACTTTAACACTCGCCTTTATATCCTTTTCGGGACACTTTGTTTTTGCTATGCAAAAACATTATCTTTTTTTTTGCGAGCGATCCTCTAGTTGAATTTTGTCCTTATTTGAAATTTGTCCTTTTTATTCCATGAATGGACCTTGTATGTGTATGGTGTATGTTTAAAAATGAGCTCCTCTGTGAAGAGTATTACCACCCTCATTTACCCCTCTGTCATGTATATTTTACTGTGGCATGTCAGAAATTGTATCATGGTTTTACAAACATTTAAAAAATTCACCAAGTTTTGAAAATGCTGATGCTGTTGTGTTGAACATGTCCTTCCTAAATAAAAATATTGATTTACTTAAAGTTATTGTAACAAGTGGATACCATTAAAATATAAAATGTGTCAAACCACAAATAAGCCTCAAAGAGTTGAGACCAGCATGTAAAAGTGTGATCTAGCGATTACAGTAACTGGTAAAGTGTGAATGGTGAACAATAAGTATGGGTTTAAAAAAAATTTAAAAAGCAAGTGAATAGTGAATAGTAACCCATTCAGCCCTTGAAGTGAACAAGCTGTGTAGTTTGAAGAAATGTCATTCAACTTGAGATTGAAGACTTGAAAGTCCTCAAATGAGTGCTGTTCATTGTGTAGTAAGTCTAGGGACTTTGCCATGACTACTAGTTAAATTCCAGAATTGTGAGAGATCCACTAAAATTTAAACATCAAATAAACTATATCATCCTTTCTCTCCTGATGGATTAATCTTTTACTTCATTTCATACCGCATCTTGCTTAAATATAATCTCGTTAAATTCAAGGCCATTAAATTCTCCCAATCTCCATACTTATCCTTAATCAAAGCCAGTAGCCTGTCACTCGTGGAAATTGGCTGTCTCTTTCCTCAATTTGTCCTAAAAAGGCCATTGATAGACAAGGTTTTGCAATGGCTTCTTACACTGAATGGAACAGACTGCCACAGTCAGACTGATCACAGCACACAATAACAGGATTCCGAAGCCAGTTAAAAAGCCACTTGTTTAGACCCCAGTTATACATGGCCGGATGTACCGCTGGATCACCGCAGGTTACCAAATGTTGAAAATTGTGAGTGATTTACGGATCATATTTTTCGTCCGTGAACACATCTGTACCGTCCGTAATATCCTTGTGGCATCTGCCACGGATGTGAGGTGTCCGTGGGGACACCACGGAAAAATCAAACTGCTTGAATTTTCCATAAAAGGTTTGCGGATCCTAGGTGTAATTAATATCCATATTGCATCCGTATGTTATCCGTAAAGTGTCTGTAACATTCTTACAGCTTCTGTACATGTCCTTGGCTCATCCGTACCAATTAAGACTCTGAAAAAGTATACGGTTGTCCACGGAGGGTGTTCAGAGGCTGTAAGGACGCTACCATAAGTTTATGTATAATGCCGGAAACCACAAGGATCAATAGGGATGGTCGTTGGAGAAGGTCACGGATATGAAATTAGTCTGCAGATATTCACGGATATTCCCGGAGGTATGGACAGTAGGAATGGGGTTTACGGATTGTAAGGACGTCTCAAATACAACAAGGATTGGAGTTTACGGATATGTTTTCAGTTTCACACAGCACTCGGAAACTTACGGAAAGACGCTTTGTCATGGACAAAACCCTATATATTAGGGCCACTTGGCTTGGCTTTTGCTATATACACTTTCGACAGTTCGATGTGAAAACATCAATTTTTGGAACTTTTACAGTTGATACTGTATATGTTTGAGGATATATTTTGTTGCCATACTTAGTACCCCAAAATATTTCAGACTTTATTTTTCTTTCAAAATAGGGAGTTTGGCGAATATTTCTGTAAAATGCCACCAAAGAAATGGATCAATAATATTGTAAACGTGCCAAGGTCTCAAATCTTACTCCCCTGCACATCTGCACTCCATGCCTGACTATACTAAAGTGATTTGAATTTTACTTGTTTGTAGGCAGTAACATTTTGGTTGTCACTAGACAACATAGTGATTGAGGTCACTGTGATGTCATAACATTTGTGATGTCACAACTTTGTGTTTGTGACATCACATGTATTTGCTGTATATGTGTTTATTAAATGGTGGGTTTAAATAAACACAATATAATGGATGTACAACATTATATAAGCAAAATGAAGGTACACAGTTTCGTCAGGGAGACTCATCAGAGGCTTGGTATATAGTGCTGTTGAAAAATACGATTTTTTTAAGAATTTCCAAGTGAGTTGAAGAAATCTCTGGTGCTAATAATTCTTATTGTTCATAAGGAAATGCAGCACAAAGTTTGTTGAGTATTTTCCATGCATGGTTGGAGTGGCCATGGTCAAATACCTAAATTGGATTAATTCTAAGTATTTGTATGAACTGGGACAGAAAACACAAGGGATGTGTTAATTTTTGACACTGGAGTGTTTATGTTACTGCCTAATGGGAACCATAAATTGATGAAATTTATGGAATAGCAGACTACATGAGTATCAAGAATATTGATTTTTAAAACGTGACTCAAGAGGATCAAGAGGAGAGGTAGTCAGGAGATGGAGAGGATGTCTACACAGCTCCAGGCAAGGAGTACAGAGATGGATGATTTGACTTGTGTTCCAGAGACTCAGCAGAGCCAGTAGGCAGCTGGGGTGGAGGAGGTGATGGTGGGGGTTGAGGATCCTCTGCAGATTTCGGATACAGAACAGGGTCATATTGTGCTTGAAACACAGCAGGAATAAGATTCAAGTGCTGAGGACATTGCTGACACACAGGACACACATGCTGCTGGGGGGACACACAAGGGCAAGGGCAAAAAGGCTGACAAAGGGGGCAAAAAAAGTTGAGTTCATTGATGAGAATGAGTAGAAATTAGTGGACTCTTTGCGTGACAATGAAATTCTGTACAACAAGTGTTTAAAGAACTAAAAGGATAGGTCCAAGAGGGACGCTGTATGGGACAAGTTTTGTGAGGAGCACAACTTGGACAAAGATGCCTGCCAGAAGTGGTTCCAGAGCCAACACACACTCTTTCGGGAAGGTCACACACATGAAGTCTGTCCTGGGCGGCCAAAGCTGACAGAGTGGCAATAATGGACCAGAGGCAATTTTCCAGTTCCTGAGACTGAGGCCATATTGTGAGCCATCTTAAAGGAAAAAGTGAATTTGGGCCCTCCGACAGAAAACGGACTCAACCTCCAAACAGTCTTCTGGGCTTGTGGGCCATGTCATCACCTTATCTCGATAGGCCCTGATGATAGCATCGCAGACCTCCGGTACAAACTTATTGATGGTCGACCGTGCCACCCTCAAAGCATACTGAAGGGTTGGGTAGCTGTCTCCACTGGCAAAGTGTCTCAGGGTGACCGCCAACTTCAGTCCTGGACTCAGGGGGTCTCTCATCTAGGTCCTCTCCTTTTGGATCTCAGGGCCAAGTCTGCTCCAGCTCTTGAAACAGCTCGGGTGGCATCCGGATGAAGTTTCGGTATGCCATAGGGTCATCTAATTCAAGCATTGGCATCAGTCTGGTGTACTGAGCCTCTTCTTCATGTTCTGCCTGACTTAACCATGGCCTGACCCAATATCTTCTGGGTCTTCTCTGTCCTCAGTGTAGACCCCATCTCCTTCTCAGTCTGTCTATCATATCTGTAATGATGACTAACTGCCTCTCCATTTGTAATATTAAGAGGTGAATTTGCATAAGACCTCTGTTCCGTCTGTTCATTCTGGCGTCTTAATTGTATCTGGCTAGTGACCTTACCCTTACCCTTTTTATAGGCATTTGGATACAGGTATCCAGTGGTCAATGTATCCCACCAGGACATCTTAATGTTATCACAATAACCGATAAGCTGACGTCTGTGAGAGAAATAAAGATCCGTAAACCCCATCACGCTAATCTCCATTAGTCTCCGCTAGGTCCATATACCCATCCGGGGCATCCTTGAGACGTCCTGATGCATCCCTATGTTGTCCTGACGTGTCCTGGGGTGTTTCCGCCACACTGCGGGTGGTCACAGATGTGTACCCGGAGGTCATCCGCAAGCAATGGAAAGCGTCCTTAACGTCCTTGTGGCATCTGTACCATCCGTGGAATTATCCGTGTCGTGTCCGTAAATCACTCACTTTTCAAACATTCCCCCTCCCCAAACCCCGCCATCCGCATGGGATCCTTGGCAGTTTCCATATTATATGGAACCATGGCCTGTATCTGTGGGGGATCTGTGAAAGTGTAACTGGCCCCTTAGACTAACATATATCCTCCACCATAATATTTCTAACCTGGTGGGTGCTAAATTGGATCTTCACCTGACTTGTCCCTAGACTTTCACTTTCAAGTGCATAAGAGGGTGTTGTATTGATTTTGTACTATAGAAATGCTTTCATTCTATTTTAAGTGAAACTAGATATTTGCCATCAATTGAGAAGATTAGATAACCTCTGGTGTTGAAATCTACAACTGCTGAATGATTTCCATGTAATGTTAATGAAACTTTCCAGTTTAAGTTTTAACCACTTTTAAATGTTAGTATAAAATCATCTAATGTAATCTAATTAATTCCTTAATTGGGCTTAACCTCTATATGCAATAAAACAGGCACAGCAAAACAGCAGAAGATTTAAAATTTATCAGCCTTAATCAAAATGGGTGGTCATTACTAGAGGGATAAAATAAATAAGGTCCGTAGTTTTTAGTATTGCAGTAAAGCAATGAATAGATTTGCACTGTAAATGATCTCGTATCTTTAAGACTGCCAACACCAAGAGTATTATAATAATTTACACACAGAAAAGAACAGGATGTATTAGTTTAAGACAGTTAACTTGTCTGACTTAACAAAAGAAAAAATTAATCCTCTGTATGTACTGGTCACAAACATGTCTTACAACAATATATTACAAATAGTATTCAGTCATATTTTCAGTTTAAATTATTTCCTTAAGAATGATTCAACTAACAGGAATAAATATACGGTATATAAACCAATTTACTTAATTGCAAATATAGACTCAATGAAAGCCAGTCACATTGAAAATCAATACAATATAGTTAATCAATAATTGATTACAACCTGAGTGTTTCATAAATGGCGCAATAATTCAGCAGTGATTAATACACACATTATCTGTGATGAATATAGATCACTTCAGTCACAAATCATACAGCAATGTTTGATTTGCTTTTCAGATATTTTCCACCTGCTCACTTATAGTATACATGTGATCAGAAAAATCAATTTTATCATAACTATTGGGATGGGGTTATGTACATTTATCTATACAGTGCATATGAACCAAGGGCCGATTTCACAAAGGGACTTCAGCCCAGATTTAGACTTAAATTTAAGACTTTGGTCTTAAATTTTGTCAACAGAATGGTAATTCACAAAGTGAATTTCACAAAGCAGCTAAGTCCATGAAAGTGCTAAGTCAGTGGACATAACTTTAAGTCTGGTTGGTAGTGGGCTTAAATTTTGTAAAGAGGACTTAAATATGGCTGCCATAAACTTTTCTCCATTTCAAATTTGAAATGGCTGTAAATAAATTATAATTATACATAACACCTCATTAAAGTAGTCTTTGGGAAGTTTGTATGTGGTAACAAGGTTTTCCATTTCAAAACAGCACTTATCCTTAGATGAAATACATCAAATGAAGGATATAAAAGGTTATATGACACAGAAAACCACTGTGGTTATTTGAAAAGCTTGGACTTGGCTAAGTCACCCTTTGTGAAAATTTATCCATTTAAATCCCAAACCTAACTAAGACCAAAGTCTTAAATTTAAGTCCCTGACTTAGCCAAAAACTTGGCTAAGCATAAGTCCCTGTGTGAAATCGGCCCCAGGTTGTGACATCAGATATCGAGGGATCAGAAAGTGCCTGTATTTAAATATCGTTATTTATAGATGCCCACTGTTAAAGTTAACAGGCCAGATTTTAATGGTAAGTTCTTGTTAAGTACCACCACTTCTCGTTAACATGATATCTACTTTGCTGATTTCCAGCACATGGCCTTTCCAACCATAAGATACATCAATTTACAACTGAAGGTCAGAGTCAAAGTTGGGGTTTTACATCCCGTTCAAGAGCCAGGATCATATTAGGTACAGGTCCTCAGCATTGCCACTTGTGGGACTCGATCCCACAGTGGTGACAGCATATGATTAGATGCCAAATTTGGTAACCACTCGGCCAACTGAAGTCATGCTTAATTTACAGATACATCATTATAAAGACATATGATCCTCAAAGTATTTTGAAAAAGCTTTGAAACATCAATTTTATTATATTTCAAAATAATATCATGGCAATAGTTATCTGTTTCCTCAACCCGCCCCAAGAAGCACATTCTTAGGTACACATGGCTTTGCAGTCACCACACCGGTTGAATGAAACAGGCTGCCACAAACTGTCAGAACCCAGCAGACAATAAATTGTTTTAGAAGCCAGCTCAAGACTCATTGTTTAGATTGGCATACACACCACCTTAGTAATACCCTGGCTGGCGCTTTTTGGATATTGAACCATGTCTGTCCCTGGACAACCCCTTCTTGGACTTTAGCGCATTAGAGGATTTGTATCAGTTTTGTGCTCTATAAAACCTTCTATAATTATTATTAGTGGTTTTTTACGATGTTAAATCATAACCACTATTGTTTGATATTGAACAATGTATCAATATAATATGCTCATTATTGATAATCAGTGCCAAATATAAATGGAGTATCTGGAATTCCAACAGTTTAAAAACTTTTTAATAAAAAATGAGCAAAAAGAGAGCTTCCTCATTCCAAGCCATTAAATATTTTTGGATATTTCAGATAACAGTGCTTCCAAACTCTATTCTCATTACTGATTTTATTCTTAAAATATTAAATATCTTTATTTCCGAATGTTTGACTTTTTGAATGAATCAGAGGAAATATAAGAATGGTTTGTTTTATTTTGGTTATCCTTGCTTCTTTGTTGGAGATTATATTGAAATTGGCAGCTTCTATTATCAATATTGAAAATCTTAATCACTATTGTTTAATATTGAATTATATTGGAGTTATATGCTCATTGTTAATGATCAGAGCCAAATACATATAGGGTATCAGCATTCCATTAGTATGCACAAGGTTCAGCACAGTAGACAATTGTCTCATTCCATTAGCAATTAGAAGATTTTTGAATATTTGTGATACATTTGCTTCCAAACACACTTGACACATTATTTCTAAATACAAAACATGGAATATTGTTAAATGGTGTTAAGGTAAATATCAAGTTACCAGAAATATACTTCTATACCAGAAATATTTTTTTTGGCGGTTAAATTGTACAGGTATATATTAGAGCACTTAATGGAACAGCCACAAAAGTAAGGTAAATAAAAATGACCATTAATTATTCAGTTTGAAGTTTTTATGGTTTGATCCCAAAGTGGAGAGGTCAGAGAGCATTCACAAAATCACTCATATCTCAGTCAAATGTGACGCTAAAGTAATATCCTGACATATACATGGCAAGTGCTAGATAATTGCGGTGGATACTATGGATTACGCATGAGGCCACCGCCACCGCCGCAGTGTGTAGATATTTTCTCGTTACCCCTCTAGAAGCCAGGGTATTATTATAGGTAGACGTCTCAAATTTTCAGGATATATTCATAACCATAAAATCTTGCCTGGGAATATTTTTGGCCTCATTTTGAAAAATAAGATGGCCGCCACGGCGTTCCTTTTTAGTCATGAAAAGTGCTTATATCTCCCTTATTAGTGGTTCTAGAGGGTTGCAATGTGAAACCAACCTTGGGAAATCATGGGCTGCGAATCTTCTGATGTGGTCAGATGTGACCTTGGACCCCTCCTTCAAGGGCAAACGAGGATAGGTAAACTTAAAAGTGCTTACAACTCGCTTATTATTGGTCCTAGAGGTGTGCAATGTGAAACCAACCTATAGGAAGTCATGGGCTGCGAATCTCTTGATGTGGTCAGATTTGACCTTGGGCCCCTGCTTCAAGGTCAAACGAGGATAGCCAAACTTAAAAGTGCATATAACTCGCTTATTACTGGTCCTAGAGGTTTGCAGTGTGAAACCAACCTATAGGAAATCATGGGCTGCGAATCTTCTGATGTGGTCAGATTTGACTTTGGTCCCCTCCTTCAAGGTCTAATGAGGATAGCCAAACTTAAAGGTGCTTATAACTCACTTATTATTGGTGCTAGAGGTTTGCAATATGAAACCAACCTATAGGAAATCATGGGCTGCGAATCTTCTGATGTGGTCAGATTTTACCTTCGGCCCCTCCTTCAAGGTCAAACGAGGATAACCAAACTTAAAAGTGCTTATAACTATCTTATTATTGGTCCTAGAGGTTTGCAATATGAAACCAACCTATAGGAAGTCATGGGCTGTGCATCTTTTGATGTGGTCAGATTTGACTTTGGGCCCCTCCTTCCAGGTCAAACAAGGATAGCCAAACTTAAAAGTGCTTATAACTCGCTTATTATTGGTCGTATAGGTTTGCAATATGAAAGCAGCCCATAGGAAATCATGGGCTGCAAATCTTCTGATGTGGTCAGATTTGACCTTGGACCCCTCCTTCAAGGGCAAACGAGGATAGGTAAACTTAAAAGTGCTTACAACTCGCTTATTATTGAAAACTGCTGTTTATCTTCAAAACCATGATAGTTGGCCTTTTCTGGTGGATACATCTTACATCTGGCCACAGATGCGTCCTTGGTCTAGTTAACGTATATATCAAAACTGTAACACTGCCATGAATATACATCTATTGTGTACTTAAAGTAGTCCCACTACTGCAAATGTAAGGGGTAATAGAGGAACTCACTGCCATGCACATGATATGCAATTATCAGCAGCCAGTTGGGTTTGGTTATTCCTGTGGATAACAGCTATAAAGTATTCTAAGATTTTTGTCCTCACTGGGGCAAAAACTTTCCTCTTTAGAATATTTGCAGGAGCTGTCTACAGCTTTGGACTTTAAAGGATAGAAATCCTTCAAGCTTCTGATATTTTCCTCTACTTTAAAGGAAATTCAACTTTATTAAGTTTTACGTAGTTCTAGTTAAAGGAGTTTGAGTGCATTTAAAAAATACTGAGAGGTTATTTTTGTTGTGTTAAATAAATACTATGGAGTATTTTTAGACAGACAGAAGACTTAAATGCTATCTCTGTCATTGAAAGTACTTTTATATTAAACATTTTGTCCTTGAGTGTATGAGACATGGTGATGTGTTGCAATCAACTTCATTAATTTAAAACTGACAGCATGTTTGTCCTGTATTCATGAAGTGACAATAATTTCTGAAGGGGGAGGGGGAGCGGATTTCACAAATGGGTGACAGATAAGTTGTTCTAAAGCTTGACAAATTATGCTATCAAACTGTCTGCTTTTCATATCACTCATCTCATTTGAATAGTTTAAAATAAATCTAACATATTGCATTAGTTTTACAAGAGATAGTATTTACTTTCCTTGGTGAATTTATATTTCCTATATATTTTGTATGCAGTTAAATGTGTCACATGTCCAAGTTGTAACTGAAAACATTGTGCTCATGATAATATTTTGTTAAGTTAAAACCTTTTTCAAAGCTTTCTCATACAACAGAAGATAAAATGGCATCTTTTGTGATAAGTTTTAAGGTTTTGAATGTTAATGTCATCAAAAATTCTTTGCAGTAGGAAATCACTTGTATAATGATGTAATCAGCACTGATTAACTATCTGATGAAAATCTATTGAAAGGAATCACACTCATCAGTCAAAGTCTGACAATTAAAAATTGGCCTATAATCATCCACTGAACGTAAGTGAAAGGCTTCAAGATCAGTCTTTTTGGAGTGGTCGAGTGCATGTATTAAATCAGTGAGTATCAAACTGGAGAAAACAATGTGAAACTATCATTTAAATTCAATGTAATAGCATTGAAATAGAATAATAGATATCTATAACTTTTTAGATCTATTACTATTATCATCCCCTTGGGCCAAAAGTATTACTATTGCTATTACTGGTACATTGTATTTAAAATTACATTTTCCATTCTATTTAGGGCTTTGGCAAAACTAGCAGGGACTGTACATAACATGGTTCAAACCTAAGTTTCATTTAGATTTGTTTTCTGAATGAGTTTTCTTATTTTCTCAGATATTCAACATTTAATTTTAGATAAATTCAGTTTTTACAACAGCCGCTCTATTTGTTTCACCGACACTTTCAGCTTGGTTACTGGTAAAACGCAGATACCCGGACTTAAGTCGGGTTTCATGTGTCAGACTCTCCTATTTCTGTTATTTTTACAACATCCTTGTAATGAGTAGCACACTGTGTTTAAAGAGATGTTAAACCAAATACTTCCAAGTATTCAAGACTAATATCCAGTGGATTCGCAGGATACATTCAAAGTTGACTAGAATTAGAGATTACCCTGTGGAATCCTCTTTTCAGTGGTGGTGATGTCAAAGTGAATGCCCAGTATGACTTCCTCTCATCAGCTCAAAACTGCAGCTTATTCAGTTCACTATAAACTTGTTTAAAGATAAAAGTAGTATAGTATTTCACCATATAAATGCCGGGGCAATGTATTTTTAAAATGGGGAGATAGTATTAAAAACTTTAACTCTGAAGAAACTATAAACTTTTATCCCATATTTTTTTGATTTTAAGACTTTTGCAATGATTTCTAGGAACGAAACTGCCAGGTTTTACAACAAGCATTTCAATTGTCTACACATATAATTGAAGGAAAGCTGAAAGATATTGGAAACAAACACCAGATCTTAAAAAATTGTATGCTTTATCCCATACTTTTGAACATTTAGGGACTTTTATAGAAATTTGATTGGGAGGGAACTGACATGTTTGGTGGGATCACCAAAGTACTAGAAGCACATAGTTTTTATGTCAGCTGACTTGTCAGTCAGTCAGCTGACATTATGTCGTCGCTCTGCGGCGTGTACGTACGTGTACGCGTGAGCGTCTTCTCCGACGAAACTAAAAGGCCCAGAGACATGCTGTTTCTTTTAAAAGATAGCTTATCTAACTAGCATGAACAATTGTTCAAGGCATGCAGATCTGTTTGTTCGTCTGTTTGCTACAGCCATTAACACTTTATCACAATTATCTCAGTTACTACTGCAGGGATTTCTCTCATATCTTGCACATATGTACTAGACCACAAGTAGATTCCCTTGTGTGAGTGTCAGACCTGGATCATTCTTAAGTATTTTTTTATGAATTTTTAAAATAATTTTTAATGCATTAAAATTCATGAAATCATGCACTAAATCACTAAGTCTTATAACTTGAAAAGTATTACATTTAGAGCATTTTGTTAAAATATGTTATTCAGCTACTTTTTTCATAGCTACAACATGATGAGTAACTTGGGTGTCTATCTCTATACCTAAGTGAGTAATAGCTACTTTTGGACTTTTCAGTAACTTCCATCATGAGTAAAATCACTTGTAACTTGAAAACTATTGCATTTAGAGAATTTCATATAAATATGTTAGTCAGCTACTTTCGGGTCAGCTATAACATAGTAAATTTCAGACCTGTAGCCTATGGCATAGCTGAGTAATAGCTACTTTTAGGTTATCACTTATAACTTGAAAACTATTGCATTTAGAGTATTTTGTTTCAATTGGTTATTCACCTATTTTTGGGTCAGCTATAACATAGTGAAATTCCAGACCTGTGGCTCATTGCATAGCTGAGTAATAACTACTTTGAAGTTCTCACTGTTTAGTAAATCAGTTGTAATTGGAAAACTATTGCATTTACAGGAATTTGTGTAAATATGTTATTCAGCTACTTTTGGGTCAGCTATAACATAGTAAAATTGCAGACCTGTAGCTCTTTCCATAGCTGAGTAATAGCTACTTTGATGTTATCACTGTTGAGTAAATCAGTTGTAACTTCAAAACTATTGCAGTTAGAGTGTTTTGTTTTATATTTTATTCACCTACTTTTGGATCAGCTATAACATAGTAAAATTGCAGACCTGTAGCTTATTTCATAGCTTAGCAATAGCTATTTTGAGCTTCTCACTCTAGAGTAAATCAGTTGTAACTTGAAAACTATTACATTTACAGTATTTTGTATAAATATGTTATTCAGATACTTTTGGGTCAGCTATAACATAGTAATATTGCAGAGCTGTAGCTCTTTCCATAGCTGAGTAATAGCTACTTTGATGTTATCACTGTTGAGTAAATCAGTTGTAACTTCAAACCTATTGACTTTAGAATATTTTCTTTAAATATGTTATTCACCTACTTTTGGGTCAGCTACAACATAGAAAAATTACAGACCTGTAGCATATTTCATAGCTGAGCACTAGCTATTTTGAGGTTCTCACTGTTGAGTAAATAAGTTGTAACTTGAAAACTATTGCATTTACAGTATTTTGCATAAATATGTTATTCAGTTACTTTTGGGTCAGCTATAACATAATGAAATTGCAGACCTGTAGGTCATGGCATAGCTGAGCAATAGCTACTTTCAGGTTCTTACTGTTGAGTAAATCAGTTGTACCTTGTAAACTATTGCATTTAGAGTATTTTCTTTAAATGCATTGTTCACCTACTTTTGGGGCAGCTATAACATAGTAAAGTTGCAGACCTGTAGCTCATTCCGTAGCTGAGCAATAGCTACTTTGAGGTTTTCTCTGTTGAGTTAATCAGTTGTAACTTAAAAACTATTGCTGTTAGAGTGTTTTGAATATGTTATTAATCTACTTTTGAATTAGCTATAACATTATAAAATTGCAGATTTGTAGCTCATGGCATAGCTGAGTAATAGCTACTTTCAGGTTCTCACTGTTGAGAAAATCAGTTGCAACTTGAAAAGTATTGTATGTAGAGTATTTTGTTTAAATATGTTGTTCAATTTACTTTTGGGTCAGCTATAACATAGTGAAATTTCAGACCTGTATGTCATTGCATAGCTGAGCAATAGCTACTTTGAGGTTTTCTCTGTTGAGTTAATCAGCTGTAACTTGAAAACTATTGCATTTAGAGAATTTTGTTTAAATATGTTATTCACCTACTTTTGAATTAGCTATAACACATAGTAAAATTGCAGACGTGCAGCTCATGGCATAGCTGTGCAATAGCTATTCTCAGGTTCTCATTGTTGAGTAAATCAGTTGTAACTTGAAAAATATTGCATTTTAAGTATTTTCTATTAATATGTTGTTCACCTACTTTTGAGTCAGCTTTAATATAGTGAATGTGCAGACTTGTATGTCATGGCATAGCTGAGCAATAGCTACTTTCAAGTTTTCTCACTGTTGAGTAAATCAGATGTAACTTGAAAACTATTGCATTTAGAGAAATCTGCTTAAATATGTTGTTCACATACTTATGGGTCAGCTATAACATAGTGAAATTGTTGACCTGTAGCTCATGGCATAGCTGAGCAATAGCTACTTTTAGATTTTCACTGTTCAGTTAATCAGTTGTAACTTGAAAACTATTTCATTTAGAGTATTTTGTTTAAATAAGTTATTAACCTACTTTTGGGTCAGCTATAAAATAGTATAATTGCAGACCAGTAGCTTCTTGCATAGCTGAGTAATAGCTACTTTGAGGTTCTCACTGTTGAGTAAATCAGTTGTAACTCAAAAACTATTGCATTTGCAGTATTTTCTTTAAAGATGTTTTTAACTTACTTTTTACACTTTAACATTACCTTCTTACTTTCCTTCTGAATTACCATTTCCAGGGCGCAACTTTTGTGTCCTTTTCTTCTGTCACTTCTACTCTGAAACTCGAAACACACAGTCAGCTGACACAGAGCTCGTTCATGGGCACTGATTGCTTGTTTAGATTCTTGGAATCAGAGCGGTTTTACCTTGATGGACATGAAGGGGGAAGGGGGGGAGGTATATACATGTATATGGTGAAATATGGTATATTCTTGTGCTTTTGTGAATGTTTGTAAGTTGTCTCAAATTTAAAGAAATACTTGCTAAAAACAGTAGCTAGAGGTCTAATGAGAAACTGACTAGGAAGTGAATTATTGAATGTGTATAACCTTGAAGTAGAGTGGAACCTCTGTCATCCAAGCCTCTGTGATATCAAATTAACTCTCCTAAATTTATTATTTCCAACTGTTTTACACTAAGATATTTATTAAGTCTATTTTCTTGATCTTTTTTTAACCAGAGAATATTTCACAACATATTTCAGAGATAATCAAGGCCAGAAGGAGTAGGCAGTTGGATATTCAGGTTCTCATTCACCATAATGATTGCATTTTAAAAGAATACTTTTAATAGTATAAAAAGTTATTTTAGTAGAAAGTCCAATTCAGAAGTTTCAGATATTGCTCTGAGGTCTGAAATTTAAGCAAGGTAGAGAGTTCAACTATGGAGACTGACGTATTGCTCTGGGGTCCAGAATCGAATTTTTATAAAAACATAATATACACCTGGATTAGTGTTGGTATCAATTAAAAATATGTATATCGATATCAAACCATATTTTTACCTTCCATATCAATCGATATTGAAATATTGGGGCATAAGTTGCTTTCCTGGGGGAGACCTTCCAAACTCTTTTGTGAGGTTCAGGAGTGTCCCGAAACGTAAACAAATATGGCAGTTCCATTTTAGTGGTAAGTAAAAGTGACCGAAAATGACATGAAAATCTTCAATTTTTCTATATTATATTAATGGAAGACAACAGAGATGCATCTAGTTTGTAGTATGTTCTCCCGATATTGATATTGTACCCTACGTTATCGATATTGGCATATTTATCAAGAATTGATAAATATTTCAATATCGATAAACAATACCAGCACTAACCTAGATAAAAGTCAACCTGGATGTTTTCAGTCACATGAATAGGGCTTATAAAAATAAGCAATGAAAATTTCACAATTAAGATCACTGTTTTATTGGTATACATATGAAAATCATTGAACATTACAATTAGAAATTATTGAATGTTTTGTGTTTAAAAACATTGTGATATTACTTCCAGTACATTACCAAAAAAGAACTGTTAACATTGATATTAGCACTTGAAGTAGTGTTAAACATGAAACACAGATTATAGTTTTTAGCCAGTTAAATTTTAACAGCAGTTACTTCCTACATGACATTTCATTGAGCACCCCTATCTTTATGCAACACCATTTGTTTGTCACACAGCTACCTTTCGAGTGGCAGACTTCCTGATTTTGATGCCACAAAGTTATTCTCAGCACATGACTAGCTTAAGTATCTACTTTGGACAGTTTAGGAAAATGTACATTTCTTATGCCAGCTAGGTCTTCAGCATGATATAGAATGTTTATAAATCCTGCTGTGGTGTACAACACTTGTACATGGTTTTATTGTTCTTTTCAGCCTTCTCTTTTATTTTGCAATAAAGGAGATGCACATCTGTTTTTATCCAATCAGCTTGGTGATTATTATACCCCATGTTATCCCTTTCACAGTAAGCAGTTGTGATGTCATCCACTTTCTTTTGGTACCTGTTTTCTTGACATGCAGCTGCTCGGAGATACTGTTTGCCTGCCTCTGCTAGAACACGCTTCCAGGTTACTGTATATCATCTTTGTCTTCAACCAGAATGTCATGATTCCACACAACAAACTGCCCTGGTGTAAGAGGTTCATTTTTAGGATTATACTCTGTATAATCTGTATTTAGACTGGCATCTACACAAATGAGAGCATGAAGTGTCTAAATAAACTTGATATCCATCATGTGTGTACTTGTTTTTACACTCTTTCCCAGCAGCCACGATTTGTCCTCCTCTTGGTAATAGAACTGCATTATCCCTTCAAAGAATTTAAAAGTCCAGTCCCATACAATGGACTTACTGGTTCAAGGTAAAAATGTTGTTACATGCTGTGATCAGAATCTTTTTGGAAACTACTCTGAATTACTTTATTGAATTTAATTAACTATATCAAATAACAAATGAATATTTTAAAAGGTGAATAACTTAAGAGTATTATTATCAAAGTTTTAAACATAAAGTAAGAATGTGTACTAATTGCCAATATTGTATTGTATATTTATACTCAGCGCAATATTTCCATATACTACAGGGGCCGGTTTCATGAAAGGACTTAAGTCTGGTCTCGGGCTCAAATCTGAGACTTTGGGCTCAAATATTGTAAATATTTTGCTGAGTCTGTGGACTCAGACTCAAAGCATTTCGCAAACAGGCTCAACTTGAGATTTGGCTCAGTCATGGGCTCAATTTTGAGCCCACCAAGGAGGTGTCTCAAATTTTGAGTCCAAAGTTTGTCATCCAATACTTGTGTATAAAGCAATATAATTTGCATGGAAATGAATTTGTTGAATCTTGAAATATTATATTTTTATTTTGCTTACTAATTACAACTACATATTCAATATTCATAATGAAAAAAGTCAATGGAATTGGCATGCTTTTTTGACCGTTGTCAAGTGACTAGAGGGGACTCAAAGCTTGACTCAGTCTCAGTTGAGTCTCAAACAATTGGCTTGTTACCAATAATATTATATCAATTTTTTTTCATGTGTTATCAGTGTTAATGCAATTTAAATTGATAATGATGATGAAATAAATGGACTTGCATAAAAAACAAACCAAGTAAGCGTCTTAAATGAAATTTAAAAGTTGAGACTATGACTTGAGACCAGTCTCAGCCGAGTCACCTTTTGTGAAATCAATTTGAGCCAAAAACTCAGCCAAGACAAAAGTCTCAGATTTGAGACCCAGACTCAGCCCAAAACTGGTCTCAAACTGAGACTTTTCATGAAACCGGCCCCAGGACTCAAAGCGCTATTTAACCAATATGATATTGTGAAGTTGTATAACAGGACAGCAACATATATTAGACTAAATTCATATCTGGAGAATTTGAATCCTGCCAAATTGGAATTTTTACCTTGATGATAAAAATTCCAACTTGGTAGAATTTGAAATTCTACTGGAAGAAAGTGTATGTCTCTACTGTTAAAAAGACTATTTGGAGTTTTTATTTGTGGAATTTCGGAGTGGACTTCCTGTCATGACAAATGCATTTCCACTTGGTCACTTAATAATTGTTATTATTAGTTTTTTTACAGAAATTACATTTAATCACAGTGCACATAATGGTGAAAAATTTCACTATTAAAACATTATAATATATTCACCCTTGAGTGGTATTGGCCCATAAAAGGCCATAATAATATAAATTGACCCCTTGAAGGGGAAAGTTTATCCCAGGACAAAATATATCAAATTTGAAGAAGAATAAACAAACCTAACACTTGCCAAGTGCATGGTAACATGTTTACTTTAGCATCACATTTGACTGGGGAATGAATGATTTTAAATGCTCTTTGACCTCTCAACTTTGGGCTTGAAATTGACAACAGGGTTTCAGTGTACACTCAGTGTGGTAAGACATTTGCAAACTGGTAGTTAGATTGAGTAAAATAAAATTCATACAATTGAAAATTCAAATAGCTGAGGTTCAAATAATAGAGATTTAACTGTATCAGTGGTACAGGCTTTTCTTGGTTTTTGTCAATTGTGCAATACAATAATTCAGACTGTTTTGTGAGTCATTCATGTCATACAATGTCTAGCACTGAAAAAAAGTTTTCTTGTTTGTTATTTTTGGCAGCAGAATTTAATCATTGCTGACAATAAATAAATGTGTAGACCTATATTTACTGGTCTAATCAAATAACAAAAACACCATTGCATATAAATAACAGTGTAAATATAACTGAGGGAAAACATTGAATGTAATATTTATGTAATACAAGTGCTTGGTGAATCCTGGTAACAAAGCCCAAATTAACTAAAACAAAAGCATCACTTATTGTTGTATTGTATAGTCACCTAGTATGAAGTTTTAGTGACTGATGACTCTTTCAAGTTTAAGAAGATAATTAGAAGGATATTTTAAAGTTAACATGGAAGTAAAGTTTATGTATGAGACTATATTTATTATTGAAATGTTTGGCTTGGTAATCGAGTATGTTATATGCATCATTTTTGTACCAAAATTTCAATTTCCTGTCAAAGTATTTTTCTTATTTACATTTTGATACAGAAGTATGTAGTTTCATGTTTGATAATCCATTAAAAATGTGGTGTATATTATATGCATGATTCTTTGGGGGTAAAATATATGCTCTAAAATATAAAAAAATAGAGTTTGCGACTTTTATAACGGACTAGAAACTGGTAGAATTCTTCAACAATCATAAATTGAGGTGGACTTCATTTTAGAAATTTTTCACATGCATGACAAATGTAAGACACGGATCTACACCAAAAAAATGTAAGAGTACAATCTAACAATTTGTACTTGACAATACTGGCCCAAAGTAGTCACATGACAAAGTTAAATAGCACAATGATTTGCCAGTTCATTTTATCATGATACATGTGAAACAAAATCTTCAAAATGTATTTTACAATTGTTACTGATAATATCTTAACATGGTTCCAAGTCAAAGTAATATTATAATTTATAAATATATTTTAGGTACAAAATATAGACAAGGGTATAGTTATTAGTGGTATAAGGGTAATACTGATGTAGTTGTATGTAGATTCAAGTTGTAAAAAATTTTTATTAAACATGGAAGATATTTGAAAGTCATGTGTACAAAAGCATTCATCTTGAGGTAGCTTTTGTGAGTTATGTGATATTATTGGTGAAATTAAAATAGAGTACCAACACAATAATGTAACAAAGACATAGACATTTGTTATAATCCACTTATTAAAAATGAAATTTCTAATATCGAAAGTTTAAGATATAGGCTTAGTCAAGCATATTTAGAAGGAGAAAAATATATGGCCACATTATTACAAAATATTTTCTTTTATATACAGTTCTAAGTATACTTGCTCAGAAAAGAAGCAAAGTTTTATAAAGAATAACAAGATATATTGTGTCTCTTCCTTGGCTAAGTATAAAAAAAAAAAAAAATTGACAACCAAAGCAGAAAATAAAGTTTGAATTATTAAAACTATAATTGTTTATAACCGGCATTGTAACAGTATATTTTTGGAAATTATGATTAAAAAGTACTTTTTATTTTGACATCCAAATTTAAAAGAAAGATTAATTGTGTACATAATAATAAATAATGCCATTTACTGTTGTAGAAATATATTTTTAATATGGAACTTAAACTAAATAATTAATTAAGAAAATGGTCACATGAGAAGTCAACACATCACTTACAAATAATAATTTTTACATCAGTGTCTCTGATTGGCTAAAAAATGAATTCATTGTTTACCTCATGTTTTGCACCAATTTTAGCAAAATTCCCAAACCCAGTAATAGACCAAGTCACAAACTACAGTTAGCCGTCAGATTGGACCAAAACTGGATTGGACTGAGTCAGTATGTACAGTTAATTGAATTTAGGTGTAAAATAAGATGTGGCTGATCCCTGTTAATTGAACTGTAAAAATTGACTTTATTGGCACCTCACTGTGAGGACCCAAAAATACTTCTAATCAACCAGGAAAAATTGCCAGCATCATATAAAAACAAGACCTAGATTTATCTCTTGCCTGGTATCAAGTAAAAAAGGGAGTAACATGACCTTGAAACAGAATTCTGCATCCATGGACCAATAATAAGGGAGATATAGGACCATTTTAGTACGATAACTCAAACTGACCTTGAAACAGGGATCACAGGTCAAATTCGACATTTGCAAATAATTCACAGACAAGGATTTCTTACAAGGTGTTTTCACATGTCGAAGCCCAAGGACCCATACTAAGGGAAACATAAGGCTTTTTAGTACGATGACCCCACTTGACCTTGAAGCAGCCTCCAGTTCGAAGGTCAAATTTGACACTTGCAAAAGATTCACAGGCCATGATTTTAATCAAGTTGTTTTCACACTTTTAAGCCCTAGAACCAATAACATGGAAGAGAAAAGGCCTTTTTAGTATGATGACCTCACTTGACCTTAAATCAGGGGTCAAAAGTACACCTACAAAAGATTCGCAGGCCATAATTTCTTACATGTTATTTTCACATTTCCAAACCCCCGGACCTACTACAAGGCCTTTTCAGTATGATGATCTCAGTTGACCTTGAAGCAGGAGTCAAAAGCCAAATTCGATAATTGCAAAACATTCGCATACCATGATTTCCTGTGATGTGTTTTCACATTCTGAATCCCTAGGGCCAGTGTTAAGGGAGATATTACACCTTTTTAATATGTTGACACCAGGGTTGGGGTCAATGTACTTTGTACTTAAGTACATTTATACTTAAGTACATTTTTTAAAGTACTAAAATGTACTTATGTACACTTTCAAAATTCAACTTGACACCTACTTAACCTTAGAGATGTGACATGACGGCCATTTTGTTTTCAAAATGACACCAAGATTACTCTCAGGCAACCTTTCCTGGCCATAAAAATATTTTTGCACATCTGATGAAGCTAAGTTGTAATATTTCAAGTTTTAGCACAATTTAATGAATTTCGAACAAACTGCTATGGTGGCCATTTTGTTTGTCAAAAAGAGTCCAAAACTCTTTGCAGACATGTTTACATAGCCATCATCATTCTGTGCAAATTTGGTGAAGATATCGTAATAAATGAGTGAGATATAAAGGTTAAAACAAAAACATGACAAACTTATGCATGGAAGCACATACAGAAGCATGCATATTTTTCATAATTTCATGATCCGAGCCTTTGATCAGCAGGGGATAATAACAGATTAACGGTATAAAATATACATATTACAAAGGGAAATGTTGTAATGATTTGTATGAAATTACATGTGTAATTGACAAGGCTATCATGCAGGTGATATGGCTGTCTTGTATCTGGCATTCAATTGTGTCATGAGACACATTATTTTTATCAGCTCTATTATAGTCTCAAGGCAGGATCCAAATGTGTTGCACTTTGACTAACTAGGATGACAGTCTAAATGACAGTTTAATAGTAATCATGATTTGGATGTCCTGTTTTGACTCACCAGTGCAAACTCTCGAGAAAAATAAACTAACAAAGTTTAAGCCATTAGTTATTGGAATGGTAAATCAGTCTTCCTCTTTTCATTTCATTGTGCTAGAAATAGCAAAAAGTATAATGTATATTTAAGAACCGTTTATTGAAGATGTTATAAGTTTATCCTTTGTGAGTTCCTAATGGTATATATTTCATCGAACAGCAAAAAACAAAAGCATTTGGAGAGTGCATACCTTCACCAAGTCATATAATAATAAGTAAATGGGAAAATATGGATTTTTGGGGATATCCAGATGGTGATCCTGATCATAATCCTGCTAACAAACAAACAGACAAAAAGACAGACTAATAGTTGTGAAAATAATACCTATGCCAAGGTAACAAGTATACAAAAATTGGATATGTGTGGTTTATCATTGTGCAATATCTAATATTTAAAATTTCTCAGCAATTAAAAAACCTATATTCACTTGGTTTTTCTACTGCACATTTCTTTTCAAATGCTTATTGTTTCATTCTATCATAGACTGGTAGACCAAAGTTTAATTTTAAAATTTGTAAATTCTACTTAAAAGGTGAATTTGATTAAATGTGGAATATACACTGACATATTGGTTATGAAAAATCCTTAAAACAATCCAGTCTTGTAAACTTAATAAAAACTGTTACAGTAACCTGTTCAGACTAGTAAGGCTGAAACACAAATACCAGATAATCATTATCCTTAGCATGGCCATAGAATAAGAATAGTAAAATGACAATTCAATTAATTGATGAAAACTACCAAAAGAAAGAAACCATCATTGATTAGCATTATTATGCCTAAATATTTCCTATTTTGATCATTTTTGTGATTTTGTCACTGTAAAAGATCTTTGATATCTATATTGTGCCCAATTTATCCCTTATTTAACAAAAGGGTTAATAAAAATGACAAGATATTATTTATTTGTACATATTGGATGCTGTATTAGTCTGATTTTGGGCATTGCAGGTGAGTATACACTATAACTGATTAATCGGAAAATCGTAAATTTTACAGAACAATTAATCGGATAGTTAAAATTCAAATCACTTTCAGCCTTACAGACTAGTCTGTCTGCCTCCATAGTTTTTTCTCCCACTCAGATGCAAACATAAATGCAGATTCTGTCTAGTAATTGGACTATCTCTTTTTGGACTTTAGCTCCTTAGAGGATCATCATGTGTCCACATCAATTCAGTACTTTACAGTTACTTCCTTAAAATTATTAATGATGAGAAGTATTACTGAATAAATTACTGAGGGGCACAGTGGTGTAGCAGATAATACTCTCACCTGCTAAACTTTCAAGTTGACTGGGTGTAAATCCCAGCCCTGTCTTGGAAAAATTGGTATAATGCTTGCTATCATGTCCAATGGTTTTCAGTGGCAGAGTCACATGACCAGGTAGTGTGCTCTACTTTCCTCCACACTCTTAATTACCCATCATGATAGGATATATTGGGTGTGTTTAAACGTGACATCTCAAATCAATTAATAAATTAACCAGCTAATAACAATCTTCAGTATTACTGTTCAAAGAAAAACTTTTTACTTTTGTTATTTTTGCTATAATTTTTCATCATAAAATAATTTTAGAATCAGCTGGTACCTAGGTTTTTCTGCTATTTTAGGATTAATCTTGATTTATAAATATTTTTTTTTATATATTTAAATATAATAGAAAAACAAATTTACATTTTTTTAAACAATCTATTTTTTAAGACAATCTATCTTATTGCTGTTGTAAATACAGATAATACAATGACAGAAACTCTGAAACTCTACTCGACCTATATCAATACAAAGCCTTTTTCTTAAATGCCATGTGTAAGTATCTCCATATCTCCATATGCATGGATCCAATTTTGAAACATCAATGATTGAACAGGCTTTGCTAAAATAGAGAGGAAAATGATGTCACCATGGAAATGAAAATCAAACTTGAAAGAATTTATCACTATAAGATCACATGTTGACACTTCAGCTGTAACAGATCTTTGATGTGCCAGGGAAGTGCAGAAACATGACCCTTACTTAGTGTAACATAGTTAGGGTGGCTTTAATATTTGATCAGAAACTGAGCTGTGCCGGTATACTATAAACCTGAGTGAGTGTGAGTCAGATTTATAGGATACTTGTATAGAAACATGGAAACACTTACAGTCATCTGGAATGTGAGAAAGGGGTAAAACAAATGTTAATTTTTATGAAAACAAAGTCTAAGTAAGAGGTCTTTCACATTAAGATGATGCCTTTTAAACTTTTCACAGAAAATAGTCAAAATAGAAGAAGTAAAAATTTAGATTTTATTGCGTTAATACATCCTATCCAATGGACAATTGCTTTACCGGTCAGCGTGACCGGTCCCGCCAAATGACAGAAAAAGCCGTGCTGTATATAATACCGGCAGGACCGGTCACAGGGTGTGCATTAGCTAGGTGGCGCATCGTACTTCCTTCCTGTCTAGACATGCTGACGTCATCACGTCTTTTTCGTTTGGCGTATTGAGTGTGCAGGGGTGTTTTTCTAGAGTTTTGGAAAGTGAAGTTTTTTTATAAAGACAACTACAAACTTTTAACTTTATTTGATTGTAAAGTGACAATTTGGTGTTCTGGAGTATTATGGCGTCCCCTGGACAGAAAAGAGGGTCATGTGGGCACATTATGGCACTTTTTCACTCACACTCTAAATGTGCAAGATGCTGCGAAAAGGGGTTGGGCACAGATCCATGTGTTGAGAAGAAGATCTGTTAGATTTGTGACAGTTTTATGCCTGAGCAAAAGAAATAACTAGCCACTCCTACATACAGGACGTGAAAAGAGCACAAGAAGAAGGCAAGCTCTCCCCCCCCCCCCCCTTGTTGATCCAGCTGATGTTGATCCAGCTGTTTTAGGGCAAGTAGAGAGCAAGGGTGACAGTAGTGATAGAGGCGAAACCCCATCAAAGAAGTCCAAAAAGTCCTCTCACAAGTCCCTTTCCAAGAAGAGTACCAAGACCCGCAAAACTACAGACTTCCAGTCTGACCTGAAGAATCTTGATGACAGGTGGTCAGAACATTTTGCCTGATAGGAAGCCATGTTCCTGGCCAGAAGTTTTTCAGTACCAGTGGAACCGGTCCAGAAGCAAGATGTGGTGGTGTCTGACAGGCCTTTCATCCCACCAGTGCAGCAGACTACTGGTGTTACCGGTCAGAAGCAGTATACCAATGCCTCTGGTCAGATGGAGATACAGAAAGCCACCCAGACTGTTGAGGCTGTCAGTGCTGTGAGAGCCACCCGGCCTAAATTTGAGGCTCCCGGTACTTCTGAGGTTCAGCTTACCAGTCAGGATGTTTCCCCTCTTGCTGCTGGTGACAGACCCACAGGTCCAGCCCCCACGTCCTGCCAGTTATAACCTTCACCAGTGGTCGACCCGAGGTCCAGCCCCCAGGTATCACTGGCCAGACTGCTACTGATGTGAAGAAACGAGCCATCTCTATCACCGATTCTGGTCCCCCAGCTGAAGAACTGGTCTCAGATATTGAACAGTTTAGTGACCATGCTTCTGCAAGTCTTGTTGATGAGGAAGGTGAGGTCTCTGACCTGGAGTCTGCTGGTCCAGATCGTGAAGAGCTGTTAGATGTGGACCAAGATTACTGATTGCTGAGCAGACGTACATAGAGATACTGCGTAGTGTACGTTTCTTTATGGGATGTTCTCAAGTCCCTGAATTTGACTCTGCATCTTCATCACTGGACGACAACCCTTTTGCCGGTTCCCAAACACCACACACTGGCAAAGTATCTGTGAAGGTTCCGGTTGATGAATGGCTTTGCAGGAAGTTTTAAAAACTTGATCTCACTGTGCAAGAAGGTTACCCATCATGTTCATCAGAAACTGCAGGGTTGACTAGAGACCAGTTTGTAAAACCACCAAAGACACTTTGGTGGATCTGTTTGCCACCAGATTCAACAACAAACTTCCACAATTTGTCTCACCAGTTCCGGACCCCCAGGCATGGTCAGTGGACGCACTCAGCCTGTCATGGGAGGATCTGCCTTCCCACCAGCAGCCATCTTGGGAAAGGGGTGGAGAAGTTGCAGGACTACCCGTGCAACAGGTTCATGCTGATTGCACTAGGATGGCCCAACATGCCATGGTTCTGGGACCTAGTGACCATGTCCAGTCAGATCCCAATGTGCCTGCCCAATCTTCCCAATCTGGTAACTCAACCATTCAACCAGACCCTACACAGGAATTTGTCAAATCTGAATCTACATGCCTGGCTCCTAGAGCTTCAGCTATCAGGAGCAGGGCTTCTCTGAGGCAGTGGCAGCACAAATTGAGGCTCCTCAAAGAGGATCAAACCGATTAGTCTATGAGGCAAAGTGGACCATTTTTACAAAGTGGTGCCTCAGTAATCAGGTAGTCTTCAGGGCACCACCTTTAAAAGCCATAGCTGACTCCCTAAAGTCTGTACTTGTTTCAGGACAGGAAGTTACAGCTGGGCACCATAGATGGCTACAGGTCAGCCACTGCTGACAAGCTGGGGAATTCCCCCATTAATGTAAGCAAACTTTTAAGATGAGAATCTCGCCCATCTCCTGGATAGCTTCCACAGAGACAGACCCAAGGGTTGGAGAGGTATTCCCTCTTTGAACCTTTCCCTGGTACTACACCAGCTGGCAAAGGCTCCTTTTGAACCCCTGAAAGAGGCCTCCCTGAAGCACTTGACTTTCAAGACTGTCATCCTGTTGGCCCTGAGTGCACGTTTAAATGCAGGAGTGAGATCCATGCTTGGCTACATAAGAACATCAGACTGGTCCAAGGTGTCTCGATATCCCTCACCCAGCTTTCTTTCCAAGAACCAGCTGGCTAAGGAGGGTCCAGACAGTGTGGTCCCGGTGGTGATTCCAGCCCTGGTCCCCACTCTGGATAAGTCACTTAAGGATGACAGGTCCTTATGTCCAGTTAGAACCCTGCACTATTACTTGGACAGGACCTCAGACCTCAGGCGGAACAAAGAGTTGGTCTTTGTCTCCTTCAACAAAGGTTTTGACAAGGATATCTCCCCTGCCACTGTCTTCCCATGCATCAAGCAGACTGTGATCCTATGCTATGAGCTCAGCAATCCCTCACCTTACATATGGTAAAGGTCCATGATGTTAGGGCCTTTGCTGCTTCTAAGGCCTTCCGGTCGGGAGTCTCCTTAGATCAAATCCTATCAGCCTGTGACTGGAAATCTCACATCACCTTCACACAATTCTATTTGAAGGATGTGGCTTAGACTGATTCAGAGCTTTTCCATTTGGGCCCAGTGGTGGCTGCTCAGCAGATCCATCAACAAGCCCAGAAATGAGGAGATGTGTACATAATATGTACATAATGTATATACTTTGTATATACCGGTAGTATATATTTAATATAAAAAAAAAAAAAATTAAAAAAAATTGTGACATGCTTCCTTTGGGAGGTTTATTTCTTCTTAATGGACTGAACTCATCCCTCTCTTCCCCTGCCTTAGAGCAGGTCTGTAAAAATAGGGGGAGCAGTGTTGGTTTATTGGTAACCGAGCATGGCCTCATAGGGTTTCCTGACCTTGGGTCAACCTAAGGCCTGAGAATTTGTTGTTTGTTTGTGAGTTCATATAAGTCCCTAGTAATTGACCTGCTGACCAAGCGGTAGTTATTCTGCAATTGTCCATTGGATAGGATGTATTAACGCAACAGACTTTCACCAAGTCCTTTTGTCTTTTGTGAAATATATGGGTCCTGTATGACTTTTGAAGAAAGAGCCATCCCTGACAAAAGTGTTGTTTCAGTGACTACCCACATTACTCCAGAATGCTTGTGGTATAATGAACTCCTGTAAGTTTCCAATTAAATTTAACTGTTCAGGTTACTGATGGATACAAATACAAAGACTTGGAGCAAGTCTAAATGGACAGACAAGGCTCTCCCAACCGGCCCCGGTATCAGCTTACTAGGGGTCTAAATAGGTTTAGACAACAAAGAAGACGTGATGATGTCAGCATGTCGAGAAAGGAAGGAAGTACGATGTGCCACCTAGCGAATGCACACTCTGTGACTGGTCCTGCCGGTATTATATACAGGACGGCTTTTTCTGTTGTTTGGCGGGACCCGTAAGGCCGACCAGTAAAGCAATAGTCCATTGGATAGGGTATTAACTTATAAAAATTTACTTTACCATATTTATTAAATTTGCAATTTTGTAGTCTTGATGAACTAATTAGCCTTGTAAAGCACTAAACTTCTACCAATATGAATCATTCAAACTGTGACTTGGTATGATTTTTCAGTGAGGTTCAGCCACTACCAGTTTCTGTCAATACAGAAAGGGTAGTCTGGCAGAAACGAGAGCGCCGGAAAAGAGCTTTAGCACAAGGTATGGCTTGGTTTTTATCCACATTAAGCTCTAACTACACGTTGCAAAATTATCACTGATGACAATTGTGGCACTTTTTGGGGGATATTCCGTTTTGGTTTTCTGATTAAAATAAAAGCATAATTTTTTGAAAATACTTATTTCTAATTGTTATCTTGTAAGCTCATAGTAAGAGCAGCTCTCATCATGTCAAAATTCTGATTTGAATATTTATATGCTGTTATTTTTTTCCTAAAACAATTGAACAAGACCCTTTTTTTCAATAGTCTTATACTGCTTTGGTTAGAATTGAGAAATTTGTCACAGTATGTAAAATTTACCACTTGGGGTCACACTATGAAATTTAGGCCAAATAATCTAATCTTTTCAACAACTTTGTACTGGAGAGGTCAGGGGCCCATAACAGTCACCAGAATCATAAATGTGCAAAGATGTCTCCACAAATCCTGTCAAATTACAAATACTGTGGCAAATATCAAATTTCTTACCCTGTAAGTAAATCGGGTGTAACTTTCAACAAAGCAATAGTAATAGTTTAACAGTAAAATGGTTACCAAGCTTCCCTGCACCAGGATTGGATAAATTTGCATTTTGTAGTATTTTAGAAATTGATATTATTTAGTAATGATCCCCAAGAATATTATACCTTGTCATGAATGATAATTTTGTGCGAGACACAAATGATAACATGGATGAGACATTGGAGACAGAAATGAGAAGTTCACCATTATTAGAGGTAGCATGTGAGATTTACCACTGGGATTGCCCCCTTATAAACTTATCAGCAACAAAAGTAATAACTTTTGTAAATAACATAAAATTGTCGTAAATATCATCAATTTGACAAAAAAACTCCAATAATTAAAAGTAAAATCAATGGGGAGTTGGCTTCTGTGGCAGATTTGACATGCAGTGGTGATTTTCATAGTACTTACTCAAAGTATTTCTCACAATCCTCTGACGTGATGACTTCCAATCTTATAGCCAAATTCATATTGTATGGGACATTTTACTGGGAAAAGTGCATTCAAGTATGATCCTTGCAAGGCTGGGCTCATAGGTACATATGAATGGACATAAACATTAAGGCAGAAGAAGTTCAGACAAAAACGTAATAGAAAGGTAGCCAAATATTGATAAATAGGGATTAACCCTTTGCTCTATATTTTGAAATGGGATTCTAATCACTTAGATGGTTATTAAGGAAATCCAGTGAGTTTAAAGTACTTTGTGTTATCCTAGATTTCTACCCACAATGCACTTATAATACCTTGATTAAGACTTCACTTATTTTTACTTGCACCTGAACTCACTTAAAGTAGAAGTGTGCTAATACCACTGTTTCACCTTTTTGGGTCATCATGAGATCTATGTGGTATTAAACCCCACTCTTACTCTTGGGAACAGATCGCTTGGCTTCATTTGTACAGAAGAGTGTACAAAATAGCTTAGGACATCAGACAAAAAAGAAGTTCTGACAAAATAAGTTAAAATTTCCTAACAACAGAAAACAGAAAAATTTGTTGAGTACTTTATACCAAATGCTCACTCAGATTTTAAACATATTTGGTATATTTGCTTGGCATCTGTGATCACTGTGATTATACTTACAACCTTCATAATGTGCTTGGGACTGTATAATTGGGGAGGTTAGAAATTTTATGACTGTTACCGTCACAGTAAAACAGGGGTATAACTAGATATCCCCCCAAAGCATAAGTCAATACCTTGTCCAAATGATTTCTTTTTAATTAGAATTTAAACTGATAACACTTTTGCCATAGGACTACCATAAGTAGTAAATTTTTATACTCCAGTATTTTCTCATTATTATTCTGATCTTAAGGAGAATTTTTGGGGAGATGGGGGGGGGGACAATAAAAGCAACAAAAAGTGTTATATGTTCCTTGAAAAGTAACCGATATTAACCCATTTTATGTCAGTTCTAATGTGACTATTTTGTAAACTGTCAATGTACTCTTAAATAAATACAAAGAATAATCCTTCTCTCTGCTCCCCAACAAGACACTTGAAGTACACTTTAACAATTAATCTGACCAGAGCTTCCTCATTTCTGATCTCAATTTTATTAAAAAAACAATTTGCCCTTTTCTTCAGTTCAAGAGGGTTTGTGTCTGAGCAGGTTGGATCGGTTTGGTGTGCATGGGCCTAACTGTATATAAAGTTGTAGACTATG
Organism: Sabellastarte sp. h YS-2021; assembly: GCA_964017235.1. NCBI lineage: Eukaryota > Metazoa > Annelida > Polychaeta > Sabellida > Sabellidae > Sabellastarte > Sabellastarte sp. h YS-2021. The sequence goes on along the minus strand of OZ024935.1, from coordinate 29,543,288 downwards.
AATAAAATTATATCTTGTTTCTCTTTCTACAAACTTATGAGAGAATTAATCATATTAAATTACTTATGGTGGCTTATTCTGGAGTTTAACTGAAGCTGAAACCAGCAGTCACTGACTGTATAAGTTGAAATTTTCATTTGGAATTAATTTCAGCTATTTTAGCTAATGGCGCTTGGACAGTGAAAATTAATTCCCAGTGAAATGTTAAAAGTGTATTACTCCCTGAAGTAAAAAGTACCCATAAATAAAAATAAATTCCAGTGAATTTCTTACAAATGAAGAATTAGTAAAATTTTCTTGTAGCTAAAATTTGTACTTAGTAATACACAATATTTTAGTACAGAAGTACCATTTAACTTTCACTCACTTGACAAGTACTTTTTTTAGTGTAAAATTAGCCAAAATTTGCCGGTTAGAAGAAATGTCTCATTTGAGGTCAGTTTGATGAATACATATTTTGCTGATCATTGATATCAAAGCTGAAAAGAGTACTTTGAATGATTCATATCTTTGGTATTCTAACTATCACTCACACACTAGTTGTAACTTTTGAATTCTAACTTCTTAACATTTTCCATGTGTACATATTAATACTGTAATACTGACCAATGCACTTCTCTCACAAATGTGAATATTACTTGATGCACGTTATGTTTTAATCACATGATTTCCAGGTTACAAGATCTCTTTCTTTAAAGTTGAGGGTTCAGCTGTCATGCTTGACCATTAGAGAGAAGTCATAGCAGCTGTTTTCTTGCAGATGACAGATAATAATTGCCAGATTTTAATCAACTGGAAGGGGCCACGGTGGCAGAGTGGTAACACTCTCGCCTCCCACCTCTGAGGCCGGGGTTCGATCCCCGTCATGGCCTTAAGTGGGAAATCTGGTAGTTGCTTGCCGTTGGTCGGCAGTTTACAGTACACAACCCTAGCGAACTGTATGTACTGGTTTCCTCTGCCCTTCCAACTACCCGTCGTGATATGACCTGTACAGTGTTGAAAGCGACGTAAAACCCCAAATAAATAAAAAAATTAATCAACTGAAACATACAAATTAAATTTCAGAGCAATTTTGATGAGCATATTATATAATCACAACGCCTACTTCCTGTTATCAAGTCTATTAAATTCAGATAATAATAGAATAGACTTGACATCCTGCAGATGGAAGAGTTTTGTATTGGATTGGACAATCATGCTGCCACCCATGTAGATTAATAAATTATTGCAAAACTTTTTTGTAAAGATAGTGTACTTGCACTTGCTGTTTTTGACAGCTAGTCAATAGTGGTTTAATTTTAGCCATCTTATGATGATTAAATTTATATCTAGAGTAAGAAATCTAAAATTCGCCAGGAATCTAAAATTCGCCACCTCTAAAACCTTAGTTAATTTTATGAAGAAAATGATGTTTTTGTGCAAAAATTGGTATTTTTCAGTTCAAAAAGCCTTAATTTACTATACAGTCAACAAATCTCACCACAATTCATTTATTTTATTAGTATTTTTACATGTGGCGAATTTCAGATATGTGGTGAATTTTAGATTTCTTACTCTATTTGGTTAGATAACCAAAAGTCACCACACCAGTCAAGTTAACCACTTAGAATTGCCATTACATCATCCCATTACAGCATGTGTTAAAAATAAACCCACTCTTGACTACAAGAACGCACAAACCAGAAGAGAGAGTGTGTGTAGTGATCACAATAGTCTGGGCCTGCAGTAGAATTTACACAAAAGTTTTACAGATGTCATATATATTTAATAAGACCAAAATCTGGCAAGAGGTTGGGTGTCAAATGCCTCTCCAGCAAATAGTGTAGGTATTTTAAGTCTTTCTTTTTTTTTCGGTTCATAAAAACATGATTTTGAAGAAACAAGTACACACACTCATAAAATGAGAACATATTAATCTTTTTTTTAAAAAAAGTTAATTTTTATGGTTCTCTCATGTGTCAAATATTTGTCATTTTTGAGTTATTGTTAAAATCCAAGCAGAAAACTGTCTCCATGAAGATATTGAAACCCTGAATGACATTTACGTATTATACATAAAAAAACCTGTGATATCTACTGAGTGGTAATAAAAACTAATGTTGTTGACTTTGGAAATATTGCATAGTTTGACCATTTAGTGAAAGATGTGTTAGATTAATCAACAATTCAACTAGTTTCAATTCACATGATTTTTATGACAGTCTGCTACCCTTACTCGGTTAAAAATCTTAGATGAGGGCATTATGTAAAAATGCTTGACATCAGTTTATTCTGATCTCATACACTGAGAAAGTTTATCTGGGTGCATTTTGCTTTGTTTTAGTTGATGGGTGTCTTATTGCTAGTCTTTCCACAAGGCCCATCCTCACTTTAAGGGGAAAACATCAGCAAATCCACAATGGACACACTTAGGTTTTAAGAAGTGTTAATTTACTTGAATGAGATCTGTGTCCATCTCAACACTAGCATTGTATCAGAGATCAGGGACTATTCATAAAGATTCACCCAGCTGTATACTTTTAACTAAGGAAAGTCTTCTTTTGTTAATTGGGGTGTAATCAATTATTCCTTCTGTATAACTATTCAGTTATTTAATTAAGTAGAGGAACTCGAAACTTTATTTAATTGAGTAACTGTTCAATTCTTTATTTTTGCAGAGTGCATTTATCCTTTCGCAGAGTGATGACTTTTTATAAATTCTCTTTTCTGAGGCATAAAAACAAAGATCTAATTAGTATCTTATGAAAAGACATTTCATTATAAATAAAGAATGATCCTTTTTAATGTCATCACTCTGCAGCGTTAGCGTCCGCATGGATAACTTCTCCAAAACTACAAGGCCCAGAGACATGCTGTTTTTTTTACAAAGATACCTTATCTATCGAGGATGAAAATTTGTTCAAGCAATGCAGATCTATTTGTTTGTCTGTTTGCTAGAGCCATTACAAGGGAGGTAGTTACACCAAAAGTGGGAAAATTTCAACACATAAACACAATTTTCTCATTGACAAAAGGATTTCTCTCTTACCTTGCGTATATGTACAAGGCCACAAAAAGATTCCCTTGTGCGAGTATCAGATTGGATCTTTCTTAATTAATTTTTTATGAATTTTTAAAACAATTTTTATTGCATTAAAATTCATGAATTCTTGCAGTAAATCTCTTATAACTTGAAAAGTATTGCATTTAGAGCATTTTGTTAAAATATGCTATTTAGATACTTCCTTAGCTAAAACATGGTTAATAACTTGGGAATGTACCCCAATAGCTAGGTGAATAATAGCTATTTTTGACTTTTCAATACCTTCCATAATGAGTAAAATCACTTGTAGCTTGAAAATTATGGCATTAACAGTGCTTTGTTGAAATATGTTGTTCACCTACTTTTGGGTCACCCATAACATAGTAAAATTGCTACCCTGTAACTCATTGTAAAGCAGAGCAATAGCTACTTTGATGTTATCACGGATGAGTAAATTTCTTGTAACTTGAAAACTATTGCCTTTAGATTAGTTTGTTTGTATGTGTTATTCATCTACTTTGGGGTGTGCGGAAACTTAGTAAAATTGCAGACCTGTAACTCATTGCATAGCTGAGTAATACATACTTTGAGGTTATCACTGTTGAGTAAATAACTTGTAACCTGAAAACTATTCCATTTACAGTATTTTGTTAAATTTTTTTACGGTATTCACCTAATTTTGTGTCAGCTGTGATATAGGAAAATTGAAGACCTCTAGCTCATTGCAAAGCAGAACAATAACTACTTTGATGTTATCACTGTTGAGTAAATCACTTACAACTTGAAAACTATTGCCTTTAGCGTAGTTTGTTTAAATATGTTATTCACCTACTTTTGGGTCAACTCAAACATTATATTTAGTAAAATTGCAGACCTGTAGCTCATTGCAAAACAGAGCAATAGCTACTTTGATGTTATCACTGTTGAGTAAATCACTTGTAACTTGAAAACTATTGCCTTTAGAGTAGTTTCTTTAAATATGTTATTCACCTACTTTTGGGTCAGCTGTAACATTTTTATCAGGGTATTGTTTTCACCCATGGTGTCCGGATGGGCAAGCGGGTGGGTGGGTGGCGGGAAAAAGTTTTTCCGGGCTGTATCTCAGAAACTATAAGGTGTAGGAAGTTGATACTTGGTAGGGACATTGGTTAGGAGGTGTAGGTTTGCAACATCATGGTATGACCTTGATTTGACCTTGCCGTAGTGACCTTGACCTATAAAATCTTGTTCGAGCTATATCTCGGAAACCGTAAGGTGTAGGTAGCTGATACATGGTAGGGACATTGGTTAGGGACTGTAGGTGTGCAATGTCATGGTGTGACCTTGATTTGACCTTTCACCTTGTCGTACTGACCTTGACCTATAAAATCTTGTCCTGGCAATATCTCAAAAACTGTAAGGTGCAGAAAGTTAATACTTGACGGGGACATTGGTTAGGCGATGTAGGTGTGCAACATTATGATGTGACCTTGATTTGACTTTTGACCACACCGTAGTGACCTTGACCTTTAAAATCTTGTCCAGGCTATATCTTGGAAACGGTAAGGTGTAGGAAGTTGATACTTGGTAGGGACATTGGTTAGGCAGTGTAGGTGTGCATTGTCATGGTGTGACCTTGGTTTGACCTTTGACCTTGCCATAGTGACCTTGACCTATAAAATGTTGTCTGGGCTATTTCATGGATTCCATAAGGTGAAGAAGTTTGACACTTGTCAGGGAGATTGGTTAGGGGCTGTATGTAAATATATGTGTGCATCATGGTGTGACGATTTTGCTCTGTTAAAGTGTGTTCAACTGCTATATTTGAGACACATTTCTCTTATGACAAGGATATATGGATTGCTGCAACTGATTATTATATGCACTTGCATATTCATTATTCTATTTCCATTGACAACTATCCTCCAATTATTAAATTTTACAGCTTCATATTTTTTAGTTTACTGATTAATGCTGTCATCTTGTTATTGAATTGTCTTGTTTTAGTACTTTATCTTATTTGGATCTTTATATAAGTGACACTGCGCTGAAAGTATTCCGGTCTTTGTACTGTTTCACTACTTCTGTGTCATGGTGTGGAAAACTATTTCCCCAGGCTGTGGGGTACGGGCATCTCTTATGCTATGTTATAAATTGCAGACCTGTAGCTCATTGCATAGCTGAGTAATAGCTGCTACTTTGAGGTTCTCCCTGTTGAGTAAATCATTTGTAACTTGAAAACCATTGCATTTGGAGTATTTTGTTTGAATATGTTGTTCATGTACTTTTGGGTCAGCTATAACAGAGTAAAATTGCAGACCTGTAGCTCATTGCATAGCTGAGCAAAAGTCACTTTCAGATTCTCACTGTTGAGTAAATCACTTTTAGCTTAAAAACTATTGCATTTACAGTATTTTGTTGAAATATGTTTTTCATCTACTTTTGGGTCAGCTATAACATTATAGTAAGCTCATTCACTCAGTATAGGTTAGCAATAGTTAATTTTAGATAGAGTAAGAAATCTAAAATTCGCCAGGAATCTAAAATTCGCCACCTCTAAAACCTTAGTTAATTTTATGAAGAAAATGATGTTTTTGTCCAAAAATTGGTATTTTTCAGTTCAAAAAGTCTTAATTTACTATACAGTCAACAAATCTCACCACAATTCATTTATTTTATTAGTATTTTCACATGTGGCGAATTTTAGATTTCTTATTCTAGTACATACTTTTCCATTTCACTTGTACTCTGAAACTAAAAAAAACAAAGTCAAAGACAAAGTCAGTTGACACAGAGCCCGTTCATGGGCACTGATGGCTTGTTTAAATGTGGATTTATTTTATTTATTATTCACACAAAATGGTGGATGATAAAAGTAAAAAAAATCACTCGTATATTACTTATGAAGATGTACAGTATACTGCTAATTACCTTGTTACAATCTCATATAATAATAATTAAGATATTGTCATGTTCATTCACAACATTTTTTGTATCATTCAGAAAGTTTTCCCATTGTATAACAGGTATTTAAATATGAAGACTTTTGTAAAGGATTGAAACACAGCTTTGATGCATCAAATGATGTCTTATTGTAATCCATTGAAGCTGCTATAGGGCCGCCATGAGGGGTAATTCTTTTACAGCCCTATAAATTAAGGAGATTATTGTTTAATAGTTATAAATCACAGAGCTTTATTGAAAAAATGGCTTACATATTTCTTGATAATGATATTAAAATTGATATTTTAAAACATTGCAACCAGAAAATCATGATCAGTATACAATACCAGCAACATAAAAAACAGTACAAAACAGTTTACTATACAACAATAAAAATGACTATATAAGGCTTGTTAAACATATCTTGTAACAGGAAATATAAATCTCAAAATGAACTAATCTATTTTGTTATTCTACCATTTAATTGATCTTGTAATCAGTTCACTAATTGCATTCAAACAAAGTAAAAAAAGTAACTACTTAAGTACATTTATATACAAAATGAAATTGATATATTTGGTATATATTTATGTACAGGATGTTACACATTCTGATGTCACAATTAATTAATAAGAAAAATCAGATTTCTTCTGAAGGATTTCCTAGTAAGATTATCTACTGACAACTAGGAGAGCTAAATATGAAGTTGATGAGAGTATTATGAAATTCACCATTCAGGGCTCAGCTGAGCTTCCATTCATATTTTACCCTAAATTGAACAACATACCTATCAAGTTTGTATATATTGTGACAATAGAAGGCCATTTATTGAAATCTGTTTAGACTTTTCAGTGACTCTTTCTTCTTGCCACCAAATATTTTGAAAGTGTTGCCAGTGGCAAATTTCAAGTGGTGGGACAAATCTCTTTTTCTTTACTCTTTAAATAATCATAACAATTTAGTAAAGCTTTAGCGAGGGTGTTGAAGTGTTAGTATCCTGGTCTTGTGTTTATGTTTTTGTTTATTTTTGTGACATCACTGAGACTTTTATGATGCTGCATGGTCCTAATAACAGACATTTTCATGTGGTTCATATATCTCAATTAAAGAGATTCCATATCCTTTTTCAAAATATGTTTACACTTTATTTTTTTTTCTGAGCCCACAATGGGTAATTTTCGTGTCATTGAGGAGAAAGACTAAACTGAAAAGAATAGAACTTATGTGTACTTACTGGCCTAGGTTATGTTCAATAATTGTTGTCTTTTTGAAAACTTTTTAGTCCTTTTTGTTTTTGTTTCCATGGATACGATCTTTAAATTGTGGACACGATATTTTAATTATATAATTTCAAGTTTTTGATTTGTCTTTGGCATAAGATTCCCAATAATAAATTGGCAAAATAGCCAAGATGAAAATTCAATTAAAATTCACTTTTGTACAAGAATAAACGGACCCAGCTAACTGCTGAGGTATTACTTATCATCTGTGTGACAGAGCAATACTCTGTAAACCCCAATTATTCGTAGTAGTAATAATAGTTTAAATGCTCCCACTTGGTGTGCGGTCTGCCCCACAGTGGCATTTTTCAGGCGTGAGCTTAAGGCTAACCAGTGTTTTACAAAGCCTATCCTCCTTAGCACACTCTCCTCTGATATGTAGCAACAGTTCATGATGACAACTCGTTTCTGTCCTTAGACTTACTATATTTCCTCTATCCTTAAAATTAATTGGGCCTTAGAATTTGATACACATCAAAATTAAGGGCTTTTAAAAGTTTGTAAATAATGATAATACTAGATAATTGTATATTAAATAATGGGATAATTATCATGTACATAATGAAATATATTTTACTGAGCAATGAGTGATTTTAAATGCTCTTTGACCTTTTGATTTTAAAATAAATATTGACCAAATATGTGCAAAAACTTTTTTTCTAAGAGGGAAAAAATAGTCACAAATTATATTTGCATACTTGGAGAAAACTTTGTAATATTTTAAGAGAGAGAGAGAGAAATTGGTGCCCAGACCATGTACTTGGAAACAAACCCCTAAGTTTGACCCACACTATTGAAAGACAGTGCTTATATACACAGAAAGGGAAATTAATTTGTGTATTATGACCATATAAATTAAATAGCTTTTGTGAAAAAAATCTTATTCAATTAAATAATAATAAAATTAAATATCCCACCAAATAGTAGCTTAAAAAAATTAAAATCACACTAAGATTGCCATTCGGTACAGACAAGTGAAATAAGTACTCATGTATAATACTAATATAATGTATTAGGCTTTAAAATGGAATTTGTGTCCTGTTTTACATTAAAATGGAAATCCTTGTAACATGTAAGGAAGAATATTAGTGATAGTTTTGAGTCAGTGGTGGGCTGTGTGTGCATTTAGACTGGGTGAGTGTGTCTCACTTGTGTTCTTTAAGTTTAAGTCCTTGTTTCTACTCTGTATATATAGTGTGGATATTTCACATGGATTTACAGTATAGAATTGGATTTACTCCATACATCAGGATCTCATATATATATAAAAAAATACAAAAAGAATTGTGAAAAATAAATATCACCTATACAAGAAGTTGACAAATTTGGATGTATATTCAAAATATTTGAATTTAATAGCAAAAAATAAATTACATTTAAAACACCAAAATTTAAAAAGTGTAATATTTTTGTTATCAATAAAATAAAGAAAATATTTAAATTTGAATAAAAGTATTATTGCTTACCCTGTTCATGTTGGGTTGTTTGAATGATTATTTGCCTGATTAAAGTTTAAGAAATTGAATGCATCTTATTTGGAGTCATGAATGGAAGGTAAGCATGAAGATTTGATGTACATTTTTATACACAATTTCAGTGATAAACCCTCTAAAATGCACAAACATGATATTTGTATGTCTAGGGATGACATTAAAATAAGTGAGTCTGTTATAACCAAATGCAGTTTGCAAATGGAAGTGGCCAATTAAAGATATGCCATTCATTATTTTTAAATTTATTATGAACATAGACAAACAGACAGACAAAGAAACACACCCAAAAACATAATATCCTGGTGGAGGTAATAAGGATAGTTCCTTGGTGATAATGTTAAAATATCAAAATTTTGATTTTCGTATTAAGAGAGAATGAACAAAGTCAGATTTCATGGTTGTTCAAATGAAGATATTTTTTGTGAATTTTTGCACGTTCACAAAAACAGATATGTTACTTCTGTGTATTATATTACGTAATAGACGTGTCTTATCCATGCTAGTGCTTGTTGTGCTGCAAGCTTAACTTGTGACCGAAAACAAAATAGTTTCTTGATTATTTAAATATTAGTATTATCATTATTATTATTTTACACAGACTTTTATAATCATTTTACACCATAAGAGTGGATTCCAAGGCATGGAAAACATTGATCAATTACCATAATTAATTTGTCCGTGTACAAGCATATAGAGATAAACAGATTTATATAATGTGTTAGATGTTTATGAGTGAGGTTTGACCTCCACATGCAGAGTGGGCCCCCTCTTTAAGAAGAATTATTTTAAAATATATTCTTGGCCTTTGGTTGTATGTTTAGCTTGTAGCAAATTTATAAGGCATTCTTGTGGATAAGTAGTTAACAACACAGAAACTAAATTACAAAAGATAACATCATGTACAGTTGCTGTCTCACAACGTACACTTTAATATCATGCAGAGAGTATTGCATATCAGTTTGGGTAGATTAGCAACTACCTGCTTTGCCACTTGAGGTCAGGGTTTGAACCAACTACCTCAAAAGAGAAAGTCAAGTTTGTTGGCCAGTATATTTATGTTCTGTCCTTTTAAAGTTAGCTTAAGTCCTTGTAAGTTATAACATTATTATGTATAAAATAATGAAATGATTTTTATTAAGCTTTTGGCTCCACAATATCTAAGATAAATTCAATTTTTTATGTATTTTTCAAGTTTAAATTATAAAAGTTTTCTAGCTATCTATTAAAATAATATGTGCGTGTATTATGTCAACTAGTCATGGTGTACAGGTGACCTCATATGAACCCCCAGAAGTTTTCAATTTAGTATTGTACTAACTGTACGGCTAAGTTCAACAATTTCTAAGAAGCCGCCAAGTAATGTGAAACAAACATGGAGGAAACCAAAGCTTTCATACTTCACTGTTTTTTTAGGTCGACCACAAGCTTTATCATGTACATTATATATTGCATGTAGAGTTACTAGAGTAAGAATAAATTTGAAATTTTACCACAGTATGTGAAATTCACTACTGTGGAGTAAAAGTTATCATATACCCCTTGACATAAAAGGAAAAAAAGAAAATGTATAACAATTCTGGTGTCAGATTAGATGAATGGATTAAAGTTAAAGATAAGAATGTGTCATAATGGAAAGAAAACTAAGATGGTCATCTGAGAGGTGAATTTCACACAATAATGTTATTTTGAAGTGAGTATTTCTTAGTGTGTATATTGTACTTAATTTTTAATGGCAGTTTTATAAATCTAACTTCCATAAGGAATATGATTTATTTTATGCAAGACGCATGTCTTGTTTTGTATGTGTTCCAGAGTCTGTTTACAATTACAAACAAATTTGTGATGATATTTAGTGGGTGGAAGAGGTGGGAGGTGTGGGGAGGGGAGAGAACCTGAGGTATTTGTAAAAAAACTAATTTGTTAAGTTACATCATAGTTATCTGCCCTATATCAAACACAAAGAACATTTCAAAACAGTCCACATGAATCTTAATTTTCAAACATAAATTATTCTGAAGAATAGAAAGTGAATACTACATAATACATACCTATAACAGTGGTCACACTTTACTGATCAGGTGTCTCCGTCCCCCCTCAGATGTAATTCCATGTCGAATTTACAGAGATTTGAATTCTGGCATGGGTGACATTGTTTTGTGAAATCCAGGAACCACGTTAGTTTGAATCTGTGACAACCAACAGTTACCCCAAATGTTTTAGGCTGTTCTAGAACCACAAATCCAATTAACAAACAGAAACTCATCTGTCTTAGACTCTTCTGATACATAAGAGATTTGTTACAACCATAGTATCAATCTTTGACCTCACTGCCGATGATACTTTGTCACATCTAAGAACTCTAAATTGTTTCGAAATTGTCATCTCACAACATACAATTAGTAAAATATTGACGGGGTTGCATACTTTCCTGCTCTTATTTAGGCATTCCCCAAGTCCTTTTGTTGTTCAGTAAACCAGAAACTGACTGGGTGGTCAACACACTGCTTATCTCATGTAATCCATACTGACTGTTTGGGATGAGTAGAATACATGTATTTTAGTACTGTATGACTTTAGGAGAAATAACCAACCCTGACAAAGTTTTTTTTTGTCAGAAAATAACCTCCTTACTCTAGAATTCGAGGTTTTATAATTAACTCTTGTAAGTTTGCAAATTCAAATTTAACTGTTCAGGTGATTAATGGATACATATACAAAGACTTGGAGCAAGTCTAGCTCTCATTTGGTGTGTCTCTTTCAGCCAATGAGAGGGAGCTTATCATGGTGCAAAAATGTTGAATGATAATGTCACCAAATTCTCATGTTAGGGATTAGATTTAATTTTTGTTTTACCTGGCGTTCATCAGCCAGGGTCATATTGCGACAGGTAGCTTACGGGTGGAGGAACCAGTGCATACTAGTTGGTCAAGATTCTGCACTGTAAACCACTGGACAACGGCAAGTAACTACCAACTTTTCAACATGAAGTACCCGGATTGAGATTTGAACCACTGACCTCAGAGGTTGAAGGTGAGCACTCTGGCTACACCACCGAGCCTCCCTTCTTGTTAGGGACATGTAACGCTATTGCAAAGATTAAAATACAAATCTGATGTGACTCAGTGAGTGTCATGAAATATATAACTAAAAAATCTGTAGGATATTTGACACTTGAAACTTTTTCAACAAGAGATGTATAGTTAAAAGCATTATAATGTGTATCCACACATATATTAACATGTTTCCATGATGTGATTGTGAAAAGATTATGATTCTGAGATAGATAAGTCACATTACTCTCAATGGACGATGTAAGAACATGTCCCTTCAATCAGAGAAGTATGAACTTAGCTATGGTTTGGTAAATAAGAAATGAAAGAGTGGATTCTTTTGACATTTATTTCAGAGAGGTTTTAGAGTGTCATACAAAGAGTGCATGAAATGTGGTATTATTCACACAGAACAATGCTGACTTAAAAATCATAAAGAAAGGATACCATTAGGTTACCTCTATTAATGTGAACCTTGTTATACAGTTTTCATGTTTTCTATTCATTGATGTTATTCGAAAATACATATGAATGAAGTCTGTATTGAATGGTTTGGATATTAAATATAGAGTTATACTATGTATATTATGTCACCTTAAACCAGTACAAGAAGACAGGATGTAAGGGGATGAGGTAAGACTTATAACTAATTGTACTGAACAAAATAATTATTTCAAGTACCATATATTAAGTGGAAATTTTCACCAGGAATTAAATTAATTAATTTTGGTTATTTTATCCAATGAGGTTAGATAATGAATATTAATTCCTAATGAAATTTAACTCTCTATTAATCTCTTCAGTTATTGGTACAAGTGAATTTTTAAGTAGAATTTCTTCAAATTTGAAACATTAATGGTCAGTCAATGCAGTTATGTCATCTGCCTTTCAAAATCTCAAGGAGGAGCAAGATATCAATATTGCTTATATCAGAAGTGTTTAATCCTTTGTAATGTAAATTCATTATGAACACATATTAATATTATTGTAACATGGAGATAACAAACCTCCCTGGATGATGTTCTTCAAACTCTAAGCAGCCAAGGGATATTTTATTCTAGCTAAAAATTTCTACCATTAAGCATTTAATAATAATAATAATAATATATATATATATATATATGAATGAGATATTATTTGAAATATATAGAAAATAGAGGTTTTGGGAAAAGGATTTTATTGAGCATTAGTGCAGTACAACAGAACCCCTCTCATCTGATCATGTTGCGAGAGTAGGATTTGGTTTGGATGACAGAAAACTTGTAAATATAGAAGAGACAATTAAGTACAAAAAGTACAAAAATACAGTGGAAATTGACCATTAAACTGACTCTGTTGAGAAAATGAGAGTTTGTTTAGATAATAGATAAGGTATGTTATAAAGAAGACGTTTATTATAAAACAGTGGGAAATTGTATTTTTATTGCGTAAAATACCCTTACCTTGTCCTCATTAATTAGCCCTCTTTAAGCTGAAGCAAATGGTGAAGAATATTTCAAAATCAAATCAGATATTAAAATAATGAAGTTATTTGTCATTTTAACTGGAGGGGTTTGGTGCATGGTAATGATTCCTACCAGTCTGATAAGCATTGGATAATTATTCAAAATAAAAGAAAAAATTTAATGTTTTTTTAACAGCTTGTGCACTTGTCCATGTCAACTTCATTATTGGATTGGATCGGCTCAGAATTTGAATGGCCATTGGTCCTTTATCCCTGTATATATATTATGTTATTTCAATCTTTATTACAATTTGAAGTGAGAACAGAAAATTCATAATAAGTTAGCAAGGTGTAATTCCACTTTGGTAAAAAAATGTAAAATTTACCACATCTGTGAAATTCAACACAGGTGTTTGGTGGTGGGGGTAGGGTTGAATTGTGTCTGACTGTTGATGTTAATATCTACCGTTCAACATAAATAAAAGGATAACCTGAAATTACCAGTGAAAGTAAGTGCAGTTATATCATAAAATAAATAAAGCTTTAAGCAGTATCTTCATGCTATTGTGTCAGTGACCTTCTGGTTGGTGGAACTCCATAAAGCTCAATACAGTTGATGAGATCACAAGGAACGTAAAAGTCTGGCTCAAATGGTTTAAGAACACTCTAATGTTAACATTTCCTTGACATGAACTATACAACTTAAGTTTTCACAAAAAAGAAAAAAAAATCTTTGTAAATTGTAAGTGTCACTGTTTACTTAGTGAATTACATTTTTTTTAATATTTCAATCATGATCCCAGGTTTGATTATACAATATCCATAAATTAGTGAGAAAACTAACGAAGGGGCCTTTATCCGAAAGTTCGACGTAGACAGCTGAGTTGTGTTCACATAATTATGCTTTGAGCAGACAAAAAATAACGTAAAACAATTATTAACAAGAGCACTTGGGGAACAAATACCTCCACCATGGCACAACACAGTAAGTTAGTGGGAAAATCCAGATGATTTTTTTTTGTATCCAGATGACTTTCAAAATTTGATGGGATCTAAGTTTGACCAAGACCCTTCTTCTGCCAAGAAGATCCAAGCAGTAGTATTTGCGTAATCTTAAACACATAAATGGACAAACAGACAAATTTTTGTAATAACAATACCTCCCTTGGTGGAGGTAATAATTATAGAATTTAAGATAAATTAGGTATAGCAACAATAATTTTAGTTAGGGTTCCATGTCTCTGTTGAAAGTTTCAAGTTTTTTTAAAATGTTCTTTACCCTGGTAACAAAAAATCCTGACTGAATGAAAATACTGTCTTCCTGAATCTTTTTGAGATTTGAAAAATATTTTAATAGTATCTTTAATTATATTAAAACTTTGCACATTTTAATATTATCATGGATAAATTTAACTGTGACATATGCTACTGACATAAAGTTTATACAGTGAAACCTCCCTCAACTGTGGATATCTAAATATTAATGTCTTTATGGATATCTTTAAATATTGCCTATTGTATTATCCCATCTGTGATTTGAATGGCTCTTGGATGAAGTCATCTATAATTTGATTTTCTGTTGTATTCAGCCATCTGTAATTAGATTGGCTGTTGTATTCAGACATCTTTAATTTGATTGACTACTGTATACTGTAGTGAGGCATCTATGATTTCAGTGTATTACATTGAGATATGATCCCAGTTGTTAAAAAGACTGTGAAAACCAAATTTTTGACATTATATCTTTTATTTGATTCGCCATTGTAATGACATCAGTAATTTGATTGGCTACAGTTGTAAGTTATCTGAAATTGGATTGGTTGTTATATTAAGACATCTTTAATTTGATTGGCTGCAGTGTTCCACAAGCCCCGCCCAGGTCACAGCGCCAGAGCCGCGCTCTTCAGATCATGGAGGAAAAGCGACGGAAGCGGCGGTTGGTCGGTAGGTGATCCCAAATTTCTCGCTTGCTTAAAAATAAATTGACTGTTGTCTTGCACAAGGTTATACATTGTCATAAAGTGTTGAAAGTGAGTCTGTTCCCTGCTTTTTGTTAAATACAGTTCAACCCTCTTAAGTTAAAATCAGGTAATCAGGTATTCCAGGTAAGAGGATAAATATTAAATGAGAAGTCCTTTTAAAGACTCATTCTAACATAGCTTTGCTGTGTCAGTGAATCTAATTGGTCAGGAGAAAAACATCTTTTGTTTTGAACCTCCACGTAATAGTTTTCCCATTTATCATCCACAAGTGTCATTTAAGAGTAGATATAAACATAACTTGATACTGAACGAATCAGAATAGTAATAATCTATCACTGGCTGGACATTTTGCATGATAATAGTCCAATTGGCATTTTAGAATCACTCAGGCTTTGTGGTACTAAAGTGCTAAACAGACTATAATTCTGCATAGAGTAAGAAATCTAAAATTCGCCAGGAATCTAAAATTCGCCACCTATAAAACCTTAGTTAATTTTATGAAGAAAATGATGTTTTTGTCTAAAAATTGGTATTTTCAGTTCAAAAAGCCTTAATTTACTATACAGTCAACAAATCTCACCACGATTCATTTATTTTATTAGTATTTTGACATGTGGCGAATTTCAGATATGTGGCGAATTTTAGATTTCTTACTCTAACGTCCACCCAGTGATGGATTATTAACATATGTTTCTACTTATAAAGGGAAGTCTACCAAACAGAGTTTTACTTAAAGGGGTTTGACTGCCACTGCTTTGTGTAACCGCAATTTGAGTTTATTGAGTTACATGTGCATATGCTTTGAAGTTTCATTTTTTGAGACATGTAAATGGTGATGTTGTATACCTGAATGTACCAGACGCGTCTCCTCTTGCTGTAGTTTATTTTTTAAACCACAAGCTTGATCTATTAGTTTTTGGCTGTTGTTCAATGCTATGCCATCATGTTCCTTAAGTTTGTGTAATTTAAGCCAAAAACTTCTTTAAACATTTTTATATTTGATATGTTGTAGAATAATCAAGGTATTAATAACATGATACACTTCAAAATATTACTGGTATAGCTTACCTCTGTTCCAAAATGTCCTCTCCTCAGGCCTTACAAGACAACGTCATTATATTAATAAAATGAAAACTTTGGTTGGAATCATAAAAATTGACTTTATAATTATTGTTGAAACCTTTTCATTACTAGAAAGATGGGTAAACACTTAGTAAAATACAGATTATGTTCCTGGTCTATTTTCTCAAGACCTTATTTTCTCGTAACGGGGGGGGTGGGTGGGGGGGGGGGGGGTGGAAGTTGTATTATATTGTCATCTGCATTCGTGCTCGATGTATTTTTTATAAATGTAATTCTAGAACTTTTCCTATTATATGCAAGGTAAGTGTTTACTGAACAGCCATGTGGTTCAAATTTGGCAAATGTTTTAATTGTCACTCAAATCTTGGATCATTTTTTCAAAATATAGTGCCAAATAATTTCTGCAGAAATAAATCAAAATTCCACATTTTTTCCAGTTTAGTTCACAAGGATTATATCTGTGCTAACAAGATTAGTGTGAACATTTAGAGTAAGAAATCTAAAATTCGCCAGGAATCTAAAATTCGCCACCTCTAAAACCTTAGTTAATTTTATGAAGAAAATGATGTTTTTGTCTAAAACTTGGTATTTTTCAGTTCAAAAAGTCTTAATTTACCATACAGTCAACAAATCTCACCACAATTCATTTATTTTATTAGTATTTTCACATGTGGTGAATTTCAGATATGTGGCGAATTTTAGATTTCTTACTCTATCAGTCACTATAGTGTAGTTTCAGTAAATGTAGAACATTCTATCATATAAGTTCATCAAACTATGTGTGAAAAAAACATCAAATGACCTTTGAATAATACATTGAGTAGTGTTTTCTTTGGCTTACGGTCATCTACACTTTTTATTGGTGCATCAGATCATTCTACACTGTAATTTACGTAAAGTTTTTCTGTGAACCTGGCACAAATTTTTGGGGGGTCAGTTGCTCAAAGCTCAAATCAACTCACTAACAAACACCTCTCATGAACTTGCCAAGCAGTAATGACTGTAAACACCTTTAACTACAGATCTATTAGGAACAATGGTTACAATGCCAAGTGGCAAGAAAATGTAACAGGAAGTAAAATTGTCAAGATTAATTATATGGCTGTTAAGTCTAGGTTAATGGCCAAGTATGTGTCCAATATTAGAAAATAGTGGACTGTTTACGAGGTCCTGTAGGACTCTTAATCTATTTAAATTACACCCCCTTCCTTATTTTATAATTTAAAAGATGTTGTTTAACCTCATTACATATGATTCCTATATTTCTGGTATGTATTTTCGGGTTTAATGATCATTTTAAATGAAATAAAAGTAAAGGTGCATCTTGGGGAAATGTTTAAAAAGTGTTTCCATACATACAACTGCCCATAAATGAAAGATATTGGACACTTTTAAGTTTTAATAAAAGAAATATTCTCTCAGATGTAATTTAACAAGCTGTAATGTCATTAATGGGTTTATGAGCTTACTGATTGATTGCACTAGACTGTGTGTGTTCACTAACACAGTCCCTGGAACTTAAAAGCCAAATCACTTCATATCTTGAATGACATGCTGATTTCAGTTGTTTATGTATAAATTCCAGGTTACTTTCTGTTTTTCTTTTCTCTTTTTTCTTTGGTTTGTGTTTTTAAGGAAACTGTACTTGTAATATCCTTAATTGGCAATAAATTGTTTACTAATTACCGCTGAAGTAAATTTATCAAAAGGACATTACCAATAAAGTAATGATTCATTAGGTTTCATCCCAGTAAATTGTGTATTTTCTTGGTAAAATGTGCCACTCCTGTAAATCAAAACATGTAACACTTTGTGGTCAGGTTGAAGGTCCTGTGTGAGTAATACACTATTGCAACAATCAACATCAATCACAATAAATTAATATAAAAATCATGTACACAATTAATGATGTGCAACTTTTCACTGTGGTTTATTAATTTGACTTTCTATATGCATACATAGAATGATGCATGGCAAATGGCCAATACATCATAAAACTACATGCTTAGATACTTTTTTTTTCATCCTAGATGGGGAAAAAATCACATTCACAAATTGTGTAAATTAAAACATACATGAAAGACGTTGGGATATTGTATAAGTATTTTTTGGTAAAAAATATAAAAGACTTTATTCACTCTTTTAGTTGAAACACCTGGGTGGGTGAGAGTAGCAAACCCTCCATCAGGTACCGTGTGCATGTGCTACACACATGTGCATTTGATACATTTTAATACATTCATACACATATATAGACATTTGGTAAAGTAGAGATTTAAGTGGAAAATTACAACATTTCACCAATTCCCAATTTTTTAAGATATTCACTAGAATTAAATTTCACTTTTTATTGCGTAAAATACCCTTACCTTATCCTCACTAATGCTGTTTGTTGGCATGAGCAAACATCAATGACCAACCTGAATATTTCAAATAAAATATTTTTATCGGAAACCAGCCTATACTACATAGTTATGTACTGCGCATGCTCCCGCGTCCTTAGTTCCCTGATATTCTTCACGTTTATTTTGGTCGTTGAAGAGCAAACATCTTGGATACAGTTTTACATTTTGATTGTTTTCAAAATGGCGGAAGTCCAAGTGAAAAAAGGACAGAAACAAGCTTCAGGTTGCCACCATTTTGTGGTGGATTGGGATTCACATCATTATTGTCCTTCATGCAGGGATAAATTTTTACAGTTGGTTATTTTCTTCTTAAGGGATTAACACAGATTTAAAATTTCACAAGAAATTAATTTTTACTATCCAAGCTCATTAGCTAAAATTGCTAAAATCAATGCCTATTGAAAATGTCACATTATACAGTGTGTAAGATAGAAATAGAAATCGTGATTATTTGGAAATATTAGGCTGACCATACCTTGTCTGTTAAACAAAAAAAAAAGATATACTATTTGAAATATTTTTCATTTTGAAAAATTTTCTGTCATCAGATCAGTAAAGTGTCATCAGCATATAGCATAGATATCCAGTTAAAATGACCACAGCTTCCGTATTTCTGATTCTAACATGACGACCTGCGCAGAAACAAGTTTTGAGTTCTATGTGCACACAATTATCTCGCAACAATCGCACTGCCCTTCCATTCGCCCTACGTATTTTGGTTGGGTTTTAGAAGTAATGTTGTTATGTTGTTTTTATTTATATTTCATTGAATATGAGATAGTTATTGAATTTTAAATACTATATATTACATATATTTATATAAAATATTCCTGTATCAAAACATTGTAAATCTGCAATTATAGGGTACAATGGATGGAACAGCCGGTTGCTAAGGTCACAACATTGTAAACAAACCTACGTAAAATAATTTATTCCTTGTAAAAATAAAAAATTAATGAAAAGAAGTCTGTTAAATAATTTTATATGTCATGTTAGAATAGTACTAATCCATTCGTGCTCATGGTTTGTGTTCGGCATTTAACCATGGTCCTTCCGGATAATTTTACTCAGCCTTCGGCTTCATAAAATTATTACCGGAAGTACCATGGTTAAATGCCGAACACAAACCATAATCACTCATGGATTATTTCTACAACTGTTACAGAAGAAAAGTTGCCATCTTATTCAGTGTAAAGAAGGCCTTCATCTCTGAGTATCAGATCGGATCAGTTTATTGAGGGCCTAAGTATCATTCGGTAATTTTACACATCAGTATGAGAACAGTAAATAACACATTTACTGCTGCACAAGATTTCTATACAACTACACTGAAAGATTGTCTATCTTTGCATATCACAGCCATAAACCAGTATCAATAATTATAGAGTAATATAGACCACCATTGATTGTAGTCAAAAGACATCTTCATAGAGAAATTCTGAAAGTTTAGGGATACAGGTAAAATCTGTCTTTCTTCAAATTGATTAAAAGAGAGCTTCATGCACTTAATATAATGGAAAATTATATGATTCCTAATACTATTAGAGAGTCTTTAAGTAGGGTTTATTCTCTTAAGGTCTTTTATTAAGCATAGCAAGACATGGATATTCTGGTACTACATTTATATCAGACCCTTTCTCCACCTTGGATTTTGTATTCAGATATATTTTAGAGCAGTTGTCTGGCAGTAAGGGTTACGGGTATGGGAATTACCAAAATTACCAAAATAAACAACTGACATCTGCTTAGACCTCAGTTACACATCCACGGATGGTCCGCCGGATCGCGCCAGGTTTCCTAATACGGATAATATTGAGTGATTTACTGATCATATTTTGTGTCCGTAATGTCCTTGTCAGATCTGTAGTGGCATGCTGAGGTCCGTAGTGACATGCCAGGGATCAGATAGGATCCCTAGGTTGTTACGGAAAAATTAAAACTGTTGGATTGTTTCCTTAAAGTCTGTAAGGACCTTATCTGATCAGGGTATCCGTAGCTCTTCCGTATCTCATTAGTAGCTCATCCGTAACTGTCCTTATTGTCCCTAAACCCATCCTGGATGTCCTTGTGACATCCGTTTCATCCTTGAAGCTTCCGCGCCAACAAATATCCCCCAAAAATTGCCGGATGTAACCAGATCTGCTATGGATTTGCTACGGACTGACACGGAAATGGTTTGTGGATTAAAAAAACAGTCAGAAGGCCAATCCTTTGTGCAGTCTTTTCATCTGCAAACCTGTCTGTGGCGGTCCGCTGCGGTCCGTAGCAGATCCGTGGCAGTTCCGTAAATCTTTTACATGACCCTCATCCTTGTCAGTTACCATATATGGAACTGTGGCATATATCCGTGGCATATATCCTTGGATGTATAACTGGCCTCTTACTGATAAGCCAGTGTATAATCTGTCCACCTTAAATCTGATTTTTGTATTGCGTAAAATACCCTTACTACAAACTGAACAGGAAGTACTAAAGGGATCTAGGGATATGGCGCATGTGCAGAGAAGATATGCGCAAACATACCGACAAGAATAGTTTTTTAAAATATTTGGGTTGGATAAGGTAAGTTGCAAAAAATTCAATTACAATAAAAGCTTTACACTTGTACTTGTTCACCAAATCTCCATTATTGAAAAAAAAAAAAAATTAAAAATTTACTAAGTTAATAAAAAGTTTTCAGTTAATTTCCTTTGACAAAGAGTCCAAGTTTCTTTCGTGGACAAGTTTTAAAGTTAAATTAATAAATGAGATTTTCTACCATTGCCAAAATTCTGCGCACCATTTTGTAACATATTAAGTCAGCTGTTGGTACGAAACAAGTCAGTCAAGTAATACAAAATAAGGCAATTTTACTACAAAATGAGTCGGTAATACAAAATAAGTCAAAAATTGATACAAAATAAGTCAGGTAATACAAAATAAGTCGTTGATACAAAATAAGTTGTTACAAACCTTAACAGTGAATCTGCGCTTAGAGGATCTGTCTATATGTACAGTATTTTAGACAGCCATAGTGAAGGAGTCTATAAATACATGAAAGATTGGTCCATTATTGCAGGCATGACACAGCAAAATATAAACGACCTTCCTTTGTGGTCAACAGATATTGCAGTGGAAAGGTTAAAAAAAGGTTTCAAATCCTGTTTTGAAGGCTTATTTTGAGAGATTGAGTGTTACCGTCCAAAGTCAAAGTTGTGGTTTTAGGTCCCTTTCAACAGCCAGGGTCATACTGGGACAGGTCCTCTGCCTTCACCATCCAAAGGATAATACAGTAGATATTCTGACATTCAAAATTGGGACTATTTGGTCACAATTAGGCAAAAAATAATGATCATAAACTTATTAAGGAAAAATAGTTTTCAAATCAATTTAATATGGGCAACTTTATAGTCCTCATGTTAATTTCTAAAACAGAAAGGTGGTCTACATTGTTTGGTTAGGTTATTACATTTGGTAAATGATCTTTTGGTTTCGCCAAATAGAGTTATATATTTGCCATACCAGAAAGTCCAACCAGAATTTCAAGTCCTGACAGCACAAACTCCAGTGATAAGTTCTAATGTCAGAAAGTCTAACTGGAGTTTCTGATGGATTTTTTGTCACAATCTTTTTTTTTTTGCTTTTTTCTTTTGTTCCCACTAATATTTCAGACATATAAATTAAACCATCCCAGTTTCACATGTTAACCAACTACTGCATGCTTTACTCAATTAAAGTTTTTGAAGCCAGCAAAATAATTGTTATATTTTCAGTATCTTAACAGATACTAACATTGTCTTAGGCAATACTTTTTTCACTTAAGATAAAAATGTGTCCCCTTTGCACAATATCACAGTAAGCAAGTTGACTCGGAGATATTTACACATTGAAGGTCCTAATCAGGCACAATCCATCCAGTATGATCTGAACCAGAATTAAACACAGAATTGCTGTCAATACCTTGCAAAAAAAGCACAGACAACACAAAAAAATTCTCCCAAATTTTCACAGCTATGTAGGTGTCTCCAGCCAGTGCAGCAGATTGATCAAACTGAAATGACAATCAGTTCCTTATTTAGGGTATTAATTTGACCATTTTTTTCACTGGTATACAGCAGCCTCTGTATAACTAGAAGCAGTCAAATTTGGGTGTATAAGTGGAACCAATTTTCAGGTCCCAATACCCAACAGTGCTGTGTTTTTGTAGACATAGGTGGAAGTTAGGTATAACTGGAACGAAAACCTGTGGATCTTTGAGGTTCTAGTTAATATACAGAGTCTACTGTATTCAATTTAATGAGGATTTGTATCTAAGCATTTCAGATCAGTTGGATTGATGAGTATGGGCCTAATTAGACTGAGTTTTCTCACATAAAATGTGTTTTCCTGTAAATGTCCTGGCACTTGCCTGAGACTGTTCATTGGTAACTTAATCGCTAAATTAATCTATAATGGCAAAAGAAGGAAGTTATAGCATGCATATAACATTTCAATTGGTGTTCACTCATTCGTTGTAAATCATACTTTATTCATGTTGACACAAGTTCCAGTGACAGCACCAAATTTTTGAATTGTCTTGACTCATGCAATATTGCACAGCATGTGCACTCACCTACTCACCTACATGGTCACATCCTCGACCTTGTTCTTGCACCCACTGAGCCGAAGGTTGTTTCCAACGTACGAGTCGGTGGATTTTTTTCTGATCACGCCGTTGTTCATGGTCAGCTTGATTTTGCCAGTCCCACTGCACCCAAGTCAAACACAATCACCTTTCGAAGGTATCATAAGATAAACATGCAGAGTCTGATCTGTGATCTCGAAAAGTGTTCATTTGTTGCAAGTCCTGGCAGTACCGTTAGTGCACTTCATGACCAATACACAAGGGATCTGAGTAACTTGCTCGATAAACACGCTCCTCTGGTCACTCGTACCTTCACCAAAGGTGCTGCAGGTTGGCTATCAGACACGTACTTACAGGCCAAAGCAGTCAGGCGTCAATTTGAACGGTTCTGGCGGAAAGACAAGTCCCCACAAAATAGGGCTAGACTCCGTAAACAAATTGCTAGGTGCAACGCCATAATTACTAAGGATAAGACCAACTATTTCAGGAACCTCATTAGTGACAATGCTCACGATTCTAAGAAACTGTGGCAGATTCTACGCTCAGTCCTGCACTCTGTTCCTGAGAAGGTACTCCCCTCTCATGCCTCTCAGATATGCCTTGCCAATCGTTTTGTCACTTTTTTCTCAGATAAAATCAGAAAAATCAGGGACTCCTTTACTAACACTGACTCCTTCACTCTTCCTGCTCCTTCAGATGTACCCAAATTTGACCTTTTTAAAGCAGTTTCTGAGGATGAAGTACGGAAAGTAATTACCAAGTCACCTACCAAATCTTGCCTCCTCGATCCATGGCCTACTTTCCTAGTTAAAGAATGTTTGGATATTCTCCTCCCCTCAGTTACTAAACTTGTCAACTGTTCTCTAACTGAAGGTGCTGTCCCGGGTGGTTTAAAAAAGGCTATTGTCTCTCCTCTGATTAAAAAGTCTTCACTACCACCGGATGAATTAAAAAACTACCGACCTGTCTCTGGCTTGAGTTTCATCTCCAAACTTGTTGAGCGTGTAGTTGCTTCGCAGTTAAATGACCATGTTGCCTGTAACGGACTTGAAAATGTCAGTCAATCAGCCTATAAGCAAGGTCACTCGACCGAAACTGCACTACTGTCTATTAAAAATGAAGTCCACCTTGCTCTTGCTAGAGGTGAAGCTACTGCTGTTGTTCTCTTGGACCAATCAGCAGCATTTGACACCATTGATCATGGAACGCTTATTGAGTGTTTGAGTTCCTGGTTTGGTGTTGGAGGTGTGGTTCTGAACTGGTTCAAGTCGTACCTCTGTGACCGCTATCAGTGCATCAAGATTGGTTCTGTTTTATCCGATGCTAAAAGGCTATTGTACGGTGTGCCCCAGGGCTCTGTCCTGGGGCCGATCTTGTTCTCATTATACACTACCCCCCTCAGTAAAGTTATTCAAAATCATCCTGGCATATGTTTCCACTTTTATGCAGACGACACACAGTTATATGTTCATCTCACACATAACCATGCCACTCAGGCCTTTGATAGACTGAAAAACTGCTTGGATGATGTCAGAAAGTGGCTTTCTGCAAATAAGCTTAAACTAAATCCAGACAAGACAGAATTTATTCTGTTTGGCTCAAGAAATGTCCGCACAAAACTCAGGAAATTTTTCCCAGTTAATATACTTGGCAATCTCCTTTCACCTGTTGATGCAATTAAGAACTTAGGTGTCTGGTTTGACTCCGATTTTTCCTTCTCTTGCCATGTCAGGAATACCTGTAAGGCTAGTTTTGTTCATATCAGGGATTTAAAGCGACTCAGAGGATATCTTACACGTGAAGCTGCTCTTTTAGCTGCAAATGCCTTGGTGGGAAGTCGTCTTGACTACTGCAATTCCTTGTTCAGAGGTCTCTCTGCTCTAGACATTCGGAGGCTCCAATGTGTTCAGAACAGTCTTGCAAGAATTGTGGCTAATACCACCAAATACTCACATATCACTCCTGTAAGAAAGAGTCTTCATTGGCTGCCTGTCTTGCATCGCTCTGTTTTCAAGACAGCCCTGTTGGTGTACAAGTTTCTACATAGTGGCCATCCAAAATACTTTGAACCTTTCCTTAAACCCAGGCATAGTGTGTATAGAACACGCAGAAGTCAATCTGATGGTGTGCTGCTTGAGGTCCCACATTGTGCTTCAATATATAAGTCTAAAAAGCATTTTGGCCTTAGCTTTGCATACGATGCCCCAAGAATTTGGAATGATCTTCCTGATGATGTACGCTCAGCTAAATCTCTCTCCTCATTCAGAAAAAAGTTGAAGACTTACCTCTTTGAAAAAGCTTACCCACCCTAGATCACCCCTAGTTTTTCATTTTGTCTCTCCGTGGTGTCGACCCCTGCAATGTCCCTGATTTAACGATTACGATCTCTGATTTTGGCTTTCTGCGTCTTAGAGTCTATCATTAGATAGAGATTAAGCGCTATAAAAGTACTATTAGAATTAGAATTAGAATTAGAATTACTTGTGAATAGATGAATTGGACAAGTATCCTGTATCTGTGAATGTGTGTTTGTGTGCATGTGAATGAACTTTTCTTAATGATTTGTTTATGTAATATTTGTTTACATTATTTATGGAGTTACACCCTACCTGCACTCACACACCCATCAGCATACATAGTCTGTACATCAACTTGATAATTGTTTTGAAATGTAGAAATGAGACTCTAATTTTAAGGATTTGGTATTTTCTACTGAGTTATACAGGTTGGAAAATTTCAGGAACATTCAGTTGATTTTCTACATATTATCCAAGTTTAGCAGTTATTCACATGATGTTAGTGTTTTCTAGTTGGGTTTGAAATATTCCACCAAATTACTGCATGTAAGAGAGTATGCAGTTATTTGGAAAAAAAATGTAATTATTGTGTTATTATTGGCGTCAACTTAAATGTGTCATGCATAAACCATCAGGTCAGCGCCTTCCTGTGAATAGTTACAAGATTGCTTGTTGATTCTTCTTTACAGTAAAAATTTAATCATATAAATCTGAGAATAATTTTGCCACATTAAATTCTTACTCTATTTCAAATTTGTTGCGCAAGACAGTCTACCATTACGAAATCATAGAAAAACCATGATACTGACGTTGTTTCACAAAATATGTCTCCGGTTTTATTTTTTTTTTCAACACTAGCAGATCACAGGGCCTCTCTCTATCTATTCTTAAAATTAGAAACCAAAATTAATTTTTATTTTATTTTTAAAACAATTTTCTTTCAGTTTACATGTCAGAAAAGGTTACTTACCAAGATGTGTTGTTATTTAAAATGACAAGTGCCTGCACAGAACATAAAAAAATAACATCTGTTTATTAAAAATAAATTTTTCAAGTTTAAACTGACCAGTATTTTATCTGTAAAGGACTGTCAGTTCCATAATTAGAGTTATTCTTTACTGTAAATGCAGTGAATAAAAAGAAAGAATAATTCTTACTCCAGGTGAAAATTAACATTTCTTTGCATACCTCAGGCATATTTTTGAAATATGCAATAATTTGGGAAAAAGAACGCAAAAAGAGACATAAATTGATGAAAATTGTATTGAAGAAACAAATTGATATTTCTTTAATTCATTGATATTATCACAGTGTAAAATTTAGTACTTTTAGGAGTTAGATGAATTTTAAGGATACCCCTAGTTTTCCCAGTTAAAATGTCTTATTTGTAAATGTGCTTCTTTGGATATATTTGTTTTGTTTGTAGTTTGTGTTTATGGTTTATAAAGTTATGACTTTTGTGATGTAATGTCTGTTGTTAAACATCTGTAATTATAACCTCCTGCAGCTACCAATTATCACAGTGTAAAATTTAGTACTTTTAGGAGTTAGATGAATTTTACACTGTGATAATATTTGCACAGTAAAGTGAATCTAATTTGTGCAAAACTTTAGTACATTTCCGGAAGTTTATTTCTGTAGAACACTTTTGTTGTAGCTTTTGTGCTGCATCATTTTATATATATATATTTGAATATTTTATAAGTGATGACCAGTATTTACCTTTTCTTTTTTTTTTAAAAAAAATTGGAACATTCTTTCATTGTGAGAATTTTGTTGAGAAACAATTATACTTTTTCATGAAAGAGGATCTCTTTCTAATACAAATGTATGCCAATACAATAATTGTTGTTCCGATGAATTTTGTAAGATCAGATTTTTATTTCAGTGTTTTATATGGATTTTCTCCCACTGTTGTCTAGGTCGTTATTGTCATAGTTTGCTATGTTTATCCAAATGAAAGGCCTGTATGTATTTTTATACCTTACTAACTTTTCTAGTTAGTCAGATATTTAGCACAAACCTTATATTTGAAAAGGGCACCTGTTTCAAATTTAAATCATATTCACAAAAGTAATCTTTTCCTGTGTTCTATAGCTGTATTCTTTACTAATAAAAAATGTTAGTCTCAGTGTGAAATTTTAATAAAGTTTTTAAGCAAAAAGCTATGCAAAAGCCTTCAAAATCTGTATTAAATTTTAAGGCATTGACAGCTTTGTCTTAATATTAAATAAATGATAAAATTCTTTACAAATAACGGAAAATATATTTATTCTAAAGAATAGAATAGATACAAAATTTTTGTGAATATCAGGCCACAGGCCATTTTACATTTGCAAAAAGTTAAGTATACCTTTGTGAAAAAAAAAACTTTCACATACATATGATGCATATTTTACCTGTGTAAAAACTATTGGAAAAAGTTGTGCTAAAATATCAACACCCACCTGTTCTCAGGTGAATGAAAACGGTAAAGTGCCTGTCTTAAAGTAAGGCCTTTTATTTGGATGCATACAGTAGATGTGTTTTAATATTGTAGCATTTAAGTTATATTTATTTGTTTTATCTTTGTTATTTTGCTTTTGTATTTGTAGGTGAAGCAGCCAATTTTAAAGGTAATTTCCTTTTGTTATCTTGAAAAAAAAAGAAGATTTCTTTTTTGCTAACATGTAAGTGAATAATATAGATGCATAGGCATTTTAAGCAAAAAGGAAACAAATACAAAGCTATATAATCTGTAATAATGAGAGCTCAGTGGACTATTGGGTTATGAAATTTTTCATAACTTATCACTCGACTCTTAGTTTTGTGGTTCTCACTTCTGCTCTAGCTCATAATAATATATAGAGTATATTTAAAAACATGTGCTCAGTGGTGTAGAGATTAGAATGCTTGCCTTCAACCTCTGAGGTCGCTGGTTCGAATCTCGGCCCGGGCGCTTCATGTTGGAAAGTTGGTAGTTACTTGCTGATGAAGGTGGTTTACAGTGCAAAGTCTAGACCAACTAATATGCACCGGTTCCTCCACCCATGTACTACCTGTCCCAATATGACCCTGGCTGTTGAACGTCACATAAAACAAAAAATAAATCTAAAAATAAAAACTGTGTGTGCAAATTATAAGTTGGGCTAATACCTGTTACCAAATCTTCAGATGGGATAAGCACAACAAATGTTTAATAATATTTCATATACATATACTGTATAATTGAAATATAAGTATTGAAATTAACTAGCACGGTTATATTCAATTTCATGATTAAAACCACCAATGGAGTGTGACATAAATTAATATGAAACTAGCTGGTTAATATTGAATTTTAGCTTTAAAATCATTCCTGAGTTACTTATCCTAAGTTGGGCTGATATGTTCTAGCCCATCTTAAGATGGGCTTAGCCCATCTTAAGATAGGCTACCCAACTTAGGATCCTAAGTTGGGCTATAGCCCATCTTAAGATGGGCTGACTCCTAAGTTGGGCTCCAACAATAACATTTATATGACATTGTAAAACTGGCACCTTAAATCAGTACACAGTTTAACAATGTGTATCATTGACAAAGCAACAATTTGTATCACTAATATTCATTGGCTGCAGAGTTATTTCTTGTTTATTTGAATTTTCTGCCAATTTAAGATGTATGCCAAATATACAAGTCAAGCGGTATCCTACAATGTTGTGGTATGTTAGATCTATTGTGGCCTGAAAGTATCCCAAAAAATCACAAATATGTTAACATGCCCCAAATCCATGTTAAATATAAAGAGGATTTCCTCCATGGAAAATTCCACATTCTGTATTCATGTCACTTCTGCGAGTTAAAAGTATGCTATTAGACTAAGGATACATTTTCAGAAACAGTTTGTTAAAGGTATTCACCCCACCCTTTTGTTTTAAGACATCGTGTTACAAGGTTATTGTCAGTTTGAGTTATCTACATGCACATGTGCCATTATTTCTTTTCCATTGCCTCAACCATAAAGATAAAATGTAAACAATCCACAAAATATAAACAAGTACAAAAACAGAATCTGGGCCACATAACCTAAGGCACAGGGAATTCCAATTTGCTTCTGTACTGGTGTAAACAACAGTTGTGTTTTAGTTTGTATAAAAACTGTACATACATTTTTATGAATGCAGGAAGACCAGTATTTTAATACCAATGGAAATAACCACAGAATTCCCCATGGAGTTTTCAAGGGGATGGGGGGGGGGGGGGGGGGGGGGGAGAATGTATTTTCCTTTTGACTGATGATGTAATCAATCTTATTAAAGAAGACAAGGTTAATAAGATGAAAACAACAAGGAAATAGTGTGTAGAAGTTACAATAAATGGATTATGTTTTCATAAAACGATTTACTGATGGCATTTTCCATGAAATGAGATTATTTTGTGGTAAGATTTGAAGAGTATAACTTCTTTTGAATAATTTTACATTTCAAGTCAACGTTATCTTGATTTCTACAGGTAAACAGAATTACCTGTCACTTTCACTTAGTGATCGATCCACATAAGTATACAGGACTAGTTTTTCACAGGACTTCTATGTTTTCAGAACACAGTAATTTTACAGCTGCATAATGTAATATTGCTCAACTCGGGTAAAGATAAGAGTGGAAGGTTGGCAACAGACTTTAATTGTTCTGTAGATCTGCGTGCGTCTGGACATGCATGATATTTTTATTTCTGTGGTTTGTGTTAATTACATGGCATTATAGCTGAAAGAGGGTACGCAAAAACTGCGGTCAATTGTTTGCATTTTTCAATTCTTCTGTGAATATTTGTTTCAGATACCTTTAATCTACTGTACTTTGCATAAACTAATAGCATAAAACAGTACCTTCATTTATCTTCATTCACGGAAATACTTATTACTTATAATGGTAATTTTTCTCATGTCTGGGTTTTCCATGGTCTGTTTGAACACCTTAATAGTCCATAACTAAACTGACAATTACAAGTAAAGTGAAGTAAGTACTTTTGGGAAATCTGTAACATATTAAGCAGCTATATTCTTAATTTGTCTTATGTTTTCAGCTAAACATGGCACTACAAATTGCAGAAATTGGTTTGGATATCTTTTTAGAAATATTTTAAAACAAATATGTGAACTTGCAACACAGACCCAAAGATGGTTCACTGTAAACAAATATTGGACTAATGACTAATCACAGCGTATTCTGTTGCCAACTTTCCTATCTTATGTTAGCTGAGTATGACAATTACATTATTACACACACAATATAACCTGGCTTGTTTAATGCACTAGATCTCCTTTATGGAGATTAAGCACTGTGAAAGTCCTTATTAAATTAGAATATATCCTATTTAAAACAGTTTAGCTTTGGCATATGGAGTAAGACTGACCAAGTTTTGTTAGCCCACAGCCCTTAAGGGCTGTCGGGGTAAATTTGTTTTCACCCATGGTATCAGGATGGGCCGGCGGCGGGAAAAAGTTTGTCTGGCCTGTATCTCAGAAACCGTAAGGTGTAGGAAGTTGATACTTGGTAGTTACATTGGTTAGGGGGTGTAGGTGTGCAGCATCATGACATGACTTTGATTTGACCTTGCCGTAGTGACCTTGACCTATAAAATCTTGTCCAGACTATATCTCGGCCACCATAAGGTGTAGGAAGTTGATACTTGGTAGGGACATTGGTTAGGCGGTGTAGGTGCGCAACATCATGGCATGACTTTGATTTGACCTTTGACCTTGCCGTAGTGACCTTGACCTATAATGCCTTGTCCGGGCTATATTTCAAAAACCATAAGGTGTAGGAAGTTGATATTTGGTAGGGACATTGGTCGGGGGGTTATAGGTGTGCAGTGTCATGGTGTGACCTGGATTTGACCTTTGATCTTGCATATCTGATGCTATTTTATCTCGTTACAGGGATATGTGATACTATTTTATCTCTGTTATATCTCGTATATCTTTTTACTTGAATCTTGGTTGTTGCACCTTCTGGGTGTCTTTTGATGTAGATTAAGCACTGTTAAAGTCATATTAGAATTCATTAAGGGTTTTACTTTTGCAACTTCCCATTGTAACAGATGGTATTGCATCAAGTGAGTCACAGGTTTTGCCCCAACAAGCAATTGTTGCCACATCTGTATGTATTGGTAATATTCAAAATATTCAAACCATAATTTGACTATATATAATTGTGATATTTTCATTGAAAGCTATTCTCCAGTTAAGAAATTTTACAGCTTTATAACTTTAAGTTTACTGAATTGTCTTGTTTTAATACTAAATCTTTACATGCAGTGCTCTAAAAGTATCCCAATCTGTGTTTCACTACTTCTGTATCTCATGGTGTTGAAAACTCTTTCCCCAGGCTGTGGGGTACGGACATCTCTGATGCTATTTTTGCAAATGTTATCATGAGATTGGAAATATAAAGCATCAGCCTAGGGTCTCTGGTGTTTAAGCTATGCAATCAGTATAACCTTATTTTTATGTGTATTTTACAGTGTTCTTAGGAGGCTCGTGTAACCCCACAACATGGAGAACAAAGAAAGCAATACCGTACCTCAAGTCTCAGGGAATCACCTACTACAACCCTGTAAGTGTGAAACTGAATGTAATCAGGGAAAAAACCCTCTCTAACAATATTCTAACACGACACAGATGTGTCCTCGATTCTGATTGGCTAAGCGATGAAATCCTTCACAGGTAAAATACAGCAAAATTTAGTAGCTCCAAATTATCGCTCATTATGGCTGTCATAACAATAACTGTTTTATGGTAAAATTTGCAATAATTATTCATCTTAAAATACTTTGTCATGTTAGAATAGGAAGAACCCTCCAAAGCTATGGTATACACAGAATTTTACCATGGTTTGAGGCAATAAATCTTTCAAGCTTCACCTTCGCCTGAGGGTTTATTGCTGCAAACCATTTTTGCTGGTATAATTCTGTGTGTACCATGGTTTGGTCAGGGGTTGTTCCCAAAGTGAACCAATCAGTAATTTGTTATGCTGAAACTTAAGTACCAAAATAAAACCAGGTAATTCAGTCACCAATAATATTGATATGTGGATATCATTTGATGACAACATAAATTTATTCATTTAAATTACCTGTAAAACTCATATATTCAAGATAAACAAAATTTTCATGAAATAATGTATTATTTAACCTTCTTTTTATTGCAGTTTGAGCAGGCTTTCAATTCTTTAAATTTTTATAATCCAAGTATTATACACTTTGTGTACACAAAAGTTTCACGAAGACCAGCAAGGGGCTTTTGTAGTTTATGGAGCTAGCAAAATATTTTATGTTAGTTTGCTTATCCATATGTTCATTTGACCAAGGTTGTCTGTATTAAGTTTATATATCCACTATGTATTCATATGAATAAGTTTGAATTTTTTTTTTTTGCATGAAGTCACTCTGGGACTCCCATTGATCACACTTGTAGCATATTTCATGTTAGTATCCATTTGCTGAGATGACTGAGTTTGTGTTTTCATAGCAAGTCGCCCAGTGGCAGCCAGAATTAATGGAGTTGGAAGACCAGGCCAAACAAACAGCTGAACTCCTCTTCTTTGTGATAGACAACCAGACTCGCTCAACAGCTTCTATGGTGGAGGCTGCTTACCTGGCAGGTAGGCCTAATATTGTTATTGTGTATTTAAACTCAGTGCAATATCTCCATAAATTATACTAGGGATGGGTTGGTAGGCCCTGTATCTCGGTATCGAGAGCATTTTACTGAAATAACGTGATGAGATTTTACAACCGCTTTTATAATGGAAGGAATGGTTAAAATATTAGAAATATACCAAAAATCTGAAGAAATTATAAGCTTATATCCCATATTTTCATGCATTTTGCAGAGTTTTATACACTATAGCAAATTCGTTGAGCAGAACTGCCATGTTTTGGTTACGACACTTAATCTTACTTGTCAACACATATGATTGAAGGAAATCTTTAAATATTGGACACAATCCTGAAATATGAAGAAACTGTATGTGTTTATCTCATATTTTGTATATTTAGGGACATTTATAATATTGCGATTTTGGAAATGTCCATGTTTGGTTGGGGTGTAGTAAAATGTGGAGTCCCAAAATCGGTACGGTTTTGCATTAGCTACCTCCCAATGTGCATATTTTTCATACCGATCCATCCTACCGAAAACTACAAGACTCAAAGCACTATTTAACCCAACCGACTGCACAAGTACAGCCCAACTCTTAAGTAACTGACATTCCCCTAACTGAAAGACAGAGGCTCAAGGATGACCATTTATTAACGTCCTTGGGGTTCTGTAACCTGTCACTGGGTATAGGACTACAATTTTAAGTGGTCATCCGAGCCACTATGTATCTGCCTGTACCTGGGTTTGAACCCAAGTCCTCTGAGTTCCTGCGTAAGTGTGTTACCTGCTAGGCCACAGTGGCAGAAATGTGATAATACTACCTTAATTTGTACATTCCCTGGAAAGGAGAGCTGCTCCAGGTGGATAAAGATATCCATGTTATAAAGATATGAACTTCCCATATGACATGTACGGAAACAATATATATAGATTGCCTGTCCCAGTATTTAGATCAAATGTATCATATAGTGAATGATAATAACAAATTATGTGGTACAATTCAAATACCAGGACTCCTAGTGTTAATGTACCTGCCAGATGAAAGTTTCACAAGGGTACCACACTCAGTATGTGTGTAATAAATATTATTAATAAATTTGTATAACTGTATTACTATTTTGTATGGTTCAGGGTGTGGCCGACAGCTGATTTTAATTGTAAAAGAATTTGAGCAACCTGTGATCGTGTATGGAGAGACATTGAGTGATTTGTAAGTAAATAAAGTTACCTTTTGGAATATTACAACAAAGAATGTAAGATTTATATAGTAGAACCTATAATTATCCAACCTTTGATTTCCAAAATATTTGATTTTATCACTGCCATTCCCACTCCCTGAAATATGTACTTCCCTACAGTTCGTAGTAACCTAGCTCTTCTATTTTGCAACTCATCTATTTTTTGACCAAAATCTTGTTTTTCCAACATTATGAGATAATAGGGGTTTTGTACTTGAAAGCCATTCTGTTATGTGCGTGTAACTTAAATATCCTTCATATTTGACATATCACAGAAGCTGAAAACTTCAAGATTTCTATGGCACTGGTTTTTGTTTTTTTCATTATTCTTCCTCTTGTATCATCTATTGTCAAACCAAGTATTGTTTCTGTAGCATATTTCAATAATAAAAGTATATGATTACCATAAAGTATGACAATCTTATCATTGTAAATCATTACTAGTGTTGAAAAAGTATCAAAGACCAATAAAAATTCAGCCCAAGTCTAAATAGTGCTTTTAGTGCTTTAATACAGCAGATCGATAGTTTAAAACCATCATAAAGCACGAGAATTTGTCTTTTATTCCTATTCTAAAATGGTTACATTTATGTTTTAGTCGAAATAAGCGGTAAATCTTACGCAAAAATCAAAACAAATACAACACCATGTTGGCTATCTAAATAGCTTTTATAATTAACATAAGTAGAAATTTGGCTAATCCTTTCCTGATCCGATTTCTTTCTGAATAAAACATTTTAAAGTGAATCTTTCAGTAATTTAAGTTGTCTCTACTTTTTACAGAGAAGTGGAAGACTTGGAAAGGAGTCATGCCTTCCTGACAGACCTTGTTGAGAGGCAGACCATACCAGTGTTTGATGACATCGATACAGCGCTCAAATGTACAGCCAAGTGTGTACAGAATGTAAGTAATAACTATGGAATAGGTAATTTAGTACACATGGCCTGACATATTTCTTTCTCCTGTACACAGGGACCATGGTGGCGCAGTGGTAAGACACTCCCCTCCCAACTCTGAGATCAGAGTACGAATCCTGGCCTGACCTCATGTGGGAAAGCTTGTAGTTGTTTGTGGTTGACTGGCATTTTACAGTATAGAATCTTGACCAACTGTATGTACTGGTTTCCTTTGCCCTTCCAACTATCTGTCATAATATAACGGATAAAGTACAAGGTGTGAGATAAAACACTTAATAAATAAAATACTTCTGTACTGCACATCTGATCTGTTTTCCTGTTTTAATTCAGAACAAGTGTACTGGGAAATCCCTGCATGATGTAAGAACACAACAAGTGTCAAATGTGAACATTGTGTATATGTAGTGATGTATACAAATTTGTACATAATGCGAGTATAGAGCCAGTGTAAAGCCACTGTGTACATAAAATATTTGAATTGTCAAATCTGATCTAATATTGTTTTCCCCTAACGGGGAACTCTGAGTGGGGCTAAACTGACAGAAAAAATGGGCAAAAACATAGTTCAGGGACATGCTAGGTTAATATAATGAAGAGTTGAGGGAGTGGTAACATGGTAAGATGCTAGCTGGGGAAACTTAATTTGAAGAGGTCAATCTTAGTATACATCCTGAAACGTGTTAGGAATAATGCTTAATATAAGTATGGAATACGTGTTTAGCAAAATGTGTAAGAGAAAGTTTCTAGCTGTGAATATACACCGTATTACTTTAGACTGACATTGATGTGATTAGTTTTTTCTCTGCATTTTCAGAATCTCCATGTGTCTCAGTTGACTGTTGATGATGGAGTCCAACCAATCAAGTGTCCACATATCAGGGTAGCAGACAAGTTCATGTAGGTCTTGTATTATCAACTGCAATATAGAATATGTGTCTAGATTAAATTTTTTTTTTTTACTTTGTAAACACTAAGCAATGCAACTCTAATTTAATATATTTTGTTTTCATTTTTTTTTTGTTTTTTACATAACTTTTTTGAGGACAAACCAGGAAACCACTTTTCATTCAGTTCATTTATATTATACAATACACCATTTTTTTCTCACTAATAAACCACATTTTTAGTATTAACCACATATTTAGTATTAGTTGTATTTTAGTCCAAATCCATGAAAAATTTATAGCTAGGCCAATACAAAATTAAACAAATCCAGTTTTAGTTCAATTTTTTTGTTATTATTATTATTATTTTTTTTTGGAGACTAAGTTTTTAAAATTCCTTCTGATTGAAATACTATTAATGGCATGTATTACTTGTATGTCGAATAAGTCACATACAATATTACGTTCTAAGGCCAGCTTCACGAAGCCTCCTTAAGTTAAAGGTCTCCTTAAATTTAAGCATTTCCTTGAAATTCCCCCTCCTTTATTAAGTTCTGACGATGAAGACTTGTGTCTCAGTTGATGGAACTTAGAATGGAAGTTTCTGTGTAGAGAAGTTAAATTCTTTAAGTTGTTCCAAAATACATACGTGTTTACTCAAAGTGTCAGCATAGTAAAAGAATATTTCAACTAGAAATTACATATAACAGAGTAATTCAATAGTCTCCTTCTTAAGACCCAAAAGTCCCTTTTACTTAAATTAATATTCTTGTCGGTACTACTCTCACCAATTTCTCAAACACCTGTGGGTCATATGACCAACTATTTGCAAAAGTTTGAGAAGAGTGCTTATGAGAGTGAAAAACTACACTGCACATTTGAAAACAAATGAACCAAGTCTAATTACCCAAATTTTAGTTTACACTAATTGGTTAGTAGAGGCAAAGTGTGGTCTATGTAAATTAATGTATCTGAAAAAAAACCTGCTAAAATAAGAAAAAGATGTTTAAAAAGGAATATACTTTGATCAAATTTTTGCCTAAAATTAGGTTATGGTGGAATTAATTAACTAGCTGATATATTTATTGCAGGAAACTTAAAGACGCCTTCCATGCTGTAGACGCAGAAAACTCAGGGAAAGTTACATCACGTGATGTGAGTCTGACTTCTTTCTCACTATATTTTCATTCAGATATTTCCCCTCTCATGTATTTCCATAACTGGCAAACCTACTATTACCAGTATCAGATCAAAGTTGAGGTTTAGGTTCAAACCACAGACCCTATCTGGGAAAGTTGGTAGTTGCTTATCAATCTTCAGCAGTTTACAGAAGTTTATCCCTCATGTCTGATGTTCAACATTTTAAATAAAGTGGGACCAAAAGCGAAACTCCAGACAAATGTGATGGTTAGACATGCCATGTATACCTACTTTAGCAGAATTATATTAAATAAATATTTGAAACAGGTTAATTGCATATTGAAACTCCATCAAAAGGATAACGTTTGTGTTTAACTTACAGGAAGTTAAATATTGATAATTTTTTTTTCCCATTTTTATTTTGTAGATGCAGCTTGCTTATAAAAGTATGACCTCAGAACAAATTCCCACCAGTGCACTCTCCAATAGCACCGCCTACACATTTGAAGACTTCTGTCTCTTCAGTGCAGAGTTTAAATATAAGGTACGGTTCAAATCCAGTCAACTGAAGCTCTGATATGATGGAATTTCTTTTTTATTGGCTATAAGTAAACACCACTGCCTGTATTTACAAAGATTCTTAAACTTAAACTCGTGTTAAATATCACTCATTCTTATGAGTTTGTATTTAAACTTTTCACAAAATAAAAAATTCTTAAATTTAAAGGCATCATAAAACTCATCCATAAACTCATTTTCTGAGAGGTAGATTTTTTGCTTACATGAGATTACGTATCAAAATACCATAATGTCAAATAAGGCAATGACTGAGATTATATGTGTGAGTTTAAGTGTGAGTTAAGGAATCTTTAAAAATCTTACACTCAGTCTCAAACTCAAGTATAATTCCTATAATTAGGGCTTTATATCTTAAATTTGAGTTTAAACTCAGACTGAAATTTGAGTTTGATCATATATTTACATAGAATTTCACACAAGAATACAAAATTTGAGTTTGACTGAAGTAGAACTGAGTTTGAGTGTGAGACTGTGGGTTGGTTTGATTTTGTACTAAAGTAGGACTGAGTTTGAGTGTGATACTGTGGGTGGGTTTGAGTTTGTACTGAAGTAGAACTGAGTTTGAGTGTGAAACTGTGGGCGGGTTTGAGTTTGTACTGAAGTAGAACTGAGTTTGAGTGTGAGACTGTGGGTGGGTTTGAGTTTGTACTGAAGTAGGACTGAGTTTGAGTGTGAGACTGTGGGTGGGTTTGAGTTTGAGTTTGTAATGAAATAGGACTGAGTTTGAGTGTGAGACTCTGGAGACAATTTCTTGAGTTTAAGATATTTTATGAATACCAGCCCAAGGACCCTTATTCACTAATATTTTCTGACAAAATTTGTACGAATAAGATTTGATGTCACTAAGTTGTTAGTTTAAAAGTTTTTTCTAAGGGCTTATACATACCAAGAACAATATGATTAAATAACTAAGAATGATATACTGCATAAGTTAAAATTTTCCCTAGGCTTTAATTTCAGCTATTTTAATTAATGAGCAAGGAAAGTGAAAATTCCTAGTGATGTATTAAGTCTGTACTAATGTTTTAAGTAGAAAGTAATCATTAGTGATAATTAATTCCTGTGAATTTCTAACAAAATGAAGAATGAGTAAAATTCTCTTGTAGCTACACTTTCTACTTACACAGTATCCCTTCTCTGTATGCACAGACTGTAATATTTTATAATCTGATACAAAGCTATTTTTAGTTGCAAATATTTTCAAAATTTTATCTGATCAGAATGTAATGTCAGCTTGCAACACAAGGCTCCAGTAAAAAATAACACAAATTAACTATTTCTTGACTGATTTTAAAATTTCTTTCCACCAATTTCTTCCACTTGAAGCGGAAGTATAATGGATTGGAGAATTCAAAAGTTTAAAGTAGGATAGCATATTTTATATTCTTGTGTCAAAAGCAAACCCAATAAATACTCTGTGGGTTATGAGTGAAATAATAAAAAGTATTTAAAAAAAATTCCTGCATCCAGACCATGATCTCTATCATCACCAAAATTTAATCATCTGTTTCTTGTGTTATTGTTGACATGTTCTTAAAATTTCATCAAAATCCATCACAAGTTTCAAGTTATTTTACAAAAAACAAACACACTTAACCAGTCACAGTTATCTCCTTGTAGGTCCATAAACCTTTACAGTCTCGGATTATAAATTTCTTAATTTTATAGCGAAATACCCTTACCATTTCCTAACAGTAGCTATTTGTTGGAGCCGTCCAACCCAGTGGCCAACGCAGAGATGCGATTTTAAGGTTATGTAACAACCTTAACCAAGCCATTGGGTTACAGTAGTCCGTCCTCCCGCCAATTAGGTCACATGACCACATTGTTTACTTCATTATTTTTGTTGGCCATCATCAGTAAGGACGTCTTTGGAAATTAGGAGAAGTTTTGTCAAGGTTTTATTTATTTCTTGAGATTTTACAGTCAATCTCACTTATTATTTTAAATGTATATCATACAGAACTTATACCTTTGTTAAATCTTCGAAGGTATGCATTATATTATGCAAATAAAGGACTTTTGGATGGCGACTTTGAGGTTTCATCGTCTTCAACCTCGAGGAAATAGATTAACATAAAGAGGGTCATTATGCAACAATAATATCTTTATTTAGCTTGCCAGTCGTTCGGTTCAGTTTACTGGACGTTGGAAGCTATAATTTTGCAGCATACATGTTTACAAAGAATGTACTCTTCAATAACAGAAGCGATCTGGAAGACTCCATCTTGGATGAGAATGACAATTCGAGTGGCCGTTATTGCTGTTCACGTCGGGTTCTAATAGCCAGGCGTTGAAAGCAGTTTTTTGATCACAATATACATCCCAATCGAATTGATTGTCGACGAGTCAGTAGAAGGAATCTCCCTTGGGGGCGGCCATTTACGTTGCCATGGACACGGCATCGTGGAGGAGTTTTGAATGCAGGAAATACTACTTCTTCGGAAAACTCTTCCGTCGAGGTCCAGTCAAAACATTCACCAGAGGAAATACCTGTGTGAAGTCATCCATGCACAATCGAGTATTCTATACCTCTCAGAAGGTCAGAATTCGGGTTGTCAGATGTCCGGGAGTGTCATTCATATCTACAAGGAGAGGCTTTTGATTCAATGGTTTTGCACAAGAATTTAGTACAATCGGGTTTCTATACCTCTCAAAAGGTTTAGAATTCAGGTTGTCAGGAGATGGTGATTATGATTCATCTCATTACAAGGAATCTATTCCTTATTTTACTTTTGCTTGACTGTTATTGAGTGGCTAGGGATTGATTTAACAGGCACAGTTTCTGTGAATGCTCCTTTGTTTGGTCACATTTACATTCCTTGGGTGAACAGCCAGCATTGAAATGTGGCTTTTATGTTGGGTTTCAAGGAGTGTGAAGCCTCTGATGTTTTAAAGAGCAGCTATACAGGAAGAAGTTTTGCTTGCACTTCCTTACATACATTACTTTCCTGGACAGCTCCTTAGTTACAGCAGGTCTGCAGGAGGAACATGACCTTTCAGACACTTTGCAAACAGGGTCCCTGGTAGGGGACTGTAAGAGAGAAGAAGCGTGTATATTCTCACTCCTTCAGTTCAGGTCATATTTAGAGGATCCTAGGGATCACTATGATATGTTATAGACTTCAATATGCTTTGGACTGGGTGCAATGATGTTTGCATTTCTAGTCCAGTCAACCAGTTGGTGTCCAAATCTTCTTGTTGCAGTTTGCCCATGTCTAAGAACATGTGACTCAACAGGAGGGCTGTAAATTAGAATGTCTTTAGCAAACCTACAATGCATTTTTCACTCCTAATGATGTTCTCTTGCTGGGCATATTAGATGTTCAGAGGATTTTCATCTAGTGTTTTCATGGAAATAATTAACAAGGATTAGTAACTCTAGAAGTGAGCATGCTTCTAGTTCTGGTCTAATAAACCATGGAATAGAGTTACAAGTGCCTCCTACTCCTCAGCTAGTTAAAAGGGGAGTGGATCTTACTTATACAGGCCTATGGAAGCAGGGATGATAGCTGGCTTCCTGTGGTTTTAAGGAACCTTTCTCCAGTTTGGTACTATACAAGTCCTGGGAAAGAAGAATATTCAGCCAGACTTTTTAGAAGTGAGGTTGGCAGAAGTAAAAAAAAAAAAAACTGGGAGAAACAGCAATTTTGATAAAAAGCTGTTTATGAAATGATCGACAAAAGGGCGATATCACCAGTCACATCGCTGGAAGTTTACAGTTACAGTCTATTTCTTGGGGTTAGTGAAGAAAAAATGACTGTCAGTATACTTAAGGTCAGGTAAACAAGCTTTGCATGTACCTTACTCAATATGAATTGTTTAATATTTGGAATTCGTCTATATAACGAGAGTGGATGACGTCACTCGAATCTTATGGGTACACACTCGTCACCGGTAGACTCAGCTGGAGGCTACAGATTTTACCAGTTCACTGCCTTACCCTGCAATATGGCTACAGTTCCTCTCCAGTTCACCAAGGTAGCAAAAGTGGTGAAGCTGATGGCTCGTGCAGAAGGCATCAGTATTCGCCAGTATATAGACGGTTGGCCTAATGAGAACAAACTCAAAGCAGCAATGCCAAGATATCACCCTCTGGTTGGTGCATCTTGTGGAAGCCTG
The DNA here is from genome assembly GCA_964017235.1 of Sabellastarte sp. h YS-2021. NCBI lineage: Eukaryota > Metazoa > Annelida > Polychaeta > Sabellida > Sabellidae > Sabellastarte > Sabellastarte sp. h YS-2021. Next base: position 29,501,208 of record OZ024935.1, on the reverse strand, counting down.
GGTTGGATCACAAATTTCAAAAGATCAGATTTATTTCCAACTCCTGTAATCAATTTATTGTTACAATTCGACCTCAGGGTAGGTCTAGTCTTCTCAATTCAAAGAAATTTGATTGAAAGACGGTTACCATGTTGGAAGTTCTCACTTATCTCCAGGGAAGCTCAGGTCACTTTGAAAGCATGGTTTTAATGGAGAAGACTATACCATTGGGTGATCTGCACGTGAAGTCATTCCAATGGTATCTGGGAACACTACTGATAGCTTCAGTCTCTGGATATCCCATTTCTTGGGTCTTTGGTTCAGGGATCATCTTCAGTGGTGGACCACTAGTTCAATTTTGAAGGAGGACTCACCACTCCTTCAGGAGCACAGTTTTCTCTCCATTCACAGAAGCTTCCCTAATGGGTTGGGGTGCTTCTTGAGTCGTCCACAGCCATTGGTCTGTGGCATCAGGAAGAGTCAAGACTCCACATTACATAACATTGGAAGCAATGTTGTTATTTTTAAAAAATCATTCAGAAGTCAGTTTCTGGATTGAAATCAGTTTCATTTTCTCTGACAATTTATTAGTGGTTGCCTATATGAACAGCCAGGGAGGCATCCACTCTTAGGTAATATGTACCTTAATCTGCATAATCATGGTTTAATTAAATGCCAGAATGATTCAGATTCACGAAGTACATCCTAAGGAATCTAGATGTTCTGCCAGATTCCTTGTCTAGAGGTTAAGTTATTCAAACCAAAGGGGCTATGAGTCGCCAGGTTTTCAATCAATTAGACATGTTTTGCCCAGGGCCTTGGTCCTGCAGGTAATGTAAATGTGTCTGTCTCATGTCCCAGACAGTCGGGCTTGGGGAACAGATGCATTGAATGTCAGGGGGAGGGTCTGGTCAGTTATGTCCAGTGGCCCTCATCCCTCAGGTGATTCAACAAATGACCACCTACAGGTGTAGAATCATCATGATTGGGTGGCCAGGGATATCTTGTTTTTGTGTCTGGTGAATCTGTTCCACAAAAACTCCTAAATGGGTGAATCTGTTAGTTCAAGTTTCAGCAACAGACTTCACAACAATCTAGGTTATTTGAATCTTCATGATTGGCATCTGGAGTCAGGCATGAATATTATGAAAGATTCCCAGAGGAAGTGGTGAAACAATGAAGGAGCACTCCTCAAGGAGAATCTGAGAAGCAATTGTTCTTTTTTGGGAAGTGGTGTGAAGAGAGCCAGGTTTATATCTCAGACCCACTATTCCACATTGAGCAAATTTCCTGAAATTCTAGTTTAAGGAACATACTAATACCATCCGCTATTGTGGGCTATAGAACAGCAATTACGGATGGTTTGGCGCTTAAAGGGTAAAAAGTATCTAAAAGTTGAGCTAAATATTAGATTAGCAACTTTTAGAAAGAGACAAACCAATAGTTTGGATTTTGTCATTGGTCCTTCAGGCTCTTATCAAACAACCGTTGGGCTTGTGAGGAAGGCTTTTTTGAAGTTATTATCTTTCAAGACGATTGGTCTTGGTTTCAGGTAAAGTAGTGACATTCATGCTTCCCTTACTTGTAGGGAGGATTGGTCACAAGTAACTTTGGTCATTAACTGCCTTTTTGGCCATGAACCAGTTGGCTTCAGATGGGCCTCCTGCAATTACTGCAACTGAGTCAGTGGTCTTTGTCTCTGTGGATTCATGGTAATGGAGTGACATTAATGCTTGGACATATTCTTCCTTTAGTTATAAGGAGAATTGGTCACAAGTAACTCTGGCCCATCAATTGCCAGATCCAGTTTGCTTTGGATGGGCCTACTGCAATTAAGCCTGTGGTCATGCCAGCTCTTAGCCTCTTTGGACATCAGTTTGACTCAATCTGGGTCTGTCTGTTCCTGTTAGGGGTGGTAATCAAAAGGTTTGGGATAGAACAAAATCTTTTGTTTTTACTGCCATTAAGAAAGTTTCTTAATAAGACTTATCTTTTGGCACCTATTTCATCTTGATTGAGTCACGGAAACTATTGATGTATGTTTTTGATTGCATCTTTAGTTTATAGGTGATTTCCTTACATGAGTTTCTTGATACATGTTATTGGAAATTGCATTGTTTGTATACTAATTTCTGTCTGAAAAACCTCTGTTGTCATTGGGTCAGATTTGAAATTGGGTCCTACAGTTGCAGTTACAGTTTTGTTACTTTATAAGTATGTGTTTCATACTTATATTGGAACATTTGCAGTTTGTGGCTGGTATGTCTGCAATGCTGGATGTTTGTAGTTAGATATCAATGTTGCCTAAATCCGACTTGGGAAGGATTTGGCATTATGCTGATGACACTTACAGGTTGGTTTGACCTTGTTTTGGGGTCGGATGTTACAATGTAGATGGGATATCTATTTATGACATCTTTTTGCAACACCAACATTGTCAGCAGTTGTGAGAACTACAACTACATACTGCCATTTTTTGGAAGTTGTATGTTGTGAATGTTTGGAAGTTATATGTTCATTAATGCATGTAATTCCATTATGAAGTTCTCGTGATGTTTAGTTGTAGGTTAGGTAGTGGTTTTCTTAAAAAGAATTCCCTCCATCCTACAAGGCTGAATTCATCTACTGTTAGGAAATGGTAAGGGTATTTCGCTATAAAATTGAAAAATTTAATAGTAATTTAAATTTTTATTAGAAATACTTACCATTTCCTAACACTCAAATTTCCCTCCCGCCTCCCCGCAAGTCATTCTTTTACTTGCAACAAAAATAATGAAGTAAACAATGTGGTCATGTGACCTAATTGGCGGGAGGACGGACTACTGTAACCCAATGGCTTGGTTAAGGTTGTTACATAACCTTAAAATCGCATCTCTGCGTTGGCCATTGGGTTGGATGGCTCCAACAAATAGCTACTGTTAGGAAATGGTAAGTATTTCTAATAAAAATTTAAATTACTATTAAATTTTTCAATTTTGTATTTCTAGAAATTTAAGTAATTTTGTATCTCTAAAAGTGTAAGTAATTTAAATTTGTATTTCTAAAAATTTAGGTAAACTAAATTTAAGTAAAATCAGTTTAAAGCATTCTTCAATACATAAGTTTGAAAATGTATTTTTCTGTTGAAAAGCCATTATTTGTATAGAGCAGAATTATATTTGTTTATATCTTTACTTGCTGTTTACAATTTTTTCCTGTAAATTGCAGATCACAGATAATGCTGAATATTTGTTATTTGTTTTTCTGGGAAATTGGTTAGAATTTTATTGTAGTCTCAAAATAGACACTGATTAGTCATTCAACACTCACAAAGCCAAAGCTAAAGAGAAAGTGTTTTCAATTTATTAGCAAAAACTGTACTAACACATGACTCATAGATTGGAGTTATTGTTTTTTATTCTCTGTTGCTCTGCCTGTTTTATCGCTTTCAAAGTTATTTTACACTCGCCGCTGTCCTTTTCTCTATTTCAGCGCAAGTCGTGGTGGGAGCGTCTCATATTATCACTCACACACCTCTCCCTACGCACACTGCAGTGGTGGCGGGGACAGCCAGCTTTGCCCCCACCTTCAGATGCCTCCAGTACCCGCAGGCGGGATGTCTTCCTGGGAGGCACCTGTGGTAGCTCCACCTGGCGGCAGGATTTGGCAGTACCTGCATTCAAGTGAGTCACGTAGTTCATATATTTTTATTATAAGCTTAACATGGATTCTGGATGTCTGTCATAGTGAGTAATATGGATGGGTCGGTATCAAAAATGTGTACTTTGGGAGGTCGCCAATGCAAAACCGTGCAAATTCCGGTACTCCACGTTTTGGTAAACCCCACACAAACATGGACATTTCCTCTTCACGACATCGAAATAAAAGTTGCCAAATGCACAGAGTATGAGATAAAAGCTTAAATTTTCTTTGGATTTCTTTCTAGTTCCCAATATTTTAAGTTTTCCTTCAATTTTGTGAGCCGAGAAGTGAGATTGAGGTTATAAAGAGTCGTAACCAAAATATGGCAGTTCTGCTCAACGTAATCGCTAGTACTGTATAAATTCTGCAAATGCATGAAAATTGGGGATAAAAACTTAAAATTTCTTCAGATTTTGGGTAGGTTTCCAATATTTCAACTCTTCCTGCCATTATATATGTTGACAAACAAAGTGGCGGTAACTTGTAAAATCTCATCACGGTATTTCAGTAAAATGCTCATGATACCAAGATACCGGGCCAAGCGACCCATCCCTAGTGAGTAAACACTTTCTGTTTTCAATATTGTTTGAATTTTTACAGACATTTGATTTACCTGAAAGCGTTTTCTTCAGTTCTGTTTGCTATATGTGAGTGTATTTTTGTTATTTTTTTACGATATTTACACATTGTTTCATGCTGTTTCTGTAAGTATATTTGATTATTTTTTTACAACATTCACACTCCAGGGATTTTTTTTTGTGATTACAGGAAACATGGCATCTCTTACTATGATCCCCAGCTGCGCGGCTGGTCCACGCGTTACATCCCGCTGGAAGCGGCTGTGAAGGACAACTGTCGTCTACTACTCTATGTCATCACCAGTGACACTCGCGGGGTGTCCAGCATGCTTGAGGTGAGCTGTAAACTCGCTTATATTCACACTCACTAGCGGATCCAGGGGGGGGGGGGGGTTCAGGGGGTTCGAACCCTTGAAAAATAATGTAAAGGGGTTCAACCCGAAGTACAAAATTATTTCTTGACAGTGGTGTTAAATTTACAGGAAATGCACTCTATTTTTACCAAAAATTAATTTTTTTTCCAGGGGGGCATGCCCCCCGACCCCCTTAGTTATAATATGTCTGATGTGAACCCCCACCTTGCTCAATGTGAACCCCCACCTTACTCGATGTGAATCCCCACCTTACATAAAAGCTGGATCCGCCCCTGACACTATATATTAATGTAGTTAATATATTAATCTAGTGGGTGTATGATTAGATGCATGGTGAATTAATCAATGGGAAAAGTGTACCATTAAGATCACTTAATGGCAATTTATACTGACTGAGTATTCAGCATAAATTTTACCTTACTTTATCATATCTATTTGAGTATCCACATGTTTTTAAAACAGTTAAGGCAGTTTTTAATTAATAAATTACAGATTTGTCACAATTTATTTGTTTGATTTATGTTTACCACCATATCTACAGAAAGTGAAAATTTTGGTAGATGCTAATTGTTGACCACCAAACCACCAAAATTCTTATATATTGATATAAACTTAATTTTGGAAAGTAGTTTATGATATATGGACCAATAACAAAGTAAAATGATTGATTTTGGCTCTATCATCAATCAACGAAGTTTGGAGGTCAACCAGTTGTAATATCCTCACGTGTATCAGTTCTTTTAACACCTGGGCTTCCAGGGATTCCCTTTTAGGTTAGCTGGTTAAAGAGCTAGACTTGTATTTAGTTCTGTGTGTAATCCAAAGGCTGTGGGATCGTAACCCAGCAGAACCAATCAGAACATGATTTCTCCCTTAACAGGACACAGTGTATTTTAACCATTACAGTAGAATTGGAAACAAAGTTTAGTACAAACATCTGAAATTTGGACTCTGCAGAATGTTTAGAAATGACCAACATCACACAGGATGATATTTTCATCTGTTTATAAAACTTGTGTTTTATTGAGAATATGGGGAAATTTTCCCAAAATATCTATTTATATTATGTTATTGTCATATTTTTAAGACGGTGTCAAGATTTTATTGTAGCTTTCTCTAATTTTTACTGGTTTTGAAAGCTTTGGTTTGATTTTCAAACTAGGTCAAAGATTGTAAGCCTGTCGAGATACCAAACACTGAAACCAAAAATCTAAACGATTTCCCAGCACTATAATAACTCTTATGATCTGCGAATATCACTCACTTGTGATGATAAATCTCAAAATGTTTTTGTTTTTTGTATTTATAGGTGGGTCATTACATTGGCCAGGGCTGCGATATCGTGCTCTGTATCCAGTATCTCAAGGAACCGTGTGTTTTGGAGGGAGAGACGTTGAGTAGTAACGCGGTGAAGGACTACAACCGTGCCCGTGCCTACCTCTCTGACCTAGCCAACCGGGATGGGATCCCAGTGGTTGAAAACGTGGAAGAAGCCATAGAGTTGGCAGTGGCAGCCATAAAGAAATAAGTACAAATGTACTCTTACAAAATCAGGGTAATGGGACTAATCAGAACTCAAATTTGGGACAGCAGTTGTAAAAAAATATTCTTACAGAATTGACCAAAATTATGCAAATGTTTCCTTGCTTTTATAAAATATTGTATAATGTCTAGTTCTTTTGATTCTTAATATGAGTACAGGTTAAAAAAAATGGAGAAATAATAATACAATATTCGAGTATGGTGTTGATTCTAACTTAAGTTTCAATATCGTTAGCAAACGTCATTTCAGTGCTGTACTGACCGATACTGAAATATTAAATTCTCATTGTAGCATTCCCAACAATACAACTGAACTCATGAATAATTTACCAATTTACCGGGGAACTGAAAATGTTTTTGTTCTAGCGTATTCCAAATCCATAACAGGAAGTGAAATTTACCAAAATAAAACATGGCAGTTATCACCAAAAACACAATGAAATCTCAAGAAATGCAAGATAAAAGTGTACAATTTCTTCAGATTGAGACTTTATTTCAAATATTTGCAGTGTAAGTTTACAGTTTTACTTAAAATGCTGATACTGATATACATCTTTAGACATCGATATCAGTAACCCTGTCCCAAAGCAATAAATATCACCAATATCAATAATGTACCGAGTAATAGAAACCCACAGAAATTCAGTGGCGGCCGTGAAACAATGAGTGAGAATTAGTACTTAAGTATTGGTTAACATGCAGAGTAGCAAGACCAGTCAGTTGACAGTACTCTTTAGTTGGTTCCTAAGTTTTGAAAATATCCCCACACCACTTACTTTGGAGTTATTCGGTGCTGATAATTCTGTTCAAGGAAATTTTACTATGTCTGGTAAGGTAAACGGACAAAACCCCGGTGGACAAAACCCCGGAAAAATATGACTACTAGGACACAACCCCAGAGTTGATTTTAAGGGGGCTGGACATAACCCCAGGGTTGGAACTCCATGATAAAGCACAAGAAATTTAAACATGATGTCAATCTTTTTCACACTTGAAATCTACTTGGGCATGTGTTCAGTTTAAAGATTAAAGAAATCCTGATGTTATTTAGTTGTCACAAATTACTACTCGGGCTATTTAAGTCTGTTCAAGCAGTTGCCTTTTAACTGTAGATGAAAAGAAAAAAGGGTAGTTACAGAGCATGTATTTTTACAGTATATTTGTATACAAACTGGTTACACTGGAAAACAAACAAAAAGAGAAAAGTTAATAAAATTAATTAATAACTTAAGAATTATATACAATGCTTATTAGAAAGAAAACTGAATTGTAGCAATTAAAATCGACTTGCAGTGATAACAAAAGGATAGGGGAGGGCTGCAACTGTGCTTTGAAGATGACAGTAATTGGAAGCAACATCACATCACCACCACACACAAGTCTTTTTTGAAGATGAATTGGAATTGGAAGCCATATCATTATTGCATTTTCATTATTCGATTTTTGTGTTGGGGATTTTCAATTCCCCATCTTCGGATTTTCACTGGGATTGCTAATATTGGGGGACTTTCAATCTGTTGACTGAAAATACATTCATACTGAGAAGCTTAACCTACTAACTACCAACATGTGCATGACTGTCCTGTAAAGAGAACTATACAAATATACACCCATGTATATCAATTTAAAATAACATGGCAATTTAAGAGAGCCTGGGGTTTTGTCCACCCCCCTAAAAATTAACTCCGGGGTTTTGTCATAGTAGCTATATTATTCTGGGGTTTTGTCCTCCGGTGTTTTGCCCTCCGGGGTTTTGTCCGCCATTCGTCTGGTAAAGAGTTCACGGATAGTTTTCATTCCAACTCTATAAAGTAATTGTGTTTTCTATTGCCAGTCTGTATATGTTAATATAATAGTATTAGCAAGTTTAACATGACACTAAGTCTTTCAGTGAATATGTTTTCATGTGTTTCATTCTGTTAATGTGAGTTTTTTTTTCTGTTTGAATTTTTCAATGTTGTTATTGTCAGTACCGCCAATTAGTACCTGAAAGAAATCTATCAAAAGAAACTGATTTGCAGGAACATTTCTAAATAAAAACTTCCATCAACTATGGTAACATGACTTTCACTTTCTTGTCACTATTGTCATGTTGTGTTACTTTACATCACCCATTTCTGGGCTCAGTTAAGTATTGGGTAAACCTTGCAAGGCCCACCTCTTAGATTGTGGATTTGAATTCAATCTAAGCCCAGACCTTAAGTATTAATAAGCTGATACCTATATGATTCACATTGGTTTGTATGCTCAATTTCATAAGCCAGTAACATTCATTACAAAATAAAACCCTTAAATTTTCTCATATTAAGTCCAGTTACATATATTCAGTTAGACAATTTGTATTTAAATGAAAATAATTGGCTTTGAGAATTTTAAAATATTAGAAGTACATGTATTTTACGCATCTCATTTAAAGGTTAACATACGTGATCTGGATTTTTGATAATAGAAGAAATATTTTTGATTCAATCTTTAAAAAGGAGTAGTCTTATATTCTTGTGGTGTAACCGATTGGTTTTCAGTAATTGCTATAGAAGGAAAATTTTTAATAATGATATAATATTGGTGTCTGTTATGTATTCTAGCATTTTAAATACAATATACATGGTATATTGATATTTATAATCCTTTTATTTGATATTTGTTGTGAAATATCACAGTTTGTCAAAGTTTCAGCCTATGAGATTACTGTTGCTATTGTGTCAAAGTAGTGTTGGAAAACAGTGTAGTTATTGGAGACAAACTTGAGATTTCACCAATCTTAAGATAGCCGCTGGCACAACTTGGGATCCTAAGTGTGGCTTCCAATCTTGAGATTGGCTGGCTTGACCCAGCCCATCTTAAGATGGGTAACTTTTGATAGGAAATTTTAGGATCCTAAGTTGTAGTGTTGATATCGAATAATAATATGTATATTGGTATCAAACCATAGTAACTGTTATGCCTTCTGTATTGATCCATGTTGAAATATCTGGTCATGGATGTTTTCCAATAGAGACCTTCCAAACTCTTTTGCAAGTTTTAGTAGTTTTCCAAAACGTAAACAAATATGGCATTTCCGCTTTAGCGGTAAGTGAAAGTTGACAAAAATGATATGAAAATCAATATATTCCTCAAGTTTTGTATTTTATTTGAATGGGAAACAGCTTAATTGCATATAGTAAGTACTATGTTCCGATATTGATATGGTACCCTACATTATCGATATTGGTATACTTAGCATGAATTGATAAATATTTCAGTGTCGATAAACAATACTAGTTGGGCTAGTGCCAGTCTTAAGACTGGCAATATCTCAAGTTTGGCTCCAATAAAAGCACTGATCTATTGATGAAGCATGGTTCTTGTATTTTTTGTACAACCATATGTGTCTTAAAATGCTAAAATCAAAACTGTTTTTCTACACTTTATTCTTTGTAGTCTATTCTTATCAACATCAAATTAAAAGCAATATAATCACCCCAAGTAATCAACTATTTGATCTGAGCTTGTTTACCACCAATTTATGATCTCTGTCCTTCCCCTGTTGCTAAGTCTTTGTGTGTTATACCTAGTACACACTGTTCTGTAGTGGCCTCTGACGCCCGAGGGCTAGGGATATTGCCCAAGGGCTGATAGGTCCAAGGACTATATCACTTGGCCAAGGGCTTCATAAATCACGATATTGCCCAGAAAGAAGTGTTTTATTGTGTAAGTAGTATCCATAAGGATTAACAAGTCAGGATTTGTATTTGGGAAGGATACATTCAGCATAATATAGACAGTTTTATCAAGATTTGAGAGCTTTTTCAAAATGTTTGAAAAGCCTATGAGGACCTCTCATATGCCAACTAAAACATACATACCAGCAGATTAAAGTGGGGAGATCACACACAGGCTTCATTTAAAGGGAAATAAAGACAAGGGCACAAACCAGAATTCAAAATATGACTGATCGGAACAGTGTGAACAGGCCTTTAGCTGAGTGTGGATATAATGTGGTTAAATGTCCTGAAATGGTGACTACCTACACATCACTGGTTTCCTCCATTATGTAACTACCTGACCCTGGCATGCTATAAATCCATATATTGTATTGAAAACCATGTCAATTCCTGAAATATCAAAGTGTATGCATGTAGTAGTAAGTTATCATAGTTATCATTTACATTACATAAGCAACTGTGTTTTCTTGTTCAGTTTAGTATTTTTGATATATTTGTATGTTTTTACATGGAAACAACAGGGTTATATAACCTGGAGTGCCCTTGATGGAAGGTGATTAAACTTTGTAGTCACTTCTAATTATCTGTCTGCTTCAACTGTTGCAAACCTTGCTGTAACAACAATTATTCAATGATATATGCCTTTCGTTTATCTCAGAATGCTAAATCTATTTGTATCACTTGTATACTAATTTTGCTTCTTCATCGGTTGCAGGTCTGATCTTTACATGCTCAGATAATTACACTGTACTGAATTTTGGCTTTATCAATATGTGTAACAGTATGCTCATGTGTGTATAGGATAGAAAATACTTACAATTACATGTAACAGGATAATTAACAATACATGAATATGGTAGTATGTGATCAAAATGCTGTGTGAAATAACACAAGTGCCTTCTATTTGTTTAAACTTGTTCAATATTGTATTTTCACTTCAATGGCAAATACAAAACAGACATGTAATCCTTGTTTTATTACTTCTATTTTTCTACGTCTCATATGGATGTGAGTTAACCAGAAGCTGATAAAAAATTGCTTGTTTGTGTTTGCAACTGTGATCAGCATAGTGCACACCACCTCAAGACTGTAAGACTCAAACAAATAAGAGGATGCTTTGCACTTTGAGTGTTTCATCAGCCACATTCTGGGGAAATTCTTTTGTTTATTGTATCACCAGCATTTATGTTGCATGGCATGGCTTGCTGGAATAAATTCAGATTTGGTATGTGGATGTAAGTGTTCCTCGGGGTGTGCCCTATTGTAGGGTGACCTTAAACGCCCAGTCGTAACATACTTACCTTGAGTTTATTTTTTTTGTTTCCGGACCGTATCTCAAAAATAGGTTGACGGATTCAATTCAACTAGGCATGTGGTTGTAACTGCTTTTCAAGATGTGCCCTATTTTAAGGTGACCCTAAACTCTCATGGATAATTATTTTGGAATTATTTTGAGATTACATTTTTATGAAAGCTAACTGGTCAGTCAGCTGACATTATGTCGTCACTCTGCGGCGTGAACAACTTCTCCAAAACTACAAGGCCTAGAGACATTGTTTTTTTTTTTATAAAGATACCTTAGCTGCCAAGGATGAAAAATTGTTCAACGCATGCAAATCTGTTTTCTTATTACGTTAATACATCCTATCCAATGGACAATTGCTAAGAGATTTGTTACAACCATAGTATCAATGTTTGACCTAGTAGCCGATGATACTTTGTCACATCTAAGAACTTAAAATTGTTTTGAAATTGTGATCTCAACATACAAGTAGGAAAATATTGAAAAGTTTATGGTACCCTCACTACATGCACTCCCAATACATGTATTTTGAGCTTGGTATGTATTTCTTAATGAATACACTACTTATTTCTCTCTTAGTGGTGCCCACTCTCGCCAAAAATATGGTTTACAGCCTTACTTCTGCCTTATTGGTCAAAATATGAGCAAACCTTAAGGCACACCCCAGAAGGCGAATTACAGGCCTGCTGGGGCCCATATACCACACCAGTAATCACTGCTATACTGGATGTAATTCTAAAACCTATGCAGTCAGATTTAGTAGGTTACAGGCTATTTTCTGGCCAAATTTCAGGATTATAGACCAACATTTACTACTCATTTGGGCTGATTTACATGTATTTTACACCATTTTAACAGCAATATTGGGGTTAAATAATTTCTGTTCAGACATGTAATGTTCCAATTGTGCCTAAAATGTCCTCATTTCTGATCAGAACATGCCTGAAATTAAATAAGTGCTTCAGATTGACCACAATATGATATACCTGAAATTACCCCTCATGAGGGGGGGCAGACCAGGCCCACACCCTGAAACTGAAATTCCAAATATGGCCCTCGAGTTTGTCAGACAAATGCAATTTAATTCTATGATGAAAACTGAGTTTCCTGTGAAAATTTGAGCCAGATCCAACCCATTTAAGGGGTGTTTTGAGCTGAATTTAAAGTTTATGGTACCCTCGCTACATGCACTCCCAATACATGTATTTTGAGCTTGGTATGTATTTCTTAATGAATACACTACTTATTTCTCTCTTAGTGGTGCCCACTCTCGCCAAAAATATGGTTTACAGCCTTACTTCTGCCTTATTGGTCAAAATATGAGCAAACCTTAAGGCACCCCCCCCCCCCCCAGAAGGCGAATTACAGGCCTGCTGAGGCCCATATACCACACCAGTAATCACTGCTATACTGGATGTAATTCTAAAACCTATGCAGTCAGATTTAGTAGGTTACAGGCTATTTTCTGGCCAAATTTCAGGATTATAGACCAACATTTACTACTCATTTGGGCTGATTTACATGTATTTTACACCATTTTAACAGCAATATTCGGGTTAAATAATTTCTGTTCAGACATGTAATGCTCCAATTGTGCCTAAAATGTCCTCATTTCTGATCAAAACATGCCTGAAATTAAATAAGTGCTTCAGATTGACCACAATATGATATAACTGAAATTACCCCTCATGAGGGGGGGCAGACCAGGCCTACACCCCGAAACTGAAATTCCAAATATGGCCCTCGAGTTTGTCAGACAAATGCAATTTAATTCTATGATGAAAACTGAGTTTCCTGTGAAAATTTGAGCCAGATCCAACCCATTTAAGGGGTGTTTTGAGCTGAATTTAAAGTTTATGGTACCCTCGCTACATGCACTCCCAATACATGTATTCTGAGCTTGGTATGTATTTCTTAATGAATACACTACTTATTTCTCTCTTAGTGGTGCCCACTCTCGCCAAAAATATGGTTTACAGCCTTACTTCTGCCTCATTGGTCAAAATATGAGCAAACCTTAAGGCACCCCCCAGAAGGCGAATTACAGGCCTGCTGAGGCCCATATACCACACCAGTAATCACTGCTATACTGGATGTAATTCTAAAACCTATGCAGTCAGATTTAGTAGGTTACAGGCTATTTTCTGGCCAAATTTCAGGATTATAGACCAACATTTACTACTCATTTGGGCTGATTTACATGTATTTTACACCATTTTAACAGCAATATTCGGGTTAAATAATTTCTGTTCAGACATGTAATGCTCCAATTGTGCCTAAAATGTCCTCATTTCTGATCAAAACATGCCTGAAATTAAATAAGTGCTTCAGATTGACCACAATATGATATACCTGAAATTACCCCTCATGAGGGGGGGCAGACCAGGCCCACACCCCGAAACTGAAATTCCAAATATGGCCCTCGAGTTTGTCAGACAAATGCAATTTAATTCTATGATGAAAACTGAGTTTCCTGTGAAAATTTGAGCCAGATCCAACCCATTTAAGGGGTGTTTTGAGCTGAATTTAAAGTTTATGGTACCCTCGCTACATGCACTCCCAATATATGTATTTTGAGCTTGGTATGTATTTCTTAATGAATACACTACTTATTTCTCTCTTAGTGGTGCCCACTCTCGCCAAAAATATGGTTTACAGCCTTACTTCTCCCTTATTGGTCAAAATATGAGCAAACCTTAAGGCACCCCCCAGAAGGCGAATTACAGGCCTGCTGAGGCCCATATACCACACCAGTAATCACTGCTATACTGGATGTAATTCTAAAACCTATGCAGTCAGATTTAGTAGGTTACAGGCTATTTTCTGGCCAAATTTCAGGATTATAGACCAACATTTACTACTCATTTGGGCTGATTTACATGTATTTTACACCATTTTAACAGCAATATTCGGGTTAAATAATTTCTGTTCAGACATGTAATGCTCCAATTGTGCCTAAAATGTCCTCATTTCTGATCAAAACATGCCTGAAATTAAATAAGTGCTTCAGATTGACCACAATATGATATACCTGAAATTACCCCTCATGAGGGGGGGCAGACCAGGCCCACACCCCGAAACTGAAATTCCAAATATGGCCCTCGAGTTTGTCAGACAAATGCAATTTAATTCTATGATGAAAACTGAGTTTCCTGTGAAAATTTGAGCCAGATCCAACCCATTTAAGGGGTATTTTGAGCTGAATTTAAAGTTTATGGTACCCTCGCTACATGCACTCCCAATATATGTATTTTGAGCTTGGTATGTATTTCTTAATGAATACACTACTTATTTCTCTATTAGTGGTGCCCACTCTCGCCAAAAATATGGTTTACAGCCTTACTTCTGCCTTATTGGTCAAAATATGAGCAAACCTTAAGGCACCCCCCAGAAGGCGAATTACAGGCCTGCTGGGGCCCATATACCACACCAGTAATCACTGCTATACTGGATGTAATTCTAAAACCTATGCAGTCAGATTTAGTAGGTTACAGGCTATTTTCTGGCCAAATTTCAGGATTATAGACCAACATTTACTACTCATTTGGGCTGATTTACATGTATTTTACACCATTTTAACAGCAATATTCGGGTTAAATAATTTCTGTTCAGACATGTAATGCTCCAATTGTGCCTAAAATGTCCTCATTTCTGATCAAAACATGCCTGAAATTAAATAAGTGCTTCAGATTGACCACAATATGATATACCTGAAATTACCCCTCATGAGGGGGGGCAGACCAGGCCCACACCCCGAAACTGAAATTCCAAATATGGCCCTCGAGTTTGTCAGACAAATGCAATTTAATTCTATGATGAAAACTGAGTTTCCTGTGAAAATTTGAGCCAGATCCAACCCATTTAAGGGGTGTTTTGAGCTGAATTTAAAGTTTATGGTACCCTCGCTACATGCACTCCCAATACATGTATTCTGAGCTTGGTATGTATTTCTTAATGAATACACTACTTATTTCTCTCTTAGTGGTGCCCACTCTCGCCAAAAATATGGTTTACAGCCTTACTTCTGCCTCATTGGTCAAAATATGAGCAAACCTTAAGGCACCCCCCAGAAGGCGAATTACAGGCCTGCTGAGGCCCATATACCACACCAGTAATCACTGCTATACTGGATGTAATTCTAAAACCTATGCAGTCAGATTTAGTAGGTTACAGGCTATTTTCTGGCCAAATTTCAGGATTATAGACCAACATTTACTACTCATTTGGCCTGATTTACATGTATTTTACACCATTTTAACAGCGATATTCGGGTTAAATAATTTCTGTTCAGACATGTAATGCTCCAATTGTGCCTAAAATGTCCTCATTTCTGATCAAAACATGCCTGAAATTAAATAAGTGCTTCAGATTGACCACAATATGATATAACTGAAATTACCCCTCATGAGGGGGGGCAGACCAGGCCCACACCCCGAAACTGAAATTCCAAATATGGCCCTCGAGTTTGTCAGACAAATGCAATTTAATTCTATGATGAAAACTGAGTTTCCTGTGAAAATTTGAGCCAGATCCAACCCATTTACGGGGTGTTTTGAGCTGAATTTAAAGTTTATGGTACCCTTGCTACATGCACTCCAAATACATGTATTTTGAGCTTGGTATGTATTTCTTAATGAATACACTACTTATTTCTCTCTTAGTGGTGCCCACTCTCGCCAAAAATATGGTTTACAGCCTTACTTCTGCCTTATTGGTCAAAATATGAGCAAACCTTAAGGCACCCCCCCAGAAGGCGAATTACAGGCCTGCTGGGGCCCATATACCACACCAGTAATCACTGCTATACTGGATGTAATTCTAAAACCTATGCAGTCAGATTTAGTAGGTTACAGGCTATTTTCTGGCCAAATTTCAGGATTATAGACCAACATTTACTACTCATTTGGGCTGATTTACATGTATTTTACACCATTTTAACAGCAATATTCGGGTTAAATAATTTCTGTTCAGACATGTAATGCTCCAATTGTGCCTAAAATGTCCTCATTTCTGATCAAAACATGCCTGAAATTAAATAAGTGCTTCAGATTGACCACAATATGATATACCTGAAATTACCCCTCATGAGGGGGGGCAGACCAGGCCCACACCCCGAAACTGAAATTCCAAATATGGCCCTCGAGTTTGTCAGACAAATGCAATTTAATTCTATGATGAAAACTGAGTTTCCTGTGAAAATTTGAGCCAGATCCAACCCATTTAAGGGGTGTTTTGAGCTGAATTTAAAGTTTATGGTACCCTCGCTACATGCACTCCCAATATATGTATTTTGAGCTTGGTATGTATTTCTTAATGAATACACTACTTATTTCTCTCTTAGTGGTGTCCACTCTCGCCAAAAATATGGTTTACAGCCTTACTTCTGCCTTATTGGTCAAAATATGAGCAAACCTTAAGGCACCCCCCAGAAGGCGAATTACAGGCCTGCTGAGGCCCATATACCACACCAGTAATCACTGCTATACTGGATGTAATTCTAAAACCTATGCAGTCAGATTTAGTAGGTTACAGGCTATTTTCTGGCCAAATTTCAGGATTATAGACCAACATTTACTACTCATTTGGGCTGATTTACATGTATTTTACACCATTTTAACAGCAATATTCGGGTTAAATAATTTCTGTTCAGACATGTAATGCTCCAATTGTGCCTAAAATGTCCTCATTTCTGATCAAAACATGCCTGAAATTAAATAAGTGCTTCAGATTGACCACAATATGATATAACTGAAATTACCCCTCATGAGGGGGGGCAGACCAGGCCTACACCCCGAAACTGAAATTCCAAATATGGCCCTCGAGTTTGTCAGACAAATGCAATTTAATTCTATGATGAAAACTGAGTTTCCTGTGAAAATTTGAGCCAGATCCAACCCATTTAAGGGGTGTTTTGAGCTGAATTTAAAGTTTATGGTATCCTCGCTACATGCACTCCCAATACATGTATTCTGAGCTTGGTATGTATTTCTTAATGAATATACTACTTATTTCTCTCTTAGTGGTGCCCACTCTCGCCAAAAATATGGTTTACAGCCTTACTTCTGCCTCATTGGTCAAAATATGAGCAAACCTTAAGGCACCCCCCAGAAGGCGAATTACAGGCCTGCTGAGGCCCATATACCACACCAGTAATCACTGCTATACTGGATGTAATTCTAAAACCTATGCAGTCAGATTTAGTAGGTTACAGGCTATTTTCTGGCCAAATTTCAGGATTATAGACCAACATTTACTACTCATTTGGGCTGATTTACATGTATTTTACACCATTTTAACAGCAATATTCGGGTTAAATAATTTCTCTTCAGACATGTAATGCTCCAATTGTGCCTAAAATGTCCTCATTTCTGATCAAAACATGCCTGAAATTAAATAAGTGCTTCAGATTGACCACAATATGATATACCTGAAATTACCCCTCATGAGGGGGGGCAGACCAGGCCCACACCCCGAAACTGAAATTCCAAATATGGCCCTCGAGTTTGTCAGACAAATGCAATTTAATTCTATGATGAAAACTGAGTTTCCTGTGAAAATTTGAGCCAGATCCAACCCATTTAAGGGGTGTTTTGAGCTGAATTTAAAGTTTATGGTACCCTCGCTACATGCACTCCCAATATATGTATTTTGAGCTTGGTATGTATTTCTTAATGAATACACTACTTATTTCTCTCTTAGTGGTGCCCACTCTCGCCAAAAATATGGTTTACAGCCTTACTTCTCCCTTATTGGTCAAAATATGAGCAAACCTTAAGGCACCCCCCAGAAGGCGAATTACAGGCCTGCTGAGGCCCATATACCACACCAGTAATCACTGCTATACTGGATGTAATTCTAAAACCTATGCAGTCAGATTTAGTAGGTTACAGGCTATTTTCTGGCCAAATTTCAGGATTATAGACCAACATTTACTACTCATTTGGGCTGATTTACATGTATTTTACACCATTTTAACAGCAATATTCGGGTTAAATAATTTCTGTTCAGACATGTAATGCTCCAATTGTGCCTAAAATGTCCTCATTTCTGATCAAAACATGCCTGAAATTAAATAAGTGCTTCAGATTGACCACAATATGATATAACTGAAATTACCCCTCATGAGGGGGGGCAGACCAGGCCTACACCCCGAAACTGAAATTCCAAATATGGCCCTCGAGTTTGTCAGACAAATGCAATTTAATTCTATGATGAAAACTGAGTTTCCTGTGAAAATTTGAGCCAGATCCAACCCATTTAAGGGGTGTTTTGAGCTGAATTTAAAGTTTATGGTACCCTCGCTACATGCACTCCCAATACATGTATTCTGAGCTTGGTATGTATTTCTTAATGAATATACTACTTATTTCTCTCTTAGTGGTGCCCACTCTCGCCAAAAATATGGTTTACAGCCTTACTTCTGCCTCATTGGTCAAAATATGAGCAAACCTTAAGGCACCCCCCAGAAGGCGAATTACAGGCCTGCTGAGGCCCATATACCACACCAGTAATCACTGCTATACTGGATGTAATTCTAAAACCTATGCAGTCAGATTTAGTAGGTTACAGGCTATTTTCTGGCCAAATTTCAGGATTATAGACCAACATTTACTACTCATTTGGGCTGATTTACATGTATTTTACACCATTTTAACAGCAATATTCGGGTTAAATAATTTCTGTTCAGACATGTAATGCTCCAATTGTGCCTAAAATGTCCTCATTTCTGATCAAAACATGCCTGAAATTAAATAAGTGCTTCAGATTGACCACAATATGATATACCTGAAATTACCCCTCATGAGGGGGGGCAGACCAGGCCCACACCCCGAAACTGAAATTCCAAATATGGCCCTCGAGTTTGTCAGACAAATGCAATTTAATTCTATGATGAAAACTGAGTTTCCTGTGAAAATTTGAGCCAGATCCAACCCATTTAAGGGGTATTTTGAGCTGAATTTAAAGTTTATGGTACCCTCGCTACATGCACTCCCAATATATGTATTTTGAGCTTGGTATGTATTTCTTAATGAATACACTACTTATTTCTCTATTAGTGGTGCCCACTCTCGCCAAAAATATGGTTTACAGCCTTACTTCTGCCTTATTGGTCAAAATATGAGCAAACCTTAAGGCACCCCCCAGAAGGCGAATTACAGGCCTGCTGGGGCCCATATACCACACCAGTAATCACTGCTATACTGGATGTAATTCTAAAACCTATGCAGTCAGATTTAGTAGGTTACAGGCTATTTTCTGGCCAAATTTCAGGATTATAGACCAACATTTACTACTCATTTGGGCTGATTTACATGTATTTTACACCATTTTAACAGCAATATTCGGGTTAAATAATTTCTGTTCAGACATGTAATGCTCCAATTGTGCCTAAAATGTCCTCATTTCTGATCAAAACATGCCTGAAATTAAATAAGTGCTTCAGATTGACCACAATATGATATACCTGAAATTACCCCTCATGAGGGGGGGCAGACCAGGCCCACACCCCGAAACTGAAATTCCAAATATGGCCCTCGAGTTTGTCAGACAAATGCAATTTAATTCTATGATGAAAACTGAGTTTCCTGTGAAAATTTGAGCCAGATCCAACCCATTTAAGGGGTGTTTTGAGCTGAATTTAAAGTTTATGGTACCCTCGCTACATGCACTCCCAATACATGTATTCTGAGCTTGGTATGTATTTCTTAATGAATACACTACTTATTTCTCTCTTAGTGGTGCCCACTCTCGCCAAAAATATGGTTTACAGCCTTACTTCTGCCTCATTGGTCACAATATGAGCAAACCTTAAGGCACCCCCCAGAAGGCGAATTACAGGCCTGCTGAGGCCCATATACCACACCAGTAATCACTGCTATACTGGATGTAATTCTAAAACCTATGCAGTCAGATTTAGTAGGTTACAGGCTATTTTCTGGCCAAATTTCAGGATTATAGACCAACATTTACTACTCATTTGGCCTGATTTACATGTATTTTACACCATTTTAACAGCGATATTCGGGTTAAATAATTTCTGTTCAGACATGTAATGCTCCAATTGTGCCTAAAATGTCCTCATTTCTGATCAAAACATGCCTGAAATTAAATAAGTGCTTCAGATTGACCACAATATGATATAACTGAAATTACCCCTCATGAGGGGGGGCAGACCAGGCCCACACCCCGAAACTGAAATTCCAAATATGGCCCTCGAGTTTGTCAGACAAATGCAATTTAATTCTATGATGAAAACTGAGTTTCCTGTGAAAATTTGAGCCAGATCCAACCCATTTAAGGGGTGTTTTGAGCTGAATTTAAAGTTTATGGTACCCTTGCTACATGCACTCCAAATACATGTATTTTGAGCTTGGTATGTATTTCTTAATGAATACACTACTTATTTCTCTCTTAGTGGTGCCCACTCTCGCCAAAAATATGGTTTACAGCCTTACTTCTGCCTTATTGGTCAAAATATGAGCAAACCTTAAGGCACCCCCCCAGAAGGCGAATTACAGGCCTGCTGGGGCCCATATACCACACCAGTAATCACTGCTATACTGGATGTAATTCTAAAACCTATGCAGTCAGATTTAGTAGGTTACAGGCTATTTTCTGGCCAAATTTCAGGATTATAGACCAACATTTACTACTCATTTGGGCTGATTTACATGTATTTTACACCATTTTAACAGCAATATTCGGGTTAAATAATTTCTGTTCAGACATGTAATGCTCCAATTGTGCCTAAAATGTCCTCATTTCTGATCAAAACATGCCTGAAATTAAATAAGTGCTTCAGATTGACCACAATATGATATAACTGAAATTACCCCTCATGAGGGGGGGCAGACCAGGCCTACACCCCGAAACTGAAATTCCAAATATGGCCCTCGAGTTTGTCAGACAAATGCAATTTAATTCTATGATGAAAACTGAGTTTCCTGTGAAAATTTGAGCCAGATCCAACCCATTTAAGGGGTGTTTTGAGCTGAATTTAAAGTTTATGGTATCCTCGCTACATGCACTCCCAATACATGTATTCTGAGCTTGGTATGTATTTCTTAATGAATATACTACTTATTTCTCTCTTAGTGGTGCCCACTCTCGCCAAAAATATGGTTTACAGCCTTACTTCTGCCTCATTGGTCAAAATATGAGCAAACCTTAAGGCACCCCCCAGAAGGCGAATTACAGGCCTGCTGAGGCCCATATACCACACCAGTAATCACTGCTATACTGGATGTAATTCTAAAACCTATGCAGTCAGATTTAGTAGGTTACAGGCTATTTTCTGGCCAAATTTCAGGATTATAGACCAACATTTACTACTCATTTGGGCTGATTTACATGTATTTTACACCATTTTAACAGCAATATTCGGGTTAAATAATTTCTGTTCAGACATGTAATGCTCCAATTGTGCCTAAAATGTCCTCATTTCTGATCAAAACATGCCTGAAATTAAATAAGTGCTTCAGATTGACCACAATATGATATACCTGAAATTACCCCTCATGAGGGGGGGCAGACCAGGCCCACACCCCGAAACTGAAATTCCAAATATGGCCCTCGAGTTTGTCAGACAAATGCAATTTAATTCTATGATGAAAACTGAGTTTCCTGTGAAAATTTGAGCCAGATCCAACCCATTTAAGGGGTGTTTTGAGCTGAATTTAAAGTTTATGGTACCCTCGCTACATGCACTCCCAATATATGTATTTTGAGCTTGGTATGTATTTCTTAATGAATACACTACTTATTTCTCTCTTAGTGGTGCCCACTCTCGCCAAAAATATGGTTTACAGCCTTACTTCTCCCTTATTGGTCAAAATATGAGCAAACCTTAAGGCACCCCCCAGAAGGCGAATTACAGGCCTGCTGAGGCCCATATACCACACCAGTAATCACTGCTATACTGGATGTAATTCTAAAACCTATGCAGTCAGATTTAGTAGGTTACAGGCTATTTTCTGGCCAAATTTCAGGATTATAGACCAACATTTACTACTCATTTGGGCTGATTTACATGTATTTTACACCATTTTAACAGCAATATTCGGGTTAAATAATTTCTGTTCAGACATGTAATGCTCCAATTGTGCCTAAAATGTCCTCATTTCTGATCAAAACATGCCTGAAATTAAATAAGTGCTTCAGATTGACCACAATATGATATAACTGAAATTACCCCTCATGAGGGGGGGCAGACCAGGCCTACACCCCGAAACTGAAATTCCAAATATGGCCCTCGAGTTTGTCAGACAAATGCAATTTAATTCTATGATGAAAACTGAGTTTCCTGTGAAAATTTGAGCCAGATCCAACCCATTTAAGGGGTGTTTTGAGCTGAATTTAAAGTTTATGGTACCCTCGCTACATGCACTCCCAATACATGTATTCTGAGCTTGGTATGTATTTCTTAATGAATATACTACTTATTTCTCTCTTAGTGGTGCCCACTCTCGCCAAAAATATGGTTTACAGCCTTACTTCTGCCTCATTGGTCAAAATATGAGCAAACCTTAAGGCACCCCCCAGAAGGCGAATTACAGGCCTGCTGAGGCCCATATACCACACCAGTAATCACTGCTATACTGGATGTAATTCTAAAACCTATGCAGTCAGATTTAGTAGGTTACAGGCTATTTTCTGGCCAAATTTCAGGATTATAGACCAACATTTACTACTCATTTGGGCTGATTTACATGTATTTTACACCATTTTAACAGCAATATTCGGGTTAAATAATTTCTGTTCAGACATGTAATGCTCCAATTGTGCCTAAAATGTCCTCATTTCTGATCAAAACATGCCTGAAATTAAATAAGTGCTTCAGATTGACCACAATATGATATACCTGAAATTACCCCTCATGAGGGGGGGCAGACCAGGCCCACACCCCGAAACTGAAATTCCAAATATGGCCCTCGAGTTTGTCAGACAAATGCAATTTAATTCTATGATGAAAACTGAGTTTCCTGTGAAAATTTGAGCCAGATCCAACCCATTTAAGGGGTGTTTTGAGCTGAATTTAAAGTTTATGGTACCCTCGCTACATGCACTCCCAATATATGTATTTTGAGCTTGGTATGTATTTCTTAGTGAATACACTACTTATTTCTCTCTTAGTGGTGCCCACTCTCGCCAAAAATATGGTTTACAGCCTTACTTCTCCCTTATTGGTCAAAATATGAGCAAACCTTAAGGCACCCCCCAGAAGGCGAATTACAGGCCTGCTGATGCCCATATACCACACCAGTAATCACTGCTATACTGGATGTAATTCTAAAACCTATGCAGTCAGATTTAGTAGGTTACAGGCTATTTTCTGGCCAAATTTCAGGATTATAGACCAACATTTACTACTCATTTGGGCTGATTTACATGTATTTTACACCATTTTAACAGCAATATTCGGGTTAAATAATTTCTCTTCAGACATGTAATGCTCCAATTGTGCCTAAAATGTCCTCATTTCTGATCAAAACATGCCTGAAATTAAATAAGTGCTTCAGATTGACCACAATATGATATACCTGAAATTACCCCTCATGAGGGGGGGGGCAGACCAGGCCCACACCCCGAAACTGAAATTCCAAATATGGCCCTCGAGTTTGTCAGACAAATGCAATTTAATTCTATGATGAAAACTGAGTTTCCTGTGAAAATTTGAGCCAGATCCAACCCATTTAAGGGGTGTTTTGAGCTGAATTTAAAGTTTATGGTACCCTCGCTACATGCACTCCCAATATATGTATTTTGAGCTTGGTATGTATTTCTTAATGAATACACTACTTATTTCTCTCTTAGTGGTGCCCACTCTCGCCAAAAATATGGTTTACAGCCTTACTTCTGCCTTATTGGTCAAAATATGAGCAAATCTTAAGGCACCCCCCAGAAGGCGAATTACAGGCCTGCTGAGGCCCATATACCACACCAGTAATCACTGCTATACTGGATGTAATTCTAAAACCTATGCAGTCAGATTTAGTAGGTTACAGGCTATTTTCTGGCCAAATTTCAGGATTATAGACCAACATTTACTACTCATTTGGGCTGATTTACATGTATTTTACACCATTTTAACAGCAATATTCGGGTTAAATAATTTCTGTTCAGACATGTAATGCTCCAATTGTGCCTAAAATGTCCTCATTTCTGATCAAAACATGCCTGAAATTAAATAAGTGCTTCAGATTGACCACAATATGATATAACTGAAATTACCCCTCATGAGGGCGGGCAGACCAGGCCCACACCCCGAAACTGAAATTCCAAATATGGCCCTCGAGTTTGTCAGACAAATGCAATTTAATTCTATGATGAAAACTGAGTTTCCTGTGAAAATTTGAGCCAGATCCAACCCATTTAAGGGGTGTTTTGAGCTGAATTTAAAGTTTATGGTACCCTCGCTACATGCACTCCAAATACATGTATTTTGAGCTTGGTATGTATTTCTTAATGAATACACTACTTATTTCTCTCTTAGTGGTGCCCACTCTCGCCAAAAATATGGTTTACAGCCTTACTTCTGCCTTATTGGTCAAAATATGAGCAAACCTTAAGGCACCCCCCCCAGAAGGCGAATTACAGGCCTGCTGGGGCCCATATACCACACCAGTAATCACTGCTATACTGGATGTAATTCTAAAACCTATGCAGTCAGATTTAGTAGGTTACAGGCTATTTTCTGGCCAAATTTCAGGATTATAGACCAACATTTACTACTCATTTGGGCTGATTTACATGTATTTTACACCATTTTAACAGCAATATTCGGGTTAAATAATTTCTGTTCAGACATGTAATGCTCCAATTGTGCCTAAAATGTCCTCATTTCTGATCAAAACATGCCTGAAATTAAATAAGTGCTTCAGATTGACCACAATATGATATACCTGAAATTACCCCTCATGAGGGGGGGCAGACCAGGCCCACACCCCGAAACTGAAATTCCAAATATGGCCCTCGAGTTTGTCAGACAAATGCAATTTAATTCTATGATGAAAACTGAGTTTCCTGTGAAAATTTGAGCCAGATCCAACCCATTTAAGGGGTGTTTTGAGCTGAATTTAAAGTTTATGGTACCCTCGCTACATGCACTCCCAATATATGTATTTTGAGCTTGGTATGTATTTCTTAATGAATACACTACTTATTTCTCTCTTAGTGGTGCCCACTCTCGCCAAAAATATGGTTTACAGCCTTACTTCTGCCTTATTGGTCAAAATATGAGCAAACCTTAAGGCACCCCCCCAGAAGGCGAATTACAGGCCTGCTGGGGCCCATATACCACACCAGTAATCACTGCTATACTGGATGTAATTCTAAAACCTATGCAGTCAGATTTAGTAGGTTACAGGCTATTTTCTGGCCAAATTTCAGGATTATAGACCAACATTTACTACTCATTTGGGCTGATTTACATGTATTTTACACCATTTTAACAGCAATATTCGGGTTAAATAATTTCTGTTCAGACATGTAATGCTCCAATTGTGCCTAAAATGTCCTCATTTCTGATCAAAACATGCCTGAAATTAAATAAGTGCTTCAGATTGACCACAATATGATATACCTGAAATTACCCCTCATGAGGGGGGGCAGACCAGGCCCACACCCCGAAACTGAAATTCCAAATATGGCCCTCGAGTTTGTCAGACAAATGCAATTTAATTCTATGATGAAAACTGAGTTTCCTGTGAAAATTTGAGCCAGATCCAACCCATTTAAGGGGTGTTTTGAGCTGAATTTAAAGTTTATGGTACCCTCGCTACATGCACTCCCAATATATGTATTTTGAGCTTGGTATGTATTTCTTAATGAATACACTACTTATTTCTCTCTTAGTGGTGCCCACTCTCGCCAAAAATATGGTTTACAGCCTTACTTCTGCCTTATTGGTCAAAATATGAGCAAACCTTAAGGCACCCCCCCAGAAGGCGAATTACAGGCCTGCTGGGGCCCATATACCACACCAGTAATCACTGCTATACTGGATGTAATTCTAAAACCTATGCAGTCAGATTTAGTAGGTTACAGGCTATTTTCTGGCCAAATTTCAGGATTATAGACCAACATTTACTACTCATTTGGGCTGATTTACATGTATTTTACACCATTTTAACAGCAATATTCGGGTTAAATAATTTCTGTTCAGACATGTAATGCTCCAATTGTGCCTAAAATGTCCTCATTTCTGATCAAAACATGCCTGAAATTAAATAAGTGCTTCAGATTGACCACAATATGATATACCTGAAATTACCCCTCATGAGGGGGGGCAGACCAGGCCCACACCCCGAAACTGAAATTCCAAATATGGCCCTCGAGTTTGTCAGACAAATGCAATTTAATTCTATGATGAAAACTGAGTTTCCTGTGAAAATTTGAGCCAGATCCAACCCATTTAAGGGGTGTTTTGAGCTGAATTTAAAGTTTATGGTACCCTCGCTACATGCACTCCCAATACATGTATTCTGAGCTTGGTATGTATTTCTTAATGAATACACTACTTATTTCTCTCTTAGTGGTGCCCACTCTCGCCAAAAATATGGTTTACAGCCTTACTTCTGCCTCATTGGTCACAATATGAGCAAACCTTAAGGCACCCCCCAGAAGGCGAATTACAGGCCTGCTGAGGCCCATATACCACACCAGTAATCACTGCTATACTGGATGTAATTCTAAAACCTATGCAGTCAGATTTAGTAGGTTACAGGCTATTTTCTGGCCAAATTTCAGGATTATAGACCAACATTTACTACTCATTTGGCCTGATTTACATGTATTTTACACCATTTTAACAGCGATATTCGGGTTAAATAATTTCTGTTCAGACATGTAATGCTCCAATTGTGCCTAAAATGTCCTCATTTCTGATCAAAACATGCCTGAAATTAAATAAGTGCTTCAGATTGACCACAATATGATATAACTGAAATTACCCCTCATGAGGGGGGGCAGACCAGGCCCACACCCCGAAACTGAAATTCCAAATATGGCCCTCGAGTTTGTCAGACAAATGCAATTTAATTCTATGATGAAAACTGAGTTTCCTGTGAAAATTTGAGCCAGATCCAACCCATTTAAGGGGTGTTTTGAGCTGAATTTAAAGTTTATGGTACCCTTGCTACATGCACTCCAAATACATGTATTTTGAGCTTGGTATGTATTTCTTAATGAATACACTACTTATTTCTCTCTTAGTGGTGCCCACTCTCGCCAAAAATATGGTTTACAGCCTTACTTCTGCCTTATTGGTCAAAATATGAGCAAACCTTAAGGCACCCCCCCAGAAGGCGAATTACAGGCCTGCTGGGGCCCATATACCACACCAGTAATCACTGCTATACTGGATGTAATTCTAAAACCTATGCAGTCAGATTTAGTAGGTTACAGGCTATTTTCTGGCCAAATTTCAGGATTATAGACCAACATTTACTACTCATTTGGGCTGATTTACATGTATTTTACACCATTTTAACAGCAATATTCGGGTTAAATAATTTCTGTTCAGACATGTAATGCTCCAATTATGCCTAAAATGTCCTCATTTCTGATCAAAACATGCCTGAAATTAAATAAGTGCTTCAGATTGACCACAATATGATATAACTGAAATTACCCCTCATGAGGGGGGGCAGACCAGGCCTACACCCCGAAACTGAAATTCCAAATATGGCCCTCGAGTTTGTCAGACAAATGCAATTTAATTCTATGATGAAAACTGAGTTTCCTGTGAAAATTTGAGCCAGATCCAACCCATTTAAGGGGTGTTTTGAGCTGAATTTAAAGTTTATGGTATCCTCGCTACATGCACTCCCAATACATGTATTCTGAGCTTGGTATGTATTTCTTAATGAATATACTACTTATTTCTCTCTTAGTGGTGCCCACTCTCGCCAAAAATATGGTTTACAGCCTTACTTCTGCCTCATTGGTCAAAATATGAGCAAACCTTAAGGCACCCCCCAGAAGGCGAATTACAGGCCTGCTGAGGCCCATATACCACACCAGTAATCACTGCTATACTGGATGTAATTCTAAAACCTATGCAGTCAGATTTAGTAGGTTACAGGCTATTTTCTGGCCAAATTTCAGGATTATAGACCAACATTTACTACTCATTTGGGCTGATTTACATGTATTTTACACCATTTTAACAGCAATATTCGGGTTAAATAATTTCTGTTCAGACATGTAATGCTCCAATTGTGCCTAAAATGTCCTCATTTCTGATCAAAACATGCCTGAAATTAAATAAGTGCTTCAGATTGACCACAATATGATATACCTGAAATTACCCCTCATGAGGGGGGGCAGACCAGGCCCACACCCCGAAACTGAAATTCCAAATATGGCCCTCGAGTTTGTCAGACAAATGCAATTTAATTCTATGATGAAAACTGAGTTTCCTGTGAAAATTTGAGCCAGATCCAACCCATTTAAGGGGTGTTTTGAGCTGAATTTAAAGTTTATGGTACCCTCGCTACATGCACTCCCAATATATGTATTTTGAGCTTGGTATGTATTTCTTAATGAATACACTACTTATTTCTCTCTTAGTGGTGCCCACTCTCGCCAAAAATATGGTTTACAGCCTTACTTCTCCCTTATTGGTCAAAATATGAGCAAACCTTAAGGCACCCCCCAGAAGGCGAATTACAGGCCTGCTGAGGCCCATATACCACACCAGTAATCACTGCTATACTGGATGTAATTCTAAAACCTATGCAGTCAGATTTAGTAGGTTACAGGCTATTTTCTGGCCAAATTTCAGGATTATAGACCAACATTTACTACTCATTTGGGCTGATTTACATGTATTTTACACCATTTTAACAGCAATATTCGGGTTAAATAATTTCTGTTCAGACATGTAATGCTCCAATTGTGCCTAAAATGTCCTCATTTCTGATCAAAACATGCCTGAAATTAAATAAGTGCTTCAGATTGACCACAATATGATATAACTGAAATTACCCCTCATGAGGGGGGGCAGACCAGGCCTACACCCCGAAACTGAAATTCCAAATATGGCCCTCGAGTTTGTCAGACAAATGCAATTTAATTCTATGATGAAAACTGAGTTTCCTGTGAAAATTTGAGCCAGATCCAACCCATTTAAGGGGTGTTTTGAGCTGAATTTAAAGTTTATGGTACCCTCGCTACATGCACTCCCAATACATGTATTCTGAGCTTGGTATGTATTTCTTAATGAATATACTACTTATTTCTCTCTTAGTGGTGCCCACTCTCGCCAAAAATATGGTTTACAGCCTTACTTCTGCCTCATTGGTCAAAATATGAGCAAACCTTAAGGCACCCCCCAGAAGGCGAATTACAGGCCTGCTGAGGCCCATATACCACACCAGTAATCACTGCTATACTGGATGTAATTCTAAAACCTATGCAGTCAGATTTAGTAGGTTACAGGCTATTTTCTGGCCAAATTTCAGGATTATAGACCAACATTTACTACTCATTTGGGCTGATTTACATGTATTTTACACCATTTTAACAGCAATATTCGGGTTAAATAATTTCTGTTCAGACATGTAATGCTCCAATTGTGCCTAAAATGTCCTCATTTCTGATCAAAACATGCCTGAAATTAAATAAGTGCTTCAGATTGACCACAATATGATATACCTGAAATTACCCCTCATGAGGGGGGGCAGACCAGGCCCACACCCCGAAACTGAAATTCCAAATATGGCCCTCGAGTTTGTCAGACAAATGCAATTTAATTCTATGATGAAAACTGAGTTTCCTGTGAAAATTTGAGCCAGATCCAACCCATTTAAGGGGTGTTTTGAGCTGAATTTAAAGTTTATGGTACCCTCGCTACATGCACTCCCAATATATGTATTTTGAGCTTGGTATGTATTTCTTAGTGAATACACTACTTATTTCTCTCTTAGTGGTGCCCACTCTCGCCAAAAATATGGTTTACAGCCTTACTTCTCCCTTATTGGTCAAAATATGAGCAAACCTTAAGGCACCCCCCAGAAGGCGAATTACAGGCCTGCTGAGGCCCATATACCACACCAGTAATCACTGCTATACTGGATGTAATTCTAAAACCTATGCAGTCAGATTTAGTAGGTTACAGGCTATTTTCTGGCCAAATTTCAGGATTATAGACCAACATTTACTACTCATTTGGGCTGATTTACATGTATTTTACACCATTTTAACAGCAATATTCGGGTTAAATAATTTCTCTTCAGACATGTAATGCTCCAATTGTGCCTAAAATGTCCTCATTTCTGATCAAAACATGCCTGAAATTAAATAAGTGCTTCAGATTGACCACAATATGATATACCTGAAATTACCCCTCATGAGGGGGGGCAGACCAGGCCCACACCCCGAAACTGAAATTCCAAATATGGCCCTCGAGTTTGTCAGACAAATGCAATTTAATTCTATGATGAAAACTGAGTTTCCTGTGAAAATTTGAGCCAGATCCAACCCATTTAAGGGGTGTTTTGAGCTGAATTTAAAGTTTATGGTACCCTCGCTACATGCACTCCCAATATATGTATTTTGAGCTTGGTATGTATTTCTTAATGAATACACTACTTATTTCTCTCTTAGTGGTGCCCACTCTCGCCAAAAATATGGTTTACAGCCTTACTTCTCCCTTATTGGTCAAAATATGAGCAAACCTTAAGGCACCCCCCAGAAGGCGAATTACAGGCCTGCTGAGGCCCATATACCACACCAGTAATCACTGCTATACTGGATGTAATTCTAAAACCTATGCAGTCAGATTTAGTAGGTTACAGGCTATTTTCTGGCCAAATTTCAGGATTATAGACCAACATTTACTACTCATTTGGGCTGATTTACATGTATTTTACACCATTTTAACAGCAATATTCGGGTTAAATAATTTCTGTTCAGACATGTAATGCTCCAATTGTGCCTAAAATGTCCTCATTTCTGATCAAAACATGCCTGAAATTAAATAAGTGCTTCAGATTGACCACAATATGATATAACTGAAATTACCCCTCATGAGGGGGGGCAGACCAGGCCTACACCCCGAAACTGAAATTCCAAATATGGCCCTCGAGTTTGTCAGACAAATGCAATTTAATTCTATGATGAAAACTGAGTTTCCTGTGAAAATTTGAGCCAGATCCAACCCATTTAAGGGGTGTTTTGAGCTGAATTTAAAGTTTATGGTACCCTCGCTACATGCACTCCCAATACATGTATTCTGAGCTTGGTATGTATTTCTTAATGAATATACTACTTATTTCTCTCTTAGTGGTGCCCACTCTCGCCAAAAATATGGTTTACAGCCTTACTTCTGCCTCATTGGTCAAAATATGAGCAAACCTTAAGGCACCCCCCAGAAGGCGAATTACAGGCCTGCTGAGGCCCATATACCACACCAGTAATCACTGCTATACTGGATGTAATTCTAAAACCTATGCAGTCAGATTTAGTAGGTTACAGGCTATTTTCTGGCCAAATTTCAGGATTATAGACCAACATTTACTACTCATTTGGGCTGATTTACATGTATTTTACACCATTTTAACAGCAATATTCGGGTTAAATAATTTCTGTTCAGACATGTAATGCTCCAATTGTGCCTAAAATGTCCTCATTTCTGATCAAAACATGCCTGAAATTAAATAAGTGCTTCAGATTGACCACAATATGATATACCTGAAATTACCCCTCATGAGGGGGGGCAGACCAGGCCCACACCCCGAAACTGAAATTCCAAATATGGCCCTCGAGTTTGTCAGACAAATGCAATTTAATTCTATGATGAAAACTGAGTTTCCTGTGAAAATTTGAGCCAGATCCAACCCATTTAAGGGGTGTTTTGAGCTGAATTTAAAGTTTATGGTACCCTCGCTACATGCACTCCCAATATATGTATTTTGAGCTTGGTATGTATTTCTTAGTGAATACACTACTTATTTCTCTCTTAGTGGTGCCCACTCTCGCCAAAAATATGGTTTACAGCCTTACTTCTCCCTTATTGGTCAAAATATGAGCAAACCTTAAGGCACCCCCCAGAAGGCGAATTACAGGCCTGCTGAGGCCCATATACCACACCAGTAATCACTGCTATACTGGATGTAATTCTAAAACCTATGCAGTCAGATTTAGTAGGTTACAGGCTATTTTCTGGCCAAATTTCAGGATTATAGACCAACATTTACTACTCATTTGGGCTGATTTACATGTATTTTACACCATTTTAACAGCAATATTCGGGTTAAATAATTTCTCTTCAGACATGTAATGCTCCAATTGTGCCTAAAATGTCCTCATTTCTGATCAAAACATGCCTGAAATTAAATAAGTGCTTCAGATTGACCACAATATGATATACCTGAAATTACCCCTCATGAGGGGGGGGCAGACCAGGCCCACACCCCGAAACTGAAATTCCAAATATGGCCCTCGAGTTTGTCAGACAAATGCAATTTAATTCTATGATGAAAACTGAGTTTCCTGTGAAAATTTGAGCCAGATCCAACCCATTTAAGGGGTGTTTTGAGCTGAATTTAAAGTTTATGGTACCCTCGCTACATGCACTCCCAATATATGTATTTTGAGCTTGGTATGTATTTCTTAATGAATACACTACTTATTTCTCTCTTAGTGGTGCCCACTCTCGCCAAAAATATGGTTTACAGCCTTACTTCTGCCTTATTGGTCAAAATATGAGCAAATCTTAAGGCACCCCCCAGAAGGCGAATTACAGGCCTGCTGAGGCCCATATACCACACCAGTAATCACTGCTATACTGGATGTAATTCTAAAACCTATGCAGTCAGATTTAGTAGGTTACAGGCTATTTTCTGGCCAAATTTCAGGATTATAGACCAACATTTACTACTCATTTGGGCTGATTTACATGTATTTTACACCATTTTAACAGCAATATTCGGGTTAAATAATTTCTGTTCAGACATGTAATGCTCCAATTGTGCCTAAAATGTCCTCATTTCTGATCAAAACATGCCTGAAATTAAATAAGTGCTTCAGATTGACCACAATATGATATAACTGAAATTACCCCTCATGAGGGCGGGCAGACCAGGCCCACACCCCGAAACTGAAATTCCAAATATGGCCCTCGAGTTTGTCAGACAAATGCAATTTAATTCTATGATGAAAACTGAGTTTCCTGTGAAAATTTGAGCCAGATCCAACCCATTTAAGGGGTGTTTTGAGCTGAATTTAAAGTTTATGGTACCCTCGCTACATGCACTCCAAATACATGTATTTTGAGCTTGGTATGTATTTCTTAATGAATACACTACTTATTTCTCTCTTAGTGGTGCCCACTCTCGCCAAAAATATGGTTTACAGCCTTACTTCTGCCTTATTGGTCAAAATATGAGCAAACCTTAAGGCACCCCCCCAGAAGGCGAATTACAGGCCTGCTGGGGCCCATATACCACACCAGTAATCACTGCTATACTGGATGTAATTCTAAAACCTATGCAGTCAGATTTAGTAGGTTACAGGCTATTTTCTGGCCAAATTTCAGGATTATAGACCAACATTTACTACTCATTTGGGCTGATTTACATGTATTTTACACCATTTTAACAGCAATATTCGGGTTAAATAATTTCTGTTCAGACATGTAATGCTCCAATTGTGCCTAAAATGTCCTCATTTCTGATCAAAACATGCCTGAAATTAAATAAGTGCTTCAGATTGACCACAATATGATATACCTGAAATTACCCCTCATGAGGGGGGGCAGACCAGGCCCACACCCCGAAACTGAAATTCCAAATATGGCCCTCGAGTTTGTCAGACAAATGCAATTTAATTCTATGATGAAAACTGAGTTTCCTGTGAAAATTTGAGCCAGATCCAACCCATTTAAGGGGTGTTTTGAGCTGAATTTAAAGTTTATGGTACCCTCGCTACATGCACTCCCAATATATGTATTTTGAGCTTGGTATGTATTTCTTAATGAATACACTACTTATTTCTCTCTTAGTGGTGCCCACTCTCGCCAAAAATATGGTTTACAGCCTTACTTCTGCCTTATTGGTCAAAATATGAGCAAACCTTAAGGCACCCCCCCAGAAGGCGAATTACAGGCCTGCTGGGGCCCATATACCACACCAGTAATCACTGCTATACTGGATGTAATTCTAAAACCTATGCAGTCAGATTTAGTAGGTTACAGGCTATTTTCTGGCCAAATTTCAGGATTATAGACCAACATTTACTACTCATTTGGGCTGATTTACATGTATTTTACACCATTTTAACAGCAATATTCGGGTTAAATAATTTCTGTTCAGACATGTAATGCTCCAATTGTGCCTAAAATGTCCTCATTTCTGATCAAAACATGCCTGAAATTAAATAAGTGCTTCAGATTGACCACAATATGATATACCTGAAATTACCCCTCATGAGGGGGGGCAGACCAGGCCCACACCCCGAAACTGAAATTCCAAATATGGCCCTCGAGTTTGTCAGACAAATGCAATTTAATTCTATGATGAAAACTGAGTTTCCTGTGAAAATTTGAGCCAGATCCAACCCATTTAAGGGGTGTTTTGAGCTGAATTTAAAGTTTATGGTACCCTCGCTACATGCACTCCCAATATATGTATTTTGAGCTTGGTATGTATTTCTTAATGAATACACTACTTATTTCTCTCTTAGTGGTGCCCACTCTCGCCAAAAATATGGTTTACAGCCTTACTTCTGCCTTATTGGTCAAAATATGAGCAAACCTTAAGGCACCCCCCCAGAAGGCGAATTACAGGCCTGCTGGGGCCCATATACCACACCAGTAATCACTGCTATACTGGATGTAATTCTAAAACCTATGCAGTCAGATTTAGTAGGTTACAGGCTATTTTCTGGCCAAATTTCAGGATTATAGACCAACATTTACTACTCATTTGGGCTGATTTACATGTATTTTACACCATTTTAACAGCAATATTCGGGTTAAATAATTTCTGTTCAGACATGTAATGCTCCAATTGTGCCTAAAATGTCCTCATTTCTGATCAAAACATGCCTGAAATTAAATAAGTGCTTCAGATTGACCACAATATGATATACCTGAAATTACCCCTCATGAGGGGGGGGCAGACCAGGCCCACACCCCGAAACTGAAATTCCAAATATGGCCCTCGAGTTTGTCAGACAAATGCAATTTAATTCTATGATGAAAACTGAGTTTCCTGTGAAAATTTGAGCCAGATCCAACCCATTTAAGGGGTGTTTTGAGCTGAATTTAAAGTTTATGGTACCCTCGCTACATGCACTCCCAATATATGTATTTTGAGCTTGGTATGTATTTCTTAATGAATACACTACTTATTTCTCTCTTAGTGGTGCCCACTCTCGCCAAAAATATGGTTTACAGCCTTACTTCTGCCTTATTGGTCAAAATATGAGCAAACCTTAAGGCACCCCCCCAGAAGGCGAATTACAGGCCTGCTGGGGCCCATATACCACACCAGTAATCACTGCTATACTGGATGTAATTCTAAAACCTATGCAGTCAGATTTAGTAGGTTACAGGCTATTTTCTGGCCAAATTTCAGGATTATAGACCAACATTTACTACTCATTTGGGCTGATTTACATGTATTTTACACCATTTTAACAGCAATATTCGGGTTAAATATTTTCTGTTCAGACATGTAATGCTCCAATTGTGCCTAAAATGTCCTCATTTCTGATCAAAACATGCCTGAAATTAAATAAGTGCTTCAGATTGACCACAATATGATATACCTGAAATTACCCCTCATGAGGGGGGGCAGACCAGGCCCACACCCCGAAACTGAAATTCCAAATATGGCCCTCGAGTTTGTCAGACAAATGCAATTTAATTCTATGATGAAAACTGAGTTTCCTGTGAAAATTTGAGCCAGATCCAACCCATTTAAGGGGTGTTTTGAGCTGAATTTAAAGTTTATGGTACCCTCGCTACATGCACTCCCAATATATGTATTTTGAGCTTGGTATGTATTTCTTAATGAATACACTACTTATTTCTCTCTTAGTGGTGCCCACTCTCGCCAAAAATATGGTTTACAGCCTTACTTCTGCCTTATTGGTCAAAATATGAGCAAACCTTAAGGCACCCCCCAGAAGGCGAATTACAGGCCTGCTGAGGCCCATATACCACACCAGTAATCACTGCTATACTGGATGTAATTCTAAAACCTATGCAGTCAGATTTAGTAGGTTACAGGCTATTTTCTGGCCAAATTTCAGGATTATAGACCAACATTTACTACTCATTTGGGCTGATTTACATGTATTTTACACCATTTTAACAGCAATATTCGGGTTAAATAATTTCTGTTCAGACATGTAATGCTCCAATTGTGCCTAAAATGTCCTCATTTCTGATCAAAACATGCCTGAAATTAAATAAGTGCTTCAGATTGACCACAATATGATATACCTGAAATTACCCCTCATGAGGGGGGGGCAGACCAGGCACACACCCCGAAACTGAAATTCCAAATATGGCCCTCGAGTTTGTCAGACAAATGCAATTTAATTCTATGATGAAAACTGAGTTTCCTGTGAAAATTTGAGCCAGATCCAACCCATTTAAGGGGTGTTTTGAGCTGAATTTAAAGTTTATGGTACCCTCGCTACATGCACTCCCAATATATGTATTTTGAGCTTGGTATGTATTTCTTAATGAATACACTACTTATTTCTCTCTTAGTGGTGCCCACTCTCGCCAAAAATATGGTTTACAGCCTTACTTCTGCCTTATTGGTCAAAATATGAGCAAACCTTAAGGCACCCCCCCCAGAAGGCGAATTACAGGCCTGCTGGGGCCCATATACCACATCAGTAATCACTGCTATACTGGATGTAATTCTAAAACCTATGCAGTCAGATTTAGTAGGTTACAGGCTATTTTCTGGCCAAATTTCAGGATTATAGACCAACATTTACTACTCATTTGGGCTGATTTACATGTATTTTACACCATTTTAACAGCGATATTCGGGTTAAATAATTTCTGTTCAGACATGTAATGCTCCAATTGTGCCTAAAATGTCCTCATTTCTGATCAAAACATGCCTGAAATTAAATAAGTGCTTCAGATTGACCACAATATGATATAACTGAAATTACCCCTCATGAGGGCGGGCAGACCAGGCCCACACCCCGAAACTGAAATTCCAAATATGGCCCTCGAGTTTGTCAGACAAATGCAATTTAATTCTATGATGAAAACTGAGTTTCCTGTGAAAATTTGAGCCAGATCCAACCCATTTAAGGGGTGTTTTGAGCTGAATTTAAAGTTTATGGTACCCTCGCTACATGCACTCCAAATACATGTATTTTGAGCTTGGTATGTATTTCTTAATGAATACACTACTTATTTCTCTCTTAGTGGTGCCCACTCTCGCCAAAAATATGGTTTACAGCCTTACTTCTGCCTTATTGGTCAAAATATGAGCAAACCTTAAGGCACCCCCGTAGAAGGCGAATTACAGGCCTGCTGGGGCCCATATACCACACCAGTAATCACTGCTATACTGGATGTAATTCTAAAACCTATGCAGTCAGATTTAGTAGGTT
Source organism: Sabellastarte sp. h YS-2021 (assembly GCA_964017235.1). NCBI lineage: Eukaryota > Metazoa > Annelida > Polychaeta > Sabellida > Sabellidae > Sabellastarte > Sabellastarte sp. h YS-2021. Next base: position 29,463,452 of record OZ024935.1, on the reverse strand, counting down.
ACAGGCTATTTTCTGGCCAAATTTCAGGATTATAGACCAACATTTACTACTCATTTGGGCTGATTTACATGTATTTTACACCATTTTAACAGCAATATTCGGGTTAAATAATTTCTGTTCAGACATGTAATGCTCCAATTGTGCCTAAAATGTCCTCATTTGTGATCAAAACATGCCTGAAATTAAATAAGTGCTTCAGATTGACCACAATATGATATACCTGAAATTACCCCTCATGAGGGGGGGGCAGACCAGGCCCACACCCCGAAACTGAAATTCCAAATATGGCCCTCGAGTTTGTCAGACAAATGCAATTTAATTCTATGATGAAAACTGAGTTTCCTGTGAAAATTTGAGCCAGATCCAACCCATTTAAGGGGTGTTTTGAGCTGAATTTAAAGTTTATGGTACCCTCGCTACATGCACTCCCAATATATGTATTTTGAGCTTGGTATGTATTTCTTAATGAATACACTACTTATTTCTCTCTTAGTGGTGCCCACTCTCGCCAAAAATATGGTTTACAGCCTTACTTCTGCCTTATTGGTCAAAATATGAGCAAACCTTAAGGCACCCCCCAGAAGGCGAATTACAGGCCTGCTGAGGCCCATATACCACACCAGTAATCACTGCTATACTGGATGTAATTCTAAAACCTATGCAGTCAGATTTAGTAGGTTACAGGCTATTTTCTGGCCAAATTTCAGGATTATAGACCAACATTTACTACTCATTTGGGCTGATTTACATGTATTTTACACCATTTTAACAGCAATATTCGGGTTAAATAATTTCTGTTCAGACATGTAATGCTCCAATTGTGCCTAAAATGTCCTCATTTCTGATCAAAACATGCCTGAAATTAAATAAGTGCTTCAGATTGACCACAATATGATATACCTGAAATTACCCCTCATGAGGGGGGGGCAGACCAGGCACACACCCCGAAACTGAAATTCCAAATATGGCCCTCGAGTTTGTCAGACAAATGCAATTTAATTCTATGATGAAAACTGAGTTTCCTGTGAAAATTTGAGCCAGATCCAACCCATTTAAGGGGTGTTTTGAGCTGAATTTAAAGTTTATGGTACCCTCGCTACATGCACTCCCAATATATGTATTTTGAGCTTGGTATGTATTTCTTAATGAATACACTACTTATTTCTCTCTTAGTGGTGCCCACTCTCGCCAAAAATATGGTTTACAGCCTTACTTCTGCCTTATTGGTCAAAATATGAGCAAACCTTAAGGCACCCCCCCCAGAAGGCGAATTACAGGCCTGCTGGGGCCCATATACCACATCAGTAATCACTGCTATACTGGATGTAATTCTAAAACCTATGCAGTCAGATTTAGTAGGTTACAGGCTATTTTCTGGCCAAATTTCAGGATTATAGACCAACATTTACTACTCATTTGGGCTGATTTACATGTATTTTACACCATTTTAACAGCGATATTCGGGTTAAATAATTTCTGTTCAGACATGTAATGCTCCAATTGTGCCTAAAATGTCCTCATTTCTGATCAAAACATGCCTGAAATTAAATAAGTGCTTCAGATTGACCACAATATGATATAACTGAAATTACCCCTCATGAGGGCGGGCAGACCAGGCCCACACCCCGAAACTGAAATTCCAAATATGGCCCTCGAGTTTGTCAGACAAATGCAATTTAATTCTATGATGAAAACTGAGTTTCCTGTGAAAATTTGAGCCAGATCCAACCCATTTAAGGGGTGTTTTGAGCTGAATTTAAAGTTTATGGTACCCTCGCTACATGCACTCCAAATACATGTATTTTGAGCTTGGTATGTATTTCTTAATGAATACACTACTTATTTCTCTCTTAGTGGTGCCCACTCTCGCCAAAAATATGGTTTACAGCCTTACTTCTGCCTTATTGGTCAAAATATGAGCAAACCTTAAGGCACCCCCGTAGAAGGCGAATTACAGGCCTGCTGGGGCCCATATACCACACCAGTAATCACTGCTATACTGGATGTAATTCTAAAACCTATGCAGTCAGATTTAGTAGGTTACAGGCTATTTTCTGGCCAAATTTCAGGATTATAGACCAACATTTACTACTCATTTGGGCTGATTTACATGTATTTTACACCATTTTAACAGCAATATTCGGGTTAAATAATTTCTGTTCAGACATGTAATGCTCCAATTGTGCCTAAAATGTCCTCATTTGTGATCAAAACATGCCTGAAATTAAATAAGTGCTTCAGATTGACCACAATATGATATACCTGAAATTACCCCTCATGAGGGGGGGGCAGACCAGGCCCACACCCCGAAACTGAAATTCCAAATATGGCCCTCGAGTTTGTCAGACAAATGCAATTTAATTCTATGATGAAAACTGAGTTTCCTGTGAAAATTTGAGCCAGATCCAACCCATTTAAGGGGTGTTTTGAGCTGAATTTAAAGTTTATGGTACCCTCGCTACATGCACTCCCAATATATGTATTTTGAGCTTGGTATGTATTTCTTAATGAATACACTACTTATTTCTCTCTTAGTGGTGCCCACTCTCGCCAAAAATATGGTTTACAGCCTTACTTCTGCCTTATTGGTCAAAATATGAGCAAACCTTAAGGCACCCCCCCAGAAGGCGAATTACGGGCCTGCTGGGGCCCATATACCACACCAGTAATCACTGCTATACTGGATGTAATTCTAAAACCTATGCAGTCAGATTTAGTAGGTTACAGGCTATTTTCTGGCCAAATTTCAGGATTATAGACCAACATTTACTACTCATTTGGGCTGATTTACATGTATTTTACACCATTTTAACAGCAATATTCGGGTTAAATAATTTCTGTTCAGACATGTAATGCTCCAATTGTGCCTAAAATGTCCTCATTTCTGATCAAAACATGCCTGAAATTAAATAAGTGCTTCAGATTGACCACAATATGATATACCTGAAATTACCCCTCATGAGGGGGGGGCAGACCAGGCCCACACCCCGAAACTGAAATTCCAAATATGGCCCTCGAGTTTGTCAGACAAATGCAATTTAATTCTATGATGAAAACTGAGTTTCCTGTGAAAATTTGAGCCAGATCCAACCCATTTAAGGGGTGTTTTGAGCTGAATTTAAAGTTTATGGTACCCTCGCTACATGCACTCCCAATATATGTATTTTGAGCTTGGTATGTATTTCTTAATGAATACACTACTTATTTCTCTCTTAGTGGTGCCCACTCTCGCCAAAAATATGGTTTACAGCCTTACTTCTGCCTTATTGGTCAAAATATGAGCAAACCTTAAGGCACCCCCCAGAAGGCGAATTACAGGCCTGCTGAGGCCCATATACCACACCAGTAATCACTGCTATACTGGATGTAATTCTAAAACCTATGCAGTCAGATTTAGTAGGTTACAGGCTATTTTCTGGCCAAATTTCAGGATTATAGACCAACATTTACTACTCATTTGGGCTGATTTACATGTATTTTACACCATTTTAACAGCAATATTCGGGTTAAATAATTTCTGTTCAGACATGTAATGCTCCAATTGTGCCTAAAATGTCCTCATTTCTGATCAAAACATGCCTGAAATTAAATAAGTGCTTCAGATTGACCACAATATGATATACCTGAAATTACCCCTCATGAGGGGGGGCAGACCAGGCCCACACCCCGAAACTGAAATTCCAAATATGGCCCTCGAGTTTGTCAGACAAATGCAATTTAATTCTATGATGAAAACTGAGTTTCCTGTGAAAATTTGAGCCAGATCCAACCCATTTAAGGGGTGTTTTGAGCTGAATTTAAAGTTTATGGTACCCTCGCTACATGCACTCCCAATACATGTATTCTGAGCTTGGTATGTATTTCTTAATGAATACACTACTTATTTCTCTCTTAGTGGTGCCCACTCTCGCCAAAAATATGGTTTACAGCCTTACTTCTGCCTCATTGGTCAAAATATGAGCAAACCTTAAGGCACCCCCCAGAAGGCGAATTACAGGCCTGCTGAGGCCCATATACCACACCAGTAATCACTGCTATACTGGATGTAATTCTAAAACCTATGCAGTCAGATTTAGTAGGTTACAGGCTATTTTCTGGCCAAATTTCAGGATTATAGACCAACATTTACTACTCATTTGGGCTGATTTACATGTATTTTACACCATTTTAACAGCGATATTCGGGTTAAATAATTTCTGTTCAGACATGTAATGCTCCAATTGTGCCTAAAATGTCCTCATTTCTGATCAAAACATGCCTGAAATTAAATAAGTGCTTCAGATTGACCACAATATGATATAACTGAAATTACCCCTCATGAGGGCGGGCAGACCAGGCCCACACCCCGAAACTGAAATTCCAAATATGGCCCTCGAGTTTGTCAGACAAATGCAATTTAATTCTATGATGAAAACTGAGTTTCCTGTGAAAATTTGAGCCAGATCCAACCCATTTAAGGGGTGTTTTGAGCTGAATTTAAAGTTTATGGTACCCTCGCTACATGCACTCCAAATACATGTATTTTGAGCTTGGTATGTATTTCTTAATGAATACACTACTTATTTCTCTCTTAGTGGTGCCCACTCTCGCCAAAAATATGGTTTACAGCCTTACTTCTGCCTTATTGGTCAAAATATGAGCAAACCTTAAGGCACCCCCCCAGAAGGCGAATTACGGGCCTGCTGGGGCCCATATACCACACCAGTAATCACTGCTATACTGGATGTAATTCTAAAACCTATGCAGTCAGATTTAGTAGGTTACAGGCTATTTTCTGGCCAAATTTCAGGATTATAGACCAACATTTACTACTCATTTGGGCTGATTTACATGTATTTTACACCATTTTAACAGCAATATTCGGGTTAAATAATTTCTGTTCAGACATGTAATGCTCCAATTGTGCCTAAAATGTCCTCATTTCTGATCAAAACATGCCTGAAATTAAATAAGTGCTTCAGATTGACCACAATATGATATACCTGAAATTACCCCTCATGAGGGGGGGGGGGGGGGCAGACCAGGCCCACACCCCGAAACTGAAATTCCAAATATGGCCCTCGAGTTTGTCAGACAAATGCAATTTAATTCTATGATGAAAACTGAGTTTCCTGTGAAAATTTGAGCCAGATCCAACCCATTTAAGGGGTGTTTTGAGCTGAATTTAAAGTTTATGGTACCCTCGCTACATGCACTCCCAATATATGTATTTTGAGCTTGGTATGTATTTCTTAATGAATACACTACTTATTTCTCTCTTAGTGGTGCCCACTCTCGCCAAAAATATGGTTTACAGCCTTACTTCTGCCTTATTGGTCAAAATATGAGCAAACCTTAAGGCACCCCCCCCAGAAGGCGAATTACAGGCCTGCTGGGGCCCATATACCACATCAGTAATCACTGCTATACTGGATGTAATTCTAAAACCTATGCAGTCAGATTTAGTAGGTTACAGGCTATTTTCTGGCCAAATTTCAGGATTATAGACCAACATTTACTACTCATTTGGGCTGATTTACATGTATTTTACACCATTTTAACAGCGATATTCGGGTTAAATAATTTCTGTTCAGACATGTAATGCTCCAATTGTGCCTAAAATGTCCTCATTTCTGATCAAAACATGCCTGAAATTAAATAAGTGCTTCAGATTGACCACAATATGATATAACTGAAATTACCCCTTATGAGGGCGGGCAGACCAGGCCCACACCCCGAAACTGAAATTCCAAATATGGCCCTCGAGTTTGTCAGACAAATGCAATTTAATTCTATGATGAAAACTGAGTTTCCTGTGAAAATTTGAGCCAGATCCAACCCATTTAAGGGGTGTTTTGATCTGAATTTAAAGTTTATGGTACCCTCGCTACATGCACTCCAAATACATGTATTTTGAGCTTGGTATGTATTTCTTAATGAATACACTACTTATTTCTCTCTTAGTGGTGCCCACTCTCGCCAAAAATATGGTTTACAGCCTTACTTCTGCCTTATTGGTCAAAATATGAGCAAACCTTAAGGCACCCCCCCAGAAGGCGAATTACAGGCCTGCTGGGGCCCATATACCACACCAGTAATCACTGCTATACTGGATGTAATTCTAAAACCTATGCAGTCAGATTTAGTATGTTACAGGCTATTTTCTGGCCAAATTTCAGGATTATAGACCAACATTTACTACTCATTTGGGCTGATTTACATGTATTTTACACCATTTTAACAGCAATATTCGGGTTAAATAATTTCTGTTCAGACATGTAATGCTCAAATTGTGCCTAAAATGTCCTCATTTCTGATCAAAACATGCCTGAAATTAAATAAGTGCTTCAGATTGACCACAATATGATATACCTGAAATTACCCCTCATGAGGGGGGGGGGGGGGGGGGGGGGGCAGACCAGGCACACACCCCGAAACTGAAATTCCAAATATGGCCCTCGAGTTTGTCAGACAAATGCAATTTAATTCTATGATGAAAACTGAGTTTCCTGTGAAAATTTGAGCCAGATCCAACCCATTTAAGGGGTGTTTTGAGCTGAATTTAAAGTTTATGGTACCCTCGCTACATGCACTCCCAATATATGTATTTTGAGCTTGGTATGTATTTCTTAATGAATACACTACTTATTTCTCTCTTAGTGGTGCCCACTCTCGCCAAAAATATGGTTTACAGCCTTACTTCTGCCTTATTGGTCAAAATATGAGCAAACCTTAAGCACCCCCGTAGAAGGCGAATTACAGGCCTGCTGGGGCCCATATACCACACAGTAATCACTGCTATACTGGATGTAATTCTAAAACCTATGCAGTCAGATTTAGTAGGTTACAGGCTATTTTCTGGCCAAATTTCAGGATTATAGACCAACATTTACTACTCATTTGGGCTGATTTACATGTATTTTACACCATTTTAACAGCAATATTCGGGTTAAATAATTTCTGTTCAGACATGTAATGCTCCAATTGTGCCTAAAATGTCCTCATTTGTGATCAAAACATGCCTGAAATTAAATAAGTGCTTCAGATTGACCACAATATGATATACCTGAAATTACCCCTCATGAGGGGGGGGCAGACCAGGCCCACACCCCGAAACTGAAATTCCAAATATGGCCCTCGAGTTTGTCAGACAAATGCAATTTAATTCTATGATGAAAACTGAGTTTCCTGTGAAAATTTGAGCCAGATCCAACCCATTTAAGGGGTGTTTTGAGCTGAATTTAAAGTTTATGGTACCCTCGCTACATGCACTCCCAATATATGTATTTTGAGCTTGGTATGTATTTCTTAATGAATACACTACTTATTTCTCTCTTAGTGGTGCCCACTCTCGCCAAAAATATGGTTTACAGCCTTACTTCTGCCTTATTGGTCAAAATATGAGCAAACCTTAAGGCACCCCCCCAGAAGGCGAATTACGGGCCTGCTGGGGCCCATATACCACACCAGTAATCACTGCTATACTGGATGTAATTCTAAAACCTATGCAGTCAGATTTAGTAGGTTACAGGCTATTTTCTGGCCAAATTTCAGGATTATAGACCAACATTTACTACTCATTTGGGCTGATTTACATGTATTTTACACCATTTTAACAGCAATATTCGGGTTAAATAATTTCTGTTCAGACATGTAATGCTCCAATTGTGCCTAAAATGTCCTCATTTCTGATCAAAACATGCCTGAAATTAAATAAGTGCTTCAGATTGACCACAATATGATATACCTGAAATTACCCCTCATGAGGGGGGGGCAGACCAGGCCCACACCCCGAAACTGAAATTCCAAATATGGCCCTCGAGTTTGTCAGACAAATGCAATTTAATTCTATGATGAAAACTGAGTTTCCTGTGAAAATTTGAGCCAGATCCAACCCATTTAAGGGGTGTTTTGAGCTGAATTTAAAGTTTATGGTACCCTCGCTACATGCACTCCCAATATATGTATTTTGAGCTTGGTATGTATTTCTTAATGAATACACTACTTATTTCTCTCTTAGTGGTGCCCACTCTCGCCAAAAATATGCTTTACAGCCTTACTTCTGCCTTATTGGTCAAAATATGAGCAAACCTTAAGGCACCCCCCCAGAAGGCGAATTACGGGCCTGCTGGGGCCCATATACCACACCAGTAATCACTGCTATACTGGATGTAATTCTAAAACCTATGCAGTCAGATTTAGTAGGTTACAGGCTATTTTCTGGCCAAATTTCAGGATTATAGACCAACATTTACTACTCATTTGGGCTGATTTACATGTATTTTACACCATTTTAACAGCAATATTCGGGTTAAATAATTTCTGTTCAGACATGTAATGCTCCAATTGTGCCTAAAATGTCCTCATTTCTGATCAAAACATGCCTGAAATTAAATAAGTGCTTCAGATTGACCACAATATGATATACCTGAAATTACCCCTCATGAGGGGGGGGCAGACCAGGCCCACACCCCGAAACTGAAATTCCAAATATGGCCCTCGAGTTTGTCAGACAAATGCAATTTAATTCTATGATGAAAACTGAGTTTCCTGTGAAAATTTGAGCCAGATCCAACCCATTTAAGGGGTGTTTTGAGCTGAATTTAAAGTTTATGGTACCCTCGCTACATGCACTCCCAATATATGTATTTTGAGCTTGGTATGTATTTCTTAATGAATACACTACTTATTTCTCTCTTAGTGGTGCCCACTCTCGCCAAAAATATGGTTTACAGCCTTACTTCTGCCTTATTGGTCAAAATATGAGCAAACCTTAAGGCACCCCCCAGAAGGCGAATTACAGGCCTGCTGAGGCCCATATACCACACCAGTAATCACTGCTATACTGGATGTAATTCTAAAACCTATGCAGTCAGATTTAGTAGGTTACAGGCTATTTTCTGGCCAAATTTCAGGATTATAGACCAACATTTACTACTCATTTGGGCTGATTTACATGTATTTTACACCATTTTAACAGCAATATTCGGGTTAAATAATTTCTGTTCAGACATGTAATGCTCCAATTGTGCCTAAAATGTCCTCATTTCTGATCAAAACATGCCTGAAATTAAATAAGTGCTTCAGATTGACCACAATATGATATACCTGAAATTACCCCTCATGAGGGGGGGGCAGACCAGGCCCACACCCCGAAACTGAAATTCCAAATATGGCCCTCGAGTTTGTCAGACAAATGCAATTTAATTCTATGATGAAAACTGAGTTTCCTGTGAAAATTTGAGCCAGATCCAACCCATTTAAGGGGTGTTTTGAGCTGAATTTAAAGTTTATGGTACCCTCGCTACATGCACTCCCAATATATGTATTTTGAGCTTGGTATGTATTTCTTAATGAATACACTACTTATTTCTCTCTTAGTGGTGCCCACTCTCGCCAAAAATATGGTTTACAGCCTTACTTCTGCCTCATTGGTCAAAATATGAGCAAACCTTAAGGCACCCCCCAGAAGGCGAATTACAGGCCTGCTGAGGCCCATATACCACACCAGTAATCACTGCTATACTGGATGTAATTCTAAAACCTATGCAGTCAGATTTAGTAGGTTATAGGCTATTTTCTGGCCAAATTTCAGGATTATAGACCAACATTTACTACTCATTTGGGCTGATTTACATGTATTTTACACCATTTTAACAGCAATATTCGGGTTAAATAATTTCTGTTCAGACATGTAATGCTCCAATTGTGCCTAAAATGTCCTCATTTCTGATCAAAACATGCCTGAAATTAAATAAGTGCTTCAGATTGACCACAATATGATATACCTGAAATTACCCCTCATGAGGGGGGGGCAGACCAGGCCCACACCCCGAAACTGAAATTCCAAATATGGCCCTCGAGTTTGTCAGACAAATGCAATTTAATTCTATGATGAAAACTGAGTTTCCTGTGAAAATTTGAGCCAGATCCAACCCATTTAAGGGGTGTTTTGAGCTGAATTTAAAGTTTATGGTACCCTCGCTACATGCACTCCCAATATATGTATTTTGAGCTTGGTATGTATTTCTTAATGAATACACTACTTATTTCTCTCTTAGTGGTGCCCACTCTCGCCAAAAATATGCTTTACAGCCTTACTTCTGCCTTATTGGTCAAAATATGAGCAAACCTTAAGGCACCCCCCCAGAAGGCGAATTACGGGCCTGCTGGGGCCCATATACCACACCAGTAATCACTGCTATACTGGATGTAATTCTAAAACCTATGCAGTCAGATTTAGTAGGTTACAGGCTATTTTCTGGCCAAATTTCAGGATTATAGACCAACATTTACTACTCATTTGGGCTGATTTACATGTATTTTACACCATTTTAACAGCAATATTCGGGTTAAATAATTTCTGTTCAGACATGTAATGCTCCAATTGTGCCTAAAATGTCCTCATTTCTGATCAAAACATGCCTGAAATTAAATAAGTGCTTCAGATTGACCACAATATGATATACCTGAAATTACCCCTCATGAGGGGGGGGCAGACCAGGCCCACACCCCGAAACTGAAATTCCAAATATGGCCCTCGAGTTTGTCAGACAAATGCAATTTAATTCTATGATGAAAACTGAGTTTCCTGTGAAAATTTGAGCCAGATCCAACCCATTTAAGGGGTGTTTTGAGCTGAATTTAAAGTTTATGGTACCCTCGCTACATGCACTCCCAATATATGTATTTTGAGCTTGGTATGTATTTCTTAATGAATACACTACTTATTTCTCTCTTAGTGGTGCCCACTCTCGCCAAAAATATGGTTTACAGCCTTACTTCTGCCTTATTGGTCAAAATATGAGCAAACCTTAAGGCACCCCCCAGAAGGCGAATTACAGGCCTGCTGAGGCCCATATACCACACCAGTAATCACTGCTATACTGGATGTAATTCTAAAACCTATGCAGTCAGATTTAGTAGGTTACAGGCTATTTTCTGGCCAAATTTCAGGATTATAGACCAACATTTACTACTCATTTGGGCTGATTTACATGTATTTTACACCATTTTAACAGCAATATTCGGGTTAAATAATTTCTGTTCAGACATGTAATGCTCCAATTGTGCCTAAAATGTCCTCATTTCTGATCAAAACATGCCTGAAATTAAATAAGTGCTTCAGATTGACCACAATATGATATACCTGAAATTACCCCTCATGAGGGGGGGGGCAGACCAGGCCCACACCCCGAAACTGAAATTCCAAATATGGCCCTCGAGTTTGTCAGACAAATGCAATTTAATTCTATGATGAAAACTGAGTTTCCTGTGAAAATTTGAGCCAGATCCAACCCATTTAAGGGGTGTTTTGAGCTGAATTTAAAGTTTATGGTACCCTCGCTACATGCACTCCCAATATATGTATTTTGAGCTTGGTATGTATTTCTTAATGAATACACTACTTATTTCTCTCTTAGTGGTGCCCACTCTCGCCAAAAATATGGTTTACAGCCTTACTTCTGCCTTATTGGTCAAAATATGAGCAAACCTTAAGGCACCCCCCAGAAGGCGAATTACAGGCCTGCTGAGGCCCATATACCACACCAGTAATCACTGCTATACTGGATGTAATTCTAAAACCTATGCAGTCAGATTTAGTAGGTTACAGGCTATTTTCTGGCCAAATTTCAGGATTATAGACCAACATTTACTACTCATTTGGGCTGATTTACATGTATTTTACACCATTTTAACAGCAATATTCGGGTTAAATAATTTCTGTTCAGACATGTAATGCTCCAATTGTGCCTAAAATGTCCTCATTTCTGATCAAAACATGCCTGAAATTAAATAAGTGCTTCAGATTGACCACAATATGATATACCTGAAATTACACCTCATGAGGGGGGGGGGGGGGGGGGGGGGGCAGACCAGGCCCACACCCCGAAACTGAAATTCCAAATATGGCCCTCGAGTTTGTCAGACAAATGCAATTTAATTCTATGATGAAAACTGAGTTTCCTGTGAAAATTTGAGCCAGATCCAACCCATTTAAGGGGTGTTTTGAGCTGAATTTAAAGTTTATGGTACCCTCGCTACATGCACTCCCAATACATGTATTCTGAGCTTGGTATGTATTTCTTAATGAATACACTACTTATTTCTCTCTTAGTGGTGCCCACTCTCGCCAAAAATATGGTTTACAGCCTTACTTCTGCCTCATTGGTCAAAATATGAGCAAACCTTAAGGCACCCCCCAGAAGGCGAATTACAGGCCTGCTGAGGCCCATATACCACACCAGTAATCACTGCTATACTGGATGTAATTCTAAAACCTATGCAGTCAGATTTCGTTGGTTACAGGCTATTTTCTGGCCAAATTTCAGGATTATAGACCAACATTTACTACTCATTTGGGCTGATTTACATGTATTTTACACCATTTTAACAGCGATATTCGGGTTAAATAATTTCTGTTCAGACATGTAATGCTCCAATTGTGCCTAAAATGTCCTCATTTCTGATCAAAACATGCCTGAAATTAAATAAGTGCTTCAGATTGACCACAATATGATATACCTGAAATTATCCCTCATGAGGGGGGGCAGACCAGGCACACACCCCGAAACTGAAATTCCAAATATGGCCCTCGAGTTTGTCAGACAAATGCAATTTAATTCTATGATGAAAACTGAGTTTCCTGTGAAAATTTGAGCCAGATCCAACCCATTTGAGGGGTGTTTTGAGCTGAATTTAAAGTTTATGGTACCCTCGCTACATGCACTCCAAATACATGTATTTTGAGCTTGGTATGTATTTCTTAATGAATACACTACTTATTTCTCTCTTAGTGGTGCCCACTCTCGCCAAAAATATGGTTTACAGCCTTACTTCTGCCTTATTGGTCAAAATATGAGCAAACCTTAAGGCACCCCCGTAGAAGGCGAATTACAGGCCTGCTGGGGCCCATATACCACACCAGTAATCACTGCTATACTGGATGTAATTCTAAAACCTATGCAGTCAGATTTAGTAGGTTACAGGCTATTTTCTGGCCAAATTTCAGGATTATAGACCAACATTTACTACTCATTTGGGCTGATTTACATGTATTTTACACCATTTTAACAGCAATATTCGGGTTAAATAATTTCTGTTCAGACATGTAATGCTCCAATTGTGCCTAAAATGTCCTCATTTCTGATCAAAACATGCCTGAAATTGAATAAGTGCTTCAGATTGACCACAATATGATATACCTGAAATTACCCCTCATGAGGGGGGGGGGGGGGGGGGGGGGGGCAGACCAGGCCCACACCCCGAAACTGAAATTCCAAATATGGCCCTCGAGTTTGTCAGACAAATGCAATTTAATTCTATGATGAAAACTGAGTTTCCTGTGAAAATTTGAGCCAGATCCAACCCATTTAAGGGGTGTTTTGAGCTGAATTTAAAGTTTATGGTACCCTCGCTACATGCACTCCCCATATATGTATTTTGAGCTTGGTATGTATTTCTTAATGAATACACTACTTATTTCTCTCTTAGTGGTGCCCACTCTCGCCAAAAATATGGTTTACAGCCTTACTTCTGCCTTATTGGTCAAAATATGAGCAAACCTTAAGGCACCCCCCCAGAAGGCGAATTACGGGCCTGCTGGGGCCCATATACCACACCAGTAATCACTGCTATACTGGATGTAATTCTAAAACCTATGCAGTCAGATTTAGTAGGTTACAGGCTATTTTCTGGCCAAATTTCAGGATTATAGACCAACATTTACTACTCATTTGGGCTGATTTACATGTATTTTATACCATTTTAACAGCAATATTCGGGTTAAATAATTTCTGTTCAGACATGTAATGCTCCAATTGTGCCTAAAATGTCCTCATTTCTGATCAAAACATGCCTGAAATTAAATAAGTGCTTCAGATTGACCACAATATGATATACCTGAAATTACCCCTCATGAGGGGGGGGGGGGGCAGACCAGGCCCACACCCCGAAACTGAAATTCCAAATATGGCCCTCGAGTTTGTCAGACAAATGCAATTTAATTCTATGATGAAAACTGAGTTTCCTGTGAAAATTTGAGCCAGATCCAACCCATTTAAGGGGTGTTTTGAGCTGAATTTAAAGTTTATGGTACCCTCGCTACATGCACTCCCAATATATGTATTTTGAGCTTGGTATGTATTTCTTAATGAATACACTACTTATTTCTCTCTTAGTGGTGCCCACTCTCGCCAAAAATATGGTTTACAGCCTTACTTCTGCCTTATTGGTCAAAATATGAGCAAACCTTAAGGCACCCCCCCAGAAGGCGAATTACAGGCCTGCTGGGGCCCATATACCACATCAGTAATCACTGCTATACTGGATGTAATTCTAAAACCTATGCAGTCAGATTTAGTAGGTTACAGGCTATTTTCTGGCCAAATTTCAGGATTATAGACCAACATTTACTACTCATTTGGGCTGATTTACATGTATTTTACACCATTTTAACAGCGATATTCGGGTTAAATAATTTCTGTTCAGACATGTAATGCTCCAATTGTGCCTAAAATGTCCTCATTTCTGATCAAAACATGCCTGAAATTAAATAAGTGCTTCAGATTGACCACAATATGATATAACTGAAATTACCCCTTATGAGGGCGGGCAGACCAGGCCCACACCCCGAAACTGAAATTCCAAATATGGCCCTCGAGTTTGTCAGACAAATGCAATTTAATTCTATGATGAAAACTGAGTTTCCTGTGAAAATTTGAGCCAAATCCAACCCATTTAAGGGGTGTTTTGATCTGAATTTAAAGTTTATGGTACCCTCGCTACATGCACTCCAAATACATGTATTTTGAGCTTGGTATGTACTTCTTAATGAATACACTACTTATTTCTCTCTTAGTGGTGCCCACTCTCGCCAAAAATATGGTTTACAGCCTTACTTCTGCCTTATTGGTCAAAATATGAGCAAACCTTAAGGCACCCCCCCAGAAGGCGAATTACAGGCCTGCTGGGGCCCATATACCACACCAGTAATCACTGCTATACTGGATGTAATTCTAAAACCTATGCAGTCAGATTTAGTAGGTTACAGGCTATTTTCTGGCCAAATTTCAGGATTATAGACCAACATTTACTACTCATTTGGGCTGATTTACATGTATTTTACACCATTTTAACAGCGATATTCGGGTTAAATAATTTCTGTTCAGACATGTAATGCTCCAATTGTGCCTAAAATGTCCTCATTTCTGATCAAAACATGCCTGAAATTAAATAAGTGCTTCAGATTGACCACAATATGATATACCTGAAATTACCCCTCATGAGGGGGGGGGGGGGCAGACCAGGCACACACCCCGAAACTGAAATTCCAAATATGGCCCTCGAGTTTGTCAGACAAATGCAATTTAATTCTATGATGAAAACTGAGTTTCCTGTGAAAATTTGAGCCAGATCCAACCCATTTGAGGGGTGTTTTGAGCTGAATTTAAAGTTTATGGTACCCTCGCTACATGCACTCCCAATATATGTATTTTGAGCTTGGTATGTATTTCTTAATGAATACACTACTTATTTCTCTCTTAGTGGTGCCCACTCTCGCCAAAAATATGGTTTACAGCCTTACTTCTGCCTTATTGGTCAAAATATGAGCAAACCTTAAGGCACCCCCCCAGAAGGCGAATTACAGGCCTGCTGGGGCCCATATACCACACCAGTAATCACTGCTATACTGGATGTAATTCTAAAACCTATGCAGTCAGATTTAGTAGGTTACAGGCTATTTTCTGGCCAAATTTCAGGATTATAGACCAACATTTACTACTCATTTGGGCTGATTTACATGTATTTTACACCATTTTAACAGCAATATTCGGGTTAAATAATTTCTGTTCAGACATGTAATGCTCCAATTGTGCCTAAAATGTCCTCATTTCTGATCAAAACATGCCTGAAATTAAATAAGTGCTTCAGATTGACCACAATATGATATACCTGAAATTACCCCTCATGAGGGGGGGGGGGGGGGGCAGACCAGGCACACACCCCGAAACTGAAATTCCAAATATGGCCCTCGAGTTTGTCAGACAAATGCAATTTAATTCTATGATGAAAACTGAGTTTCCTGTGAAAATTTGAGCCAGATCCAACCCATTTAAGGGGTGTTTTGAGCTGAATTTAAAGTTTATGGTACCCTCGCTACATGCACTCCCAATATATGTATTTTGAGCTTGGTATGTATTTCTTAATGAATACACTACTTATTTCTCTCTTAGTGGTGCCCACTCTCGCCAAAAATATGGTTTACAGCCTTACTTCTGCCTTATTGGTCAAAATATGCGCAAACCTTAAGGCACCCCCCCCCCCCAGAAGGCGAATTACAGGCCTGCTGGGGCCCATATACCACATCAGTAATCACTGCTATACTGGATGTAATTCTAAAACCTATGCAGTCAGATTTAGTAGGTTACAGGTTATTTTCTGGCCAAATTTCAGGATTATAGACCAACATTTACTACTCATTTGGGCTGATTTACATGTATTTTACACCATTTTAACAGCGATATTCGGGTTAAATAATTTCTGTTCAGACATGTAATGCTCCAATTGTGCCTAAAATGTCCTCATTTCTGATCAAAACATGCCTGAAATTAAATAAGTGCTTCAGATTGACCACAATATGATATACCTGAAATTACCCCTCATGAGGGGGGGGGGGCAGACCAGGCACACACCCCGAAACGGAAATTCCAAATATGGCCCTCGAGTTTGTCAGACAAATGCAATTTAATTCTATGATGAAAACTGAGTTTCCTGTGAAAATTTGAGCCAGATCCAACCCATTTAAGGGGTGTTTTGAGCTGAATTTAAAGTTTATGGTACCCTCGCTACATGCACTCCCAATATATGTATTTTGAGCTTGGTATGTATTTCTTAATGAATACACTACTTATTTCTCTCTTAGTGGTGCCCACTCTCGCCAAAAATATGGTTTACAGCCTTACTTCTGCCTTATTGGTCAAAATATGAGCAAACCTTAAGGCACCCCCCCAGAAGGCGAATTACAGGCCTGCTGGGGCCCATATACCACACCAGTAATCACTGCTATACTGGATGTAATTCTAAAACCTATGCAGTCAGATTTAGTAGGTTACAGGCTATTTTCTGGCCAAATTTCAGGATTATAGACCAACATTTACTACTCATTTGGGCTGATTTACATGTATTTTACACCATTTTAACAGCAATATTCGGGTTAAATAATTTCTGTTCAGACATGTAATGCTCCAATTGTGCCTAAAATGTCCTCATTTCTGATCAAAACATGCCTGAAATTAAATAAGTGCTTCAGATTGACCACAATATGATATACCTGAAATTACCCCTCATGAGGGGGGGCAGACCAGGCACACACCCCGAAACTGAAATTCCAAATATGGCCCTCGAGTTTGTCAGACAAATGCAATTTAATTCTATGATGAAAACTGAGTTTCCTGTGAAAATTTGAGCCAGATCCAACCCATTTAAGGGGTGTTTTGAGCTGAATTTAAAGTTTATGGTACCCTCGCTACATTCACTCCCAATATATGTATTTTGAGCTTGGTATGTATTTCTTAATGAATACACTACTTATTTCTCTCTTAGTGGTGCCCACTCTCGCCAAAAATATGGTTTACAGCCTTACTTCTGCCTTATTGGTCAAAATATGAGCAAACCTTAAGGCACCCCCCCAGAAGGCGAATTACAGGCCTGCTGGGGCCCATATACCACACCAGTAATCACTGCTATACTGGATGTAATTCTAAAACCTATGCAGTCAGATTTAGTAGGTTACAGGCTATTTTCTGGCCAAATTTCAGGATTATAGACCAACATTTACTACTCATTTGGGCTGATTTACATGTATTTTACACCATTTTAACAGCAATATTCGGGTTAAATAATTTCTGTTCAGACATGTAATGCTCCAATTGTGCCTAAAATGTCCTCATTTCTGATCAAAACATGCCTGAAATTAAATAAGTGCTTCAGATTGACCACAATATGATATACCTGAAATTACCCCTCATGAGGGGGGGGGGGGGGGGCAGACCAGGCACACACCCCGAAACTGAAATTCCAAATATGGCCCTCGAGTTTGTCAGACAAATGCAATTTAATTCTATGATGAAAACTGAGTTTCCTGTGAAAATTTGAGCCAGATCCAACCCATTTAAGGGGTGTTTTGAGCTGAATTTAAAGTTTATGGTACCCTCGCTACATGCACTCCCAATATATGTATTTTGAGCTTGGTATGTATTTCTTAATGAATACACTACTTATTTCTCTCTTAGTGGTGCCCACTCTCGCCAAAAATATGGTTTACAGCCTTACTTCTGCCTTATTGGTCAAAATATGAGCAAACCTTAAGGCACCCCCCCCCCCAGAAGGCGAATTACAGGCCTGCTGGGGCCCATATACCACATCAGTAATCACTGCTATACTGGATGTAATTCTAAAACCTATGCAGTCAGATTTAGTAGGTTACAGGTTATTTTCTGGCCAAATTTCAGGATTATAGACCAACATTTACTACTCATTTGGGCTGATTTACATGTATTTTACACCATTTTAACAGCGATATTCGGGTTAAATAATTTCTGTTCAGACATGTAATGCTCCAATTGTGCCTAAAATGTCCTCATTTCTGATCAAAACATGCCTGAAATTAAATAAGTGCTTCAGATTGACCACAATATGATATACCTGAAATTACCCCTCATGAGGGGGGGGGGGGGGGGGCAGACCAGGCACACACCCCGAAACTGAAATTCCAAATATGGCCCTCGAGTTTGTCAGACAAATGCAATTTAATTCTATGATGAAAACTGAGTTTCCTGTGAAAATTTGAGCCAGATCCAACCCATTTAAGGGGTGTTTTGAGCTGAATTTAAAGTTTATGGTACCCTCGCTACATGCACTCCCAATATATGTATTTTGAGCTTGGTATGTATTTCTTAATGAATACACTACTTATTTCTCTCTTAGTGGTGCCCACTCTCGCCAAAAATATGGTTTACAGCCTTACTTCTGCCTTATTGGTCAAAATATGAGCAAACCTTAAGGCACCCCCCCAGAAGGCGAATTACAGGCCTGCTGGGGCCCATATACCACACCAGTAATCACTGCTATACTGGATGTAATTCTAAAACCTATGCAGTCAGATTTAGTAGGTTACAGGCTATTTTCTGGCCAAATTTCAGGATTATAGACCAACATTTACTACTCATTTGGGCTGATTTACATGTATTTTACACCATTTTAACAGCAATATTCGGGTTAAATAATTTCTGTTCAGACATGTAATGCTCCAATTGTGCCTAAAATGTCCTCATTTCTGATCAAAACATGCCTGAAATTAAATAAGTGCTTCAGATTGACCACAATATGATATACCTGAAATTACCCCTCATGAGGGGGGGCAGACCAGGCACACACCCCGAAACTGAAATTCCAAATATGGCCCTCGAGTTTGTCAGACAAATGCAATTTAATTCTATGATGAAAACTGAGTTTCCTGTGAAAATTTGAGCCAGATCCAACCCATTTAAGGGGTGTTTTGAGCTGAATTTAAAGTTTATGGTACCCTCGCTACATTCACTCCCAATATATGTATTTTGAGCTTGGTATGTATTTCTTAATGAATACACTACTTATTTCTCTCTTAGTGGTGCCCACTCTCGCCAAAAATATGGTTTACAGCCTTACTTCTGCCTTATTGGTCAAAATATGAGCAAACCTTAAGGCACCCCCCCAGAAGGCGAATTACAGGCCTGCTGGGGCCCATATACCACACCAGTAATCACTGCTATACTGGATGTAATTCTAAAACCTATGCAGTCAGATTTAGTAGGTTACAGGCTATTTTCTGGCCAAATTTCAGGATTATAGACCAACATTTACTACTCATTTGGGCTGATTTACATGTATTTTACACCATTTTAACAGCAATATTCGGGTTAAATAATTTCTGTTCAGACATGTAATGCTCCAATTGTGCCTAAAATGTCCTCATTTCTGATCAAAACATGCCTGAAATTAAATAAGTGCTTCAGATTGACCACAATATGATATACCTGAAATTACCCCTCATGAGGGGGGGCAGACCAGGCCCACACCCCGAAACTGAAATTCCAAATATGGCCCTCGAGTTTGTCAGACAAATGCAATTTAATTCTATGATGAAAACTGAGTTTCCTGTGAAAATTTGAGCCAGATCCAACCCATTTAAGGGGTGTTTTGAGCTGAATTTAAAGTTTATGGTACCCTCGCTACATGCACTCCCAATATATGTATTTTGAGCTTGGTATGTATTTCTTAATGAATACACTACTTATTTCTCTCTTAGTGGTGCCCACTCTCGCCAAAAATATGGTTTACAGCCTTACTTCTCCCTTATTGGTCAAAATATGAGCAAACCTTAAGGCACCCCCCAGAAGGCGAATTACAGGCCTGCTGAGGCCCATATACCACACCAGTAATCACTGCTATACTGGATGTAATTCTAAAACCTATGCAGTCAGATTTAGTAGGTTACAGGCTATTTTCTGGCCAAATTTCAGGATTATAGACCAACATTTACTACTCATTTGGGCTGATTTAGATGTATTTTACACCATTTTAACAGCAATATTCGGGTTAAATAATTTCTGTTCAGACATGTAATGCTCCAATTGTGCCTAAAATGTCCTCATTTCTGATCAAAACATGCCTGAAATTAAATAAGTGCTTCAGATTGACCACAATATGATATAACTGAAATTACCCCTCATGAGGGGGGGCAGACCAGGCCTACACCCCGAAACTGAAATTCCAAATATGGCCCTCGAGTTTGTCAGACAAATGCAATTTAATTCTATGATGAAAACTGAGTTTCCTGTGAAAATTTGAGCCAGATCCAACCCATTTAAGGGGTGTTTTGAGCTGAATTTAAAGTTTATGGTACCCTCGCTACATGCACTCCCAATACATGTATTCTGAGCTTGGTATGTATTTCTTAATGAATATACTACTTATTTCTCTCTTAGTGGTGCCCACTCTCGCCAAAAATATGGTTTACAGCCTTACTTCTGCCTCATTGGTCAAAATATGAGCAAACCTTAAGGCACCCCCCAGAAGGCGAATTACAGGCCTGCTGAGGCCCATATACCACACCAGTAATCACTGCTATACTGGATGTAATTCTAAAACCTATGCAGTCAGATTTAGTAGGTTACAGGCTATTTTCTGGCCAAATTTCAGGATTATAGACCAACATTTACTACTCATTTGGGCTGATTTACATGTATTTTACACCATTTTAACAGCAATATTCGGGTTAAATAATTTCTGTTCAGACATGTAATGCTCCAATTGTGCCTAAAATGTCCTCATTTCTGATCAAAACATGCCTGAAATTAAATAAGTGCTTCAGATTGACCACAATATGATATACCTGAAATTACCCCTCATGAGGGGGGGCAGACCAGGCCCACACCCCGAAACTGAAATTCCAAATATGGCCCTCGAGTTTGTCAGACAAATGCAATTTAATTCTATGATGAAAACTGAGTTTCCTGTGAAAATTTGAGCCAGATCCAACCCATTTAAGGGGTATTTTGAGCTGAATTTAAAGTTTATGGTACCCTCGCTACATGCACTCCCAATATATGTATTTTGAGCTTGGTATGTATTTCTTAATGAATACACTACTTATTTCTCTATTAGTGGTGCCCACTCTCGCCAAAAATATGGTTTACAGCCTTACTTCTGCCTTATTGGTCAAAATATGAGCAAACCTTAAGGCACCCCCCAGAAGGCGAATTACAGGCCTGCTGGGGCCCATATACCACACCAGTAATCACTGCTATACTGGATGTAATTCTAAAACCTATGCAGTCAGATTTAGTAGGTTACAGGCTATTTTCTGGCCAAATTTCAGGATTATAGACCAACATTTACTACTCATTTGGGCTGATTTACATGTATTTTACACCATTTTAACAGCAATATTCGGGTTAAATAATTTCTGTTCAGACATGTAATGCTCCAATTGTGCCTAAAATGTCCTCATTTCTGATCAAAACATGCCTGAAATTAAATAAGTGCTTCAGATTGACCACAATATGATATACCTGAAATTACCCCTCATGAGGGGGGGCAGACCAGGCCCACACCCCGAAACTGAAATTCCAAATATGGCCCTCGAGTTTGTCAGACAAATGCAATTTAATTCTATGATGAAAACTGAGTTTCCTGTGAAAATTTGAGCCAGATCCAACCCATTTAAGGGGTGTTTTGAGCTGAATTTAAAGTTTATGGTACCCTCGCTACATGCACTCCCAATACATGTATTCTGAGCTTGGTATGTATTTCTTAATGAATACACTACTTATTTCTCTCTTAGTGGTGCCCACTCTCGCCAAAAATATGGTTTACAGCCTTACTTCTGCCTCATTGGTCACAATATGAGCAAACCTTAAGGCACCCCCCAGAAGGCGAATTACAGGCCTGCTGAGGCCCATATACCACACCAGTAATCACTGCTATACTGGATGTAATTCTAAAACCTATGCAGTCAGATTTAGTAGGTTACAGGCTATTTTCTGGCCAAATTTCAGGATTATAGACCAACATTTACTACTCATTTGGCCTGATTTACATGTATTTTACACCATTTTAACAGCGATATTCGGGTTAAATAATTTCTGTTCAGACATGTAATGCTCCAATTGTGCCTAAAATGTCCTCATTTCTGATCAAAACATGCCTGAAATTAAATAAGTGCTTCAGATTGACCACAATATGATATAACTGAAATTACCCCTCATGAGGGGGGGCAGACCAGGCCCACACCCCGAAACTGAAATTCCAAATATGGCCCTCGAGTTTGTCAGACAAATGCAATTTAATTCTATGATGAAAACTGAGTTTCCTGTGAAAATTTGAGCCAGATCCAACCCATTTAAGGGGTGTTTTGAGCTGAATTTAAAGTTTATGGTACCCTTGCTACATGCACTCCAAATACATGTATTTTGAGCTTGGTATGTATTTCTTAATGAATACACTACTTATTTCTCTCTTAGTGGTGCCCACTCTCGCCAAAAATATGGTTTACAGCCTTACTTCTGCCTTATTGGTCAAAATATGAGCAAACCTTAAGGCACCCCCCCAGAAGGCGAATTACAGGCCTGCTGGGGCCCATATACCACACCAGTAATCACTGCTATACTGGATGTAATTCTAAAACCTATGCAGTCAGATTTAGTAGGTTACAGGCTATTTTCTGGCCAAATTTCAGGATTATAGACCAACATTTACTACTCATTTGGGCTGATTTACATGTATTTTACACCATTTTAACAGCAATATTCGGGTTAAATAATTTCTGTTCAGACATGTAATGCTCCAATTGTGCCTAAAATGTCCTCATTTCTGATCAAAACATGCCTGAAATTAAATAAGTGCTTCAGATTGACCACAATATGATATAACTGAAATTACCCCTCATGAGGGGGGGCAGACCAGGCCTACACCCCGAAACTGAAATTCCAAATATGGCCCTCGAGTTTGTCAGACAAATGCAATTTAATTCTATGATGAAAACTGAGTTTCCTGTGAAAATTTGAGCCAGATCCAACCCATTTAAGGGGTGTTTTGAGCTGAATTTAAAGTTTATGGTATCCTCGCTACATGCACTCCCAATACATGTATTCTGATCTTGGTATGTATTTCTTAATGAATATATTACTTATTTCTCTCTTAGTGGTGCCCACTCTCGCCAAAAATATGGTTTACAGCCTTACTTCTGCCTCATTGGTCAAAATATGAGCAAACCTTAAGGCACCCCCCAGAAGGCGAATTACAGGCCTGCTGAGGCCCATATACCACACCAGTAATCACTGCTATACTGGATGTAATTCTAAAACCTATGCAGTCAGATTTAGTAGGTTACAGGCTATTTTCTGGCCAAATTTCAGGATTATAGACCAACATTTACTACTCATTTGGGCTGATTTACATGTATTTTACACCATTTTAACAGCAATATTCGGGTTAAATAATTTCTGTTCAGACATGTAATGCTCCAATTGTGCCTAAAATGTCCTCATTTCTGATCAAAACATGCCTGAAATTAAATAAGTGCTTCAGATTGACCACAATATGATATACCTGAAATTACCCCTCATGAGGGGGGGCAGACCAGGCCCACACCCCGAAACTGAAATTCCAAATATGGCCCTCGAGTTTGTCAGACAAATGCAATTTAATTCTATGATGAAAACTGAGTTTCCTGTGAAAATTTGAGCCAGATCCAACCCATTTAAGGGGTGTTTTGAGCTGAATTTAAAGTTTATGGTACCCTCGCTACATGCACTCCCAATATATGTATTTTGAGCTTGGTATGTATTTCTTAATGAATACACTACTTATTTCTCTCTTAGTGGTGCCCACTCTCGCCAAAAATATGGTTTACAGCCTTACTTCTCCCTTATTGGTCAAAATATGAGCAAACCTTAAGGCACCCCCCAGAAGGCGAATTACAGGCCTGCTGAGGCCCATATACCACACCAGTAATCACTGCTATACTGGATGTAATTCTAAAACCTATGCAGTCAGATTTAGTAGGTTACAGGCTATTTTCTGGCCAAATTTCAGGATTATAGACCAACATTTACTACTCATTTGGGCTGATTTACATGTATTTTACACCATTTTAACAGCAATATTCGGGTTAAATAATTTCTGTTCAGACATGTAATGCTCCAATTGTGCCTAAAATGTCCTCATTTCTGATCAAAACATGCCTGAAATTAAATAAGTGCTTCAGATTGACCACAATATGATATAACTGAAATTACCCCTCATGAGGGGGGGGCAGACCAGGCCTACACCCCGAAACTGAAATTCCAAATATGGCCCTCGAGTTTGTCAGACAAATGCAATTTAATTCTATGATGAAAACTGAGTTTCCTGTGAAAATTTGAGCCAGATCCAACCCATTTAAGGGGTGTTTTGAGCTGAATTTAAAGTTTATGGTACCCTCGCTACATGCACTCCCAATACATGTATTCTGAGCTTGGTATGTATTTCTTAATGAATATACTACTTATTTCTCTCTTAGTGGTGCCCACTCTCGCCAAAAATATGGTTTACAGCCTTACTTCTGCCTCATTGGTCAAAATATGAGCAAACCTTAAGGCACCCCCCAGAAGGCGAATTACAGGCCTGCTGAGGCCCATATACCACACCAGTAATCACTGCTATACTGGATGTAATTCTAAAACCTATGCAGTCAGATTTAGTAGGTTACAGGCTATTTTCTGGCCAAATTTCAGGATTATAGACCAACATTTACTACTCATTTGGGCTGATTTACATGTATTTTACACCATTTTAACAGCAATATTCGGGTTAAATAATTTCTGTTCAGACATGTAATGCTCCAATTGTGCCTAAAATGTCCTCATTTCTGATCAAAACATGCCTGAAATTAAATAAGTGCTTCAGATTGACCACAATATGATATACCTGAAATTACCCCTCATGAGGGGGGGCAGACCAGGCCCACACCCCGAAACTGAAATTCCAAATATGGCCCTCGAGTTTGTCAGACAAATGCAATTTAATTCTATGATGAAAACTGAGTTTCCTGTGAAAATTTGAGCCAGATCCAACCCATTTAAGGGGTGTTTTGAGCTGAATTTAAAGTTTATGGTACCCTCGCTACATGCACTCCCAATATATGTATTTTGAGCTTGGTATGTATTTCTTAGTGAATACACTACTTATTTCTCTCTTAGTGGTGCCCACTCTCGCCAAAAATATGGTTTACAGCCTTACTTCTCCCTTATTGGTCAAAATATGAGCAAACCTTAAGGCACCCCCCAGAAGGCGAATTACAGGCCTGCTGAGGCCCATATACCACACCAGTAATCACTGCTATACTGGATGTAATTCTAAAACCTATGCAGTCAGATTTAGTAGGTTACAGGCTATTTTCTGGCCAAATTTCAGGATTATAGACCAACATTTACTACTCATTTGGGCTGATTTACATGTATTTTACACCATTTTAACAGCAATATTCGGGTTAAATAATTTCTCTTCAGACATGTAATGCTCCAATTGTGCCTAAAATGTCCTCATTTCTGATCAAAACATGCCTGAAATTAAATAAGTGCTTCAGATTGACCACAATATGATATACCTGAAATTACCCCTCATGAGGGGGGGGCAGACCAGGCCCACACCCCGAAACTGAAATTCCAAATATGGCCCTCGAGTTTGTCAGACAAATGCAATTTAATTCTATGATGAAAACTGAGTTTCCTGTGAAAATTTGAGCCAGATCCAACCCATTTAAGGGGTGTTTTGAGCTGAATTTAAAGTTTATGGTACCCTCGCTACATGCACTCCCAATATATGTATTTTGAGCTTGGTATGTATTTCTTAATGAATACACTACTTATTTCTCTCTTAGTGGTGCCCACTCTCGCCAAAAATATGGTTTACAGCCTTACTTCTGCCTTATTGGTCAAAATATGAGCAAACCTTAAGGCACCCCCCAGAAGGCGAATTACAGGCCTGCTGAGGCCCATATACCACACCAGTAATCACTGCTATACTGGATGTAATTCTAAAACCTATGCAGTCAGATTTAGTAGGTTACAGGCTATTTTCTGGCCAAATTTCAGGATTATAGACCAACATTTACTACTCATTTGGGCTGATTTACATGTATTTTACACCATTTTAACAGCAATATTCGGGTTAAATAATTTCTCTTCAGACATGTAATGCTCCAATTGTGCCTAAAATGTCCTCATTTCTGATCAAAACATGCCTGAAATTAAATAAGTGCTTCAGATTGACCACAATATGATATACCTGAAATTACCCCTCATGAGGGGGGGGCAGACCAGGCCCACACCCCGAAACTGAAATTCCAAATATGGCCCTCGAGTTTGTCAGACAAATGCAATTTAATTCTATGATGAAAACTGAGTTTCCTGTGAAAATTTGAGCCAGATCCAACCCATTTAAGGGGTGTTTTGAGCTGAATTTAAAGTTTATGGTACCCTCGCTACATGCACTCCCAATATATGTATTTTGAGCTTGGTATGTATTTCTTAATGAATACACTACTTATTTCTCTCTTAGTGGTGCCCACTCTCGCCAAAAATATGGTTTACAGCCTTACTTCTGCCTTATTGGTCAAAATATGAGCAAATCTTAAGGCACCCCCCAGAAGGCGAATTACAGGCCTGCTGAGGCCCATATACCACACCAGTAATCACTGCTATACTGGATGTAGTTCTAAAACCTATGCAGTCAGATTTAGTAGGTTACAGGCTATTTTCTGGCCAAATTTCAGGATTATAGACCAACATTTACTACTCATTTGGGCTGATTTACATGTATTTTACACCATTTTAACAGCAATATTCGGGTTAAATAATTTCTGTTCAGACATGTAATGCTCCAATTGTGCCTAAAATGTCCTCATTTCTGATCAAAACATGCCTGAAATTAAATAAGTGCTTCAGATTGACCACAATATGATATACCTGAAATTACCCCTCATGAGGGGGGGCAGACCAGGCCCACACCCCGAAACTGAAATTCCAAATATGGCCCTCGAGTTTGTCAGACAAATGCAATTCAATTCTATGATGAAAACTGAGTTTCCTGTGAAAATTTGAGCCAGATCCAACCCATTTAAGGGGTGTTTTGAGCTGAATTTAAAGTTTATGGTACCCTCGCTACATGCACTCCCAATATATGTATTTTGAGCTTGGTATGTATTTCTTAATGAATACACTACTTATTTCTCTCTTAGTGGTGCCCACTCTCGCCAAAAATATGGTTTACAGCCTTACTTCTCCCTTATTGGTCAAAATATGAGCAAACCTTAAGGCACCCCCCAGAAGGCGAATTACAGGCCTGCTGAGGCCCATATACCACACCAGTAATCACTGCTATACTGGATGTAATTCTAAAACCTATGCAGTCAGATTTAGTAGGTTACAGGCTATTTTCTGGCCAAATTTCAGGATTATAGACCAACATTTACTACTCATTTGGGCTGATTTACATGTATTTTACACCATTTTAACAGCAATATTCGGGTTAAATAATTTCTGTTCAGACATGTAATGCTCCAATTGTGCCTAAAATGTCCTCATTTCTGATCAAAACATGCCTGAAATTAAATAAGTGCTTCAGATTGACCACAATATGATATAACTGAAATTACCCCTCATGAGGGGGGGCAGACCAGGCCTACACCCCGAAACTGAAATTCCAAATATGGCCCTCGAGTTTGTCAGACAAATGCAATTTAATTCTATGATGAAAACTGAGTTTCCTGTGAAAATTTGAGCCAGATCCAACCCATTTAAGGGGTGTTTTGAGCTGAATTTAAAGTTTATGGTACCCTCGCTACATGCACTCCCAATACATGTATTCTGAGCTTGGTATGTATTTCTTAATGAATATACTACTTATTTCTCTCTTAGTGGTGCCCACTCTCGCCAAAAATATGGTTTACAGCCTTACTTCTGCCTCATTGGTCAAAATATGAGCAAACCTTAAGGCACCCCCCAGAAGGCGAATTACAGGCCTGCTGAGGCCCATATACCACACCAGTAATCACTGCTATACTGGATGTAATTCTAAAACCTATGCAGTCAGATTTAGTAGGTTACAGGCTATTTTCTGGCCAAATTTCAGGATTATAGACCAACATTTACTACTCATTTGGGCTGATTTACATGTATTTTACACCATTTTAACAGCAATATTCGGGTTAAATAATTTCTGTTCAGACATGTAATGCTCCAATTGTGCCTAAAATGTCCTCATTTCTGATCAAAACATGCCTGAAATTAAATAAGTGCTTCAGATTGACCACAATATGATATACCTGAAATTACCCCTCATGAGGGGGGGCAGACCAGGCCCACACCCCGAAACTGAAATTCCAAATATGGCCCTCGAGTTTGTCAGACAAATGCAATTTAATTCTATGATGAAAACTGAGTTTCCTGTGAAAATTTGAGCCAGATCCAACCCATTTAAGGGGTGTTTTGAGCTGAATTTAAAGTTTATGGTACCCTCGCTACATGCACTCCCAATATATGTATTTTGAGCTTGGTATGTATTTCTTAGTGAATACACTACTTATTTCTCTCTTAGTGGTGCCCACTCTCGCCAAAAATATGGTTTACAGCCTTACTTCTCCCTTATTGGTCAAAATATGAGCAAACCTTAAGGCACCCCCCAGAAGGCGAATTACAGGCCTGCTGAGGCCCATATACCACACCAGTAATCACTGCTATACTGGATGTAATTCTAAAACCTATGCAGTCAGATTTAGTAGGTTACAGGCTATTTTCTGGCCAAATTTCAGGATTATAGACCAACATTTACTACTCATTTGGGCTGATTTACATGTATTTTACACCATTTTAACAGCAATATTCGGGTTAAATAATTTCTCTTCAGACATGTAATGCTCCAATTGTGCCTAAAATGTCCTCATTTCTGATCAAAACATGCCTGAAATTAAATAAGTGCTTCAGATTGACCACAATATGATATACCTGAAATTACCCCTCATGAGGGGGGGGCAGACCAGGCCCACACCCCGAAACTGAAATTCCAAATATGGCCCTCGAGTTTGTCAGACAAATGCAATTTAATTCTATGATGAAAACTGAGTTTCCTGTGAAAATTTGAGCCAGATCCAACCCATTTAAGGGGTGTTTTGAGCTGAATTTAAAGTTTATGGTACCCTCGCTACATGCACTCCCAATATATGTATTTTGAGCTTGGTATGTATTTCTTAATGAATACACTACTTATTTCTCTCTTAGTGGTGCCCACTCTCGCCAAAAATATGGTTTACAGCCTTACTTCTGCCTTATTGGTCAAAATATGAGCAAATCTTAAGGCACCCCCCAGAAGGCGAATTACAGGCCTGCTGAGGCCCATATACCACACCAGTAATCACTGCTATACTGGATGTAGTTCTAAAACCTATGCAGTCAGATTTAGTAGGTTACAGGCTATTTTCTGGCCAAATTTCAGGATTATAGACCAACATTTACTACTCATTTGGGCTGATTTACATGTATTTTACACCATTTTAACAGCAATATTCGGGTTAAATAATTTCTGTTCAGACATGTAATGCTCCAATTGTGCCTAAAATGTCCTCATTTCTGATCAAAACATGCCTGAAATTAAATAAGTGCTTCAGATTGACCACAATATGATATAACTGAAATTACCCCTCATGAGGGCGGGCAGACCAGGCCCACACCCCGAAACTGAAATTCCAAATATGGCCCTCGAGTTTGTCAGACAAATGCAATTTAATTCTATGATGAAAACTGAGTTTCCTGTGAAAATTTGAGCCAGATCCAACCCATTTAAGGGGTGTTTTGAGCTGAATTTAAAGTTTATGGTACCCTCGCTACATGCACTCCAAATACATGTATTTTGAGCTTGGTATGTATTTCTTAATGAATACACTACTTATTTCTCTCTTAGTGGTGCCCACTCTCGCCAAAAATATGGTTTACAGCCTTACTTCTGCCTTATTGGTCAAAATATGAGCAAACCTTAAGGCACCCCCCCAGAAGGCGAATTACAGGTCTGCTGGGCCCATATACCACACCAGTAATCACTGCTATACTGGATGTAATTCTAAAACCTATGCAGTCAGATTTAGTAGGTTACAGGCTATTTTCTGGCCAAATTTCAGGATTATAGACCAACATTTACTACTCATTTGGGCTGATTTACATGTATTTTACACCATTTTAACAGCAATATTCGGGTTAAATAATTTCTGTTCAGACATGTAATGCTCCAATTGTGCCTAAAATGTCCTCATTTCTGATCAAAACATGCCTGAAATTAAATAAGTGCTTCAGATTGACCACAATATGATATACCTGAAATTACCCCTCATGAGGGGGGGCAGACCAGGCCCACACCCGAAACTGAAATTCCAAATATGGCCCTCGAGTTTGTCAGACAAATGCAATTTAATTCTATGATGAAAACTGAGTTTCCTGTGAAAATTTGAGCCAGATCCAACCCATTTAAGGGGTGTTTTGAGCTGAATTTAAAGTTTATGGTACCCTCGCTACATGCACTCCCAATATATGTATTTTGAGCTTGGTATGTATTTCTTAATGAATACACTACTTATTTCTCTCTTAGTGGTGCCCACTCTCGCCAAAAATATGGTTTACAGCCTTACTTCTGCCTTATTGGTCAAAATATGAGCAAACCTTAAGGCACCCCCCCAGAAGGCGAATTACAGGCCTGCTGGGGCCCATATACCACACCAGTAATCACTGCTATACTGGATGTAATTCTAAAACCTATGCAGTCAGATTTAGTAGGTTACAGGCTATTTTCTGGCCAAATTTCAGGATTATAGACCAACATTTACTACTCATTTGGGCTGATTTACATGTATTTTACACCATTTTAACAGCAATATTCGGGTTAAATAATTTCTGTTCAGACATGTAATGCTCCAATTGTGCCTAAAATGTCCTCATTTCTGATCAAAACATGCCTGAAATTAAATAAGTGCTTCAGATTGACCACAATATGATATACCTGAAATTACCCCTCATGAGGGGGGGCAGACCAGGCCCACACCCCGAAACTGAAATTCCAAATATGGCCCTCGAGTTTGTCAGACAAATGCAATTTAATTCTATGATGAAAACTGAGTTTCCTGTGAAAATTTGAGCCAGATCCAACCCATTTAAGGGGTGTTTTGAGCTGAATTTAAAGTTTATGGTACCCTCGCTACATGCACTCCCAATATATGTATTTTGAGCTTGGTATGTATTTCTTAATGAATACACTACTTATTTCTCTCTTAGTGGTGCCCACTCTCGCCAAAAATATGGTTTACAGCCTTACTTCTGCCTTATTGGTCAAAATATGAGCAAACCTTAAGGCACCCCCCCAGAAGGCGAATTACAGGCCTGCTGGGGCCCATATACCACACCAGTAATCACTGCTATACTGGATGTAATTCTAAAACCTATGCAGTCAGATTTAGTAGGTTACAGGCTATTTTCTGGCCAAATTTCAGGATTATAGACCAACATTTACTACTCATTTGGGCTGATTTACATGTATTTTACACCATTTTAACAGCAATATTCGGGTTAAATAATTTCTGTTCAGACATGTAATGCTCCAATTGTGCCTAAAATGTCCTCATTTCTGATCAAAACATGCCTGAAATTAAATAAGTGCTTCAGATTGACCACAATATGATATACCTGAAATTACCCCTCATGAGGGGGGGGGGCAGACCAGGCCCACACCCCGAAACTGAAATTCCAAATATGGCCCTCGAGTTTGTCAGACAAATGCAATTTAATTCTATGATGAAAACTGAGTTTCCTGTGAAAATTTGAGCCAGATCCAACCCATTTAAGGGGTGTTTTGAGCTGAATTTAAAGTTTATGGTACCCTCGCTACATGCACTCCCAATATATGTATTTTGAGCTTGGTATGTATTTCTTAATGAATACACTACTTATTTCTCTCTTAGTGGTGCCCACTCTCGCCAAAAATATGGTTTACAGCCTTACTTCTGCCTTATTGGTCAAAATATGAGCAAACCTTAAGGCACCCCCCCAGAAGGCGAATTACAGGCCTGCTGGGGCCCATATACCACACCAGTAATCACTGCTATACTGGATGTAATTCTAAAACCTATGCAGTCAGATTTAGTAGGTTACAGGCTATTTTCTGGCCAAATTTCAGGATTATAGACCAACATTTACTACTCATTTGGGCTGATTTACATGTATTTTACACCATTTTAACAGCAATATTCGGGTTAAATATTTTCTGTTCAGACATGTAATGCTCCAATTGTGCCTAAAATGTCCTCATATCTGATCAAAACATGCCTGAAATTAAATAAGTGCTTCAGATTGACCACAATATGATATAACTGAAATTACCCCTCATGAGGGCGGGCAGACCAGGCCCACACCCCGAAACTGAAATTCCAAATATGGCCCTCGAGTTTGTCAGACAAATGCAATTTAATTCTATGATGAAAACTGAGTTTCCTGTGAAAATTTGAGCCAGATCCAACCCATTTAAGGGGTGTTTTGAGCTGAATTTAAAGTTTATGGTACCCTCGCTACATGCACTCCAAATACATGTATTTTGAGCTTGGTATGTATTTCTTAATGAATACACTACTTATTTCTCTCTTAGTGGTGCCCACTCTCGCCAAAAATATGGTTTACAGCCTTACTTCTGCCTTATTGGTCAAAATATGAGCAAACCTTAAGGCACCCCCCCAGAAGGCGAATTACAGGCCTGCTGGGGCCCATATACCACACCAGTAATCACTGCTATACTGGATGTAATTCTAAAACCTATGCAGTCAGATTTAGTAGGTTACAGGCTATTTTCTGGCCAAATTTCAGGATTATAGACCAACATTTACTACTCATTTGGGCTGATTTACATGTATTTTACACCATTTTAACAGCAATATTCGGGTTAAATAATTTCTGTTCAGACATGTAATGCTCCAATTGTGCCTAAAATGTCCTCATTTCTGATCAAAACATGCCTGAAATTAAATAAGTGCTTCAGATTGACCACAATATGATATACCTGAAATTACCCCTCATGAGGGGGGGGGGGGGGGGGGGCAGACCAGGCCCACACCCCGAAACTGAAATTCCAAATATGGCCCTCGAGTTTGTCAGACAAATGCAATTTAATTCTATGATGAAAACTGAGTTTCCTGTGAAAATTTGAGCCAGATCCAACCCATTTAAGGGGTGTTTTGAGCTGAATTTAAAGTTTATGGTACCCTCGCTACATGCACTCCCAATATATGTATTTTGAGCTTGGTATGTATTTCTTAATGAATACACTACTTATTTCTCTCTTAGTGGTGCCCACTCTCGCCAAAAATATGGTTTACAGCCTTACTTCTGCCTTATTGGTCAAAATATGAGCAACCTTAAGGCACCCCCCAGAAGGCGAATTACAGGCCTGCTGGGGCCCATATACCACACCAGTAATCACTGCTATACTGGATGTAATTCTAAAACCTATGCAGTCAGATTTAGTAGGTTACAGGCTATTTTCTGGCCAAATTTCAGGATTATAGACCAACATTTACTACTCATTTGGGCTGATTTACATGTATTTTACACCATTTTAACAGCAATATTCGGGTTAAATATTTTCTGTTCAGACATGTAATGCTCCAATTGTGCCTAAAATGTCCTCATTTCTGATCAAAACATGCCTGAAATTAAATAAGTGCTTCAGATTGACCACAATATGATATACCTGAAATTACCCCTCATGAGGGGGGGGCAGACCAGGCCCACACCCCGAAACTGAAATTCCAAATATGGCCCTCGAGTTTGTCAGACAAATGCAATTTAATTCTATGATGAAAACTGAGTTTCCTGTGAAAATTTGAGCCAGATCCAACCCATTTAAGGGGTGTTTTGAGCTGAATTTAAAGTTTATGGTACCCTCGCTACATGCACTCCCAATACATGTATTCTGAGCTTGGTATGTATTTCTTAATGAATACACTACTTATTTCTCTCTTAGTGGTGCCCACTCTCGCCAAAAATATGGTTTACAGCCTTACTTCTGCCTCATTGGTCAAAATATGAGCAAACCTTAAGGCACCCCCCCCCCCCAGAAGGCGAATTACAGGCCTGCTGGGGCCCATATACCACACCAGTAATCACTGCTATACTGGATGTAATTCTAAAACCTATGCAGTCAGATTTAGTAGGTTACAGGCTATTTTCTGGCCAAATTTCAGGATTATAGACCAACATTTACTACTCATTTGGGCTGATTTACATGTATTTTACACCATTTTAACAGCAATATTCGGGTTAAATATTTTCTGTTCAGACATGTAATGCTCCAATTGTGCCTAAAATGTCCTCATTTCTGATCAAAACATGCCTGAAATTAAATAAGTGCTTCAGATTGACCACAATATGATATACCTGAAATTACCCCTCATGAGGGGGGGCAGACCAGGCCCACATCCCGAAACTGAAATTCCAAATATGGCCCTCGAGTTTGTCAGACAAATGCAATTTAATTCTATGATGAAAACTGAGTTTCCTGTGAAAATTTGAGCCAGATCCAACCCATTTAAGGGGTGTTTTGAGCTGAATTTAAAGTTTATGGTACCCTCGCTACATGCACTCCCAATACATGTATTCTGAGCTTGGTATGTATTTCTTAATGAATACACTACTTATTTCTCTCTTAGTGGTGCCCACTCTCGCCAAAAATATGGTTTACAGCCTTACTTCTGCCTCATTGGTCAAAATATGAGCAAACCTTAAGGCACCCCCCCCCCCAGAAGGCGAATTACAGGCCTGCTGGGGCCCATATACCACACCAGTAATCACTGCTATACTGGATGTAATTCTAAAACCTATGCAGTCAGATTTAGTAGGTTACAGGCTATTTTCTGGCCAAATTTCAGGATTATAGACCAACATTTACTACTCATTTGGGCTGATTTACATGTATTTTACACCATTTTAACAGCAATATTCGGGTTAAATATTTTCTGTTCAGACATGTAATGCTCCAATTGTGCCTAAAATGTCCTCATTTCTGATCAAAACATGCCTGAAATTAAATAAGTGCTTCAGATTGACCACAATATGATATACCTGAAATTACCCCTCATGAGGGGGGGCAGACCAGGCCCACACCCCGAAACTGAAATTCCAAATATGGCCCTCGAGTTTGTCAGACAAATGCAATTTAATTCTATGATGAAAACTGAGTTTCCTGTGAAAATTTGAGCCAGATCCAACCCATTTAAGGGGTGTTTTGAGCTGAATTTAAAGTTTATGGTACCCTCGCTACATGCACTCCCAATATATGTATTTTGAGCTTGGTATGTATTTCTTAATGAATACACTACTTATTTCTCTCTTAGTGGTGCCCACTCTCGCCAAAAATATGGTTTACAGCCTTACTTCTCCCTTATTGGTCAAAATATGAGCAAACCTTAAGGCACCCCCCAGAAGGCGAATTACAGGCCTGCTGAGGCCCATATACCACACCAGTAATCACTGCTATACTGGATGTAATTCTAAAACCTATGCAGTCAGATTTAGTAGGTTACAGGCTATTTTCTGGCCAAATTTCAGGATTATAGACCAACATTTACTACTCATTTGGGCTGATTTACATGTATTTTACACCATTTTAACAGCAATATTCGGGTTAAATAATTTCTGTTCAGACATGTAATGCTCCAATTGTGCCTAAAATGTCCTCATTTCTGATCAAAACATGCCTGAAATTAAATAAGTGCTTCAGATTGACCACAATATGATATACCTGAAATTACCCCTCATGAGGGGGGGCAGACCAGGCCCACACCCCGAAACTGAAATTCCAAATATGGCCCTCGAGTTTGTCAGACAAATGCAATTTAATTCTATGATGAAAACTGAGTTTCCTGTGAAAATTTGAGCCAGATCCAACCCATTTAAGGGGTGTTTTGAGCTGAATTTAAAGTTTATGGTACCCTCGCTACATGCACTCCCAATACATGTATTCTGAGCTTGGTATGTATTTCTTAATGAATACACTACTTATTTCTCTCTTAGTGGTGCCCACTCTCGCCAAAAATATGGTTTACAGCCTTACTTCTGCCTCATTGGTCAAAATATGAGCAAACCTTAAGGCACCCCCCAGAAGGCGAATTACAGGCCTGCTGAGGCCCATATACCACACCAGTAATCACTGCTATACTGGATGTAATTCTAAAACCTATGCAGTCAGATTTAGTAGGTTACAGGCTATTTTCTGGCCAAATTTCAGGATTATAGACCAACATTTACTACTCATTTGGGCTGATTTACATGTATTTTACACCATTTTAACAGCGATATTCGGGTTAAATAATTTCTGTTCAGACATGTAATGCTCCAATTGTGCATAAAATGTCCTCATTTCTGATCAAAACATGCCTGAAATTAAATAAGTGCTTCAGATTGACCACAATATGATATAACTGAAATTACCCCTCATGAGGGCGGGCAGACCAGGCCCACACCCCGAAACTGAAATTCCAAATATGGCCCTCGAGTTTGTCAGACAAATGCAATTTAATTCTATGATGAAAACTGAGTTTCCTGTGAAAATTTGAGCCAGATCCAACCCATTTAAGGGGTGTTTTGAGCTGAATTTAAAGTTTATGGTACCCTCGCTACATGCACTCCAAATACATGTATTTTGAGCTTGGTATGTATTTCTTAATGAATACACTACTTATTTCTCTCTTAGTGGTGCCCACTCTCGCCAAAAATATGGTTTACAGCCTTACTTCTGCCTTATTGGTCAAAATATGAGCAAACCTTAAGGCACCCCCGTAGAAGGCGAATTACAGGCCTGCTGGGGCCCATATACCACACCAGTAATCACTGCTATACTGGATGTAATTCTAAAACCTATGCAGTCAGATTTAGTAGGTTACAGGCTATTTTCTGGCCAAATTTCAGGATTATAGACCAACATTTACTACTCATTTGGGCTGATTTACATGTATTTTACACCATTTTAACAGCAATATTCGGGTTAAATAATTTCTGTTCAGACATGTAATGCTCCAATTGTGCCTAAAATGTCCTCATTTGTGATCAAAACATGCCTGAAATTAAATAAGTGCTTCAGATTGACCACAATATGATATACCTGAAATTACCCCTCATGAGGGGGGGGCAGACCAGGCCCACACCCCGAAACTGAAATTCCAAATATGGCCCTCGAGTTTGTCAGACAAATGCAATTTAATTCTATGATGAAAACTGAGTTTCCTGTGAAAATTTGAGCCAGATCCAACCCATTTAAGGGGTGTTTTGAGCTGAATTTAAAGTTTATGGTACCCTCGCTACATGCACTCCCAATATATGTATTTTGAGCTTGGTATGTATTTCTTAATGAATACACTACTTATTTCTCTCTTAGTGGTGCCCACTCTCGCCAAAAATATGGTTTACAGCCTTACTTCTGCCTTATTGGTCAAAATATGAGCAAACCTTAAGGCACCCCCCCAGAAGGCGAATTACGGGCCTGCTGGGGCCCATATACCACACCAGTAATCACTGCTATACTGGATGTAATTCTAAAACCTATGCAGTCAGATTTAGTAGGTTACAGGCTATTTTCTGGCCAAATTTCAGGATTATAGACCAACATTTACTACTCATTTGGGCTGATTTACATGTATTTTACACCATTTTAACAGCAATATTCGGGTTAAATAATTTCTGTTCAGACATGTAATGCTCCAATTGTGCCTAAAATGTCCTCATTTCTGATCAAAACATGCCTGAAATTAAATAAGTGCTTCAGATTGACCACAATATGATATACCTGAAATTACCCCTCATGAGGGGGGGGGCAGACCAGGCCCACACCCCGAAACTGAAATTCCAAATATGGCCCTCGAGTTTGTCAGACAAATGCAATTTAATTCTATGATGAAAACTGAGTTTCCTGTGAAAATTTGAGCCAGATCCAACCCATTTAAGGGGTGTTTTGAGCTGAATTTAAAGTTTATGGTACCCTCGCTACATGCACTCCCAATATATGTATTTTGAGCTTGGTATGTATTTCTTAATGAATACACTACTTATTTCTCTCTTAGTGGTGCCCACTCTCGCCAAAAATATGGTTTACAGCCTTACTTCTGCCTTATTGGTCAAAATATGAGCAAACCTTAAGGCACCCCCCAGAAGGCGAATTACAGGCCTGCTGAGGCCCATATACCACACCAGTAATCACTGCTATACTGGATGTAATTCTAAAACCTATGCAGTCAGATTTAGTAGGTTACAGGCTATTTTCTGGCCAAATTTCAGGATTATAGACCAACATTTACTACTCATTTGGGCTGATTTACATGTATTTTACACCATTTTAACAGCAATATTCGGGTTAAATAATTTCTGTTCAGACATGTAATGCTCCAATTGTGCCTAAAATGTCCTCATTTCTGATCAAAACATGCCTGAAATTAAATAAGTGCTTCAGATTGACCACAATATGATATACCTGAAATTACCCCTCATGAGGGGGGGCAGACCAGGCCCACACCCCGAAACTGAAATTCCAAATATGGCCCTCGAGTTTGTCAGACAAATGCAATTTAATTCTATGATGAAAACTGAGTTTCCTGTGAAAATTTGAGCCAGATCCAACCCATTTAAGGGGTGTTTTGAGCTGAATTTAAAGTTTATGGTACCCTCGCTACATGCACTCCCAATACATGTATTCTGAGCTTGGTATGTATTTCTTAATGAATACACTACTTATTTCTCTCTTAGTGGTGCCCACTCTCGCCAAAAATATGGTTTACAGCCTTACTTCTGCCTCATTGGTCAAAATATGAGCAAACCTTAAGGCACCCCCCAGAAGGCGAATTACAGGCCTGCTGAGGCCCATATACCACACCAGTAATCACTGCTATACTGGATGTAATTCTAAAACCTATGCAGTCAGATTTAGTAGGTTACAGGCTATTTTCTGGCCAAATTTCAGGATTATAGACCAACATTTACTACTCATTTGGGCTGATTTACATGTATTTTACACCATTTTAACAGCGATATTCGGGTTAAATAATTTCTGTTCAGACATGTAATGCTCCAATTGTGCCTAAAATGTCCTCATTTCTGATCAAAACATGCCTGAAATTAAATAAGTGCTTCAGATTGACCACAATATGATATAACTGAAATTACCCCTCATGAGGGCGGGCAGACCAGGCCCACACCCCGAAACTGAAATTCCAAATATGGCCCTCGAGTTTGTCAGACAAATGCAATTTAATTCTATGATGAAAACTGAGTTTCCTGTGAAAATTTGAGCCAGATCCAACCCATTTAAGGGGTGTTTTGATCTGAATTTAAAGTTTATGGTACCCTCGCTACATGCACTCCAAATACATGTATTTTGAGCTTGGTATGTACTTCTTAATGAATACACTACTTATTTCTCTCTTAGTGGTGCCCACTCTCGCCAAAAATATGGTTTACAGCCTTACTTCTGCCTTATTGGTCAAAATATGAGCAAACCTTAAGGCACCCCCCCAGAAGGCGAATTACAGGCCTGCTGGGGCCCATATACCACACCAGTAATCACTGCTATACTGGATGTAATTCTAAAACCTATGCAGTCAGATTTAGTAGGTTACAGGCTATTTTCTGGCCAAATTTCAGGATTATAGACCAACATTTACTACTCATTTGGGCTGATTTACATGTATTTTACACCATTTTAACAGCAATATTCGGGTTAAATAATTTCTGTTCAGACATGTAATGCTCCAATTGTGCCTAAAATGTCCTCATTTCTGATCAAAACATGCCTGAAATTAAATAAGTGCTTCAGATTGACCACAATATGATATACCTGAAATTACCCCTCATGAGGGGGGGCAGACCAGGCACACACCCCGAAACTGAAATTCCAAATATGGCCCTCGAGTTTGTCAGACAAATGCAATTTAATTCTATGATGAAAACTGAGTTTCCTGTGAAAATTTGAGCCAGATCCAACCCATTTAAGGGGTGTTTTGAGCTGAATTTAAAGTTTATGGTACCCTCGCTACATGCACTCCCAATATATGTATTTTGAGCTTGGTATGTATTTCTTAATGAATACACTACTTATTTCTCTCTTAGTGGTGCCCACTCTCGCCAAAAATATGGTTTACAGCCTTACTTCTGCCTTATTGGTCAAAATATGAGCAAACCTTAAGGCACCCCCCCCAGAAGGCGAATTACAGGCCTGCTGGGGCCCATATACCACATCAGTAATCACTGCTATACTGGATGTAATTCTAAAACCTATGCAGTCAGATTTAGTAGGTTACAGGCTATTTTCTGGCCAAATTTCAGGATTATAGACCAACATTTACTACTCATTTGGGCTGATTTACATGTATTTTACACCATTTTAACAGCGATATTCGGGTTAAATAATTTCTGTTCAGACATGTAATGCTCCAATTGTGCCTAAAATGTCCTCATTTCTGATCAAAACATGCCTGAAATTAAATAAGTGCTTCAGATTGACCACAATATGATATAACTGAAATTACCCCTTATGAGGGCGGGCAGACCAGGCCCACACCCCGAAACTGAAATTCCAAATATGGCCCTCGAGTTTGTCAGACAAATGCAATTTAATTCTATGATGAAAACTGAGTTTCCTGTGAAAATTTGAGCCAGATCCAACCCATTTAAGGGGTGTTTTGATCTGAATTTAAAGTTTATGGTACCCTCGCTACATGCACTACAAATACATGTATTTTGAGCTTGGTATGTATTTCTTAATGAATACACTACTTATTTCTCTCTTAGTGGTGCCCACTCTCGCCAAAAATATGGTTTACAGCCTTACTTCTGCCTTATTGGTCAAAATATGAGCAAACCTTAAGGCACCCCCCCAGAAGGCGAATTACAGGCCTGCTGGGGCCCATATACCACACCAGTAATCACTGCTATACTGGATGTAATTCTAAAACCTATGCAGTCAGATTTAGTAGGTTACAGGCTATTTTCTGGCCAAATTTCAGGATTATAGACCAACATTTACTACTCATTTGGGCTGATTTACATGTATTTTACACCATTTTAACAGCAATATTCGGGTTAAATAATTTCTGTTCAGACATGTAATGCTCCAATTGTGCCTAAAATGTCCTCATTTCTGATCAAAACATGCCTGAAATTAAATAAGTGCTTCAGATTGACCACAATATGATATACCTGAAATTACCCCTCATGAGGGGGGGGGCAGACCAGGCACACACCCCGAAACTGAAATTCCAAATATGGCCCTCGAGTTTGTCAGACAAATGCAATTTAATTCTATGATGAAAACTGAGTTTCCTGTGAAAATTTGAGCCAGATCCAACCCATTTAAGGGGTGTTTTGAGCTGAATTTAAAGTTTATGGTACCCTCGCTACATGCACTCCCAATATATGTATTTTGAGCTTGGTATGTATTTCTTAATGAATACACTACTTATTTCTCTCTTAGTGGTGCCCACTCTCGCCAAAAATATGGTTTACAGCCTTACTTCTGCCTTATTGGTAAAAATATGAGCAAACCTTAAGGCACCCCCCCCAGAAGGCGAATTACAGGCCTGCTGGGGCCCATATACCACATCAGTAATCACTGCTATACTGGATGTAATTCTAAAACCTATGCAGTCAGATTTAGTAGGTTACAGGCTATTTTCTGGCCAAATTTCAGGATTATAGACCAACATTTACTACTCATTTGGGCTGATTTACATGTATTTTACACCATTTTAACAGCGATATTCGGGTTAAATAATTTCTGTTCAGACATGTAATGCTCCAATTGTGCCTAAAATGTCCTCATTTCTGATCAAAACATGCCTGAAATTAAATAAGTGCTTCAGATTGACCACAATATGATATAACTGAAATTACCCCTTATGAGGGCGGGCAGACCAGGCCCACACCCCGAAACTGAAATTCCAAATATGGCCCTCGAGTTTGTCAGACAAATGCAATTTAATTCTATGATGAAAACTGAGTTTCCTGTGAAAATTTGAGCCAGATCCAACCCATTTAAGGGGTGTTTTGATCTGAATTTAAAGTTTATGGTACCCTCGCTACATGCACTACAAATACATGTATTTTGAGCTTGGTATGTATTTCTTAATGAATACACTACTTATTTCTCTCTTAGTGGTGCCCACTCTCGCCAAAAATATGGTTTACAGCCTTACTTCTGCCTTATTGGTCAAAATATGAGCAAACCTTAAGGCACCCCCCCAGAAGGCGAATTACAGGCCTGCTGGGGCCCATATACCACACCAGTAATCACTGCTATACTGGATGTAATTCTAAAACCTATGCAGTCAGATTTAGTAGGTTACAGGCTATTTTCTGGCCAAATTTCAGGATTATAGACCAACATTTACTACTCATTTGGGCTGATTTACATGTATTTTACACCATTTTAACAGCAATATTCGGGTTAAATAATTTCTGTTCAGACATGTAATGCTCCAATTGTGCCTAAAATGTCCTCATTTCTGATCAAAACATGCCTGAAATTAAATAAGTGCTTCAGATTGACCACAATATGATATACCTGAAATTACCCCTCATGAGGGGGGGGGGCAGACCAGGCACACACCCCGAAACTGAAATTCCAAATATGGCCCTCGAGTTTGTCAGACAAATGCAATTTAATTCTATGATGAAAACTGAGTTTCCTGTGAAAATTTGAGCCAGATCCAACCCATTTAAGGGGTGTTTTGAGCTGAATTTAAAGTTTATGGTACCCTCGCTACATGCACTCCCAATATATGTATTTTGAGCTTGGTATGTATTTCTTAATGAATACACTACTTATTTCTCTCTTAGTGGTGCCCACTCTCGCCAAAAATATGGTTTACAGCCTTACTTCTGCCTTATTGGTCAAAATATGAGCAAACCTTAAGGCACCCCCCCCAGAAGGCGAATTACAGGCCTGCTGGGGCCCATATACCACATCAGTAATCACTGCTATACTGGATGTAATTCTAAAACCTATGCAGTCAGATTTAGTAGGTTACAGGCTATTTTCTGGCCAAATTTCAGGATTATAGACCAACATTTACTACTCATTTGGGCTGATTTACATGTATTTTACACCATTTTAACAGCGATATTCGGGTTAAATAATTTCTGTTCAGACATGTAATGCTCCAATTGTGCCTAAAATGTCCTCATTTCTGATCAAAACATGCCTGAAATTAAATAAGTGCTTCAGATTGACCACAATATGATATAACTGAAATTACCCCTTATGAGGGCGGGCAGACCAGGCCCACACCCCGAAACTGAAATTCCAAATATGGCCCTCGAGTTTGTCAGACAAATGCAATTTAATTCTATGATGAAAACTGAGTTTCCTGTGAAAATTTGAGCCAGATCCAACCCATTTAAGGGGTGTTTTGATCTGAATTTAAAGTTTATGGTACCCTCGCTACATGCACTCCAAATACATGTATTTTGAGCTTGGTATGTATTTCTTAATGAATACACTACTTATTTCTCTCTTAGTGGTGCCCACTCTCGCCAAAAATATGGTTTACAGCCTTACTTCTGC
Organism: Sabellastarte sp. h YS-2021; assembly: GCA_964017235.1. Classification (NCBI taxonomy): domain Eukaryota; kingdom Metazoa; phylum Annelida; class Polychaeta; order Sabellida; family Sabellidae; genus Sabellastarte; species Sabellastarte sp. h YS-2021. The sequence goes on along the minus strand of OZ024935.1, from coordinate 29,419,262 downwards.
CTTATTGGTCAAAATATGAGCAAACCTTAAGGCACCCCCCCAGAAGGCGAATTACAGGCCTGCTGGGGCCCATATACCACACCAGTAATCACTGCTATACTGGATGTAATTCTAAAACCTATGCAGTCAGATTTAGTAGGTTACAGGCTATTTTCTGGCCAAATTTCAGGATTATAGACCAACATTTACTACTCATTTGGGCTGATTTACATGTATTTTACACCATTTTAACAGCAATATTCGGGTTAAATAATTTCTGTTCAGACATGTAATGCTCCAATTGTGCCTAAAATGTCCTCATTTCTGATCAAAACATGCCTGAAATTAAATAAGTGCTTCAGATTGACCACAATATGATATACCTGAAATTACCCCTCATGAGGGGGGGGGGGGGGGGGGCAGACCAGGCACACACCCCGAAACTGAAATTCCAAATATGGCCCTCGAGTTTGTCAGACAAATGCAATTTAATTCTATGATGAAAACTGAGTTTCCTGTGAAAATTTGAGCCAGATCCAACCCATTTAAGGGGTGTTTTGAGCTGAATTTAAAGTTTATGGTACCCTCGCTACATGCACTCCCAATATATGTATTTTGAGCTTGGTATGTATTTCTTAATGAATACACTACTTATTTCTCTCTTAGTGGTGCCCACTCTCGCCAAAAATATGGTTTACAGCCTTACTTCTGCCTTATTGGTCAAAATATGAGCAAACCTTAAGGCACCCCCCCAGAAGGCGAATTACAGGCCTGCTGGGGCCCATATACCACATCAGTAATCACTGCTATACTGGATGTAATTCTAAAACCTATGCAGTCAGATTTAGTGGGTTACAGGCTATTTTCTGGCCAAATTTCAGGATTATAGACCAACATTTACTACTCATTTGGGCTGATTTACATGTATTTTACACCATTTTAACAGCGATATTCGGGTTAAATAATTTCTGTTCAGACATGTAATGCTCCAATTGTGCCTAAAATGTCCTCATTTCTGATCAAAACATGCCTGAAATTAAATAAGTGCTTCAGATTGACCACAATATGATATAACTGAAATTACCCCTTATGAGGGCAGGCAGACCAGGCCCACACCCCGAAACTGAAATTCCAAATATGGCCCTCGAGTTTGTCAGACAAATGCAATTTAATTCTATGATGAAAACTGAGTTTCCTGTGAAAATTTGAGCCAGATCCAACCCATTTAAGGGGTGTTTTGATCTGAATTTAAAGTTTATGGTACCCTCGCTACATGCACTCCAAATACATGTATTTTGAGCTTGGTATGTATTTCTTAATGAATACACTACTTATTTCTCTCTTAGTGGTGCCCACTCTCGCCAAAAATATGGTTTACAGCCTTACTTCTGCCTTATTGGTCAAAATATGAGCAAACCTTAAGGCACCCCCCCAGAAGGCGAATTACAGGCCTGCTGGGGCCCATATACCACACCAGTAATCACTGCTATACTGGATGTAATTCTAAAACCTATGCAGTCAGATTTAGTAGGTTACAGGCTATTTTCTGGCCAAATTTCAGGATTATAGACCAACATTTACTACTCATTTGGGCTGATTTACATGTATTTTACACCATTTTAACAGCAATATTCGGGTTAAATAATTTCTGTTCAGACATGTAATGCTCCAATTGTGCCTAAAATGTCCTCATTTCTGATCAAAACATGCCTGAAATTAAATAAGTGCTTCAGATTGACCACAATATGATATACCTGAAATTACCCCTCATGAGGGGGGGCAGACCAGGCCCACACCCCGAAACTGAAATTCCAAATATGGCCCTCGAGTTTGTCAGACAAATGCAATTTAATTCTATGATGAAAACTGAGTTTCCTGTGAAAATTTGAGCCAGATCCAACCCATTTAAGGGGTGTTTTGAGCTGAATTTAAAGTTTATGGTACCCTCGCTACATGCACTCCCAATATATGTATTTTGAGCTTGGTATGTATTTCTTAATGAATACACTACTTATTTCTCTCTTAGTGGTGCCCACTCTCGCCAAAAATATGGTTTACAGCCTTACTTCTGCCTTATTGGTCAAAATATGAGCAAACCTTAAGGCACCCCCCAGAAGGCGAATTACAGGCCTGCTGAGGCCCATATACCACACCAGTAATCACTGCTATACTGGATGTAATTCTAAAACCTATGCAGTCAGATTTAGTAGGTTACAGACTATTTTCGGGCCAAATTTCAGGATTATAGACCAACATTTACTACTCATTTGGGCTGATTTACATGTATTTTACACCATTTTAACAGCAATATTCGGGTTAAATAATTTCTGTTCAGACATGTAATGCTCCAATTGTGCCTAAAATGTCCTCATTTCTGATCAAAACATGCCTGAAATTAAATAAGTGCTTCAGATTGACCACAATATGATATACCTGAAATTACCCCTCATGAGGGGGGGCAGACCAGGCCCACACCCCGAAACTGAAATTCCAAATATGGCCCTCGAGTTTGTCAGACAAATGCAATTTAATTCTATGATGAAAACTGAGTTTCCTGTGAAAATTTGAGCCAGATCCAACCCATTTAAGGGGTGTTTTGAGCTGAATTTAAAGTTTATGGTACCCTCGCTACATGCACTCCCAATACATGTATTCTGAGCTTGGTATGTATTTCTTAATGAATACACTACTTATTTCTCTCTTAGTGGTGCCCACTCTCGCCAAAAATATGGTTTACAGCCTTACTTCTGCCTCATTGGTCAAAATATGAGCAAACCTTAAGGCACCCCCCAGACGGCGAATTACAGGCCTGCTGAGGCCCATATACCACACCAGTAATCACTGCTATACTGGATGTAATTCTAAAACCTATGCAGTCAGATTTAGTAGGTTACAGGCTATTTTCTGGCCAAATTTCAGGATTATAGACCAACATTTACTACTCATTTGGGCTGATTTACATGTATTTTACACCATTTTAACAGCGATATTCGGGTTAAATAATTTCTGTTCAGACATGTAATGCTCCAATTGTGCCTAAAATGTCCTCATTTCTGATCAAAACATGCCTGAAATTAAATAAGTGCTTCAGATTGACCACAATATGATATAACTGAAATTACCCCTCATGAGGGCGGGCAGACCAGGCCCACACCCCGAAACTGAAATTCCAAATATGGCCCTCGAGTTTGTCAGACAAATGCAATTTAATTCTATGATGAAAACTGAGTTTCCTGTGAAAATTTGAGCCAGATCCAACCCATTTAAGGGGTGTTTTGAGCTGAATTTAAAGTTTATGGTACCCTCGCTACATGCACTCCAAATACATGTATTTTGAGCTTGGTATGTATTTCTTAATGAATACACTACTTATTTCTCTCTTAGTGGTGCCCACTCTCGCCAAAAATATGGTTTACAGCCTTACTTCTGCCTTATTGGTCAAAATATGAGCAAACCTTAAGGCACCCCCGTAGAAGGCGAATTACAGGCCTGCTGGGGCCCATATACCACACCAGTAATCACTGCTATACTGGATGTAATTCTAAAACCTATGCAGTCAGATTTAGTAGGTTACAGGCTATTTTCTGGCCAAATTTCAGGATTATAGACCAACATTTACTACTCATTTGGGCTGATTTACATGTATTTTACACCATTTTAACAGCAATATTCGGGTTAAATAATTTCTGTTCAGACATGTAATGCTCCAATTGTGCCTAAAATGTCCTCATTTGTGATCAAAACATGCCTGAAATTAAATAAGTGCTTCAGATTGACCACAATATGATATACCTGAAATTACCCCTCATGAGGGGGGGCAGACCAGGCCCACACCCCGAAACTGAAATTCCAAATATGGCCCTCGAGTTTGTCAGACAAATGCAATTTAATTCTATGATGAAAACTGAGTTTCCTGTGAAAATTTGAGCCAGATCCAACCCATTTAAGGGGTGTTTTGAGCTGAATTTAAAGTTTATGGTACCCTCGCTACATGCACTCCCAATATATGTATTTTGAGCTTGGTATGTATTTCTTAATGAATACACTACTTATTTCTCTCTTAGTGGTGCCCACTCTCGCCAAAAATATGGTTTACAGCCTTACTTCTGCCTTATTGGTCAAAATATGAGCAAACCTTAAGGCACCCCCCCAGAAGGCGAATTACGGGCCTGCTGGGGCCCATATACCACACCAGTAATCACTGCTATACTGGATGTAATTCTAAAACCTATGCAGTCAGATTTAGTAGGTTACAGGCTATTTTCTGGCCAAATTTCAGGATTATAGACCAACATTTACTACTCATTTGGGCTGATTTACATGTATTTTACACCATTTTAACAGCAATATTCGGGTTAAATAATTTCTGTTCAGACATGTAATGCTCCAATTGTGCCTAAAATGTCCTCATTTCTGATCAAAACATGCCTGAAATTAAATAAGTGCTTCAGATTGACCACAATATGATATACCTGAAATTACCCCTCATGAGGGGGGGGGGGGGGGGGGGGCAGACCAGGCCCACACCCCGAAACTGAAATTCCAAATATGGCCCTCGAGTTTGTCAGACAAATGCAATTTAATTCTATGATGAAAACTGAGTTTCCTGTGAAAATTTGAGCCAGATCCAACCCATTTAAGGGGTGTTTTGAGCTGAATTTAAAGTTTATGGTACCCTCGCTACATGCACTCCCAATATATGTATTTTGAGCTTGGTATGTATTTCTTAATGAATACACTACTTATTTCTCTCTTAGTGGTGCCCACTCTCGCCAAAAATATGGTTTACAGCCTTACTTCTGCCTTATTGGTCAAAATATGAGCAAACCTTAAGGCACCCCCCCAGAAGGCGAATTACGGGCCTGCTGGGGCCCATATACCACACCAGTAATCACTGCTATACTGGATGTAATTCTAAAACCTATGCAGTCAGATTTAGTAGGTTACAGGCTATTTTCTGGCCAAATTTCAGGATTATAGACCAACATTTACTACTCATTTGGGCTGATTTACATGTATTTTACACCATTTTAACAGCAATATTCGGGTTAAATAATTTCTGTTCAGACATGTAATGCTCCAATTGTGCCTAAAATGTCCTCATTTCTGATCAAAACATGCCTGAAATTAAATAAGTGCTTCAGATTGACCACAATATGATATACCTGAAATTACCCCTCATGAGGGGGGGGCAGACCAGGCCCACACCCCGAAACTGAAATTCCAAATATGGCCCTCGAGTTTGTCAGACAAATGCAATTTAATTCTATGATGAAAACTGAGTTTCCTGTGAAAATTTGAGCCAGATCCAACCCATTTAAGGGGTGTTTTGAGCTGAATTTAAAGTTTATGGTACCCTCGCTACATGCACTCCCAATATATGTATTTTGAGCTTGGTATGTATTTCTTAATGAATACACTACTTATTTCTCTCTTAGTGGTGCCCACTCTCGCCAAAAATATGGTTTACAGCCTTACTTCTGCCTTATTGGTCAAAATATGAGCAAACCTTAAGGCACCCCCCAGAAGGCGAATTACAGGCCTGCTGAGGCCCATATACCACACCAGTAATCACTGCTATACTGGATGTAATTCTAAAACCTATGCAGTCAGATTTAGTAGGTTACAGGCTATTTTCTGGCCAAATTTCAGGATTATAGACCAACATTTACTACTCATTTGGGCTGATTTACATGTATTTTACACCATTTTAACAGCAATATTCGGGTTAAATAATTTCTGTTCAGACATGTAATGCTCCAATTGTGCCTAAAATGTCCTCATTTCTGATCAAAACATGCCTGAAATTAAATAAGTGCTTCAGATTGACCACAATATGATATACCTGAAATTACCCCTCATGAGGGGGGGGGGCAGACCAGGCCCACACCCCGAAACTGAAATTCCAAATATGGCCCTCGAGTTTGTCAGACAAATGCAATTTAATTCTATGATGAAAACTGAGTTTCCTGTGAAAATTTGAGCCAGATCCAACCCATTTAAGGGGTGTTTTGAGCTGAATTTAAAGTTTATGGTACCCTCGCTACATGCACTCCCAATACATGTATTCTGAGCTTGGTATGTATTTCTTAATGAATACACTACTTATTTCTCTCTTAGTGGTGCCCACTCTCGCCAAAAATATGGTTTACAGCCTTACTTCTGCCTCATTGGTCAAAATATGAGCAAACCTTAAGGCACCCCCCAGAAGGCGAATTACAGGCCTGCTGAGGCCCATATACCACACCAGTAATCACTGCTATACTGGATGTAATTCTAAAACCTATGCAGTCAGATTTAGTAGGTTACAGGCTATTTTCTGGCCAAATTTCAGGATTATAGACCAACATTTACTACTCATTTGGGCTGATTTACATGTATTTTACACCATTTTAACAGCGATATTCGGGTTAAATAATTTCTGTTCAGACATGTAATGCTCCAATTGTGCCTAAAATGTCCTCATTTCTGATCAAAACATGCCTGAAATTAAATAAGTGCTTCAGATTGACCACAATATGATATACCTGAAATTACCCCTCATGAGGGGGGGCAGACCAGGCACACACCCCGAAACTGAAATTCCAAATATGGCCCTCGAGTTTGTCAGACAAATGCAATTTAATTCTATGATGAAAACTGAGTTTCCTGTGAAAATTTGAGCCAGATCCAACCCATTTAAGGGGTGTTTTGAGCTGAATTTAAAGTTTATGGTACCCTCGCTACATGCACTCCAAATACATGTATTTTGAGCTTGGTATGTATTTCTTAATGAATACACTACTTATTTCTCTCTTAGTGGTGCCCACTCTCGCCAAAAATATGGTTTACAGCCTTACTTCTGCCTCATTGGTCAAAATATGAGCAAACCTTAAGGCACCCCCCAGAAGGCGAATTACAGGCCTGCTGAGGCCCATATACCACACCAGTAATCACTGCTATACTGGATGTAATTCTAAAACCTATGCAGTCAGATTTAGTAGGTTACAGGCTATTTTCTGGCCAAATTTCAGGATTATAGACCAACATTTACTACTCATTTGGGCTGATTTACATGTATTTTACACCATTTTAACAGCGATATTCGGGTTAAATAATTTCTGTTCAGACATGTAATGCTCCAATTGTGCCTAAAATGTCCTCATTTCTGATCAAAACATGCCTGAAATTAAATAAGTGCTTCAGATTGACCACAATATGATATAACTGAAATTACCCCTCATGAGGGCGGGCAGACCAGGCCCACACCCCGAAACTGAAATTCCAAATATGGCCCTCGAGTTTGTCAGACAAATGCAATTTAATTCTATGATGAAAACTGAGTTTCCTGTGAAAATTTGAGCCAGATCCAACCCATTTAAGGGGTGTTTTGAGCTGAATTTAAAGTTTATGGTACCCTCGCTACATGCACTCCAAATACATGTATTTTGAGCTTGGTATGTATTTCTTAATGAATACACTACTTATTTCTCTCTTAGTGGTGCCCACTCTCGCCAAAAATATGGTTTACAGCCTTACTTCTGCCTTATTGGTCAAAATATGAGCAAACCTTAAGGCACCCCCGTAGAAGGCGAATTACAGGCCTGCTGGGGCCCATATACCACACCAGTAATCACTGCTATACTGGATGTAATTCTAAAACCTATGCAGTCAGATTTAGTAGGTTACAGGCTATTTTCTGGCCAAATTTCAGGATTATAGACCAACATTTACTACTCATTTGGGCTGATTTACATGTATTTTACACCATTTTAACAGCAATATTCGGGTTAAATAATTTCTGTTCAGACATGTAATGCTCCAATTGTGCCTAAAATGTCCTCATTTGTGATCAAAACATGCCTGAAATTAAATAAGTGCTTCAGATTGACCACAATATGATATACCTGAAATTACCCCTCATGAGGGGGGGCAGACCAGGCCCACACCCCGAAACTGAAATTCCAAATATGGCCCTCGAGTTTGTCAGACAAATGCAATTTAATTCTATGATGAAAACTGAGTTTCCTGTGAAAATTTGAGCCAGATCCAACCCATTTAAGGGGTGTTTTGAGCTGAATTTAAAGTTTATGGTACCCTCGCTACATGCACTCCCAATATATGTATTTTGAGCTTGGTATGTATTTCTTAATGAATACACTACTTATTTCTCTCTTAGTGGTGCCCACTCTCGCCAAAAATATGGTTTACAGCCTTACTTCTGCCTTATTGGTCAAAATATGAGCAAACCTTAAGGCACCCCCCCAGAAGGCGAATTACGGGCCTGCTGGGGCCCATATACCACACCAGTAATCACTGCTATACTGGATGTAATTCTAAAACCTATGCAGTCAGATTTAGTAGGTTACAGGCTATTTTCTGGCCAAATTTCAGGATTATAGACCAACATTTACTACTCATTTGGGCTGATTTACATGTATTTTACACCATTTTAACAGCAATATTCGGGTTAAATAATTTCTGTTCAGACATGTAATGCTCCAATTGTGCCTAAAATGTCCTCATTTCTGATCAAAACATGCCTGAAATTAAATAAGTGCTTCAGATTGACCACAATATGATATACCTGAAATTACCCCTCATGAGGGGGGGGGGGGGGGGGGGCAGACCAGGCCCACACCCCGAAACTGAAATTCCAAATATGGCCCTCGAGTTTGTCAGACAAATGCAATTTAATTCTATGATGAAAACTGAGTTTCCTGTGAAAATTTGAGCCAGATCCAACCCATTTAAGGGGTGTTTTGAGCTGAATTTAAAGTTTATGGTACCCTCGCTACATGCACTCCCAATATATGTATTTTGAGCTTGGTATGTATTTCTTAATGAATACACTACTTATTTCTCTCTTAGTGGTGCCCACTCTCGCCAAAAATATGGTTTACAGCCTTACTTCTGCCTTATTGGTCAAAATATGAGCAAACCTTAAGGCACCCCCCCAGAAGGCGAATTACGGGCCTGCTGGGGCCCATATACCACACCAGTAATCACTGCTATACTGGATGTAATTCTAAAACCTATGCAGTCAGATTTAGTAGGTTACAGGCTATTTTCTGGCCAAATTTCAGGATTATAGACCAACATTTACTACTCATTTGGGCTGATTTACATGTATTTTACACCATTTTAACAGCAATATTCGGGTTAAATAATTTCTGTTCAGACATGTAATGCTCCAATTGTGCCTAAAATGTCCTCATTTCTGATCAAAACATGCCTGAAATTAAATAAGTGCTTCAGATTGACCACAATATGATATACCTGAAATTACCCCTCATGAGGGGGGGGCAGACCAGGCCCACACCCCGAAACTGAAATTCCAAATATGGCCCTCGAGTTTGTCAGACAAATGCAATTTAATTCTATGATGAAAACTGAGTTTCCTGTGAAAATTTGAGCCAGATCCAACCCATTTAAGGGGTGTTTTGAGCTGAATTTAAAGTTTATGGTACCCTCGCTACATGCACTCCCAATATATGTATTTTGAGCTTGGTATGTATTTCTTAATGAATACACTACTTATTTCTCTCTTAGTGGTGCCCACTCTCGCCAAAAATATGGTTTACAGCCTTACTTCTGCCTTATTGGTCAAAATATGAGCAAACCTTAAGGCACCCCCCAGAAGGCGAATTACAGGCCTGCTGAGGCCCATATACCACACCAGTAATCACTGCTATACTGGATGTAATTCTAAAACCTATGCAGTCAGATTTAGTAGGTTACAGGCTATTTTCTGGCCAAATTTCAGGATTATAGACCAACATTTACTACTCATTTGGGCTGATTTACATGTATTTTACACCATTTTAACAGCAATATTCGGGTTAAATAATTTCTGTTCAGACATGTAATGCTCCAATTGTGCCTAAAATGTCCTCATTTCTGATCAAAACATGCCTGAAATTAAATAAGTGCTTCAGATTGACCACAATATGATATACCTGAAATTACCCCTCATGAGGGGGGGGGGCAGACCAGGCCCACACCCCGAAACTGAAATTCCAAATATGGCCCTCGAGTTTGTCAGACAAATGCAATTTAATTCTATGATGAAAACTGAGTTTCCTGTGAAAATTTGAGCCAGATCCAACCCATTTAAGGGGTGTTTTGAGCTGAATTTAAAGTTTATGGTACCCTCGCTACATGCACTCCCAATACATGTATTCTGAGCTTGGTATGTATTTCTTAATGAATACACTACTTATTTCTCTCTTAGTGGTGCCCACTCTCGCCAAAAATATGGTTTACAGCCTTACTTCTGCCTCATTGGTCAAAATATGAGCAAACCTTAAGGCACCCCCCAGAAGGCGAATTACAGGCCTGCTGAGGCCCATATACCACACCAGTAATCACTGCTATACTGGATGTAATTCTAAAACCTATGCAGTCAGATTTAGTAGGTTACAGGCTATTTTCTGGCCAAATTTCAGGATTATAGACCAACATTTACTACTCATTTGGGCTGATTTACATGTATTTTACACCATTTTAACAGCGATATTCGGGTTAAATAATTTCTGTTCAGACATGTAATGCTCCAATTGTGCCTAAAATGTCCTCATTTCTGATCAAAACATGCCTGAAATTAAATAAGTGCTTCAGATTGACCACAATATGATATACCTGAAATTACCCCTCATGAGGGGGGGCAGACCAGGCACACACCCCGAAACTGAAATTCCAAATATGGCCCTCGAGTTTGTCAGACAAATGCAATTTAATTCTATGATGAAAACTGAGTTTCCTGTGAAAATTTGAGCCAGATCCAACCCATTTAAGGGGTGTTTTGAGCTGAATTTAAAGTTTATGGTACCCTCGCTACATGCACTCCAAATACATGTATTTTGAGCTTGGTATGTATTTCTTAATGAATACACTACTTATTTCTCTCTTAGTGGTGCCCACTCTCGCCAAAAATATGGTTTACAGCCTTACTTCTGCCTTATTGGTCAAAATATGAGCAAACCTTAAGGCACCCCCGTAGAAGGCGAATTACAGGCCTGCTGGGGCCCATATACCACACCAGTAATCACTGCTATACTGGATGTAATTCTAAAACCTATGCAGTCAGATTTAGTAGGTTACAGGCTATTTTCTGGCCAAATTTCAGGATTATAGACCAACATTTACTACTCATTTGGGCTGATTTACATGTATTTTACACCATTTTAACAGCAATATTCGGGTTAAATAATTTCTGTTCAGACATGTAATGCTCCAATTGTGCCTAAAATGTCCTCATTTCTGATCAAAACATGCCTGAAATTGAATAAGTGCTTCAGATTGACCACAATATGATATACCTGAAATTACCCCTCATGAGGGGGGGGGGGGGGGGGGGGGGGGGGGGGCAGACCAGGCCCACACCCCGAAACTGAAATTCCAAATATGGCCCTCGAGTTTGTCAGACAAATGCAATTTAATTCTATGATGAAAACTGAGTTTCCTGTGAAAATTTGAGCCAGATCCAACCCATTTAAGGGGTGTTTTGAGCTGAATTTAAAGTTTATGGTACCCTCGCTACATGCACTCCCAATATATGTATTTTGAGCTTGGTATGTATTTCTTAATGAATACACTACTTATTTCTCTCTTAGTGGTGCCCACTCTCGCCAAAAATATGGTTTACAGCCTTACTTCTGCCTTATTGGTCAAAATATGAGCAAACCTTAAGGCACCCCCCCAGAAGGCGAATTACGGGCCTGCTGGGGCCCATATACCACACCAGTAATCACTGCTATACTGGATGTAATTCTAAAACCTATGCAGTCAGATTTAGTAGGTTACAGGCTATTTTCTGGCCAAATTTCAGGATTATAGACCAACATTTACTACTCATTTGGGCTGATTTACATGTATTTTACACCATTTTAACAGCAATATTCGGGTTAAATAATTTCTGTTCAGACATGTAATGCTCCAATTGTGCCTAAAATGTCCTCATTTCTGATCAAAACATGCCTGAAATTAAATAAGTGCTTCAGATTGACCACAATATGATATACCTGAAATTACCCCTCATGAGGGGGGGGGGGGGGGCAGACCAGGCACACACCCCGAAACTGAAATTCCAAATATGGCCCTCGAGTTTGTCAGACAAATGCAATTTAATTCTATGATGAAAACTGAGTTTCCTGTGAAAATTTGAGCCAGATCCAACCCATTTAAGGGGTGTTTTGAGCTGAATTTAAAGTTTATGGTACCCTCGCTACATGCACTCCCAATATATGTATTTTGAGCTTGGTATGTATTTCTTAATGAATACACTACTTATTTCTCTCTTAGTGGTGCCCACTCTCGCCAAAAATATGGTTTACAGCCTTACTTCTGCCTTATTGGTCAAAATATGAGCAAACCTTAAGGCACCCCCCCAGAAGGCGAATTACAGGCCTGCTGGGGCCCATATACCACACCAGTAATCACTGCTATACTGGATGTAATTCTAAAACCTATGCAGTCAGATTTAGTAGGTTACAGGCTATTTTCTGGCCAAATTTCAGGATTATAGACCAACATTTACTACTCATTTGGGCTGATTTACATGTATTTTACACCATTTTAACAGCAATATTCGGGTTAAATAATTTCTGTTCAGACATGTAATGCTCCAATTGTGCCTAAAATGTCCTCATTTCTGATCAAAACACGCCTGAAATTAAATAAGTGCTTCAGATTGACCACAATATGATATACCTGAAATTACCCCTCATGAGGGGGGGCAGACCAGGCACACACCCCGAAACTGAAATTCCAAATATGGCCCTCGAGTTTGTCAGACAAATGCAATTTAATTCTATGATGAAAACTGAGTTTCCTGTGAAAATTTGAGCCAGATCCAACCCATTTAAGGGGTGTTTTGAGCTGAATTTAAAGTTTATGGTACCCTCGCTACATTCACTCCCAATATATGTATTTTGAGCTTGGTATGTATTTCTTAATGAATACACTACTTATTTCTCTCTTAGTGGTGCCCACTCTCGCCAAAAATATGGTTTACAGCCTTACTTCTGCCTTATTGGTCAAAATATGAGCAAACCTTAAGGCACCCCCCCAGAAGGCGAATTACAGGCCTGCTGGGGCCCATATACCACACCAGTAATCACTGCTATACTGGATGTAATTCTAAAACCTATGCAGTCAGATTTAGTAGGTTACAGGCTATTTTCTGGCCAAATTTCAGGATTATAGACCAACATTTACTACTCATTTGGGCTGATTTACATGTATTTTACACCATTTTAACAGCAATATTCGGGTTAAATAATTTCTGTTCAGACATGTAATGCTCCAATTGTGCCTAAAATGTCCTCATTTCTGATCAAAACATGCCTGAAATTAAATAAGTGCTTCAGATTGACCACAATATGATATACCTGAAATTACCCCTCATGAGGGGGGGGGGCAGACCAGGCCCACACCCCGAAACTGAAATTCCAAATATGGCCCTCGAGTTTGTCAGACAAATGCAATTTAATTCTATGATGAAAACTGAGTTTCCTGTGAAAATTTGAGCCAGATCCAACCCATTTAAGGGGTGTTTTGAGCTGAATTTAAAGTTTATGGTACCCTCGCTACATGCACTCCCAATATATGTATTTTGAGCTTGGTATGTATTTCTTAATGAATACACTACTTATTTCTCTCTTAGTGGTGCCCACTCTCGCCAAAAATATGGTTTACAGCCTTACTTCTGCCTCATTGGTCAAAATATGAGCAAACCTTAAGGCACCCCCCCAGAAGGCGAATTACAGGCCTGCTGGGGCCCATATACCACACCAGTAATCACTGCTATACTGGATGTAATTCTAAAACCTATGCAGTCAGATTTAGTAGGTTACAGGCTATTTTCTGGCCAAATTTCAGGATTATAGACCAACATTTACTACTCCTTTGGGCTGATTTACATGTATTTTACACCATTTTAACAGCAATATTCGGGTTAAATAATTTCTGTTCAGACATGTAATGCTCCAATTGTGCCTAAAATGTCCTCATTTCTGATCAAAACATGCCTGAAATTAAATAAGTGCTTCAGATTGACCACAATATGATATACCTGAAATTACCCCTCATGAGGGGGGGGGGCAGACCAGGCCCACACCCCGAAACTGAAATTCCAAATATGGCCCTCGAGTTTGTCAGACAAATGCAATTTAATTCTATGATGAAAACTGAGTTTCCTGTGAAAATTTGAGCCAGATCCAACCCATTTAAGGGGTGTTTTGAGCTGAATTTAAAGTTTATGGTACCCTCGCTACATGCACTCCCAATATATGTATTTTGAGCTTGGTATGTATTTCTTAATGAATACACTACTTATTTCTCTCTTAGTGGTGCCCACTCTCGCCAAAAATATGGTTTACAGCCTTACTTCTGCCTTATTGGTCAAAATATGAGCAAACCTTAAGGCACCCCCCCAGAAGGCGAATTACAGGCCTGCTGGGGCCCATATACCACACCAGTAATCACTGCTATACTGGATGTAATTCTAAAACCTATGCAGTCAGATTTAGTAGGTTACAGGCTATTTTCTGGCCAAATTTCAGGATTATAGACCAATATTTACTACTCATTTGGGCTGATTTACATGTATTTTACACCATTTTAACAGCAATATTCGGGTTAAATAATTTCTGTTCAGACATGTAATGATCCAATTGTGCCTAAAATGTCCTCATTTCTGATCAAAACATGCCTGAAATTAAATAAGTGCTTCAGATTGACCACAATATGATATACCTGAAATTACCCCTCATGAGGGGGGGCAGACCAGGCCCACACCCCGAAACTGAAATTCCAAATATGGCCCTCGAGTTTGTCAGACAAATGCAATTTAATTCTATGATGAAAACTGAGTTTCCTGTGAAAATTTGAGCCAGATCCAACCCATTTAAGGGGTGTTTTGAGCTGAATTTAAAGTTTATGGTACCCTCGCTACATGCACTCCCAATATATGTATTTTGAGCTTGGTATGTATTTCTTAATGAATACACTACTTATTTCTCTCTTAGTGGTGCCCACTCTCGCCAAAAATATGGTTTACAGCCTTACTTCTCCCTTATTGGTCAAAATATGAGCAAACCTTAAGGCACCCCCCAGAAGGCGAATTACAGGCCTGCTGAGGCCCATATACCACACCAGTAATCACTGCTATACTGGATGTAATTCTAAAACCTATGCAGTCAGATTTAGTAGGTTACAGGCTATTTTCTGGCCAAATTTCAGGATTATAGACCAACATTTACTACTCATTTGGGCTGATTTACATGTATTTTACACCATTTTAACAGCAATATTCGGGTTAAATAATTTCTGTTCAGACATGTAATGCTCCAATTGTGCCTAAAATGTCCTAATTTCTGATCAAAACATGCCTGAAATTAAATAAGTGCTTCAGATTGACCACAATATGATATACCTGAAATTACCCCTCATGAGGGGGGGCAGACCAGGCCCACACCCCGAAACTGAAATTCCAAATATGGCCCTCGAGTTTGTCAGACAAATGCAATTTAATTCTATGATGAAAACTGAGTTTCCTGTGAAAATTTGAGCCAGATCCAACCCATTTAAGGGGTGTTTTGAGCTGAATTTAAAGTTTATGGTACCCTCGCTACATGCACTCCCAATACATGTATTCTGAGCTTGGTATGTATTTCTTAATGAATACACTACTTATTTCTCTCTTAGTGGTGCCCACTCTCGCCAAAAATATGGTTTACAGCCTTACTTCTGCCTCATTGGTCAAAATATGAGCAAACCTTAAGGCACCCCCCAGAAGGCGAATTACAGGCCTGCTGAGGCCCATATACCACACCAGTAATCACTGCTATACTGGATGTAATTCTAAAACCTATGCAGTCAGATTTAGTAGGTTACAGGCTATTTTCTGGCCAAATTTCAGGATTATAGACCAACATTTACTACTCATTTGGGCTGATTTACATGTATTTTACACCATTTTAACAGCGATATTCGGGTTAAATAATTTCTGTTCAGACATGTAATGCTCCAATTGTGCCTAAAATGTCCTCATTTCTGATCAAAACATGCCTGAAATTAAATAAGTGCTTCAGATTGACCACAATATGATATAACTGAAATTACCCCTCATGAGGGCGGGCAGACCAGGCCCACACCCCGAAACTGAAATTCCAAATATGGCCCTCGAGTTTGTCAGACAAATGCAATTTAATTCTATGATGAAAACTGAGTTTCCTGTGAAAATTTGAGCCAGATCCAACCCATTTAAGGGGTGTTTTGAGCTGAATTTAAAGTTTATGGTACCCTCGCTACATGCACTCCAAATACATGTATTTTGAGCTTGGTATGTATTTCTTAATGAATACACTACTTATTTCTCTCTTAGTGGTGCCCACTCTCGCCAAAAATATGGTTTACAGCCTTACTTCTGCCTTATTGGTCAAAATATGAGCAAACCTTAAGGCACCCCCGTAGAAGGCGAATTACAGGCCTGCTGGGGCCCATATACCACACCAGTAATCACTGCTATACTGGATGTAATTCTAAAACCTATGCAGTCAGATTTAGTAGGTTACAGGCTATTTTCTGGCCAAATTTCAGGATTATAGACCAACATTTACTACTCATTTGGGCTGATTTACATGTATTTTACACCATTTTAACAGCAATATTCGGGTTAAATAATTTCTGTTCAGACATGTAATGCTCCAATTGTGCCTAAAATGTCCTCATTTCTGATCAAAACATGCCTGAAATTAAATAAGTGCTTCAGATTGACCACAATATGATATACCTGAAATTACCCCTCATGAGGGGGGGGGGGGGCAGACCAGGCCCACACCCCGAAACTGAAATTCCAAATATGGCCCTCGAGTTTGTCAGACAAATGCAATTTAATTCTATGATGAAAACTGAGTTTCCTGTGAAAATTTGAGCCAGATCCAACCCATTTAAGGGGTGTTTTGAGCTGAATTTAAAGTTTATGGTACCCTCGCTACATGCACTCCCAATATATGTATTTTGAGCTTGGTATGTATTTCTTAATGAATACACTACTTATTTCTCTCTTAGTGGTGCCCACTCTCGCCAAAAATATGGTTTACAGCCTTACTTCTGCCTTATTGGTCAAAATATGAGCAAACCTTAAGGCACCCCCCCAGAAGGCGAATTACGGGCCTGCTGGGGCCCATATACCACACCAGTAATCACTGCTATACTGGATGTAATTCTAAAACCTATGCAGTCAGATTTAGTAGGTTACAGGCTATTTTCTGGCCAAATTTCAGGATTATAGACCAACATTTACTACTCATTGGGGCTGATTTACATGTATTTTACACCATTTTAACAGCAATATTCGGGTTAAATAATTTCTGTTCAGACATGTAATGCTCCAATTGTGCCTAAAATGTCCTCATTTCTGATCAAAACATGCCTGAAATTAAATAAGTGCTTCAGATTGACCACAATATGATATACCTGAAATTACCCCTCATGAGGGGGGGGCAGACCAGGCCCACACCCCGAAACTGAAATTCCAAATATGGCCCTCGAGTTTGTCAGACAAATGCAATTTAATTCTATGATGAAAACTGAGTTTCCTGTGAAAATTTGAGCCAGATCCAACCCATTTAAGGGGTGTTTTGAGCTGAATTTAAAGTTTATTGTACCCTCGCTACATGCACTCCCAATATATGTATTTTGAGCTTGGTATGTATTTCTTAATGAATACACTACTTATTTCTCTCTTAGTGGTGCCCACTCTCGCCAAAAATATGGTTTACAGCCTTACTTCTGCCTTATTGGTCAAAATATGAGCAAACCTTAAGGCACCCCCCAGAAGGCGAATTACAGGCCTGCTGAGGCCCATATACCACACCAGTAATCACTGCTATACTGGATGTAATTCTAAAACCTATGCAGTCAGATTTAGTAGGTTACAGGCTATTTTCTGGCCAAATTTCAGGATTATAGACCAACATTTACTACTCATTTGGGCTGATTTACATGTATTTTACACCATTTTAACAGCGATATTCGGGTTAAATAATTTCTGTTCAGACATGTAATGCTCCAATTGTGCCTAAAATGTCCTCATTTCTGATCAAAACATGCCTGAAATTAAATAAGTGCTTCAGATTGACCACAATATGATATAAGTGAAATTACCCCTCATGAGGGCGGGCAGACCAGGCCCACACCCCGAAACTGAAATTCCAAATATGGCCCTCGAGTTTGTCAGACAAATGCAATTTAATTCTATGATGAAAACTGAGTTTCCTGTGAAAATTTGAGCCAGATCCAACCCATTTAAGGGGTGTTTTGAGCTGAATTTAAAGTTTATGGTACCCTCGCTACATGCACTCCAAATACATGTATTTTGAGCTTGGTATGTATTTCTTAATGAATACACTACTTATTTCTCTCTTAGTGGTGCCCACTCTCGCCAAAAATATGGTTTACAGCCTTACTTCTGCCTTATTGGTCAAAATATGAGCAAACCTTAAGGCACCCCCGTAGAAGGCGAATTACAGGCCTGCTGGGGCCCATATACCACACCAGTAATCACTGCTATACTGGATGTAATTCTAAAACCTATGCAGTCAGATTTAGTAGGTTACAGGCTATTTTCTGGCCAAATTTCAGGATTATAGACCAACATTTACTACTCATTTGGGCTGATTTACATGTATTTTACACCATTTTAACAGCAATATTCGGGTTAAATAATTTCTGTTCAGACATGTAATGCTCCAATTGTGCCTAAAATGTCCTCATTTCTGATCAAAACATGCCTGAAATTAAATAAGTGCTTCAGATTGACCACAATATGATA
Organism: Sabellastarte sp. h YS-2021; assembly: GCA_964017235.1. Lineage (NCBI taxonomy): Eukaryota > Metazoa > Annelida > Polychaeta > Sabellida > Sabellidae > Sabellastarte > Sabellastarte sp. h YS-2021. The sequence continues at coordinate 29,400,466 of OZ024935.1, read as the reverse complement.
TACCTGAAATTACCCCTCATGAGGGGGGGGCAGACCAGGCCCACACCCCGAAACTGAAATTCCAAATATGGCCCTCGAGTTTGTCAGACAAATGCAATTTAATTCTATGATGAAAACTGAGTTTCCTGTGAAAATTTGAGCCAGATCCAACCCATTTAAGGGGTGTTTTGAGCTGAATTTAAAGTTTATGGTACCCTCGCTACATGCACTCCCAATATATGTATTTTGAGCTTGGTATGTATTTCTTAATGAATACACTACTTATTTCTCTCTTAGTGGTGCCCACTCTCGCCAAAAATATGGTTTACAGCCTTACTTCTGCCTTATTGGTCAAAATATGAGCAAACCTTAAGGCACCCCCCCAGAAGGCGAATTACGGGCCTGCTGGGGCCCATATACCACACCAGTAATCACTGCTATACTGGATGTAATTCTAAAACCTATGCAGTCAGATTTAGTAGGTTACAGGCTATTTTCTGGCCAAATTTCAGGATTATAGACCAACATTTACTACTCATTGGGGCTGATTTACATGTATTTTACACCATTTTAACAGCAATATTCGGGTTAAATAATTTCTGTTCAGACATGTAATGCTCCAATTGTGCCTAAAATGTCCTCATTTCTGATCAAAACATGCCTGAAATTAAATAAGTGCTTCAGATTGACCACAATATGATATACCTGAAATTACCCCTCATGAGGGGGGGGGGGGGGGCAGACCAGGCCCACACCCCGAAACTGAAATTCCAAATATGGCCCTCGAGTTTGTCAGACAAATGCAATTTAATTCTATGATGAAAACTGAGTTTCCTGTGAAAATTTGAGCCAGATCCAACCCATTTAAGGGGTGTTTTGAGCTGAATTTAAAGTTTATGGTACCCTCGCTACATGCACTCCCAATATATGTATTTTGAGCTTGGTATGTATTTCTTAATGAATACACTACTTATTTCTCTCTTAGTGGTGCCCACTCTCGCCAAAAATATGGTTTACAGCCTTACTTCTGCCTTATTGGTCAAAATATGAGCAAACCTTAAGGCACCCCCCCAGAAGGCGAATTACAGGCCTGCTGGGGCCCATATACCACATCAGTAATCACTGCTATACTGGATGTAATTCTAAAACCTATGCAGTCAGATTTAGTAGGTTACAGGCTATTTTCTGGCCAAATTTCAGGATTATAGACCAACATTTACTACTCATTTAGGCTGATTTACATGTATTTTACACCATTTTAACAGCGATATTCGGGTTAAATAATTTCTGTTCAGACATGTAATGCTCCAATTGTGCCTAAAATGTCCTCATTTCTGATCAAAACATGCCTGAAATTAAATAAGTGCTTCAGATTGACCACAATATGATATAACTGAAATTACCCCTCATGAGGGCGGGCAGACCAGGCCCACACCCCGAAACTGAAATTCCAAATATGGCCCTCGAGTTTGTCAGACAAATGCAATTTAATTCTATGATGAAAACTGAGTTTCCTGTGAAAATTTGAGCCAGATCCAACCCATTTAAGGGGTGTTTTGAGCTGAATTTAAAGTTTATGGTACCCTCGCTACATGCACTCCCAATATATGTATTTTGAGCTTGGTATGTATTTCTTAATGAATACACTACTTATTTCTCTCTTAGTGGTGCCCACTCTCGCCAAAAATATGGTTTACAGCCTTACTTCTGCCTTATTGGTCAAAATATGAGCAAACCTTAAGGCACCCCCCCAGAAGGCGAATTACAGGCCTGCTGGGGCCCATATACCACATCAGTAATCACTGCTATACTGGATGTAATTCTAAAACCTATGCAGTCAGATTTAGTAGGTTACAGGCTATTTTCTGGCCAAATTTCAGGATTATAGACCAACATTTACTACTCATTTGGGCTGATTTACATGTATTTTACACCATTTTAACAGCGATATTCGGGTTAAATAATTTCTGTTCAGACATGTAATGCTCCAATTGTGCCTAAAATGTCCTCATTTCTGATCAAAACATGCCTGAAATTAAATAAGTGCTTCAGATTGACCACAATATGATATAACTGAAATTACCCCTTATGAGGGCGGGCAGACCAGGCCCACACCCCGAAACTGAAATTCCAAATATGGCCCTCGAGTTTGTCAGACAAATGCAATTTAATTCTATGATGAAAACTGAGTTTCCTGTGAAAATTTGAGCCAGATCCAACCCATTTAAGGGGTGTTTTGATCTGAATTTAAAGTTTATGGTACCCTCGCTACATGCACTCCAAATACATGTATTTTGAGCTTGGTATGTACTTCTTAATGAATACACTACTTATTTCTCTCTTAGTGGTGCCCACTCTCGCCAAAAATATGGTTTACAGCCTTACTTCTGCCTTATTGGTCAAAATATGAGCAAACCTTAAGGCACCCCCCCAGAAGGCGAATTACAGGCCTGCTGGGGCCCATATACCACACCAGTAATCACTGCTATACTGGATGTAATTCTAAAACCTATGCAGTCAGATTTAGTAGGTTACAGGCTATTTTCTGGCCAAATTTCAGGATTATAGACCAACATTTACTACTCATTTGGGCTGATTTACATGTATTTTACACCATTTTAACAGCAATATTCGGGTTAAATAATTTCTGTTCAGACATGTAATGCTCCAATTGTGCCTAAAATGTCCTCATTTCTGATCAAAACATGCCTGAAATTAAATAAGTGCTTCAGATTGACCACAATATGATATACCTGAAATTACCCCTCATGAGGGGGGGGGCAGACCAGGCACACACCCCGAAACTGAAATTCCAAATATGGCCCTCGAGTTTGTCAGACAAATGCAATTTAATTCTATGATGAAAACTGAGTTTCCTGTGAAAATTTGAGCCAGATCCAACCCATTTAAGGGGTGTTTTGAGCTGAATTTAAAGTTTATGGTACCCTCGCTACATGCACTCCCAATATATGTATTTTGAGCTTGGTATGTATTTCTTAATGAATACACTACTTATTTCTCTCTTAGTGGTGCCCACTCTCGCCAAAAATATGGTTTACAGCCTTACTTCTGCCTTATTGGTCAAAATATGAGCAAACCTTAAGGCACCCCCCAGAAGGCGAATTACAGGCCTGCTGGGGCCCATATACCACATCAGTAATCACTGCTATACTGGATGTAATTCTAAAACCTATGCAGTCAGATTTAGTAGGTTACAGGCTATTTTCTGGCCAAATTTCAGGATTATAGACCAACATTTACTACTCATTTGGGCTGATTTACATGTATTTTACACCATTTTAACAGCGATATTCGGGTTAAATAATTTCTGTTCAGACATGTAATGCTCCAATTGTGCCTAAAATGTCCTCATTTCTGATCAAAACATGCCTGAAATTAAATAAGTGCTTCAGATTGACCACAATATGATATAACTGAAATTACCCCTTATGAGGGCGGGCAGACCAGGCCCACACCCCGAAACTGAAATTCCAAATATGGCCCTCGAGTTTGTTAGACAAATGCAATTTAATTCTATGATGAAAACTGAGTTTCCTGTGAAAATTTGAGCCAGATCCAACCCATTTAAGGGGTGTTTTGATCTGAATTTAAAGTTTATGGTACCCTCGCTACATGCACTCCAAATACATGTATTTTGAGCTTGGTATGTATTTCTTAATGAATACACTACTTATTTCTCTCTTAGTGGTGCCCACTCTCGCCAAAAATATGGTTTACAGCCTTACTTCTGCCTTATTGGTCAAAATATGAGCAAACCTTAAGGCACCCCCCCAGAAGGCGAATTACAGGCCTGCTGGGGCCCATATACCACACCAGTAATCACTGCTATACTGGATGTAATTCTAAAACCTATGCAGTCAGATTTAGTAGGTTACAGGCTATTTTCTGGCCAAATTTCAGGATTATAGACCAACATTTACTACTCATTTGGGCTGATTTACATGTATTTTACACCATTTTAACAGCAATATTCGGGTTAAATAATTTCTGTTCAGACATGTAATGCTCCAATTGTGCCTAAAATGTCCTCATTTCTGATCAAAACATGCCTGAAATTAAATAAGTGCTTCAGATTGACCACAATATGATATACCTGAAATTACCCCTCATGAGGGGGGGCAGACCAGGCACACACCCCGAAACTGAAATTCCAAATATGGCCCTCGAGTTTGTCAGACAAATGCAATTTAATTCTATGATGAAAACTGAGTTTCCTGTGAAAATTTGAGCCAGATCCAACCCATTTAAGGGGTGTTTTGAGCTGAATTTAAAGTTTATGGTACCCTCGCTACATTCACTCCCAATATATGTATTTTGAGCTTGGTATGTATTTCTTAATGAATACACTACTTATTTCTCTCTTAGTGGTGCCCACTCTCGCCAAAAATATGGTTTACAGCCTTACTTCTGCCTTATTGGTCAAAATATGAGCAAACCTTAAGGCACCCCCCCAGAAGGCGAATTACAGGCCTGCTGGGGCCCATATACCACACCAGTAATCACTGCTATACTGGATGTAATTCTAAAACCTATGCAGTCAGATTTAGTAGGTTACAGGCTATTTTCTGGCCAAATTTCAGGATTATAGACCAACATTTACTACTCATTTGGGCTGATTTACATGTATTTTACACCATTTTAACAGCAATATTCGGGTTAAATAATTTCTGTTCAGACATGTAATGCTCCAATTGTGCCTAAAATGTCCTCATTTCTGATCAAAACATGCCTGAAATTAAATAAGTGCTTCAGATTGACCACAATATGATATACCTGAAATTACCCCTCATGAGGGGGGGCAGACCAGGCACACACCCCGAAACTGAAATTCCAAATATGGCCCTCGAGTTTGTCAGACAAATGCAATTTAATTCTATGATGAAAACTGAGTTTCCTGTGAAAATTTGAGCCAGATCCAACCCATTTAAGGGGTGTTTTGAGCTGAATTTAAAGTTTATGGTACCCTCGCTACATGCACTCCCAATATATGTATTTTGAGCTTGGTATGTATTTCTTAATGAATACACTACTTATTTCTCTCTTAGTGGTGCCCACTCTCGCCAAAAATATGGTTTACAGCCTTACTTCTGCCTTATTGGTCAAAATATGAGCAAACCTTAAGGCACCCCCCCAGAAGGCGAATTACAGGCCTGCTGGGGCCCATATGCCACATCAGTAATCACTGCTATACTGGATGTAATTCTAAAACCTATGCAGTCAGATTTAGTAGGTTACAGGCTATTTTCTGGCCAAATTTCAGGATTATAGACCAACATTTACTACTCATTTGGGCTGATTTACATGTATTTTACACCATTTTAACAGCGATATTCGGGTTAAATAATTTCTGTTCAGACATGTAATGCTCCAATTGTGCCTAAAATGTCCTCATTTCTGATCAAAACATGCCTGAAATTAAATAAGTGCTTCAGATTGACCACAATATGATATAACTGAAATTACCCCTTATGAGGGCGGGCAGACCAGGCCCACACCCCGAAACTGAAATTCCAAATATGGCCCTCAAGTTTGTCAGACAAATGCAATTTAATTCTATGATGAAAACTGAGTTTCCTGTGAAAATTTGAGCCAGATCCAACCCATTTAAGGGGTGTTTTGATCTGAATTTAAAGTTTATGGTACCCTCGCTACATGCACTCCAAATACATGTATTTTGAGCTTGGTATGTATTTCTTAATGAATACACTACTTATTTCTCTCTTAGTGGTGCCCACTCTCGCCAAAAATATGGTTTACAGCCTTACTTCTGCCTTATTGGTCAAAATATGAGCAAACCTTAAGGCACCCCCCCAGAAGGCGAATTACAGGCCTGCTGGGGCCCATATACCACACCAGTAATCACTGCTATACTGGATGTAATTCTAAAACCTATGCAGTCAGATTTAGTAGGTTACAGGCTATTTTCTGGCCAAATTTCAGGATTATAGACCAACATTTACTACTCATTTGGGCTGATTTACATGTATTTTACACCATTTTAACAGCAATATTCGGGTTAAATAATTTCTGTTCAGACATGTAATGCTCCAATTGTGCCTAAAATGTCCTCATTTCTGATCAAAACATGCCTGAAATTAAATAAGTGCTTCAGATTGACCACAATATGATATACCTGAAATTACCCCTCATGAGGGGGGGCAGACCAGGCACACACCCCGAAACTGAAATTCCAAATATGGCCCTCGAGTTTGTCAGACAAATGCAATTTAATTCTATAATGAAAACTGAGTTTCCTGTGAAAATTTGAGCCAGATCCAACCCATTTAAGGGGTGTTTTGAGCTGAATTTAAAGTTTATGGTACCCTCGCTACATGCACTCCCAATATATGTATTTTGAGCTTGGTATGTATTTCTTAATGAATACACTACTTATTTCTCTCTTAGTGGTGCCCACTCTCGCCAAAAATATGGTTTACAGCCTTACTTCTGCCTTATTGGTCAAAATATGAGCAAACCTTAAGGCACCCCCCAGAAGGCGAATTACAGGCCTGCTGAGGCCCATATACCACACCAGTAATCACTGCTATACTGGATGTAATTCTAAAACCTATGCAGTCAGATTTAGTAGGTTACAGGCTATTTTCTGGCCAAATTTCAGGATTATAGACCAACATTTACTACTCATTTGGGCTGATTTACATGTATTTTACACCATTTTAACAGCAATATTCGGGTTAAATAATTTCTGTTCAGACATGTAATGCTCCAATTGTGCCTAAAATGTCCTCATTTCTGATCAAAACATGCCTGAAATTAAATAAGTGCTTCAGATTGACCACAATATGATATACCTGAAATTACCCCTCATGAGGGGGGGGGGGCAGACCAGGCCCACACCCCGAAACTGAAATTCCAAATATGGCCCTCGAGTTTGTCAGACAAATGCAATTTAATTCTATGATGAAAACTGAGTTTCCTGTGAAAATTTGAGCCAGATCCAACCCATTTAAGGGGTGTTTTGAGCTGAATTTAAAGTTTATGGTACCCTCGCTACATGCACTCCCAATACATGTATTCTGAGCTTGGTATGTATTTCTTAATGAATACACTACTTATTTCTCTCTTAGTGGTGCCCACTCTCGCCAAAAATATGGTTTACAGCCTTACTTCTGCCTCATTGGTCAAAATATGAGCAAACCTTAAGGCACCCCCCAGAAGGCGAATTACAGGCCTGCTGAGGCCCATATACCACACCAGTAATCACTGCTATACTGGATGTAATTCTAAAACCTATGCAGTCAGATTTAGTAGGTTACAGGCTATTTTCTGGCCAAATTTCAGGATTATAGACCAACATTTACTACTCATTTGGGCTGATTTACATGTATTTTACACCATTTTAACAGCGATATTCGGGTTAAATAATTTCTGTTCAGACATGTAATGCTCCAATTGTGCCTAAAATGTCCTCATTTCTGATCAAAACATGCCTGAAATTAAATAAGTGCTTCAGATTGACCACAATATGATATACCTGAAATTACCCCTCATGAGGGGGGGGGGGGGGGCAGACCAGGCACACACCCCGAAACTGAAATTCCAAATATGGCCCTCGAGTTTGTCAGACAAATGCAATTTAATTCTATGATGAAAACTGAGTTTCCTGTGAAAATTTGAGCCAGATCCAACCCATTTAAGGGGTGTTTTGAGCTGAATTTAAAGTTTATGGTACCCTCGCTACATGCACTCCCAATATATGTATTTTGAGCTTGGTATGTATTTCTTAATGAATACACTACTTATTTCTCTCTTAGTGGTGCCCACTCTCGCCAAAAATATGGTTTACAGCCTTACTTCTGCCTTATTGGTCAAAATATGAGCAAACCTTAAGGCACGCCCCCAGAAGGCGAATTACAGGCCTGCTGGGGCCCATATACCACACCAGTAATCACTGCTATACTGGATGTAATTCTAAAACCTATGCAGTCAGATTTAGTAGGTTACAGGCTATTTTCTGGCCAAATTTCAGGATTATAGACCAACATTTACTACTCATTTGGGCTGATTTACATGTATTTTACACCATTTTAACAGCAATATTCGGGTTAAATAATTTCTGTTCAGACATGTAATGCTCCAATTGTGCCTAAAATGTCCTCATTTCTGATCAAAACATGCCTGAAATTAAATAAGTGCTTCAGATTGACCACAATATGATATACCTGAAATTACCCCTCATGAGGGGGGGCAGACCAGGCACACACCCCGAAACTGAAATTCCAAATATGGCCCTCGAGTTTGTCAGACAAATGCAATTTAATTCTATGATGAAAACTGAGTTTCCTGTGAAAATTTGAGCCAGATCCAACCCATTTAAGGGGTGTTTTGAGCTGAATTTAAAGTTTATGGTACCCTCGCTACATTCACTCCCAATATATGTATTTTGAGCTTGGTATGTATTTCTTAATGAATACACTACTTATTTCTCTCTTAGTGGTGCCCACTCTCGCCAAAAATATGGTTTACAGCCTTACTTCTGCCTTATTGGTCAAAATATGAGCAAACCTTAAGGCACCCCCCCAGAAGGCGAATTACAGGCCTGCTGGGGCCCATATACCACACCAGTAATCACTGCTATACTGGATGTAATTCTAAAACCTATGCAGTCAGATTTAGTAGGTTACAGGCTATTTTCTGGCCAAATTTCAGGATTATAGACCAACATTTACTACTCATTTGGGCTGATTTACATGTATTTTACACCATTTTAACAGCAATATTCGGGTTAAATAATTTCTGTTCAGACATGTAATGCTCCAATTGTGCCTAAAATGTCCTCATTTCTGATCAAAACATGCCTGAAATTAAATAAGTGCTTCAGATTGACCACAATATGATATACCTGAAATTACCCCTCATGAGGGGGGGGCAGACCAGGCCCACACCCCGAAACTGAAATTCCAAATATGGCCCTCGAGTTTGTCAGACAAATGCAATTTAATTCTATGATGAAAACTGAGTTTCCTGTGAAAATTTGAGCCAGATCCAACCCATTTAAGGGGTGTTTTGAGCTGAATTTAAAGTTTATGGTACCCTCGCTACATGCACTCCCAATATATGTATTTTGAGCTTGGTATGTATTTCTTAATGAATACACTACTTATTTCTCTCTTAGTGGTGCCCACTCTCGCCAAAAATATGGTTTACAGCCTTACTTCTGCCTTATTGGTCAAAATATGAGCAAACCTTAAGGCACCCCCCCAGAAGGCGAATTACAGGCCTGCTGGGGCCCATATACCACACCAGTAATCACTGCTATACTGGATGTAATTCTAAAACCTATGCAGTCAGATTTAGTAGGTTACAGGCTATTTTCTGGCCAAATTTCAGGATTATAGACCAACATTTACTACTCATTTGGGCTGATTTACATGTATTTTACACCATTTTAACAGCAATATTCGGGTTAAATATTTTCTGTTCAGACATGTAATGCTCCAATTGTGCCTAAAATGTCCTCATTTCTGATCAAAACATGCCTGAAATTAAATAAGTGCTTCAGATTGACCACAATATGATATACCTGAAATTACCCCTCATGAGGGGGGGGGGGGGCAGACCAGGCCCACACCCCGAAACTGAAATTCCAAATATGGCCCTCGAGTTTGTCAGACAAATGCAATTTAATTCTATGATGAAAACTGAGTTTCCTGTGAAAATTTGAGCCAGATCCAACCCATTTAAGGGGTGTTTTGAGCTGAATTTAAAGTTTATGGTACCCTCGCTACATGCACTCCCAATACATGTATTCTGAGCTTGGTATGTATTTCTTAATGAATACACTACTTATTTCTCTCTTAGTGGTGCCCACTCTCGCCAAAAATATGGTTTACAGCCTTACTTCTGCCTCATTGGTCAAAATATGAGCAAACCTTAAGGCACCCCCCCCCAGAAGGCGAATTACAGGCCTGCTGGGGCCCATATACCACACCAGTAATCACTGCTATACTGGATGTAATTCTAAAACCTATGCAGTCAGATTTAGTAGGTTACAGGCTATTTTCTGGCCAAATTTCAGGATTATAGACCAACATTTACTACTCATTTGGGCTGATTTACATGTATTTTACACCATTTTAACAGCAATATTCGGGTTAAATAATTTCTGTTCAGACATGTAATGCTCCAATTGTGCCTAAAATGTCCTCATTTCTGATCAAAACATGCCTGAAATTAAATAAGTGCTTTAGATTGACCACAATATGATATACCTGAAATTACCCCTCATGAGGGGGGGGCAGACCAGGCCCACACCCCGAAACTGAAATTCCAAATATGGCCCTCGAGTTTGTCAGACAAATGCAATTTAATTCTATGATGAAAACTGAGTTTCCTGTGAAAATTTGAGCCAGATCCAACCCATTTAAGGGGTGTTTTGAGCTGAATTTAAAGTTTATGGTACCCTCGCTACATGCACTCCCAATATATGTATTTTGAGCTTGGTATGTATTTCTTAATGAATACACTACTTATTTCTCTCTTAGTGGTGCCCACTCTCGCCAAAAATATGGTTTACAGCCTTACTTCTGCCTTATTGGTCAAAATATGAGCAAACCTTAAGGCACCCCCCCAGAAGGCGAATTACAGGCCTGCTGGGGCCCATATACCACACCAGTAATCACTGCTATACTGGATGTAATTCTAAAACCTATGCAGTCAGATTTAGTAGGTTACAGGCTATTTTCTGGCCAAATTTCAGGATTATAGACCAATATTTACTACTCATTTGGGCTGATTTACATGTATTTTACACCATTTTAACAGCAATATTCGGGTTAAATAATTTCTGTTCAGACATGTAATGCTCCAATTGTGCCTAAAATGTCCTCATTTCTGATCAAAACATGCCTGAAATTAAATAAGTGCTTCAGATTGACCACAATATGATATACCTGAAATTACCCCTCATGAGGGGGGGCAGACCAGGCCCACACCCCGAAACTGAAATTCCAAATATGGCCCTCGAGTTTGTCAGACAAATGCAATTTAATTCTATGATGAAAACTGAGTTTCCTGTGAAAATTTGAGCCAGATCCAACCCATTTAAGGGGTGTTTTGAGCTGAATTTAAAGTTTATGGTACCCTCGCTACATGCACTCCCAATATATGTATTTTGAGCTTGGTATGTATTTCTTAATGAATACACTACTTATTTCTCTCTTAGTGGTGCCCACTCTCGCCAAAAATATGGTTTACAGCCTTACTTCTCCCTTATTGGTCAAAATATGAGCAAACCTTAAGGCACCCCCCAGAAGGCGAATTACAGGCCTGCTGAGGCCCATATACCACACCAGTAATCACTGCTATACTGGATGTAATTCTAAAACCTATGCAGTCAGATTTAGTAGGTTACAGGCTATTTTCTGGCCAAATTTCAGGATTATAGACCAACATTTACTACTCATTTGGGCTGATTTACATGTATTTTACACCATTTTAACAGCAATATTTGGGTTAAATAATTTCTGTTCAGACATGTAATGCTCCAATTGTGCCTAAAATGTCCTCATTTCTGATCAAAACATGCCTGAAATTAAATAAGTGCTTCAGATTGACCACAATATGATATACCTGAAATTACCCCTCATGAGGGGGGGCAGACCAGGCCCACACCCCGAAACTGAAATTCCAAATATGGCCCTCGAGTTTGTCAGACAAATGCAATTTAATTCTATGATGAAAACTGAGTTTCCTGTGAAAATTTGAGCCAGATCCAACCCATTTAAGGGGTGTTTTGAGCTGAATTTAAAGTTTATGGTACCCTCGCTACATGCACTCCCAATACATGTATTCTGAGCTTGGTATGTATTTCTTAATGAATACACTACTTATTTCTCTCTTAGTGGTGCCCACTCTCGCCAAAAATATGGTTTACAGCCTTACTTCTGCCTCATTGGTCAAAATATGAGCAAACCTTAAGGCACCCCCCAGAAGGCGAATTACAGGCCTGCTGAGGCCCATATACCACACCAGTAATCACTGCTATACTGGATGTAATTCTAAAACCTATGCAGTCAGATTTAGTAGGTTACAGGCTATTTTCTGGCCAAATTTCAGGATTATAGACCAACATTTACTACTCATTTGGGCTGATTTACATGTATTTTACACCATTTTAACAGCGATATTCGGGTTAAATAATTTCTGTTCAGACATGTAATGCTCCAATTGTGCCTAAAATGTCCTCATTTCTGATCAAAACATGCCTGAAATTAAATAAGTGCTTCAGATTGACCACAATATGATATAACTGAAATTACCCCTCATGAGGGCGGGCAGACCAGGCCCACACCCCGAAACTGAAATTCCAAATATGGCCCTCGAGTTTGTCAGACAAATGCAATTTAATTCTATGATGAAAACTGAGTTTCCTGTGAAAATTTGAGCCAGATCCAACCCATTTAAGGGGTGTTTTGAGCTGAATTTAAAGTTTATGGTACCCTCGCTACATGCACTCCAAATACATGTATTTTGAGCTTGGTATGTATTTCTTAATGAATACACTACTTATTTCTCTCTTAGTGGTGCCCACTCTCGCCAAAAATATGGTTTACAGCCTTACTTCTGCCTTATTGGTCAAAATATGAGCAAACCTTAAGGCACCCCCGTAGAAGGCGAATTACAGGCCTGCTGGGGCCCATATACCACACCAGTAATCACTGCTATACTGGATGTAATTCTAAAACCTATGCAGTCAGATTTAGTAGGTTACAGGCTATTTTCTGGCCAAATTTCAGGATTATAGACCAACATTTACTACTCATTTGGGCTGATTTACATGTATTTTACACCATTTTAACAGCAATATTCGGGTTAAATAATTTCTGTTCAGACATGTAATGCTCCAATTGTGCCTAAAATGTCCTCATTTCTGATCAAAACATGCCTGAAATTAAATAAGTGCTTCAGATTGACCACAATATGATATACCTGAAATTACCCCTCATGAGGGGGGGGCAGACCAGGCCCACACCCCGAAACTGAAATTCCAAATATGGCCCTCGAGTTTGTCAGACAAATGCAATTTAATTCTATGATGAAAACTGAGTTTCCTGTGAAAATTTGAGCCAGATCCAACCCATTTAAGGGGTGTTTTGAGCTGAATTTAAAGTTTATGGTACCCTCGCTACATGCACTCCCAATATATGTATTTTGAGCTTGGTATGTATTTCTTAATGAATACACTACTTATTTCTCTCTTAGTGGTGCCCACTCTCGCCAAAAATATGGTTTACAGCCTTACTTCTGCCTTATTGGTCAAAATATGAGCAAACCTTAAGGCACCCCCCCAGAAGGCGAATTACGGGCCTGCTGGGGCCCATATACCACACCAGTAATCACTGCTATACTGGATGTAATTCTAAAACCTATGCAGTCAGATTTAGTAGGTTACAGGCTATTTTCTGGCCAAATTTCAGGATTATAGACCAACATTTACTACTCATTTGGGCTGATTTACATGTATTTTACACCATTTTAACAGCAATATTCGGGTTAAATAATTTCTGTTCAGACATGTAATGCTCCAATTGTGCCTAAAATGTCCTCATTTCTGATCAAAACATGCCTGAAATTAAATAAGTGCTTCAGATTGACCACAATATGATATACCTGAAATTACCCCTCATGAGGGGGGGGCAGACCAGGCCCACACCCCGAAACTGAAATTCCAAATATGGCCCTCGAGTTTGTCAGACAAATGCAATTTAATTCTATGATGAAAACTGAGTTTCCTGTGAAAATTTGAGCCAGATCCAACCCATTTAAGGGGTGTTTTGAGCTGAATTTAAAGTTTATGGTACCCTCGCTACATGCACTCCCAATATATGTATTTTGAGCTTGGTATGTATTTCTTAATGAATACACTACTTATTTCTCTCTTAGTGGTGCCCACTCTCGCCAAAAATATGGTTTACAGCCTTACTTCTGCCTTATTGGTCAAAATATGAGCAAACCTTAAGGCACCCCCCAGAAGGCGAATTACAGGCCTGCTGAGGCCCATATACCACACCAGTAATCACTGCTATACTGGATGTAATTCTAAAACCTATGCAGTCAGATTTAGTAGGTTACAGGCTATTTTCTGGCCAAATTTCAGGATTATAGACCAACATTTACTACTCATTTGGGCTGATTTACATGTATTTTACACCATTTTAACAGCAATATTCGGGTTAAATAATTTCTGTTCAGACATGTAATGCTCCAATTGTGCCTAAAATGTCCTCATTTCTGATCAAAACATGCCTGAAATTAAATAAGTGCTTCAGATTGACCACAATATGATATACCTGAAATTACCCCTCATGAGGCGGGGGGGGGCAGACCAGGCCCACACCCCGAAACTGAAATTCCAAATATGGCCCTCGAGTTTGTCAGACAAATGCAATTTAATTCTATGATGAAAACTGAGTTTCCTGTGAAAATTTGAGCCAGATCCAACCCATTTAAGGGGTGTTTTGAGCTGAATTTAAAGTTTATGGTACCCTCGCTACATGCACTCCCAATATATGTATTTTGAGCTTGGTATGTATTTCTTAATGAATACACTACTTATTTCTCTCTTAGTGGTGCCCACTCTCGCCAAAAATATGGTTTACAGCCTTACTTCTGCCTTATTGGTCAAAATATGAGCAAACCTTAAGGCACCCCCCCAGAAGGCGAATTACAGGCCTGCTGGGGCCCATATACCACATCAGTAATCACTGCTATACTGGATGTAATTCTAAAACCTATGCAGTCAGATTTAGTAGGTTACAGGCTATTTTCTGGCCAAATTTCAGGATTATAGACCAACATTTACTACTCATTTGGGCTGATTTACATGTATTTTACACCATTTTAACAGCGATATTCGGGTTAAATAATTTCTGTTCAGACATGTAATGCTCCAATTGTGCCTAAAATGTCCTCATTTCTGATCAAAACATGCCTGAAATTAAATAAGTGCTTCAGATTGACCACAATATGATATAACTGAAATTACCCCTTATGAGGGCGGGCAGACCAGGCCCACACCCCGAAACTGAAATTCCAAATATGGCCCTCGAGTTTGTCAGACAAATGCAATTTAATTCTATGATGAAAACTGAGTTTCCTGTGAAAATTTGAGCCAGATCCAACCCATTTAAGGGGTGTTTTGATCTGAATTTAAAGTTTATGGTACCCTCGCTACATGCACTCCAAATACATGTATTTTGAGCTTGGTATGTACTTCTTAATGAATACACTACTTATTTCTCTCTTAGTGGTGCCCACTCTCGCCAAAAATATGGTTTACAGCCTTACTTCTGCCTTATTGGTCAAAATATGAGCAAACCTTAAGGCACCCCCCCAGAAGGCGAATTACAGGCCTGCTGGGGCCCATATACCACACCAGTAATCACTGCTATACTGGATGTAATTCTAAAACCTATGCAGTCAGATTTAGTAGGTTACAGGCTATTTTCTGGCCAAATTTCAGGATTATAGACCAACATTTACTACTCATTTGGGCTGATTTACATGTATTTTACACCATTTTAACAGCAATATTCGGGTTAAATAATTTCTGTTCAGACATGTAATGCTCCAATTGTGCCTAAAATGTCCTCATTTCTGATCAAAACATGCCTGAAATTAAATAAGTGCTTCAGATTGACCACAATATGATATACCTGAAATTACCCCTCATGAGGGGGGGGCAGACCAGGCACACACCCCGAAACTGAAATTCCAAATATGGCCCTCGAGTTTGTCAGACAAATGCAATTTAATTCTATGATGAAAACTGAGTTTCCTGTGAAAATTTGAGCCAGATCCAACCCATGTAAGGGGTGTTTTGAGCTGAATTTAAAGTTTATGGTACCCTCGCTACATGCACTCCCAATATATGTATTTTGAGCTTGGTATGTATTTCTTAATGAATACACTACTTATTTCTCTCTTAGTGGTGCCCACTCTCGCCAAAAATATGGTTTACAGCCTTACTTCTGCCTTATTGGTCAAAATATGAGCAAACCTTAAGGCACCCCCCCAGAAGGCGAATTACAGGCCTGCTGGGGCCCATATACCACATCAGTAATCACTGCTATACTGGATGTAATCCTAAAACCTATGCAGTCAGATTTAGTAGGTTACAGGCTATTTTCTGGCCAAATTTCAGGATTATAGACCAACATTTACTACTCATTTGGGCTGATTTACATGTATTTTACACCATTTTAACAGCGATATTCGGGTTAAATAATTTCTGTTCAGACATGTAATGCTCCAATTGTGCCTAAAATGTCCTCATTTCTGATCAAAACATGCCTGAAATTAAATAAGTGCTTCAGATTGACCACAATATGATATAACTGAAATTACCCCTTATGAGGGCGGGCAGACCAGGCCCACACCCCGAAACTGAAATTCCAAATATGGCCCTCGAGTTTGTTAGACAAATGCAATTTAATTCTATGATGAAAACTGAGTTTCCTGTGAAAATTTGAGCCAGATCCAACCCATTTAAGGGGTGTTTTGATCTGAATTTAAAGTTTATGGTACCCTCGCTACATGCACTCCAAATACATGTATTTTGAGCTTGGTATGTATTTCTTAATGAATACACTACTTATTTCTCTCTTAGTGGTGCCCACTCTCGCCAAAAATATGGTTTACAGCCTTACTTCTGCCTTATTGGTCAAAATATGAGCAAACCTTAAGGCACCCCCCCAGAAGGCGAATTACAGGCCTGCTGGGGCCCATATACCACACCAGTAATCACTGCTATACTGGATGTAATTCTAAAACCTATGCAGTCAGATTTAGTAGGTTACAGGCTATTTTCTGGCCAAATTTCAGGATTATAGACCAACATTTACTACTCATTTGGGCTGATTTACATGTATTTTACACCATTTTAACAGCAATATTCGGGTTAAATAATTTCTGTTCAGACATGTAATGCTCCAATTGTGCCTAAAATGTCCTCATTTCTGATCAAAACATGCCTGAAATTAAATAAGTGCTTCAGATTGACCACAATATGATATACCTGAAATTACCCCTCATGAGGGGGGGCAGACCAGGCACACACCCCGAAACTGAAATTCCAAATATGGCCCTCGAGTTTGTCAGACAAATGCAATTTAATTCTATGATGAAAACTGAGTTTCCTGTGAAAATTTGAGCCAGATCCAACCCATTTAAGGGGTGTTTTGAGCTGAATTTAAAGTTTATGGTACCCTCGCTACATTCACTCCCAATATATGTATTTTGAGCTTGGTATGTATTTCTTAATGAATACACTACTTATTTCTCTCTTAGTGGTGCCCACTCTCGCCAAAAATATGGTTTACAGCCTTACTTCTGCCTTATTGGTCAAAATATGAGCAAACCTTAAGGCACCCCCCCAGAAGGCGAATTACAGGCCTGCTGGGGCCCATATACCACACCAGTAATCACTGCTATACTGGATGTAATTCTAAAACCTATGCAGTCAGATTTAGTAGGTTACAGGCTATTTTCTGGCCAAATTTCAGGATTATAGACCAACATTTACTACTCATTTGGGCTGATTTACATGTATTTTACACCATTTTAACAGCAATATTCGGGTTAAATAATTTCTGTTCAGACATGTAATGCTCCAATTGTGCCTAAAATGTCCTCATTTCTGATCAAAACATGCCTGAAATTAAATAAGTGCTTCAGATTGACCACAATATGATATACCTGAAATTACCCCTCATGAGGGGGGGGGGGGGGGGGCAGACCAGGCCCACACCCCGAAACTGAAATTCCAAATATGGCCCTCGAGTTTGTCAGACAAATGCAATTTAATTCTATGATGAAAACTGAGTTTCCTGTGAAAATTTGAGCCAGATCCAACCCATTTAAGGGGTGTTTTGAGCTGAATTTAAAGTTTATGGTACCCTCGCTACATGCACTCCCAATATATGTATTTTGAGCTTGGTATGTATTTCTTAATGAATACACTACTTATTTCTCTCTTAGTGGTGCCCACTCTCGCCAAAAATATGGTTTACAGCCTTACTTCTGCCTTATTGGTCAAAATATGAGCAAACCTTAAGGCACCCCCCCAGAAGGCGAATTACAGGCCTGCTGGGGCCCATATACCACATCAGTAATCACTGCTATACTGGATGTAATTCTAAAACCTATGCAGTCAGATTTAGTAGGTTACAGGCTATTTTCTGGCCAAATTTCAGGATTATAGACCAACATTTACTACTCATTTGGGCTGATTTACATGTATTTTACACCATTTTAACAGCGATATTCGGGTTAAATAATTTCTGTTCAGACATGTAATGCTCCAATTGTGCCTAAAATGTCCTCATTTCTGATCAAAACATGCCTGAAATTAAATAAGTGCTTCAGATTGACCACAATATGATATAACTGAAATTACCCCTTATGAGGGCGGGCAGATCAGGCCCACACCCCGAAACTGAAATTCCAAATATGGCCCTCGAGTTTGTCAGACAAATGCAATTTAATTCTATGATGAAAACTGAGTTTCCTGTGAAAATTTGAGCCAGATCCAACCCATTTAAGGGGTGTTTTGATCTGAATTTAAAGTTTATGGTACCCTCGCTACATGCACTCCAAATACATGTATTTTGAGCTTGGTATGTATTTCTTAATGAATACACTACTTATTTCTCTCTTAGTGGTGCCCACTCTCGCCAAAAATATGGTTTACAGCCTTACTTCTGCCTTATTGGTCAAAATATGAGCAAACCTTAAGGCACTCCCCCCAGAAGGCGAATTACAGGCCTGCTGGGGCCCATATACCACACCAGTAATCACTGCTATACTGGATGTAATTCTAAAACCTATGCAGTCAGATTTAGTAGGTTACAGGCTATTTTCTGGCCAAATTTCAGGATTATAGACCAACATTTACTACTCATTTGGGCTGATTTACATGTATTTTACACCATTTTAACAGCAATATTCGGGTTAAATAATTTCTGTTCAGACATGTAATGCTCCAATTGTGCCTAAAATGTCCTCATTTCTGATCAAAACATGCCTGAAATTAAATAAGTGCTTCAGATTGACCACAATATGATATACCTGAAATTACCCCTCATGAGGGGGGGCAGACCAGGCACACACCCCGAAACTGAAATTCCAAATATGGCCCTCGAGTTTGTCAGACAAATGCAATTTAATTCTATGATGAAAACTGAGTTTCCTGTGAAAATTTGAGCCAGATCCAACCCATTTAAGGGGTGTTTTGAGCTGAATTTAAAGTTTATGGTACCCTCGCTACATGCACTCCCAATATATGTATTTTGAGCTTGGTATGTATTTCTTAATGAATACACTACTTATTTCTCTCTTAGTGGTGCCCACTCTCGCCAAAAATATGGTTTACAGCCTTACTTCTGCCTTATTGGTCAAAATATGAGCAAACCTTAAGGCACCCCCCCAGAAGGCGAATTACAGGCCTGCTGGGGCCCATATGCCACATCAGTAATCACTGCTATACTGGATGTAATTCTAAAACCTATGCAGTCAGATTTAGTAGGTTACAGGCTATATTCTGGCCAAATTTCAGGATTATAGACCAACATTTACTACTCATTTGGGCTGATTTACATGTATTTTACCCCATTTTAACAGCAATATTCGGGTTAAATAATTTCTGTTCAGACATGTAATGCTCCAATTGTGCCTAAAATGTCCTCATTTCTGATCAAAACATGCCTGAAATTAAATAAGTGCTTCAGATTGACCACAATATGATATACCTGAAATTACCCCTCATGAGGGGGGGGGGGGGGGGGGGCAGACCAGGCACACACCCCGAAACTGAAATTCCAAATATGGCCCTCGAGTTTGTCAGACAAATGCAATTTAATTCTATGATGAAAACTGAGTTTCCTGTGAAAATTTGAGCCAGATCCAACCCATTTAAGGGGTGTTTTGAGCTGAATTTAAAGTTTATGGTACCCTCGCTACATGCACTCCCAATATATGTATTTTGAGCTTGGTATGTATTTCTTAATGAATACACTACTTATTTCTCTCTTAGTGGTGCCCACTCTCGCCAAAAATATGGTTTACAGCCTTACTTCTGCCTTATTGGTCAAAATATGAGCAAACCTTAAGGCACCCCCCCCAGAAGGCGAATTACAGGCCTGCTGGGGCCCATATACCACATCAGTAATCACTGCTATACTGGATGTAATTCTAAAACCTATGCAGTCAGATTTAGTAGGTTACAGGTTATTTTCTGGCCAAATTTCAGGATTATAGACCAACATTTACTACTCATTTGGGCTGATTTACATGTATTTTACACCATTTTAACAGCGATATTCGGGTTAAATAATTTCTGTTCAGACATGTAATGCTCCAATTGTGCCTAAAATGTCCTCATTTCTGATCAAAACATGCCTGAAATTAAATAAGTGCTTCAGATTGACCACAATATGATATAACTGAAATTACCCCTTATGAGGGCGGGCAGACCAGGCCCACACCCCGAAACTGAAATTCCAAATATGGCCCTCGAGTTTGTCAGACAAATGCAATTTAATTCTATGATGAAAACTGAGTTTCCTGTGAAAATTTGAGCCAGATCCAACCCATTTAAGGGGTGTTTTGAGCTGAATTTAAAGTTTATGGTACCCTCGCTACATGCACTCCAAATACATGTATTTTGAGCTTGGTATGTATTTCTTAATGAATACACTACTTATTTCTCTCTTAGTGGTGCCCACTCTCGCCAAAAATATGGTTTACAGCCTTACTTCTGCCTTATTGGTCAAAATATGAGCAAACCTTAAGGCACTCCCCCCAGAAGGCGAATTACAGGCCTGCTGGGGCCCATATACCACACCAGTAATCACTGCTATACTGGATGTAATTCTAAAACCTATGCAGTCAGATTTAGTAGGTTACAGGCTATTTTCTGGCCAAATTTCAGGATTATAGACCAACATTTACTACTCATTTGGGCTGATTTACATGTATTTTACACCATTTTAACAGCAATATTCGGGTTAAATAATTTCTGTTCAGACATGTAATGCTCCAATTGTGCCTAAAATGTCCTCATTTCTGATCAAAACATGCCTGAAATTAAATAAGTGCTTCAGATTGACCACAATATGATATACCTGAAATTACCCCTCATGAGGGGGGGCAGACCAGGCACACACCCCGAAACTGAAATTCCAAATATGGCCCTCGAGTTTGTCAGACAAATGCAATTTAATTCTATGATGAAAACTGAGTTTCCTGTGAAAATTTGAGCCAGATCCAACCCATTTAAGGGGTGTTTTGAGCTGAATTTAAAGTTTATGGTACCCTCGCTACATGCACTCCCAATATATGTATTTTGAGCTTGGTATGTATTTCTTAATGAATACACTACTTATTTCTCTCTTAGTGGTGCCCACTCTCGCCAAAAATATGGTTTACAGCCTTACTTCTGCCTTATTGGTCAAAATATGAGCAAACCTTAAGGCACCCCCCCAGAAGGCGAATTACAGGCCTGCTGGGGCCCATATGCCACATCAGTAATCACTGCTATACTGGATGTAATTCTAAAACCTATGCAGTCAGATTTAGTAGGTTACAGGCTATATTCTGGCCAAATTTCAGGATTATAGACCAACATTTACTACTCATTTGGGCTGATTTACATGTATTTTACCCCATTTTAACAGCAATATTCGGGTTAAATAATTTCTGTTCAGACATGTAATGCTCCAATTGTGCCTAAAATGTCCTCATTTCTGATCAAAACATGCCTGAAATTAAATAAGTGCTTCAGATTGACCACAATATGATATACCTGAAATTACCCCTCATGAGGGGGGGGGGGGGGGGGCAGACCAGGCACACACCCCGAAACTGAAATTCCAAATATGGCCCTCGAGTTTGTCAGACAAATGCAATTTAATTCTATGATGAAAACTGAGTTTCCTGTGAAAATTTGAGCCAGATCCAACCCATTTAAGGGGTGTTTTGAGCTGAATTTAAAGTTTATGGTACCCTCGCTACATGCACTCCCAATATATGTATTTTGAGCTTGGTATGTATTTCTTAATGAATACACTACTTATTTCTCTCTTAGTGGTGCCCACTCTCGCCAAAAATATGGTTTACAGCCTTACTTCTGCCTTATTGGTCAAAATATGAGCAAACCTTAAGGCACCCCCCCCAGAAGGCGAATTACAGGCCTGCTGGGGCCCATATACCACATCAGTAATCACTGCTATACTGGATGTAATTCTAAAACCTATGCAGTCAGATTTAGTAGGTTACAGGTTATTTTCTGGCCAAATTTCAGGATTATAGACCAACATTTACTACTCATTTGGGCTGATTTACATGTATTTTACACCATTTTAACAGCGATATTCGGGTTAAATAATTTCTGTTCAGACATGTAATGCTCCAATTGTGCCTAAAATGTCCTCATTTCTGATCAAAACATGCCTGAAATTAAATAAGTGCTTCAGATTGACCACAATATGATATAACTGAAATTACCCCTTATGAGGGCGGGCAGACCAGGCCCACACCCCGAAACTGAAATTCCAAATATGGCCCTCGAGTTTGTCAGACAAATGCAATTTAATTCTATGATGAAAACTGAGTTTCCTGTGAAAATTTGAGCCAGATCCAACCCATTTAAGGGGTGTTTTGAGCTGAATTTAAAGTTTATGGTACCCTCGCTACATGCACTCCAAATACATGTATTTTGAGCTTGGTATGTATTTCTTAATGAATACACTACTTATTTCTCTCTTAGTGGTGCCCACTCTCGCCAAAAATATGGTTTACAGCCTTACTTCTGCCTTATTGGTCAAAATATGAGCAAACCTTAAGGCACTCCCCCCAGAAGGCGAATTACAGGCCTGCTGGGGCCCATATACCACACCAGTAATCACTGCTATACTGGATGTAATTCTAAAACCTATGCAGTCAGATTTAGTAGGTTACAGGCTATTTTCTGGCCAAATTTCAGGATTATAGACCAACATTTACTACTCATTTGGGCTGATTTACATGTATTTTACACCATTTTAACAGCAATATTCGGGTTAAATAATTTCTGTTCAGACATGTAATGCTCCAATTGTGCCTAAAATGTCCTCATTTCTGATCAAAACATGCCTGAAATTAAATAAGTGCTTCAGATTGACCACAATATGATATACCTGAAATTACCCCTCATGAGGGGGGGCAGACCAGGCACACACCCCGAAACTGAAATTCCAAATATGGCCCTCGAGTTTGTCAGACAAATGCAATTTAATTCTATGATGAAAACTGAGTTTCCTGTGAAAATTTGAGCCAGATCCAACCCATTTAAGGGGTGTTTTGAGCTGAATTTAAAGTTTATGGTACCCTCGCTACATGCACTCCCAATATATGTATTTTGAGCTTGGTATGTATTTCTTAATGAATACACTACTTATTTCTCTCTTAGTGGTGCCCACTCTCGCCAAAAATATGGTTTACAGCCTTACTTCTGCCTTATTGGTCAAAATATGAGCAAACCTTAAGGCACCCCCCCAGAAGGCGAATTACAGGCCTGCTGGGGCCCATATGCCACATCAGTAATCACTGCTATACTGGATGTAATTCTAAAACCTATGCAGTCAGATTTAGTAGGTTACAGGCTATATTCTGGCCAAATTTCAGGATTATAGACCAACATTTACTACTCATTTGGGCTGATTTACATGTATTTTACCCCATTTTAACAGCAATATTCGGGTTAAATAATTTCTGTTCAGACATGTAATGCTCCAATTGTGCCTAAAATGTCCTCATTTGTGATCAAAACATGCCTGAAATTAAATAAGTGCTTCAGATTGACCACAATATGATATACCTGAAATTACCCCTCATGAGGGGGGGGGGGGGGGGGGGGCAGACCAGGCACACACCCCGAAACTGAAATTCCAAATATGGCCCTCGAGTTTGTCAGACAAATGCAATTTAATTCTATGATGAAAACTGAGTTTCCTGTGAAAATTTGAGCCAGATCCAACCCATTTAAGGGGTGTTTTGAGCTGAATTTAAAGTTTATGGTACCCTCGCTACATGCACTCCCAATATATGTATTTTGAGCTTGGTATGTATTTCTTAATGAATACACTACTTATTTCTCTCTTAGTGGTGCCCACTCTCGCCAAAAATATGGTTTACAGCCTTACTTCTGCCTTATTGGTCAAAATATGAGCAAACCTTAAGGCACCCCCCCCAGAAGGCGAATTACAGGCCTGCTGGGGCCCATATACCACATCAGTAATCACTGCTATACTGGATGTAATTCTAAAACCTATGCAGTCAGATTTAGTAGGTTACAGGTTATTTTCTGGCCAAATTTCAGGATTATAGACCAACATTTACTACTCATTTGGGCTGATTTACATGTATTTTACACCATTTTAACAGCGATATTCGGGTTAAATAATTTCTGTTCAGACATGTAATGCTCCAATTGTGCCTAAAATGTCCTCATTTCTGATCAAAACATGCCTGAAATTAAATAAGTGCTTCAGATTGACCACAATATGATATAACTGAAATTACCCCTTATGAGGGCGGGCAGACCAGGCCCACACCCCGAAACTGAAATTCCAAATATGGCCCTCGAGTTTGTCAGACAAATGCAATTTAATTCTATGATGAAAACTGAGTTTCCTGTGAAAATTTGAGCCAGATCCAACCCATTTAAGGGGTGTTTTGAGCTGAATTTAAAGTTTATGGTACCCTCGCTACATGCACTCCAAATACATGTATTTTGAGCTTGGTATGTATTTCTTAATGAATACACTACTTATTTCTCTCTTAGTGGTGCCCACTCTCGCCAAAAATATGGTTTACAGCCTTACTTCTGCCTTATTGGTCAAAATATGAGCAAACCTTAAGGCACCCCCCCAGAAGGCGAATTACAGGCCTGCTGGGGCCCATATACCACACCAGTAATCACTGCTATACTGGATGTAATTCTAAAACCTATGCAGTCAGATTTAGTAGGTTACAGGCTATTTTCTGGCCAAATTTCAGGATTATAGACCAACATTTACTACTCATTTGGGCTGATTTACATGTATTTTACACCATTTTAACAGCAATATTCGGGTTAAATAATTTCTGTTCAGACATGTAATGCTCCAATTGTGCCTAAAATGTCCTCATTTCTGATCAAAACATGCCTGAAATTAAATAAGTGCTTCAGATTGACCACAATATGATATACCTGAAATTACCCCTCATGAGGGGGGGCAGACCAGGCACACACCCCGAAACTGAAATTCCAAATATGGCCCTCGAGTTTGTCAGACAAATGCAATTTAATTCTATGATGAAAACTGAGTTTCCTGTGAAAATTTGAGCCAGATCCAACCCATTTAAGGGGTGTTTTGAGCTGAATTTAAAGTTTATGGTACCCTCGCTACATGCACTCCCAATATATGTATTTTGAGCTTGGTATGTATTTCTTAATGAATACACTACTTATTTCTCTCTTAGTGGTGCCCACTCTCGCCAAAAATATGGTTTACAGCCTTACTTCTCCCTTATTGGTCAAAATATGAGCAAACCTTAAGGCACCCCCCAGAAGGCGAATTACAGGCCTGCTGAGGCCCATATACCACACCAGTAATCACTGCTATACTGGATGTAATTCTAAAACCTATGCAGTCAGATTTAGTAGGTTACAGGCTATTTTCTGGCCAAATTTCAGGATTATAGACTAACATTTACTACTCATTTGGGCTGATTTACATGTATTTTACACCATTTTAACAGCAATATTCGGGTTAAATAATTTCTGTTCAGACATGTAATGCTCCAATTGTGCCTAAAATGTCCTCATTTCTGATCAAAACATGCCTGAAATTAAATAAGTGCTTCAGATTGACCACAATATGATATACCTGAAATTACCCCTCATGAGGGGGGGCAGACCAGGCACACACCCCGAAACTGAAATTCCAAATATGGCCCTCGAGTTTGTCAGACAAATGCAATTTAATTCTATGATGAAAACTGAGTTTCCTGTGAAAATTTGAGCCAGATCCAACCCATTTAAGGGGTGTTTTGAGCTGAATTTAAAGTTTATGGTACCCTCGCTACATGCACTCCCAATATATGTATTTTGAGCTTGGTATGTATTTCTTAATGAATACACTACTTATTTCTCTCTTAGTGGTGCCCACTCTCGCCAAAAATATGGTTTACAGCCTTACTTCTGCCTTATTGGTCAAAATATGAGCAAACCTTAAGGCACCCCCCCAGAAGGCGAATTACAGGCCTGCTGGGGCCCATATACCACATCAGTAATCACTGCTATACTGGATGTAATTCTAAAACCTATGCAGTCAGATTTAGTAGGTTACAGGCTATTTTCTGGCCAAATTTCAGGATTATAGACCAACATTTACTACTCATTTGGGCTGATTTACATGTATTTTACACCATTTTAACAGCGATATTCGGGTTAAATAATTTCTGTTCAGACATGTAATGCTCCAATTGTGCCTAAAATGTCCTCATTTCTGATCAAAACATGCCTGAAATTAAATAAGTGCTTCAGATTGACCACAATATGATATAACTGAAATTACCCCTTATGAGGGCGGGCAGACCAGGCCCACACCCCGAAACTGAAATTCCAAATATGGCCCTCGAGTTTGTCAGACAAATGCAATTTAATTCTATGATGAAAACTGAGTTTCCTGTGAAAATTTGAGCCAGATCCAACCCATTTAAGGGGTGTTTTGATCTGAATTTAAAGTTTATGGTACCCTCGCTACATGCACTCCAAATACATGTATTTTGAGCTTGGTATGTATTTCTTAATGAATACACTACTTATTTCTCTCTTAGTGGTGCCCACTCTCGCCAAAAATATGGTTTACAGCCTTACTTCTGCCTTATTGGTCAAAATATGAGCAAACCTTAAGGCACCCCCCCAGAAGGCGAATTACAGGCCTGCTGGGGCCCATATACCACACCAGTAATCACTGCTATACTGGATGTAATTCTAAAACCTATGCAGTCAGATTTAGTAGGTTACAGGCTATTTTCTGGCCAAATTTCAGGATTATAGACCAACATTTACTACTCATTTGGGCTGATTTACATGTATTTTACACCATTTTAACAGCAATATTCGGGTTAAATAATTTCTGTTCAGACATGTAATGCTCCAATTGTGCCTAAAATGTCCTCATTTCTGATCAAAACATGCCTGAAATTAAATAAGTGCTTCAGATTGACCACAATATGATATACCTGAAATTACCCCTCATGAGGGCGGGCAGACCAGGCACACACCCCGAAACTGAAATTCCAAATATGGCCCTCGAGTTTGTCAGACAAATGCAATTTAATTCTATGATGAAAACTGAGTTTCCTGTGAAAATTTGAGCCAGATCCAACCCATTTAAGGGGTGTTTTGAGCTGAATTTAAAGTTTATGGTACCCTCGCTACATGCACTCCCAATATATGTATTTTGAGCTTGGTATGTATTTCTTAATGAATACACTACTTATTTCTCTCTTAGTTGTGCCCACTCTCGCCAAAAATATGGTTTACAGCCTTACTTCTGCCTTATTGGTCAAAATATGAGCAAACCTTAAGGCACCCCCCCAGAAGGCGAATTACAGGCCTGCTGGGGCCCATATACCACATCAGTAATCACTGCTATACTGGATGTAATTCTAAAACCTATGCAGTCAGATTTAGTAGGTTACAGGCTATTTTCTGGCCAAATTTCAGGATTATAGACCAACATTTACTACTCATTTGGGCTGATTTACATGTATTTTACACCATTTTAACAGCGATATTCGGGTTAAATAATTTCTGTTCAGACATGTAATGCTCCAATTGTGCCTAAAATGTCCTCATTTCTGATCAAAACATGCCTGAAATTAAATAAGTGCTTCAGATTGACCACAATATGATATAACTGAAATTACCCCTTATGAGGGCGGGCAGACCAGGCCCACACCCCGAAACTGAAATTCCAAATATGGCCCTCGAGTTTGTCAGACAAATGCAATTTAATTCTATGATGAAAACTGAGTTTCCTGTGAAAATTTGAGCCAGATCCAACCCATTTAAGGGGTGTTTTGATCTGAATTTAAAGTTTATGGTACCCTCGCTACATGCACTCCAAATACATGTATTTTGAGCTTGGTATGTATTTCTTAATGAATACACTACTTATTTCTCTCTTAGTGGTGCCCACTCTCGCCAAAAATATGGTTTACAGCCTTACTTCTGCCTTATTGGTCAAAATATGAGCAAACCTTAAGGCACCCCCCCAGAAGGCGAATTACAGGCCTGCTGGGGCCCATATACCACACCAGTAATCACTGCTATACTGGATGTAATTCTAAAACCTATGCAGTCAGATTTAGTAGGTTACAGGCTATTTTCTGGCCAAATTTCAGGATTATAGACCAACATTTACTACTCATTTGGGCTGATTTACATGTATTTTACACCATTTTAACAGCAATATTCGGGTTAAATAATTTCTGTTCAGACATGTAATGCTCCAATTGTGCCTAAAATGTCCTCATTTCTGATCAAAACATGCCTGAAATTAAATAAGTGCTTCAGATTGACCACAATATGATATACCTGAAATTACCCCTCATGAGGGGGGGGGGCAGACCAGGCACACACCCCGAAACTGAAATTCCAAATATGGCCCTCGAGTTTGTCAGACAAATGCAATTTAATTCTATGATGAAAACTGAGTTTCCTGTGAAAATTTGAGCCAGATCCAACCCATTTAAGGGGTGTTTTGAGCTGAATTTAAAGTTTATGGTACCCTCGCTACATTCACTCCCAATATATGTATTTTGAGCTTGGTATGTATTTCTTAATGAATACACTACTTATTTCTCTCTTAGTGGTGCCCACTCTCGCCAAAAATATGGTTTACAGCCTTACTTCTGCCTTATTGGTCAAAATATGAGCAAACCTTAAGGCACCCCCCCAGAAGGCGAATTACAGGCCTGCTGGGGCCCATATACCACACCAGTAATCACTGCTATACTGGATGTAATTCTAAAACCTATGCAGTCAGATTTAGTAGGTTACAGGCTATTTTCTGGCCAAATTTCAGGATTATAGACCAACATTTACTACTCATTTGGGCTGATTTACATGTATTTTACACCATTTTAACAGCAATATTCGGGTTAAATAATTTCTGTTCAGACATGTAATGCTCCAATTGTGCCTAAAATGTCCTCATTTCTGATCAAAACATGCCTGAAATTAAATAAGTGCTTCAGATTGACCACAATATGATATACCTGAAATTACCCCTCATGAGGGGGGGGGGGGGGGGGGGGGGGGGCAGACCAGGCCCACACCCCGAAACTGAAATTCCAAATATGGCCCTCGAGTTTGTCAGACAAATGCAATTTAATTCTATGATGAAAACTGAGTTTCCTGTGAAAATTTGAGCCAGATCCAACCCATTTAAGGGGTGTTTTGAGCTGAATTTAAAGTTTATGGTACCCTCGCTACATGCACTCCCAATATATGTATTTTGAGCTTGGTATGTATTTCTTAATGAATACACTACTTATTTCTCTCTTAGTGGTGCCCACTCTCGCCAAAAATATGGTTTACAGCCTTACTTCTGCCTTATTGGTCAAAATATGAGCAAACCTTAAGGCACCCCCCCAGAAGGCGAATTACAGGCCTGCTGGGGCCCATATACCACATCAGTAATCACTGCTATACTGGATGTAATTCTAAAACCTATGCAGTCAGATTTAGTAGGTTACAGGCTATTTTCTGGCCAAATTTCAGGATTATAGACCAACATTTACTACTCATTTGGGCTGATTTACATGTATTTTACACCATTTTAACAGCGATATTCGGGTTAAATAATTTCTGTTCAGACATGTAATGCTCCAATTGTGCCTAAAATGTCCTCATTTCTGATCAAAACATGCCTGAAATTAAATAAGTGCTTCAGATTGACCACAATATGATATAACTGAAATTACCCCTTATGAGGGCGGGCAGACCAGGCCCACACCCCGAAACTGAAATTCCAAATATGGCCCTCGAGTTTGTCAGACAAATGCAATTTAATTCTATGATGAAAACTGAGTTTCCTGTGAAAATTTGAGCCAGATCCAACCCATTTAAGGGGTGTTTTGAGCTGAATTTAAAGTTTATGGTACCCTCGCTACATGCACTCCCAATACATGTATTTTGAGCTTGGTATGTATTTCTTAATGAATACACTACTTATTTCTCTCTTAGTGGTGCCCACTCTCGCCAAAAATATGGTTTACAGCCTTACTTCTGCCTTATTGGTCAAAATATGAGCAAACCTTAAGGCACCCCCCCCCCCCCCCAGAAGGCGAATTACAGGCCTGCTGAGGCCCATATACCACACCAGTAATCACTGCTATACTGGATGTAATTCTAAAACCTATGCAGTCAGATTTAGTAGGTTACAGGCTATTTTCTGGCCAAATTTCAGGATTATAGACCAACATTTACTACTCATTTGGGCTGATTTACATGTATTTTACACCATTTTAACAGCAATATTCGGGTTAAATAATTTCTGTTCAGACATGTAATGCTCCAATTGTGCCTAAAATGTCCTCATTTCTGATCAAAACATGCCTGAAATTAAATAAGTGCTTCAGATTGACCACAATATGATATAACTGAAATTACCCCTCATGAGGGGGGGCAGACCAGGCCTACACCCCGAAACTGAAATTCCAAATATGGCCCTCGAGTTTGTCAGACAAATGCAATTTAATTCTATGATGAAAACTGAGTTTCCTGTGAAAATTTGAGCCAGATCCAACCCATTTAAGGGGTGTTTTGAGCTGAATTTAAAGTTTATGGTACCCTCGCTACATGCACTCCCAATACATGTATTCTGAGCTTGGTATGTATTTCTTAATGAATACACTACTTATTTCTCTCTTAGTGGTGCCCACTCTCGCCAAAAATATGGTTTACAGCCTTACTTCTGCCTCATTGGTCAAAATATGAGCAAACCTTAAGGCACCCCCCAGAAGGCGAATTACAGGCCTGCTGAGGCCCATATACCACACCAGTAATCACTGCTATACTGGATGTAATTCTAAAACCTATGCAGTCAGATTTAGTAGGTTACAGGCTATTTTCTGGCCAAATTTCAGGATTATAGACCAACATTTACTACTCATTTGGGCTGATTTACATGTATTTTACACCATTTTAACAGCAATATTCGGGTTAAATAATTTCTGTTCAGACATGTAATGCTCCAATTGTGCCTAAAATGTCCTCATTTCTGATCAAAACATGCCTGAAATTAAATAAGTGCTTCAGATTGACCACAATATGATATACCTGAAATTACCCCTCATGAGGGGGGGCAGACCAGGCCCACACCCCGAAACTGAAATTCCAAATATGGCCCTCGAGTTTGTCAGACAAATGCAATTTAATTCTATGATGAAAACTGAGTTTCCTGTGAAAATTTGAGCCAGATCCAACCCATTTAAGGGGTGTTTTGAGCTGAATTTAAAGTTTATGGTACCCTCGCTACATGCACTCCCAATACATGTATTCTGAGCTTGGTATGTATTTCTTAATGAATACACTACTTATTTCTCTCTTAGTGGTGCCCACTCTCGCCAAAAATATGGTTTACAGCCTTACTTCTGCCTCATTGGTCAAAATATGAGCAAACCTTAAGGCACCCCCCAGAAGGCGAATTACAGGCCTGCTGAGGCCCATATACCACACCAGTAATCACTGCTATACTGGATGTAATTCTAAAACCTATGCAGTCAGATTTAGTAGGTTACAGGCTATTTTCTGGCCAAATTTCAGGATTATAGACCAACATTTACTACTCATTTGGCCTGATTTACATGTATTTTACACCATTTTAACAGCGATATTCGGGTTAAATAATTTCTGTTCAGACATGTAATGCTCCAATTGTGCCTAAAATGTCCTCATTTCTGATCAAAACATGCCTGAAATTAAATAAGTGCTTCAGATTGACCACAATATGATATAACTGAAATTACCCCTCATGAGGGGGGGCAGACCAGGCCCACACCCCGAAACTGAAATTCCAAATATGGCCCTCGAGTTTGTCAGACAAATGCAATTTAATTCTATGATGAAAACTGAGTTTCCTGTGAAAATTTGAGCCAGATCCAACCCATTTACGGGGTGTTTTGAGCTGAATTTAAAGTTTATGGTACCCTTGCTACATGCACTCCAAATACATGTATTTTGAGCTTGGTATGTATTTCTTAATGAATACACTACTTATTTCTCTCTTAGTGGTGCCCACTCTCGCCAAAAATATGGTTTACAGCCTTACTTCTGCCTTATTGGTCAAAATATGAGCAAACCTTAAGGCACCCCCCAGAAGGCGAATTACAGGCCTGCTGGGGCCCATATACCACACCAGTAATCACTGCTATACTGGATGTAATTCTAAAACCTATGCAGTCAGATTTAGTAGGTTACAGGCTATTTTCTGGCCAAATTTCAGGATTATAGACCAACATTTACTACTCATTTGGGCTGATTTACATGTATTTTACACCATTTTAACAGCAATATTCGGGTTAAATAATTTCTGTTCAGACATGTAATGCTCCAATTGTGCCTAAAATGTCCTCATTTCTGATCAAAACATGCCTGAAATTAAATAAGTGCTTCAGATTGACCACAATATGATATACCTGAAATTACCCCTCATGAGGGGGGGCAGACCAGGCCCACACCCCGAAACTGAAATTCCAAATATGGCCCTCGAGTTTGTCAGACAAATGCAATTTAATTCTATGATGAAAACTGAG